>OY728121.1:258972420-261472420 GCA_963277665.1 Viscum album | reverse complement strand
CCTCTTTATCATCCACATCCATGATTCTTAAAAATGTATTTCAAAACATTCTTACTATTTTATAGATTATGGGTTAAATTCATTTATACCCTTGTTGAATTTTTATAGGATGTTTATAAAAGAATCTCTCCATCATTTTCCAAACAAGATCCATTTTATCCTTTTCGAAAAAATTAAGGTAAGAATGACTTTTTTAACTTATATGGCGTATGCGGCTATTTTCTACCGGTATAAAATCGTCGAAGCTTTCCTTACAAGCTTATAATAATATTTTCAAATTAAATGTTTTATTTTAGAATTATGTGGCTCCTAAATGATTTCAAAATAGAAAGAGATATTTCTCTAAAAAGGGGCTTGATTTCATCTATGTCAACATCCTTTGATTAATTTTATGTTTATTTGAAGTTGATTTATTATGATACAAAACTTCCATATTGTATTGAAGGTTTTGTGATATGTATGACTATGGATGTGCTATTTTTATACCGTTCATGGTTTATGGTTAATATATTGACATTTCATATGCTAGTTTTAATATGAATGTTTATGATATGTTTAAACATTTTCAAATGAGGAATGTATTGGACTTAGTAGGTGAAGGGTGGAGCCTGCTATAGCTCCTCGATGCATCGGTAGGTCTCATGAGACAACTTGATGTGGAATTGGCTGAGGACCTTTCCCAATTTGATTTATGGTTTTGGCCGAGGCCTTAATCATTTTTAGACGTCTTGGCCAAGGCCTTGAAAAAATGTTTCAGAATGTACGACATTATACATTCCCTCATTATAGAAATTATATTGATGGTTTATATGGTCATTCGACTAGTATAATACCCATGATTATGTTTTATTATGGCATTATTTACTCATCTCATATTCTTTCCATAAAATTATTCATGTTTATTATTGGTAAAATCACGTGGTTTCAATTATTTACCATGCTTAATATTTTTTCATTTTCTACCATATTACTTACCCTTACTGAGCGTTTGAGATCACCCCTTTCTTGTGTTTCATTTTCCCAAGATATGAAGAAGTTAGTTATGAGTGACCTTAAGGCATAATCTAGGAGGCTTGGATGTTTATAATGAAATATATTTGTGTTGTATTTCTCTTCAAGCTGTAAAGTTGAACTTATGTATGAATCTTGTTTCCAATAATACTAAATTGATCGGTCTTTCAAGAAATTATTTCCTTGTGATCATGACATTGTTATGTAATAATGCACCAACTTTGGGTAACTAGGGTGGGTAATTACAATCATGATAATAAAGTATCTTAAAATCAGGATAAACTGCTCAATCTATATACATATAAAAACAATCCTTTTAAAATTTATTAAAGTGTGTTTTAAAAGGATTTTAAAAGGAAAGTCCCTTATAAAAATAATCAGAGTAAGAATTAATAAAATGGAATATAAATGTTTATAATCTATAAATACACATTATAAAACATAATATAAAAAAAATTCATCATACCCATATTCTTAATACCACATAATGGATAAATTAGACGGTTAACCCAAAGAATGAAAATTGGGTTATGAATTCCCTTACCTTGGGTTCTTCTTACTTAAAATGTGTTTAAAACTTCTGTATAAAGATTAAAAGAGTGTTATTAATATCTTAATGAAATATATTAATGTTTATAACACCATATATGATCATTTTACCACATCATTTGACACATTTATTATTAATATTTTGTTATTTACATTGTTTCGGGTGCGTTTTTACGAGGTTTCCATGATTGGTTCATGAAGGATATTCATATATATTGAAAGTGAATAAAAAGAATTAAAATTAAATGGTATTTAAATAATTCTAAAACCATAAATTATACCATTTATAATTTTGAAATCTGACATGGGGATGATTCATAAGTTAAAACATAATTGATATTTGTTTAGGTCATTTTGGTGATTCTTCGATCATAATGAACTCATTTTGTTTTATAAATTAATAACATGTGTAAAAATGATACCAGAAACTTATATAAGATACAATAAATAATAAATAATTTGGTTCAACCATAAAAATTGTTTCATGACCAGTATTGAAGGAAGTGAAATAAACTGAAATGACATTGTCCATGATGTCGGTAAATCCACACATCACGGACAGTGTTTTAATTTCATGAATATGTGGGAGAGGAGAGGAAGTATAATGGTGAATATTACATAAAAATGATGAAATACAGAATATTTAAGATACTTTATCATTCATTCCTATTTTATAGTGGGAGGTGAGGAAAGAGGAAGAAAATAAAGGAACTCAAAATAAAAGAAAAGTTGAGAAATCCCTTACGAAAAATCAGCATCCTAACGACGTCACTTAAAAATTCATTAAAATTTTCAATGAGATAAAAAGGTTATATAATAATAATAACATAATATGTACACTAAGGTGGATATATAATGACATATCCCAACATAATCCAATTTAATTTTAAATATAATAACAAAATAAGAGTGCTTTAAAAAGAGAGATATTAAGAGAAAAAAATTCTACATCATAACGGCTATGAAGCATGGTTATAGAAAACATTAAAAAGAGAGGGGACATGGGTAACCCATCCATAAATTAATGATAATAAAGTATAGAGACAGAATAAAATGGAAACAAGAACATGGTATGGAAACCTGAAAGTTATACCATATAAAAGAGAATTTGAATGGGAAAAGAAAGAAGTTGAGAATTCTATTACCTTGTAGAGTAACTACTAAGAATTGAAGGTTGATACATTGGGGGATTGAGGACACCTTGGGAGGACTAATAGGGAGGTAAGAATACCAGATCATCATTGAGGATGAGTTTTTAATTAATTGAATTATGGAATGGGTTGGTAATTATAGAAAAAGTGAGGGAATATTTTATTAATTTCCAGGGACACCTCATCAGGGGTATTTGCAAAACCATGGGCTTTCCCATGGTATTTGCCCATGTATTGTTCAATTGAGATAAATAATAACATATTTTATTCCTCGAGAGTTGAGGAACTTTATTACATCATTATTACATCATTAATGATTTCATTAAACATACCAAAAAACCAAAACTATACTTTTACCATTCACTGAAAATTCAACTCCTTTAGAAAAATACAAAAAATTCACCCTATCCATTTTTCAACATGTTGAATTAAAAAATAAACTCCACTTTTCAAAAATATAATTCTAAATAATATTAATTTAATTTTTAAATAAAATCACAATTTATTTAAAAATAACAATTTTAAATCTAGAACTCATTTTTTAACACCTTGAAAAATTAATCAACGTCTCATTATCTTATAACCTTAATAAAATAAAATAATTAAACAATTTAATATTCATTAGGGTTATATTACTATTCATATTACTTTTCATAAAGGTAGGTTACTATTCACTAAAAATCTAATGGGTTCCGTTAGAGTTCAAATAACTTGCTGATCACAATTGTAGATGACCATTTTTTGAAATTCAAAACATAAAAGCTAAAAAATTATGTTTAAAGAGTAGTTATAAATGTGTACTTAAAACAAAATTTCATGCATTTTAATTTATTTTTTAAAATGATGGGGTTTCATAGGATTTATTCCAATTGGGGTCAAAAAAGATCTTAATACTTGGAAAGCTATCTAATATGGGCCTAAGTTAGGTGGTCTTGTGACTTTCTCTTAAATTTCTGCTATTTATATATGCAATCATGCCACACACCCAATTTCCAGGTGTCACCTATAATGAAATTGAACACTATTATTTCCGATCATTTTTTATGTAATTGAGTAGGTTTGATAATGCTTTTTATAGGTTCTATACCTTGAATTAGAACCACACCATGGGTGGGCTATCATGAAATAGACCTTTATGGATTTTGGCCTTCGATTCCTATGGGGATGGCCTTTTACCATTGATGATTGAATTTCATTTTTTTATTGGTATATAAAACAAATTAATTAATTGATTTATTATTTTAATTTTAAATTAAATTAACTATGGTTATGGGGAGGATGACTTTACCCTTGAACCATATTTATCATTGTTTGTATAAGCATTCTTTCTTTGTTTATGGCCATCCCATGTGACTGAAGTAGAATATATGCTAGGTTTTGATTCAATTGGATAGAATTTATTTAATTTTTGATTTTACCATGAGTGTTATATGATAAATAAGCCATTTGATTGTGTGATAGGCCTGTTAGACTTATTATATTAAAAAGGACAATGTGAGTATTTGAATAGACCTTTAATTGCTCAACACATGTGAGTTAAAGGGAGTTTATTCCTTGTGATGGATTCTTTATGTAGTAGATTCATTGTATATGAAAATTACCATGAGAGTTATGTTGAGACCATGTTGTGTGATGAATTTATCAAACATGGGAAGATCATTGTCATGTTATACCCATGTGAGTAATAGAAAGGACAAGCCATTGAGGTTGATCCTTGCTTTAGTCATCCTTTTGAGGTGAGTTATATAATATGACTTTGGTTTCACATTATCATGTTTAATGAAATGTTTAAATGAAATTTAATTGGTTAATTGATTAATAGGAAAGGTTAATGCAAGGATTTAGTTTGGAATTCCATGGCAGAAATCTTATGCCTATTGACTTATATTCCTTGTGTGATACTTTATCTCACATTAAAATTCCATGGATGATCTCATTGCCTTGAAATTTGTTTAATCCATGGGTGATAAATGTATCCAAGTGATGGATGAAATGGTTGGACTCATTGAGGATATAATTATATGCCGAGTGATACATGTTTTCTTATGAGAATTACATTGATGGAATCAAATGTTATTTGACTATTGTGCCATGGGTGATACTCGAGATTTTGTGTGAAGCGCTGAGGATGGACTTGACTGAGTGAGATTTTATACCTCACCTATGACGATACCAATTTCTTGATAGGTTCTTCATGAATGGACATGTAGGTTGTTGGTTTATATTTCACTTGGAGTGACAAAATAATTCAAACATAGGAATTTTAAGGTTAGGCTTAGTTTCAGAATTAAATAATGAATATTTGAATATTTTGATTCGTTTTTCATTCCAAAGTACATGCTTGGAGTTGAGCATAACTTGTTTCTCTTATATGGTTTTATGAGGAATGTTTCTATTCTACGATTTAGACAAGGGAATATATTATTGCGCTGGATATAGAGACTTATAATTCAATGTAATTGAATTTTTAAATGAACCCGAATGGAATTAAAAGATTTAGAATGACAACTAGTTCATGTAGCATGTTTACTTTTGAGTACATCCTTACATCATTAATTATTGAAAACTACCATATATATATATATATATAAATTCAACGACTGATTGGAATAGAACATGGGTGGTTGTATACTAGGATTTAGTCTCAAACATTATTTGGGACACATTTTGGGACCCAAATAGATTGTCTGATTGTATGTTATGATAAGGGAAAGCACCCTCCTTCAGGTACTTGATATGCTTCTTAGGAGAGTAGATAATGTGACCAAGCCGAGGATTGTGATGCTACTAGAAATATTTTTGTATTTTTTTACATTTGTGAAATTTATTTTATATGAATTCATTGTACCATTTTGGGATATTTTAGTAGATCCATCTTACAGGTATCATTATCTTTTATATGATATGACTTATGGATTTATTTATACGATCATTCTTAGAATGATTATTTCGATTGTATGATACACTTATTCTGATAAAAACTATTATTGTATTTATTCTATGTTACACTTTATAATGATGGAATAGTCTCCCAACTATTACGGCAAATCCCTCACTGCTAGTTGGCATCCTACAGAATTTGTGGAGATGTGCTTGATCCCATGTGGCCAACCAGGTACAAAATACCTTTGAGTGGAATCCTAAACTAGGTCTTTACACAATTTTTTTGTTAACATTTATGTTTAAAATGTAACATTAAAAATAAAACAAATATTTTCATTAAGAATGTTTATAAAGATCATTTCATGGTATTTCCATCCATCAATTAAAATAAATCTTTTTTCATAATCCAATGGGCATATTTTAAATTGATACCATCCTTACTATTCCTCTAGATGGATTATAATCATTTTTATTGAGGAATGTATTAAAATTCACTTTCCTGATTAATTTTTGAATTTGTTAACTTTACCTTTAAATATTTAGATTCCTATCATCATTAGAAATTAAATTTCCCATAGATATCCATATTATTTTTCATGGAAATGATTATTTATTAAAATATATATCATTTTTGAATCTAGTGTTTCACATTTCTTGCTTCTTTATTGAATGAGGAAATATTGATAATCCTTATTCTTTTATCAATGTAGATATTTAAATATAATGAAAATTGATCGTGAATTGAATTGATTATTCGACATATAAAGATCTTTTTGGACATCAAAACAATGTTGAAGAATGGTTATAGATAACCCCTCTATGAATTAGTATTCACGTTAGGTGTATCAGTAAGATATCATAATATCATTTGTCTAAACATGATGGATTTATGCCTCATATTTTTAAACTATCTTAAGGATAGATCATGATGGTAGATATATCATGCTCCTAATAAATGGTGTCCAATAATTAAGAATTTACTTCATTAAAAATTCAATTATTATTAACCATGAGATCTCCTCAATGTCATTATCTCTGGATAAATTTCATTCCTAGTTATTGATTTAATTCCATGCATTTTAATTTTTTTTCTTGTAATATTGATTATGCGATATCTAGTTATGATAGTATTGTTATTGATTAAATGGAATGTGTTTTTATTTATTTAACTTTCCATATTTATTATTATCCATGATATTTCACATTGATATTATATCTGGATGGACTCCCTTCATAGGTTATTGATTACATGGTCTATGTATTTTGTTATTTACTTTTATATATTGACTAAGATTATTGATTGATTGATTACTTCCACTATACATAAACCTTATATAGAATTTGTTATCAACAGTATTTCATTAAAAAACCTAAACATCCATGAATTGTACAATAATTTATGTTCAACGATATATTGGACAGAATAATGATATTCTAAAAACGATTATGTTGTAATTTTTTAAAATGTAATGTGGGAATCATATATGTATTTATTTCACCATGAATAATAAATTATTAGTCCATCAGGATGTTATTCCATATATATTATTAAAATTTCATAAAGGAAAAACAGACTCTATGTTACTGGGGTTTGGGACGCTACACCAAAAAATCAACACTAGAGTCATTTAGAGGGAATTTAATATAGTCTTTTGGAAGAAGGGGTAATTTCCCTAAACAATAAATTTAATTTTATAATATAATTTTACTCTATTAAATATATTATATTCATCAAAAAGTGAAATTTTTTGTGTTTTAAATATTTTGAAATGTTATTATGATTATGAAAATATCTTTACAGACCCTCCTTCAAATCAAATAAGATGTGAAAGTATCACTAGTACATAGATATGGATTATTGTCACCACATAACAAATTTTATTTATTATGGATGGGAAATATAATGGCTTTTATATTTATATATGACATTTACAACATTTTTGTACATCTCTAATGATGATATCATGTCTACCTTCTCATCATCCATTCTTTTGGGAAATGATAATGTTGCTCTTGTGTATGTATAGACTACCATCTAGACGATGAGATGTGATTTTTTTTCAATTACATTTCACATGTATGGAAGTTGGGATAAATTTGATGAATATATAAGATATACATGATTTAATTATAATTCTATAATGGTGATTTTTCCATGTTTCATTCATTCCATCAATTGCAAAATGGAAACAACATTAATGTGTATGTATAGCCTACCATCTCCATGAATGCTGTAATTCATTATTCTATTTATTATTTTACAAATGATTAAAAATATTTATATAATAAATATATATTATTTTTATACTATTATTAACATTCTAGAAAATATGGGACTTTGAACGAAGTATAAGGACCCTGACATCCAAACCAAAACATGGTTGGAAAACAAAGAATTTATCACCCATAAAACTGATTTTAGAAACAAATTATAAATAAATGGATTATAAAATGTTATAAATAATACTTGGTATTATTTATAAATGGCTATGGATTTTATTTAAAAAAAAATCAATATTTTTTAATTTAATTGGTTTGAATGTGAATATTACAAGGTGAGAGATTATGTAATGGAAAATTTCACAATGTCATCATTATTCATGGTTATATATTTTTAGTTATTAGCTAAAGAATATTTATATTTCATATAAATGTTTTATAATATAGTTTTCAAAAAATTTCTTAAAATTATAGATTTTTTATTTAAAGTATTTAATATAATTGTTTGAGTTTTTATAATTGTATTAAGTGGAATCATACTATATTTGTTCCAAAGGTGGTAAATTTTTATTATTTATTAAAAAGTGTAAGTGTATTTTTTATATATTAAAAATGATCATATTTTCCCTACTGTATTGATTCCTCAATGATTTAATGAATAATTTATATGTTTATATATTTATTATCAAATAAAATGTTTTCATTTATTAGTGTGTAGCTTTAAAAAAATGATTTCAAAATTTTAAAGTTATTTTCCTCAAGAATTATTACAAGTGGTGTTTTAAAATTATTTTATTTATAAGATGATATTATTATTACATATGTTTTATTTGGGATATGATTCCTAGATATAATTTACATTCTCTATAATAATGGTTTGTTCTTGTAATTTCATGAGGTTGGTGAAACATTTCCCTTTACCATGGTTCACACATCGATGCAATGTTTAGGGAATAAATTTCATTTGATGAGTTCTATTATGATGAATGTTTTATGATATTGTGGAAAACATATGTATGATTTTATTGTTGTGATTTATGGGACCTATATGTCCAAACAATTAATTTGGTAAGGGTCAATATATCATGGGATAAAAAAGGGAAATAAGTAGATGGGCTTGATCCAACTATGGGAAATATGTGCATCTTAATTGATTATGGGAAACATGTTCATCATGATCTAATATGTAAAATATGTGTGTCGGGCTGTAGAATGGGAAATATGTCGTACATCATTACCTACTATGTTTATTTTCTTGTTAGTTAAACTTGAAATATGTTTTTTCTCTATATTTATGATGGTGACAGTTTTTTATGACATAATATTATGGTTCATGGTTTAATTATTATTATATATAAATATTATGGCCCATGTATTCAGAAATGATAATGTTTTATTACATTAACCATATTTGTGACCTATGAAATGTTGGGTATGAACACAATACGTTATGTTCGTGATCACACACCCTTATGATAATCCTATTCTTGGATATCAACATTGAATGATATCTACTATATTTACCCTCACTAAGAATCTAAGATCACTTTTATTATGTTTCATTCCCCAGGTTATAATGAATTTTTTTGATTGTGTATGGCTAAGGGGAGTAGTATATGCGAAGTTAATTGTCACAGATATTGAATATATTTCATTAAATAAGAAGATTTCATTGATGGTCTCCAAAGAAACCAAAATATTACATACTCAGGAATGTATTTATGAAATATTTTGTAAATTTTTGAAAATACGTGATATTAATGTATGAAAACACTGGGTCATTAAATAATCCCAACTCCAATTCTCAACTTATCTTAGCTATAAGATCCTAAGGTTTTGTGAAGGTGATTCCTTGTTTGTAGTTTTTTTAAAGTACATTGGTTATAGATAAAGAAGTTTTTAAAATGTGTATGGATAGTTTTTGGAGTGTTTTGGAGGTGAGGTACATGAATGGGGGAGAAAAGAGGCCAAGAAGTGTGCAGTGCACAGTTGGAACACAGTTAGTATAAACCATGTTCCTGGCCAAGGAAACCATGATTCATGTGACCCATCGTGGATAAAGGATGGTACATGGTTACCATAGAGTTTTCCAAACCATGTGATTCCTTCTAAGAAACCATGTGGCTTGGACCCTCTTGGGTAGAGGAAAATGCACAGTTCAACCAACCATGCACCCAAAACTTGCAATACATAAAAGGTGATAAATTCCCATTTTTCTCTCTTAGGATTAAATGTTTATTCCCAGATTTATCCCCCCAATCAACCCATTCTAGATTAGATGATGAACCACTATCCCCCTTCTCCTACATGGGAATTATCCTAGGATTCATGGGTGTTTGGTGTAATATTTAGTGAGAAACAATGTATTGGGTAAGACTAAGACTCATCATTACTCTATATTAAGGATTTGGTATTATAGAATATACCCTTTTATTCCAAATACCTAAAACCCTCACTTTTCAGTAATATTCTATGTTGGGAATTTAATGGGTGTTTGAGTTCAAATTAGAGGAGTAAGTTAAGCAAGAGTTCGTCAACAAACATTTGGTAGGCAGTCATAATGAATTTTCACATATTCTTGATGTTATGTATTTTTATATGGATGTGTTAATTTCCCATCTTGTTGTGTTTTCAAGCCTTGGGATTGAGAAAGTCATATTGTCCTTATAATCAGATGTTTTATCTTACACGAACCCTGTTGGGATTGTTTTTTATGTGAGAATAAACATAGGGCTATCCATGGGACATGAAAAACTCTTGAAAACGGGGAAACTATTTGTTAAACATTGAGATAGGTAAAATATGAGAGATAATGGGTCAAAAATTGTAATAGGGTATGTTGGTTTGGTTAAAGGGGTTAAATTAAGTGATTATGTCATATTTTTTGATGCCCCTAATGGGGCTATGAAATTGTTTAAATAATTTATTTTATGTGTTGATCTAGTTTTGGTTTTAAATACGCAATATGAGAATTAAATTTGTTCATTTATTTTAAAAGAACACATTGGCTTCAAAGTGATTTAGAGATGAATTTCTTATGATATTTTAAATGATTTTTTGAAATTGGAGTGTGGCCCGATTCCTGTTAAATTATTTTATAGTTATTCTGAATGGATGCAAATGGGAATTAAAGACTTGTGGATTGAATTTGTTTTTCAAATAGGAAGATTATTTTTTAAAGGGTAGATTCAATATGATTTTAAATTAGTATTTTCTATTGTGTTTATAAATGATTTGGTTCTAAACGACTTTTGAGATCATAGTAAATGAAATAATATGAGGGTTAGTGAGGTAAAACCCTTCATTTTTATGTTAGAATGTTAAAATGGTTATGAAATGAACTAAATGATGAATGTGTATTGTTGATGAAATAACATAAGGGGGTGTTAGACGTAATGATATATTTGTTTAATAGTTATGGTTTTTGGGTTGGTAATTGTGAAATGGTTTTTAAGTGAGGTTAATATTAATTGTGTACAGTTGAAAACATGGAATAAGGGAGTGTTTGGTATAAAGTTAGTCGGTCAATGAGTTATGAAAGGTAAATAGTAAATTTGAAAAGGGGATAAAACAAAAAATATGAATTATCTATGTAATGTAATATGAAAGTTGAACTTTATTTGTATTATTTAATAATGGTTTGTGAAGTGGTATATATGGTAAGTGGAATAAACAATCATGTGCACATAGATTTATCATATTTGTGGGGCATTGGAATGAGGATCTACACCCACAGGTCACAATACACTGAGGATCTAAACCCAACGCCTTTTTTAATGCCTATGTTTGGGAAAGGGATGAGGCTCTATTCCCCTAATGATTTCATATGATGAAACTAACTATAGATGAAAGCTCAATGGAGAGTGTTATATATGTTTAGATGGGATGTCAGACTGAAGATCTATTCTTACCTACATGCGTTCATGGTGTGGGTTAGGATGTATGATAGATATTCTATTCTATCTAAATATATGGAAATTCCCTGATAACTAGAATGGGGTTCCTCAATTTGTGGAAAAGTGTGATTATTGAATACCCCTTTTCATTAAGAGTATATAAACCCTTATGTTACTGATTAGGCTCCTAGTGTATGTAGATCAAGTTTATATTGTTAGTTAACCCTAGAAAACATGATGGTGAAAATTATTAATTGTAAACTGTTTAAATGTTAAACATAAATTTTATGAAAGTTGGTTAAACAGATGATTCTTAAATGTGAAACATGTTTATTTCATCATTATGTATATTAATTTCACATGTTTTCTCAGAATACACTATTGTATAGACTAGTCATTTCTTAAAACACCATTGGTGGTGGCCTACTATGTTATATTCACAACTTTCTTTGGCCACTATGGCACTAGGGAACTTGAAGAGATGTTACTTTTTTCTATTACAAGTCTAGGAGAGGGACCTAGTTTTTGATTCTTTCTTTGGCTATTTGGTTTTATTATGGGTTTTCAGGTTCGATTTAGGACTTTTTTCCATGATTTTGGTCCCTTGGTAGTTTGGGTTTTGGGATTTTATTTGTATGAAATCCTTCCTTGTAATGTATTAATCATATTTTTATAGCATGTGTTACATGGTTACTTGTTTGATTTTGTAATATGTTGGCAATTTATTTGTTCCTTCTAGTTATTATATCAGTTGAGATTATTTATATTGTGATATTACTCTAAATGTTGGTATAGTCTCCCGAAAATATCTCTATAGAGTCGCACTACTAGTATATAGCCTTTGGCGTACAAGGAGGCGTTCCTGAGGTCATACAATGACCCTACTAGGGGAACCAGATAGAGTACACTGGGTTAGTGAAATTAAAAAGTAGTGTCAAAGCAGCATATTTTGTATTACTATTTGGGGGCATGGTAGACAGGGGACTAGGATCTTATTGGGGCCTGGGAATAGTCTCTTATATGTGTGCCTATATCACCATGTACATGGTAAAATCCAAGTTCCAGTGGTGGGAATTAATGATTGATTTTGTGAGTTTACATTAGATTATTGTTTGTACTTCAAGGGGTGAACCTAGATGTGTTATTATTGACTTATGAGTTTTTATCCCTTATCCTAGTATATAAAGAGAGGGTGTGTGAGTTCATTCATCATGTTAGGCACCCAAATTGATAGTTCATCCATTTTGTGGATTGATCGTTCCGTCATATTCATCTAATGGAAGTGTGAGTTTATTAATTTAGATTTTTTTTCTATTGACTATCCCTTGAAATGTTTGCTAAAGGAAGTATTTGAAGTTTAAATTTGAAATAAGATTAGATTTTTTAACTATTGGGTTATTAAGAAGGGTTCTAAATTTTAAAATGATTGTGTTTTGAAAATGGAAAAATTGTTAAATGTAATATCTTGGGTTCTAAATTCTAACGTTAATTAAGTGTAAAAACAAGAAAATGATGGAAATTTTAGAGAAACCACATGTTTATATCCATTGTTTTTGGGTTTTACCATTTTAGGGGAGGTTTGGGCAGTGGGGGTGCCCTAGTTTTGAGACCTTGGGTTTCAATATGTGAGACTATAATGGGTTTGGATGTGATGGTTATTGGAATATTTTTTTTATGTTCCTATTTAGGTCTTCAATATGATGTTTTGAAATGAGGTATGTGAATATCGAGGTTGTGAATCTTTTTTTGAGACCTTTCAAGTTGTGTTTTGGAACGTGGGGTGGGTGTTTGGATCATAGTTCCAATATACATGTGTGATTATCCTTAGTAGGGAACCCATATAAAATAATTTATTAGTTTTTTTTGATATGGTGTTTTTGGAATTTTGGAAGGCTTATCGCTGTGTCCAATTGGTTATTTGATGTTTTATTTCAATGGATTAGAGAGAGTTCTAGTGAAATTTTGTTAATGTGAATCAGGTTTAAGGAGTTGGTTCCATTAACCATTGAAATGTGGCCCATGAGAATGGTTGGACAATTTTTTAGTGTTTTTTGGGTGTGAAAAGTTCAATAGGACCTTTTGGGTGACAACGGTGCACATAGGGTGATGTCTAGTGTGAGTTTGGACTAGACAACTATGTGTAATAGTCAATGGTTTCCGATATGGGATTCAACTTTTGGTTATAATTTGATATTATTGGTAAAATCGTATACTTATTCCTTGGTATTGTCCAATGGATGAAATCGAGTGCTTACAATTGGTTGTAAAGGTTTTGGTGAAGGGTGGTTCGTTTAGAGACCTGGAACTATCGTTTTAATGGTGTTTAGTGCGGAAATTGTTACTGATTATGGAGTAAAAGGAAATGGAGATCAATATGTGGTAGATTATTATTTATAGGGTGACACCCAAATTGATGGTGGTCACATGGTTGAGAATTTTTAAAATAGTGGTATGGTTGTTTGGTGAGATGTTTGGAATACTCTGAGGCTATTAAGGGTAATGGACTAGGTGGTAATGTCCAATGAGTAAGTTGACATCCTGTTCTATCTTTGGTGATGTATGAATCATGTGACCATGATTTGGGTTAATTTTATGGTTGAAAAAAGTTGTTAGATCTCAAGGACGCTAGTGTGGTCATGATGTGGGAGCGTGCGGGGAAAGATTGATACTACTATGGATTGGTTAGTAGGTGGTTCGAAATGAATGCTCATCATTCTTTAATGTGATCATAGTTGGAAGTGTAGGTTATGTGTGTGGTTTTTAGGTTTTGGATTGTTGTGATGGTCATTTTTTTTCCATTTAAATCACTAGGGTCACACCGAAAGAACTCGAGTGGGGAAATGGAATTGGTGCCAACTTGAATGTTGTTTAAAGACCTATGGGTTGAGGGTCGTGAGGTGGTAGTGTTTTTTGGTTTGAAATCCCATTCATGATGTGGTGAGTGTGTGTTGACGAGACATTGGTGGTTAGGGTTTTCTTAGTCTTTTGGAAGGTTATGTTGTTACCATGATGGGGGGTGACAATAATGATGGACAGTTTGTGGTTGGATTCACCGATTACCTATTAGCATACTGTTATCTAGTGAAAATCATGTAAAATGACATGAAATCATCTTGGGTATTCTAAGGGAGATCAGGATTTACAATTGGAAACCTACATGTTATTTTTAATGGAATGGAGGATTTTGGTGGATACACTCATGGAGCGATGTGTGTAGAGCTGGATGGTGGGATATACACCTTCAACCAGTTATGGGAGAGTTCTTATGGATGAAACATATGTCGTATAATTCCAAGAGTACCATTCCCAAAAATATCATAATGAGTAGTTAGTGGTTATTTGTTTTCTATTTCAATGGAATATAGAAGGAAGTTTTAATGTTTTGAGGTGCATTGTGTGATCTATGCGTGAGTCACAATGGTTGAAATTGCCCGAGGAAAGAGATTATAAAGATACTCTTATGGTGGGGAGTGGTACGAAAGTTATGGATGTAAGGAGTATAATGTGAAGTGGATAAAGGGGAATTATGGTTCCAAATAGAAAAATTTAACGGACATGTTTGGATCCTTTGGGTAGTCCATGTGGGCCTCATGTGTAGCGGTTGAATGAGCCAAGTGTTGGTTCCTAGCTTAGGGATGCTCTAAGAGAATTGAAGATTCATGTGTTAGGGGTATGATGGGTTTAGTAAAGAACGAATATGGATTGGAATGGTAGTGGATAATTTGATAGTTTTATTTTACTAGATATATAAAATGACAGTGGTTGGTGTGTCGGATGATGGTAGTATTCCTTATGTAATAAGGCTCCATGGGAAGGAGAAAAAGGGAAATTATGTCAATAGTGGATGATGGGTGTTTCAGAAAAGACCATTAGGGAGGGTCCAAAATAGTATGGGGGAATGGAATGAATGTATTGAATAATAAACCACCCTCAAATGATGCTTCTAGTGATAAGTTCATTCTAGGTTTGGAATTGAGCTTGAGAAAGTTTAGTTTTTTTGGTTCTTATGCTGGTGAAAAATATGACATTTCTAGTTTGTTTTAATAGAAAAAATAAATTCCAATGGTGGAGAAAATTCATGAGGATATTTTTTGTGTTGAGTTGGGATACTCATCAGGTGAGTTTTAAATGTTGAGTTCAGGTTCTAGTAGTCCTTTCTATAGTGGTAGAGCCCACTACTAGAAGGTGGTGGTGATGAGCTAAAACCACAAGGTGTGGAGCATCAAAGTGGGAAAGTGTTCGGTTGGTATAATGACCTATTTTTAAGGATGAATGGTCCTGAGAAAGATACATCTTAGGGTTTAAGATAACATGACATGATTTAGATTTATTTTTACCAATTTTGTACCTTGAAATTAACATTATGCTTGGGTTGTACATTTAGTGTTCGGAAATGGTGTGAGTTCAATGGGCCTCGAGTTATAGATCTATGTATGTTAGAATATATGTTTGGAAACTAGATGTTCCTTTAGATGACACTAGGATTGGGTCACCATTAAAACTATGACCGAGTTGGGTAAGATGGATGTAAATACCCAAATCTTGACGTACATGGAAATTACATTACTTCTGCAGAATACTTAATACATGAAAAAAACAGACGCCCAAAGATCGTATTAGTTTAGTGTCTTTGGAAACTCGGAATGTAATGTTCTAATCACGGAGAAAGATGTCAAACATCTCCCATAAATATCTTCCCCTTTTGTTTTTCTTACCTAAATCGTTTCATTATATCGAGGGGAAAATAAAACATAAAAAGGGTGAGCTCAAATGCTCAGTAAGGATAAACATAGAGAACATATAACAATCCAAAAACATTTCAATGGAAAAACTTGAACATAAAATCTAAACATCCAAATCTTGAGAAAAGACATAAATCCTGGAATTACGTAAGGCATATATCATAAAGGAACATCAATCATGATAAAATAGAATGGGAATAAAACTTGTAATTGTGGAAACCATTAAGCACATGATATGATTTCCATAGTAGCCAAGGCATTGCTGCCAAGACCATCTTAGTGGACAAAGTCCCTTTCTGAATCGAGTTCACTCCTCATTCCAGTCCTGTATTACTGAACTAGATTAACTTACCGTTCCAACCATGTATATCTCATGTGATATAAATCATTACCCAATAAATTTCAGGGAGATATAGGTCCAACCCATCTCATAATGAAATCATTCTTTCGTGTGCCACAAAATCATAAATCATACATCATAGCATAACCCATGTAATAGAATGGGATTCATAAACATCATTCCATCATAAAATAATCCATATAGAAAAATGGATATCATTTCATCATAAGAAGAATCATACCATGTAAATAATGGAGACATTATACTTGAAACATAATCATATTAAATAATGTCATTTTAGATGGAAAATAGTTTTGATAAAACACTTGAAATGAATTCATGAGGAAAATATCCTTTCTTCTTTAAAATCATTTTCCTTTCACAAAATGAAATGAAATTTTAAGAGGAAAGTGTTTTTTTGAAAATAATCATGAAATCATGTAGAGTAATCTTCATGAATATGAGGTGATATGAAACCGTAAAAATCCATTCACGCCGTATAAGTTAAAAATAACATTCTCCTCGTACTTTTGTCGGAAAAGCCAAAAAGTTCCTCGTGTGGTAAAAAAAAGTAAGATTCCTTTCATAACATGTGGTAAAATTCAGAAATGGGTAAAATTACATTAATCCTATATAAAAACATTTTATAAAACCGGTACATGGATGATAACAAAAACCCCAGTAAATACTTACGAATAAATAATCTCGGATAAGAGCGAGATTGGAATAGTTATCCTTTACCTTAGGCCCCATATGCTTCGTACATATCCGAACCTCCAATATAATGATTTAAATAATGTCATTGACTTATTACAGAATCATATTCATTGTTATGATATCATATATGGTTCACTTATGACTTTATATTTCCCGTTCTTTTGTAAATTCCATGTTAAAGCAGCGTTTTGGGTAAAATTGTTTTATTTATCGTACGTGTTTGGACTTGTTGTTCATGATATTATTATTACTTATATCATGATTTAATTACTTCCAAAATGTAAATAATGATTTATATATCATATATATTCATTATATATATATAATAGATATATAAATGAAATGAAATACATCGTTCATGAAGACGGTAGTCCGTACGTACGCATGAACGCTATTTTCTTTTCCTTATTGACTTGAATGGAAGTAAGTAGATGACACATATATATATATACATAAATCCAGTAGATTTATCATGTCATATATTTCATTATTATTTATTATATACAGTTTATAATCATTCTTGAGTGGTTATCATGGAGAATGAATCTCATCACGTCGTGGAGACGGTAATCCGTACGTACGCACGAGCGATGATATTGTTCCGATAATTATTGAATTGAATTGGAGTGGATGATATAACATCTCATAATCAGTATTATATTATAATAACTATATACAGTTATTCTTTACACCATTTTACCCATCTAAGTATGGTGGAGGGGGAAAAACAGATTACACCACGGCGTGGAGACGGTATTCCGTACGCACGCACGCGCGGTGATTTCGTTATCCGTAGGATGGATAGAAGGTGAAATAGGGTTGTTTCAGATTTAAAATAAAATGTCAGTATATGAATGATAATGATGTTATTATTTCATAATGAAACCACTAAATAAGAGGAATTATAAGAAGAAAGAAACTTGAAAGAATCGGTAGAAGTTATTACCTCTTCCTTGAAGTGCCTCCTTTGAACTTCCTCTTAGGGCACTAGAGTTGGTCTTTTGAGAAGACCAGTACCTCTATATGGTTTCAAGGGAAGTGGGGAAGTGAAATGGTTAGAGTTTGGCCGAGCTTCAAGGCTCAAAATGGTGTGAGGATGAGAGGGAGGAGGTTCCCTTTTGTAAGGGAGGAGAGGGGCAGCTTTGCAAAAACTTAGATTATTATTTTATAATAAAGTCATATTTGGTATATAATAGCTCCAAATTGATTTATTTCTAAGCTAAAGTGGGTATGTGTATAAATCCTCTCAACCAATAGGTTTTAGACACGTTTAGGTTACTATTTTAACCTTATCATTTAGATTTAACTCTAAGTTAAATAATTTAACTTTTACATTGTCTCCTTGTTTTCTTACACTATATGGTTAATAAACTTACTATAACTAGCCAAAAGAACCCAAATTGGTTCATTATTAATATATATATCCTTATATAAGTCATTTTGTGGAACCATAGATTTTTAGTAATATAATAACAATTAATAATATAATATCTTTTTTAAAAACTATTTTACGTCAATTTTGACACTATTTGGAAATTGTTTTTTTTGGAAATCATAACAGAATGATTAGCTCAAAAAATGTTAACTAAATAAATACTAACATGTCATATTAACCTATAAAATTATTGTAATTCATAAAAAGTCTCTAATTACATTTATTTGAGTATTTATAACATCAATTATGTTAATATTTCATTAAAAAGGTAATTACTGCATCATCATTGTGTCATAAATAAATTAAATTATCTAATTTTTAAAAATTATAAATAAATTATCATTATGTAGTAAATCGTTTTAGATTTCTAATGAATATTTATAGTTGTATTTATCTTATGTATAACCCTATATCAAAAATGTTTTAGTTATTAAAATTTGATTTTAACTATTTGAACTTTTCTTTAAATAACATAATAATAAATGTCCTAATCTAATCCAAGTGAACCTAAAGGGTAATATTTTATTCCTAAGGTTGTTTTCGGTCGAATTACACTTATACAATAGAATTAGGACATGTGTGAGGGTAGTAATAATATCATTTTTACCCTTAATTACCATATTTACTTTTAACCATGGTAAATAAAAGAAAAAAGTTACTATTCACCCAAAATTATTTTTATCTTATTGAACCACATTTTACTCCTTGATATTAACCATATATCTTAGATTTTCGAAATTCCACTCACAGAAGCAGTAAAATTATGTTTTATGTAAATTTTCAAATTCTCCTAGGAGGTGGGTGAAGGATGGTGAAACGTTCAATAAAATATTTATATATCTAAAATTATTATAAAATGACTCCAATTAATTAAATTGAACTTATATAGGTATTATGTATCAATTTTTACTAAAATAAATTTAAATAAAATAAATAATTATTTAAATAAAAAGTCGGTTTTTAAATAGTAACCCACTGTTTTCACTATTCATCAAAAATTGAAAGTTTTCAGAAAAATACCAAAAATTCACCCTAGGATAATTTTGATATTCCGAATCCAAAAATGAAGTCCATTTTGAAAGATAAAATTTATAAAATTTCAAAAAGTGGGTATTACTATTCATAACGGCTAGTTCATAATAATATTATAATAATATCTTGTTTAGTGAAACTCGGTATTGCTTACTACACACACTATCGAGGAAGGTCTTGATTACGTGTAATGCAAGCCAAGTCAGGGTTGCATGTAGTGAATGTTTAGTTTGGTGTTGCGTATAACATAATCAAAACTTATTTCATTTATACATTAAACAATATATATATATATATTGTTGCGTAGAATAATTTCCACAAAACGAACTTGAAATTGTGTGTAACACTAGCCAAGAATAGTGTTGCGTATACTGCAAGCTAATACGGTGTTGCGTATAGTACAATCTAATATTGGTGTAGCGTACAACAAAAGATATGAAATAAATTAAAAAGAATAGATCTTATAAAATCTCAGGGTGTTACATTCTACCCCCCATAAAAGGAATTTCGCCCTCAAAATTCGTCGAGGTTATAAATGGTTTATTACATGAGAGTTTCTTTCATAGATACCCACATTGTAAAAAGGAATAAAAAAACTTATCTTTAAAAACTAAAGTATGAAGTGTAATGGTTACCCAAATTAACTAATCAATCGGTTTCCACATAGGAGAACATATGTGAAACTATGGATATGGGAGAGAAATCTAACCATTATGTTCTGATGAAGAGTGGTAGAAAACATGGCTATGAAAAATAAAATAATCACAAATCCATAAATTTGTGATGATCTAAGGTACCATCTAATTCATCAGACATGAGGGGAATAGGACAATTTTTTTTGGTTTTCAAGATCATTTCCCAAATGTTGAAGAATTTTTGAATTAAAAGAAATATTTACTTGATTTTGGTACAATATCAACATTTCCCGTGCCTCGAACAATTTCCAATTCATCTCTCAATGAAATGAAGTTGAATTTTCCTTTCGTGAAGTTTTAGTAGATCATGTGAGAGAATGATAGGTTATTCCATCTGTCTCAAACATATGGTTAGAAAAAGTTAGATACATAAGTCCATATATGGTGAGATTAATCATATATGGTTCCTAAAATGGACTTATACTTCATCTGTCATAGAGCTTAATAAAATAAAACTGGTTTCTACTAACCTGGGACTTCCAGTAGGCCAGTGGTAGGCGATAAAGTCCTGTCACACTTCAGTTGTGTGTTTGATTCTCACAGCCTTGTCTGACGTGATGGGTTGTCGCCCATCCTGCAGGTGGTCCTTTTTCTAATACTACACTATTATAACATTATTGAAATTATATCGAAAAAAGTTATAGCCGTTAACAATACTATGTTATGTCTAACTTAATTCATTCCAATCTTTAGGATTATCCAAAATAGTTCGGTCCATGCTCATAGTATAATGAAAATGATTACTGGAAAGGTCACATAATAAGCAAGTGAACACTATCATTTATCCGTCATATATCATACGATATATCTTGTTGGTCACATTCCAAACATGTGAATACCTTAATCATGTATTCTCTTGATAAATGAATACCCATTGAACTTTAATGAAAACATGAATGCTGTCAAAAGTTAACTCGTTCCAATACCAAAATCCCAAAATTATATATACTCAAACCATGATATGAGTTTGTCCTTATATCAATCATGAGATCATTAATATTATCAAACATCTCATTATCTCCTTATCCCTTCATTATGCACATATGACCTACTTTACAAAAATATTTGAATATCCTTTCATGGTTACCAGCACCGTTCATCATATACTTTCAAAACTCAAGCAAAGGAAACAATGTAACAATCCTTATATTTTTCTTTATTCTATAGTAACATACATTATTCTTGATAAACATACAAGGATTCCACTGCCTTCTTAAACCACTGATTGAGTCTCATCTTATATATCATTTGTAGTCTCTTAATCATCATCCATATAAATACTACCTGTATGACCATGGTGATTCTCTTCATGAGATTTTCCCTTAGGGAATTGGTTTGCATAATGCCCGTAGATTCCACATTTAAAACATCTAATCATTGTTGATGTCGTAGCAATACCATTATCCTTCTCCATGGTGTTAACTGAACCTTTTCAATTGCACTTACTGGATTTTTGTTCTTCTTTTCCGCACCCAAAGCATCTTCCAATTCCTTTGAAACATTATTCTTGATGCCTCTTCCCACATGATTTACATGAGTGAAATTGAACTTTCTTTCCTCTATGATCATCATAAAACTCCATCTTTCTCTTATTAGTTGAGTCGGGAAACTTACCAAAGTTTAGATTATTGATCATATTATGAGATTTCTTATTAAACATAATAACGATATGTGGACTCCCAGATCCAATTTCATTTGGTTTCCCATGAATAATATCATTCCATTGTCGATCATATCATCTATTATTGTGAATCTTCCCATTTCCAGCCATTTTATAAAACACAAAAAGAATAGTGTGAGAGGACAAAATCATAATCAAGGGGAATTAACTTCAATATCTAACATCTTAGGTTAAATTCTAAGATCTTTACAGTAATTCTAGGACTATAACCTATACATATACTTAACCTTAGGGACATCTCTAGACATACATTAGAAATATCTCTAGAGATCTCACTAATGTTTTCACATCCTAGTTTCCAAAGGTTAACTAAACCTTTGCTCTGATTCCAAATGTAATGACCCAAATCTTGACTTACATGGAAATTACATTACTTTTGCGTAATACTCAATACATGACAAAAATAGAGGCCCAAATATAGTATTTGTTTAGTGTCTTTGGAAACTCGTAACGTAATTTTCTAATCATGGTGAAAGATCTCCAACATCTCCCATAAAGATCTTCCCCTTTTTGTTTTCTTAACTAAAACTTTTCTTTATATCCTGGGGAAAATAAAACATAAAAAGGGTGAGCTCAAATGCTCAGTAAGGGTAACCATAGAGAACATATAACAATCCAAAAACATTTGAATGCAAAAACATGAACATAAAATCTAAACATCAAAATCTTGAACAAAGACATAAATCTTGAAAGTACGTAAGGAATATATCATAAAGGAACATCAATCATGATAAAATAGCATGGGAATAAAACTTGTAATTTTGGAAACCATTAATCACATGATATGATTTCCATAGTAGCCAAGACATTCCTGCCAAGACCATCTTAGTGGACAAAGTCCCTTTCTGAATCGAGTTCACCCCTCATTCTAGTCCTTTATTACTGAACCAGATTAACTTACCATTCCATCCATGTCTATCTCAAGAGATATAAATCATTCACCAATGAATTTTAGGGAGATATAGGTCCCACCCATCTCATAATGAAATCATTCTTTCGTGTGCCACAAAATCATAAATCATACATCATAGCATAACCCATGTAATAGAATGGGATTCGTAAACATCATGCCATCATAACATAATCCATATAAAAAATGGATATAATTTCATCATATGAAGAATCAAACCATGTAAATAATGGAGATATTATAATAGAAACATAATCATATTAAATAATGTCATTTTAGATGGAAAATAGTTTTGATAAAACACTTGATATGAATTCTTGAGGAAAATATCCTTTCTTCTTCAAAATCATTTTATTTTCACAAAATGAAATGAAAATTTAAAGGTAAGGGGGTTTTTTTTAAAAATAATCATGCAATATTGTAGATGAATCTTCATGAAAATGAGTCGTTATGAAACCGTAAAAATCCGTTCACGCCGTATAAGTTAAAAATAACATTCTCCTTATACTTTTTTCAGAAAAGTCAAAAAGTTCCCCGTGTGGTAAACAAATGTAAGATTCCTTTAATAACATGTGGTAAAATTTAAAAATTGGTAAAAATTACACGGAACATACATGAAAACATTTTATAAAATAGGGACATGTATGATAACAAAACCCCAGTAAATACTTACGAATAAACAATCTTGGATAAGAGCGAGATTGGAATAGTTATCCCTTACCTTAGGTCTGATATGCTTCGTACGTATCCTAGCCTCATGTATAATGATTTAAATAATGTCATTCACTTATTAAATAATCATATTCATCGTTATGATATCAAATATGGTTCACTTATGACTTTATATTACCCGTTCTTTTGTAAATTCCATGTTAAAGCAGCGTTTTGGGTAAAATTGTTTTATTTATCGTACGTGTTTGGACTTGTTGTTATGGATATTATTATTACATATATCAGGATTTAATTACTTCCAGAATGTAAATCATGATTTATATATCATATATATTCAGTATATATATATATATATATAATAGATAGATAAATGAAATGAAATACACCGTTCATGGAGACGGTAGTCCGTACGTACGCATGAACGCTGTTTTATTTTCCTTATTGACTTGAATGGAAGTAAGTAAATGATATATATATATATATACATAAATACAGTATATTTATCATTTCATATATTTCATTATTATTCATTATATATACTTTATAATCATTCTTGACTGGTTATCATGGAGATTGAATCTCATCGCGTTGTGGAGACGGTAATCCGTATGTACGCACGAGCGATGATATCATTCCTATAATTATTGAATTGAATTGGAGTGGATGATATAACATTTGAGAATCAGTATGATGTTATAATAACTATATATATTTATTATTTACACCATTATACCCATCCAAGTATAGTGGTGGTGGAAAAACAGATTACACCACGGCGTGGAGATAATATTCTGTACGTACGCACGCGCGGTGATTTTGTTTTCCGTAGGATTGATAGAAGGTGAAACAGGGATGTTTCATATTTATAATAAAATATCAGTATATTAAGGATACTGATGTTGTTATTTCATAATGAAACCACTAAATAATAGGAAGTAGAAGAAGAAAGAAACTTGAAATAATCGGTAGAAGGTATTACCTCGTCCTCAAAGTGCCTCCTTTGAACTTCCTCTTAGGGAACTCGAGTTGGTATTTTGAGAAGACCAGTACCGTTATAAGGATTCTAGGGAAGTGAGTAAGTGAAATGGGAAGAGTTTGGCCGAGCTTCAAGGCTCAAAATGGTGTGAGGAGGAGAGGGAGGAGGTTCCCTTTTATAAGGGAGGAGAGGGGCACCTTAGGAACAACTTAAATTATTATTTTATAAAAAATCATATTCGGTTTATAATAGCTCCAAATTGATTTATTTTAAAGCTAAAGTGAGTATGGGTATAATACCTCTCAACAAATAGGTTTTATACATGTTTAGGTTACTATTTTAACCTTATCATTTAGATTTAACTCTAAGTTAAATAATTTAACTTTTACCGTGTCTTCTTGTTTTCTTACACTATATGGTTAATAAACTTACTATAACAAGCCAAACGAACCCAAAGTGGTTCATTATTAATATATATATCTTTATCTAAGTCATTTGGACTAACTTTAGATTTTTAGAAATATAATAACAATTTATAATATAATATTTGTTTTAAAAACTATTTTATGTCAATTTTGACACTATTTGGAAATTGATATTTGTAGAAATCATAACAGAATGAATAGTTCGAAAAAAATTAATTAAATCAATATTAACATGTCCTATTAACCTAAAAAATTATTTTAGTTCATAAAAAGTCTCAAATTACATTTATTTGGGTATTTATAACATCAATTATGTTAATATTTCATTAAAAAGGTAATTACTGCATCATCATTGTTTCATAAATAATATAAACTATTTAATGTCTAAAAATTATAAATAAAATACCATTATGTAAAAAATCGTTTTATCTTTATAATTAATATTTATAGTCGAATTTATCTTATGTATAACCCTATTTTAGAATTGTTTTAGTTATTATACTTTGATTTTAACTATTTTAACTCTTCTTTAAATAAAATAATAATAAATTTCGTAATCTAATCCAAGTGAACCTAAAGGGTATTATTTTATTCCTAAGGTTTTTTATGGTCGAATTACACTTATACAATAGAATTAGGACATGTTTTATGGTAATAATAATATCATTTTTACCCTTAATTACCCTATATACTTTTAACCGTGGTAAATAAAAGTAAAAAGTTACTATTCACAAAAAATTATTTTTATCTTATTGAACCACATTTTACTCCTTGATATTAACCGTGTCTCTCGGGTTTTCGAAATTCTACTCACAGAAGCAGTAAAATTATGTTTTATGTAA
This sequence comes from Viscum album, assembly GCA_963277665.1. NCBI lineage: Eukaryota > Viridiplantae > Streptophyta > Magnoliopsida > Santalales > Viscaceae > Viscum > Viscum album. The sequence goes on along the minus strand of OY728121.1, from coordinate 261,446,243 downwards.
ATTTTCAAATTCTCCTAGGAGGTGGGAAAAAGACGGTGAAACATTCAATAAAATTTTTATATGTCTAAAACTATTATAAAATGACACCAATGAATTACATTGAACTTATATAGGTATTATGTATCAATTTTGACCTAAAATAAATTTAAATAAAATAAATAATTATTTAAATAAAAAGTCTGTTTTTAAATAGTAACCTAGTGTTTTCACTATTCATAAAAAATTGAATGTTTTCAGAAAAATATAAAAAATTCACCCTAGGCTAATTTCGATATTCCGAATCCAAAAATGAAGTCCATTTTGAAAGTTAAAATTTTTAAAATTTCAAAATTGGGTATTACTATTCATAACGGCTAGTTTATAATAATATTATAATAATATATTGTTTAGTGATACTTGGTATTGTGTACTACACACGCTATTGAGGAAGGTCTTAATTGAATGTAATTCAAGCCAAGTCAGAGCTTCATGTAGTGAAATCTATGTTTGGTGTTGCGTATAACATAATCAAAACTTATTTCATTTATACATTAAACAAAATCTATACATAATGCTGCGTAGAATAATTTACACAAAACGAACTTGAAATTGTGTGTAACACGAGCCCAAAATAGTGTTGCGTATACTGCAAGCTAATACGGTGTAGTGTATAGTACAAGCTAATCTTGGTGTAGCGTACAACACAAGATATGAAAGAAATTAAAAAGAATAGATCTTATAAAATCTCAGGGTGTTACAATGGAACTAATTGATTTGGACCATAAGTTGCGAGGAGAATCAGATAGCGAGTGTCTCAGTTAGCTCTCCTAGGTTATTTTAATTCCATGTTGTTATCTTTTTTATAATGTTTCAGGAATGTTACCTGAACATTTATCTCTTATTTTATGTTTTTAATGATAAGTTTGAGGTACATTCATCCTCTAGGAGCATCGAGTTGTAATTTTCAATCACAGTGGGGAAAATATTAATATGTAGTAATGTTTCCTTGGTCATAGTGTTATTATGAGATGTATATGTTTAGGAAAAACTTTGGAGATGAATGTTGATTTTTTGGCCATGTTCTTACCTATTGGTCTATATGAATCATGATTTCTTAGAGGTGCGGCTCAAGGATGAGCTGTTATAAGGGGTGGGAGTTGTAGAATCTAGGACATCCATGAAGGTGATTCCTTGTTTAAAGTTTTGTTAAGCTACCTTGGTTATGGATAAAGAAGTTTTTCTCATGTGTATATGTAGTTTGGGAGTGTTATGGGGGTGAATAAAAGAAAATGAGGAGAAAAGAAGCCAAACAGTGTGCAGTGCATAGTTGGTGCATGGTTAGTATAAACCATATTCTCAGCCTAGGAAACCGTGTAGTTTGAGACCCCTTTCAAATAGAGGATGGAAAATTATTACCACATAGTTTTCCAAAACTTGTGTGAAATTTGTGGAAACAATGTGGCCTGGCCCCTCATGGATAGAGGGATCTGAATGATTGCCGCAGGGTTTGGCCTACCGTGCGGCCAAACCATGTGGCCCTTAAAAAGAGTGAAATTACAATTTTCCCTCTTGGGGTTAAATGTGTCTTCCTCAAACTTTCACCTCATTCGGCCCCTTCGTGATTGGGAGATGAACCATAAACCACCTCCTCCTCCAGGGGTGATTCCCATTCGACTATTTTGTGTTTGGAGTGTCGTTTAGTGCACATTAAAGTTTCTAACATGTCTAACAATCCTCTTTTCTCTAATTTATGTATTAGGGCTTGTATAATCTATCATCTTCTTCTAAATCCAAAAAACACTCACTTTTTTTAATTATTCAATGTTAGGACTTTTGTGTGTTTTTTTTGTTTGAATCAAGGGTGGTGGTTAAGAAAACATTCATCAATGGACAAGAGATAGGTGGTTTTAATTCATTTTACCATAGTTTGGATGTTATATATGTGTATATGGGTGTGATAATTTAATGTGTTGCTGAATTTTGTTCCCATAGGATAGAAAACGTAATCATGGACTTAGAATGGGGTGTGTGACCTTACACAGACCTCATTGGGTTCATTGAGGAAGTGAGACTAAACTTAGGGATAAGCATGGGGTAGTTCAAAATCTTGAAAATGGTGAAATCAATTGTTAAACATTGAGATAGGGAATATAAGTGAGAATGGGTCTTATATTGTAATAAGGTATGTTGTTTTGGTTAAATGGGCTACATGAAGTGATTTTGTCGGATCTTTTGAAAGGCATAAGGGGCCTTTGAAATGGTATAAATAATTCATTTTTTGTCGTTATCATGTTATGGTTTTAAATAAAAAAACATTAAATTTGGTCATTTCATTTCTCTAAAAAAGAGATGTTGGCCATTTGGTGATTTAGAAATGGTTTTCATATGGGATGTAAAACAATTGATTGGAAATGGTGATATGGCCCCCATATTGATAAATTACAATATATTTGTTTCGAATGGTTGGAAATGTGAGTGGAGGCCTTGGGGCTTGTCTTAGTTCATCAAAGAGGAATACCTCATTCTAAAGGGTGGATTTAATTTGATTTCAAATGAGTATTTTGGGAATTTTTAATACATAATTTGGTTTTAAAGTTCCACTAAGATCATAGTAAATGAAATGATATATGGGTTAGTGAGGTAGAGACCGTAATGTTTATGTGGGCATGTTAAAATGGTTATGAAATGTACTATATTATGAATTTGTATAGTTGATAACATAACATAAGGGTGTGTTAGAAATAATGATATATGTGTTAGGTTTTTCTGGTTTTTGTTGGAAATTGTGAAATGGATAGAAAATGAGACTACTGTTAATTGTGTACACTGGAGATCTCAGAATAAGGGAGTGTATGGTATAAAGCATATGGGTTAGTGGGTTATGAAATTTAAATTGTAAATGTGATAATGGGTTAAGTAATGTATATTCATTATGTGTTGAATATAATATGAAATATTAATGTTTTGTTTATTATTTGAGAATGGGTTTTCAAATGGTTGATGTGGTAAGTGATTCAAAGAAGAATATGCACACGACTGGATGAAAGTAGTGTGTTATTGGACATGAGGATCTACGCCCTTGGGTTAGGTTAGACTGGGGCCCTAAATCCCACACCTTCTTTATTGCATTGGTTAGGGATAGGACTAGGGCTTTATTTCCCTAATTGTTTCATATGATCAGAATACCTATGGAATGAAGATCCAAGTTGAGTGTTACTTATATTTGGTTGGGATGTTGTAATGGGGATATATTCTTCCCTAAATTTTTTTCTGGTGAGGGATAGGATGTCAGACCAAGGTCATTTGCCTCCCAAACATGTGGACATGTCCCGGTAACTGGACTGAGGTTCTGGAGTTTGTGGGAAATTGTAAAAAGTAAATTACCCTATAATTAAGATTTTGTGAACACTTTTTCAATGTCTTAGTCTCCCAGTGTGACTTGACCTAGATTATTTGGTTGGTTGACCCAATGAATATTTCAAGTGAAAATTTTTAATTAGTAATTTTTTAAATGTGAAACCTAAATATGTTCAATTTTGTTTAAATATATGATTATTAAAAGTTAAACTTGTTCCATTAATTTCAATTTTTATTAATTTCTCCTTTTCCCTATATACACTATTATATAGAATAGTAATTTCTTTAGAAAATGTTGGGGGTGGCCTATTGAGATGTACTCACACCCTGCTCAGGCCACCATGAAACATGGGCACCCATGTTGAAGCTACATGTTTTTGTTATATGTTAATGACATAGACAACATGTTTGGTTTATGCAAGGTATATTTGGTTGGGGAATGTGTTTTCAAGACCGTTCTAGGACGCATGTCTATTTGTGGGATATTTTTGTTGTTTTGGTTTTGGGATTTTATTTTCACGACTGTTTTCCTTGTAAAGTATTAATCATATTGATATAAAATGCTTCACTTGGTTACTTGTTAGATTTTTTCATAAGTTTTCCATTTATTTGATTCATCTAGTTATTATATCCATTTATATTATTTCTTCTGTGATATTACGTTGAATAGTGGGTATAATCACCCTAATGTATCTCTATAAATTCACACTACTAGTCGACAGTCTCTTGTGTATAGGGAGGCATGCTTGAGGTCATATAACAACCCGACTCTAGGCACCAGATAGTGTCCACTGGGACAAGGACCTTACATTAGACATTAAAATTCAAGATATAATGTTCTGTCAATAGAAACCCTAGCCCCTAACCACGCTATACTTTCAACCACATGAAATTCATATCTGGTACCCATGTGAAATGGATGACTATGAATTGTCTCGATAAATAACTCAATATGAAACCACCAATACTATCCTATACATTCTAAAAATAATTTAATATTTAAAAGTGACATGATTTATATAAATATGGAAACTACTGAATATATGAAAAATAAAAAACTTTGGATCATTAGGTTTGTTACTCCGATCAACCGTACTTACTTTTACTATTTTTGGGGTGTCTTTGAGAACAACATTATAACTATTACATCCATAATAATCACTAGAGTGTATTTTATTATGGTATATAGTGATAACTTCCCAAAGGAAAAAATAACCCTGTTATAAATAATAATGACTTTGGAAATTCACCATCCATGAATAAACACTAATGGAATTCTTAATCTCAATATATAATGGTTCCCAGTAATAGAGCAATGGTAGTGAGGGAGAATCGATCACACATATTGATGATCCCACAATCCCCAACTACTTGTACAGGGAAGGACATATCCACAACCTTGAACTAATATAATATATGTTATAAATCATTTTCCTCTCCCACAGTAGTATCACATTCCTTTATAATATGTATTATTTACATAGTATCATATACCTCCTTACTAGGAGGTTTTCCTTAATATCATAGAGATTCAAACTTGGTGATTTTTCATTACTATCATAGACCTCCCAACTAGAAGATAATTATTAAACATTTTAGACATCCATACTATAGTTGTTTATATAGTATCAAATACCTTACTAATTGAGTAGTAATATATTGGTAATATAAGATAACCACAAAGTTATTCTCTATGTGAATAAACACTAACGATCACTCTAGTTTGGGCCACACACCTAACCCTTCACCAAGAATCCTATGGTATGAACACCAAGGATAACAGCCAAAAACCAAGGGGGTAAATATCATGCACCCCATGATCATATCAAGTAACCTAAGAAATCTAGGAAAATTCAATTACAAATTTGGATATACTATAGGATAAACAAATAATGTTATCATACACTTCTATAGGAGGGGGTCAAGGGATCCTACATTAGAACCAGTACATTTTTACAGTTAAATATATAAATGTTACAAAATTAATGGGGATACATATGTCTCAACAAAAATATTTATGATAAATTTCATGACCATCAATGGCCACAACATCACTTAGTGGACTTGGTATTCAATGAGGTTTGAACTTCTCATAGTCCAAGGATATCATTTTAAATTTATAATTTTAACACATTTAAAATAGAAGATAATTTCTAAAAAGGAGTCCAATAAGATCAATAGTGAATAATGATGTCAAATTAATTAGAAAAAGAATCATAAACCCATACGGTGAGGACTGGGAACCACCCAATTCATTTCAATGACTTCCCATGTAATTCTCTAAGATGTAAACATTTCCTTGGCTCAAGAATCCTTTTCCATGGTCCACCACAAGACTGGATCACCCCATAATCTCTTCTTTCTCTCTAATCATCCTGAATTAATAATTAAAAATAATAATAATTTATTAAATTACTCAATAAAAAATATGAGTATTTCCTATTAAATAACTAGTCATCAAAAGATCACAAATTCTTAAAGAAAAGAGATATTGTTCATTGCCGTCACACCCACTAAACCTACATTGAGACAAATCCCAGCCCACTATTATTTACAACACTAAAAAAACTAAATTTTAATGAAAAAGGTAAATTAATTTTGGTTTTGACATACATTTTACAAAATAATTAATGGTGGTAGGTTTATATTTCTACGAGATGACCACTTTCATAGACAAAAAATGTTCTTCATAAACATGTCAATTCAATATACTTTGATGAATTTTACATGAATACCTCAACTAAAACTAAACCAAAATATAGTATGAGGAAGAGGGGGCATGAAAAATATGGAAAGGGATGAACATACCTCTGATCACTATAATATATCACTTAGAATATTCTAACTAAAAAGCAATAAATGGGATCCAAATGGGAGGAGAATTACCATCCCAGAGACCTTGAGAATTGAGGGCATAAGGGGATGGACCATCTAAAAAATCAATATGGTAAAATAAAAATTTCACCATTATAAATAAAGATGTATAGATTATGGATTCATGTTGGATGAGACATCCTGACTACAACCACTAGCTAGCCGATGGCTCTCTAGAGTCTATCCAGTAGCTACTGTAGTGATCCAATTCCATCCCTAACTACATTAATAAACCATGTGTACATTCTTGATCTCCCTAGAACCCATAAAAACTTAAAAAATCTATAAAATACATATTTTGGGATGATGAAAGATTTTTAATTATATTATTTATCAGATAGAAAAAATAGAACCTCAAACTGGTGAAAATATACTCATTCCTAAAATCAAAAACCATTCAGACATGGGATCTTAAAGCGTTGATACAACTTTTTAATTCCCCGGTTCAGTAGCCACTGAAACATTACCTAGGTCAGTGTGACAAGTAACCTATAGAATTCCTCCCTGAATTCTAAAGGTCATTGACTAATGATGAGGGACCAATCCATATAGTGTACAAATTATTACCTCAAATTAGATTCCTGAAAATAACAGCAAATAACCAAAACAATTATGATATAAAATAAATTAAATACAGATAATAAAAAAGTTCTATAAAATGAAATGTGATCATACAAACTCATGGTCTATATAGTATACATAAACGAATCTTTCACTAGTCTAATCACAAGTAAAACTAATAATTTATAATACTCGAGAGAACCATTTATATCCCTAGTCCTCAAAAACCTTATCTGCAAATACCCATCTAGTTCCCTTAGTCTAATATAATGGCAATATTATGTTATAACATGAAATTTGATATAAATTATGTTTATGATTCGAGGTTCCCATGTATTGTTTGAGAAAAAAACTCAGTAGGGTCACACCAGGCTCCCATGTTTTACACCAATATATAACTGTATGATTGAGATAAATAAATGTGTCATGCAAGTGCATTAGATATCATGTTTTATGTAGCCTAACAAAAATAAATAGTCATTTGAACTTAATGTTCTAGACATAATACCATGTAATATATTCATACTTGCATCAGTTCCCGTAAAAAATCCAAATGTTACCTCTATATAATCTATCCATGCAATAAAAAAACCCATACGCTCATACTTATGATAGTTATTTTTTAAAATTATCATTTTGTTCCCCATGAATCATGGAAAGAATTTTATAATATATCAACTCGATACCTATAGGATAATTTTATAGACCTACATCCAAATCCAATCCAACTAAATTGTCTATAATGGTAGGGTCCCTGATCCACGATTCATATCATACCATGATCTGAATATCTCACTCAGGGTGGTCCACTGCCATTCCTCAATCTTACTATTGGAAGATCCCAATTTCACAACCCAAGCCTCTCTGTAACAACCTGAGATTTTATGAGAATTATTCTTTTTAATTTCATTTATGTCTTTTCTTGTACGCGACACCAAAATTATCTTTTACTATACGCAACACCGTATACAGAACACTATTATTGGCTCGTGTTACACACAATTTCAAGTTCGTTTTGTAGAAATTATTCTACGCAACATTAAGTATAGATTTTGTTTAATGTATAAATGAAATAAGTGTTGAATTATTTTATAAACAACACCAAAGTGAGCTTTCACTACACGCATCCCTGACTTGGCTTGCATTACACGCAATCACGACCTTCCTCTATTGCGTGTGTAGTACGCAATAACAGATTTCACTAAACAACGATATATTGTTATAATATTATGGACTATACATTATGAATATTATTAACTAAATTTTGAATTATATAACATTATAATTCATCTTACACATTTTCTAGAACATGGTATGAGAATAAGATAAATTTTTCAGGTACAATAAGTATTTCTCAAAAAATGCAGTTTTGCTGCCTTTTGATGGCGCACCCACTTTAAATCTAGTTTTTGAGATGTTTATAAGTTCAATTTGAAAAATAAAATTCTTCCTTGGAATCAGGATATAATAATTTACTCTGGATAAATATTTCATATTATTCTGATAACTTTCATATTTTAATGAATAGTAAAAACACGCTATATTTTAATTAAAAACAACTTTTTTCATCGCAATAATTTATATGGTTAAATTATAATATTTAATGGGTTTAAAGTATAAATATAATATATTTTTACCATTTAATATATTTTATGTCATTACCATTAATTTTACATTGAATTCATAGGCAAAAACATTTCATTCTTTGGCAATGTTTTAACTTTTAAAACCTGTTTTCTTAAAAACGGGATTAATTTTAAATTAATTACTGCAAGTTCTGTGGTATGAATTTTGAAAAATAGATTCCACATTTGAATTCAGTGGGTCCAGATTTTGTTAATAGTTTAATTTAATTTTTTTATTTTGAATGGTAACTACGGTAATTTTTATTTACTACAGTTAGAGGTAAATCAGGTACTTAAAGGGTAAAAATAAGATTATAAAATTACCTTAACACCTGACAAAATTATATTTTATGACTAAAAGTAGACCCATATCACCTAATGGTCAGATTAGATTCATTTTATTGACTTTGTACCGTGAAAACAATTTAATTATTATTATAACCAAAGAAAGTGACAACATGTCACTCTCTTAAATATTATTAGTATAATAATTTTTATTTAGTGATAATATTCATGAAACTTAGAAAACGAATAGTCTCCATAAATCTAATAGAATTATCTACATCATTTTAATTTATTTATATTTTTTAGGGATTAAATAATTATCATTAAAGGTGACACAATAGTGACGTTTAAATTATTTTATTGATTGAAATATCAAATAAATGAATTTAAAGATATTAAAATAAATATTTTATGTACTATTTAATGTTCTCCATGAATTTTCTATATAAATATGACATTTTATGAATCTATAAAATATTTTAGTTCGAAAATATCTTCTATTTGGATATTATTTAAATTCAAATAAATGAATAGTGTCAAAATTGACACTATTGTTATTTTATAAAAATAACATAGTATAAAATTGTTTAAAAATCACAATTTTTTTTAAAATTATGAATTAAAATTTATATGGTCTAAAATGTCATAAATTATCCAATTATGGACAATTAACAAAACCTATGTAATTATTTATAACAATTTAAAACTTAGAATCTTATTACAATAAATAAAATTAAATATATTAAATAAGGATAAATCAAGTTGATAATGTTTAAAATAAATTCCCAACATGTCTAAATTTTATTGGTTGATGAGATTACAACCCTATATCTTCTAATATTCGTATTTGTGTCATTTTTTGTGGTTTATAAGTGGGGTTGAATTTAATATAAATTAATATTTCTTATGTTTCCAAAGGTGCCCCTCTCCTCCCTTATAAAAAGGGCACCCCTTCCCTCTTATCTTCAAACCATTTTGAGCCTTGAAGGTTGCACAAACCCTGCCAATTACTCTTCTAAAACACTCTAGTTATATCATAGAGGTTCTGGTGTTCTCAAAAGACCAGATCTAGTGCCCTAAGAAGAAGTGTGAAGGAGGTGCGTTGAAGAAGAGGTAATCTCTTCTACAGACTCTTTCAAGTTTCTTTCTTCTTCTACATCCTTTTATTTAGTAGTTTCATTATAAAGTAAAAAAATAAGTATAAATTATATACTGATATGTTATTATAAATATGAAACAACCCTATTTCACCTTCTATCCATCCTACGGAATATGAAATCATCGCACGATCGTACGTACGGAATACCGTCTCCATGCTGTGGTGTAATCTGTTTTCCACCACCACCTTACATGGATGGGTATAATGGTGTAAAGAATAACTATATATTATTATTATAACATAATACTTATTCTAATATATTATATCATCCACTCCAATTCCATTCAATAAATACGGTAACGATATCATCGCTCGTGCATACGTACGGATTACGATCTCCACGACGCGATGAGATTCATTTTCCATGATAACAATTCTAGAATGATTATAATGTTTATATAATAATTAATCATGAAATATATGACATAATAATTCTACTAGATTTATGTATATATATATATGTATGTCAACTACTTAATTCCATTCAATTCAATAAGGAATCTAAAACAGCGTTCATTCGTACGTACGACCGACCGTCTCCATAAACGGTGTATTTATTTACATTTATCGTTCTATTATATATATGTATATTCTGAATTTATATTATATATAAATAATGTTTTATATTCTGTAATTAATTAATCATTATCTAAGTAATAATATTAATAATTACAAGTCAAAACACGGACGATAAATGAAACGATTTTACCCAAAAAGCTGCTTTAACATGGAATTGACAAATAAACGGATAATATAAAGTTATAAGTGAAATCATATATGAAATCATAAATATTATTATGGTTCTGTTAAAAGTTAATAATATGTTTAAAGCCACTATACAGGAGTCTCAGACACATACAAAGGAAATTGGACATAAGGTAAAGGATAACTTTTTCAATCTCCTTTTTATCCGAGATTGTTTATTCGTAAGTATTTACTGGGGTTAAATTTATCATCCATGTCACTGTATTCTAAAAATGGTTCCATGTATGTTTAATGTCCTTTTTAACCATTTTTTACTTTTACTACATGTTATGTGTGGAATATTTCTTTTTTTACGTTACGAGGTACTTTTTTGACTTTTTCGGCAAAAGTATGAGAAGAATGTTTTTTTAACATATAAGGCATGAACGGATTTTTATGGTTTCATAACAACTAATTTTAATAAAGCTTCCTCTACAGGATTTCATGATTATTTTCAACAAAATTATTTTATTTTAAAATTTCATGGCATTTTGTGAAAAGAAAATGATTTTGAAGAAGAAAGGATATTTTCCTCAAGAATTCATTTCAAGTGTCTTGTCAAAACTATTTTCCACCAAAGAAGACATTATTTAGTATGATTATGTTTCAAGTATAATGTCTCAATGATTTAAATGGTTTAACTTTTTATTATTATTAAATGATATCCATTTGTTTTATATGGATTATGTTATGATGGGATGATGTTTTTGAAACCCATTTTTTTATTTGGGTTATGATGAATGATTTATGTTTATGTTGTGACACAAGTAAGAATGATTTCATTATTATATGTGTGGAACCTATATCTCCCTCTAATACATTGGGTAACGATCTATATCTCATGATATAAACATGGATGGAATGGTAAGTTAATCCGGTTCAGTGTTACAGGACTGGAACGAGGAGTGAACTCGATTCAGAAAGGGACTTTGTCCACTAAGATGGTCTTCGTAGTAATGCCTTGGCTACTATGGAAATAATATTCTGTGCTTAATGTTTTTTCACAATTACAAGATTTATTTCCAAGCTATTTTATCATTATTGATGTTCCATTATGATCTATTCCTTACATACTTCCATGTCTTATGTCATTGCTCAAGATTTTGATGTTTAAATATTATGTTCATGTTTTGAAGTTCAAATGTATATGGGTTGTTTTATTTTATCCATTATTAACCTTACTGAGCATTTGAGCTCACCCTTTATATGTTTTATTTTCACTAGTATATAAAGAATGGTTTTAGGTAAGGAAAAAAATGGGGAAGATCTTTATGGGAGATGTTGAAGAACTTCGACCATGATTAGAAGATTACGTTCTGAGTTTCCAAAGACACTAAAATATTACGATCCTTATGTGTTGGTTTTTTATGTATTATGTATTCCGAAAAAGTAATGTAATGTCCATGTACTTCAAGCTTGGGTCTCTACAGTTGGTATCATAGGAACAGTTTAGTTAAACTTTGTAAACTAGGATGCGAAAACTTTAGTGAGATCCCTAGAGATATTTATAAGGTATGTCTAGGGATGTCCCTAAGGTTAAGTATAAGTATAGGTTATAGTGCTAGAATTATGGTAGAAATATTATAATTAAACATAATATGTTAGATATTGAAGTTACTCCCCCTTTATTATGTTGTTTTCCTATAATGATTTTTCCTCTCACAATATTTTTTTGGGTTTTAGACGATGGCTGGAACCCAAAGGAAACTTGTTGATCAATGTCATGGAAGATGCAATGATTGTCCTCCTGAACAAACCAATGTTATGGGATATGGAGTGAAAAATCTTATTTCTATACTTACACAGGCTATGAATCATTCTGGACTTCCAAATGAGCAGAGAAGGGAACAATATTCTATTGAGTCCTTTATGAGGCAACGCCCACCTTCATTCAGTGGGTCTTCTGATCCACTTGCTACTGAAAAATAGATCAGTACTATTGAAAAGATATTTTCCATACTTTGATGTTCAGAGCATGAAAAAGTCATTTTGGCTGTTTACCGTTTAGATGGTGAAGCAGACCAGTGGTGGACTCTAATTAAGAATACAAGGCCCCAAGATGAAATTTAGTCAATGGATTGGGACGAGTTCAATAAATTGTTTTTCAGTAAGTACTTCCCTCGTATTCTTATGATAAAGATGTAAAAGGAGTTCCTTGAGCATAAGCAAAGGGATGATGAATCTGTTGGTATATAAAAAGTTAATTTTTCAAGGCTTTCAAGGTATGCACTTGGATTTATCATCCAACCTGAACATAAAGTTGATCGATTCTTCAGTGGATTAAAACCAAGTCTTCAAAGGGAAATTAACTATAATAGACTTCAGTAGCTATCAAGAAATTGTGCATTGTACTATCAAGGTATTACTGGAAGTTGGTGTTACATATCCATCTCATAGTTTTGACAAGAAAATAAAGATGGAGTTCAAGGAAAAATCTCAAAACAATGGTGAAAATAAGAAGAATGTTTCTTTATGTTCAAAGTGTGGAAAGAAGCTTGGTGGAGATTGTCTTAAAGGGACTAGAAAATGTTTTAAGTGTGGAAAAGAAGTTCATCGAGCAGTTGAGTGTTGAAGTAATGGAAAAAGGGTAGCTAATTATGTGAATAAAGAGAATACTATAGACAAGGCACCACCAACACTTCAATGCTACAAGAGCAAGGAAATGGGGAATTATGATAATCAATGCCCTAATCCAAGGGTAAATGATGATCAACGTGAGAAACCTCTTAAGGAAAATGATAAAGGGAAGTCACATGCAATCACTATTTGTGATGTCGAGTATGAAAATGATGTTGTGTAATGATTAAGTGTTTATGTAATGGGATTTCAAATTAGTATCATGGAATCTCATTTAGGGTATCGTGGAATTTTAGAATATCTATGTATGGGTATTCAATAATTATATGGTACCAGTAACCATGAAAAGTGATTGAAATATTTTTTGAAAGTAGATAAAATGCACATAATGACGGGATAAGAAGAAAATAATATGTATGAAAGTATTCATGAGATCATAACTGATATAAGAACAATGTGATATCATGGTTTGAGTGGGTAGAATTTTTGGGATTTTTTTTTGTTTGTGGAAAGAGTTACCTTTTGACAGCATTCATGTTTTCACTAAGGTTCTATGGTAATTTATGTTTCAATAGAATACATAATTAAGGTATTCACATCTTTGAAATGCGATCAACAAGATATATCTTGTGATGTATAAATGATGGTATTCACGTTCTTGTTATATGACCATTCTAGTAATCGATCTCTTTATACTATGAGTTTGGAAAGAAGTATTTTGGATAAATCTTAAAGTTGGACTGGATTATATTTGGAATCAGATAGTATTGTTTAAGGCTAGATGTTTTTTTGATATTATTTCTTTAATGTTATAATAGTGTAAAAGGACAACCCGTAGGATGGGCGACAACCCATCGCGTCAGACAAGGTTGCCAGAATTGAACCCACAACTGAAGTGAGACAAGCCTTTATCGCCTACCACTGGCCTACAAGAAGTCCCTGGTTAGTATAAACTAGTTTTAGTTTATTAATCGGTATGATATATGAAGTATAAGTTGATTTTTGGAATCATATACGATTAACCTCACCAAATATGGACTTATGTATATTTGATAACTTTTTCTAACCTTTTGTTTGAAACAGATGGAATGACCCATCATTCTATCACTTGATCTGCTAACACTTCACGAATAACAAATTCAACTTTATTTCTTTAAGAGATGAAGTGGAAATTGTTCAAGGCACAAACAATAGTGAGATTTTACCAAAATCAGGAAAGCATTTATTTTAAGTCATCAACTTTAGGGAAATGATATTGAAAACCAAAAATGTTGTCACAGTTCCCTCATATCCGATGAATCATATGGTACCTTAAATCATCACAAATTTATTGCTTTGTGATTGTTGGATTTTTCTTAGCCATGTCCTCTACCACTCTCCATCAAAACTTGATATTTAGATTTTTCTTGAGTATCCATATTTTCACCGATGTTCTCCTATGTGGAAACACAATGATGAGTTAATTTGGGTAACCGTTATGTTTCATACTTTAATTTTTAAAATAATGTTTTAGTATTCCTTTTTATGATGTGGGTTTCGATGAAAGAAAGTTTTAAGTGGTAAACCATTTATAACCCCGACGAATTTCAAGGCCGAAATTCATTTTAAGGGGGTAGAATGTAACAACCCTAGATTTTATGAGAATTATACTTTTAATTTTATTGATGTATTGTGTTGTATTAAACACCCAAATTAGCTTGTTCTATACGCTACACTGCATATGCAACACTATTCTTGGCTCGTGTTACACACAATTTCAAGTTCATTTTGTAGAAATTATTCTACGCAACATTAAGTATAGATTTTTTTAAAGTATAAATGAAATATGTGTTGAATTATTTTATACAAAACACCAATGGGAGCTATCACTACACACATCCCTGACTTGGCTTGCATTAAACGCAATCACGACCTTCTTCGATAGCGTGTGCAGTACGCAATACCGGATTTCACTAAACAACGATATATTGTTATAATATTATGGACTAGCCATTATGAATATTATTAACTAAAATTTTAATTATATAACATTATTATTCATCTTACAGATTTTCTAGAACATTGTATGAGAAAAAGATAAAATTTTCAGGTAAAATAAGTATTTTTCAAAAAAATGCAGTTTTGCCGCCTTTTGATGGTGCACCCACCTTAAATATAGTTTTGACATGTTTATAAGTTAAAGTTTACAAAATATAATTCTTCTTTGGAATCAGGATATAAAAATTTACTCTTGATAAATTTTTCATATTATTCTGATAACTTTCATATTTTAATGAATAGTAAAAACACGCTATATTTTAGTTAAAAACAACTTTTTTCATCGCAATAATTTATATGGTTAAATTATAATATTGAATGAGTTTAAATTATAAATAGAATATATGTTTACCATGTAATATAATTTATGTCATTACCATTAATTTTACATTGAATTCATAGGTAAAAACATTTAAATCTTTTGCAAGGTTTTATCTTTTAAAACCCGTTTTCATAACAACGAGATTAATTTTAAATCAATTACTGAAACTTATGTGTATTGAATTTTAAAAAATGGATTCCATATTTGAATTCATTAGGTCCAAATTTTGTTAATAGTTTACTTTTATTTTTTTTAAATTATGAATAGAAACTACGATAATTTTTATTTATTACAGTTAGAGGTAAATCAGGTACTTAAGGGTAAAAATGAGATTATAAAATTACCTTAACACCTGCCAAAATTCTTTTGGATGACTAAAAGGAGACCCATATCACCTAAGGGTCTGAATAGATTCCTTTTATGGACTTTTGACCATGAAAACAATTTAATTATTATTAAAACCAAAGAAAGTGACAACTTGTCACTCTCTTAAATATTATAAGTATAATAATTTTAATTTAGTTATAAACTTCATGAAACATCGAAAATTAATAGTCTCCAGAAATCTAATAAAATTATATACATCATTTTAATTTATTTATAATTTTTAGGGATTAAATAATTATCATTAAAGGTGACACAATAGTGATGTTGAAATTATTTTGTTGATTGAAATATCAATTAAATGGTTTTAAAGATATTACAATAAATATTTTATGAACTATTTAATGTTCTCCACGAATTTTATAGATAAACATGACATGTTATGAATCTATTAAATATTTTATTTCGAACATATATTCAGTGTGGATTTTATTTAAATTCAAATAAATGAATAGTGTCATAATTGACACTATTGTTATTTTATAAAAATAACCTAATATAAAATTGTTTAAAAATCATTTTTTTTTAAAAATTATGAATTAAATTTTATATGTCCGAAAATTTCATAAATTATAAAATTATGTACAATTAAAAAAACATATGTAATTATTTATAAAAATTTAAAAATTAGAATCTTATTACCACAAATAAAATTAAAAAGATTAAATAAGGATAAATCAAGTTGATAATGTTGAAAATAAATTCCCAACATGTCTAAATTGTATTGGATGGTGATATTACAACCCTATATCATATAATATTCTGATTTGAGTCATTTTTGGAGGTTTTTACATGGGGTTGAATTTATTATAAATCAATATTTCTTATGTTTCCAAAGTGCCCCTCTTATCCCTTATAAAAAGGGCACCTCTTCCCTCTTCTCTTCACAACCTTTTGAGCATTGAAGCACAGCCAAATACCTGAAAATTACTCTTCTAATACTATATATTTATATCATATAGGCTCTGGTCTTCTCAAAAGGCCAACTCTAGTTCCCTAAGAAGAAGTTTAAAGGAGGTGCATTGAGGAAGAGGTAATCTCTTCTACCGACTCTTTCAAGATTCTTTCTTCTTCTACTTACTCTTCTTTAGTTGTTTCATTATAAAGTAATAACATAAGTATTAATTATATACTTATATGTTATTATAAATATGAAACAAACCTATTTCACCTTCTATCCATCCTACGGAAAATGAAATCACCGCATGTGCGTATGTACGGAATACCGTCTCCACGCTGTGGCGTAATCTGTTTCCCACCACCACCTTAAATGGATGAGTATAATGGTGTAAAGAATAACTATATATGATTATTATAACATCATACTGATTATAGGATATTATATCATCCACTCCAATTCCATTCAACAAATATGGGAATGATATCATCACTCGTGCGTACGTATGGATTACCATCTCCACGACGCGATGAGATTCATTTTCCATTTTAACAATTCAAGAATGATTATAAAGTATATATAATAAGTAATCCTGAAATATATGAAATAATAATTCTACTGGATTTATGTATTTATATATATGTCATATACTTAATTCCATTCAATTCAATAAGGAAACGAAAACAGCGTTCATGCGTACGTACAACCTACCGTCTCCTTGAACAGTGTATTTCTTTCCATTTATCGATCTATTATATATATATATATATGTATATTCTGAATATATATTATATATAAATATTGTTTTATATTCTGTAATTAAGTAATCATGATCTAATTAATCATATTAATAATTACAATTCAAAACACGGACGATAAATGAAACGATTTTACCCAAAACTCTTCTTTAACATGGAATTGACAAATGAATGGATAATATAAAATCATAAGTGAAATAATATATGATATCATAAATATTATTATGGGTTTTTTACAAGTTAATAATATGTTTAAACCCACTATACAAGAGTCTCAGACAAATATGGAAGAAATTGGACATAAGGTAAGGGATAACTTTTCCAATCTCGTTTTATCCGAGATTGTTTATTAGTAAGTATTTACTAGGGTAATATTTATCACCCATGTCCTTGTTTTATAAATTTTTTCATGTATGTTTAAAGTCATTTTTACCCATTTTTGACTTTTACTACATGTTGTGTAAGAAATCTTTCTTTTTTTTACGTTACGACGTACTTTTTTGACTTTTCCTGCAAAAGTACAAGAAGAATGTTTTTTTAACATATACGACATGAACCAATTTTTACGGTTTAATAACAAATAATTTTCATAAAGCTTACTCTACAAGATTTCATGATTTTTTTTCAACAAAATCCTTTTCTTTTAAAATTGCATAGCATTTTGTGAAAAGAAAATGATTTTGAAGAAGAAAGGATATTTTCCTCGAGAATTCATTTAAAGTGTTTTGTCAAAACTATTTTCCATCTAAGAAGACATTATTTAGTATGATTATGTTTCAAGTATAATGTCTCTATTATTTACATGGTTTCAATTTTTTTATGATGAAATTATATCCATTTGTTTTATATGGATTATTTGATGATGAGATGATGTTTATGAAACCCATTTTATTCATTTGGTTATGATGAATGATTTATGTTTATGTTGTGGATCAAGTAAGAATTATTTCATTATGAGATGGGTGGGACCTATATATCCCTACAATGCATTGGGTAAAGATTTATATTTCTTGAGATATACATGGATGAAATGGTAATTTAATTCGATTTAGTGTTAAAGGAATGGAATGAGGAGTTAACTCGATTCAGAAAGGGACTTTTTCCACTAAGATGTTCTTGGAAGCAATGCCTTGGATACTATGGAAATCATGTCATGTGCTTAATTTTTTTTCCACAATTACATGTTTTATTTCAAGCTATTTTATCATCATTGATGTTCCATTATGATCTATGCCTTACTTACTACCAGGTTTTATGTCATTTCTCAAGATTTTGATGTTTAAATATTATGTTGATGTTTTGAAGTTCAAATGTATATGGTTTGTTTTATGTTCTCCATGCCTACCCTTACTGAGTATTTAAGCTCACCCTTTATATGTTTTCTTTTCCCCAGGATATAAAGAAAGGTTTTATGTATGAAAAAAAGGGGAAGATCTTTATGGGAGATGCTGAAGATCTTTCACCATGATTAGAATATTATGTTCCGAGTTTCCAAAGACACTAAACTATTATGATCCTTGAGTGTTGGTTTTTGTTATGTATTAAGTATTCCAAAAAAGTAATATAATGTCCATGTACTTCAATCTTGGGTCTCTACTATAATGACCCAATGTTTTTTTATGGAAATTCCCTTCTTATATTTATGTCATAAAATAAAATGAAAACACAAAATAATGAACTACTATGTGATAAGTGACATTTAAACATAAGTTTGTCACTCCTATTTTTGGATTTTGAAAATGCGACAAACACGGTTGTGTTCAAGATGATTTTTGGAGTCTAATGAAGCAAAAATAATTTTTGGTGAATAGTAACGTACCCTTAGGAATAGTAACATACACTTATGAATAGTAATATGTCCCTTATAAATAGTAAATCATCCAACATAAGAGTAACAATACCTATGAATAATAAAATAAAATTTAGACATCTTAGAAATTGACAGTTTGACCTTAGTAAACGTTTTGGTATTTTGTAAGTCATAAATAATTAATTATAATTAATAAATTTAATAGAATATTTATTTCCCTAAAATGTATTCATAAATTATTGAATCAATGACTTATAGTTTTTAGATAATTTAATAATACCCTACGTAATTTTGGAAAGCACTATAAAATCAGTTTTAATCTTAAAAACTGTTTTTAAGTAAATTATGATTTCAATTAAATATTAAATTAATAATATTTAAAAAATTATTTTTGAAAAATGGACTTCATTTTTGGATTCTACACGTCGAAAAATGGTTGGGGTAAATTTTTGGGTTTTTTTAGAGATACTTGAATTTTTGATGAATAATGAAATACTGTAATTTACAAAATAAGCTAAATAAGCTAATTATAGGGTCGTGTGTGATGTTATGCTGATGTAAGCCCACTTGGTTCTAGATTACATTATAAAATTACTATTATTGGTCGATCAAGACTCACTATTCTTTATCTTGTGGGGAAATAAAAAACTAATGAATTTTATATTAAGGAAACCCCTCTCCCCTCCACTATAAAAGCAACCCTTCACACCCTCATTTCCTCACACCTCTCAATCTCCAAGACTTCTCTAAAATCTGCCCAGAAAACTTCCCTAGCCCCTCCCCCACGTTGAAGAGCTTATGGTCTCATCAAAAGACCAAGCTAAGGCCCTTAAGGAGGTTCTCAAGAGAAGGATTCAAGAGGTAATTTCCCTCCCTCTTCTCCTTTAATTTCCTTTCATGTTCAAGTTCATTTCTTGATCTCTCCCCACCAATATTCATCCAAATTGTATTTTAACTGTAGTATTATACATATAATGTAATTTTATGATTCTAATGGTATATTATATTATCCAAACCCCTTTACCTCTTCCTTTTATTTTATTAAAGAGAACGTTTTCCGTGAGGTGTTAATTTATCTCTTTCAAGAACGACATGCTTTCTTATTCCATTTCTACCTTCAGATATGGTCATGAAACCATTTTAATGGTTGAACCAGAATATTTTATGTGTATTATGTTCTATTTTAATTTCTGTAAATAACCTATGGACATATTACTAAGTGATAAGTTAAAACCAGTTCATTGTGATCCAAAAACCGCCGAAATTGACCCAAATAACCATCATTTAATTATTATCTATTGATTCATCAAAATGGATCTAATATAATTCATTATAAGATTATTAAATCTCCTGTAATATAATTAATGACATGTAATATCATTTATGGATGTTTACTCATGTTCTACCCAAACTTCAATTTAAGAATTCAAGTGAACCACCCAAGAAAAACCATAAAAACGAACATCCCCGAACAATGTTGTTAAACTCTATAAGTCATCCGAAGGAACATAATATGACATAATGAAACCAGAATTTACCCAATTAATGTAAAAATGGTTCTGTATTTCTAATTAATTAATATAATGTCATTATACAGGACATTAAATAGAAGGAAGTCTTCGGGTACAAGGTACGGGAAATTCTCGAACCCAACTTTCATTCTTCGGGTTTTACCTCTTTCACTCCATTTTTGATATGGTAACTCCTTAAAGATAAATTTTAATCTTTTTCTTTCATTTTCTAGGATATAAATGTTTTATAATTAATTTTATGTCAATCCAAATGTTTTCCTAAAGAACTCTTCTTTTAAGAACTCAACTTTTACCTCTCATTCATGGTTGATGGTTCTTGTATCAAGTATATTGTTCCCTATTTCTTTTGGGAACCCAAAGCTTATGAATGTATTATTATGAGATGAAAACTATTCCTTAACATGGGTTAGTTATGTTAACTTTTGAAGTATGTTCCATGTGGCACACATGATAATGATAATGTTATGATGTGACAGGTGCGCCCAGAATTATATAGCGCAATTATGAATGTTTCAAAGTGACAGGTGCGCCCGAAATTATAAAGCGCTCCAATGCCTTGGGTAAAGTTATCAATCTCATGAGTAAATGTGAAATTATGTTTGAAAAATATTCTAGCATGGTTCACAAGTATGTGTGGTAGTTAACCACTAAGACCTGATGTTTCATTTTTATGCATTACCACATTTCAAGTCTTTTATTTAATCTCCTCTCATGTTCATGATCTTTTTCTTATGTTATGATTATGCTCACCCCATGATATATTTTTCTAATCTATCCTCTTACTGGGATTCTATATCACCCCTTTTTATGTATACCCTCAGGTGGATACATGTACTAAGGAGAGGAAAAGTTTCAATAAGAAGCTAGAGAAGAATAAATTACGTACATCTTTATGATAGATGTTGTATTTGTTATGTGTGGTCCTAGTTTTACGAAGACACTAAACCATTGTATCCACTATGTTTAAAACTAATATGTTGTTTATCTTTTAAATTATGTAATAGTAATTTAAGAAAAGGTCAGGTCGCTATATTTGGTATCAGAAGCAAGGTTTAGTTAATTTGGGAATTAGGATTAGTAAACCCTAGAGAAAACCTCTAGTATGAGACTAAGTAAAAATATGCACACAAGAATATTTACCTAGGGATACCATATGTTATTTTTTTGGTATAATTGTTTAAATGAATAATTTATTCATGAATTGTTTAGTTACATTTTTTTCTATCATTTTCTATTTTATAAAATGGTGGGAACCCGGAGAAATCAGGCCAAAAACTCATGCGAGGGTCAATGCAACGATTGCCCGAACAACATCGCCAATGATTTGGGAGGTGGAGTTCAAAACATCATGGAGATACTTACCCAATTATATATGGTTATGAATAATAACCATAATAATGGGGAACGTCCTCTTTCACCAAAGAGGGAGGAACTAGCTATCGAGTGTTTTATGTGGAAACGACCACTAATGTTTTGTAGATATTCTGATACACTAGTTACAAAATAGTGGGTCAACTCCATGGACAAGATCTTTTTTTGTGCTTCACTGTTCTAATACGGAGAAGGTTACTCTAACCGTTTATCATCTTGATGGAGAAGATGATCAATGGTGGGCTTTGATTAAGAACACCAAGCCAAGAGAGGAAATTGAAGAGAGGGAATAAGAATACTTTAAGATAATGATTCTTAATAAGTATTTCCCACGAACTCTTCACACAAAGATGGAGAGAGAATTCATAGAGCTCAAGAAAAAAGAAGGGGAATCTGTCACGACCTATGTAGTGAATTTCACAAGTCTCTAAAGGTATGATTTGGGTTTTGTTATCAACAATGATAGGAAAATTGATAGATTCTTTATTGGATTAAAACCACACCTTTGAAAGGATCTTGAAATTCGAGAATTTGGGAGTTATGAAGAAGTTGTTCGGTGTGATCTCAATGTGGAGATGGAGTTTGAAGAATGGTCCCATGGCTATGGGGATAAGAAACAAAAGATGGAGCTTCAAGCTGGTTGATCTAGTGACAAAGGTGGGAAGAACAATCAATTACCCACATTCCAAAAATGTGGGATGTTTCACCATGGGAAATATCTTAAAGGGATAGGGAAATGCTTCAAGTGTGGGAAAGAAGGACACCATGCTCAAGAGTGTTGAAAAGACACAAAAAGGAAGGACAATGTAGCCGATGAAAGGAGAGAACCACTCATGGTTCAATGCTACAACTGTAATGAGCTAGGGAACTATGCAAACCAGTGCACTAAACCTCGAGTTCTCGAGGGTAATCAACGTCAACAACCACAAATGCCAAAGGAACAAGGGAAGGCTTATTCCATCACTACTGCGAAGGTGGAGCATGATAATGAAGTCGTACAATGTACACTTCCTATTCACTCAATAATGGAAGAAGTCTTATTCGATTCTGGTTCTACGCATTCCTTTATATCTTGCAAGTTTTCTAGAACTATAGAATCGAAGCCCCGAAACCTTGAAGTAGAGATATCCGTAAAAACACCAAGTGGTGCAATCATTGCAACCCAAGTATTTGAATCTTCTACTGTTGGCGTATTTGGGAAGATTCTTCCAAGAAATCTCATAATACTTCCCTTGGAGGAATTCAACACTAGAATGGGAATGGATTTTCTCTCATTATATAGAGCACATATCAACTGTCCAAAAAAGGAAATATCTTTTCATATTCCGAAAGATCCCATACTCCTATACAAATGCAAGGAAGATCATGAATCTCCTTTAAAAAATCCTTCAATGGTGTGGGTATTTATTCCCTATGAAGAAGCATACCTCACCCAAATGGTTGAGTCGAAGTAAAGTTCCAACCTTGAGGAAATTCCCATCGTGAGGGAATACGTCGATGTATTTCCCGAAGAGTTACCCAGAATTCCCATGGATCGTGAGGTAGAGTTTTTAATTGAACTCATACCTAGAGCTTCTCCTATATCAATGTTCCCCAATAGGATGGCTCCTATCGAACTGGAGGAGTTAGAGAATCAGCTACAAGAGCATCTGGACATAGGGTTCATATGCCCTACTGCATCACCTTGGGGTACAACAGTTCTCTTTGTGAAGAAGAAGGATGGAACAATGCGGCTGTGTATCGATTATTGGGAACTCAACCAGATCACCATAAAGAACAAGTATCCTCTCCCAAGGATTTATGAATTGTTCGACCAGTTAAGAGGAGCTCAACACTTCTCAAAGGTGAATCTTAGTTCTAGATATCATCAGGTAAAGGTGAAGAAGGAAGATATTCAGAGGACTACCTTCCATACAAGGTATGGGCACTATGAGTTTTTGGTGATGCCCTTTGGACTTACTAATGCCCCTATAATATTCATGGATTTTATGAATATAGTCTTTAGACATTACCTCGACAAATTTGTGGTAGTGTTTATCGATGATATTCTCATCTACTCCAAGAGCAAGGAGGAACAAGATGAACATTGAAGACTAGTGTTGGAGACATTGAGAAAGGAGACTATATATGCCATGTTCAGCAAGTGTGACTTTTGGACGAATCAAGTCACGTTTTTGGGACATGTGATCACAAGTGAGGGACTTTTTGTGGATCCTTCAAAGACAAAGGAGATTGGGGAATGGAACATGCCCTCTAGTATCATAGAAATCCATAGTTTTCATGGATTAGCTGGGTACTACCGACATTTTGTGAGAAAATTCTCACGATTGTCAAGCCTGCTAACTAAGTTAACAAGGAAATGTGTAAAGTATGTCTGGATGGAATAATGTGAGGGAGGCTTCAAGGAGCTAAAGAGAAGGCTGATCATTGCACCTATACTCACACTACCGAAAAGTGGAGAATGTTTTGTGATATACAATGATGATTCAAAGAAAGGCTTGGGTTTTGTACTCTTGAAAAATGATAATATGATAGCTTACACCTCACGACTATTGAAGATCCATGATTAGAACTACCTGACGCATGATTTAGAGCTGGTAGCCATGATTTTTGCCTTGAAAATCTAGCGGCACTACCTTTATGGTGAGAAGTGTGACATATACACCAAACATAAGAGCCTAAAGTATATATTCACACAAAAGGATCTCAACATGCATCAAAGGAGATGGTTAGAGAAAATCAAGGATTACGATTGCTCTATTCACTATCATACTAGAAAGGTGAACAAGGTAGCCAATGATCTAAGTAGAAAAGAACCCACTACTCTATCCATGTTACGGATTGAGAAAGACCCAATCTTCTTGGATATGCAAAGGATGGATTTGGAAATCATAAGGGCAGGGGATACATCCTACCTTTCCCAAATTATTGTGCAACCATCTATCCAGGAGAAGATTAAGGAAGAACAAAGGGATGATGTGGAGATACAAAATAGGGTGAATGCAGTAAAGGAAGGGAAGCTGCAAGAGTTCCATATCGACGATGATGATGTGATTTGGTTTGGAATGCGACTTTGTGTGCCTTCATCACCAGGGATAAAGAAGGAGCTTTTGGATAATGCACATAGCTCAACTTTCTCTATCCATCCTGGGAGTACCAGGATATACCGTGATCTCCGATAACATTTTTGGTGGGATAACATGAAGAAGGAGATTGCGGAATATATATCAAGGTGCTTGGTATGTCAGCAAGTTAAAGCTGAGTGACAAAAGTCCAAAGGTATGATGCAGCCATTTCCTATAACCATGTGGAAATGGGAAAATGATACTATGGACTTTGTCACGGGTCTCCCGATTACGTCAAAGGGAAATAATGCGATATGGGTTGTGGTTGAACGACTCACCAAGACTGCCCATTTTATCACTATTCGAGAAGATCTCTCACTTGATGAACATGAAAAGATATATGTGAAGGATGTGGTGAGAATTCACGATGTTCCACTCTCAATTGTCTCTGACTGTGATCCACAGTTCACATTTAAATTATGGAGGAGCCTTCAACATGATTTGAGTACTGAATTAAATTTCAGCATGGCCTATCACCACCAAACTAATGGCTAGTCTGAAAGGACTATTCAGACGCTTGATGATTTTCTAAGGGCCTGACCTCTTGAATTCAAAGGAGGTTGGGATCATCATCTCCCATTGGTTGAGTTCTTATACAACAATAGCTTCCACTCGAGTATTCAGATGGCTCCATATGAAGCTCTTTATGGAAAGCGATGTAGAACTCCAACCTATTGGGATGAAGTTGGAGAAAGAAAGCTACTTGGACCCAATCTTGTTCAAGGGATGACAAAAAAGGTTCAAGTCATCCAAAAAACCATCAAAGATGCTCAAAGTCGGCAAAAGCGCTATATTGAAAACCGTCGAAGGGACTTGGATTTCGACGTTGGAGATAAATGCTTCCTTCGAATATCTCCATGGAAGAGAGTCATGAAATTCGGGAAGAAAGGGAAGATAAGCCCAAGTTATATTGGCCCCTTTGAGATCCTTGACCACATAGGAGTCATGGCCTATCATCTTGAACTTCCACTGAATATGGCTCAATTTCATGATGTGTTTTATGTATCACTACTGAGGAAGTACATACCAGACCCCTCACATGTACTAAACTCAGAGGTGGTGTAGTTGGTAGATGATCTCTCCTATGAGGAGCAGCCAGAAAATATTCTGGATCGAAGTGACAAGGTTCTACGCAACAAGACAACCCACCTTGTCAAAGTGTTGTGGAGGGACCATATGTTCGAGGAAGAAACTTGGGAACTGGAAGAGGCGATGAAGGAGAATCACCCTCACCTGTTTATGTAAAATGAAATTTCGAGGGTGAAATTTCTTAAGGGGGAAGAATGTGATGACACAATGTTTTTTAATGGAAATTTCCTTCTTATATTTATTTCATAAAATAACTTGAAAAAACAAAATAATGAACTACTAAGTAATAAGTGACCTTTAAATATAAGTTTGTCACTCCTATGTTTGTAATTTTGAAAATCCGACATACACAGTTGGGTTCAAGATGATTTTTGGAGTCTAATGAAACAAAAACAATTTTTGGTGAATAGTAACATAACCTTAGGAATAGTAACATACCCTTATGAATAGTAATATGACCCTTATGAATAGTAAATCATCCAACATAAGAGTAACATTACTTATGAATAATAAAATAAAATTTAGACATCTTAGAAAGTGATAATTTGACCTTAGTAAACGTTTATGTATTTTGTAAGTCACAAATAATTAATTATAATTAATTAATTAATTTAAAAGAATATTTATTTCCTTAAAATGTCCTCATAAATTATTGAATCAATGATTTATAGTTTTTAGATAATTTTATAAGACCCTACGTAATTTTTGAAAGCACTATAAAATCAGTTTTAATTATTAAAACTGTTTTATTAAGTAAAATATGATTTTAATTAAATAATAACTTCACAATATTTAGAATTTTTTTTGAAAAATGGAATTCCTTTTTGGATTCTACACGTTGAAAAATGGGTGGGGTAAATTTTTGGTATTTTTCTGAGATACTTGAATTTTTGATGATTAGTGAAATACCGTAATTTACAAAATAAGCTAAATATTCTAATTATAGGGTCATGTGTGAGGTTCTGCTGATGTAAGACCACTTGGTTCGGGATTACATTATAAAATTAATATTATTGGTTGTTCAAGACTAAATATTCCTTGTCTTGTGGGGAAATAATAAACTAATGAATTTTATATTAAGGAAACCCCTCTCCCCTCCACTATAAAAGCCACCCTTCACACACTCATTTCCTCACACCTCTCAAGCTCCAAGACCTCTCTAAACTCTTTCCGAACACCTTCCCTAGCCCCTCCTCCACGTCCAAGAGATTCTGGTCTCATCAAAACACTATTCTTATCCCCTTAAGGAGGTTCTCAGGAGAAGGATTCAAGAGGTAATTTCCCTCCCTCTTCTCCTTTAATTTCCTTTCATGTTCAAGTTCATTTCCCGATATCTCTAAACCTATCTTCATCCAAATTGTATTTAACTCCATTATTATACATATAATTTAATTTTATGATTCTAATGGTATATTATATTATCCAAACCCTTTCCATCTTCCTTTTATTTCATTAAAGAGAACGTTTTTCGTGAGGTGTTAATTTATCACCTTCAAGAACGACATGCTTTCTTCTTCCATTTCTACCTTCAGATCTGGTCATGAAACCATTTTTATGGTTGAAACAGAATATTTTATGTTTATTAAGTTCTATTTAAAGTTATGGGAATAAACTATGGACATATTACTAAGTGATATGTTAAAACAAGTTTATTGTGATCCATAAACCGCCCAAATTGACCCAAATAACCTTCATTTAATTCTTATCTATTGATGCATCCACATGGATCTAATATAATTCATTATAAGATAATTAAATCACCTATAATATAATTAATGGAATGTAATATCATTTATGGATGTTTACTCATGTTCTACCCAAACTTCAATTTAAGAATACAAGTGAACCACCCAAGAAAAACCATAAAAACGAACATCCTCGATCATTGTTTTTAAACACTATAAGTCATCCAAAGGATCATAATATGACATAATCAAACCAGAATGAACCCTATTAATGTAAAAATGGTTATGGATTTCTAATTAATGAATATAATGTCGTTATATAGGACATTAAAGAGAAGGATGCATTCGGGTACAAGGTAATGGAAACTCTCGAACCCAACTTTCATTCTTTGGGTTTTACCTCTTTCACTCCATTTTTGATATGTTTACTCCTTAAAGATAATTTTTTCATATTTGTCTTTAATTTTCTGGGATATACATGTTTTTTAATTAAGTTTATGTTAATCCAAATGTTTTCCAAAATAACTCTTCTTTTAAGAACTAAACTTTTACCTCTCATCCATGGTTGATGGTTCTTGTATCAAGTATGTTGTTACCTATTTCTTTTGGGAACCCAAAGATTATTAATGTATTCTTATGATTTTAAACCCATTCCTTACCATGGGTTAGTTATGTTTACTTTTTATGTATGCTCTAGGTGTCAAGCATGATAATGATAATGTTGTGATGTGACGGGTGCGCCCGAAATTATATAGCGCAATTATGAATGTTTCAAAGTGACGAGTGTGCCCAGAATTATACAGCACTCCATTGCATTTGGTAAAGTGATGAATCTAATGAGTAAATGTGAAATGATCCATGAACAAGATTCTATATTATTTCACATGTATTTTTGGTAGTTAACCACTAAGACATGATGTTTCATTTTTATGCATTGCCACATTTCAAGTCTTTTATTTAAGCTCCTCTCATGTTCATGATTGTTTTATTATGTTATGATTATGCTCACCCCATGATATATTGATCTTATCTATCCTAATTCTAGGCTTCTAGATCACCCCTTTTGATGTATATCTTTAGGTGGAAACATGTACTAAGGAGAGGAAAAGTGGAAATAAGAAGCTAGAGAAGAAGAAATTAAATACATGTTTATGCTAGATGTTGTATTAGTTATGTGTGGCCCTAGTTTTCCAAAGACACTAAACCTTTGGATCCTATATGTGTAATACTATTAAGTTGTTTATATTTAAAATTATGTAATAGTAATGTAAAAAAGTCCAGGTCTCTATATCTACACTCTCAAGGAAAGTTCCATCATGAAAATGAGGCCTTCATCTCACCAATGATAGTTGAACCAATAACATCTCACTTATGGATTGGTCAAGACTTAAGACCCATGTACCCTAATAGGTTAGTTTACTATCACAACCACACAAAAATTGATGAAATTCCAAGTAAGGAATTAATTCTATCCATAGATCACTATCTCATCACATGAAACCTATCTCTTAGACCTAGAATCACATCACAAACACATATTTTATCACACATTTGGGGATAAACTACAACCATATGATACACACTAGCCTTTTCTCATTGAAACCATATCATGTTTTTCTCCCTTATAAAGGGTCACAGCCTGCGGGCTCTGACTATCCTAGACCCTGATAGGTTGGTCCATTTATCCTTCTAATTATCGCTTCAAAATACTCACTCAAATTCCATATCAAATTGATCGTAGAAGATAAATCAATAATTTCATCTAAAACAATTCATTTTCAATCACTCCACCTCATATCTTGAAGGAATCATCCTGCTCACTATACTCGCTAGTCTCAATCTACTTTTAAAAGGGTGGTACACACCATGAATGAGATGCACCACCATCTCACCCGTAATCAATAATTTCAATCCAATATTTCCTACCCATATATCCCTAAGGATCCCATCATATGATTCATACATCACTTATTAATCCTTGACACATATCTTAGGATACTTTTCAATTTCAGTATCAACCTATTTCCATTTAAAACGTAGTCATTTAGAGATCCCAAAACACTCCAAATATTAAAAAGAACATGTCCTTTTCCTATGAGGCCCAATTCCACCCAATATATTCGACCTGATGCACTATCAGTCCCTATATCTCCACCAATCCCTATGAAATATTTTTTTTCTGGAATAAAATCATTCATAATATGAATATAGAATTGTATTAAAGGGACCCACTACCTTGAAATAAGAGTTAACATCCACTCTAAGATCCGGTTTCACTCACCAAACCTAATCCATTAATTTTTAATGATCAAAGAAACACTTATTCCCTTACCCCATTCCATAAAAAATAAAAAATAAATTATAATTTTTAAATGAATTATTCAATATAATCCAAACATTCATACGTCATTAGAAATTACCGGGGCATCAATTTCATCTCAAAACTATATAGAATATCATGTACTGATCCTATTAGGTCCTCCTGTTTAAATACTAGAAAAAATATTCATGAAATCAAAATGATTCAACCATGAAATGGGGATTTTTTTTGATTTACTATTATAGAAACCCACTAAAACCAAGGTCTATAAATCCAAAATGAGGAGGTATCAAGGGTTAAGAGAAGATTAGAGGGATGAAAAAATTGACCTATATGTATGCGCCTCTTGAGGAAAATAAATGTTCTATCGGAATATTAATTTAGAAGACGCTCGTTGTAAAAAAATGGTGTAGGTCCCCTTAGGGTGAGTCCTATTATGATATGATTAAAGGGTCCTCTTTGGCCTTTGATTGTGATAGATAACATGGATCCACTCTGTATCCCTCCTTGGGGATGCACATTACTCATCCCCAAAATAATACCATTTACAGAATAAGACACCATTTTTATGGATTTAGTCCCATTCTTGGAAACTCTATAGAATGGTCACTTCAGATATAATGATTTTAGTACCCCAAAGTTTGGGTCCACCTCACATTCCTCTTCCCTCTACTATAATATTCCATCAGGGAAAAATATATTTTTCTTCAAGACGAGACACACTATAACCATATTTTTCTTTTTAGCACACCCACCATGGGTAGCGCACACAAACCCACTGGCCTCCCCTCCATGAAGAGTCACCAATGATTTGGAACTATATAATTTATAAAATCCATACATGGTGAAACAAACTCCCCAATACCATAGATTCAAGGCCCCCAAGATGTATTAATCAGCACCACAACAACTACCCTATGGATATGGTGTCATCATTCCCCTTAAAAACCACCCATGAAAAAGAAATTCTTTTTATTATTAAATATTATATCTCTGTACATGAATATTCAATACTTAACATTATGTTCCATGCTTGAACCATAAAGGTTTAGTGTTATTGGATACTAGAGAGATAAACATATTATTTAGGTACATTCATTGTTATATCTTAAAATTTCTCTTCTCACAGCATCCCCTTTGTGACATAACCTAATTAAAAACATTTTTCATAATTTGGGACAATGAAATAAAATAATGTTTGTTCTCTGACCCCCTATATGGGTAAACATGGTAGATATGCATTGACTATCACAATAATTCATGAGATATGTATAAGGGTATACTTTATGGCCATAAAATACAATATTCATACCCAATAATTCATTTATCATAAACCTATTTCATGATATAAACCTTTATAATTTCAAAAAATGAGGATCATAAGAGTGATAAAGCATCATTTCTAAACAAGAACCATAATTCTTGATCATAGTCATAAAAAATTTAAAAAATGGGGGGAGGCATTATTGGTATAGAGACTATTTAATTTTTCATTTATAACTACAAAGACTATCAAATAACATTAGATCAGAAATCAAAAAATGTTTCATATATCATAATGGATCACACATCATCAGTTTTTTCCCACAGTGATTAAAGAATCCCCACCAGTTTCTAAAATTGGATTGAGTACATCAACTCAAATCCTATAACAATGTCATGAATTATTGACCTTCACCACGTACATTGGTGGTATATATAATTTCATGAAAAAATATAATAAATTGAAGATAAATATTATGTGTTCTAAAAGATGAAATGAAATTCATCATATCATCATATCAGAACACATGAAAAATAAAGTGGGTTTCATAAGAATTTCATAAATTTGTCATTTTATTACACATAAAAAATAAATTGGTTCCATAAATATCTCATCATTTTAATCATAATACATCCATATAAAGAATATAGATGGTATTATTAGATTATATCCCTTGTAAAGAATAATTTTCATCAAGAGGAGTTATAATAAGAATGAAAATTGAAAATTCTTGGTTAAGAGTAATAAATATTTACTGAGAAAAAATCTTTTACATACACGTTGTAGCTTGAATGCATAGTCTTTTGGAAGAAAAAGAATCTCTAACATTGTGTTAAGGAAGATAAAATCATATAAGGGAAATGATTGGCTAAACGATATGGATAAAAAACTATGGATAATGAAGGATATGAGGTTTTGTTTTATAAATGATGGGAGGGGCACTCTTGGAATTTATTAAAATAATAAATTAATATAAATAAAAAATTATGGAAAAATTATACTCAAATGATATAAATATAATATTTGATTATGATTATTCTAAAACCTCTCATTTATTAAATTTTAATTCTTTTTTTGTTATCTTTTTTCCATATCCCTTAGTTTTAAATCCCCCACTAATCCTTTTGACAATTACCGAAATATCAATGATCTCTACACTTTAAGGGTTAACAATATTTCCCTAAAAAGGAAATTCAATTATATATTATTAATGGATGATATTTTATACCAAATCCCATTGAAGTGACCAAATAAGGTATTATTATTAATTATAAATAATTTAACTAAATATAATTTGTTATAATATATCAGTAATGTCATTTTTGAAACTAGTAATTTATTTTTCCATTGAAAATGACATGAAAGTAATAGAATTTTAAAATCAACCATACAGAGAACCCTAATATATTATATTTATCTATTTTTTTAGAAACAGAATAATTCATCCAAATTTAATTAGTTTTAATATTTATAAAATATTTAATTTTATTTTTCTATTAATTGAATAAATATTGCATTGGCATTTTATATGAGTTTAATGTAAATATACAGTCACTAATAAATAAACATAGATTAAAATGATAAAAAAATTAAATAACATTTCCAATGAAAATTTATAACTAAAATTACACACTTTTTTTCCTTTCGAAAGAAATTAGATATATTTACGTCAAGGGAGTGAAATTTTTTATTTTTTATTTTATTAAATTAATTGAAAGGTCTCAATCAAAGAAAAACGGTACCTAGAGGCCATATATTCTATTATTTAATTGGAATGACCTGCATAAATTTATACAGTAGAATAAATACATGTTTTTAATGAATTGGAAGATGTACCACATTAGTTTTCAAACTAATTAACCCATGTTACGGTTTTTTGTAGCAATATTTTTTACTATGGTTACTATTCATAGTGCATAAAATTAAAGGGTCTTATTTAAAAAATTTGTATATAATAGTTCAAAAAATGGAGTAATTTTTTCCTTATTTTGCTTTTATAAATGAGAGAAATTAATTCAATAGAATAACACAAAAGGCGACGAATAAAAAGGTTTGAGAAAAATTATTTTCATGTTTAAAAATGTTTTTATGATAAATTTAACCGAAAGATTCATCAAAATGAATTTAATTTTATTATTAATAATTTATTTATTTATGCATAAAAATTTATATTTTAAAAATCTTGAAAAAAATTTATATTAAATATATCATTATGTTTAACTATTTACCTGAAAAGAAATCATTAAAAAAATAAAAAAGATCACCCAAAGATAAATCTGATACCTATATTTCAAAAGTGATATCCTTTTATAACAATTTAGTTTCTTAAAGATATATAAATTAATTATAAATGTCACTAAGAATATCAAATAAAAACAATTTTTTATGAAAAATTATTTTTGATGAATATAATTACTTCACCATAAATTGAGTGCTTATTTTCTAAAAATTAAGTTATAAATTTTTATTTAGTAGGTCCATTAAATATATTTCACAAAAATGGGTAAAAATATTCATAACTAATAATTAAATGCCTATGTGATAAGAGTATTAACAAATAATAATATTTTAATTGTAAAACACGGTTTTTTTAAAAACAAGTATTGAGTGTATGGAAGGTTATAAACGAAATAAAATTTATTTATAGAAAAAATATATCTTAAAATAATTGTTTGTTACATTGTAACCCACTTAAAACAAATTTGACCCCAGGAATCCAGTCCATTTAATACAAAAATAGAGGATATCGATGTTTCATAACATCATCAAGTTCCTTTGTAGCTTCTTATAATTTGTGACTTTGATACAAAAAATTAAGAAGTTGAGTAGTATCTTTCATATATTATTCTATATATGAATCATAATCTATATTGGTTTATCCTTGTTATGGATGCCATTTCCTAAAGTACGAATTTTTAGGGAAATACATGTGAATAATCGTGTACATACTTCCTTAACAGAGATACAAAAAAAATTAATGTAATTTAAAGGGATACTTTTGGCGTTTCAAATGACAATATACCATCCCAATATTTTCTTTAATTTATTAGTGAATGATATATCTATGGAATTAATTTCAATTCTCCCAAAATCACACAAACTTCTTATAAGGTTACATTCATTGCATTACCTCTCTAACAACATTGATCTCTAGATCTCATCGATGAATGTAAGAATAAAATTTCAATTAACACTGAAATTACATTTTATGATGTTGAATGGAATTAATATTTTCTTCCATCTCCTTAGATGTCTTCAGTTACAATAGTTTTCTTTCTCCAGTTTCCTCACAACACATTGGATTTTAACACTTCCTTCCATTAAGGGCTTCATAATGATCAATATAAGTGATCAGGGATGATATGAAGTAATAAATAAAAATATGAATCTAGATCTTGATGGAGACATATCCAAAACAGTGAGGTAAACCATAGATCCTAAAAAATACTATAGAAAATTATACTTCATTCAGGATCACCTGTTTCTTAATGTATGACTTGGAAATATTATCAATGGAGAGATCCTATCAATTTTCAATGAATTGTGTTGAATTCATAAGATGATTGACTATAACAGAAATAGCATTGTGGCATCTCGGTGTCTTAGGGAACTGTATGACGAAATCCATGGTAATTTTTTTCCTATGTCCATTCCAGTATTGGTCATAATTGTATAAGAACCATAAATTTATATCTCATAGTAATAACTTGTTCAAATACTAGAAATACAGATATATACTCTAAAATATCCCTTTTTTGTTGTCCCAATATAAATATTCTTCTATATCTATACAAATGTTAATTATCTTAGGATTAATTGATAATAAAAAAACTATGAGTTTCCTCTAATAGTTCATTCTTCAATTCTCGTATTGATGGGGAATATGATCTATTACTAAACCCCATGAACCCATCACTATCATGGTTGATGTAATGATCTTTTATGACCTTCTTCAAAAGTTCCACATCATCATTTTATACCTCTTTAATGATCACATGGATAGATGGTTGAACATTCATATGTGAATGATAGGATCTGTCCCCTATACATAGGACTTCAAGTTAAATCTTCTATAAATTCATATGTATTGAATCTATTTCAGTCTGGATCATGGCCATACAGGTATATTGCTTCATACTCAAAGAATCTACCACTATTTTTTCCGTCCAAGGGTGGTATTGTATAGGGAATTCATAATATTTAATAAATTCTAACTATATTCTCAGAACATATTCAAATAATTATGTGTAATGATATTGTTAAAACATTTAGGATCCAAATATATGTCACACATTTCACATTAAAGATAACGTCTAAATGTCTTAAATGTAAAAATTTCCACTCCCAGCTCATAATCCAGAGTTGTTTAAAATTTAACATGTATTTTCAATTTATATTAGTTATATACTATAACTATATCATTTACCAAGAGGAAACATCAAATTTGCAGGTTTTATAAATCACTATAGATCACATATATATCTCTTTTATAAGGTTGTGTGATCTCAAGTTCACTAAATAACATTATTTTTGTTTCATTAAATTTCTCATCACATTCTTCTATCCAAAAGTACCTAACCCCCTTTCCAGTTGACATGGTGAGTGGATTAGATAGTTAGGTTAAACATTAATCAAAACATTGATAATATAAATATAGAACAACAAATATATATATTTCATCTAATGTGGTTATACTATTCCATTTCTCAAAAACATGTATATGTGATGGATCTACCAAATATACCCTCACATGAGATTATATGACCTAATATTGAATCTTTTTTAATCCAAAATTCACACTTGGTAAATTTATCATAAAAATTATCCCTTCTTAGGGTATTTACTATAATTAACAAGTGACATTCATGCTCTTACTTAGTGATGGAATATGAAATAATATAATCTATAATGACAAAAAAAATGTGTTCAAGGTAATCATTAAATACTATATTAATTAAATCGATGAAAATAGTTGGCTAATTTGTAATTATAAATGAATTCAAAATAAATTCCTAACTCCCATACATTAAATGGAAGGTTATATTATGTATATCCCCATTTCAACCCTAAATTGATGTCATCCAAAATGTTGTCAAATCTTATAAAAATATTCATATCCTTATAACTAATCAATAAAAAAACCTATATGGGTTCTACGATACTTCTTCTTTATGTTGATCTTGTTATGTTCCTGATAATTAGTGAAAAGATTCATTGAACCTCTTTTCTTCTTAAACGAAATAACATATTCACCTCATGGTGATAATTAGTTGTAATATATTCAATATTTAGTGTATCCCCAACCATATTAGACAAATCCCATCATAGATAGGAATTAATACCCACATGATTGAAGTAATTTATATTGGATGTTCATATTCATCATTGCATCGATAAAAAATAATTTGTTTATTGGAAAAA
Organism: Viscum album; assembly: GCA_963277665.1. Taxonomy (NCBI): domain Eukaryota; kingdom Viridiplantae; phylum Streptophyta; class Magnoliopsida; order Santalales; family Viscaceae; genus Viscum; species Viscum album. The sequence goes on along the minus strand of OY728121.1, from coordinate 261,409,066 downwards.
TGAAATGTGACATTCCATCATCTATAATTGATATGGGATACATAAAATTAAATCCAATCCATTATTATAATAATATAAAATTTAATTAGGGGAAGAAACATAAGATTTATTGGAATCACATTCCAAAAAACATCAATTTGACATAGACTATAGACACAGGATGTGACCATTCTACAATTTTGTGTTTTCATCTCTGACTCATTATATAATCATTGAGGATATGAATTAAATTTTTTTAATGTTTTCATGGCATAAAATAATTCATATGACTAATATAACATAAAAATCATAAATATTTGAGTTTACCTATCCCTGCCTAAACTTCATTATTCAATATTTTTTCACTGACTAAATCCAAATGGTTTATGTGACCATTAAGAATAATTAATTAGGGTGATCAATCATATATTCATGAAAAATAATTTATATTATGTCTAAATAATTTCACCTTATTCTGAATATATAGAACCATAGGTTTGACATAGTTTATTCGTGGTCATTATAGAAACATTATGTTGTTCTCCTATACATAGACTTAACCACATGTTTTCACTAAAGAAATATTTTAACCATATTATCCTACAATTTAAAAAAACTTGGTCTAATACAAACAAAGGAGACTTGAGAATTTTTATATATAAATATAACATATTTTTTATATAATATTAAATATATAAGATTTTGACCCATTCCATAACCATAATGGTTTATTTTCTTTGGTTACTATATATAAAAAATATTAATTTGGGAAAATCTTAATAATTTACTATAATGTTCTTCAAAATTTATACACTTTTTGAAATAAAATAGAAACCCCATGATTTTACACAATTTATTACCTTATTTTATGCATTATTAACCATCAAATACAACCAAGGATCATAAATTCTAGTGTCCTTGGAAGGTTAGGTGCATAATAAATCATAATGAAACAAAAATAAAAACATTTTTATTTAATATTAATATTGATATCATAACCTTTTTTGTGACCTTATATATTCATAGGATAACATGTGAAATATATGATCAAAATGGTTGAGTTTAAAACCCCCTTAACTTAATTAACTAAGGAATAAACATAGTACATGGGTTAGAAGACATAATATGATAACATAAAATGCGTGGAACATGAATAAATATAATTAATAATGAAATTTATAACATGGTAACAAATAATAATGGCATAATATGAATGTTGAAAAAACATATAACGTGACATAAACATGATTCAAGACCAACTTCAAGGACTATATCACTTGGTGGACAAAGTCCAACAATGGAAACAGGTTAAGACACTATCCCAACATGAAATACCATGAGACTACACATTAACCAGTGAATTTGAGTGATATAGGGGTGTAAACATCATTATATGTTCATTCATTTTTGTTCCACATGAAGAATCATGCCTAAGGGTTACCCATGGAAATAATTGGCTTTCATAATCACGTCATTATGAATAAAAAAGTAAATATCAAAATGATATCCATAATGGAATGGATCTAAATAATACATGGACATTAATAATGGTGAATCAAAATAAAAGATGATAATTTATGTCAAAATAACGTGAATACACATAAAAGGGTGTTTAAGATACATTAGAAATGAAACATTTTTGTGCGGTTTAAATAAAATATTAAAGAGATATTAAAGAGGAAAATAAAATTTTTTTCTTCATAAAACCAGAAATGAACAAAGATAGTTTTTCATGATTAAATGAGTGATTTCATAAAAATAATTATGACTTAAAACATATTATGGAGTGAACCTAGAAATTGGTAATAAAACATGAATTTCCCTATAATCGTGCTTGCTTCTCGGGAAGAATTGAGAAGGGATCCTTTTTAAATAATGAATTTCATTATCAAAGAAGGATGATATGACCTAGATAAATGAGTTTGGAAAATATAAATATAATTTATAAAAAGTTAAAGAAAAATAAATAAGAATTATATTGAGGTAAAGAGAGAGAAAGAGTATCCTGAAGGAAAAATGAAGCTTCGGGTAGAATTCCTTACCTTAGGTCTAAAACAACTATGCACATCATCTAAATGTCCTGGAAATTGAAATTAAGTACATTAATTAATTAATTAAATTTTATTCATTTATTTTATTTAATATAATTCTATTATGTTCATTTATTTCCCTTTTGATGAGTTATAATATTCAATTTTGTCACTCGAGAGTGTTCATTTTCATTATTTTCATGATTGGTTCTCTTGTATAAGAGTATGGAAGTTCATCTAAAATGAAAATAGATATAAAAAATTTAATTTATATGTTATTAACGAATATAAAAATTATTACATTATTATATAATTCATTTTTTGATTTTTGGTGTGGATGAATCCTTAGATAAAATTTTAGTGATAATGATTTGAATTATTTTGGGCAGCTTTTTCTCACAATGATCTGGTTTTTTTGTCATTTAATATTATGTTTATATGTTATTCATAAAAAAAGTTTATAAAATTAATTTCAAAATATTTTTCAATAATTATAATGGTTCGAAGACTATTCATGATGGCAGTAATAGAAAATGAAAATTTTTCATCCTTGAAGGTCATAAATTTGCACCTCACGAACGACATTTTATTTTTTAGAATAAATGGGGGAGGAGAAGGGTTTTAATGAATGATATTAATATAATATAATAAAATTACATTATATATAAGATAATAAATTTAACATTACACTTGGATGAGTTTTTTTGAGGATAGAATAAGAAAATAAATTAAATTTGAAAAGAAATTAAAAGAAAATGAAAGAGGGGTTTACCTCTAGAATTTTAATTCCTTTGGAATATCCTTATGGAAAAGGGTTTGATATTTTGTTAATAAAAAGGGACTATAGACATGGTAGAAAGACTTTTAAAGAGTTATGATAATAATTTTGATAGGTCTCAATGTTTTAATGGAGTGAGGAGAAGATGTGGTGACGAATGATATTTATATTCAAGGAGAGGGGTATTTTCTCATTATTTTATTCATTGGTTTATTATTTTTGTCAATAATATGAATAGCCTAATAATTATGATAAAATATATCAAAATAATGATTTATGGTTTGATACTATGAGTTTAAATAATCTATACATCATCCGTGACTCTATAATTGCAGTATTTAGATACTATCATAAATTATAATATTTCACTATTAAAAAAAATCATATTTTTTTGAAAGATCTCAAAAATTCCCCGAAACCATTTTTTGATGTGAATAATTAAAAAATGAACTCCATTTTATGAATATAATTTTCTAAATAAGATAAATATAGTATTTAATTAAAATAAACATTTACATAGAAAATAGTGAATTTAAAATTATAAAAGATTTTATAACACGTTGTGAAAATAATTAAGGTGTCATAAAATTATCTTATACTCATAATTCTGAAAAATATTAGTTTATGAATTCATTTTATAAAAGTAATTTTTATTTTAAATTATTAAATTTATAAAAAATATTAATTAAATATTAATGACTTACAAAAATACTGACACTTAATTTTTCATTTTTAAAATATTTATTTACATATTCTAGGATATAGATATATCATATTTTTGTTTATACAACACAAAAATTTTAATTATATTTTAATAGTTTAGGTTATTATTCTATTAGCTAGTTTACTATTCATAAGGGCCACATTAGTATTCAAAAGGTCAAGTTATTACTCCATTGGTATAGGTTCCTTAACATCTAGAAAACCCCCTAACTTAATTCATTGGTCACATAAAAAGTTTGTTTTGTGTTAATTTTGTGTTTTATGTGATTTATATTATATTAAATAATGATATGAATGGAATTTCGATTGATATAATTTAGTTTTGTTACATTCTACCCCCTTATGAAATTTCTGCCTTGAAATTTTGTTTTACAAACTACGAGGGAAATAGGTGAGGGTACTTCTCCATCATTTCTTACTCTAGTTCCCATGTTGCAACATTATCCATTTGGTTCTTCCATAGTACATTGACCATGTGAGTATTCTTGTTGCACAGAAATGTTTCTCTACAGTATACGATCTTTATAAGTTTCTCCTCATAAATGAGATCAATTTCCAACTCTACCACCTTTAAATTTGAAACAAGTGAGGGATCCAATATTTACATTATCGAGTGGGATACATGGAATAAATTGCGAGAATGAAACATGGTAGGTGGAAGTGTTATTTGATAGGATACATCTATAATAGGATCAAGGATCTCAAAGGGTTTGATACACATGGGACTCAGTTTTCTTTTCATCCCAATAATCATGATCATATTCCATAGAGATGCGCATAGGAATACCATGTCTGCAACCTTAAACACCATCTCTCATCAATGATTGTCTGAATAACTCCTTTTCCACTTTGGGTTTCCCAGATATTCTACTAATTGATGTTCATCTTTTCTGCCATTTCTTCAACAATTTCATGTCCTAGATGCTTACATTCACAAATTGTTTCCCAAAATTCCGGTGTTCTATATATTTTCCCATAAAGTTATTCATTTGAATCAATTTGGATGATCATGTAGAAAATGTTGTTGTAGGGGAATTCTACTTGCTTTAGATGTTGTTAACATTCTACTATAAAGTCTAGAGAACAAAATCTCAACATGTCTTCTAGTTTCTGAAGAGTTAGCTCAGATTGGGAATCAGTTCGATAAAGATATCATATAATGACGTTCAACTCACTATTCATAGAATGCTGGAGACTTTTCCAGTAAAAGGAGGTGAATATCAACTCTTGATAAGATACAATCACTAGTGGTACTCTATACAACATTACATCTTCTTTGATATATATATTTGTGATAGTTGATCTAGTGTGAAGTACTATTGAATTGTGATAAAGTGAGATATCATTTTAATACTATAAAAAACAACCCATATAGTATACGTTCCAATAGATGTCTTTGTATGTCCTGGAACAATTAAAAGGTTATTTTTTCCCATTTCCAAATTTTTAGGGTTAGTGGTTTCATCATTCCTTTGTAAAATTTTACTTTCATCATTAATTTTCCGACTTACCACAAACTTTAATCTCTAATTACTTTTCTCATTATTAATATTGTCTCAAAAATAGTTCTCTTATAAATCATGATACATATTTTCAATCCTTAGGTACATAGAGATTTTTGATCCATGTACGTCATTCAAAAGATACTTGTTTATATCTAGATCAGATGGTACGCATATTCATGACCTAAATATCATGAATCAATCCTCATCCATTTGAAATTATGAGTATTTTCTATTTCTAATATCATCCATCTTTTTCTGGATGGCCACATAATTGCTTTGAGCATCCATTATTTTCTCTATAAGGGATGGTTAAGAAATCATGTCAGAAATGATTGATGAATTTCCTTCCTTAATGATTCCTATGTACATCATTTTTAGGTATAAGAATATTGGATCCTTCTCAATTATCATCATTCCAAAATAAGTAGGATCCTTTCAACATAGAGCATATTCCATGTTATTTGCCTTACCAGGATGGTAGTGGATTGAGAAGTCATAATCCCTGATGAGAAATAAACATTTTGTTAGACTATATTATACTCCTTATTTTTAAATATATATTTCTGGATCTTATGATCAATATATATTTCACACTTCTCCCCATAGAAAAAATAATGCTAGTTTTTAAATGGAAGGATCATAGCTGTCAACTCTAAATCATGCATGGGATGTTTTTTGTCATGAATTTTGAACAATATTGAGCCATAAGCTCCTACATTATCAAGTTTCATCAGTAAACAACATAATCCATTTTTTGAATCATCACTATACACCATAACAAGTTCCCCACTTTTTGGAAGTGTGAGTACTGGTGTAGTGGTAATCCTATTTTTAACTCTTTGAAGTAGTCTTAACATTCACTTGTCTAGAACTACATTCTAAGTCTTATTGGTTATTAGTTTTGATAATCATGATATTTTCATCAAAGATCATTAGTAATAACCAGATGGACCAAGGATACTATGAATCTCCATTACATATGTTGGATCATGCTTCTCTTTGATTACCTCTATTATAGAAGGGTCCACTTATATTCACTTATTTGGGATAAAATTCCCAAAGAATGATACTTCCTCCATCCAAAACTCACATTTTCTTTACATTAAAAATATTTTCTCCCATAAAAATGTTTTTAGCACTATATTCAAGTTCACATCGAGTTCCTCCGAATTCATTGATTGTAATTGAATATCATCAATAAAGACATAAAAAAATGGGTTGATGTAATCTATAAGGATTAAATTCATTAAATCCATGGAAATTGCTGGTGAATTCTTGATCCTGAAGGGAATCAATATGAACTTATTGTGTCCATACCTTGTTTGAAAGGCAGTCTTGGAAATATCCTCTTTTCTTACATATAATTGGTGATATCATGATTGAAGATCATCCATAGATAAATTAATGGTCTCACATAGCTGATTGAATAAGTAATCAATCCATGGCCGAGGATAATTATACATTATATTGATTTTCTTGAGTTCATGACAATCAATTTATAAGTGAATTGATCCATCCTTCTTCATGATAATGAGGACTGGTTCACCCCATGGTGATGCACTCAGATGTATAAAACCCTTTTGTATATTTTCATATAACCGCTTCATTAGTTATTACATCTCAATGGTGGACTTCAATGAGGTGTCTTTGATTTAGGTAGAGATCAAGGAATATGTTCTATTTAGAACTCAATGTCTTGATTTTGAGTAAGACCATGATATTTATTAGGGAGTTCATCTATGTAATCCCTCATGATGGGAATGTCTTTAAACATGTTTCTCTCCTTCATATCAATAATTTTAGCTAGATATGATTTATATAAGAAAAAAATATCCAAAATTGGTATGATTATTCTAAAGGAGAATAATATTTTTTTATAAACATATATAGAATTGTGGATGCATCAAGATGTGAAGTGTAATCTTCCTTTCCCGAATGATGATGTTGGATTTGTATAAATATAGAAAATCCATTCATAATATAGCATCATACCCCACCCAAATAATAAAGATGATATTTTTTGGTTGGTTAAGTCCACAAACATTAACTAGGGAGGAGTTATATAATTTGGATAAAAAAATTCCCCCATATTTTTTTCTCATAGATAAATCAACCTCAAAATGAGGGTAATATAATTCTAAGAATAAATGGAATGGATCAATATCCGCAAGGATTATCTCCTTTTATTTAGGGGTAAAAAATCTGAGTCATAGTGGGAATAATCAAGGTTTTATGAGGAAATAAGTAATTTAAAAAAAGATCATGGCATTCAAGGACATTGGGAGGATATGGAGGGTGATTTTCCCAAGAATGTACCATTTTAACAATATTTTTCCAATGGTAAAAATTTCATTTTGGGTATTTAAGTGGTGCATAATAACCCCTTGTAGGAAACATACAGATGTGTCTATGAATCTTTTAAATATGAATTCTTAAATGGAAAGGAAAAGGCGAATGAAACTGTGGGTTTCACTCCTATCCCATCGATTAGATGACTATGTAAGGAATACTCTAACACACTGTAAAATTTATCTACATTATCCTCTTATAAATTATAAAAAAATGACAATGTTGAAACACTAAATATTTTTAATACTGGTAAGTCACAATCTAAACGGGAAAATGAGGATGACTCTAGTTATGGACATGAAAAGTAATTTTTTGATCTCTGAAATTTTGTCTAATGGATGAGGGAAACCTCCTCTGCTTTCCCCCATCACTCAACTTATACTTTTTCATTCGACTTAATAAATTATTAGAATCCTTGTTCTAGCTAGAAATTTTTGGAATATAAAACTAAAAAAATTTATTTTGTGGTGGTGTTTTAATAGTTCTTTTAATCTTGAATTATATCAAAGAATTCGTAGAAGTAGAATCAAATTGTACATTTTCAATTATTGAATGAATAACTATAATACCTGACACCAAATCATTGTTAGGCTCCACCACAATAATGGTGATATAATATTCCCTTCCTTATTAACCTTTAGGGTTTTTTGTTGATTGGGTCTGTAAAACTGTAGCTTAGGGAAATGAATATCATAATGCCCATATTTTATAAAATTCTAACCCTAAACTAAATGATGAGTATTGATCTGAATCTTTATTTATTCTTCTTCATTAGTGGGATTCTTCATATTCATTCTATAGTAATTATTGTTATTCCCTTATATTCTATATTTTATGTATCTCAATGATCCCTTTATACAATTTACAAGATGCATTCTTCCACGCTTTTGACACATGAGATGTTGGGTCTTTTTTCCATTATGGGATTTATCTGTTGATCCACTTATATTAGACTACATTTTCCTATTTTTTCCCTTAGACTAAGATACCACTGATAGTATTTGATCTATATTTCATCTTTAAGGTAACAGAAAACATTCTCTTCATAACTAATGACATCAAGAATCACCAACACTTTTATTAGATTGGAATTAGTTTCCAAAAGAAGGGATCCACCATGATTTTAGTGTTCATGACATAGACAAATACATATTATGAAAACCTTGTGAATTTTTCCTCGTAATATCCAATTGAATCATTTTTCTATTTCTTCAGTCCAAGGATAAACTTTTCTATATTAATATAAAGGGTTCAGGGAAAATATTTATTAAAAAATAGTTTCTTGATATCTTCTTATTCCATGGAATCAATTTTCTCTTTGGAAGTTTTGTTCTTGATTAGTTCCCACCACTGATCCTCATCCCATTCAAAAGGATAAACATCCAACATAACTTTCTCTTTTTCTGATCTCTATAGGATATAGAGTATCTTTTCAATGTAATTTATCCATTATTATGTGATGATGAGATTAGAATATCCAATAAATATGAGAGGACATTTTCACATAAAGTATTGGACCGTAACTTTTTATTTATTAAGGGAAAGAGATAATTCCACATTATTTAACTTATTATCCATAACATGAACTAATTGGGAAAGTACTGTACTAATTTCTTGACCACCTATTACCATCATATTTTTAATATCTTTATGGAAATTGTCACATTTCCTATCACATTTATTTTTTGAACCTGTTATTCTATTTCCATCAATTAACTAAGAAAGAAAGTACAATTGTGAGGCTTGAATACATAGGTAATAATTATACAAAAAAAATTGAATATATAATGATAAACTTGTAAATTAAATGTATATTCTAACTTGTGATACCATTTGTTTCAATATTCTTTTCCATGGTGAAAGAATTAGCCCAAAGGGTTTTATTAATGTGAGATATTCTTAATGTCCAAAAATAACTAGAACTTTATCAAATATCATTTATATATACACTAGCATTTTAGACATTTTATTATGTTATTTTAAGGATAATTAAACATAAATCCAACCAAGGATCCTGAATTCTAGTGTCTTTGGATTATTAAGTACATAATTAAACATTAATAAAGAAGAATAAAATAATATTTTATTTAATATTAATAATGAGATCCGACCTTTCTTTAATCCCTTATATATGCATCAGATAACTAGGGGAATACATGAAAAAAGGGATGAGCTTAAAATCCATTTAAGGTAACCCATATAGGAATAAAAACAGAACAAGGGTTGGATGACATAACATGATAACATAAAATTAATGGATCCTAAATAAAAATAACGAAGTATGACATGTATAACATTGTAACATGTAATATTGAAGTCAATGTAATGAGTAAAAGACACATAATAAGACAATAACATGAGTCAAGGCTAACTTCCAAGACTATATCACATGGTGTACAAAATCCCACAATGTAATTAAGTTCACTCTATCTTCTATCAGGATGTATCATGTGAGTAAACATTACCCAAAGCATTAGAGGGTCATCTAGTCTCACCCATTATAACAGTTCTTGTATATGTGTGCCACATTAAGAATCATGCCTAAGGGTTACACATGGAAAAGATTTGTTTTCATAATAATACAATAAGGCATACTAAAAGGGAATGTAATAATGGTGTCCATGAAAAAATGGATTTAAATAATACATTTATATTTATATTGGAAAATATCCACTGAACATGATAACTAATGTAAAACTGATATTAATACATGTTAAAATTGTATTTAAGAGACATTAAAAATTAATTGTTCTAGTGTGGTTTATGTAAGATATTAAATAGATTTTAAATATTAAAATGAATATTTATATTCATAAATTCATAAAATAATGAAGATATTTTTTCATGGTGAAATTAGTGGTTTTATAAAAATAATGCAGTCTCAGAATAAATTATAGACTATACATGAAAATGGGTAAGAAAATGAGTATTTCAATTTAATCAGACATGCTTTCCAAGAAGAATTGAGAATGAAACCTTTTTAAATATTTTATTTACCAATCAAATAAAAAAGATATGATCTATATACATGGTTTTGGAACATATAAATAGATTTTATAATATTTAAATAAAAATAAAAAAGCATTACATTGGTGTAAATATAGAGAAAGAGTAACTTGAAAGAAAAAATGAAGGTTCAAGTAGAATACCTTACCTTCTATTCAAAATGGTTCTGCACACGATCTTAATGTCCTAGATAATCAAATTAAGTCCATTAAATTATAAATTCATAATATTTTATAAATTTCAATTTTTAGTATAATTTTTTATGTTCATTTATTTCCATTTTTATGAGTCATAAGATTCAATTTCATCGATTGGGAGTGTTTGTTTTCATGGTTTCCAAGATCGGTTCACCTATATATGAGTATGTAAGTTCATATAAAATGGAAATAGATATACATATTTGATGTTATATGATATCTATATATATACAATAGATTAAATTATTATATAATCAATTGGGATATTTGAGGTGAGGATGAATCATTAGATAAGACATTAGTGGAAATTATTAGGATTAGTTTGGGTAGTTTTTGCTCACAATGAAATGGTTTTCATTTATTACTTAATATTATCTATATATGATAGTTAAATAACATTAAAAAGGATATATAATTAATTTTATAATCATTTTCAACAATTAAAATTGTTTTAATACCAACCTTTATTATGGTAATGGAAAATGAATTTTTTTCCCTTGAAGGTGATAAGTTAATAAATCATGGATGACATTTTAATTTTTAGAATAAAACGGAGAGGTGAATCTTTTTAATGAAGGAACTACCATTAAAAATTAAAATTATAGTATATAGAAGATACTAGAGTTTTCATTCCACTTCAATTATGAAAGGTGGGGAGATAATAATAAAAAAACGAAATTAGAAAGGAAATTAAAAGAAAATAAAGCATCATTTTACCTCTTAGATTTTTCTTCCTTGAGAACCTCCTTAGGGAAATAGTTTTGGTATTTTGTTGAGACCAAGGGATATTGGATGTTTGGGAGAGGCTTGGGAATATAATTAATAGAATATGGGGAAGGATCAAAGAATGAAATTTTTAAGAAGATGTTGTGTGGGGTGGTATTTATAGAAGAGGACAGAGGGGTTTTCTCATTATTTTAGTATTTATTTTTTTATATTTTCTCAAGAATATGAATAGTTTGAGAATTATAAAAACAAATATTAAAAAATGATGGAAGGTTCTGGAATATGGTTTTACATAATCATCACATAATCAATTATTCCATAATTCTAGTATTTAGATAATATTGTAAATTTTATTATTTTACTAATCCCTAAGAAATCAACAATTTAAAAAAAATACATAAAATTCTCCTTAATTTTTTTTGACATGTATAATTAAGAAATGAACTCCATTTTATGAAAATAATTTTCTAAATATGAGAAACTTATTTCTTTAATTAAAATCACCATTCACATGGAAAATACTAATTTTAAAATTATAACTAATTTTATAACACTTTGGGAAATTATTTAAGTTTTCCTAAAATTATTTTACAATTATAAGAAAAATATATTAATTTAAGAATATATTTTCTGAAAATACATTTTTTATTAGACTACTAAATCAATCATCAATTTTTAATTAAATATTTATGACTTACCAAAATACCAATATATTATTTTCAATTTTTAAAACATTTATTTACATATTCCAATATATAGATATATCATAATTTTATTTATAACCTACCCAATTTTTATTTATATATTCATAGGTTAGGTCACTATTATATTGGTAGGGTTACTATTTATAAGGGTCAAATTAAAATTCCCATGGTCAAGATACAATTCCATCGGTATAGGCCCCTTAACATTTAGAAATACCACTTATATCAGTTATTATTCACTTAAAATATTTGTTTTGACATCTTTATGTTGTTATGTGAATAATATTATTTTATATAAATATAATAAGGGAATTTAAATTGATATAATTTAGGTTAATTAGAAAAACCCTACTTAATAACTTTCTTCATAACAATTTGAATGAAAACATAAGAAAGGGTGAGCTCAGAAGCATAGTAATGGTAATTTTGAAATATATCAATCAATAATCATATGAAAGAATAATATATGCATAATGGTATGTGATAATGACCATAACATTAAAATTTCATAATTAGTATTAAATGTTTTGTAAATATGGTTCATTAAAAAATCATTATTACTTCAAGGTACATGAATCTTATGAGTGACATATCATTGTAAATAAATCATAAACCATAATATTAGATCACAACCATAAAAATAAGTCATAAAAGTGTGTAAAAATCATAAGAATAGAAACTATATCATGTTTCATTATTATATAATGAGACCATAAAATCATAGTGGACCAAATATCAACACATGTTTTCTATATCATAACGGATCATGCCTTATCACAAATTACCTATAGTGGAGTAGGAATCCATTCTTTTTTCACAATGAAGATAACACACATAAAATCTAATACGATATATGTATTGTGAGATATAAAATATTACCCATTTTTTGGGGGGAAATATAATTTTATGCCTAACATCACATGATTAAAATCATATGAATGTGTGTCACAAGATCATAAAACATTCATCAAATCATCATATCATAACTCATGACTTGAAAAACGGTTTAAAAAATGTTTTATAAACTTATCCTTGCATAACACATAGAAAATAAATGGGGTTTTCATAAAACTCATAATAATAATGATAAACCATCCATAGAATTAATAATGAATTTATCATTATTCCATATCCCTAGTAACACATAATTAACATTTATGAATGGTATCATATATTAAAATTCCTTGAAAATATCACTAATGAATTTTTGAATAAAATACCCTTTTTAATTTGGATATAAATTATTTAAAATCCAAATACATCTTAAATTTTAGGGAAATATTTTTTTAATTAAAACATGGAAGGTTGAAATAAAATCATCAAATTATTAAGTGGTCATGATGGTGGGAAATTCCATTCATGTGGTGTATGTTAAAATAAAGATTCCTTTCTCATTTTCATTAAAAAGTAAAAATTACCTATTTCAAAATATGATAGGAATATTAATTTGAGATTTTTTTAGAAAGTAAATTACTTGAAAAAAACTATTTAAAAAATAATTTTAGAATAATAAAAAATATTTTATAAATAATTATAATGAAAACATAGTCATCGAAGAAAAGGATTACAATCTTCATAGTAATACCATTTTGGTTTTCTATAAAATCAATATTTCTATATCCTGAATAATTATTATGATAAAAATGAAAGTAAAACATGTATTAATTATAAATAAATTAATTCTATTAATCAGACAAGGAACATATAATTTCTATAATTTAAATTTATGTATAAACAATCCCGATTAAAGTGGTATTGAAACATAAATTCCATAACTCAATCATCATCATTCTTTAGTAAATTTTTAACCACGTTTTTATTAAATATATATTTATTATAAATTTATTACAAAACCATAGTAATAAACATTAGACCATATTTTATTTACTTATAAAATCTTTTCAACCTTCTAAAAATAATTTGTTATTAAAATTACTGTTTCATGTGATAACTTCTTTGTTTTTCATGAATATTTTTTTTCGTAGTCTCGATACTTATACATTGGTTATAGTTACATAATCTATATAATATTTATAATTATTTAAATATCATCTATACTAATTATATATATATATATGTATATATTTATAATCATCCATTAAAGAAAGATATAGAAAAATGAATTATAATGTTCATGGAGATGGTAAGTTGTACATATGCTTAAAAAGTCATTTTCACTTCTGGTACAATGGAAAAATAAAGGTAAATGATAAGTAAAGTAAATAATAATAACTATCATATAAAATTTATCATATATATTCCTTAAATTTATCATTATTATCATCCTCATTGAGGTGGTCGTCCACTCAAATGCAAGAGTAGAGTTATCATTTTCCAAAAAATTATTAGAAGGGGTAATTCTTGTTCAATCATCACAGTTTGAAATAATAATTTCAAATATACAATATTTATAATTTCAGAATTTATACAATATATTTTTATGATATATAATAGTAAATAAAATTAAAATAGCTCAATTAATAGTGACACCTCTTCATTGAAACAACTTCATTTCCTTATACCATAATATTTGGAAAGATGGTCTTTTGGAAAGAAAAAAATATAGGAAGTGGTGATGGAATATAAGATTATGTTAGTGAGGTCTTGAGAAATCTACAAGGCTCATCTATTGTTAAAAATTAAGGGTAGGAAGTTCTCTTTTATAAGTGAAGGGAGGAGGCCTCATGGAATTATTTAATGTATTAAATTAATATAAATTTATCTTCATGAAAAAATGTCCCCAAATTAACATAATTAGAATTTAATATGTGTACAATTATAATAAATATCACCTAATAATGTTTTATAATATTTTCTTTATGGTTTTACACTTATCTCTTAGTTTTAACCCATTATTTACCATTTTTAAAATTATCAAAATATGAATATTTTACAATCATTAATGGTTAAGGATGATAGAATAAAAGGATAAGAGTCTCATAAATGTATCATGGTTGATATTATACACTATATAAAGTTCACATGGATGAATATATGAATTTAATGAATGTTAATTTAATTAATTAAGTAAAATATATTATAAAATTAAATTAAATTAATTTTTAGTCCTATTCATTATATATAACATTAAAAAATAACAAGATAATAATGGAATTCTACATTCAACATTTCAGATATTAATAAAATAATACATTTTTTAATAAAATTCATTAAACATGTTATTTCCTTAAAAATATATTACTTTTAATATTTTAAAAATTTTAATTCCATGTTTTTATTAATTGAATAAATACTGTGATCATACTGTGCACCCATTAAAGAAGAATTTTCATTTAAAAAATAACTTGAAAAAAATAAATTTATATTTCACATAATTGTGGGAAACTAATATTATAATCTTTTAATTATTATGAAAATATTATATATATATTTAAGACAAGAGAGTGATATTCTGTATTTATTATTTTCATAAATTAATAAAAGGTTCACAATAGAAGAAAAATGAAAACTATAGAAACATATTAAAGAAATTAATGAAAATTTTAAAACTAATCAAATAAAATATAACAATTGAAAGTGTTTTACTGATTTGTATGTCTTATCCTATTAGTTTTATCCATAAATAATGCATTTTTCCATTATCATGGTAACATATATTTTATATGGTTACTACTCATAATGACTAAAATTATAAGGCACCCATTTATCAAATTAGGACCTCATAATTAAAATATAGAATCCATTTTTTGGTATTCAATTTATTGAAGTGGGAAAAAGTTATTTTTAATAAAAACAAAAAATATAATGAAAATTAGTTATTCAGAAAATATGCATTTTAAGAATAAAAATGATTTTATAACAAATTCACCTATAGAATTTCGTAAAATAAAAATATATGGATTATTAATTAAATAATAGAACTAATTTTTCATTGAAATAATTTTAAAATAATGTTGAACTTTGTAAATTATTGAAACATAAACAGAGTGTTTAATAAAAACCAACTTTTTCCACCAATCACTAGAAAATTATCAATTTAAGAAAAATTCCAAAAAATAACCCTAATCTAATATTTATATGTTTATTTAAAAATTTATCTTATTTTATAAAATCATATTTCTAAAAGTTCTATAATGTAATTATAATATTCTCAAAAAAGCAATAATTATATTTTGGATGGAAAATTATTTTTGAAGAATAAAATAAATTTACGATAAATTGTGATCTTATTTGTTAATAATTAATTATTACCTTTTTATTATGTCAGAAATTTATTTATTTTTTAGGAATTTTATAATTATATTAATACACATAAATTCAATATCTATACGATAACAGTGATAGAAAATAATATTATTTCAATAGTGTAACTTGGTTTTTTAAACATAGTGTTACGTGTATGGAATGTAATCAAAGATATAATTTTTTTAAAGATAATTATGTCATAAAATATAAAGTTGTTACAACATTATAACACCATAGTATATGGTGTGTTATAATGTTAAAACTAAAATGTCTACCAAGGGCTACCCCACCCCTTCTCTGACGACCACTCAAGCTCCTGGACAACCATATAAATCTCATTTCACATCCAAAAACACCTACCTGATATATTCTAATGCTTGGATTCAGATTATGAGTTACAATTAGTCGAATAACTCATGATACTGAATATAAAGTTGTATTTAATACTAATTTTATAACCCATAAAGGTGTGTATCATTATAAATTTTAATTCTCCAATCACCCAATGACTCTGGTTACACACTTCTAGAGATTATCAATTGGATTATTATTATGTAAACAAAGATTACAAATTTCATAAGCAATACTAGGAATAGTGCAATTAATTTCATATATGAGTGATTTAATTCCACTAGCATATTCATATTGTGTTGTAGCCCTACCTATATTAGAAATCAAATAATAGTTGATTGAAAATGAGTATTCATATCTTTGAAACCAAGATGATAGAATTTATTCAACATTTAACTATTATAATTATAATATTATTGGAATAACCAACACAATGATTCCTAACATTTATTCCCTTAATTATATCAACTTTAACCATATCCTTCATCTTAATTATATAATAATTATATCCTTTAGCCTCACATGTCATAATTATGTTATTTCAAAAAATTAAAAAATCATCTATATAGAGACAAACCAAAACTCAATAGTCTTTCATAAATATCTATTAGATACACTAATAAACACTATTGTGACTAAAACCATTAGAATAACAATAGAATGATACTTTTAATTTTATTTCATTCTTTTTTTCTTAAGACTATAAATTAATTTAACTAGCTTACAAAACTTATTCTTAACTCCTTATGAAATATTCCTCTAGTTGGTCCATGTAAATTTTTTGTCTAAAATAAACCATCAGAGTGAATGTTTTAACATGTATTTGATGAACAAAAAAATGATATATATATAAACACAAAAACAAAATTCACATAAAATTAATATAATCCACAAGAGAATAAGTTTCAACATAATCAATACCCTCCTTTTCATGTAATCCTTTATAAGAAATTTATTTAAATATTGAATGTTGCACTTGGAATCATATATTCTTCTAAAAACCCACTTTGACCCAATATGAATCAAAAATATTGGAATCATATTGAATATCACACTCTAAATTCCAATAATAGAGACCATATCCTCATTTATAAACTCTTTCAAGAAAGATACATTTAATGATAAAACAACTTCCTAATAAAATATTAGGTGATCATATAAGGATAAATTCATTTTATGCTTATTTATAATTATTTTTCACATTCAATAGGGAAAAATTATTGAATGATGATATATAAATTAAAAAGGATTATACCTATCTTATCTCAGTATAGAACTCTATGTGGGCTTATCCCAAGAGTCAACATTACTCTCAACATTAGGGTTTAAATCAAATCGTACTAGGACAAGAATTTTAAAGAACATCATCATAAAAAATATCTATGTATGTATTATCTTCAATGATTTATTTAAATTTATATTAAATAATAACATTATATCAGAAATCTAAAACTCTCTATGATTGTTTAATTCCCAACATGTCCATCAAAAACAAATTTAACAACCCTTGGTCCAAATTTTGACTCTCATGGACCATGAACCCTAAAATAGTCCAAATAATCCCACACATTAAAATATAAAATGTGTGTCCTATTTTCCTTCATATTCTAAAAGGGTAAAATTTCAATTTTAATGAGGTAGTTTTATTATGAATAAAAAAGTAGTATAAAATGATTCACTATACAAGTTCATTGGATGATGGGATCTATATATTATGAAATTCCCCATTTACACAAATATATGATTCTATATTTCAATTAAACCATTTTTTGTGGTGTTAAAGGTGTATTAAATAAATTTATATAACCATTAATCTCATAAATATCAATGAAATAATTTCAGATAATTCGTAGAGAGAGTGTCTTACCATTTTGGGATGTCAGTTTGTTCTAGGTTTTCTACTTAATCATCATCTACTATGGCAGTTTCTTTTGAGATATCAGCAGTGGGGTGGTCCATCTTGGGAACAAATGAGATGAGATGTGGAAGGTAAAGGGTGACCCTGGGATGCTCTTTGTCCTATTAAGGTAGATCATGGACATGGATTTAGCCATTATCAGAGTCATAGAAGTGTTAGAAAATGTTGTAGTCAACTTAATGTGTTAGCTTTTCCAGCACCAAGGGATCCGAACTTCTTTATGGGTACCCTTTAATTTTTAATACTTGGGTCCATGTCATTTTAATACTCAAGAGTGAAACACTCCATTATATCTCATACAAATTTCAATGATTTATTACTTGAGTTAGAGAGGGTTCAAGTTACCTTGGAGTTGACTATTCCCATTAGAGGTCGAGATGACATGTATGAAGTATATTGAGATTGTGAGATAGTTATGGGGGAAGAAACGCTCTTGAAGATACTTCCTATGTTTGAGGATATGTCCATGTGACATAATACTTGGAAATAATTGGTTATGTTTGGTATAGAGTATGATGGATTTCTTAAGAAGCCAGGTTGTGTTATACACTGCTGATGTAGAGCCATCAATGTATTTTGGTGAGCACAACCCTAAGATGGGTCAAAGGTGTGTTATTTATTTATCATCTTTGATGAAATGCATAATGTTAAGCACATCATACGTTCATTATTTGGTGTTTTCAAGGGTTGTGGACTAGTAACTAGATGTTTTTCCAAAATAGGTTATGGTATTACCCCCTTGACAGGTGATTGAGTTTTTGGGATCGAGTTACTATTAGGCATGTTTCCTATCTCTATGTATCTATATTGGATGAAACCTTATGTGTTTTTGGAGTTGAGAGTATATCTTGATGATATGTTGATATCTGGTTTTGTCTTCCCAAGTGTGTCACATTGGGGCAGAGTCAGTTTTAGTGAAGAAGGCTAATCGATGCATGTGGATTTGTATCTATTATTATCGCTTGAACCATGTGACTGCGAGGAACCAATAACCTAATTCAGGGATTGATGATTTATTAAATCTACTAAAGAGATCATATTGATTCATGAAGATTTATTTTATTTCTACATGTCGTCAAATGTAGGTGAAGGATGACGTTTTTCAGAAGATTTATTGACGCTTTCTTCATAGGCATTATGATTTCATTGTAATTCCTTTTAGTGTGATAAATTATCTACCTATGATTCTGAGATTTATTAATGAAGTGTTCAAAGAGTTCTTGGATATGTTCTTGGTGGTTTCGATTGACAATTTTGATGTGTACTCCATGTCTAAGGAGGAGCATGCAGATAATATTTGTGCTATTTTAGGAGTTCTTGGTTGTGAAAAGATATTTTGGAATTTTTTGAAGTGTAAGTTATAGTATTTTGATGTCCATTTAATTGAGAATTTGTTATTCTGATAGACATTAGAAGTGGATCCTTTAATGATAGTGGTCGTTCAAACCGGGGAATCCCCCAAGACGATATTGGAGGTTAAAAGTTTCTTTGATCTTTCAGAATATTACCACATGGTTATAAACGATTTCACGCTTTTTTTGATTCCTCTGAAAGCAATAAAAAATCATATAAGATTCTTGTGGAATGACTAGTGCCAATAAGCTTTTTAGAACATATAGGAGATCTTTTCTGGCGCACTTGTTATTTTTTTCTTACAAAGGGAGTTCCGTTTTAGATTTTCTGCAATGATTTTTACCTTATCGTAGGTTGTGTTATGATGTAGTGAAATCAGTTTTCTGTAATGGTTTTTAAAAGTTATGTCCCCGTGATAAAAAATATACCACCCATGACATTTAGTTAGTTGTAGTGGTGTTTTGATTTATTTTTTTGTGAAATTAGCTAATTGGATAGCATTTTGTGGGTTTTAATAACCATAAGTGCCCAAGTTATGTCATCTCATAGGGGAACTAGAATATTCATTAACATCATTGGATGTAATTATTATAGAATTATATCTTTGAAACATTATATACACAAGGAAAATAGAATTTTATATTCAATGGTTTTAGAATGAAGTCACATGGTGATGATTTTCCTTAATATATGGATTTCAAGTGAGTTATAGAAAATCTCTTAGCAATGATTCTTGATATGGTACAGTTTAGAGGTAGTGGTTTTCATTTCAATATGAAAATGAATTATTATCTAGTGAATAAGGTTTAGGTGTATTACTTTGGGGATTCTTAGTTAGAGGGATGGAGGGACATAGTTGTTTTTAGTGATTCCCCTGAGGGTTGGAATGAGGATAGACAACACTAGGTGTCATTCAAGGGAAGAATTTTCATTCCATTGGTGATGTGAGATATATTTTTTTCTGGTTTTTCAATAGTTCATCTTTTACAGTACATAATTTCATGAAAAATATGAACAAATAACTGAGAGATCATTTTTGGTTTCCTGGGTTAATGCATGTAATAATGTAGTTTGTTTATCAATATTTGTTCTTCCATAAAGATAAGGATGAGAACCGTGTTCCCGATGGGTTTTTCTATCTGGTAGATATTCCCCAATGGATGTGGGATGACATATTAATGGATTTTGTGTTTTTATTACCTTAGTTTTAGGGAGTATATGATTATATATGGTTGTTTGGTGATCATTTTATGTAATCATCCCACTTTATACTGACCCGAGAGTCAATCCTAGCAGATGTTTTGTCAAGGATGTATCTGGAAGAGGAGGTGAAACTCCACATAGTCCTAAGGATAGACATTTATTATCATATACTCATTTTACCTCTAGGCATTGGAGAGGCCTCTAAAACTATTTTTGTTCTTAAATATACCTTAGATCTTCTTTTTATAAAAAAGAAAGTCGGACCAAGAAAACTATGCTAAATAATGAATACATATTTCACTGTCATGTATTTGATTTTGTATGTTTTTGGATGAGTCAATTTCCCATGGTCAAGTTTTCTTATAATAATAGTTTCTACTCCATAATTATAATTTTTCCATTTGAATATTTTTATGGAAGAACATTCGATTCTCTATTTTAATGAAATGGGAATGGAGATACATCGATTATCAGGCTGGAACAAGTACTGAATATAATATAGATGGTTTAGGTATTTCACAAGAGGATGAAAACAATTAAATATCAGTAGAAATACTATTATAATCACATAAGGATAGATATGGTTTTAAACATTGCAGATAATGTTTTTATAAAGGTGAGTACTCATCCTGGTAGATGGAGCTTTTGTCGCAGGAGTAAATTTCTACATTGTATATTGCACTTTATAGTAATGAGAGGTTTTCTTCATGTTTTGTGTTGTGTATTTACACTGTTTTGAGAGGTATCTCCCCTGGGAGGGTGTTTAGAATATGGTTGTGTCTGTTTTTTGGTTTTTCATTGTTTTCCATTAAGTGAGGTGGTGGATCTATTGTGGTGGAAAGAACATTGATAGGTATCTCGTGGGGTGAATATTCATATGAACCCTTTTTGTTTTATCTTTGGGTTGTTTTTGGATTCCCTATGATGGGATTTATTAGAGAGGTATCTAATATATGGTCTTATAACTACGAGGTCAAACCCTTTTTGGGTTTTAAAGGAAAGGGGAGCTTGGAGGGGGAATGTAATAAGTACAGAGGTGTTTGTCTAAAAAATACTGGAAACAAGAAGATTACTCACAGTGTAATACTTACACTCAAAGTAAGTGTAGATCATGACTTGTGAAATTATGCCTCATGACATATAAATATTACAGATTAAATAATAAAAAATTTATGCATTTAATGATGTTAACATAACCCTGAGGATTACATGACATGAAAGTGAGTTAAATGCCATGTAATTCCTTGTTGTAGTGGTATTATAAGCATTTTTATCCACTTGGGTTATTTATAACCCCACAGATGAATTATATCCCTATCTCATTCCAAGTGGTGGAGGACCATATCCTTTATCATTTTGGATTCATTTTAAGGGGATAAATTCATGGACTTATGTCTTTGATCTGCGGCGAATTGATTTGATCCATGTTCTTGTGCGATAGATAATCAGAGATCTGAAATATAGTCCATTACCATGCGATGAATGTTGATGTCTATTGAGGCATGGGATTCATTGATTATATTACTTTATTTATGTTAAATCATAAATTTATATTTCATTAAAACATTAGAAGGAAATTCAATTATCCTAATAATCAGTTGTACCGTAATAAAGAATTGGTTTCAATCACATTTTGGTGTGGTTTTTTCTTTATACCAAGATATAAGTTTCCAACTTGATTTAATAGATAGTGTCATATAAATTCCATTCTAATTTATAAATTTTTTCTTTATAGAAGTTGGTAAAGAATATAATATTATAATTAATTGATAACTTACTTTATTTAGAATATTTAAAGAGGGATTTTGGAAATCTAGTTATTAATGTTATTTGATGATAATTAAATTGATTTCGTGTGAACAATTAATTGAAAATATAATATTTTATGTGAGTATTGTAATTGAAATATAATGTAAATCATGTTTTCAATTTTTGAAAAAACTTAAAATTGGAATGTTAATTTAGAATGGTAGTTCTCTTGGTTTGATGAATCTTCAATAAATGAAAGATCATGTTTTTCCATTAATATATTCTTATAGATTATTGATTTATGTTAGCCAGCATTGGAACCTACTAATTAATGAATATGTTATTTTAATGTGGAATAAAAACCTATTGTGTGGTAAAAAAAATAACTTTTTACAAGGCATGATCTTCCCATTTTTTTGCGAAGATTGAGTTCCTTGTTCTGGATTTGTCTGAGTAGATTTGCATGGAAATGTTGAATGCCTTTTTTATGGCCCAATTGCCTTATTGTTTCCATGTTGTTTCCTGGTGATTTGTGATTTGATCTAGTTGTGATATTTTTGATGTGATCCTGGTATGCCTAATTCGGGGTGATGATGTATGATATGAGGCAGGGAGTCTCAGTTGTGATGTGAGCCTTGTATGGCTAATCCTGGGATGGTTTTTGTGATATATGGTAAGGGAGGCATAAATGATCTGGAATAAGATGATTCCTATGAAGGAAATATGTACTCGAATGTTCATTTTTGTGTAAGGTATAGAACCAAATGTGATTGAAAGGGTTATTAATGTGATTATCCAGTGATTATATATTGAGATCTAGTATTCTCAACTATGATTACGTTTAATAGCTAATGGCATGGTTTCTTATTTTATTTTAATTCCTTTCCCCACTGCTTGAGGAAGTTGGAGGTGCAATATTTCTTGTTTTATCTTGTTGGGAGCATATGATGGTTTTCATAGATTACTTAAATATGTTATAAATATTATAATTCTTAAATAAATGTTTGACCCATATGGTAGGTTGGTTATGTAATGAAAATGATTTAATAATTTTAATCTTAGTATCCCAAGTCATTGGTTTGGATTTATTCATGGAGGGCATGGACTTCACTCTGATTTTATAGTGTAATAAAATTAAATGTAATCTAGAATAATTTAAAAGTGATAATTACTGGTTAATGAATTAATTGATTTATTTTATTTAATGTAGCTCTTTTAAATTCATGTTTTCTTATATGATTTTGGGTATTCATAGTTCTAGTTGGGAGTCTGAGAGATGTTATCTACTATTGTTTACATGACATGGTTATACCCATAATTTGATTTTTAGTGTTATTATATCATAAGTATGATGTGATTTAATATTCTTCCCCACCCATTTCAGTTAGTAAAATTGACTTCCATTGGAATTTGGAAGCATGTTTTCTCCAATATCCTGGTGAGAGGATGGATGAAAAACTATCCCCTCTGGACCCATTCACTTATCTTGGTAGTTACTTGTGATGGGTTTCATTCTTGTTAGTTTTCCAATATATTTGTGTAGAGTAATGTAATTTCTTATTCTTATTTGGTACACATGTATTAAATTATGTATTCTCATAAATATTATTATAGGTATTACATGTATAGGATGTGATGGTTTGAGTTACTTACTTGGTTAATGTGCTATAATTGATTAAGGTATAATAACTGATGTTGGATATAAATCATTCAGGATATTGAGGATTCCATAAAAAACATAGATAATAAATGGTTATTTGAATGGGATGGTGTGGTTATGTGATTCATGAGGTGCATATTGTGATGTCATGCTCATGTGTTTTTGAGATGAATTACTTTTGGAGAGAGATTCTCATGACATGTGTTATAAGGCCCCGGTCTTAAACATTACATGATCTTGAATAAGTTAACAATTCACATTGAGGATCTTTTTAGATTTAGAGTTTTATAGAATTAAGCCATAACTATTAAATTACATCTCAATAATTACAAAGTAGACACTTCGACTTAGTATCCAATTTTGTCATAAAATAAAAAATCATAAAAAAATAATTCTTTTCTTGATATAAATCTTCTTGATTTCTTCATTTCTCTTACCCTACCTTATAACCTATGAAAAAAATTTCAAAAAAAATTGTTGAGCATAAAAATCTCAGTAAGGGTTATAAAATAAAGAAAGAAAAGATTAGTTCATCAATACATACAAAACATAAGCTCCTTAACATACCTCATGAAATTATAAGATTTATGAATAACATATAGAAATCATAAATCATAAAGGTAAATTGCGGCATCCATATCAAACATACATTTTAGCTTTCATAGCTATGTAGGGAGTTACATTTGGAATACCAATCATAGTATATTCCCTAAATCTCTAAGGAGAATCTTTAACGTTTACCTCTTTCACGTTACCCAATGCATTGGAGATCTATCTCAGGCTCACCCACCCTAGGTTTACCATGAAACCACCCTTATACGTCAACAATTTCCCATAATCATAACATATTCATAACACAAAAAACAAGAATAATGTAAAGATAACATTTCCTCATAGTAATCCCAATACACCATTTTAAGATATTGACATAATAAATGCTTTATCAAACCATTTTCAAAATCTTTTAAAACATTTAATAAATAAATTTTTGAATCAAAGTATCCCATACCATGTTGAATATTTTGAAAGAAATTTTAATTTCAAGACATTCATGTATATATAAATAAATACATAATACAATTTTTAAAACATGGACGTTAATGAAATAGATTTAGAAGAATATATATTTAAAACATTTAAAACAACATTTTAATTAAATAGTTCCTGACCAAATGAGAGAGGATAGAATAAAAATAATCAATGAATAACATTAATCAAAGCTTATAATATCATGAGAATAAATATATTCATGATATAATATGTCAAAGGGTAGTATATACACCATATAAAAGGGAATTTTTGTATAATAACAAATAAGTCTCAATGGAATGTAAATTGAGAAAAGTCCCTTGCAAAGATCATATCCTTAGATTAAGGACAAATCAATGAAATAATTATGGGTGAAAAATAATAATACACCCAATATAAATGGATATTAAGTGTAAAACAATTAGTGTTCATTCACACATATTCATATCATGACAATAATTAAGAAGTAAAATATTAACCCAAAAAGTGGAAATTGGGTCATGTTGTTCCTTTATAGAAATTTGACAGCCTAACACAATCACTTTAATATTCAGTAAATGAATTAATGATAGGGAAAAGGGTCTATCATCACATTGAATTAAAATTTATAAAAATAATGATATATAATACCATATCCCATCATAATAAAAATAAATTAAAAGACATGACATAAAATTAGTCTTCGACTAAAAGAGTATGGTGAAAGGTTCCCTTACCGATTTGGTAACCTACAAAACATACACCCCATGAAAGAACGATCAAACAATGAAGATGTAAATACCTATATATTATAGTATATTAAAAAAAGAGTACAATCATGGGAAGTATATACACCACCTGAAAAGAAATATAGGCAAATATAGCGTGCATCTCACGGGAATAAAAAGTGAGATGAAAATACCTTACCACGTTTTAATCAATCGAGTTGTATGAAACAAAGTTAATAACCACCATAAAAATCATATAATTCCATGAATATAAATAGAATAATGATAATATATATCAAATTGAATTAAAAAATACACCACATTCAATAAATAAGTGGTGAACAATAGAAATCTCACAGAATTAAAAGTGATATAAGAAACCCCTTACCTGGTGTCTGAATTGACTTGTATGTTCAATGTTCTTCCAGAATAATAAACATAATGTAATTTATACTTCCTTAAGAATATTTTTCTTGTTTATTATTCCTTTTATATCACTTATTACCTTGATATAACAATCAGTTAGTTATTTGAGTTCATATCTGACATTTTTTCAATGTTTGGAACTGTAGTAAAAAATGAACTTGTTAAAATTAGAAACTATCCATGTCATCAAAAGTCTATAATATCCAGAATGATATTCATTATTTAGAAATAATAAATATCATATATATTCTGTGTATATTTTTTTATAATATTCCATATCATTTGGAGTTATGAAATGAAACACACCATTCATGGAGACGGTAAGTCATACGTACGCATGAACGCTACTTTCATTCCTATTTTGTATTTAACTAAATTAAAAATTAATAATACATATGTATATTATAATTACAGTAGAATATATATGTTATGTAATTTAACTAATTCCATCCTTTATACGTTCCACGTATGGAATGAACGAGTCATATCACTTTGAGGGGGTGATAGTCCGCACTTTCTCAAATGAAATTGTCGTATTCATCCATTATGGAAACCATAAAGGTAAGATATAAATAAAAAATAACTAAGTATATATAAAATATAAATATAATATACATCACATTTAAATATAGTTCTATCTTAATGGACACTATAATAGGTGTAGGATAATATTGAACAATCATCGTTTCGTGAGGCAGTAGTTCACCTTCCACAGAAACAATATATTCTTTACCAATTAGACGGAGGTGTGTGTAAGTGTAGTTAGAATCCTTATCATATAAAAAAACAAATATATTGAGGATACTGGTGTTTTTAAAAATGAAAATAATAATATGAGTTTAGGGGGTTGGAGATGTAAAATTAAATAAAATAACTTAATAGAAGACGTTGCCTTTAAATTGGGTAACTCCCTTTGGATTGAACCAAAAGGATTTCTTGAAGTTTATTCTGCTTATGGTAAGGATTTTAGGTTGAAGAGAGGGATCTTGATAGATTATTTAGGCAGAGTTTGGATGAGACAAGGGGCTTGAGAGGTTTAATGAATCAGTTAGAGGTGGGGGTTTTTTATAAGGGGGAGGAGGGGCTCTTTAGGAATGTTTGAATATATTATTTTATTATATAATGATTTTCGGTTTCTAAAGGTCCAAACCATATTAATGTCAAATATAAGATGAATCATGTTCGAAATAAAATCATCCAATAAGAATTGGATTGGTTTAGGATATTTTTTTAATCTTTAATATCTTATTTATTTAAATCATTCATTAATGAGGTAAACACTGCATCATTATTGGGTGATATATAATTTTATTTATTTGATCTCTAAAAATTATAAAAAATACCATGATGTACTAAATATTTTTATATTTAAAAAGAATATTTATAGTTAAGGAGATAATTTTTATAACACCATTTAAGAGTTTATTTACTAAAAGATATATGTTTATGTCATTTTTGTCATTATTTTAAATTAATTAATATATAGTGTCATTATCACTCTTAAGTTAATCCATGGGGTCCCAAAATCAACCCAAAGAAGACTATGGTCAGAAATGAATCAAACAATAGGATTATGACACATGTTAGGGTAATTTAATATTGTTGTAATACTGTATTTACCTTGGATTGCCCTATTTACCTTTAACTATGGTAAATAAGTCAAAAATTACTATTCACCAAAAAATATTTTCCTCTTATTGAACCACAATTTACTTAATAATTACAACCATTTATATCAGATTTTTGAAATTTAATTCACATAAGTGGTAAAATTTCTCTTAAATGAAAAATTCTGGATTTTAACTACTACTGAGTGTTTTCACTATTAATCAAAAATTGATGTTTTTCAGAAAAATACCAAAAATTCAGCCTTAGCTATATTTGATATTCCGAATTCCAAAATGAGTTCTATTTTACCAAATTTAAAACAAATAAGTTGAATTAATTAATTTAAAATTAATTATCATTGTCCAAAAAAAAATCACGTTTCTTAAGAAATATTAAATAACAAAATATTGACACTTGTTTATGTCAAATTTCAAAGTGAAATTACATGAAATGATCAAAATTGGTTTAAATGGTAAAAATATAATCTAATTACACTTTAAACCCAATTAAAAATATAATATAACCATATAAATAAATTATATTAAATGACAGTTTTTAATTAGAAAACAACATTTTTCACTATTCATTTAAAAATGAATTTTTTTTGAAAAATACCAAAAAATTACCCAAAGTAAATTTTGATGTCCCGATTCTAAAAAAGAATTTTATTTTGTCAAATATGACAAATAAAAGTGACCAAAAATAGATTTGATGAGGGTACACCATCAAAAGGTGGTAAATCGACCTTTTAAAGAATATTAGAGTATTTATGCTTAAAATTACATTCATTCACATTTTAAACCTCTAAATTTTATTCGATAAAAGTAAAAAAATTTAAGAAACATGTTTATTAATAATATGGTTAGTTATATTCATTCTTACTAATATAATGGCTAGGCATTAACTATCATTTAATATAATATTATATTATTATTTTTCAATATAACCAAACGTTGTGTGCAATGTAAGATTTCAAAGAAACCTGTTGTTTCGTATCGGGTATGCCATCAAACATAGATTTTCATTCAAATTAAAATAAATATTTAATTCTAAAATAATAATAAATATGAAAATTTATTCTTCTTTATTTACTTGGGACGTTACATGTGATGTTGGGGTAAAGTGGAAAACCTATGTAAAAGAGGGGAGAAGTCACCCTTTATGTTTTACTATAATATTATTTTCCCTCTTGTTTGTGATAAATGGTGAGTGTTATCCATAATGATGTTGGGAACATAGTTTTCATGTTTATATGATGAGTTAGATTCACTACTACTCACTATGATGTTTCTTTTATTTTTTGTTCATTTTTATGAGAGGCTCTGGTGAGGATCCTACTGTGTATACTTTTACAGCCACCTTATATATATGTAAACTATTTTCAGGTCAGTTGGAAAATGTTGGTGATTATGATGGATATTACCTGATCAAGATTTAGCAGGAGATAATAGGGATTTTTTGACAGTAAGATATTTAGCTATTTGATATTTGTAGTTTCCCATTTAGTTGTTTATTAATGTATAAAATTTCATGTTTTTCACTTGGGTTTTATTTTATATATATTTTGGAGTAGGTTTCAGTTGTCTTAACAATCTTATCTATCTCTACTGCATGTTTCTATTAGAGGATAATTCATTTCATATGCATGTTAATTATATCCTTAGTGCTAATCACCAACCCAAGGCCTACTAGAGGTCAGATTGGTTATTCACCATCTCTTTCCCCTCATTACATCATCTTTGCGGGGTAGGGTTAAAGATAGTTTTTTAAATAATATAAGAGATTATTTAAAGAATAAATAGGTAGTTATCTTTTGGAAGAAAATATATCTCCATGTAAAATTAACTTATGATTTGTGGATACAATCATGATTTTATGAGTTTATGAGTTTATGTTTGATCAAAATTTTAATGTCACTGAATATACTTTTTAGTTTTTACGTGATATAATTTTTTAACATTAAATATAATTTAATATACATTTGTGTAAATATAACCATTTTATTTTTATATGTTTTAGTGATAAGGTTAATTATGGGGGAATGCATCTATACTTTATAGATATATTAACAATGACAATTATAACCATTAGGGTTTACCTTTTATTTGATGTTCAGGTAATTATTGGCTTCTGTTGATCACCTTTTGATGTCAGCACAATTAGTTTCTTTTTGTGAAAATATCTCTCTTGATCCTCTAGCCAAAATATGCATTAATGATATGGAAAATTTGAAATGGGTAACACGTTCAATGGTATCTTGTCAGGATACAAAGATTAGATTTATTTTTTTGATAATTTATAAACAAGATCTTGATATGGAGTTGTGTTTTATCACTACATATCATCCTGAAACATGTTTTCAGTCTAAGAGATCAATTAAAACTATAGAGGATATCCCATGATCATGTTATATGGATTTCAATGGTGGTTGGGAACCAGAGATTATTGTAGTTTAGTTTTCTAAAACAATAACATTCACTTCAACATTCATATGGCTCCTAATGAATCCCTTTATGTAATAAATTGTATAACCCCAATGTAATGGAATGATGTTGTAGAAAGAAATCTATTGGGACTAGAGATGGATGATGAGATAAAAGATAAGGTTAGATCCATTAAGAAACCTTCTAGGACAAAAAAATTATATAAATGTTATGATGACAATAATCGACATGATATAGAATTTGAATTTGGTGAGGAGGTCATTCTTTGAATTTCAATTGGGGTGAAAAGAGGGTAAACTAGGACATAGGTATATCGATTTCATAGAAATTATTTCTTATATTAGGACTATACCTTACCTATATATGAGTTTTGTGAACCACTATTAGTTTTAATATGTTTTCTATGTAGATCTCACAAGAGAGGACATACTTGATCCTTCACATGTATTAAACTCATATGCTATACTATTAGAGAAAAATCATTCTTACGAGGAACAACATGTGAAAATTTTGGATCAAATAGATAAATTTCTATAAAACATTTCTACTTACCTAGTCAATGTTTTTTTGGATAAACCACTATTTTGATGATTTTTTTTCAATCCTAATGATTTAACGGGACATAAGTATCCACATTTTAGGTTATCAATGTTATAGATTTCGAGGAGGAAATTTATTTTAGGGGGGGAATAATATAACACACCATGATTTTGTTAATATCATTAAATTAATTTTAATAATGTTATCATTTCTCATTAAACAAAGCACTTATTTTACATTTCACGACACACAATAATAATTTGTGGTTACGTCGCATAGAACACTAATTGTAAATGGAATATGGCTTTTTTGTTAATTTTTTTAATATGATAGTTATCATCTATAAAATTGTATATAGGGTATTAATAGGATTAACTAAATTATGAAAATATAATTTATACATATATATATAATGAATTCTATGATTAACAACTAATTATAAAAGAATTTTTTTAAAAATAAAAGGAAATCCTCTTTTAAAGAACTCATTTTATGTACACAACTATGTTTTACATCAATAAATTAGAAAAATAAATTTTTGTGAATTATATGAATGAAATTTATATATTATATATAAAATATAATTTCGGACAATATTATTACGTATTTTATAGATATGAGATAAGAATAAATTGTTTTATAAGATTGGAATTTATTTTTCCTAAAAATAGTTATGTATCATTTTTCATAGTAATTGTTTTGAAAATTTTAGAAATATTATCCTGAAAAAAACATTTTATAAACTAGAAAATCAAAACTATCATATGGGGGATTTTTTATAATTTTATGAAAAGATTATTTTTTTGATGGGTAGTGAATAATACATAATTTTAATTCAAAAGTACCTTTTTGTTTAAAATTTCCATAAAGATAAACTATATTTTAAATTTCTTTTAAATTAAAATTAGTTAATATATATAAATATATGTTATTAGAATTTACTTAATTTAAATCAATTTCATATTGAAATTTGATATAATAATTTTGTAAACATTTAAACATTTTCTATTTGAAGACCCAATTTCTTGTCGGGTTTGTGAGATTAATTATATGTCAAATATTGTCACATATATGGTTTGAAATTGGAATAATTTAATATAAATTTATAATTAGAAAAATTTAAAATTTTTAATTAGGTAATTTTATTTTTTTACCAAAACAAAAAGAAAAAACAGTAAAAATTTAATACCACAACACCCAAAAAAGTGGGTTAACTTTGAGTTAAACTAAAAATATGTGTCTAATATTGACCTTAATTCTTATGTAAAATCACTTTTATGGACATATTTAGTCCTTATAATGTCTAATTATCTATAATTATCCTTTTTGGATACTTGTGGCTTATAAAATACATGGGTACATTTTTTTTATTTTCTAAACTTATATGTGTGACACTCATCTCACTTATAAAATGGCATAACCTCTCCTATGTTATTAACACCTTAAAACCAATATTATTTTTCCAATTCCTACAAAAATTAAATTACCAAATCCATTACCTCATATTAGAATATTTTCTTTGGGAATAATGAAATCCTAGGATTTATTTCTTATAAAAACCTAAGGAGGATACCCAAAGAAGAGGTAACATTATTGAATGGATGTTTTTATTTTATGTCTTCATCCAAATCCTTAAATTATTCCTAAAAACCTTGATATAATAAAAATTTTATAGTAAATATTTTTATTAATATTAATATAATGTCTAAAAATAATCTCTAATTCCATAAAATGGGTAATGAAATCCTCCTTGGTGTGTACACAAAACTACCGCCTCGAGAACAAAACTCATTCATTTATCCATCGCCACTTATCCAAGATGGGTGTGATGATGGATATATTGTTAATATATGATATTTATGAAAAAAATATAATTATTAATTCTTTATATAATATATTCACTTTTAAACTACATTCCATACTAGATATGATAATGTCACTCTTGTGTATAGTGGGCTACTGCCTTTCTTAGTGATGTGATTCAGTTTCACCAATGATTTACATGGAAGACAATAAGGAAAAATTTAATTAATATATGTGACATACATGAAATAATTATGATATTAATTTTTAATATGTATATATTAGAATATAACATATCATTTAATTTATTACATTTTCACTCATTGAATGAAGATAATGTTATTCGTGTACCTGTGGATTACTTCCTTCTAGAATCTGTGTGAATCTCTTTCCAAAAAAAACCACATGAATGATAACTTTAAGTATATATAAAAAATATATATTATTTATGATCTTATTATAATTTTATAAATAAAATATATTACTTATCTCCACTTCATTTTGATTTTTGAAAAATGGAAACATTACTCAGGCCTACTAATGACCTACCGTCTCTATGATCTTTACACACATCATTTCAAAAAACAATATTTAATGAATATTATTAAAATTATATTTATGTATAAATATGATAAATTTTTCATTATTATAATTACAAATATTATTTATCCAATATCAAAGAAAGAGTATTGAAAAAAATGAATCAAAACATACAAAAAACAAAAAGCACTTGTTCCTCGAAATGTGACTTTAATAGAAAATTGATAATAAACAAGTAATAAAAAGACATAAGAATATCATATATGGTATTACATATTTAATTATAATTATTTAGTTGGTTTATAATAAATTTAAATTTATTATACAGGAGGTTAAAATATGTGTGAAGGAAGTCGAGACTTTGGTAAGAGATTTCTGTCTCACTTTTATTTTTCTATCAGACACATGACATGTTCACCACATGTTTCTTTTATGTGGTTTATATAATTAAAATGAATTTTTTTTATTTTTATTATCATTAAAATTATGGGTATTTAAATATCCTTTTTATGTTCTCCCATTCTTGGGGAATTCGATTCAATTTTACCAACGTGGTAATGGTTTTATGTTACAATGTCATAGTTTATTGATATTGCTCATGATTTCTCTACCAATGATGATATCATATGATCAATTTATGAAGAAAATAATATTCATTACTATACTATGGAGATTCATGATATTATAATTTAATTGTAATAGTTTACCTCTCTTTTTTACTTAAAACAATTGTGAAATTATTTTAAAAAAAATCCGACATTTTTCTCTCTTAAGTACAAAATCTATTTTATTCCAAAACAATGATTGCTAAAAAAAATTTCATAAAAAAATTAAAATTTTCATATGATTTATAAAATAAATATTTCCAAAATATTAACTTTTTATAAAAATGTTTTGAAAGGAACAATCATGACATTTTCCAAACAATTATCATTTGGAATTTTTAAAAATGCAAAATGATTTTTGGTTTTTAACATGCATAGTATGAAAAATATTTACCTCTATCATGACCAATCAATGATTTAAGGATTCAATTAAATGATTTCAACTTATTTTTCAAAGAATTTTTTTTCATTAATAAATAATAATTATTGTTTTCTTTTCTATAAATTATTTCCAAATAAAAATTATTTTTAAAACTGTTTATTAGTGTCTTTAAATGATGAATGAATATTTTTCTCATGAAATGTTTTAAATTATTTTTAATAATATCTAATTTGTTCTAAAAATTATACTAAAAACAATTTTTTTTAAAAAATATTGTGTGATTTGTTTTTTTTTGAAAATATATTTAAAAAAGTTTTTTTCCTCAGGAAATGGTCCAAGTGATATTTCAAAAGAATTATCTATTTAAGATGAAATCTTTTGACACTACTTATACTTTTCTAGGGATATGATCTAAGGATAATTTTTTTTTCTCCAAATGATATAAATTTATGTTAAATATTTTTTATGAATCCCATTTCTCTTTCACGGGTTACATAATGATAAAATTAAAATGAAACCTCCTTTTTCCATTGGTTATGATTAGATGAAATAATTATATGATTACAAATAATATTTCCTTTCCACTGTTTATGTTATCATAAAATATCATTCAAACCATTTTTATTTCATATATTATAATATTATGAATGATTTAAGATCTTTTGGTCCACATATATATGATATTCATAATGTAATGGAAGTTACATTATAACCTTGGATAATGGTAATATTATAACCAAGGATACTGGGTATGCTATAATCAATGTTGGGTGGGGCCTCTATCTCTCTCCAATGCATTGGGTAATGCTTTATATCTCCTGGGAAAACAATGGGAAACAAGTCAATGTGATTGATCCACTATAGATATTAGGTGTGTCCTAATCCACTATGGGGAACAAGTGTATCCTAATCCACTATGGGAGACATGTGTGTCTGGTTCCATAATTGGAAACATGTGACGTGTCCTGATACACTATATAAAATTTTTTGTATTTTAATTTAACATAAAAATCATTGTCAATATTTATAATAGTTCCATAATATTATTACATTATTTTATGGTTTATGATTGATTTTTGATGATTGATCACCCTTATCGGAATTATTTTAAAAAATGATATTGTTTTACGCCATGACTCATGTTTATGACCTATGAATGGTTGATTAAGAACTTAATAAGTTATGTTAATGATCACATAACCTTAATGTTATCCTTTTATTTCATATGATCATATATTTATATCTCTTATTCCTAACCTTACAGGGAATCCGAGACCACATTTTATTATGTTTCCTTCCACAAGATATGAAGAAAGGTTTAGGTAGGTTACACCTAATAGGTGTACTATATGAGAAGATCATTATAGGAGTCAGTAAATATCATTAACCAAATAATAATATTTATTGGATAATATCCATGGAGCAAAAACTATTATGGTTTTCATTCATGTGAATGTGTAATATATCAAAACTTTATCTAAAAGATCAAATATATCAGTATGAAAAGCCATGACCATTAAATTCACACAATGCTTAAGATGATTAACACCCAATATATTTATAAAATTATAAAATCTCAACTTCTCTGGTGGATTCCAAGTGTCCTTTGAGGATGTTTTTCCCTAGAGGTTAAAAGAATGTTGATAACTTCAAAAAACCTCTAAAAAATAATAAACATTAACATAGTCTACAGAAGAATGTTTTTATTGAATCTTAGTGGTTAGATAATTTTTATTAGAGATAAAATATTTTGTAACCTAGATATTAGAGGGGTATATTCGATCTTATTTCCCCCCATTTTAACTCATATGTATTTTGATAGATTGGATGTCAAACCTTAGGGAATTATTATTGTCTCACCTTTCCAAATCACATATAGTTGTGACTAAAATTATAATATATTTTATAATAGTATTGAATATACTCTTAGGAAATATTATATGAGAATCTATAGTCTCTAATTTTTATCTACGTAAAAAAAGGAAATTAACTAGATATATCCACCATACTATCAATATTTACAATATATGGGTGAAGTAAATTTTTTATAGGAAAATAAATTTTATGAATCATACAAACTAGTTTGAAAAATGAAGAAAGGGAAAACTGTATGGAGTGGTTCAAAAAAATACCTTTAAAACATAACTAATTAATATCTATACGAGCATCGATAGTGTTATCAATGTCAATAGAAAATTTACTAACAATCATGGGAAAACAAAAAAAATGAAATAAACACTGAAACTAACAGAAATAATAATCATCTTCAAAAAATAATGGAACTATAAAATGTTTGAAATCATGGAGGCCTTGATGAAAGCATAAAAATCATATGATTTCTACAGTTCCCCTAAAAAATTAATTATAAGGATAATGAGAGGGGAACTTATTAACAATAAAAATGTAGATCTAACGATAGAATTTCCACATCATTCCATGAAAATCAGAATATTTGATGCCCCATGGGTTCAAAGGAGAGAAACACAATCTTATTAGGAACATATTTTATAACAACCAGAACCCACACTTCTGGATACTATTTTAAAATCCATAACATTACATGCCCATATTTTAAACTGATTATTGTTACCCAAATATTTCATCAAATCCATAAAACATCAAAACGAAAACAAGGATCACTTACATTCTATAAGTCCTTTTAGTTTTATTGTTTTAGATAATTATATCCAACTCCTAAATAAAAAATTCCCAAGTATTTAAATTTTAATTTCTCCCATTAATCCCAGATTTTATTTAACACATAGTACATCATAATAATCCATGTTAAATCTTTTCCATAGGTAACTAGTGCAACATCATTTCCTTAAAACATGAGGAAAAGTAAATATTATAATGGTGATATCAGATGATCAGTAAGGGAAAACATAACCATTAATAATTAAATTTAATCACTATGAATATGAGTTCATAAGTGTATAATGAAATAATCAATGCACATGAGAGAGTCATCAAATAACTCATAATAATAAATATATGGATAATCAAATATTAAAACATGACAATGGAAAGGGACATCAGATTCGATAATCAAAATCGATTTGATATCAATATAAATCAATAGAAAACTTATTAACTAACAAAAATCAATTAAAATTGTTTTGGTAACTTGGGGCATCAATTTTATCAAACCATTTCAAAACCCCTTAAATAAGAATAAAAATACAACCATATATGAATATAATCATTACCCAGTGCATTGGAGATCTATAACGAGATCAACTGATGATGTCTCAGAACCCCCTTTTATTAAATAATGCGTTTTCCAGGTGCTATTTTGGATTCCCCATGTTAGATTATATTGTTCATTCTCAGTTCCACTCGTGATGCCCTATATTAATATATAATGGGCTTCCTGAAATCTATATGGGCCACCCCCTTTAAAGATATACTGTGACTAACTAATGTGATCTGGGCCACCACGTCATGTGAGATGACAATGAACCACAACATTAATATAACTCATAGAAAAAACCATTATTCGTTTTACAATATGATTCAACCATGGAAAATATTAATATCGTGTCAATATCTTTATAATATGATTATCCTAGGGAAAAGAAACATTTTACAAAAAGAATATCCTTAAACATGTTTATGCAATGGAAATGAAACTTGTTCCACAAAAATCTCATGGAGCATGATTATCATGTTGGAATGTAATTAGTCCCATAACAGTCTCATTGAACACAGTTATTCCTTGGAAAAGAAATGAGTCCCATAACAATCTCATTGAAACATGATTAACCCATTGAAAAAAATGGGTTCCATAAAAGTTTTCATTCAAATATGAGTATCAAATGATAAATAAACAAGTTCCATAACAATATCCTTGAAACAATATTAATCCATGGAAAATAAATGGGTTCTATTACAATTTCTTTGAAGCATGGTTAGCCCGTGGAAAAGTAACACCTTCCCTAACAATCTCTTTAACATTATCTTACTCCATACATAATATAATGAGTATGGTAACAATAAAAAATACCCCCTAAAGAGGATAGGTATCAAAATGTGTTACTGATATTTATCAATAAAAATTACATTAACAATTTATTAAAAACATTAATGAGGAAAATAACCATTAAACATTCCATAGATTCCCAATTATCCTTAAAACATTTCAATCATAATCCCCCTGAAGGAATAGTGTTAAATGAAATATATAATATTATGAAAACAAGGATATTCTTGATATATCATGTAAAAGGATAATTATACACACCTCTTAAAATAATATAGACGTGTAACATAACAAAAGTCTCAAAAAATAAAAGTTTAAAAAAAATCCATTATCACATTGGTAACATTGAAACTAAAAGGCCTATTAAATATAGATCAAATAATGTATATGTAAAACCTCAAAATTTAAATATAATAATCATCAAATACATTTATGGGTAATATATACACCACAAAAATAATAATTGGTGAATATGGATTAAATGTCACATATAGAAAAGAGAGATGGGAAAACCCATTAAAGAGATCGTATAATTGGAGTAAGAATAAATGAATGAAATAATTTTGTGTGAAAAATATATGTCCAGAAAAATAAAATTGGAAATAAAGAAAAAAATGGTCAGTGGTTTTTTCACACATATTTCTAGCATAACATAACTGATGGTAGAGTTTTGAAATGCATTGAATGGAAATTGAGTTATGAAATCCCTTAAATCTATGGTAACATCTGAATCTGAAACCCTAAAAAGTTATAAAAATGAAATGAAAAATCTAAATAGTAGGAAGATAAAATAATTCATGATATAATATATCATAAGGGATAGTAAATTAAATATATAAAATAAGAAAGCAATGAATATGAAATTTATCTCATAAATATAAAAGTCGAGATGAAAATCCCTAAAAAAGATCATATCATTAGAGGGATAATAAATTAATGATTTAATTTTGTGTGAAAAATGTAAATTCAGAAAATAAAATTTAAAATATAGTATAAAAATCCCATAGGTAATTCCACACATATTTTTGGTGTAATATAACCAATGACATAGTATTTTAACCCAATGAATAAAAATTGAGTTAAGAAATCCCTTACCCTGAGTTCGATTTGAAACGATTTTACTCTATATTCCTAAATAATAATTTTTTTAATTATTAAATTTAATTTTTAACTTTTCATAGATTATAATTAATTTTATTTCACTTATAAACAAGCTATATAAAAATACATAATCAATAATGTTTATGTCAGATTCTTTAAACATATTCAGATTATGTGTCAAAACTGACATTGATAGGTCGACTATGGTCAACGAGGTTATTATTTAAATATATAAATAGTATTAAAATTTTATAACTATAAAATTTTGAAATCCATTATAATTTTAAAATAAAACATGCATAATGGTTCTGAAAAATGAACCAATGTTATGACCGTGGATATGATAGGTCGTACATACGCAAGAGTAACGTTTCCATATTTTATTGATCATTAGGGAAAGAAGGTAAGCATTGTTTATCATTATATAAAGACATTTATATAATAAATAATATAGTATTTAATTATATATATTTTTTATTTTTCTTTCTCGTGATGTGGTTATGAAAAAGGAAGAATAAATTTTCTTCTAGGTGGTGGTTGTCCACACGCCCATGAACAACGCTATCACTTTTTCAGGGCACAAAATGGAAATAAAAAAATGATGTTATATATGTAAAGATAGATAATTATTTGATGAATATTATAAATATTTTATTTATATTATACAATTTTATTAAAACCCTCCACAATACATTCCATGTAAATGGTGAACGTATCACATCACTTTGAGGAGGCAGTAGTCCACATGTCTAAAAATTATGTTATTATACTACCAAGAAAATAAAATGATGAGGGTATATATTATATAATAATTATATAAGTATTAATACATCATAAATATTATATATATCATATAAAATTAATAATTACGTCATAATTTTCAACCATGAAAGGTGGTAATGGAAGTACAAACGACATCAGTATGTGATGTGATAGTCATCCGTACACACAAACAATGATTATGTATCAAATTTGATGGAAGTGTGTGAAGTTGAAGGTAAACCCTTAATTAAAAAACAAATCCATAAATTTTGGATAATATTGGTATTATTTACTCATTTAATTATAATAATTTATGTGGATTTAGAATGATATAAAACAAAAGGTATCATAGAATAATGTTACCTCTATTTAGGGAACTCCATTTGGTTCACACTAAAGAACTTTATTGGATTTTATTTTGACGAGATATAGTCTTCTATGATGAAAGGAGTTATGTTTATAGAA
This sequence comes from Viscum album, assembly GCA_963277665.1. Taxonomy (NCBI): domain Eukaryota; kingdom Viridiplantae; phylum Streptophyta; class Magnoliopsida; order Santalales; family Viscaceae; genus Viscum; species Viscum album. Next base: position 261,368,235 of record OY728121.1, on the reverse strand, counting down.
TAATATATAAGGTTTTGGATTAGAAAAATGTCATTATATGTGAGAATAAGTGGAGAGGGTGAGTGCTTTTTTATATTTGAGGGTAGTGGCACTCCTGTAAATATGAAAATGTAAAAACTATTGGGAGGTCTCTGTTACATAATGTTCCTAAAATAAAAGATCAAATTGTAATAAAGTTATGATATGGTCAAATAATATCGAGACAATTGGACTTTTATCAATTTTATATGTTATTTGGCCCCATAAGATTAAAGTTAAACTATTAAGTAAACACATTTTTACCATAATAATTGTAATTATTATTAATTTCATACAATTATATTTCTCAAAAAAAACAATGTTCAAGTTAGAAAAAATTAAAAATTATGACTATTAAAAACACGTAATAGATTTTTCATAAATGTAACAAGGGAATTGGTAGAATTTAATTTCAAGACAATCGTGTAGATCAGACTACAAAGATGGTTTATAAATTATAAATGTTCAAAAATTTGAAATATTTTTATATCACATTTAAATGTGAAATTAATTAAAAGGACCTAAATTATATATAATGACTTAAAAATTGATTTATTTATACTTTAAAACCAAATAATAATATAATTTAACGCTTCAAAATCTTAATAAGAAAAAGATGTTTTTAATTAAAATTCGATGTCATTCACTATACATAAAAATATGAAGCATCTCAAAAAAGTTCCATAAATTCACCCATATAACTTTTTATATTCCAAATAATTTTTTAAAATAAAAATTATAAACATGTTAAAATTTATTTCTAACAAAACTATTCCATTAAAATTATTTAAAAATGCCTTTAAAAATGTATAACTTTTTATACATAAAATTCGATTCATTTTATTCATAATAATTTCCAATAGATTGGATTAATTTCAAAAAACTTAATTAAATAAATTAAATATAAACCTCATTAATATATATATATAGTAGTTATAAGTTAAATTTATTATGACAAAATGTCATTTAGGTCATAAAAATAGTTTTTTAAAAACATTATTTATATTTAATTTGTCTTGTCTTTCTATTCTTATTAATTTGTAACCAATGAATTCATTTTATAAACATGTGAAAATCACATATTTATAATATAGTTGATTATATTAATTTTATCAATTAAATCATCTATGTGATAACTAACATATTAAGTATTAATATTATACAACTATTTCTTAAAACTCGATCTTGCGGGTAACACACATTATAGAAGAGAATTGATGTTCCATGAATTTAATGATAAACATGGTATTGAATAAAACAAAAAATACATAGTTCATTTCATGAAGCACAAAAAATCAATTAATTTAATTAGTTTTGAAGAATATATTTCATAAAATAAAAGGATATTAAATGCTACCCACCTTAAAATGAATTTCACCCTAAAAATTCATCTCAATTATCATAGGATTAGATTTTTTAGAATTACGTTATTGAAACACACATCCTTCAAATGAAATAAATAAGACACCCCATAAAAGGGAATGCGAGATACATAATGATCTCCAAAATGTACTTAGAATTAGGATTCCTTATTGGAAGGACATTGGTGAGAAATTAAAAGATTAATTATGAAGGGAAAACTAATTCCATAGGCCAATAGAGAGTGATAGAGAACATGGTCATAAGGAATTAGATGAAAAAACCAGAAACTAAATATATTTGGAAATAGTCATTATATTATTATAAAATATGGCAATTGGATAAAAATTGTTTTCCAAATCCTTTTCCTAATGTTGAAAATTTTCATTTCTCATGTAGAAAAAAAACATAAAGAAATATAAAAACATTAAATGTTAAATTTCGTCATTTAGTCAGTTTAAAATAATCTCATATTTATCTCTAAATGAGAAGTAATTAAGGAGAATTTTTAATTACTGAAGCACATAAATTTACTTTTAAATACCACATAACCATAAAAGGGATAATCAATCAATTCCACATGCCTTTAGACATTAAACAAATTTTTTTAGAACATTGTATGATAATTACCAAAATGATTAAACCATCATATGATAAATTAGTTTTCAAATATAATTCCCAAGGATGAAACTAAATTATTTCAAAAATATTGATACCTAAAATTATTCAAACCCATTTTAGATAATTTTTTAACCCCATGGTTAGTAGGATTTGTTCATATATTCTTCAAAGATAAATTAAATATTTTACCTTACTTAAAATCATGTACATTCATGAAAAAAAATATTCATTACATATAAAACAAATTTTAGTACAACCATGACATTATATAGGCCATTGGTATTGCATGATACCCTTATCACCCATTGGTCATTCTTTCAAGACCCATATTCTAGATAGATGTGATTAATTTTCACTGAGCATATGGGTCATGCCTTTTCTTCTTTAATACAATAAAATTTTTCATCCATAAAAATACATCATGTTTATCATAGGGGTTTCAATTACATAAACCCAAAAATAAATTCAAAAAATCATTGATAACCACAAATTTTTACTACTTAAAATCCAAAATAGGGTGTGGAAGAATGTGATTATGATCAACCCTAATCAAATAGATATTTAAATGTATCCATAACTCTTAAGGTAACCTAATATGAAAATATCATAATCTCCAAAGATATCTAAAAAACTCTTGAAACAAACTATAAAAACCAAGAACACACACTCACAGATCCTTTTGTGATATACATAACTATAAATTCGTAACATTGATGTTGATAAATGTGACACTACTTTTTCATCTAATCCTTACCACATCAAATGTAGAAATTGGATCACTTTAATTCTAGAGGACCTTTTAAAATTATAGTTTTATAGAATTAGGATGAATCTCTATATAAACAATTCACAATACCTTACATGATAATTTCTTCAACTTAAACAAGATATCATTTATCACAATAACACATCTTCTCCATCCATATTAAATCCCTTATAGACATCCGAATTTAAACAAAATTTCGTTAAGAGTTGGGGAAATGGAAACATAAGAAGGGTGATCAAAGATGATATGTATATTTAGACATAATAATTAATAATTGAATTTCATGAATGAGAATTAGAATGCATAAGGGTATGATAACATTATCATGGTGCGTGAGTGAGTCATAAAAGGACTTAAACACATGAATAGCTGGATCATAAATTTTGAAATGTGGAAAATTAATGACTCATTAGAATAAATAATAAAAAGTCATTTAATATCAATCTCGATCATTATAGACATTATAAACTCATAACAAGGAATAAAAACTCTTTTGGTAACATGATCCATCGGTTTTATCAAACCCTTTAGAAACCATTTCAATACCCATTCAATTGGAATAAACATATGGAATAAATACAACATAATCATTACCCAATGAATTGATGAGATATAACATGCTCATATGATGTTATTTGGGCCACCCCATATTAATCTATAACGGGAATTCCAAACTCTGCCTGGGCCACCCTATGTAAATCTTTTGTGGGATTCCATAGTGCTATTTGGGAAACACCATATTAATATATAATAGGCTTACATGGCTCTATTTGGGAATAACCATCATGAAATATTTCAATGAACAACAAAATGAATTAAAATCATTAATATAATCATTATTCCTTTTATGACATGATTAAACAGTGTAAATGAAATGGGTATCACATTAATCTCTTTGTAAAATGATTAAAGAATGAAAAAATAGATGCCATAACAATATCATGAAACATGATTACATTGTAGAAAGAAGGTTACCATAATAATATCATCAAGAAATGGTTATCCAGTGGAAAATAAATGGGTTCCATAAAAATCACCTTGAAACATTGTTATCCCATTAAAATGAAACAAGCCTCAAAAATAATCTCATTGAAACAAGATTAACCCATGGAAAGGAAATGGGTTAAATACAAAATCTCTTTGGAACAAGAGTAGCCCATTGAAAAGAAATGGGTTCCATAACAATCAATTTGAAACTATATTCACCCATAAAAAACAATTTGGTTTCAAAACAATATATTAAAAACATTGTTATCCCCTGAAAAAGAAAAGGCATCCATAAAATTATAACTGAAAAAATATTAATACATCTATAAATAAATGAGGATGGTATCGACAAAAAATACCCACTGTTTATGGTATGTAACAAGAAGGGATTTTGAATTTTATAAATTGAAATAACATGAAATGTTTATTTAAATATTCATGAGGAAAGTAATCATTAAATATTATAAAGTGTCCTATGCCACCACCAAACATTTGATTCATACGCACTATTAATGAATAATGATAATTAAAATATATAATTTCATGATAATAAGGAAATTATTGATATATCATGTCAATATATAATTATGCCCACCTCATAAAATAGTATATGTGTATATGATAACAAACCTTTCAAATAAAGAAATTTTTGAAAAAAACTATTACCGCTTTGGTAAAATTGAAACTATAAACCCCATGAATGGTATATCATAAAAAGGATATGTATAACCTTATTTAATTAATTTCAATAATAGTTAAATATGTTCATGGGGATTATATACACTACACAACAAAAGGGCTTAATATGTAATTTATCTCATAGAAATAAAAGTGACAAGAAAAATTATGACAAATACCATATCATTGGAGTGAGAATAAATCAATGAAATAGTTATGTTTGAAAAATGTAAATCCAAAAATAATACTATGAATATAGTGTAATATAATCATAGGTCATTTATCAGATATTGTTGGAATAAAATTACTACTGACTTATAATTTTAACCCAATGAATAGAAAATGGCTTAAGAAATCCATTAAAAATGTGGTAAAATATGAATTGAAAACCACCAAAATCATTAATAAAAAAATAAATAATTTAAATACCATTAATATAAAATAATTTATGATATTATATATCAATATGCATAGTATATATAACAGACAATATAATTAAACGGGAAATAAGAAAGTTATCTTACATATGTAAAAAGTGTGATGAGAATCCATTACAAAGATCATATCATTGGATTGAGAATAAATCAATGAAATAATTATGTGTGACAAATGTAAATACACCCAATAAATGTGTAAATATAGTATAAATAAATCGGAGGTAATTCTTTATATATTATTGGCATAACATAACCAATGACATAGATTTTTTACCTGATGAATGGAAGTTCAGTTAAGAAATCCTTTACCTTGAGTTCTATTTATCCTGAATAACATATATCATTATTATTAATAAACCTATGATAATTATTTACATTATTCAGAACCTTTTTTAAAGACCTATAATTTATGTATATATTTTTTAGTTATATGGATTTATTACGAGACTAGAAAAATTGACGGCACATGATTCTGAGGCCCAGAGAGCCCAGAATGGAATTTTTGATGTTTTTTATGGTACGTTAAGTAAATGTATGAGCAAGGATTTCTATATTTGGAACTGGTGATCAGATTGAAAATTTGAGGGTAATTTTGAATTTACTATTCCAATATTTCCTTAGTTGAAGATTATATTTGATCGGCAAGGGTCATACAAAAAAGTTAATTTTTTAGGATTTCGAAAAAAATAATAAAATAACTATAAGTTATTTTATTCTTTTTCTTCCAAATTTTTCCGACTGTTAGTGGAACCACAGTGTAATGAAAAACATTAAATATGAGGCATTTAATGACACATCTCTTTGGATATGTAACCGCAACGTTCATGGATTACAAGTTTATTAATTACAGTTCATTAATAAACCATATTAACGAACACAGCGTGGGGAAATTTCTTTTATTTAATAAAAACTTTGGCCTAGGAATTTAGAACCCATGGGAGGAACCTCTGATGAAATGATGATAACTTTGATCTCTAATGAAGAAAAATATAAAAACAAAGATAAACGACTTCGAACACAGATTCCTTCCATATTTCGCAATAGAGTCCACCGAATCCATGTAGGGGGTTTACATGTTTTATGTATCATCTCATCCCCTTATTGGATAACAAAACAAATGAGGACCAACCGACTAATGGGTTGATCCGTGTCTTGTTTTTTCTTATGGGTGGTTATTGCAAGGTCTTAATTTGTGGATTTTTCCTTTCTGATTGATGATTGTTATCACCCCATTTTAGAAAACTAACGTGGAGGGTACGTGCCAATCCTAACGAGGCCCGAAACCCCCAATGTTCTTGGTTTAGGTGCATTCATTGTGATTTACTGGGAAACGAGGTGGAAATATGAATTTAAGAGCCTCATAGTGAAGGTGGTGACCTAGGAGGCATGTTGGTGCCTATGAGAAAGAAAACAGACCACTGGAGCATCTTTGGTGGCACGCGGAAGCAACTGCTGATATAAAACCACCATCGCGACATCACTGGAAACTGGCTGAGCCGGCCTCATGGAGGAGTGGCGCCCACAGGTGATGCGACGGGAGGAATGGCGTGGCTCCATTGAGCCACGTGGGGAGAGGACTGACACACATGGCTGGACCAACGACCCACTCGAGATGGCCATTTCGAAAGGAGGGGAGGCACCCCACTGGTGATACCTGCTAGCCTAATGCACCACTTTTGGTCGGTGCGTCTAGAAACTGGCCCACATTGGTGCGGGTCTGTTTTTCCAGGCTAGCCAAACCCACCGCCCATGCCAGTCCCACAAGCCAATATGGACCTAACAACTAGGCTGTTTTCACCATCCACACTATACCTGTTTGTCGGCCTGGACCCACAGGCCCAACGAGCCGACCGGGTTGGACCTCTACTAGGACCAGACCAGACCGGTCCCGTATCTCTAAATTGGGTGCATCTTGCAAAACTAGCATCCTATTGACACACATTTAGAGGCATGGGGACTTCACGATTACGTAGTCCTTTTAATATACACAAATTTAGTTTTGGAAGAAGTTGGAATATGGATGGGTTGGATCGGACTCGAGTCCAACCGGGTCCTATTTATCTTTTTACCTATATCTTACAGAGTAGATGTCTGATTGACGCGCTGTCTATCACATTGAAAGAATTAAGAAATGGAATAACTTCGGGTTACTTCTTTTTGAGACTTCATGGTAGTTGAAATATGACCAGTGGCATGAGGATCAGTTTCTTAGGCACTCAGGTGAACCAAGTGTAGGAATCCTGTGGTTGGCTATTAAGTGAAGAGCGACCCTCTATCGATCAGAATAAGAGAGACCCTTAATGTATTTGTAGTAGAGAGACTCTGTGTGGATCAGTAGTAGTGAGACCCTATGTGGATACCCAGTCGAGTGACCTTGGGTGGATTGATAGAAGAGTGAACATGTGTGGATTGCTATTAGTGGGACCCTGTGTCGATCGATAGTAGAGATACCCTATTTGGATTGACAGTAGAGTGACCCTGTGTCGATCGGCTGTTTAGCGACCCTTCATGGATAAGTAGCAGAACCTCTGAAGATAATAAAATGATCTAGAGGAGGACAAATCATCTTTATTCATATTCTCTATGTTTTATACATTGCATGAGATGTCTTTTACTACGTTAATTTTGATTGAGATCATGGTTTTTGGTTTTTCCTTTTTGGAATTCTGAGGGACCTTCGGGGGTCTCATGGACCCTATTGAGTATTTTTATACTCATACCTACATGGGCTTCTCACAAACCATGTTGTGTCATGTGCAGACGATGGAAAGCTTGACTGAGACTCGAGGAGCTAGGGCTATACGGTGTTCGGAGGTGATTGACAGATGTGGTGAGTGGCAGAGATGGAAGACAACGATATGTACCTACCCTTCAGGCAAGATCTTTGGTGGATGACAATCGGAGTGAATTTTTTCATTTTTACTATAATTTCTTTCCACTTGGGCTTGTATACTAGCCCATTTACATTCAGTATATACTTTAACTCTTAGTGGTGGCATTTAGTAGTGGTTATTGTTTTCCTTTTTTCCATTTTGTTTTACATTTATGCAGTGTGTACCTAGTTTGTGTGTGTACAGGTTTAAAGGCGATGCCCTGCCTTTTTGAGTTATACATTTCCAGTGCAAGTCTACAACCCCTGGAATATGAATGGAGAGCTTGGGGTAGTCACTAAAAGATCCCCAAGGGATAAGTCATGGCACTTAAATATTTTATCTTTCATTTCAATTATAAACATGTTATATAAAATTATTTAATTACTAATGTTTATGTCAAATGTTTTGACAATATTCAACATATATGTCAAAACGAAAATTGATTGCTCGAATATGGTCAATGAGGTTATTGACTGATAATATAAAGAATAATAAAAATTAAATAATAGTCACATTTTTATATCTGTTATACTTTTAAAATAAAACCTGAAATAAGGTTATTGAAAATGAACCAAAGTTATGATCATAGAGATGGTAGGCCATACGTTCGCACGAGTAATGTTTCCATTTTTCATTTATTATTATAGAAAGAAGGTACATAACATTTATTTTCATATAATGACCATTATACCATAATAACAATATTATTTAATTATTTATAATTTAATATATCTTCTTTTTGATGTGGTGATGAAGAAGGGAGAATTACATTTTTTGAGGAGTTAATAATATATACGTCCACAAAAACATTATCAATTTTATAGTGTGTTATATGGAAAGAAGAAAATGATATTTTATTGGTAAAAATATATCATTATTTCATTAATATCATAAATATTTTATTTATATCATATATTTTTATTAAAACCATCCTTAGTACATTTATTGTAACTGGTGAACGTATCACATTTCCTTGAGGAGGTGATAGTCCACACATCTATAAATGAAGTTATCGTATTCCAAAAAATGGAAAAAATTAATTTATATGTTATATAATAATACCATAAGTATGCATATATCATAAATACCCTATATATAATATAAAATTAGTACGTCCATCATTATTCCCAGCCATGAAAGGTGTTAATGGAAGAACAAAAATATCGGTTTGTGAGGAGGTAGTCTTTCGTATACACGAATGATGATTGTGTATTCCAAAAGATGGAAGTGTGTGAATGTGTAGGTAAAAAAAATAATAAAGAAAATATATAATTAGTTTCATTTCAGTGAGGATATTATATAATCATGGGATAATTATAATTGAATTGGTTTTAGAAAGAAGGGAAACAAAAGGGATCGTTGAATAATGTTACCACTTTTTTCGGGTAACCCCTTTTGGTTTAAACCAATGAATTTCAATTTATTTATTTTTAACCCATTTTATACTTCTAGGGCGAGGGGATAGTTATTGGGATCTTATTTGTGATGGTTTTGGATGAAAAAATTGATTTAAAGGTGTGAAGATGTGGGGAGTGTGAGTTCCATTTTATTGTGTAGGGGAGTGTCATTCTTAGTAATATATGAGGTTAAATACTATTGGGAGAAAAACCATACATCATGTGGATCCAATAATAGATCTATGTTGAGCCTTTTTAGGATATTGCTGAACCATGTCTAGGAAATTGTATTTTGGGCATGTTTCTAGTTAATTTGGCCCCTTAAGATTAAATATTAACCATTAAGTAAAATCGTTTTCACCTTAATCGTTATAGTTAATTTATATTTATTTTATTAATATTTTGGTTAAAAACCAATTTTACCTTAAAAGATATTATAAATTATTTTGATACGAAATATGGAATCCATATTTCAAAATTTCCATAATATAATTAGTATAATTTAATTTAAAATTAATCTCATTGATTAGATGACAATGTGGGGTTTTAATGTAAAAATGTTCAAAAGTGTGAAATGTTTTAATATTAAATTTAAATTTGAAGTTGATTTAAATGAAATTAATTGTATTTTTCTTAATTTATCTATTTATAATTTAAATAAAAATTGAAATTTAATTTAACAATATCAATTGTTTAGATGGAAAAAAAATTATATTAAAATTTGTTGTAAATAATTATTCATAAAAATATGAATGTTCTCTTAAAAATATCAAAAATTAACCCAATATATTTTTTAATATCATAATATTAAAAAATAAATTTATTTTTTCATAATAAATTTAAAATGTGTCAAAATATAGTTTTAAAAAAATTCATCTAATAAATGGTTGTAAAATTGACTTTAAAAAATATATAAATTTTTTAAGGTAAAAATGTGATCCATTATTATCTTTATCCTATCAAAATTATCAAATAAATTTAAAAGTGATTTATTAAATATATAAAATATATATTTAGTAAATATCTTTCACTAATTCTGATTTATATAATTTACTATGGAAAAATTTCATTCTCTTCATATAAAATAGTTTTTCATAAAAACAAATCCTTTATATTAAATTATTATTTAGGTTCATTTCAAATAAATTGGTAACCAATAAAATAATTTTAAAATATTGTTAAAACTGTATATTCATAATCTCATTAGTAATATTCATCTCACCATACCAATAGATTGGGGATTTCTATCATATTAAAAATTAATAGTTTAATGTTTTTTAGTAAAACTCAGCTTTGCATGTAACAGACATTATCAAATAGAATCAATATTTCATGCAACAAAAGAGGATTTTCATTTTCATATTTTCGAACACTTGGTTTCTATTATGTAACACTTTTATGATTATTTTTAATTACATAAAGTATAAGGGTGAAATTTAGGAGAGTTTGGGGGACTTTTATGGAATATTGAGGCTTTTCTAAAGGTGAATGAGTGGGTAACTATTTTGGAAACCATGTAACACTAGTAGTAAACTATAAATAGTGATACAGGGGATAAAGGGGATTCACACAGGCTATGCATTCATTTCCAAATCATGCAGAATCCAAGGTGAAGATGTGGAAATTGAAAAAGGGATTTTGTAAATATGAGAAAGTATCTTCAGCATGGATAATGAAAGGATTAGAGATTTTGTGAGTATACAATTCAACGTTTATCCCCATGTTAGTGGATAATTCATGGTTTTCCTAACCCTCCGACTAAATTGTGCGCGGTTCAAAATGACCTCCATAAAAAGTGGGTATAAAATGTTGTTCACTTTAAACCATTATTTTTTTCTCTTATGTTTCCCTAATGTTGGATTTTTTTTCCCAAAGGGTCATGGTTGGTTCTCCCATAGATCTTCATGCAATATGAAGGCTTCCCATGGTGATTAGAAGAAAATTCATTACGGTACGTGTTCATCTTTCATCATTCTTGATGGGTTTTCTTAGATCTACATTTCCATTCCTTTATTTTTCATACATCAATGCTTGAGGTGGGTAGATATACGGATTTAGGTTCCAAATATGATTAAATTTTGGTTTTTCTATGACAGGTGAAGAGATATAATGTGGGTTCATGGGAGATTCAAACCATTTTTGTGACATTTTTGTGTGCCATTTATCATTTTATAAAAAACTCTTGAGGTAGGTGTCTTCACTCTCGACTCCTCTTTCTTGAACTAATTGTATTGATTTAAAATTAATTATTTTTTGTATAATTTATTATTAATTGGTTGTGTAATGATTTTTGGGAACCCTTATGATTGACAGTATGTGGAAACATGGAAATTTAGGGCTCTTACAAAAGTTATTTGATTATTGGTTTTAAAATTATGATTTTAAATTGAGGAATTTTTTGGAATTATATTAAATTAGTTCATAAAAATGTTTTCAATAAATGGGACGACTTTATTTAAATTAAATTTGGATGGTTTATTTGAATTAGTTTATTTAGGTCTTCCAATCAATGAATAGCAATTTAAAACAGATTAAATTGTTATTTTTTTCTTTGTTTTTTGGCATAAGGGTTGAGTTTGTTCATATGAAATCTTGATGGATATTGGTAAGGGGTGTCCCCCATAAATAGTGGGTTGGATAAGGGTTAGGGATATACCCCTTAAGAAAGTTTCACTGTTAAATCTTAGTGAATGGATAACTCACCACTCACGAGTATAAGGAGGCCCATTTTACTTTCATGGATGGATTTGGGGATAGTTGGAATTGAATGGTTATTACAAAAAAGGTTATTGAGATATGGATTTAATTAATTGGTCATTTTTTTCATGAAAAATATGTTTTTCTAGAAAATTGGGTGACATGGAACTTGTTTGTACTTAGCTATAGACAATTTTTAAAAGTACTTTATATTTTGTTATAAACATTTTTGTGAATTGTTTTATATAAATTATTATATATATATATGTTACCAACATTTATAGCATATTATAATGAGTAAGATTATCATTGGTTTATAGCTTTTTAGTTTTATTACTCAACCTAATTTTCCACTTTAGAGCTTTTGCAGATGTCATCTTCTGATATATGGGAAAATGTTAAATATCACATGTATTTAGAACTACATCTTGATACAATGGCGATTTGGTGATATAGGAGCATGAATCATGTGGATCAGGGAGTATTGGGGTCATACTAGAGTTTTATTAGTTATTATATGCTGTTTACCTTGATTTTAGTTTGGTTCCACTATAGTATGATTTGGTTGGTTTTGATATAAAAGTGAATGGTTTTTTGTTCTTTTTATCAAGCATCATATAGTGGTTTATTGGATTGTTTTTATTGGATAAGTGATTTTATTCTTAAAGGCTTTATAGTCCCCCACATTTATTGAAACCATTCAGTATTTATTGCTATCCTTAGGCATCATTGAGATTTCTCTTACGTCCAAGTAGCATCCTCCCACCTCCTCAAGCGAATGAGGATTAAGAGGGATGTTAAAAATGGTAGCAAATACATTCCAAAAGTTTTGTTGAGACAAGTGGTATTAGCTTGGTCCTTTTCATATTCAATAAGTATTTATTAGTTATGTCATTCTTAGAGTTGAATTCATTCTTCTCTATTCCATGGGTTGGGATCTTAGAATGGAGAAGGATAAGTGGCACATGAAATTTAGTGCATTAAAATATGTAGCTAACATTTTTATTATTAACTTCATGACACTAAGGATTTGGGTACATAATTGTTCTGGAGACACTTATTAGATACTGGAATCTCATTGTCATGGGTTTGGCCAATGAGATGATCATGACAAGCATTAATGGAATGAATTCCCAATAGTATTGCATATTTTATTTTGTGAAATTATATATGATTTGATTCACTATGTTAATTTTTTAATTTTTTTAATTTTTTTCAAATGCAAGTCTTTGAATAGATCATAGTTGGTGTATTTTAAAAATCGGTTGATTTTAAAAGGCTAGAAAAATATTTTTTAAAGATGGTTTAATGTGAAAAACGTTGACATTGAAAAACCATGTTATGATAGATGATATAATAGAATTTGATATTCTAGGCCTCTATTTTTTTGATAGTGAGACATATTGGATTTGTTGTATTTTTTTAAAATGGAACATAGTAGGCATCGTAGAAACCAAATGGAATAAACTGCAGATAAAGTTGTTTCATCTAAGCAATAGGTGAACAAACATCTAGTTCAGAGTATCATCCAAGAATTTCAGATTATGGACACAAGGAACCATAGGGGGGAACCCAAAAAGTGCATAATTCCATCCAATTCAAGCAATAGAATACAACCATCTTCTAGGGTGATTCAAATCAATAATGGGAAGATGTCTGGTTGAACAGAATGAATAGTATCTTTGATTTCATTTTTACACTAGAAGAACTAAAAGTAAATCTAGAAATGTTTATGCTAGAGGATCTTATACGCCTGTGGTGGGATCTAGCGATATAGGATAAATTGGATCAAGGTCTTGGTTTGGTTTATTTTTAGGAATTGTTCAACAAAACATTCAATAACCATATGTTCAATATTCAAATATAAAATATATCTTTATATGAAGAAGAAAAATTGATCTTTGAAAGAGTATGCTGCTAAATTAATGATTTTAATTTGATTTTCACCATTGATTGTGTCTAGTACATCCCTGAAAGAATGCATCTTTGAATCGGGGTTAGGGGGGGACATTTACTTAAAGATTGGCATGCTCTATATTACCCATTATAAAGAGATAGGGAATAAAGAAATAGAGGTTGAATGAGACATATCCAGATATATGGGAGGAGGAAATATCATAATACCTATAGGAAATAGTGGAAACTCTAATTCTAGGGGGATGACGAAGAGGGACACCTACTTCCAAGGTGGGAGCGGGAGTCATAATCTATCATCCAGATCAACAAATCTTCCTCTAAATCCATAGATCCTACCTGGATGTTTTCAATGTGTATAATTCAACCAAATGAAGTGACAATGTACATCACCAACAAGATTATGCCACAAGTTGAACTATATGGGGAAACATTAGCACTATTGTCTCTATGATCTAAGGTCAGGTGCTCCGGAAACATCTTCGGTGTCGCAAGAATCATATGCTTCGATGAGGAGAGGAAAAAAGAATCAATCTCATTAGCAGAGTAGAGTTTTCCATAGTGATTATAGGAATAAAATGAGTCCTCAGTAAGGGAAATATTATCAAGGAAACAAGGATCAGCGTGTAGTGATGAAGCAAATATATAGAGATTAATAGATTACTATAAATTATCATGCTAGACTATCTAGGGAAATAGGTATGATTCTTTTGAATTTTACACTTATTCAAGTGTTTTTTGATACTGGCACATCAAATTACATCATTTATTATAGTCTTGTTTATTTTCTAAGTTTAAAACATGATATGATTACTTTTAGGATAAAACTTCAAACTCCTCTTGATCAAATAGAATGTCGACCCTTTGTGTGTAGAGCATGTTCGATAAATATTGATGGAGTTGAGATGAAATGTAATTTCACAGTGTTGAAGATGGATGGTTTTGATATAATCCTAGGTATGTATTAGATGAAAATTTTCATGGGTCACATCGATTGTTATAGTAGATCATTTAGTTTCGCAACTGAGGACAACACTGAGAATCTCTTTAGAGGAGAAAGTATTTTAAAGATATGTGCAATAGATTTTTTTTCAAAATTAGTGGGAAAGATCTCTTATTAGTTGGAATCGTGGACATTTTCATCGATGGAAGAGATCAAGAATAAACATTTTCCAGCAATGGTGGATCAATTTCCTTATGAGTTTTCCAAAAATTACATAGGGTTTCCACTAGTGAGAGAAGTGGAATTTAAGATTGATCTCATTATAGGGACCAGTCCTATCTCACTTCCATCATAACATATGGAACCGAAATAATTAGTTGAACTAAAATTACAGTTGGGAGATCTGGAATGAAAGCATTTTATTCGGCCAAGCACATCTCCATGGGCAGCACCAATATTGTTCATGGAGAAAGTAGATGGAAGTCTAAATATGTGTGAGGATTATCATAAGCTTAACCATGTTATCATAAATAATAAAAATCCACTTCCCCACATTGATGATCTATTTGATAAATTGATGGGAGCTCAACGGTTTT
Source organism: Viscum album (assembly GCA_963277665.1). Taxonomy (NCBI): domain Eukaryota; kingdom Viridiplantae; phylum Streptophyta; class Magnoliopsida; order Santalales; family Viscaceae; genus Viscum; species Viscum album. Next base: position 261,352,949 of record OY728121.1, on the reverse strand, counting down.
CTAAAATTGAATTGCGATCTGCATATCACCAATTGTGAGTTTTTGAGGAGGATATTGTGCAATCATATTTCATAAGAAGATATGGCCATTATGAATATGTTGTAATGACTTTACATTTTATGAATTCACTAGAAGTCTTTATGGAATTGATGAATAATATTTTTAGCAATATCTAGATTCTTTTCTTTTCGTGTTTGGGGATGAAATCTTGGAGTGTTCAAGGATACTGATTGAGATGAAATAAAATTAGCAACATTGTTGGAAATATTAAAATATAATCATTTTCATTCCAAAGAATCAAAGTGTGATTTTTGGATACAAGAGATATTCGTAATGTCCCGGATTTTTCCATGTATTATTTTAATATTATATGGGAATTATTTTGAGACAAGGCTCTAATATGGCATGCAGTTCCGAGGCCCGGTGAGCACCGAACAAATGTTTGAATTTAATTTAAAAATTAAATTATGCGCGCGTGCATTTTTCCTGAAAAAGTGGAATAACTCCTGAATGGGTGCTCGGATTAGAAATTTGAGGGCACCATTGCATTCAGAACAATGATTTTAACTTAGGTGAGGCCTAACTTCAGCCGGCGCAGGTCGGTGGTGAAATCTGGTTTTTGGAAGGAACAGTAATAAAATATTTAATAAAAATATTTTATTCCTGTAATAAGATCTTTTAAAATCACATATCTTTTATCCTTTTTAAAAAGAGTCTTGCTCCAGGGTCCAGGGTTACAACCCCATAACCCTGAAAACCCTTGGCAGCTCTGGAGGGGACCCCCAACGCGGCGGCAACGACGTTCTTGATGGATTTCGATGGCGACGACGATGCATCGAGAGGTTCTTCTCCAGAAAACGCAGTGAATACAGGTAGGATGATTGTTATTGATTTCTCCTTTCCCCGTTTTTGTTTTCTACGATGGACACGGGCTAATCCACGAATAGATTATCCCATGGATCGATCGTTTTGCAGGCGGGTGCGATTTGGGGTTATATCAGGAGATCAAATACTGGAGAATTATAATCTTTTGATTGTTGTGGTTTTTGATCTAATGGAGAGGAACCCGAATCGTCACGAACAACGATTGAGGTTTATCCCCCTTGTTTAATTCTTGTTTCTTTTCTCCCTCACATTCTCTGTTGTGTTCTATGCGTTCTTGGAGGAAATTGATCATTGCACATTCGTTTGTTGGTGCAACAATCCAAGATTCAAGATCCAACCCCGAAGCAATGCCACGGAGGTGCGATGATGGTTTCGAAGAGCGATTCAGAGCAGTTTGGGAGATTTATATTTTTGGGAGTTTTTCTTCGGGCAGATCGATTGAGGTTTATGATCTGATTTGAGGACCGAAAGCACCCATTTCGGTGTTCGTGTAATTAAGCGAAACAAACCCTGGAGTATCGCGACGAATGTAGGAGAAAACAAAGATCCAAATGATCAGCCGAAGTTCCAGGAAGAAGACGTTGTTTCTGAAAAAATCCTGACTACACACCGTGTAGTATGGGATACACAGTGTGTGTTCGTTGGAAGGGTTACCTGGCGTGTACTCTGGGAGTTCACAGACATGGGCAGGATACACGGCCACAGACATGCCGTGTATACCCCTCCCCGTCCAGACCCAGCCAGATACATGGGGTACCCCGTGTACTGGAACACGAGCAGGCGACACAGACACGGGCAAAGACCGTGTACAGGCACATGGCCAGCATACACGGAGCGAGCCCAGGCGCTCGAACACGGCGTGTGATTTTCTTCCACACGCCGTGTATTTGTTTTCTATCCAGAATATCCGAAGGACATGGGCCGTTTACATGTGAGTACTCATGGTCAAGGAACACAACTTGTACTTTTCTACACGCTGTGTAGTTTGGTTTTGCATAGCTTGAGCGAAGGACACGAGCCGTTTACACGGGCAGTACCCGGGGTCAAGGAACACGGCGTGTAACCATACTAAACGCAGTGTAATAAATTCTTCAAGGCTTTAGACACTTTCCTTATGTGACTTGGACTAGTTCTTAGGGTTCATACCCTTGGTAATTCCCTGAAGGTTCTGGTATCGATTCCTTTATAGAGGAGTATGATCCCATAAGCAGAACTCCCTGAATAGAGTTGTTGGAATCCCCTTTGAGCCAGATCCTTGATTCATTTTTGGAACCCTAGTTAGAGTTCTTGGTATCGATGTGACCAACTTTACCCGTGTTCCGATCCTCTTCTTAGCGGATTAGCTCAGACTGAGTTGTCGGAATCACCCCATGACTTGGCTGTGATCCTCATCTGAGAATCTTGTTCCCAAGTTACTTGTGGAGTGTGTTCTCCCGGAACGAGGACTTCGTATCTCTCTATTCAAAACTAGGAGTGTGTTCTCCCGATAGTAAGCTTAGTGGGATCATCGAGCTGGATCTAGTGGAGGTATCACGAAGGTCTTTTGTGTATGTGTATATCTAGATATTCTTGTTATATGTTCTGTAGACATATATTGTGTAGAGCTGACTGTACCTTTTCTTTGTGGTATTTTTCCTTTGTTGTTTTTACTTTGTGGTTTTTGGGGTGTCCTACTGGGTATTGTTATACTCACCCCTGTACAGGCTTTTCCTGCACATGTTGTGTATTGTGCAGACAAGTGAGCCTTTGACAGGATTCTAGGGAGACCAGGACCGAACGGTGCTCAGTGAGATCAGACATGCCGAGGTGTGTTCCTTCGGTGGTGGATTGTAGTCCCAGTACCTTTCTCTATAGGTTGGAATTTTTTGAAACTTTCTATTGGTGGGATTGTACTTTTGGCCCAGGGTTTTACTTTATTGTACTTTACTTCCCTGTCGTACTCTATTGGTTGGGTTTTAGTGTATGCATGCATCTTTTCCTTTTAGTAGTTTTTACTTTTCAGCTTTACGGGCTTGGAGATGTGTGTGCGTTTGTACAGGTTTATAGGTAATTCCTCCCATGTTAGTATCATGCCTACTCGGTGCTAGTCACCAACCCCTGGCCTATTGGAGGGGGGCTTGGGGAGTTGCGGCCCGGGCCCCACTGGGACGGGTCGTGATAGAGTGGTATCATAGGTGGTCGGTTCTACCTTAGGATCGAGAGTCTGTGAGTTGGTTTGGGGAACAATATTAAGTGTTTTGAGTTCAGCTCTCAGGCCAGGGACCCTAGTGTTGGTGCGGCAGCCAACGTATACATACACCAGGGCTCTGATAACTTGCTTTTCGACTCGGAACATGAAAACACTAGTTGTATGGGGAAACGTAATGGTACATGCATCATATAGGAATGGGTTGTGGTTTCCATGTCGTTCTTGAGTCAGCTCTCCAAAAATACTCACTGACTGTGATACATCTTGTTTCTTAAACAGGATGCCTTCGTGACGCGCACCTGCTAGGATCCAGCAGCTCGATCATGAGGATGACCACCTCAGTGATGAAGCTTCGATACAGGGACTAGATCCCCCAGTTCTACCACCAGGTGGCGTGCCAGTTATTCCACCACCTCTGGGGAAGTGTTTGGCGCCTGCTGTACCAGTGGAGGAGGAGTGCAGGCTGAGCGCACTCCATGAGTTTCATAGATAGAGACCCCTAAGGTTTTGAGGCGAGCCTGACCCTCAGGCAGTAGAGGACTGGCTTGAGGTAGGGACCAGATTCTTCCATTTGGTCAGGACACCAACAGACCTGATGGTGATCCTGGCAGCAAGCCTTCTGCAGGGCTCGACAGGGCGATGGTGGAGTTTGGTCATCCAGACTCACGACGAGGAGACTCTTGCATGGTCAAAGTTTGAGCGTCTCTTCAGAGAGGAGTTTTCACCGGTTACCCTGAGATCAGTACATACACAGGAGCTTCTTCAGCTCCAGTAGGGAACCATGTCGGTGGCTGACTATTCATCGAGGTTTACCGACCTCTTGTGATACTCAATGGATATGGTCAGAGAACAGTACTTCAGAGCTCATTATTTTGAGAGGGGCTTGCGCAGAGATATCTGAGCTAGCATCATCCCTATGAGCATTACTACTTATGATGGTGTGCTCCAGTAGGCTTTGGTGGTCGAGAGCTTCCTGACGGAGCAGGGACAGCCGACAGTTGTCTGTAGTGGGCGAGCTGAAGTAGAGACCTCGGCGGCAGGGAGCCGACGTCAGGGACCCAGGTGTGGGATACGTTTCCAGAGGAGATCCCAGGATAGGGGATCAGCCGTACAGGGTTCACAGGGTGCTTCTAGCTAGCCTCGAGATAGGTGATGTTACTCATGTGACGGCATGGGACATCTCGCTCGATATTGTCCAACCCGCCGTGCTACTAACACGGGAGTAGTGGATGGACCACCGAGATAGAGGCAACGTGTGGAGCAGGCAGATCCGCGAGGTGACAGACATGGCAGAGGATCTGGGAGAGCAGCTGGAGGTGGTCGGCATTTCGACCCTTTACCAGCACCACCCCCAGGAGGTCCACCCCAGGCTCAGGGAGCTGGTGGACAGAGGCAGGGACAACTGCAGGCGGCAGAGGCTTATGACCCAGGTACTCCCGGAATGATTAGAGGTACTATCTTTGTCTTTTCTACTTTGGCTGCCGTATTGATAGACACAGGTGCTAGTCATTCCTTTCTGGCTGCTTATCCTGTTCGAGACCTTGAGATTTCAGTTCAGCCGTTGACTCGACCCTTACGCTTAGAAACACCGACTGGAGAATATTCAGAGATCAAACACCTTTGTAGGCAGTGTGACCTGACCCTTGGAGGTGATAGTTTTTGTTGGAACCTCTTGTTGGTAGCATCGAGGCCTTACGATGTCATTATTGGCATGGATTGGTTATCCACAGTTCAAACGCAGATTGATTGTTTTAGGCGAAGGGTGCGGTGTGTCCGTAGTGATGGAACGAGGTTCTCTTTTGTCGGTGAAAGAGAGACCTAGGCAGCGCAGGATGGACTCATGCATAGGAGGGAACAGCCGATTTCACATCAGTTGGCTAGCCTAGCCCTTGGTTTGGCAGATGTTACAAGTTTCCAATTTCTAGTAGTGGTGGCTGAATACGAGGAAGTCTTTCTGGAGGATTTCCTCGGGCTACATCCCCGTCAGGAGATTTATTTCTGCATTGAGTTTCAACCCTTGATGACCCCGATATCAGCATCAGCTTATCGGATGGCTCCTGCAGAGCTTTGTGAGATGAGGATGCAGTTGGACAACTTGGAGAAGAAGGGCTTTGTGAGACCCAGCGTTTCACTCTGGGAAGCCCCATTTCTATTTTCCAAGAAGTCAGATGGGAGATTGAGGCTGTGTGTAGATTACAGGTGCTTAAATCAGGTGACCGTGAAGAACCGGTATCCACTACTGAGGATCGATGACCTCTTAAACTAGTAGAGAGGGGCACGATGGTTCTCGGAGGTTGATATACGATCAGGCTATCACCAGTTGTGAGTACGGGAGGAGGATATACCGAAGATGACTTTTAGATGTTGTTATGGTCACTATGAGTACTTGGTGATGCCCTTCGGTGTGACGAACTCCCTGATAGTGTTCATGGGACTCATGAACCGGATTTTTCAGCCCTATCTAGACCTGTTGGTAGTGGTATTCATCGGTGATATCCTTGTGTAATATATGTCTGAGGAGGACCACGCGAGACACCAATGAATGGTTCTGAACGCACTCCAAGAGCACCAGTTGTATGGGAAACTCTCGAAGTTCCAGTTCTGGTTATAGGAGTTCCACATTCTAGGGAATGTTATCTCAGCGGATGGTGTAGCAGTGGACCCAGCAAAGGTGGAGGAAGTGCTAGCTGGGAGCCACCCTAGAGCGTGATGGAGGTGTGGAGTTTACTTGGGTTGGAAAGAAACTATTGGAGATTCGTCCATGATTTCTCCAGGATTGCAGCACCCATGACAACTTTGACCCGAAAGGGAAAGCCTTTCGTGTGGACCACGAAATGCCAGCAGGGTTTCCAGTAGTTGAGGCAGAGTTTGACGAGGGCCCCAATATTTATATTACTGGAGGAGGGTGTTGAGTACGTAGTGTTTTGCGACGCATCAGGAACCAGGCTTTGTTGTGTCCGAATGTAGAGGCAAGCAGTGATTTCCTATGGCTCACGTCAGTTGAGGCCACATGAGCAGAACTATGTGACCCATGATCTTGAGTTGGCAGTGGTAGTCTTCACATTGAATATGTGGCGGCACTACCTGATGGGCGAACTTTTTACCGTCTACTCTGATCATAAGAGTCTCACATATATATTTTCTCAAAAGTATATGAATTTGAGACAGATGCGATGGCTTGAGTTCCTCCAGGATTAAGACTTTGAGATCGTTTATACTCCTTGGAAGGGGAATGTGGTGGCAGATACTCTCAGTAGGAAATCCAGTTCGCAGTTGCTGGATGAGGCGACAACGCAGTTGTCCTCTTTGCAGTTTTCCTTCGTGGATAGAGATGAGGGAGATTACCTTCAGTCGATGGTTGTTACCCCTCCACTCTTACAACGAGTCAGGGAAGCACAACATGAGGATGCTAGCTGTGAGACTCTACGTGCTCAGATATCCACAGGTGATACTACTGATGGATTTTCAGAAGGATGGTAGCACGTTGTCATTTTCAGGGGGCACATGGTAGTACTAGTGACGTTTTGGGAGGAGGTTATGAGGGAGTTACATAAATCCCCTTTGGTGGTGCATCCAAGCATGGAAAAGATGTACCAGGACCTCCGACGTCAGTTCTGGTGTCCAGGGATGAAGAAGCATGTGGCAGAGTTTGTCTCTCAGTGCCTTACTTGTCATCAAGTAATGGCTGAGCACCAGGTTCCAGTAGGTTTGACTCAGCCCCATGAGGTGCCAGAGTGGAAGTGGGAAGGGATATCCATGGACTTCGTGATGGGTTTACCACGCACGTCCAGGGGACACAATGCCATCTGGGTGGTCTTTGATCGACTCACCAAGTCGGCCCACTTCCCATCCATACGGGATAAGGGTTCAGTAGAGAGATTCAGACGCCTCTACATGCGGGAGATAGTTTGACTTCATGGAGTTCCACCCACGATCGTCTCAGATTGTGATGCTCATTTCACATCCCAGTTTTGGAAGGGATTGCAGGAAGCATTTGGGACTCAGTTATGCTTGAGCACGTCATTTCATCCCCATATTGATGGTCAGACAGAGCAGACCATCCAGGTCCTAGAGGATATGTTATGAGCTTGCATACTTGACTTCTTTCATAGCTGGGAGGATCACCTACCACTGGTAGAATTTTATTATAACAACAGTTATCATTCCAGTATTGGTATGGAACCATTCGAGGCTCTGTACGGGCAACCCTACAAGTCACCACTTTGCTGGACTGACTCGGGAGAGTCTGCTCTCATGTGACCAAAGATGGTGAGAGCTACTATAGAGAAGGTGCAGGTCATCCAGGAGCAGATGAAGACTGCACAGAGTCGGTAGAAGTCATATGCTGACAGGAGGCGGAGGCCCTTGGAGTTCGAGGAGGGAGACCATGTGTTTCTTCGGGTCTCACCTTGACGGGGATTGCGGATATTTGGTCGAGCTGACAAGCTATATCCAAGGTTCGTTGGCCCTTTTCATATTCTGAGTAGAGTTGGCGAGTTGGAGTATCACTTGGCTCTACCTCCTCAGATGGACCGGGTACACAACGTCTTCCATGTGTCGTAGCTACGGAGGTACGTGCATGATCCATCGCACGTCATCGACTGGGGCGAGCTGGACATCAACGATGGAGCGACCTTTGCTGAGTACCTAGTGGAGATCGAGGATTAGCATGAGAAGATCCTTAGTGGATGAGCTATTCCCTAGGTTCGTGTTCGGTGGAAGCCCGGAAATCTCCAGGAGAGCACGTGGGAGCGGGAGGCTCAGATTCACGTGAAGTACCCACATCTTTTTTAGTAGCCCTTTTTTTGGATTTTCGGGGATGTAAAAGCCCTAAGGCGGGTGTGATGTAATTTCCTGAATTTTTCCATGTATTATTTTAATATTATATGGGAATTATTTTGATACCAGGTTGTAAGACGGCGCGCAGTTCCACGGCCCGGTGATCCCGGGACAAATTTTTGAATTTAATTTAATAATTAAATTATGCGCGCATGTAGGTTTCCTTAAAAAGTGGAATAACTCCCGAACGGGTTCTCAGATTAGAAATATGACGGCACCGTTGCATTCAAAACAACGATTTTACCTTAGGCGAGGCCTAACTTCGGCCGGCGTAGGTCGGTGGTGAAATCTGGTTTTTGGATGCAATAGTAATAAAATATTTAATAAAAATATTTTATTCCTGCAATAAGATCTTTTAAAATCTCATATCATTTATCCTCTTTAAAAAGAGGCTTGCACCAGGGTCCAGGGTTACACCCCCATAACCCTGAAAACCCTTGGCGGCTCTAGAGGGGACCACCCAACGCGGCGGCAACGACGTTATTGATGGATTTAGACGGCGACAATGGCGAGGAGAGCGGTTCTTCACCGGAAAACGCAGAGATTCCAGGTAGGATGATTGTTATTGATTTCTCCATTCCCCGTTTTTGTTTTCTATGATGAACGCGGGCTAATCCACGAACAGATTAGCCCGTGGATCGATCGTTTTGCGGGCAGGTGCGATTTGGGGTTATATCGGGAGATCAAATACTGGACAATTATAATCTTTTGATTGTTGTGGTTTTTGATCTAATGGTGAAGAACCCTGGTCATCACGAACAATGATCAAGGTTCTCCCCCCTTGTTTAATTCTTGTTTCTTTTCTCCCTCATGTTCTTCATTGTGTTCTACGTGTTCTTGGAGGAAATCGATCGTTACACATTCGTTTGTTGGCACAACAATCCAAGATTCAAGATCCAACCCCGAAGCAATCCCACGGAGGTGCGATGATGGTTTCGGCGAGTGATTCAGAGCGGTTTGGGAGATTTGGATTTTTGGATGTTTTTCTTCAGGCGGATCAATTGAGGTTTATGATCCAATTTGAGGACCGAAAACACCCGTTTCGGTGTTCATGTGATAAGGCAAACCAAGCCGTAGAGTATCGTGACAAACAGATGAGAAAAAGATTATTCCAAGGATCGGTCGAAGCACGGGGAAGAAGACGCCGTTTCTGGAAAAATCCCAACTACACGCAGTGTAGTATGGGCTACACGGCGTGTGTTCGTCTGTAGGATTACCCGACGTGTACTCCGGTAGTACACGGACACGGGTAGGATACACGGCCACAGACACGCCATGTATACCCCTCCCTGGCCAGACCCGGTCAGATACACGGGGTACCCCATGTACTGGTACACGGGCAGGCGACACAGACATGGGCAAAGACCGTATACGGGTACATGGCCAACGTACACAGAGTGAGCCCAGGTGCTCAAACACGGCATGTGATTTTATTCCACACGCCGTGTAGTTGTTTTCTATCCAGAAAATCCGAAGGTCACGGGCCATTTACATGGTAGTACTCATGGTCATGGAACACAATGTGTACTTTTCTACACGCCTTATAGTTTGGTTTTGCACGGTTTGAGCGGAGGACATGGGCCGTTTACACAGGCAGTACCCGAGGTCAAGGAACACGGCGTGTAACCATACTACACGTCGTGTAATAAATTCTTCAAGGCTTGAGCCACTTGCCTTCTATAACTTGGACTAGTTGTTAGGGTTCGTACCCTTGGTAATTCCCTGAAGGTACTAGTATCAATTCATTTATACAGAAGTATGATCCCTTCAGCAGAACTCCCTGAATAGAGTTTTTTGAATCCCCTATGAGCTGAATCCTCTATTCATTTCTGGAACCCTAGGTAGAGTTCTTGGTATCGACATGACCGACTTTACCCGGGCGCCGATACTCTGCTTAGCGGATTAGCACAGACTGAGCTGTCGGAATCAACCCATGACTTGGCTGTGATCCTCATCTGAGAATCTTGTTCCCAAGTTACTTGTGGAGTGTGTTCTCCTGGAACGAGTACTTCGTATCTCTCTCTTCAGACCTAGGAGTGTGTTCTCCCGATAGTAAGCTTAGTGGGATCATCGAGCTGGATCTAGTGGCGGTATTGCGAAGGTCATTTGGGTATGAGTAAATCCGGATATTCTTATTATATGTTCCATAGACATATACTGTGTAGAGATGACTGTAACTTTTCTTTGTGGTATTTTTCGGTTGTGGTTTTCAGGGTGTCCTACTGGGTATTGTTATACTCACCCCTGCACAGACTTTGCCTGCACGTGTCGTGTCTTGTGTAGACGAGTGATCCTTTGACAGGACTCTAGGCAGACCAGGACCAGACGGTGCTCAGTGAGATCAGACAGGCCGAGGTGTGTTTCTTTGGTGGCGGATTATAGTGCCAATACCTTTCTCTACAAGTTGGACCTGTTGTAGACTTTATTTTGGTGGGATTGTACTTCTAGCCGAGGGTTTTACTTTACTATACTTTACTTCCCTGTCGTACTCTGTTGGTTGGGTTTTAGTGTATGCATGAATATTTTACTTTTAGTTGTTTTTACTTTTCAGCTTTATGGTCTTGGAGATGTTTGTGTGTGTGTATAGGTTTATAGGCAATGCCTCCCATGTTAGTAGAATGCCTACTCGGTGCTAGTCACCAGCCCCTGGCCTATTGGAGGCGGGCTTGGGGAGTTGCGGCTCGGGCCCCACTAGGACGAGTCGTGATAGTATTCTTTCTTGGAAATTTAATTTATGAAAGACGTGTTTTTGTTGATCCAAAGAAGTTAAAATCCATTATCTCTTAGAAAATTCTGAAGAAAGTCTTTGAGATACAATGTTTTCATGGTCTTTCTAGTTTTTACCAACACATTGTGCATTAATTTTCAAGACTAGAGTAACATATGATAGCTTTGAAAAATAACAAGGTTCCATTCTAATGGATTGGGGAATGTGAGAAGTGTTTTCAAGAGATAAAACTTTTCCTTTCATTCATAACAGTCTTGATTTCCCCAAAATAGAAAAATGGTATGTGGTGTATTATAATGCTTTGGGATCTGGGTTCGGGTGATTTCTCATATAAGGATTCCATTTTTTCATATTGAATAATTTATTTAAGAGTGCATTAGAGGAATTACCCAACACAATATCTGGAGTTAGCTGCAATCATTTATTCCTTGATTACTTGGCATCATTATCAATTTGGTGCGAAATTTATAGTGTTCATAGATCATAAGATAATGAATCATATTTTTTCACAATTATATTTGAATATAATGTAATAGAGATGGATGGAGTATCTATTGATGTTTGACATTGAAATAATGTATACACCATATAAAGGAAATTTGGTAGTCAATTCATTAAGAAGAAATCCTCATGCTTAGTTGGAAAAGAAGCTTCATAAGAGTGGTAGTTTATCTCGGTCCTAGACAACATCAATGTCAAATGGGAAATCTAAGGTGATGTTGCAGTTTTCCTTTCAATTTATGTGGTTCATAATTTTGTAAATATGGTAATAGAGGCACAAAAGTTCGATGCAGAATGTATTGTAGTAAGTTCAAAACTCAAATCTAGGGAGACCATTTAGTGTGGGAAACTAGATAGGAGTCCAGTTTATTGGTTTAGAAATTGGATGTTCATACATATTGCTGACCAGGAACAAATTCTTCATGCTTAAGACCATTCGATATGGTCTATTAATCTGGGTTTATAGAATATGTGTAAGTCGTTGAAGGAACAATTTTTGTGGAGGGGAATGTAATGGAAGGTGTCTAATTTTTTTCAAAGTGATTAAATTTTCAACAAGTTAAGGAAGAAACTTAGAGACTAGTAGGTATATTGCAGTCCGTAACTATTATAGTATGGAAATAAGAATAGATAGGTATAAATTTTCATATAATACTCCCATGAACAGTTTGGAAACACGATTCCATATGGTTGATAGTGGATCATGTTACCAAATCGACTCATTTCATCCATATTCATGAAACTCATATGGAAATAATCAGATAGAGTACTAGTTTCAATAGTGTCAGACAGAGATTTGAGTATCATGACTCATTTTTTTAAATCCTTATAGAAATTCCTTGGGACTCAGTTTAGTATGATTATGGCATATAATCCTCAAATGGATGTTAAATCTTAAAGGATGATATAAATTTTGTATGAAATTTTGTGGGCTAGTGTAATGGATTTTGTGTCTCATGGGAGGATCATGTTTTATGGGTGGAGTTCTTGTATAGTAACATCTATTAGGCCTTGATACATATTTCTACTTTTGAATCATTTTACGAGTGCCCTTATCATTCAACACTGTGTTGGGTGGAAACATTTGAGGCTTCATTAGTTGGGTCAATCCTTATCCACGAATCAAGAGAAATGATAAAAATTGATCAGAAAGAGGATGTAGACAGCTCAGAGTCATTAGAAGTCTAATGAAAATCATCATGGAAAACTATTTTTTTCTCCATGAGTGATCATGTGTTGCTAAGGATATCTCCAAGGCTAGGACATTTACTTTTTTTGCGAAGTAGGCAATGTTATCTCCTTGTTAAATTTTCCCTTTTGAGAAACTGGAACAGGTTATAGAAGTGGATTATCGGTTGGCATTGCTAACATGGTTTAGTAATGTGCATAATGTGTTCCATGTATCTTAGTTGAAAAAGAATCATCCTGATTCTAACCATGTTATCAGATGGGATCATGTTTACATAGAGCCGAATGCTTCATTGGTACATATCTTAGTGAATTTTGTGTATATGGAAAATAACGTATTGCGTGTAAAATCATTACTCCAGTACAGGTTTTGTGGCTACATGGTCATGTTCAGGATGGTACTTGGGAATACTAGAGGGAGATGAAAGTGAAATGGACAACACTCTTTCAAGATTCCAATGGTTTTTTACATTCTAGGGATGAAAAGACCAACATTGGGGATAATGTAGCACTCACAAGTTTTTGGTATTTAACAAATTATTTTTTGCTTTTAGGTACATAAAGTATAATGGTGTAGTTTTGGAGAGTTTGGGGGAATTTTAATGATTTTTTTTTATTTTCAATAGGTACAAGGTTAGTGAACTGCTTTTGTAAACTGTATCACACTTACCAGAAACTATTCACAGTGATTAATGGGTTAAAGAGGATGAACACAGGCTACACACAGTTTTTCCAAATCATGTGGAATCAAAGAAGAAACCATGAAGATTGAGAATGGTCTTCGGTCACATTAAGATAGTGCCTTTGGAATGGTTGGTGATCATTTTGGAGACTATATGAGAAGACCGTGCGAGGTTTTTACTCATGGTAGTAGATAATGCATCGTTAGTGCTTGGTTTGCCTAACATGGCAACAAAACAATGAGCGGGTCCAAACCACCACCTTAAAAAGTGTATCTATCCCATTTTTCAATTTAAACAATTATGTTTTTCTCTTAAGAGGTGTTAACTCTGGTTTTTTCTTCCCCAAAGGTCAATAATGGTTCTCCCAATGATCCAATGGTGATTGGAAGGCTTCCCTTGGTGATTAGAAGATGATTCTTTGCAGTACGTGTTCATTATTCATCATTCTTGATGCGTTTTATTAGATATACATTTCCCTTCCAATAGTTTTCTTAGATCTCCACACAATGTGGGTATATATAAGGTTTTTTATTCCCAATAAGATTAGATTTTATCTTTTCATGATATAGAAAGAGATCTATGGTGGGTTCGTGGGTTATTCAACCCGTTTTACGGATGTTTTTCATGTCGTTTATCATTTTCGCAAAAACTGTTGAGGTAGGTGGATTAAATCTCAACTCGTATTTGTAGAAATAAATGTATTTATTTAAAATCATTATTTTATTGAATTATTGTGAATTATATGTGTAATGATTATTGAAACCCTCTTGAGTAGTGGTTTGTGGAAACAAGGGAATTGGGTGTTCATAAATAAGTGCTTTCACTCATTGTTTTAAAATGTTGATTTAAAATTGGAGGTTTTCTATAATTGTGTTAAATTGGTTAATAAAAATGTTTTCAATAAATGGGATGAATTTATTGATATAAAATTGGGATGGATTATTTGAATTAGATCGTTTAAAGTTTTTCAATAAAAGAATGGTTTTATTGAAAATGATGAAATGATTGATTTTAGAATGGGGTTTTGGAATAATGGTTGTTTATGTTCATTTCCATTAGATACAGATAAGGTTAATGAGTCTCTCCCATAATTAGTGGGATTCATAAGGATTATATCTATCACTCGTCAAAAAGGTTCACTAGTTGACAACTTAGAGAATGGACGACTCACCACTCACGAGAATAGGGAGGTCTAGGTTCCTTGCATGGTTGGATATGTGGATAGTTAGAATGAAATGATTATGAGAAAATGGATATTGAGAAACAGAATTAAATCATTAATTGATTGTTTTCATGAAAACATTTTATTTTTTTCCATAAAATATGGCGACATGAATCTTTTCTTTACTTTGTTATAAACTCTTTTTAGAAGTTTCATTTATATATTTTTATAAACTATATTGATATTTTTTTAAATAAATTTTTTTATATAATTGTTTTTGACATTTCTACCAAACTATCATGAGTATGGAAGTTATTAGGGAAAAGATACTGATTTTTAGTACTCACCCCTACTTTGGAACACAGGTGCTTTTGAAGATGTCATCATTTGGGACATGTGAAAAGGAAAAGAATCACTTGACTTTAGATCTACTTCATTTTACTTAGGCTGTTTGGTGATGTTGGAGAAAAAATCATGTGGAGCATGGAGTCTTTTCATCCTCTTAGAGTTTTATTAGTTAATTTATGTGGTTTACATTGATGTTATTTTTTCTTCTGCTGTAGTACACTTTGGTAGGTTTTCATATAAATGAAATGGTTGATTTTTCATTCTTTTTAACATGCATCATATAGCCCTTCGTTTGGTTTGTTTTTTTTTGGATTATTGGTTTTATTATTAAAGGGTAAATCATCCCCCACATGTAAAGAAAACCTTTGGAATTTATTTCAAGCCTTTGGCATCTTGTGGATGTCGCTTAAGGACAAGTATCATCCTCCCACCTCCTCAAGCCGATGAGGACAAGGAGTGACGTTACACATATAATGAAAGATAAATTGTGGATTGCATGTAAAAAAAGATATCAATGAATTTAAATTAATTTGAAATAATATATTTCATAAAATATCAGGTTTTTATATAAGAGATGGCATTATTTAGATAACTAACCATATCTAAATCAGTGAATGATCAACTAGGGTTTGTATAGAAGTCACCCTCGTGTTCACATGTCAGAAATTTTACCATGACTGAAGCTATCTATATTTTTTATAATACCATTTTATGAATGATTTAATTGTTTTTTTTAAGAATTATAAATAAAACAGAAACATCTAGGCTCGTAGTGATAGGATACACCCTCTATAATGTTAACCCTCTCTATTGTATGGAAATTAATATTATAAAAAATTAAAGAGCATAAAGGACCATTCAATAGTTGTAGAATCAGATATATATAGATAGAAATAGAAGAAATAAATAAAAATCATGTTATCATTAATAAAATGATAAATAATCATAAACTTATATTTAATCATTAATCTCAATTTATTATCCTATCATATTTACTTAGTTTGATTTATCATCATTGTGAACAAACCAAATGTCAAGAGATTCCCTACCCATGGTTGTGTATTCATTTGTATTCTCCTATGCAGCAAAAAATAGACTTTTCTATTGTGATAACATAGCTATCAACACCTTATTAGTATGAATTACTCACCATGGATATGAAATGGCCATTTAGGTTATCAAAATATCCAAAAACTTATCCTATACTAACAACATCTTCCCACAATGTCTTATTCTATTTTATATCCCATAAGAAAAATTCCGCAAAGTCGCTATATTTTTTTCAATCCCAGGCATACCATCCACAGTGGACCGTCCCTGTAAAGGATTTCATATCAAGGGGTGGTCATCAAAGAACATATATAAATAATAATAACCACAATAATAATAATGTTAATGTTAATGATACATGTATTAATAATAATAATTATCAGATAGAACTGTTACTTTTATAAATAAAGATAATGATGATGATGATAATAACCATATTAATACACATATTACATATAATTAGAAAAAATTTATATTTAAAAAAGAAACATACAATTACTTATAAAAAAATGTTATCATATGAAATATATAAGAGTTAAAAATAAATAATATAATAATTATATATTGTTATATAAAATTTAAATAAAAGTGTGATATAAAAAATAAATAAATATGATATTATTATTCAACCATTACTAATAATTTGATATAAAATTATATTTAATAAATAATAATATATATTCATAAATATTAATGTTCTTGTATATATATATATATTTATAAGAAAAATATAAGTTAATTAATTAAATATATACATACATAAAATTTGATATATATATAAGTAATAAATAAAATTTGAAATAATAATATAAATAATTTTTATAGACATTAATACATATATTCATATTATAAAAAAATATTAACAATTAAAATTAAGAAATTCATAAAAATAATAAAAATAATAAAAATAATAATAATAAATATTATAACAGGCCAGGAGAAGGGGATAAATACAAATTAAACAATGAGCACACTTGTGGAAGCTCTAACCTAATGACCCCCCACAACAATAGAGGAATAACCAATATTCTATGCCTAAAAAGGCATTTTACCAAATAATACTAATAATAATAGTGAATATTAATGTAAAATTAGAAAAAATTAACAAAAATAACAAAAATTATAAATATAGATGAAGTAAAATAAAGAAAAAATAATAATAAAATGTTACTATTTAAAACAATCATTAGAAAAACATAAGTGTTTTAGGAGAATTCAAGGGAATCGAATTCCCAAAAGTAATACTATTTCACACCTTGCAAAAAATTAATGAAGAAACCTATGAATAAACTAATGGTCAAACAAAAATAAAAAAAAATATTATAATTCATTTAATCGTTATACAAAAAATATCATACATCGTAAATAATAAAAAATTTGACACATTATTTCTCTTCCAGAAGTATTATTTTTGAAGTTCTTATCTAAACCAAATAATCATCACATGTGATATTACCATCACAATCATCTCTTATGATAACATTATCTAATTTTATGCTTAATTGTCACACACATGAATTCTTATGATTGAATTTTCATGAATTTCACATATCCAATATTTAAAATTAAAATATTTCATTAATGTTAATATTGTATAATTTGATTCAAAAGATATATATGGTGGTGGGACAATGGGTAACAAATGTTTTTTAAATTTTGGTTAAAATGAGGTTAAAATGATAAAATATATGAGTTATATGTTAATCTAATTGTCTCCTTCAATACCATACACCCATAATAATTTAATATTTCTTTCCCCTAATAATGTTTCAAAATCAATACTCACAAGATAATCATTGGAAAAAAATTAATAAAATATAATGAAAAAAGCATAAGAGGAGCTACTATAAACACCAAATAAATAAATATAAAATAATATCCAATATTGATTTTATGTTAATAAGTCATAATACATAAAAATTAATGTAAATGTTTCATATAAAACTCATTTTATATTCAAGTTATGGGATATTTTTTACAGGAACCCATAAAATGAGCATTTAAAAAAAATACTTAATGTATATTTAAAAAAAACTAAAATAAAATGTTTTTTACAAATAAAAACATACAGGTGAATTTAATTATTCCACTGTGAAAATAAATACATAAAATTAT
Organism: Viscum album; assembly: GCA_963277665.1. Taxonomy (NCBI): domain Eukaryota; kingdom Viridiplantae; phylum Streptophyta; class Magnoliopsida; order Santalales; family Viscaceae; genus Viscum; species Viscum album. The sequence goes on along the minus strand of OY728121.1, from coordinate 261,335,262 downwards.
TTTAAATTTTCTATCCATGTTAGAGAAATGAATAATTATCCCTTAAGTGGCCCTCTCTATAGATATATCTCTTCCCCCCGATATAGGTTAAATATTATAATTCAATTATAACAGATATGGATAAGAAATGGTATGGTCTATGGAATCATCCATAAAACATTATTCAATGATTCAAATGTTATTAAAAATGTAAAAGATAAGGGTGGATCAATGGGTCGATAAGGGATAAATACAAAAATAAAATTCGTAAGATATTTCAATGAAAAATTAAATATTCTTAACGTTTTGATGGAAAAAATGGATCATTATATAAGTCATATCGTTTTCCATTATTCAAATAATAAAAATAAAAATGTAAAGTAATTTAAATGGGGTTAGTGAATACTTATGTATGTAAATATGATTTTATATAATACATATGAGAACGAGTGAAAGTATAAATTTTAAAAAAAATTGTTTCAAAAAATTATTTTCAATGAAAGGAATAATAACAATAATCATAAATAATTGTGGATATATGGAATCCATTAAAAATAAAAAATAAAAAAAATAAAACAAATAATCATGTTCTAAAACCATGTATATGTATAATATTGCTATATCTGTAATTGTATTACAATAAAATTATATTTATTTTTCAAATGGGTATATAGATGAAAAGTATGTTGATAATATTTCATATATTTTACAATTTTAATAGAATATTGTTTTGGATATGTAAATAAAATATAACAATAAATGAAAAATATTCCAATTTAAATGCTTATAGATAAAAGAGATTATATTTGTATATTATGTTATTTGAAAAATAATATACCTTTGGAAAAAGAAAGTTATAGAATATAGTGGTATCCAATCAAAAAGATAACACAAGAATAAGGGTATAATGTGAATAAAACAACTAGTATCAACATACATTTTTATATTAAATTTTTTATAATTAAAGAATAGAAAAATAAAAAAATAATGAAAGATTGGTTTCCATATATTATGTGTTACGTGTAATTACATCATCTATAAGAACAAATAAAGTTATCAATTTTTTTGGCCTAATCTATCTTAATCCATTAGTTTATTTTAATTTCTTGTAGAAGTGACATCCAATTGTAATGATATTTTATTAATGATATTTTTAATCAATTTATTATTAAGGAAGAACTCATGGGGTATTTTTAATGTGCTATTATAATTGAATTATCACAACTCATGGAGAATAAATATTAGTAGTTCCGAATTATTTCCTAATTTTATATTAATTAAATTTATACAAAAAGGATATTTAGTAAATAGCGATCATGGAATTAAAAAATAATCCTTATTTTTTCCCAATCAGAACTAAGTTAATCATATTTAGAAAGATGAACAGTCTCCCCTTTTAAGTAATTTTCCCCAATGATGTAATTTCCAAAAATAGTTTGAGTTCATAAAATATATAGGAAATTTAAAATTTTAATCCATGAGGGTGGGGGGTGTTTTTATAATTAGGAATCATAGAGGAATTGGATGTTTTTTAAAACCTTTTAGAGGTGTTTCTAGATTTGTCCAAGGGAATAAGAAGTGTCTTGGACAATCAGATTGATCATGAAATGGTATTTATAGTGGTTCTATAAATCTAAATATTTTCATTTATATGGTTTAATTTTACTATAATAGGCTATGTTAATGAATTTGAATGATTTTTATACACAGAAAAATTTTCTGTATGTTGTAATATAGTGGTGAGATCATAACATTAAGAAAATTAATATATAAAATTTTGGGTAACCTTTTATATGAATGGGTTTTCTTGTGATTTTAAATGGTTATATATAGAATCCACTAGGAATATATAAAGTTAAACAATTCATGAATAAAATAATACACATCATATTTAAGAAAATTTTTTGAGTGCTTTGGATGTCATGATTATAAACTGACAATCAAAGTGAAAACTATTCCCTAGGTGTCATATAGACTACAAGAATATATGATTCTTAGTAGTGGGATATTAAAAATTATGGCAAGTGTTGTGATACCATATTTATATAAGGGTCAATTATATTATGTTAGTTTCATAAAATTTTCATGTCCATATATTTAAAATATTTATCTAAAAAAATGCTTTATATATTTAACTCATCATAGAAAATAAAATATATAGTATGGAGTGATACATTAAGTGAATGAAGATATAATCCCACATTTTATATGTTTTCATGATTTTATGAGATATAGATACAACCTTTTATTGATTTTTTATGTTTATATGGTTGATTGATGAGATGAAATCTTAACAGTTACATATATAGGGATTGAACATTAGACGATGAGTAAATGAATGCCACAATGTTTTTGATGTAGAAATTTGGGATAAATAAGTTTTTTGATTCAATATTAACTCGTTGCATGAGTTAAATATAATAAAAAAATTATTATGTATTAATGTATAATATAATACGTAAGTGTTCCATCAATACATGAAGGATTGTATGTTATGAAGTGTTTTGTATATAAAAGTAACATCTTGACCCATTGTGATATTTAATGGTTTCTATGATGCGCGAGTCTAAAATTATATATAATAAGGAACTATTATGTATCCTATATAAATTAGATATGTGACATTATGTATTAATATATTAATTTAGCATTTACTTATTTAACATTTAATAATAATTTTATAAATTTATGGTTAATCTTATGTATTAGATGTATTACTCTTACATATCAATTGGAATTTAGGGTCATGGAATTTTTTAATGAGATGAGAGTCCAAAAGTCATAGATATTTCTCTTTTACATTACAACATAGTTTTCACAAGGTAAGGATTTTTATGTTAAGAATGACTTGGTACATTGTATTTCATAATCTGAGAAGAAGAAATTATGAGAGTTAGATATGTAAGAGACCTCCTCTATTCAGAAAATTGGTTATGTATTGAATTTCAATGATATATTAGGATCTTAGAGGAAAGTTTATGATATTTAAGTGTTAATTTAGGTATATATATATAAATATAACTTCCCATAAATTTGGGACATTTGGTTTGAAAAATATTGATTTATAAATATTTTTTATAGAGGTAAAAAACATTTTTGGATAGATAAAATTAAATAAAACTGGATTTGCATGCCATTATAAATTTGATAAAATGCCCTGGACTACCATGATTTCCTCCATATAACTTCAGGGGTTACCCTTTCAAATTACTATAAGATATTATTTCATTTTTTTCTGAGTGATAGTGATAGGAAAATCTATCACTCAATTTCAATTCTTCAACGATTTCATCCCATATTTATTCAATTTTTTTCTTAGAATCAGAAATTGGTTGGATCAAAATTTCACCAAAACATAGTGCCATCATGAAACTATGATGGGCCTTTTTTGGATTGAAAAAGGAGATATTAAGAGGATTTAATCGTTAGGTACTATGTACATTCCAGAAGATAAGTTTCTACATTTTAGTTATTTATATTTCCATTGATCATGGTGAATCTATTGGATGAGTTGACATGTGAACAAAGACTTTTTTGTACTAAATGTTCTGTTAGATGTTTGTGTGGTGTGATGAATTTTTGAAAATTATTTAGTTTTGGAAGATCACATAGATTGAAGTTCCTTAATTATACATTGTGTGTTGATTTTATAAAATAAAGTTCGTTTGTTCTTGAAAATAATTCTAATGAATTTATATTAAGGTAATTTTAATATTCTTTTATTATTGAATATTTAATGGGGAATTTTTATCCTATAATGTATGAACTTATGTTATGGTATAAGAAATATAATAAAATAAAATAATTCTAAATGAGGTATGCGATACTAAAAAAGGCACCCTATGATTTTTTCATTTTGATATTTTCATCTGACATGTGGTCTCTTCTATTTTGGGTTATCAAACATGAATTATATATGAATTATTATCATCCAAAAATTATAAAATAAATGGAAGCTTATTTATCTATTTTGGGACCTCGAGAACTAGTTTCATTTAATGTCCCTTAACGTCCAAGGGATCAACTATAAATATGTGGTTTATGATAAATGGGACCAAAAACCATTTAAAATAAATGAGTGAAAATAGTTGACCACAAGAATAGATCCTTTAGCTCCATATGAGTAGGGGAGTGTGGTGGTTTGAAATGTTTAACATTTCGATATGCCCTAAATATTATTAGTGTGTAGGTTTGGTATGATAGGATAAACCTATTTTGACATTGTAAATGATGTGGGATTTATGTATCACTATAGTGTGATGTATATGTGGTATTTCTACTATGAATTATTAGAAATTAATTTGAGAATTATTTTACTTATATTCAATATTACATGAGTGTTGGAATATTTCCTCGGAGTGGGGAATGATATAGAGGAACCCATGGGGGCTTTCCACACCTTGATGTAGCCAAGAGGAGCATTGTGGGGGCCTTGTTATAGTGTTGAATACATAGACGATTAATTTAGCATAGGTAGTAATGTTGTATGCCAAAATAAACATAATGTTAATAATTTTTTGTTCAATTGATAATCCAACCAGGGAAATGTATGTGGTTTTTTAGTGAGTAGACAACCCCTTAACTGTGTTATATTCTATTTAAGATTTGAGTAAGAACTGACATAGCTAAGTGCATGTGATATGTGATTCTCAATAGGGGATTTCTTCACCATCATTTAATATAGGACTCCAATGAGGGTCAAAATCCCCCATAATGCGGGGGACATAGTATATTTTCTAATATAGATAGGATTAATTTAATCTATAAAGTAATGTTTTATCCCAACATAAACATAATGTTAAGATTATGTTGTTCACATGAGAATATAACCAAGGAAATGTATGTGGTGTTTGGGTGAGTAGAAATCCCATTAACTATGTTATATTCTATATAATATTATAGGGATAATTGAAATAGATGAGTGGTTGTTATATGTGATTCTAGATAATGTATTATTTCACCGCGATTTGATATATGACTCCAATGCGGTGCTATATTCACCCTAACACGACATATGATTCCGGGAAGGTGTTTCATTGTCCCCTTGTAGGATATTTAATTTCTATGAGGGGTGCCTATAAAAATATAGATTGATGACTGCATATACACCCACCTTTACATGGCCATTAGGTCCTGGCCCACCAGGAACCACCAGTTTCCCAGCAGATGTGTCGTCCCCTCTTTGTGGTCCAAACACATGCCCGAATTGGTCGTCAGACTAAGGATTTTCCCCACAGAACAACACCTTTTCATTATAGTATTCTTTTTTCTTATTAACACACACCCAAGGAAACCTACTAGATGGTCACCAATCTTAATTACTACTATAGGATAATCATGCCTAACAATGTAGTTCTAATCAAGCAGGCTACCCAACAGAAAGGTGCAACTTGTTGAAATTAGTCATACCATGTAGTAATTTGTCCCTCTATCCTTATAGGGTTTTAAATTCACCCATTTTAGATCAAAAAATACCCATTTTGGATCTTATATATAATCCTAGATAGTTCGAACACATAGTTTTTTGTGCAACTCCTCTGATAACAATTTATGAACTAGGCCCTACTAACCACGAAGTCACCCAACCATTACATGGCCCTATGGTTCTAGACTTCCAGGTACTAACAGTGTCCCCATAGACACGTGGTCCCCCCTAGGGGCCCATTCATTTTTTCAAACCAGTCATAAAATTAATGATTGTCCCTATATGACACCAATTTATCCTTATATTGTGTCTTGTTGCCACTCTCACACACCCTGGGAAATATCCCAAAAGGTCACCCATATTGATCACTACTCCAGGTTAAGAACAATAAAATTTTCCTTTATAATCTAGTAGGATCCTAAAAAGAATTCCCCCCTTTTTTCCATGATTCATATAAATATTTCATTTAACCCTTTATCATATTGGTGTGTTATAGTTCCAATCCCTCATGATGTGAAATTTGATAATAGGGAGGGATTGCATTACCCATATATTGAAATGTGATTCCAGGGAATGTAAATTTTTCAACTAATGTGATATAATTCTAGGATGGGGTCATATACTCCTAGTTGAATGATATTATTTATTGTAAACAATGTCGGGGATTACTTTTACCATGCTATATATCATTAATAATATAGGGTTGTTTTGACCCTCATGTCTACATGTGATTATGTGGTTAGAGCGTCGGGATATGTTTCCCGAAATGTTTATTTATTATTCAAATCCACATATGACACTAGTATAAGTAGGCATGTTAAATCTTAAGTGTCACCACATAACCTAGGGATCAATGGTGTTGTTTGAGTATTCATATGTACTAAATTTTATTACTCTAAAAATATCAAACGTGAAATTCAACACTTATATCAGTCATATTAGGTACAACACTGGTGGTAATCTATAGGATTATAATCACACCCTACTCGATCAGCCCTAACACTCTTGTAAACAAGAAGAATTTATTCATATTTACTTATAATAAATATGCATGTCATTGGATGTGTGAGTTAGATATCTTGGATATATTTAGAAAATCAGACTAGGTGTGGGACTAAGGGCCAATTGAGTATTATTTTTTTGTGTTAATTCTGGCCTAAGATATATTTTATCCACATAGTGTAGATCATGTTGGTGTCTTCATTATCAATTTCAAATTAGTTTAATAGTTTATTCTGTTATATCATGTTTTATTCTATTTATTTTTGGAACATTTATTTGGGTAGGTTATTTATTCATTGGGTATCATGATGATTTTTTATATAAAATTTATATTTTTGTTAACAATCCAATATGATGTTATAGTCTCCCCATGGCATTAGCATAGAACCATGATAAAATTAGGGACCCTCTTCTATAAAAGGATGGAAGACTAATGCCACATAACTTATTGATCAATTTAAATGTAGAGTGGGAGGAACTTAGGTGTTTTAAGGTGGCATTGTAGTGGTTTCTATTTTTCATATTATTTATGATTAGGTATACACAAAAAGTATTGATTTGAACATAGTATTTAAGAAATTTCATGTTCCTAGATAAGGCCATCATGATTTTAATTGTAAGTTAATTTGGATTTGGTATTTTTTTATACTTTCTTCTTATTATAAATGGGTTTAATTTATTAGGATAAATAGTTTAGATTAGTTTATTCTTTTCTTTATCTAGTACCAAGGTGGTAATATGTGTATGTTTATGCATCAAATCTAGAACATAGGTTTATATGAATGGTTTAATCATCAATGTGATTTTGATATTGTTTTAGGAAGATAAAATTGAAATTATTACTTTATTTTTTGTGAAAAAGATCTATTTTATATACATAAATTCTTGGTGGAATTCTACTTAACTGAGAAACATTATTTTTTCATTAGTGTTGGTTGCTAATTTTTCATATAATATGGTATCAATTAAATAAAATGAGAATTAAAACATTTCATTTTTCCTCTATATCATATGAATTTCATTTCATTAAACTAAACTATAATTATTTACTTCTCAATATGAATCATTATGTGGGGATGTCATTATATGAATAGTGATGTGATCATAATCCCCGAGTGGATAATATCCTATATGGATGATCAATCAGGATTTATGAACTATATTGGGATGTTTTCTTGAGTAATTAATATTTAGTATTTCGATATATGGGATAACACTAGAGAGGGTATTTTTCCTATGAAATGTCCTTGAAGTATCTAAAATAGGATTGTCCTCCATGAGTTGTTACCTATGTCGTTAAGGGTTAGGGATTCAGTGGGAGAACCTAGTGACATTGAGAGGTAACATAGGATATGAGTGAATCTATGTTATGATTGAATTTCATGGTTATTTCTAGTTATTGGTATATATGAGTTTTGATATATCATAGTAACTCAAGAGAGGGGATAACTTGGAATTTTGAGTGCATTCAGAAATGTGAAGAATGAGTAGATTATTTTTGTGAGATTAGGTCATTGGAGTTTCCGATTAGCATATTATATATACATTTAGGGGATTATCTTGTTATAAATTTTTAAAAAATCATGTTGGATTCATGGTGTGTTGTGATATTTCTGTCATGCACAAGAGGAATTCCTATAAGGTTAATTAGACATGAAATAATATGATTTATGTGGTAAATATTCATGTTATATTTCCTAAACTAGTAGATTAGGTTCATTAGAATAGGATTTTTGGGAATTATGTATGATATTGTATGTATTGTTACCAAATATGGGTCGATAGTTAGAAGGTTTGAGACACATATTCATGGTTATAGAAGGGAAAATTGGTGCTAAGCTTTGATGTTATTCATGTGTTAATTATAGTACTGGTTTATCTAGGAGATTGTTTGGTGGAGTTTTGTAGTCAAATTGGTGAAGCGATATAGGAATAGTGATTGAGGTAAGATATTTATATATAATGGTGATTAAACTAAGAGGTCATGTGATCAATGATATATCGAGTTGATCAACTCATATGGGATATGATATAAAATCAATGTAATATGTGTAATTTGGTTACATGAACATTGGTTCTTATGAAACCCTATGCGGTAGGGTAGATTTTTACAATGGATAAGGAATTAATAGAGGGCCATAATTATAGTGAGTTGGGAACCAGTATGATTTTGAGTTTCCAATGGGACTAGGAATGAACCATAGAGGGATATAATATTATAGTAATGTGATAATGATAATGGTTATGAACCATGAGTATGATTCATTAGGACTATGTGTTGAATGTAACATTAAAGGGACAAAATTAAAATGATTATGCATAAAATCATTGTATTATTAGACCCCATAGTGAGTATCGATAAGTAGATATTTTATATTAATATGACTTGGGATTCAGGATATCGATGTTTTATTGATGGTGTATATAATTTTGCATTGGGATCCGAGATTAGTAATGTGTAAATTAATATTATGGGTTGAATAACGTAGTGTAACGTCTCGGTTCTGGGTTCCACTCAACGGGTGCCCGGAACCCGGTTCACCATGTGACCCCAAGCGCATTTCCCCAAACACCAGAGGCTGCCGACTAGCAGTGAGGGCCCATGTCTGATAGTTGGGAAACTATTCCCTCATTTGTCAAAGTGTACCACAATGGAAAGAATAAAACATAAAAAACAGAGGAAGCAAATAACCATACATAACTAAAATAAACAACTGCAGTAGATATAACCAACCAGTATATAAATGATGATACAACATTCCTCAATTCTATAAAAACAACCAGAACATGTTACAAAATCAATACAATAAAACTGAATTAAAAGTACAGAAAAGAAAACCAGAACAGCCACGGCATCACGAGCCAATGCTCAGTCCCATGCTCTCCTACACCCCAGAAGAAATCAAGTACTTGTATAGGGAATCTTGACTCTATCTACACCTGCAGAAATGTAATATGTTTGGGCTGAAAAGCATGACCCAAACATGGTGTGAGAAATATATCTCAGTAGGCACCCACCAAAGGCTCGTGCCCAACTGGGTGTACAAATTCCACAATAGTGTGCATCAGTGAATGAAATAAACTAAGCAGTACTCAAAAGTAACTAAATTAATAGTTATATTGCCATTTTAATATTCAATTTATCTATTTAAAATGAAAAAAACACCACAGTGAATTTCTATGTAAATAGTCAGTGTCTACAGACACTCAACCCTTACCCTCATGTAATCAAGAATGTAACCCGCAGGTAATTGCCCACAGGCATAACAGATTTTTCCCTCAAGCGTACGTAGGGTCTTCCTTAGGCACCGAGTCTATTGCCCACATGCACTGAAGAAGTTTCCCTCAGGCAAAGATAACAAATGCCCTCTAGCTAAGTAAAACAACGCCCTCACGCTGAAGTAACGGGGCCAATGCCCAACATGCAAACAAGAATACACATGAAATTCCTCTCAAGTCAATTCTATAATCATTACTATAAAGTCATACCCTCGGGTATCCTGGCTAAACGGCTAAACAGAGGAAAGAACCCCTTGGGTGGTCCTGGATCCAAGCACTGATCCCAAACAACAATTTTAAAACTTTATTTAATCACCTATAAAATTCTAGGTATTTGAAATAGCCACAGCGTCAGCCACACGACAACCCAAATATGGGTTCGTAGCTCGAAAACACACAAAAACGCATGACAGTTGGAAAATAATGACCAAGCCACCTACCTTATACGCCAACAGATGACATACGCGGACGTCGATTCCAGAAACGCCCAAGAACGACCTAGATCATACGTAGAAGAAAATATGTTCATACTCATATAACTCCCACTTGAAGAAGAATTGGCAAGAAACACGCAAGGATATGAGAGGGCTTACCCGTACGGTTCCAACGAGATCGTGGGAGGTGGAATCGGATTCCCGGTTCGCGATCGATGGATCTTCGAAGGTTTGACCATCCCCTCCCGAGATCCCGTCCGGTTCTAATCCTTCCCTGTGAACAGGGGAGGCTACTACCCATTTTAAGTGAAAAAAAAACAAAGTACACGACGTGTACTTCAAATTTTTTATCTATTCCTATGGCGGTTTGCTGCCAGCATGGCACTGTTCATCTACCGACATGACTACATGACATGTCCTCTCGATTACACGGCGTGTTCTATCACACAGCTGGCCATCGGCTTACTATTCGCCTGCTGACTAACTACACAACATATAAAGGACCACTACACGGTGTGTAGTTGGTTTTTTACACCCTTCATCACCGACATGGCCACACGCCCCGTGTACTCATCCCACACGGCCAAAATTACATGACGTGTGGAAAAGTACACGGCATGTACTTCCAAAATTTAGGATGTTCCCCCATTTTACTTAGTTTCTCAAAAACACTTAAGGAAAAGTGAAAAGAAGAAACCCATACCTCAAATATAAGAAATGGGTTCTTACAAACTTCCCCCCTTAAAGAAATTCATTCACGAATTTCCCTTACAAGGGTGGCGAAGATATAGCCGTGAACAACTCTGGCCACTAAGCACGTACATAGGTCTCCTGCTGCCAGGTTTTGTCATGCACTTGGCCATGCTTCCATAGCACCCGTACGAGAGGAACTCACCATCCTAGAAGAACCTTCGTTCTCCTATCAACGATATGAATTTGATGCTCCTCAAAGGACGTATCAGCTTCAAGCTCAACCTCCTCGGGCTGAAGGACGTGAGATGGGTTTGAATGATAGCAGCGCAACTAAGATACATGGAAGACATCATGCATGGCTTGGTACCTCTGTGGTAACTGCAACCGATAGGCAACCGGCTCGACTCTCTCCAGAATCTAGAATAGCCCCACATACCTCGGTGAAAGTTTACCCTGTCTTCTAATCCATCTGTGTCCCAGCCTCGGAGAAACACGCAAGAAGAATTGATCCCCGACCACGAACTACAAAGGTCATCTACGGAGATCAGCATAAGACTTCTGATGAGACTGCACGGTAGCCATCCGCTTCTGAATCAATTGGACTTGCTCAGAAGTCTCCTGCACGAGACGTGGTCCCAGTAAAGCTGCCTCACCTGCCTCTAACCAGCACAAGGGTGATCGGAATGTCCTACCATATAAATCCTTGTAATGTGCCATCTCAATAGTTTCCTAGAAACTGTTATTATAGGAAAACGTGACTACGGGTATGTGCTTTTCCCATGAACCCCCAAATTCCAGGATGCATGCACAAAACATGTCCTTAAGCACCTGTATCGTACGTTCTGACTGGCCATATGTCTGAGGGTGGTAGGCTGTGCTCAGAAGCACCTGTGTACCCAGTTCCCTCTGAAAACTCTGCCAGAAACCGGATGTAAAACGGGCATCCCTTTCTAAAATGATAGAACGAGGGACCCCATGAAGACGTACGATCTCTCGGATATACAACTTCTCGAGTTTTTCAACACCAAAGGTCTCCTTGATCGGCCAAAAGTGGGAAACCATCATGAGTCTGTCCACAAAAACCCACACGACATTATTGCCTAGAGGTGACCTCGGCAACCCAGTCATGAAATCCATCACGACATCATCCCATATCCACTATAGGATGGAAAACTGCTGTAACAGTCCATCTGGTCTCTGAGGCTCTGCCTTCACCTGCTGATAGGTGGAACACCTTGTAACAAACCCATAAACATCTCTTTTCATACCCGTCCACCAGTACTAACGTATCAAGTCACGGTACATCTTGGTAACCCTGAGATGAACTGCCCAAGCTGAAGCATGAAACTCCTGCATCATCTCATCGCGTATATCCCCTGGAACCCATAATCGTCCAAGGAAATGTAGTACCTCATCATGGCATATCGTCCATCCAAGAGAAGGGTCCTCACTTGCCACCGACTCTCGTAGAACTAGGCCTTCTGAATCTGATATTTGTCTCATCTTCACTCTATCTAGGAGGGTAGAAGTCATAGCTAAAGATGAAAGATAAGTTTTCCCCTGACTGTAGTGCACCTCCAAATGCATCTATGAGAACAAAGCCATGTGTTTCCACTCACCACTGGCCTCCTGAACTGCCTGTATCCGAGTCTTCCTACTCTGTGCACCAGCTACTGTATTACCTTTACCAGGTGTATAGGAAAGCTCAAAATCGAAGGACTGTTGGTATTCAACCCAGCTTCGCTGCCTCAGATTCAAGTCACGCTACGTAAAGATATACTTGAGACTTTTGTGGTCGGTGAAAACCAAAAAATGTTCTCCCAACAGATAATGTCTCCTACAACACAACGCATGCACAACTGCATCCAACTAGAGATCATGCGTCGGGTAATTCCTCTCATGTGTCCTCAATTGCTGAGAACCGTATGCAACAACTCGATCGCCCTGCATCAACACTGCTCCCAGCCCAATACCTGATGCATCACAGTAAACTTTATAGCTCTTCCCCTGCTCTGGGAGTATCAGGACTCGTGCTGATGTCAACTTCCCTTCCAGCTCCTGAAAGGCTGTCTCGCATGCTTCTGACCAAACAAACCTCATGCACTTCTTAGTCAAACCCGTCAACGGTGCTGCTAAGCATGAGAAGTCCTGGATGAAGCATCTATAGTAACCAGCCAGCCCTAAAAAACTCCGTACCTCAAACACGTTCTTAGGCTACTCCCAGGAAACTACTGCTCTCACCTTCTCTGGGTCCACTAAAACTCTATCCTCTAGGATAATGTGTCCCAGGAAGTGAATCTGGTCTATCCAAAAGTGGCACTTCGAGAGCTTACCATATAGCCGATGCTCTCTCAGTGTACTCAATACGATCTCAAGATGTGTGGCATGGTCGTGTGGAGCATGAGAGAACACCAAGATGTCGTCCATGAATACCACCACAAAAGAATCCAGATTAGGATGGAACACAAAAATCATCAGATCCATGAAAACTACTGGCGCGTTCGTGAGTCCGAACGGCATAACCAAGTACTCATATAGACCATAACTACTCCTTAAGGCTGTAAGAGGTATATTCGATTGTCTCACGCACATCTGATGATATCCTGATCTCAAGTAAATCTTCAAGACCACTCGTGCTCCACAAATGTGATAAAAAATATCATCAATCATCGGAAAGGGATATCGTTTCTTAACCATCAACTGGTTCAGCTTTCGATAATCCAAATAGAGTCTGAGGGTACCATCCTCCTTCTTCTCAAAAATGACCGGCGAACCCCATAGAGAAGTACTGGGTCGGATAAATCCCTTTGCCTGTAACTCCTCTAACTACCTCTTGAGCTCTTGCAACTCAGGTGTGGCCATCCTATAAGGAGGAATGGACACTGGTGCTGCCCCTAGCACAAGCTCAATAGAGAAATCCACATCTCTCTTCGGAGACTTGAAAAGTCGTCAGGGAAGACATCCCTGAAACGATCAAAAACTGGAGGGAAATCCATCTGACAAGTCCCCTGGTCATCCATATATAAGCTCGCAATCTGAGATGTGACTCCACCTCTCCCACGATGCTCTGGTCCAGCTCAACTTTCCTGAATATCCCATTCACCTTTGTATAGAAACTCTCTTCCCTCTGGTGACGTGAAATGCACACTGCGACGATAGAAGTCTACAAAGTCTCTAAAGGGAACCAACCAGCCCATCCTGATAATGACGTCATAAGCTTTCATCTCTAAGACATAGAGGTCCCAAAGAAGTTGACACCCTCCAACCTCAAGGGGGCACTCCTTGTACTGATGCACACATGCTGTTATAGTCCCCAAAGGAGTATTTAGCTTCATGATATAAGAAGAAGAAGAATCACAGAGCCCAAGGCTCTCCACAATGGGTACCGATATGAAACTATGTGTATCACCCATATTGAAAAGTACTGAAGATAAGACAGAAGATACTAGAATTGTACCTCTGACTATATAAGGTCCGAGATCCTGCTCCTGCTGGGTCTGTTGCACTGCATATGCCTGCCCAGTGTTGCGACCCTATGACATAACCTAGCTACCCTGAGGTGTCCTACCCTGCTGCCTCTGTGATCCTGGTTTCTGGCTACCACGGCCACGACCACCGTCTCTTCCTACATGCCATGATATATTCTAGTTCCCCGACTGGTAAGAAGCCACTGGTCCTGCTCCTACACGTGGTGTCTACACAGAACCCCTCTCACTAGCCACAGGTGGAAACTCCCTACAAAAGCACTACATATGACCCATCTTGTGGAAATCTCGGAACTCCATTGGGTCTCGTGGACACTGCGGTCTCTTGTGCCCCTCTTTACCACACTGGTAGCACATGACCTGGCCACCCGAAGCATTATTCTAACTGGTACTGCCACCCTGAGAGAATTCCATCTGTCTCTTCCTCTTTCCAGTAGAAATAGTAACAGTAACTGGTGCTGAACCACCCTGGCCCACACCTCTAGATTCTCACAAGTTCCTATCTGTAATCAGCTCCTAGTTCACAATAGTGTGCACTGAAGGCAGCCTGAAAACATTCACCAACGCTCGGATGTCATAACGAATACCATCCTCAAAACGTCTGGCTCTCAACGTCTCATCACCCACCAGAAAAGGTGAAAAACACTGAATCTCGGTAATGTGAGCAGAATAATCCATCACTGACATAGTGACCTGCTACAGATTCATGAACTCTCGAGCTCTATCTGCCCTCAGCATCTCTGGGAAAAAGAAGTCATAGAATATTTCCAAAAAATCATCCCACGCCAAGTCTCTATGATTCTCTGAATGGGTGGTAACATCCCACCACCTCTTGGAGAAATCACACAGCATATAAGTCGCGAGCTTAACCCTCTGACCTAGAGGCATCTTAAGATGCTTGAAAATAGTCAGCATCGACCCCACCCATGACTCTGTAGCCTGTGGTCTGCCATACCCTAAAAACATAGGCGGATGCTGCTGTTGGAAGATACGAGTCAGTTCAGCCATAGATGTGGCAGTCGGTGGTGCTCCCTGAAAGTTCTGTATGAACCGCATAAAGCCTTCACGGAATTGCGCCTTCGTGCCTGTGTCCAGTATAATGGCTGGCGCCACATCTGGCTCTGCTGGAGGATCCATTGGTAGTCCATAGCCCACCATCTCTGGAGTATACTCTTTTTCGCTCTCCTGGAGAACAACGTGCGGTCATCTAGGTGTATTGACATTATAAGGTTAAAAACACGCCTTAGATTCAAGTTTTTCAAAGACTAAAACGAAGGGATCAAAAAGGGAATAGGAGGAAAAAGGCAATCAATATTTGCAAAACAAGACTACACGGCGTGTATAATGACTACATAGTGTGTACCTGACTCCTCTTCCCCTCCCCAGGTCCTTCTACAAAGCTCAGCCTCACGGCTCCCGTTAAACAAAACTACATGGCGTGTATATAATCTACACGGCGTGTATGGTGTAATTTTCCAATAGCCTGTGTCGTCTGTGACATGGCTGACTACTCGGCTTGATACTACACGGCATATAACACCCGCACACAGTGTGCACACCACCATGTTTCCCCAGCTACACGGCTAAAACCACACGGTCTGTCCACAGACAAGACTACACGGCGTGTTCCACAGGAACACAACGTGTACTAGATGAGCTCTGCCGACCTGTGTGTTAGTTACACGGCCATATAAACGGCTCAAACTACACAGCGTGTATATATACACATGGAGTGTACTCTAAATGATTACATTGACCAATGTTATTTGTTACAAGGTCGGGTCCCCAGGCCAGACTACACAGCATGTTCCACAGTGGACACGGCGTGTATGTCTTAAGGTATCCTCCGTCCGTGTTGTTAGTTACACGGGTGGACTCCGGGTCAGCATTACACTGCGTGTACATCCTGTACACGGAATTTCTGCCCCATGATTTTCCCTTTTCTATGTCGGTGCCCACACGGTTTGTGACACATGAAGATACTACACGGCGTGTACTGAGGGTACAAGGCGTGTACTCAAAAGTTTTATTTTTCTTTTTGAACATAATACCTTACACAGCATGTTCAAAGAACTACACGGTGTGTATACTGGGTTTTCCAGACAATATGCCTCATAAAATCCCCCATAACCCAGAAAACACTGAAAAACAACACCTAAGTGCCAAATTCCGATCCGTGAGGGCCTATACTCCCCGAAAATCAAAGTTTGGCATCTTATTTGTCTTATACTAAAATAAACAGTCAATGCTCCACCAAATTCCAGTCAATGAGGGCCCATACTCCCCAAAGACCAAGGTTTGTCATTCATTCCATAAACATGATCACACCAAAAAATACCCTATCACATAGTAGGTATTTATCAAAGCAGCTATCACAAAAACATGCTTTTCTAGCACAACAACTATCACAACAACATGTAATGTCTAATGTGCCTACATGGCATGGAACTATGCATGGCATGTGATTTCTAGCATGTGACTAAATGATTCATGAGATGGCATACCCTCATCTCATTGGTTTGCAACTAAATAGAACCCATAGATAAATATAACAGCACAATCAGAAGTGCATCACCCAACGGTGAAATCAAATCAATTGTAAAATTTGAAAAATCAAAAGAATTGCAAAAATACGAGGTAGACTGGGTTTTCCCTATACACAGGTTAGCTATGCCTGGGAACAACTTATTACCAACTACCGTTTCTGTCCTATCCCTGACTAATGCTTCAAATATCAAGTCAAAGAAAAGAAATCCTCTGATACCACTTTGTAAGGTTCCGGTTCCGGGTGATACTCAATGGGTTCCATGAACCTGGTTCGTCACATGACCTCATGCGCATTTCCCTAAACGCCAGAGGCTGCTGACTAGCAGTGAGGGACCATGTCTGATAGTGGGGAAACTATGCCCTCATTTGAGAATGTGTAGTGCAACGGAAAGAATAAAACATACACAATAGAGGACAAAAATAACCATACATAACTGAAATAAATAACTATAGTAGATATAACCAACCAGTATATAAATGAGGATGCAACATTCCTCAATTCTATGAAAACAGCCAGAACATGTTACAAAATCAATACAATACAACTGAAGTACAAGTATAGAAAAGAAAAACAGAACAACCAGCGGCATCACGAGCCAATGCTCGGTCCCATGCTCTCCTACACCCCAGTAGTAATCAAGTACCTGTATAGGGACTCTTTCCCCTATCTACACATGCAGAAACATAATCTATTTGGGCCAAAAATAATGACCCAAATAGGGTGTGAGAAATATATCTCAATAGGCACCCACCAAAGGCCCGTGCCCAACTGGGTGTAAAAATGCAACAATACTATGCAGTAGTGAATGCAATAAACTAAGGAGTACTCCAAAGTAACCAACTTAATAGTTATATATCCATTTTAATATTCAATTTATCCATTTAATATGAAGAAAACACCATAGTGAATTTCAATGTAAATAGTCAGTGTCCACAAACTCTCAACCCTTACCCTCAGCTAATCAGGAACGTAACCACCAGGTAATTTCCCATAGGCATAATAGATTTTTCCCTTAGGCATACGTAGTGTCTCCCTCAGGCACAGAGTCTATTTCCCATAGGCACGGAAGAAGTTTCCCTCAGGATAAGATAACAGCTGCCCTCGGGTTAAGTAAAATAACACCCTCGGGCTGAAGTAACCATGCCAATGCCCAACATGTAAACAAGCATACACATGCAATTCCTCTCAAGGAAATTATATAATCATTACTATAAAGTCATACTCTCAGGTATCCTGGCCAAACGGCTAAACAGGGGAACGCACCCCCTGGGTGGTCCTGGATCCAAGCACTGATCCCAAACAACAGTTTTAAAACTCTATTTAATCACCTATAAAATTATAGGTATTTAAAATAGACACTACCTCAGCCCCACGACACCCCAAATATGGGTTCATAGATTAAAAACACACAAAAGCACATGAAAGATGGAAAATAACCACCAAGCCACCGACCTTATATGCCAATGAATGATATACGGGAACGTCGATTCCAGAAATTCCCAACAATGAAGTAGATCTAATGTTGAAGAAAAGATGTTCAAACTAAAATAACTCCCACTAGACGAATAATTTGAAAGAAACACGCAAGGAGATGAGAGGGCTTACCCGTGCGGTTCTAACGAGATCGTCAGAGGCAGAATCGGATTACTGGTTCGCGGGCAACTGATCTTCTAAGGTTCGACCATCCCCTCCCGAGCTCCTGTCTAGTTCTAAGCCTTCCCTGTGAACAGGGGAGGCTACTGCCCATTTTAAGCGAAAAAACTAAGTACACGGCGTGTATTTCCAAGTACATGGTGTGTATTTCCCATTTTTTAACTGTTCCTCAGGCGGTTTCCCACCAGCATGGCACTGTTCATCTGCCGACATTACTACACAACGTGTCCTCTTGAGTACACGGTGTGTTCTGTTGCACATCTAGCCACCGACTTACTATTCACCTACCGATTGACTACACAGCGTGTAAAGGACCACTACACGACGTGTAGTCAGCTTTTTACACCCTTCATCACCGACATGGCCACACGCCCTATGTACTCATCCCACACGGCCAAAAGTACACAGTGTGTGGAAATGTACACGGTGTGTACTTCCAAAATTTAGTACTTTTCCCCATTTTCCTTAGTTTCTTGAAAACACTTAAGGAAAAGAGAAAAGAAGAAACCCGTACCTTAAAAATAAGAACCGGGTTCTTACACATAGATAGTATGAAAACATGATTTTCATTTATATATGTTTTTAATAAACATTGATAGTTATGTGCTAATGGAACCAACCTGAGATGCCTACATTTTTTAATTATAGTTTGATGAAAGTTTTTAGGATATATTTTTCAAATAGAAATACCTTAGTTTGGGTATTAGTCTGTGAGAATAAAAAATTTAAGTATGCTTAGTAATTTACAACATCCAGAAAAGGGAAATAAGTATGGTGGTACAACCAGGTGTTTGTTTCATTAATAAAACTAATAGAGTGACCATGTCACTTGAATATTAATGTGAATAGATAGTACGATGACAAAAAAACTGAGTCATATACTTTTGTTTTGGATAAATTATTTGGATTTGGAAGATAAATTCTAATGTTGATAGTTTAATTCCACCCAAGTGTGATTTCAGGATAGTGATAGTCAGTTATGGACTAGTGACATTATCCCAAGGTGTGTGATGTGAATGAATTTAGAATCAAATGATTTCATAATAAAATTATTTTTGTCATGGATTTGGAGGAAATAATAATCATGGTGATACATGAGTTATTGGTGTGTTGAGCAGTGGATCCAGTTTTGGTGTGCTATCATCCTATACATAATCCGTAGTATATATATGATTTTTTTTCATTCATTTAGATTTAGTAATCAGGATAGTCTATGAGGAATACACTTATAGGCTTCACATAGATGTGTAATGATATGTTGGAGTGGTTTTAATTATCTTCATTTTAAGTATTGATAAAAATCATGCGAAAGTTGAATTTTTTCCCCATAGTCGGGGATGTTTTGAGAATTTGGATTCAGAACTGAATTCCAATCATTGAAAACCCTTTTGGATATGTTTTTGGATATTTGTGGGGGATTGAGATTTGTATTGGGTGTTTGAATCCTGGATTGAGGTGTATTATTAGAGTGGTGAGAGAAATATAGATTTTGACTCATAGGGTATGACAGGTGTATTATAGGCTACTATTGGGATTTAGGGAGATTCAATTTTTTAGAAAAAAATTGTCAAAGTGTTGGCATGTATGGGTCGACACATTACTTTTGGAAACATAATTTTTACATGTTTTGGACCCTATATTACATATGGTTTACCATAAAACATTAAATGGTTATGTGTGGATGAAAACTAGTATATTTAAAGTTAAACTCCCATACAAAAACATGACCTCTTTATATGTAAGATTATAATTTTTAAAGTCATGTTGTTATAATTTCTAAACTGGAGAGCCATGGGGAAACAAATTTTTGGTTGAAAATTGGGACTAATAAAAAATATGATGTATTAGAGTGTGAAATTATAAATTTTTTATATGTGTTGACCTACCCTCTATATATAATGGAGATTTTTGAAATGTGAGGGTTAAAAATAATAATGTCCCAAATTTCTAAAAATTCATCTTTTATCAAATGGCAGTTAATAAAATTCTTAGATGGAAATATTTAAATGTTTTCAAGGGTGATATGAAAACATTATATAGAGTAAATTCAGAAAATATATATTTTTAAATGATGGTATGAGTTGTAGATGATGACTTGTAGTTAATCTGAATGTACATATGAAATATTAAGGATATCTTCGCGAGATGTTTCATTTATGAATGGTTTACAAAATATTCTGGGAAAATTAATTTCTTGATGTTTAGGAAGTCATAAATCAGAAGTGTATTTCCTTACTTCAATATTAAGATCTTACCTATATGAAAAATAATTTGAAATAGAAAATTTATAACATGTTGAATCCAAAATTAATGATTTAGTCTTAAATTGTTATGTTAAGGTCAGAAAATTGTAATGTGTTGGGATAAATAATATTAACACTCTATTTCCTTATGATTCGTAAGGGTTTTTTCTTTATCGATTATAAATTTGGGAATGTCATGGAAACTTATAAAAAATTTGAAAATTGGAAGAGTAATAATACATATTAAGATATGACTTTTATTTATGGGGATATCCATTTTATATGATTTTTTTATAATGTTGGTCACTCTAATATATTGAGGATAATATTCTTATATATTTATCAAAATGTAGTATAATGTGTTTTGGATGTTGAGTCATGATAAAGAGGAGATTAAAATTATTTGTCACAGTGGAGAGTTTGGAAATTAATTATTTGGATGTTGAGAAGGATTTGGATGCTTAGATGATCACATCTCGAAGGTGAAATCCCAAAAGGTAGAATTGTAGGAGTCCCCCTCTATTAAAATAATTAGTTACATATACGAATTTTTTGATATATACATTTATTTTTTATTAATTAATGATACATAAGAGTCACAATAGGGAGATATATATAATGGTAAGGGTGTATACAAAAGGTTTAAGGAGTGAATTAGAAGTCAAGATTGTTGAATTTTTACGTGAATTTATAAATCATTAATAAAAGTATTAAATGAAATAAAATAGAGGACGAGGGTCTATTTAAATCCATGTAGCATAATGAATATTCCTTTTTTCAAACTCATTAGCTCCAATAGATATCCTTTTCAATTTTTCTCGTTTCCTCATCCCATTTTATATGTGATAGGTAAGCATATATCCATTAGTATTGATTTATTTTTCCTTAGTTTTTCCCTTATTTAGATTATAACAATTCTACGAGTATGTGGTGGATTAAAACGAATATTATTGATCTTTTTTCATTTATAAAATACATCCAGATAGTATGAAAAAAGAATGTATTATGAATATTCAAGATGGTATGTCTCTAGATGGATATATTATTGGGTTTCCATTAATTTGGGTGCACATTCTAGTCTATTTGAAATGTGAAATTGGGTATTTTGTGTGGTAATGTTCTAGGTGTATTTTGGGGATGTTTAAAAATCCTTTTCTCAAGGGTTTTTTTCCTGGGATGTTGCACGGTTTGAAATTTCTTAATCATGACATAGATGTTAATTTTGGAAATACTATTTTTTGTGTAAATATTTATCAATGATTTTATAAATATTTGAGAATAATTTTGATGGATCTTGGTACTTATATTGATGGGATATAACCATAAAGGAATGGATGATCATAATAGAGGGTGCCCAAGTTTTCCTAAAATGAAATGAAACAAAAATAAATAGGTGGACCCATAATGTCTATGAATTATATTTGATCTTTTATTTGTGAGTGTGATATGTTATTTTTTATTTACCAAGAATTATAATTAATTTTTTTAGTTTAAACACCTATGTAATGAAAAAAAATTATTTTTCCATGATGGGGTCTTTATCATAAGTTTTATGCCACATCAATGATGGTTGATTGATTTAATATAAATGCGTGGTTATTGATACATGGATCCTATTAGGGTATACAATCAATGAATTAATATAGTAGAACCTAAAAGATAACCCTTCAGACCCCCCAAGTTGGTTATTGTGATGGTTTTGAAATGATTTTACTAGGATTATACCATGGAAAAGATTTATGTATATGTTGGGTATAACATGACTGACCTAGTTTAGCAATGAAATTCAGATAGTATTTATATCATCTATATAGTGTGATGTCTGTGTTTTATATCTAATGTTTCAGAATAGACCCTGATGTTATCATAGTTGTGTGGGGAGATTTTATGGCCTATGTTATAGGCTATAACCCATGTTTGAGGAATGAGATATGGGAATCCATGTGTTGTGTCCAAACCCTGATGTGTTCTATGAGACCATGGTGGTGACCCTATTTTGTGTTGATAATAGATATGATTAATGAATATTGTAAAACATTTTTCTTATCTATGTATAGACATAGCAATAATATTTTACTATGTACTGAAGATGATAAACTTGTAATTTTATGCAGTGTTTTGGTGAGTAGTGAATCCCTTAAAAGAAATATATTCTATATGAGGATGTAATGAGGTATGATTCCCCTATTTCAATGTGATATGTGATCCTATGGACGGTCACTAATTCCCATGACGTGATATATAATTCCATATAGGGGCTGCATTATCGAGTAATGTGTTATGTTATTCTAGGGGGTTCCTCTTCCCCCAAGTTTTGATTTCATGGATGGTTCCAATTATACCGTGTTGTGATATGTGATTCATAAGGGGGTATCATTCCCCTCAGATGTTACATGTGACTCTAGGGTGGGGTGTCAATCCCTAAGAGGATATATGTAATTCATTGTAGAGGTCGAATTCCCAATATTGTGATATGTTATTCCAATGAGGGGTGTTATTCCACCAAGACTTGATATGGTTCTCAGGTGGAGGGTGTTTCCCCATTGGTGTATGGTATTTTCATATGTGTAATAAGTGGTGGGATTAATTCCCCATGATTATATATGATGAATTCTAAGGGGTAATTTCACCAAACTCTTAATAATCATATGCTAATATCATACTCCATTGGTAATGGCACTAAACATGAGAACCCATGGATTGATGATGCCATTTTATGATTCTTATATACTCAATTTTATTATTCCAATCATATAAAATTCAGAATACATAGATTTTACTAGATTTTTATTGATATAATTTGTGTAAAGATATGAATTTGTACCCAAAACCTAGTTGGTTGGCCCTAGAACATTATTAACTGAGAAATCCTCATGGTTGATAATGATGGTAGGGAATATGCTCAGTATTGGATAGGTGGCATGAATAACTTCCATGGTACCAAGATAGGGGATGTTAAATCGAATTGAAGACTTGGTGGTTATTATTTTAGTATTTTATGATTATAATCTACCCAAGGGACGTCAATTTTATGTCTATAGGATTAATTTGACATTATATGAATATTTATATTTTTGTAGAGTGTGTTATTCTTTTAATTTAGGGTTGTCATTGTCATGTTGGCTATTTCTTATCCAGATATCATGATGATTAATTTTATGTTAAATATATTACCTAACATTACTCATATATGTTAGTGTAATATCCCTACGGTGTTACCTTAGACCATCACTACTATTTTCAAGCAACTAAAATATAGGGAGGTGAGTAAGAGGTCATATAAAGAACCATTCAAGTTACTATAGACTAATCTGTGTTAGGGAATTAAAGACGAATATTATCATAGCTGATGTATTATAATGATTCATGAATTGTAAATTTACCTACAGTAGAGGAATTTTTTCATCAGAAATTTCAATAACAATGTGTGGGTATATTATTTCTATTATTTATATGCTTTACCACTTTGGATTTAGGTATCATTCCAAAATTATATGTCAATAGTTGAAGAGAATAACATTATCAATAAGTAAAAAATTCTATTGTTGGAATATATTATCATAATAGACTAAATATTTCTCTATATAGTTCATGAAATATTTATAAAATTACATCCTTATTACACACTTGGTTCCATTTAATATTTTATTTTACTATTTTACTATATTATATAATACATGGGTTGAGTTTTAGGAACATTTGGATGGATTTGAAGAGTTTGGGAAGTATTTTAGGAGGTGTATAGTTTGATCATGGATAGGGGGAACCATGCAATATATCTAAGACACTGTGAAAAATGTTCTGGTGATCCACTGGGAAGGTTCATGGTTTTTAAAATCAATGTGGGTTCCCAAGAGAGATAATATGGGTAGGCAGTCTTCTTAAAGTGGAACTTTTATTATTTTGACATGATTTTTTCAAATGGTTTGGTAAAACCATTCTATCATCTGGTTGATGGATAATAGAAACACAAAATTTTCACAAATTGTTAAAAGATGTTTGTAACCACTATGTAGTTATCTGGATGTTTTCTAGTATAACATTCATAGTTTCTTCATGGTTTGAAAAAGAATGCAGCCTAAAAATTTTTTATTCATAAAATTCTATGAAAATAATCCATTAACTCTGACTAAGGTCATAAAACACTCAATTTTATTGTCCACTATTAGGCACTCAATATAATATTTTTCTATATCCCCCCTTGGATATTTGTTTTTTATAAAAAATAAATTTCTTTCAAATAAATGTTTATTGGATCTCCAGAATAAATGATAAATCCTTGTTCATTTTGGTTCTCTCATCATCAATTCTTCTTCTTCTCTCTTAAATCTATAAATATAATAATTCATAGATAGATCTATTTTCCAAGATGTTTACCGTGAAGACATAATCTTGGATCTATTTAAGGTAAGGAGTTTTGATAAAAGAAAATTTAGTTATTATAGGTTATTTTTCAATTTACACCATTCTTGGAGATGTACGGATATTCTATTTCATCTCGAATTATTCAAAAACATGGAGGATTAGTTTTTATCAAAGTGTTTTCCATGGATTTGAAAAATATCCATTATGTAATATCTTGAAAAAACCAATTTGTGTTTTTCATTTGGGAGCATCAAAATTTAGCCCCTTTTGAAAATCACATTTATTTAATAATATTAAATTATTATTTAAAATTATGATTTTTTAATGCAGGAAATGTATTTGTTGAAAAATACCGATGGGAGGATTTATTATATTGAATGAATTGGAATAGATCTTTAAATTATTTTGTTAGAACATGTTATTGGGAATGTGGAGGGGAATTGAAGTACCAATTTAAAATTAGGATGGAGCATGTTTGTGTAGTAATATGATCTATGTGAGACATTAATAATGAGTTTTTGTGTGTGTGTTTGTGTTGTAGAGAATTATACAGTTATGAAAAGTAATAAGAAAGGAAAAAAGTTTATTTTTTTTCCTTTTTAAATTAATTAATTTATTCATATAAACTATTAATTGACTTTTAAACTATATTATATTAAATTTTATAATATTTACTTATCTTCGTGGAATGCGTTGGGTGGTTTTTGGGGACTCCATACATAGTTTTATACTCACCCCTTTATTGGGATGTTTGTTGCATTAACTGAAGTTTTTTACAGGGTTATAAAATGGGGAAATGTATCTTAATTCATTTTTTATTCATCTTAATACCATGGGAGAGGCATATTGAGTAAGTGCATGGAGGTAGATTAGGTTGTTCATGGGTTGATACTATTATAGTATTGGTGGGTAATGTTATATTTAATTCATTTTTATTATATTTCTCTTTTTAATGTTATTACTACGATATTGTTATTTATTTTATTTTAAATTTTGGTTATAATTATTATAGTCATGAATAATATATATGGTTTGGTTATTTATATTATATATTGAAACATTTTCATGTTTCCGTAGTGAAACATACCACCAAATATTCTCTTATCCCCCATTTTAATTTAATTCCAGACATCGAGGCCAGTGGAATGTAAAATATCTTATTTCCCACTCAGCCTCTACCCCATCCAATGAGTTAAGGTGGGATGTTACAAATATTATCAATAATTTTAAGTCCATCAGTCCTTTTGGGGTTGTAATAAGGATATATTAATGTTCTAACATGAAATATATAGCATAAAAATATATTATCAATCTCATTAAGTTGAACATCATGTTACAATGGTGTTATAGGCACAAAAAGTTATCTATGAAACTTCTAGAAAAAGTGACATCTCATTTTCAGTGGATTATCTAATGAGGGTAACATATCATGAATTTTTAACAAGGCCTCCCAATAGGGATTCATTTTTTATATTAAATTTTATTATTTTTAAAATAGTTGAATTAGTAGATTTATGAAATGTCGTTTTTATTTAACATAATGTTAATGATTTTGAATGTTCTAATACTTTAGTTGATTGAATATGATGAATAAATTATTTTTTCTCTTGTAGGTAACAGAATCCTATAGAAACATTAGATATTAGAAGGAAGATCTTTTCAAAATGTTGTTTCACTCAATCCATAGGTGAAAAATAACTTGTCCTCAACATCAATCAGGGGTTTAAATCCACAGATAGTGGAAGTCAGAATAATGAACCTCAATAGTTAGATCATTATATGTAGTTTTAGAAACATGATCCTATAATAAATATAGGGGATTTAGAATATCAAAAATAAAATGTGCATCTAAATATAGTTAATTTATTGGTTGATTTCATTAGAACAGTAGATAAATAACTGGACCAGTTAGAAACATATTTTCTTGAGGATCATTCACACAAATGTTGGTGTTTCTTTTTTCAAGAAAATATTGATGAAGGAATTATATGGGTGGATATTTAATTAATTTTTGAATAATAAATTCTCATGTAACATATTATAAATTTCCCCAAAAACATATTTCATCATCCACAAGAAAGGGAATCTATTAGTGCATTGTATGAATATATGTTTATAAACATTGATAAATATTATGCAGAAGTGGTTTCTAGATGTATGAGAAAATATTTGTGTATGGGTTGAATCTAAAGAATCTATCAAAGATGGAGGAACTTGTCATTACATATTTTAAATTTATTGTTAATAGAGTGATTGTGGAAAAAAATATGTATATAGAAATCATTCTGGAGGGAGTATGCTAGTCTATATGGTGTGAGCCACACCACACCTCAGATTAAGGCAGGGTTGACTCTTACACGTCACATATGACCCATGGATCGTTCTGATAAAGTATTGAAACAGTTAGAATCCGTTTGGTCAGTATTCTGTATACTAGTTGCTGTTTTCACTTAAAATGAAGTCCATTTTAAACAAAAGAGATACACTTTTAGTGGTTTCGGCCAAACCGTGCCTCAGATTGAGGAGAGGTTGACTCGTACACGTCACATATGACCCATGGATATTTCTCCTAATGTTTCAACGGAAACCGAATGTGTTTGGTCAGTTTTCCATATGTACTTAAAATGTTTTCCATTTTAAACAAAAGAGAGACACATAGAGTGATCCCGACCACACCACGACTCGGATTGGACCCGGGTTGGCTCGTACACGTCACATATGACCCATGGATCGTTGTGATAAATTATCAATAGAATCCGAATGCGTTTGGTCAGTTTTCCATATGCTAGTGGTTCTATTCACTTATAATCCTGCCCATTTTAAACAAAAGGGACACAGTTAGAGTGGTACCGGCCACACCGCGCCACAGATTTAGATAGGGTTGACACGTACACGTTTCAAATTACCCATGGATCATTTTCCTAAAGTATCAACACAATCCAAATGCGTTTGGTTGGTTTTCCGTATGCCAGTTGATTTATTCACTTAAAATGATATCCTTTTGATACAAAAGAGAGACACTTACAGTGGTGCCGGCCACACCACACCTCGGATTGAGGCGGGGATGACTCGTACACTTCACATATGACCCATGGATCGTTTTCCTACTGCATCAACACATTTCAAATGCATTTCGTCAGTTTTTCATATGTCAGTTGTTCTTTTCATTTAAAATGATGTCCATTTTAAAAAAAGAGAGACACTATGAATGGTGTCAGCCACACCACACCTCAGATTGAGGCGGGGATGACTCATACACGTCACATATAACCCATGGATCATTGTGATAATGTATAGACACAATCAGAATCCGTTTGGTCGGTTTTCTGTATGATAGTTGTTGTTTTCACTTAAAATGATGTCCCTTTTAAACAAAAGATAGACACTTTGAGTGGTGTCGGCCCCACCACACCTCGGATTGAGGAGAGGTTGACTCGTACACATCGCAAATTTCCCATGCATAATTCTCCTAAAGTTTCAATGGAAACCGAATGTGTTTGGTCAGTTTTTCGTATGTACTTAAAATGTTGTCCATTTTAAACAAAAGAGAGATAAATAGAGTGATCTTGGCCACACCGTGACTCAGATTGAGCTCGATATGGCTCATAAACGTCACATATGACCCATGGATCGTTATGATAAATTATCAATAGAATCCTAATTCATTTGGTTTGTTTTCCATATTCCAGTTGTTCTTTTCACTTATAATCCTGTCCATTTTATAAAAAAGAGTCACAGTTATAGTGGTATCAGCCACACCATGCCTCAGATATAGACAGGGTTGACTCGTACACGTCTCAAATGACCCATGGATCTTTATCCTAATGTATCAACACAATCTGAATGCGTTAGGTCAGCTTTCCATATTCTAGTTGACGTTTTCACTTAAAATGATATCCTTTTGAAAAAAAAGAGAGACACTTAGAGTGGTTCCAGCCACACCGTGCCTCATATTGAGGTGGGGTTGACTCGCACACATCACATATGACCCATGGATCATTGTCCTAAAGAATCAACACATTTGGAATGCATTTGGCCCATTTTTCGTATGTCAGTTGTTGTTTTCACTTAAAATGATGTCCATTTTAATCAAAGAGAGACACTATGAATGGTGTCGGCCACACTGTGCCACGGATTGAGGTAGGGTTGACTCGTACACATCACATATGACCAATGGATCATTGTGCTAATTTATAGACACAATTAGAATCCGTTTGGTTGGTTTTCTGTATGCTAGTTGTTGTTTTCACTTAATATGAAGTCCATTTTAAACAAAAGAGAGACGCTTTGAGTGGTTTCGGCCACAATGCGGCTCAGAATGAGGCGATGTTGACTCATACTCATCACATATGACCCATGGATATTTATCCTAATGTTTAAATGGATACCGAATGAATTTGGTCGGTTTTCCGTATGTACATAAAATGTTTTCCATTTTAAACAAAAGAGAGAGACTTAGAGTGATCCCGACCACACCGCGACTCAGATTGAGCCCGGGTTGCCTCGTACACGTCACATATGACCGATGGAATGTTGTTATACATTTTCAATAGAATCCGAAAGCATTTGGTCAGTTTTCCGTATGCCAGTTTTTCATTTCACTTAAAATCCTGTCCATTTTAAACAAAAGAGACACAGTTAGAGTGGTACCGGCCACACCACGCCTTAGATTTAGACGGGGTTGACTCGAACACGTTTCAAATGACCCATGGATCATTTTGCTAAAGTATCAACACAATCCGAATGCGTTTGGTTGGTTTTCCGTATGCCAGTTGATGTTTTCACTTAAAATGATATCCTTTTGAAACAAAAGAGAGACACTTAGAGTGGTGCCGGCCACACCACACCTCGGATTGAGGTGGGGATGACTCGTAAATGTAACATATGACCCATGGATCGTTTTCCTACTGCATCAACACATTTCGAATGCGTTTCATCAGTTTTTCATATGTCAGTTGTTGTTTTCATTTAAAATGATGTCCATTATTAAAAAAAGAGAGACACTATGATTGGTGTCGGCCACCCCACACCTCAGATTGAGGCGGGGGTGACTCATACACGTCACATATGACCCATGGATCATTTTGATAAAGTATAGACACAATCAGAATCCGTTTGGTCGGTTTTCCGTATGATAGTTGTTGTTTTCACTTAAAATGATTTCCATTTTAAACAAAATAGAGACACTTTGAGTGGTGTCGGCCCCACCACACCTCGGATTGAGGCGAGGTTGACTCGTACACATCAAAAATGTCCCATGGATAATTCTCCTAATGTTTCAATGGAAACCGAATGTGTTTGGTTAGTTTTTCGTATGTACTTAAAATGTTGTCCATTTTAAACAAAAGAGAGATACATAGAGTGATCTTGGCCACACTATGACTCAGATTGAGCCCAATATGGATCATAAACGTCACATATGACCCATGGATCATTGTGATAAATTATCAATAGAATCCGAATTCATTTGGTTGGTTTTCCATATGCCAGTTGTTGTTTTCACTTATAATCCTATCCATTTTATAAAAAAGAGTCACAATTATAGTGTTATCGGCCACACCGTGCCTTAAATATAGACATGGTTGACTCGTACACATCTCAAGTGACCCATGGATCTTTATCCTAATGTATCAACACAATCTGAATGCATTAGGTCAGCCTTCCATATTCCAGTTGACGTTTTCACCTAAAATGACATGCTTTTGAAAAAAAGAGAGACACTTAGAGTGGTGTCGGCCACACCGTGCCTCATATTGAGGTGAGGTTGACTCGTACACATCACATATGACCCATGGATCATTGTCCTAAAGCATCAACACATTCAGAATGAATTTGGCCAGTTTTTCGTATGTTAGTTGTTGTTTTCACTTAAAATGATGTCCATTTTAATCAAAGAGAGACACTATGAATGATGTCGGCCACACCGTGCCACAGATTGAGGCGGGGTTGACTCGTACGCGTCGCATATAAGCCATGGATCATTGTGCTAAAGTATCAACACAATCAGAATCTGTTTGGTTAGTTTTTCTATATGCCAGTTGTTGTTTTCACTTAATATGAAGTCCATTTTAAACAAAAGAGAGACTCTTTGAGTGATTTCAGCCACACTGTGGCTCGTAATGAGGCGATGTTGACTCTTACTCGTCCCATATGACCCATGGATCTTTATCCTATAGTTTCAATGGAAACAGAATGTGTTTGGCCGGTTTTCCGTATGTACATAAAATGTTGTCCATTTTAAACAAGAGAGAGATACTTAGAGTGATCCCGGCCACACCGTGGCTCGGATTAAGCTCGGGTTGGCTCATACACGTCACATATGACCTGTGGATTTTTTTTATACATTTTCAATAGAATCTGAATGCTTTTGGTCAGTTTTCCGTATGCCAATTTTTCTTTTCACTTATAATCCTATCCATTTTAAACAAAAGAGACACAATTAGAGTGGTTCCGGCCACACCACACCTCAGATTTAGATGGGGTTGACTCGTACATGTTTCAAATGACCCATGGATCATTTTCCTAAAGTATCAACACAATCTGAATGCGTTTGGTTGGTTTTCTGTATTCCAGTTGATGTTTTTACTTAAAATGATATCCTTTTGAAACAAAAGAGAGACACCTAGACTGGTGTCGGCCACACCACACCTCGAATTGAGGCGGAGTTGACTCGTACACGTCACATATGACCCATGGATCGTTTTCCTACTACATCAACATATTTTGAATGCGTTTCATCAGTTTTTCATATGACAGTTGTTGTTTTCACTTAAAATGATGTCCATTTTAAACAAAAGAGAGACACTATGAATGGTTTCGGCCACACCACACCTTGGATTGAGGCGGGGATGACTCATACACATCACAAATGAGACATGGATCGTTGTGATAATGTATAGACACAATCAGAATCCGTTTGGTCGGTTTTCCGTATGCTAGTTGTTGTTTTCACTTAAAATGATGCCCATTTTAAACAAAAGAGAGACACTTTGAGTGGTTTCGGCCCCACCACACCTTGGATTGAGGCAAGGTTGACTTGTACACATCACATATGACCCATGGATAATTATCCTAAAGTTTTAATGGAAATGGAATGTGTTTGGTCGGTTTTCCGTATGTACTTAAAATGTTTTCCATTTTAAACAAAAGAGAGATACTTAGAGTGATCCTGTCCACACTGCGACTCAGATTGAGTCCGAGATGGCTTAGAAACGTCACATATGACCCATTGATAATTGTGATAAATTATCAATAGAATCTGAATTCATTTGGTTGGTTTTCCATATGCCTGTTGTTCTTTTCACTTATAATCCTGTCCATTTTAAACAAAAGAGTCACAGTTATTGTGGTATCGGCCACACCGTGCCTCAGATTTAGACAGGGTTGACTCATACATGTCTCCAATGACCCATGGATCATTATCCTAATGTATCAACACAATACAAATGCGTTAGGTCGGCTTTCCGTATGCCAGTTGACGTTTTCAGTTAAAATGATATCCTTTTGAAAAAAAGAGAGAAACGTAGGGTGGTGTCGGCCACACCGTGCCTCATATTGAGGTGGGGTTGACTCGTACACATCACATATGACCCATGGATCATTTTCCTAAAGCATCAACACATTTGGAATGAATTTGGCCAGTTTTTCGTATGTCAGTTGTTGTTTTCACTTAAATTGATGTCCATTTTAATCAAAGAGAGATACTATGAATGGTGTCGGCCACACCGTACCACAGATTGAGGTGGGGTTGACTCATACATGTCACATATGACCCATGGATCATTGTTCTAAAGTATCTATACAATCAGAATCTGTTTGGTCGGTTTTCCGTATGCTAGTTGTTGTTTTCAATTAAAATGAAGTCCATTTTAAACAAAAGATAGATGCTTTGAGTGGTTTTGGCCACACCGTGGCACAAAATGAGGAGATGTTGACTCGTACTCGTCACATATGACCCATGGATCTTTATCCTAATGTTTCAATGGAAACCAAATGCGTTTGGTGGGGTTTCCATATGTACATAAAATGTTGTCCATTTTAAACAAAAGAGAGAGACTTAGAGTGGTCTCGGCCACACTACGACTCGGATTGAGCCCGAGTTTGCTCGTACACGTCACATATGACTGATGTATTGTTGTTATACATTGTAAATAGAATCTGAAAGCGTTTGGTCAGTTTTCTGAATGCCAGTTTTTCTTTTCACTTATAATCCTGTCCATTTTAAACAAAAGAGACACAATTAGAGTGGTACCAGGCACACTGCGCCTCAGATTTAGATGAGGTTGACTCATAATCATCTCAAATGACCCATGGATCATTTTCCTAAAGTATCAACAGAATATCAATGCGTTTGGTTGGTTTTCAGTATGTCAGTTGATGTTTTCACTTAAAATGATATCCTTTTGAAACAAAAGGGAGACACTTAGAGTGGTTCCAGCCACACTGCATCTCGGATTGAGGTGGGGTTGAAGATTACATGTCACATATGACCCATGGATTGTTTTCCTAATGAATCAACACGTTTCGAATGTGTTTGGTCAGTTTTCTGTATGTCAGTTGTTGTTTTCACTTACAATGATGACCATTTTAAACAAAAGAGAGATACCATGAATGGTGTCAGCCACACCACACCTTGGGTTGAGGCGAGGTTGACTCGTACACATCACATATGACCCATGGATCATTCTGATAAAGTATAGACACAATCATAATCCATTTGGTCAGTTTTCCGTATGTTAGTTATTGTTTTCACTTAAAATGAAGTTCATTTTAAACAAAAGAGAGACCATTTGAGTGGTTTCAGCCACACTGCACCTCAGATTGAGGTGAGGTTGACTCGTACATGTCCCATATGACCTACGGATTATTCTCCTAATGTTTCAATAGAAACTGAATTCGTTTGGTCAATTTTCCATATAAACTTAAAATATTTTCCATTTTAAACTAAATAGAGACACTTAGAGAGATCCCGGCCACACCATGACTCAGATTGAGCCCAGGTTGGCTCATACACGTCACATATGACCCATGGATCATTGTGAAAAATTATCAATAGAATCCAAATGTGTTTTTTCATTTTTCCGAATGCCAGTTGTTCTTTTCAATTAAAATATAGTCCATTTTAAAAAAAGAGAGACACCATTAGAGTGGTACCAGCCACATCACACTTCTTATTTAGATGCGGTTGACTCGTAGACGTCCCAAATTACCCATGTATCATTTTACTAAAGTAGCAACACAATTTGAATGCGTTTGGTCGGTTTTTCGTATGCCAGTTGCTGCTTTCACTTAAAATGATATCCGTTTGAAACAAAAGAGAGACACTTAGAGTGGTTCTGGCCACACTGTGCCTTATATTGAGGTAGGGTTGACTCTTACACATCACATATGACCCATGGATCATTTTACTAGAGCATCAACACATTTAGAATGCGTTTGTTCAGTTTTTCGTATGTCAGTTGTTGTTTTCACTTAAAATGATGTCCATTTTAAACAAAAGAGAGACACTATGAATGGTTCCCGCCACACTACACATAGGATTGAGGTGGAGTTGACTCGTACATGTCACATATGACCCATGGATAATTCTGCTAATGTATCAACCCAATAAGAATCTATTTGGTTAGTTTTCCGTATGTACTTAAAATGTTGTCCATTTTAAACAAAAGAGAGACAGTTAGAGTGATCCCAGCCACACTGTGACTCGGATTGAGGCATGGTTAACTCTTACACATCACATATGACCCATGGATCATTTTCCTAAAGTTTCAATAGAATCCGAATGTGTTTGGTCAGTTTACCGTATGTCGGTTTCTGTTTTCAATTAAAATGAAGTCCATTTTAAACTATATAGAGACACTTCGAGTGGTGCTGGCCACTCCATGCCTCAGATTGAGGATAGGTTGAAATTTACACGTCACATATGACCCATGGATCATTTTCCTAAAGATTCAAGAGAATCCGAATGTGTTTGGTCTGTTTTCTGTATGTCAGTTGTTGTTTTCACATAAAATGTTGTCCATTTAAAATAAACCTGAGACATTTTGAGTGGTGCCGGCAACAACGGGCTTCAGATTGAGGCGTGTTGACTCGTACACATCACAATTGAACCAAAGATCATTGTCTTAAAGTATCAACACAATCCTAATGCGTTTGGTCAGTTTTCCGTATGTCAGTTGTACTTTTCACATAAAATGTTATCCATTTCAAACAAAAGTGAGACAGTTCGAATGGTGCCGGCCACACCACGCCATAGATTGAGCTTGGGTTGACCCGTACATGTCACATATAACCCATGGAACGTTGTGATAATATATCAATAGAATCCTAATTAGTTTGGTTGGTTTTCCGTATATCAGTTGTTCTTTTCACTTAAAATTTCATCCATTTAAAACAAAAGAGACATAGTTATAGTGCTACCAGCCATACCACGCCTCAGATTTATATGGGGTTGACTTGTACACGTCTAAAATGATCCAAGGATCATTTTAATAAATTATCTACACAATCTTAATGCATTTGGTTGGTTTTCTGTATGTCAGTTGTACTTTTCACTTAAAATTTTATCCACTTCAAACAAAAGTGAGACACTTCGAATGGTACTAGCAACACCGCATCTCGGATTGAGACAGGGTTAACTCGTACATGGCACATATGACTCATGGAAATTTTTCCTAAAGCATCAATACATTCTGAATTCGTTTGGTCAGATTTCCATATGTCAATTGTTGTTTTCACTTAAAATCCTGTCCATTTTAAACAAAAAAGAGACACTTTGAATGTTGTCGGCCACACCGCACCTCAGATTGAGGTGGGGTTGACTATTACACGTCACATATGACCCATGTATCGTTGTGCTAAAGTATCAACAAAATCAGAATCCATTTGGTCAGTTTTCTATATTCTAGTTGTTGTTTTCACCTAAAATGTTGTCCATTTCAAATTAACCTGAGACACTTTGAGTGATTCCGGCCACATCGGGCCTCATATTGTGGTGGGGTTAACTCGTACATGTCACATATGACCCATGGATCATTTTTCAAAAGAATCAACACAATCATAATCCGTTTGGTTGGTTTTCTGTATGATAGTTTTTATTTTCACTTAAAATGTTGTCCATTTGAAATAAACCTGAGAAACTTTGAGTGGTGTCGGCCACATCGGGCCTCGGATTGTGGCGGGGATGACTTTTACACGTCAAAAGTGAGTAATAGAAAACATCCTGGTAACCCTCACCTAGTAACCAAAGCATACATACTAGAATTTAAAGTCTAAATTCCACGGCCATGATGAGTCCGTCCATGAGTCCTTAACATGTAACCCATGTCGTACCCTAACAATTGACAAGTAAACCAAATAAAACAAGTCATAATTCATATAACATGGAGAATATACAACAGGAATTTGTATTCAAATTAAATTATATCATTACATGCGTTTGATGATCATGAGCTAATAAGCTTACCAAGACATTCAGATAATTCAAGACAGACAAAAATGGAATAATCCTAAATAACATTGCATGATCAGAGAAATAAAATAAATCATGTGATATCATGGAGGGTGGGGGGGCTATCTGGGGGTCTCGGGAGGAGGGGGGGGATATCCTGGGGGTTTTCCGGGGTCTAGGGAGGAGGGGGAGGGGGCTGTCCGGGGGGCTATCCGGGGGTGTCCGGGGGGCTGTTCGGGGACCAAGGAGGAGGGTGGGGGCTGTGAGGGGGGCTATCCGGTGGGTGTTCAGGGGGTTGTCTGGGGTCCAAGGAGGAGCGTAGGGGGGGCTATCTGGGGTCCAGGGAGGAGGGTGGGGGGGGGGGGGCTCTTCGGGGGCTGTCTGGGGGGTGTCTGGGAGGCTGTCTGGGGACCAAGGAGGATGGTGGGGGGGGGGGGGGGGGTTGTCCTGAGTCCAAGGAGGATGGTGGGAGGTTGTCCATGGTCCAGGAAGAAGGGGGATATCTTGGGAGTTCACAAACACAAAAAACTCTATAAACATTCTCAAGATACACCGCAACTACTAAAATACAACAACATCCACAAAAACAGACAATATATAAAAATAACTCAACTCTAATACTATACTACGAGTCTAGATAAAACCAACAACTATAATAGATTAAACATCAAATCTCTGTAATATTAGTCAATCATGTAACAGATCAATTCATCCCACATCCCCATCACCATCATCACCACCATCATCACCCTCCTCCTCGTCCCCATCATCGTCTTCACCCTCCTCAGCACCCTCCTCCTCGCCCTTTCCCTCCTCCTCACCCTCGCCATCCACCTCACACTCCTCCTCTCCCTCCTCTTCCACATGAGACTCCTTGCCATCATCATCATCCATATGGACATTATCTTGAGAACCACTAGAACTGCCACTTGGTGCACCATATATAGAAAGTATCGACGACATATATTAATCAAAAGCTAGGCTGGCCTCTGGTAGAAGTGTTGGACAAAGAACTTCAATAAATTTCATAAATGAACTGGTTTCCCTAGAAGACTATTCATCCGTCTCTATGGCCCTTTTCTCAGCCGGTTATTCCTTTTCCCTAACTTGCTACAGCTTGGTGGAACTAAAACGCGTACCTGAGGAGGGCCAATTCCTCTTCGGGGCTATCCTAGGTCGACAACACACTCTTCCGGGATGCTCCTCTCCCAACACATGATGTAAGTGATCAGTGGGCCCAAAATTGTTTGGTTCTTGGGAATCAAGGGCCTCTAATGCAGCCTGTTACAAATATAAATATATTATTAAGTTACAAAATAGATATTAAAATATAAAATCAACAGATTAAAACTTGCAATCTGCTGCTGAGTCGCTTCGTTGACAACATTTCCATCCTTTTTCCCTCTTCTCGAGCAAAACTGTTTTGCTCGAGGCACACATCCTTCAATATTTTGTATTTTCCTCTACAATGACATTGAAAACTAAATTTATATAAAAACATTATCAAACGATTATATAATTGAGGAAACAAAAGAAAGTGTAAGTCGTAAAGAAAACTTTTAAACAATTGTCATACCTGCTTCCTCTCATGATCTGGCATCGTAGTACGTCCCAGTGTGTGTAGGTATTTTTTTGCATCAATGTTTTTTTTATTTTTCCCCAATTATTCCTAAATAAAATTCAATAATGTAAATGATAATATTAATTAAAAACATGAAAGTTATTATTTAAATACCTCAAATGTAATTTATACATTAAATTGTGTAGTCGTCTAATGAGTAATCATATGATGATACTGCTCTATAGGACAAACTTCCACGACTAGTACCACCTCTAACTCAGTGCCAAATCTAGAACATCAGCCATTATAAAACTCATGCTTGTAGGCTCTCCAAAGCTCTCCTAAATCCTTTAGACGTTCCGATCATGCACCCTCACTATCAAGAAAAATAAATCAAAGATGACATCAAAATATTAATTAATATAAATACAAAAATAATTCATGGCATAAAATACAACATATTTTTTTACCCATATCTCTGTCCAAGCTCTATCCTCGACCTCATGTGGAAAATGTCTCCATGATAGCGGGCTGACAAGAATGATGTCGGAGTATTTGGAAAGCGTCACCAAAAAACTCCGACATTGCTGCCCTGTTTTCTCAACCATTTGGTTGTCTTCATTGTAATCCACCATAACCTGTGTGCAGCGGTTTCACACCGAACACATGTGTGTATGCCCCCGCCCCCTCCTCCTATTAGTAGATGTATCTTTCATGAAAGAAAAAAAATATTTTATCAAAACATGTTATAATGAAAATAAATATTGCTATAAAAATTTGTTAGGGTTCTATAAATATACCTGCGCCAGTCTGATCACTGAGTACCGCTGGATCCATAGAAACTGATGGAACACCCTATGGTAGAACAGGTGTCGAAGACGGTGGAATATAGAAGCTCATAGAGATAGAAGTATAAGGAAAAAAAGACGAGACAACTGTATGACCGGATTCTGACTAGGGAGTGAGAATCATCATGGGATATGAAAATGATGGGCCAGAAGATGCACAAGGCGACAAAAAAATGGGAGGCCTAAATATCCTGTGTGTCCCAAACGACACACCGAGATCAGAATGTGGGAAGGATGACATGTTAGTGGGAGGGGTAGGGTATAGTTTGGTACACGAAGCTGCTCGTCCACCTCTGGTACGAACCCTCCTCGTACCACTGGCCTGAGTACTAGGACCAGTACTTGGCTCCTCGTCGAATAACTGTCGACGTATAGGTAGATCCTAAAAAAATGTTTACAAAAAAATTAATCACATGACATTATATATTCATTAAATATATATACTTGAAATAAATTACTCACTATAGGAACAAATGGTGGAATTACCATCTCCGCAATTCGACAATTGTTCTCCATCATTTTTTCCTTCGTCTCTCTTCAATTGGATGTATTTCTTGCTTTTGAAAACAAATATGTAATTAATTAGAAAAAGGAAACTAATGTGTAACCCAAAACACTAAATATATGAGGGAATAATAGGATTCAATGGTAATTTAGCTATAAATTGTTTTATAAGAGCTTGAATGTATTTAATAAATCATACAAGTTGTAATGTTCACCAAGTTAGAAATATTTTTTGACAGGGTTTAAATACCATTCAATTCCAAATTAGAAAATGCAATTCAAATAAAACTACAAAAAATAAACATTTAAAATTCACATAACTTTCAAGTTAGCTAAAAAATATTTGTGATCAATACTAAATCAATTTGAATATTACCAACCTCAATAACCCAACTCGAGGTAAACCAAAATAATTGAGAACATGGATGAATGATTCTATATATTTTCATCCACAACTTCAGGTTCACAATCAACTTTGAAAATTGAGCTATTGGAGTCATCAAAAGAAATAAATGTATTTGTTCCAATGGAACTAGGGATAGCCTTAATTCCATCATCACCATCATAAAAACATGTCTTGGAATTACTTCAACTATGACACCAAATTCAGGTCGAAGATGGTCTTTGACATTAAAAACTTGTTTATTCATTGATGCCGACACATATGGTTCTTCGGTAGCAAGAGTGTGAGTCATATTATTTACTCTAAATCCACAATCATCAATAAATGTGCCATGTATCTTCATCGAATCAAACCAATGGAATTTCATCATTGTGACTTGTCCATGATAGTAATAATCCAATATAATTATTTTCTCAACGACTCCATAATAACCCACATTTTCAAATTGTGGTATAATATCTGATGCACTGGCATAAAAAACTGTTATAGCAGTAACCATAACACCTTCATGTTGTGTTTTCATGTTCTTTGCTCATTCAGTGACAATAAATTTGTACCCATTGATAATAATTGATTTACAGTCACGAACCACGGTATTAGGACCAAAAACCAAAGCTCTTATTTCCTTAGAGACAGAGTCAGCATAAAAACACAATACCTTCTATATAAATGACTATTAAGCTTAATTAAATGTTGATATAATTATTTTAAAGAGTAATATTTTCACCTTCAATTTTAACCATGAAAAAAACTCTTTGCTATGAAAAGTCTCTCTCCTTATCAAAGATAAAGAACGATGCTTCCAATTTATCATTTTTTATGTTCCCTATAGATAAAAAATATGAATAGTTTAATAGATATATATGTAAGATACACATATTAAATTTAATTACCTGATATAGTCATCGAACAAATCACAGTTGAACAAAACAGTGTGATGTGAAATCTCGTGCTCTTCATGGCTTAATTTCATCAATTTATATGATCCGGGAATTCCTCCTATTTGATGAAGTGATGGAAAACTGGGTTCAATTTTCTCATACTGTTCTTCATGATTTCTCATTTGTATGTTCATTCTTGTAGTAAGATCAGATAAATACATTGAGCAGAAATCCATACATTCTTGAGCCAAGTAACCGTTCACAATAGAACCTTCGGGATGATTCCTGTTTTGGACATAAGAATTGAATGTGTAAATATTTGATTCAGTTGGATACATCCAACAAAATGAAACAGGTCCTCTCAGAAGTATTTAAGTGGGAATATGGACAGTCAGATGCATCATGCATGTGAAAAATGATGGGGGAAATATTTTCTCCAACTCATACAAAATTAATGGTGCATCTGTCAACATCTTTTGCAAGAAAGACATGGAAAAATTCTTAGCAAAAAGATCTCTAATCAAATGGAACAACTGAATAACAGTCAGCCTTACATTATTAAAAAAATTACGACGGATTTCTATTGGAAGAAACTCATGCAGTAGAACGTGATAATCACGAGTCTTCAAATATTTTAGCTTCAACTCTCTTCTGTTGACCCGTTTAGATATGATGCTTGAATAGCCATCAGGAACTCTAATAGTGTCTAATACATCCAGAAATTGTTTTTTTCCGTAGGTGTCATCATATAAGAAGAACATGGAAGTTTCTATTTATTTGCACTGATACGCACATGATGGTATTCTGGTCTGATGCCCCAATCCACCAAGTCATGCCGATATCAAAAATCATCTTTTGTCTTACCCTTTACATTTAGAATAACTGAAAGCAACATTTCACATATATTCTTTTTGATATTCATTACGTCTAAGCAATGACATTACAAATTGGTTTACCAATAAGGAAAATCAAAAAAGATACTCCTCTTTCTCCAATTGTAATAGGTTTCAGTGGAAACATTCTTTCTCTTTCAAGATTTCATTTGACACTTCCCGAATGAAAAACTGAAATCTTTCAATTCACTAAGAACATCAGTTCTAGACATACACTGAGGTAGATCATCGGTCTCTACGGTATTATTAAATCTTTGACGATTCATTCTATATGGATGATCATTTTTCAAGAATAATCGATGTCCCATAAATCTGAAACTACAAAAATGTTTCAGTCTTCTAGATCATGTATTCTTCATACAAACTGGGCATGATAGTTTTTCCTTCATGCTCCATCCAGACATCATTGCATAAGCTGGAAAATAATTGAGCATCCACATAAGCAAAAAACTCATCTGAAATATGTCTTTCGAACATGCATTGTATGTGCGCGCACCCACTTCCCAAAGATGTTTCAACTCTTTTATTAAAGGTTACATGTATACATCAATATCAATGTCGGGATCATAAGGACCAGATAAGAGTATACTCATGAAATTGAATGGTTTTTTCATACAAAACCATGGGGGAAGATTATAAATGTGTATAAAAACGGGCCATGTGGTCTGCAAAATAAGCATCTACCCAAATGGATTAAAACCATCGCATTAAAGACCCAGCCTCATATTACGCATATTAGCTGCAAAATCCGAATGTCGATCAACAAATCTCTGCCATGCAAATCCATCTGAAGGATGAACCAACTCATCATTAGTATTTTTTCTCTTGGTATCATGCCATAACATTTTTATTGATATGTCATTAGAAATAAATAGATTTTGGAGTCTGGGGATAAATGGAAAGTGCCACATTACTTTATGTGGAATGCGGGATGGTGTTCCATCAGATTTTGACATCCAGTGGGATGTGACACATTTTATACAGTCATTTCATTCAGCGGTTTCCTCCCAGAATAAACTGCAATCTTTTGGGCAAGAATGAATTTTGATTCTTGAAAATCCATGTTCCTTAACTAACTTCCATGCTATATAGTGGTTTGAGGGAATATCTACATCATCTAGAAGTAGATCCTTCAAGAGGGTAAGAATATAATTGATTTCTGTTTTAGAAATCCCATACATAGTTTTCTTATGAAACAATCAGATTAAAAATTACAGCTTTTTAATTTTATCGCATTGTCGATATATAGGAGTTATGGCAGTGTCATTCAATTTTTTCACCCTATCAATATCATCATTTTCACTAGATGAATCAGCTTTCCTCATAACGAAGTCTTCTTGGTTGAAATCCTTTCTTTTTCATGATGACGAATAAATGGAAACCGATTATCTAACAAATTCTCCATTCCAGTCCTTTCATTTCGATCATCACCAATTTTAGATTTCATTTTCTCCCCATTGTGATACCACACAAAGTAGTTTGCTTGAAAACCATTTTTGGTAATGTGGTAGCTGACTTCTTCACATCTCAACCAAGGTCAACCAACACAATTGGAACATGTGCAGTGTATGCAACCACTATCTGAAGCATTGTGAAATGAAAAATCTATAAAGCTCTCCAAATTGTTTTGAAAATCGCTTGAGATCCGATCGGTTTCATACATCCAACTTCTGTCCATTCTATAAAAAGAATTTATATAAGTAATTTTGTCATAAACAATTCAATATAATTGAACTTTAATATAAAATACATTTAAGTAAATGATAAAGGAAGAAGTTTCTAGTCGATGCAGTGAACTATTAAAATAATATAAAGAACAAGTACTCATAAATTAAATTAAAATTTATTTATATTCATTTTCATTAGGTCTATAAGAGGAACATGCCTTAGGTCCCATTATGTGTTATAGGAATCCCAAATCATTCACTCATGTTCAATAACTCATTATTGGAACCTCTATGGCTATACCTTTCATTACCCCATTACTTTCCCAAGTCATGCGCACCCCATTGGTGAATAAATTTCAGGGTTCTACACTAATATATTGTTCATGGCTTGTAAAAGAATTAATTTCATTAAGTATAGACAAAAAAAATTTATTTTTAAATTTGAGATTAATAATAAAGTATGTCAATGATAACAACATTACTGAATTTAACTTGTTACTTATCTAACATTTTTATGGATGTCTACACATGACAGCATGGCTAGTGAAAAGCACCCCACCCTCATAAAAGTGATTATTGGACAAGAAGGACATATAATATACAACGTACAATGAGAACCATATTTAATTGACCCTAAAGTTATATTAGTATAGTCATCTTGGTGGAAATGGAATATATGATCCTGGTTAACTGATGAATTCAAAAGCTCGTATTCCATATGTTGGACACTATCTAAGGTAAAAAATCATGTGAGGATGGGTTTAAATCATTCAATTTATTACATGATACTGAGAATGAAGGCTTGAATTAATGACTTGAGTTCACTGATTAAATGAGGGTAGAGGTTTCATAGGTTGTGTAAACAGAATGATTAAATAA
Source organism: Viscum album (assembly GCA_963277665.1). Taxonomy (NCBI): domain Eukaryota; kingdom Viridiplantae; phylum Streptophyta; class Magnoliopsida; order Santalales; family Viscaceae; genus Viscum; species Viscum album. The sequence goes on along the minus strand of OY728121.1, from coordinate 261,291,071 downwards.
GGGTAGAGGTTGCATACACTGTCCATGGTCGGGGAGTCCCAGCCGATTTAGAAACTAAATTAAATTACCATCATAGGTATCAATAAGAAACATCAACATCAAAAGAAACTACAAATAAAAAAGGACTAACAACATCAAACACTTTTTATGTTATACCACCAAAAAATGATCACGAATGTCCCTATACATTTTCATAAATCCAGAACATATACAGAATTTATAGTTATGAGCTTCATCCACCTGCACACACTCCCCACCCCACTTGGATAGCCCTACCCTCACCACACTTGGAAAAACCAGCCCCCCCCCCCCCACTTGGACAACCCTACCCCCACCCCACTTGGAAAACCCAGCCCCCCACCCCACCTGGACACCACAACCCCCCATACCCCACTTGGAAAACCCAGCCCCCCCCACCCCACCTGGAAAACCCTACCGTCACCCTACTTAGACACCATGTCAACCGTTATACACACCATGTGAAACCTTATAAACACCATGTGAACCCTTATACAATATTGTCATTATTACAACCATTAATAAAAACTTATCAAACAACATCACTTGTCAAAGATAATCAAATTGAACATAAATCAATAACAATATTGGATATATCAAGTAAAAAGAAGTCATACTATCTTACATCCTAAATGACCACCCACAACCGTGATTAATGACCACGAAGCTTCCCTTTCGGCCAAATCAAAATTGAAAACAAAATCACATAGTTACAGAAAAAAACTTCATTTTTGTGAAGAATAATAATCCCATGGTCCTCATGATATTTGAACTACGCAGTCATAATTTTCGAGATGGCCTTGTGTCCATGAAACCATATAAGAAACATAATTCAATACATGTGTTTTTCGGATTATCCCAAGCATTTTGAGGAACCCCAAATCAGTGAAAATGGTCATTGTGTTTTAAAAATGTGATTTAATAACTCATGTATGATGTTGAAGGCATAATGATTAATGGTTATATTAGGAAAACTAATATTCACTAATATTGCGAAGTTGGCATTCTGTGAATTAGTTTCATGAAGAAGGAAGAAGTACTACATGGGAAAAGGAGACGTCCCACCGAGAGTTCTCTTTGTAGATATCTTATTCATAAAGAACATTGGATTGTATGGTTAAGTATTTATTATTTCTTCTGTGAAGAATAATTAGGGACCACATAATATTTTTTAAAGTTCCAGAAGACACTCCATATGTTCTATTGTGCAAAGGATAAGTGAATAGTGTGTCATTTTGTATATATATAGATTTTAATAGAAACATGATACATAATTGTTATGTAGTACACATAGTGTACAAAAATTATGATGAACAAGATCTCCATGTTTGACATGATCTTAATGAAAGGAGTGATTTTCATAAAATACTATGAATAAATATTACAAAAAATTTCTTATAAGTTCATATACATGAAGGTGTAGTATTTGATGCATTGAGATTAAAAACAACTATGAATCTCTAATATTAGAACACAATAAAGAGACACCGTGCCCTTATAAATGTATATGTGTAATGAAAACATTAATTGGAAAATGTGTACACCGATGTAGTGATTTGAGTACACAATTTGTGGAGTAGTGAATGATAAATTTTTTCAAAAACCATAGAAATTGGAAATAACTATATCCTTGAGAATAGAAGGCTGTCCTTGAGAAGAGGTGGAAGGATATCCTTGAGAAAAGGTGGAAGGAGTATAACCTGGAAGCTGATCTGAAGGAAGATGTGCACCTATGCTCGGGATTCTCAAATGCTTCTGCGAGTCAGAATTGCTTCTGGGAGAGCCACACAATGCTTCTGGAATTGTGGGGAGGGGGCTACCTAGCATACAAATTTGGGGAATATTTTTTCCAACGGTTATTAAAAACTATTGGGAAAACTCCATCTTTCCAAATGGTTTGATGAAACCATTGGGATAAATCATTTTTTACCCATATTTCCCAACAGTTTCATCAAACCATTGGGAAAAATCATTTTTTACCCATATTTCCCAATGTTTTCATCAAACCGTTGGGGAAACTCAATTTTTACAGTTCATTACCAATAGTTAAAAAGAAACGTTGGTATACAAGTGTTGGGAAAAGCATGATTCCAGTAGTGTACATTACCAAAAGGGAACTACACTATTCCACAATATAACCCAAAAAACAATACAACCAACACAATATTAGAGTACTACGCAGAAGACTAAAAAAATGACCCAAAATAATCCAAGACACACACCAAGGCTCCACACCAAGCTTCATGCTCCATGAAGCACCACATATCCTAAGAATCACCACGAACCACTAGCAATGAGATGTGTTACCATTACATGTATCCCAGAATACGACATCTGAAAAATCACCAAAGTGCCAAAGTAGGGGGTGAGTTCTAATAATCAATAGGTTTTCCCCAAATTTCTTCTCTACACATTCCACTAGGATAAAACCGTTAGTAAATGTATATAAAGCTATTTATATAAAATAATCAGACATGAAACCAATACCATGGGCCAAACATACTCTTACAAAGCCACATCGGCCAAACCAAGAACCCAAGGGAAATCCAAACAATCATTCCATAAGCCATATCAAAATTTAACATTAGATAAAAAATTTCTATCTTGCAAAGTAGTTCACAACAAGACAACAAAAATGGTGGGACTTCCGCCCATCCAGTTCACTCCATTCTCAACTAGCAGTACTTCCCGACCACTACCCACATTGGTGGTTCTTCTGACCACTATCCATCAACTTTTATATTGAGACTTACTCCCCACTTCCACATAACCAACACATGCCATAACACTCAACTAACCATCAGGAACAAAGAACCAATGTCGTATAATAAGCACACAACCATTTTCAACACATTCCAATTTACATCAATAAATCACCAATTTATTAAAAACACCCTTTAATTTTTTCCCATGAAAAACATGATTTTAATTAAACATATTTATTGAAAACTATTTTTCATCAACCATTTGTTTTCATAATCATCCACTAATGATTTTAAAATCAATATTTTAAAATCCCATAATAAACCACCTTTAGCAACAACAACCCTTCTTCCCCAAAATCCACCAAATCATCGCCAAATGGATTTCCAACAAGATTTTCACTTCATTGTCATAATTAATTTAATGAAAAAAATCTAATTGTAACAAAAAACCACTCATTCTAACCAAGTTGAGTCGAGAGATAAGCAACCTAACTTTAGGGTTCCGGTGAAAACGACCCACAAGCAACCGCACCCTAATCTGGGAAATCGCTTCATGAAAACTGCTCTAGATATCCTTCCCTATCATCCACAAGCCTTACAAACAACACCCAATGAAACCCCAAAAATAGTTCTACATGAAAAAAAATTAGATCTAGAATACCTAGAGGGATAGAGAGATGAAGATCTAGAGGAAACCACAAAGAAACCAAGAGGATAGACTTATCCGGGAGAAACCACTTTAAAAACACTATGAAAACCATTTAAATCACTTCCAAAACGAGTGGGAGAGCACCTTGAACCTCTGAGAACCAAAAATCCCAAGTGAGGATCAAGTGGGAGAATATTGGGAGTGAAATAGGTCATGGTCGAAGGATCCCGAATTTAAAAACCATTCATTTAAGTGGTCACACGGTTAGTCTGCAATGTTTGAAAAACCATGCGCTAACTATGCACATGCCGATGTCTTGAGAGGAGGGGTCCACACGGTTGCCTCACATGGTTTGGAAAATCGTGTGCAGGCCGTACGAAGGCTACTGCCTCTACCTTCACAGTTTTGGGGAGAACCCGCACGGTTTCCCCTAACCGTGCTCAAACTGTGCTCGATAAGAAAAGTATCCAAACTTATTCAAAACCATTTCAAACTCTCCCAACCTCTTATCAACTCATACCACGTACTTTAGACACATAAAAACCATAAAAAAGGCTACATACCTCAAAATGGGGGTGCTACATTCTCCCCACCATTGGAATTCCCGTCCTCAAAAAGTAGTGAACCCACTGTTGGCCGAAAGATCTCGGGCCATTACTCGACCATATCTTTCTCATGCTCCCAAGTCTCCTCTTAGATCTGGCCATGATGCCACAAAACACAAACCAGACCAATGCTTTTACCCCGCAAGAAATTCTCTTTCCTATCCACAACCCACACTGGTACATGCTTCGACGAAGCATCCTACTCTAGCTCAACATGATCCCATCGAATGACACAGACCAGATCCAGCTGATACATTTTCAAATGTGACACATGAAAATATTTCTGCACCGCATTGAACCTAATTGGTAAATACAAATGATAAGCCACCTCATCAACCCACTCAAGAATCTAAAAAGGTCTAATATACCTTGGATATAACTTTCCCTACTTCCCAAACCGATGATGTCCCATCCTAGGATAGATCCCCCAGAAAACAGGATCACTCACCTCGAACAACAACGACAGTCGACGATGATGAACATACAGTTTCTAACGACTCTGAGCCATCTCCATTATCTTCCCTATTAACTTGATCTTCTCCATAGTCTCCTAGAAAAGGCTCAGTCCATCCATTGAGGACTCACCCGTTTCCACCCAACGAAGTAGAGAATGACACAACCTCCCATACAATGCTTCAAACGAAGACATATGTATGGATGCCAAATAATTGTTATTATATGAGAACTCAACAAATGACAAGTGATCCTCGCACGAGCCACCAAAATCTATGAAACAAGACCACAACATATCCTCCAAATTTTGTATCGTCCTCTCAGATTGACCATCCTTCAGAGGGCGATATGCCGTAATCATGGTCAACTTAGTTCCAAGGGTTTGCAGTAAGGATTTATATAAATGAGATTGAAACCTCAGATCTCTGTCGGATACGATCGAAACTGGAACACCATGCCTCTTTAGCACCTCCCAGATATAGATTTTGGATAGATCCTCCTCCGTAAGAGATTCATGAATTGGAATGAAACGAGATGTCTTCGTTAGCCGATCCACTATCACCCAAATGGCATTGTAATTTTTGACCATTATTGGGAGACCTGTGACAAAATCCATCTCTATTTGTTCGCACTTTCAAACAGGGATTGAAAAATACTGCAACATTCCTGTTGGCCTCTGATTCTCTTCCTTGACCTGCAGGCAAGTCAAGCATCTCGAAACAAAATTAGCCACTCTTCTTTTCACACCAGCCCACCAGAACTATGCTTTCAACGATTTATAAATTTTATGAATTCCAAGATGAACTACACACCTAGAATGATGATACGCCCGAAGAAAATCCTCTTTACAAGAAACTGGTACAACCAAACTATTCCGAAAACAAAAAACTGAATGTCCAGTCAGTTGCCAACCGTCAATGGTCTCCCCACCATTGAGTTTAGACTTCAAGGTCACACACTCAGAATCAGATATCTGTGCCTCTTTAACCAGGCCAACCAAGTCAGGAATCAAAAAAACCCGAAAGAAGACCACTCTATCTCCCTGGTCCTCACATTCCAGTAGCATGTCATCTATAACCAACATCAACTGCCACCGATCTGATGCTTGTTTCACCACCTGAGCATATAATGTTCTACTTAAAGCACCATCCACTGAATTTCCCTTAACTGGGTTGTTCATCAAGTCAAAATCAAACATCTGAAGATATTTCATCCATCTTCTTTGCCTCAAGTTCAAATCCCTTTGTGAGAAAATGTGCTTCAAGCTCTTATAATCTATATATACTATGAATTTCTATCCAAAGAGATAATGACGCCACACTTTCAAAGCTTGGACCACTGCTGCCAATTACAAATCATGATTTGGGTAGTTATTCTCATGCACCCTTAACTGTTATGATCCATACGCAACCACATGATTCCCTTTCAAAATAACACACCCCAATCCTGATCCTGATGCATCGCAATACACCACGTACCCTTTTCCTGGTTCTGGAAAAACCAATATTGGTGCTGATTTAAGGCGACCCTTTAGCTCTTCGAAACACTACTGAAACTATTCATTCCACTAGAATGGATCAATCTTTCTTGTCAATGATGTCATCGGTGAAGCGAAATGTGAAACATTACAAACAGAAGGTCGATAATACCGAGCTAGACCAAGGAATTTCCTTATCTCGAAAGCATTCTTTGGTAGTTGCCAAGAGATAACAGATCCTATGTTTTCTGTATCCACTAAAAGGCCCCTTTCAGAAATCACATGGTCAAGAAAATAGACTACCTATATCTAAAAGTAACACTTTGACAATTTGGCATACAATCGATGATCCCTCAAGATCCCCAACACTATCGCCAAGTGATACTCATGATCCAACCTTGTCTTTGAATACACCATAATATCATCTACAAACACCACCACAAATAAATCCAGATATCTCTAAAATATAGGATTCATCAATTCCATGAACACCACTGGTGCATTCATTAGACCAAAGGGCATAACCACATATTAAAAATGGCCATATCTAATTCTGAAAGCTGTTTTAGGAATATCATCCTTCCTCACCCACAATTGATGATATCCTGACCTCATGTCGATCTTGGATAACCAATGGGGTCCCCTCAAATAGTTGAACAAATCATCAATTCGTGGAAGTGGAGATATGTTCTTTATCGTGACTTGGTTAAGTATACGATAATCAACAACAAGCCTCAATGTTACATCCTCATTTTTCACAAACAACACCGACACTGCCCACAGAGACATGCTAGGCTAGATAAATCCATTGTTTTCTAACTCTTCCAACTAGACTTTCAATTCCTGCAATTCAGATGGTGTTATCCGATAAGACATAATTGAGATAGGACTAGTCCTAGGAAGGAGATCAATCGTAAACTCCACTTCTATTACCTGAGGTAACCCAGAGAATTATTTGGGGAAAACATCCATGAACTGATCCACCACTGCTAGAAGAACACCCTGCTCAACACCCTCTACCGATTCCAATGACAACACTGCCAACTGATACGATAACGTGCCCACTACCGGTGCCACCAAACCTGTTGCACCTTTCCTTTCATGCCTGTCTCCTCTAAAGAGATGTCTAACAACATCATGTGTCATAAAATCCATTGTTCACGCATTACAGTCATTGTGGGCCTTAAACGCCACATCCAATCCTTTCCTAGGATTAAATCATACAAATCCATCTCAACCCCAGAAAAAATTACACATTAGCTCAACCTCGCCCTAAATAATACAACATGATCTACACAAGAAGGCTCAAAAATCTCTTCAACCGAGAAGAGTTTGATGTTTCAAAACTGAAGGCATCATTTCTACCCTTAAACCCAGAAACACAACCACACATGAAGAAATAAAAGAGTGTTAAGAACCCGTAAAAAACAACACTTACATCATGGTTATGTTTAAAAGAATAGTACCTCACACCGTGGATGGTCCCGGCTGATCATCCACAACAACCTGCTCAGCTTCGAACAACGCCATGGTTCCCATACTCGGCTCTTTGTTGCCCTGCTGAGGATTGTTGTTGTTCTGAGAATCACCATGACTAACTTTTCTTTGCTTACGATGGGTATGCTGCTCTCCCTGTCCCATCAAAGCATACGATGTTTGTGATCCCTGAGGAGTTTCACACACACTCGACCTCAGAGCATTCCTATAATAGAAATAAAGATTCCCCATCTGCTTGCAATTGTGACATGCTCGAGGTTGTGCCGTACTTTCCTTCTTGATGTGCGCCATAGAGCCACACTGAAAACATCTTCGTTTTATCTGGGTCTTTGGAGGAAGACTTACCGATCTAGCCATCAGATTATGTGCCATACTCAAGCCCTAGGAATTTCTGTCCCTCCTCCACTTGAACCAGGCATTAGAGTTCCCACTATTCCCCATGGGTACCGCCATGCTACCTCCGCCCAGAGCTCCCAACAGATCCTGCTCATCCACCGATGCTCGATTCACCATCTTTGTGTAATCACCGATACCGAACACTACTATTTTTGGTTGGATATCTTGCCTTAACCCCACTTCGAATATCCTTTCCTTCAATGATGTGCTTCCCTCCACCTCAGGTGGAAACCCCACTGAGTTCACAAACTTAGCTCCATACTCCGTCATAGACATATGCACTTTCTCTAGACTGACGAAATCATTCGTGCACTGAATTCTAAATGTATATGGGTAGAATTGTTTATTAAACAATTCCTCAAAGCCTTCCCATGTCATAACCTAGTCCATCCCCTCTTGGACTACAAACTCCATCCACTGAAACGAAATATCCTCTAGCTTATACGTTACTACATTTACTTTTAGCTCTACCGTTGTCCCCAAGAATTTAAAAATTATGTTCATTCTGGACAGCCATGCCTCTACTATTTCCGAGTCCAAATAACCCCTAAAGACAGGTGGATCCTTCTTTTGAAACTGATCCACATAATAAACATTCTTTGGTTAATCCTCTCTATTCACACATCCCACAGCTTGGAAAGCTTTCACTATGCTCTGGACTAACTTCTGGTTCACCTGGGGGTCAGGTGCAACCATGTTCTCATCAACCACTTCTGGTTGGTCTCTACAATGCCTACCCGGTGCCATTTATATAAAAAATGACAAACAACCATGAGTCTCAATTCCATAGACATCAATAATTCTCATTTCAAATCATATTACACAAAAATATCACAACGAGGACTTCCACCTTTCCATATTTTCCAGGTTTCACAATTTTTTAAAACCAACCCATTGTCAAAATACCTAATTTACACACATTAAAATTTCACACATTAGAAAAAACATTTATCAATTCAGCCCATAAATCATTATGCCTTATGAAATTTAAATCCTAGAGGGAAGTCATTTCTACCATATATGCCATGCTCATCTCATTGGCTACACCCAAGAGAATGAGATTGCCAATGCCTATAAGTGTCTCCAAAACTCTTATGTACCGAACTCCATGGTAAAATGAAGTTCAACATAAAAGGGTTAGTTATGTCCTTTTATTCTATACATTCCATGTTCTAACATTCCTATGCCATGATACCATCCCGACTCAAGGAATATACCACAACAAATGTAAACTCCAAATCAAAGAATGAAATCCAAAAGACCAAACAAGCGGACACCAGTTATAACACCCAACCCCTACCTCATTGTCTTGAGGAGGCAGTGAGGGTTACATCGCCTTAAGAGAAGTTCCCAAGCTGCCAAAGTCTAGAAATAAATGAAGAGGGCTTAGAGAAACGATTGGGGACCAATTTTCCCTTAAGATAAAACCAACCAACCAAACGATCCACTATCAACAAACTATATGATTCATGTTAACAAAATAACCAACTCATACATTACCAAAATGGAACTACACTATTCCACAATAAAACACACAAACCAATACAACCAAAACAATATTAGAGTACTATGCGAAAGTCTAGAAAAAAGATCCAAAATACGCCAAGACACACTACACAGATCCACACCAGGATCAATGCTCCATGCACCACCACATATCCCAAGCATCACCAAAAACCACTAGCAATGAGATGTTTTACATTTACTTGTATCCTGGAATACGACATCTGCAAAAGCACCAAATTTCCAAAGCAGGGGGTGAGTACTAATACTCAGTAGGTTTTCCCCAAATGACTTCCCTACACACGCCACTTGGTTAAAACTATTAGCACATTTATATAATGCAGTTTATATAAAATAATCACAAGTGAAACCAATACCATGGGACAAACATACTCTTACCACGCCACATCACCCAAACCAAGCACCCAAGGGAAAGCCAAACAGTCATGAAATAAGCCATCTCACCATTTAAAATTATCACAACAATTTTAATCTTTCGAATCATTACACAACAAGAAAACCAATATGGTAGGACTTCCACCCATCTCATTCACCCCATTCTAAACTAGTAGTGCATCCCGATCGCTACCCATAATGGTGATTCTTAAAACCACTATCCATCACCTTTTATAGTGAGAGTTCCTGCCCACTTCCACATAACCAACCAAGCCATAACACTCAACCAACCAACAAGCACAAAACATGAAGGCCGTGCAATAAGAACACAACCATTTTCAACACATGCCAATTCACTTCAATAAATCACCAATTTATTGAAAACACCATTAAATTATTTTCCATGCCAAACCACATTTTAATTAAACATATTTATTGAAAACCATTTTCCATCAACCATATTTTTATAATTATCCACGAATGATTTTAAAATCAACATTTTAAAATCCCATAATAATTCCCCTTTAGCAACAATAACCCATTTTCCCTAAGATCCCCCAAATCATAACCAAATGAATTTCCAACAAGATTTGCACATCATTATCACAATTAATTCCAAGAAATAAATCTAATTGTGACCATAAACCACTCGTTCTAACCATGTGGAGTCAAGAGAGAATCCACCTACCTTTAGTGTTCCAGTGAAATCGACCCACAAGAAACCACACCCCAATCTGGGAAAACGCTTCATGAAAACCACTCTAGATCTCCTTCCCTATCACCAAAAAGCTTGAAAATCAACACCCAAGGCAACCCCAATAGTAGATATACTTGAAAGGGATGTAGATCTAGAAAATCGAGTGAGCGAGGGAGATGAAGTTCTAGAAGAAACCATAAAGAAACCATGATGGGAGACTTCCCAGGAGAAACCACCATAAAAAACCCAGGAAAAAACATTGAATCACTTCCAAAATGAGTGGGAGAGCACCTTCAACCTCTGAGAACCCAAAATCCCAAGTAAGGCTCGAGTGGGAGAAGATTGGTAGTGAATTAGGTCAAGCTTGAAAGAGGTCGAATTGAAAAACCCTTCCTTTAAGTGGTTGCATGATTAGTCAGCACGATTTGACAAACCATGCGCTAACCGTGCGTACGCCACTGTCTCAAGAGGAGGGGTCTGCACGGTTACCTCTCATAGATTGGAAAACCATGCGCAGGCCATGCGAATCCTACTACCTCCTCCTGCATGGTTTCTTAGAGAACCCACACTATTTCCCCTAACCGTTCTCAAACCATGCTCCTAAAGAAAAGCCAACAAAATTATTCAAAAACATTCCGGACTCTCCCAACCTCTTCTCAGCTCATCCCATGCACTATAAACACATAAAAAACCTAAAAAGGCTACATACCTCAAACCGTGGGTGCTACATTAATGGTACTATGACATATGGACTCACACGAGAATAAGTCAAACATAGGAATGGGTTTTCTCAGGTGTTAAGATACCATATCACCTTCGAATAATTTGACATTTGACGGATGTCGAAGAAGGTTTTAAGATATAATATTAAATTGGGAATTATTCATTATCTTGTAGGAGATAATGTTAGCATTGAGGTAAAGGTTTCCACGAGAACCCTGTAGATAATATAAAAAAATATAGAATAAATGATTATGTGATAAATGGTTACTTATGCATTAATATTACTTATTTAAAAAATTTCATACACACTATGACATCAATTTTGTTACACATCGTTGGTGGTGGACAGATGAGTAGTAATCAAACCCTACTTGGGCTGCCTGATCGGTATACAAATAAACATTATTATTATCTAAACAGGTGAAGGGAAAGGGCCCTATGTTAGATTTCTGATTGAGGATGGAGCTTAAAGGTGTGAAACCGACGTGGTTCGGGACACGAGTGGGAGTCATAAGTTTCTTTTATCTTATTATAATTTTTAAACACTTTTATAGTGATGATATCATATAATGATCCATTTATTAGTTAAATATTTTATTTTAGGTTTTTGTTATCTTATGGCATTGGTGTTGTGCAGGTTATATATTATTCCTCTTTTTTTTTATTTCTTCTAGTGTCTTACTCTAATAAAAGAGGGCACAGTCTCCCTAGTATCAAAAATAGACCCTCGCGGGTAGTCAATAGCCTATGGAATATAATATAGTGCACTTTTGTTCATGGGATAGATTGGCTCAAGGCACTGGTTCGTGGATCCTAGGCTGGCATGTCCCTTTAGGGTGTCGAAGGACTAGTTTTCTTTTATTCTTATTTTCTCTCACTATTTGTGAAAGGTAGTCAAGAGACTAGGAATAGTAAGGGATTGATTATTATATCATGCATGGGAGTAGATACCCCATGTATATGGGTGGACACATGTACCTAGGATGGGATTATTATTATTATTGTTTTCTTTTATAGTTGAATGTTATTTAACCTTGGGTGATGCACTTGTTGTGTGATGTGATTATTGTTTCTGTGATTTGTCGAGATTGACTTGTGGCCCTAAGTGGAATGTGAGTTGAGTCTACATGCTTAATTATAGGCACTCATGATTATTTTTTGACATGTATCACTATATTTCTTCATAGGAAAATGGGTTTTGGGTGTGTTTTTGAAATGAATTGTTTTTTCCTTTCTTGTGAAATAGAAATGAAAGTTTTTCCTAACATGAATATGAGAATGATTATAAAATGATGCAAGATGAAAATAAATGAGTGTCTAAATGAGAAACATGAATAACGATAATGTGTTTACCCTTGTTAACCACTAAATAGGTATTGGATGGTTAAATGTAGAGATAGTACATCTGTCTTGACCATGTGGTTGGATAAAGTGGGAAGGATATGATATGGTTTTTTTGTAAATCCCTCTTGTTAACAATTCTAAATATTGTGAAATAAAAGTCATTAATTTTTTATTAGAGACTTTATGTGGGTAGTTTGGTTAGTGAGAATTCCTTATTTTGAGAACTCTATTTTTGGTTGTGTGAGGAACCGTATGGTTTTGGTCAAAAGGTGGTGATATGTCAGCAGGGACGGCGCTAGATAATTTTGAACGGTTCAGGTGTTTCTAAATAAAGAGGTAACATCTATGATGGAGGATTTTTGTTATTCATGGATAATATACTATTAATTAGTGACGATCATATCCCCTACTTTGGAATCCTTGGTATTCTTAGCAAGTTCATGATTTATGCCTAGATACCTAAAGGTGTTTTCATTAGATATGGGGCCCCATGGAAGTTGTTCATATGAAGCAGTATATATGTAGAGTTGGATAGTCCATGGTACTCCATTGATATTTTTTAGAAGAGGTTCTCATGATGGACCTAATGTCTATGAATTCTGTGGGTCATGGGTTGTGGTGGTTATATTTCATGAAAAAGAGGTGTTAACAAAAATCCTAAGGTAGGGAGGGATATGTTAGTATTATGTAAATGATGCAAGACCATTAGGTTGAAATGGTGGCATCAAAATGATAATGAGTAACATATATTGTTCATGTTTATTTTTCTCTGGAGGAAGGTTGGGTGGGCGTTGGAGTTGGTGGATGTACGTCCATTCTAGGATGTTTTTGATGGTACTACTAACTTATAATGTTCTATGGTTTCTTATGGTTCTGGGGAACAATGAATTTAGAAACACATCAGGTATATTGAGGAGGTTGATCTTGAGAATGATTCATTCCATGAGGAGCATCTGATATGCATATTGGATAGTAATGAGTAGGTGTTGCAAGAAAACAACATGTTGATAATTACTGTTTTGTGGGAACATGGGAATGATTTATGGAAGAATCATTAGAGAGAGAATTATATAAGAGAGAATAGTGGCCTGACCTTCATTGATTCGGAATCTTCATGTTTCATGGGAGTATTTCTTGAGGATGATCTATTATAATGTGGGGAGATTGTAAGAACCCATCTATTTCAAGGTGCGTCTCTATTTAAATTTTGTAAAATATGGGTTGTTTTGAATTTAATTCTTAGATTGAATTTAGTTACAAGTTATAAAAATTACACCTATAATATTTTAGAATATGAAATTGGATTTCACCATGTGATATTAAAATTTACCACATGTAATCTTTCACCATGTGAAATTAGAGTTCACCTCATTTTATCTTTTACTACATGTAATTGAATTTGACCCCATGTAATCTGAAATTAAATTTATTAAATGGTTTGATGTAATTTCCACAAGAAATCTGTTAAAAATCATTACGTGATGTGAAATGAGGAATCATGTTTTATAATTATCATTGCAATATTTTTAAATATGTATTTCAAGCATCACATAAACCATTCACACCCATTTTACCTCACTATAGAACCTTCGAGCACCACCATCTTTGACTGAAGACATCATTCACACCACTTTCTTGTACCAAAATACATATTTGCATTGAAATATTCAACTAAATACCCTCCTAACACCTACCTCATTATTGTGGATCTTCTCCCGTTATTGTTTGGGTGTCTGCTTCCTTCTGGAAGTGATCTCGCATCAAATCTAAGATATTCGAAACTAGATTTTTATAGTATACCTACTGGTTATTAATCTTCTTCTAGATCAATTGCTAATATATTATTTAGTTTTTGTTGAGAAGAATACCATAGCCATTTTCGGTCATAGACGTAGGGATTTTTTCACAACCACCTCCACTTTGAAGTAGTCAGATATAATTCTTGTTCATCGACGCATTATTGATTGATTACGTTCAAATAGGGATTATCTGTTGAGAAGCAATCATCAACATTTTTGATGTAGGTAGTCTTAAATTAAAATCCTATTGCATTGATAACTATTACGTGTATGCAATGGTATAATTTCTAATAGATTTTTTTCAATTTCATTCATGATAAAATTAATTAATTTGATGAATTAATTAAATAAGGAAAATGTGAAATTGAGATATTGATATTTTAGATCATGAATAATTAATTGGTAAATTAATTATGAGATTCTGATATTTTGATTTGGATAATTAATTATTGTATTAATTATAGCGAGATAGATATTTTTGAAACTGAATAATTAATGGATTGAATAATTATTGTCACATTGTAGTCATTGAAATGGGATAATTAATAGTAGAATTAATAATTGGATAGAGTTATTATTATTAAATTGACAAAGACAGAATAATTAATTGGGTATATTGAATTGATTAAGATATATTAATTAGTTTAGGAATTAATGGGCGTTATTAATCTCATTATGTTGGACTAATTAATTCTTAAATTAATTATGTGGATTTTTGTGATTGTGGGTTTGAATTAATTAACTAAAAACTTAATTAATGTGACAAAGGTAATTATGTAGTTATAGAATAAAATAAAGGGATTAATTAATTGATGAATTAAATAATGTGAGTGACGAGATTATTTAATTGTCAAATAAAATAAAGGTATTTATTATCTTTTAACGAGTTAATGTAATGTGTGATGGAAAAATTAATTGATAATTAGTTGAAGGAACTAAAGATTATTAATTAGATAAGTATTAATTAATGAAATTTGAAAGGGGAAATTAATAGGAAGATTAATTGAAGAGATTAAATGAGATTAATTAATTGTGAATTAATTAAAGGGATAGACATGGGTAATTAATTAGTGAATTAATTTAATGGTTTATTTGTGTTAATTAATTACGAAATTAATTAATGGAAAATGTGTTAGATTTATTAATTGGTGAATAAATTAATTGGGGTTGTGATGTTAATATAATTTAATGAGTTAGATTAATTAATTGGTGAATTAATTAATGGGGATTTTTGTGATGAAACAATTGAGTGAATTGGATTAATTAATTATGAATTAATTAATATGGATTTTTGGGATAATTAGTTATTGATTTAAGATGATTAATTGTATATTTAATCAAGTGATATTGAGTTGTTTATTTGAGATGATTAATTTTAAAATAAATCATGTGATATTATGTTGTAAATTTAATATAAATGACTATGAAATATTGAAATATTTATTTGAGATAATTAATTGTTGGATTAATTATGTGATATTGGGATTCGTGATTCAAGAAAACTAATTATAGAACTAATTATGAGTTATTGCATTTGTGAGTGGAAAAATTAATTGTGGGATTAATTATGGGATTTTGTGTTTTTGGATAATGATTAATTAATTGATGAATTAATTAATGGGATTTACAAGATTAATTAATTGGGTAAATAAATTAATGGGATTTATATAATAAACTAATTTTGGAATTAGTTATGTAATTGATGTTTTTACTTAATTATTGAATTGACTTATAGAATAGAATAGTAATAAATAATTATTGAATTAATTAATGTATTTTATGTTATTAATTAATTTTCTTATTAATTAAAATTATGGATGTGATTAGTTCCTTGTGGAATTAACTAGAAAAGTAAGTGATTTATTAATGGTTGGGTTAATTAAAGATGTATATGTGCTTAATTTATTGGGGAATTAATTAATGAGTGTCATGTGAAGAATATTTTCAGAAATAGAAATGCAGATGATCTAAATAATTAATTGATAAATTAGTTAATATGATAATGTGTTGAATATTTATGAAACTATATAAATGAAGTACATATGATATTTATTATTAAATGGTGAATGGTAACATGCTCATTCGAAAAAATATTATGAATGCTTACAAGCTCATTTGATTATGTATTATTAAATGCTGAATGGATACAAGCTCATTCATCCAACTATTATGAATTGTAACATCTTCATTCAATTTGGTATTATTAAATGGTGAATGATAACATTCTCATTTGACCAACTACCATGAATGGTAACATTGTCATTCAATTATTTTTTATTAAATGTTGAATGGTAACATGCTCATTGGACCAACTATTATGAATGGTAACATCATCATTCAATAATTTATTATTAAACTAAGAATGAGAACATGCTAATTCATCCAACTATTGTGAATGGTATCATAGAAATTCAAATTTTCTGATTAAATGAATGGTAACTGGGTTATTCTTTTGTGAATATATGATGTAAACATGGTCATCAAAATTGTGTGATTAAATGAATGGTAAGATGGACAATAATTTTTGAAATAAAAGTGGTAATAATGGAACTCCAAGATATGGCCTCACATGATAATAATTTGAACCCCTACATTAGTCAAATAAGGTGATGAGATATTATAACACCTTTGAATACAACGATCTTCGACATGAGTCAAAGTAGGTATTATGATATGATATTACCTATGGAATGTTTCAGTCTTTGGTAAGAGATGAATTCAGTATTGAGGTACGGGTGTCCATGTAAACCCTTGAGATAATATATTTAATTAAAGAAAAAATTATTATTTGATAAATAATTATTTATGAAATGTACTTAATTCTTTACCCAACTATATAAACTATTTGACTAGAATTATTTTAGACACTCTTGGTGGTGGCCTACTGAGTTGTATTCACACCCTACTTGGGCAACCCGATCCTTATGTGACTAGAAATTATTATTATTTGTACTCGTAAAGGGGAAAGGAAATGTGTTAGAGTGCTGATTGGGGATGGATCTTGGAGGATGGTACCAGATTTGGTTCATCACCTTAGTGGGAGTTGTTAGTTACTTTACTCTCAGTATAATTTTTAAACACTTGTACATGGCATAACATGTTTCCCTTTTTAGTTAGAAATGGTATTTTATTTTTTTGGTTATCTTATGGAATAAGTATTGTGATTTTTATATATGATTATACTATTTTTATTTATTTATGCTTGTGTCTTGATCTTATAAAGGAGGGTATAGTCTCCCTATGATCAATAATAGACCATCACCGCAAGTTGATAGACTATGGAATACGAGGAGTCATGCCTGAGGTTATGTGACCGACCAGTTTAAGGCACCGATTCTTGGAACCCGAACAAGGCTGTTACACCAACGATAATATTAGAAAAATTGTTTGTGGGTCATACATAATCACTCTAAACTTTCATCCCCATTTCATTCTAGATACATGATTAGAAAACTCATGTTCTAGACATAAATTTCACCAGTATAACAACACTCTATTTACATTCATGTTTGTAAATCCTAATAGACATGGTTAATTTGACCATGTGTCACCCATTATAGACCAAATAGTTGATCTGAATAGTTATCACTAACCGTGTACTAACTGTGCGCCACGCTTCACCCTTCAAAAAAGGGGATCTCAAAGCCGAATTCTCATAAAACACAACTGAAAACCCGGGAAAAATCCCTAAGCATTAACCCCATATATGAAACACATGTTTAGGGTTTACAATTATCATAATTATATTCTGAAATGTGGATTCTGATTTGAAACATCCACCAAATGAATATTAAAATTCCTTTATGAATTCCATCATGTTCATACCTAGGGATCTTGAATCCTCCCCACAATACAATTTATTATCCCTGATAATACTTGGGGGAGAAAAACATCACCCACCCTGGTTGGGCTATGAATTTGTTGCTTAAAATGTTATATTTTGTTTTCCAAATTCTTTATGTGCATGAAATAATCACACAATTATATGGTCCGTATTCCATTAAAACTCTAACAATTCATAGAAACTATTTCCAATGAACTATGATTTTTCTTATCCAAGACCCCTAATCCTGATACATGATTTGGTCATCATCTATTTCATAAACTATAATATATGGAAGTACTTTATAGGTTCTAGTATATAATGTCCATTTCTGAACCATGATACTACCATCATTATAATTTCCTACCGAAACACATACATAGTATCTTTGGACAGTCCTGGAAATTTTATCCATTTAATATAACAGTGTAATTTCAGTCGACCCAACCACACAAGTCATTATTACATCTCCATGAAAATTTACATCCAACTAACAGAGTACACCTACCTCAAACACCATCAAGAATTATGTAGTTCCTCACCAATAATATAAATTATTTTGAGGGAATTCAAGTTGACTCACCTTTATATAAGTATTTTCAACAAAAAATCTTTTCATCAACAACCAAAAAATATCAAAAACCACTATATGAGGCAATTATCTCAAGGAATATTGAGATCATTCTATGAAATATCCATGAAGATCATAACCGACTTCCATTGGATTCTGATGGTACAACCATTCCTTTATCATCTCCATATTTTTTCTCGAGTACTAGTATTTCGATATATTTGATCCATCATCCTTGGATTGTCACAGGAAATCATAAGCCTAACTCCCACAACTAGACTTCACTAGAGTAAATATTTGAACCTCTATAGAATTTAATGAGAAAACAAGCCATACATGATTCCATTCTTTCATTAAATTATATTGGATAATATCCAAGGATCAATGTAAATATCCCATGGTCCTTGTCCCCAAGTGTTTCTTTATTGAGATTGAAATCTCGTTCCCCACCTTAAAAGTATGCCAATTATTATAGTAATGATAATAATTTCTAATTACCACAACCCATTCTTGGTCCATACTTATACCTAACGATAGAAATCACTGAGATCCTTCTCATTCCCAAGAACCAATGAAAATGTTTTCCATCCATCGACACATATTCTCCTGAATGGATTCCCTGGTGTTCCTTAAGATTCAACATGAAATGATGGTCACCACCCAAAAATGAAATTTTTTTACTCCCTACCTTATAGATTACCTTAAAACTCTCATCAAGTTTAACTCTAGAGTAGTCCATCCATCAAATGAAAAATAGCATGTAGGTAGGTCAATGTATAGATGATGTTGTCTCATCATACTTTGGACGATGTCAATTTATTAGTAATGATCATCACAATCCATTGAATATAATAATATTAGATAAATAGGTGTGTATCTCTATCTTGATCCACTCTCCCATCAACCTGGATATATACTCCATGGAAAACCACTAACACCACATCTCTTAATAATGTGTGCCATGATACTTCCACGGGTCAATTATCTCATTTTATGTAATTCATTCTCAATGACATCCCTCATTAAGAGATATTCATTTCATTTATAAAATGATATGCGTCTTCATGACCAATAGAATCAGATTAAACACCATCAATCCACAAACCAAACATGGCCTCACTTTGAAATTCAATCCCTTATATTAACCATGCGATACAAGTGACTGATGAGATTTCTATATGAAGCAATTGTAAATAAAGTATCAAACAATTTATAAATGGACTCATATTTTAGTGAGTCATTAATAAACAATTCCAAATTCAATATTCCAAAAAAGTAACCATTTTTATCATGCTCAGATCTCCCACAAAACCTTTATTCAAAATCAATCACCTCGACTCTGCTATGATTTATTAAAAGGCATCCCACCTCGAGAAGTCACATATTGTATTAGAAGTAACATAAACAAAAACACTATTCAACATGTCTAGAAACATGAAAAATCCAATGCATTGATGTTTGTGTCGATACCCAAGAACTCTCAGTGGTTCCTTAAAAAATGATTTCATCACCACTCCAATATAAAAATATTTTACCACCTTTTATACATTAATCTCGAGACAAGAATATAAACAGTCTCACCACCACCAAATAAATCTATAAACTAGAGACAACCCCTATCATAGTTTTCACTTAATCAAAGAAAAAAACCCTAACCCACTAGGGTCTGAGTCACAATTAATGCCCCGAGTTCTCCCACCTATCCCTACCAATAATGTTTGTAAATATGGCCACAATGTTTGTACACATATACTTATGGAATATCACTCTATAAAAATATCCCACATTAGATATTTGATTAAGTTTCATCAATCTCACATGTAAAATTTCTATAAAGAGGTAATACTAGAGGTATGAAAAGAAACATTGTCCTATAGGGGTCTAAACCTTTCAACATTAGTGTGAAGTTTTCACCTACCGAGCATCAAAATAATAGGAAAAAATACCTTCTATTAATCCACATTGGGGAGTTATCCCTAAAGGGTTAAATTGTTAACATAAAAATATAAGGATCTTAAAATGATTGTGTATCCAGACAGTAACACCCCTTGTGGTTAAACATTCTAGATGACCACTTTACTTCACGAGGTGTTGTTTAACAATCTAAGAGTCTTACAAAAATAAAACATTCAATGTATAAATCACAAAATTCATAGGTAATATACTGAAGTTTCAACTATATTAATATATATAAGGGAGTTACCAAAACATTTTTGGCCCTGTTACAACCAAAATTCTTATGTATGAACACTGTATTCGATTGCATGTATGACACACAACACCACGTGCATAAGGAAATATAAAATATAGATACTTTAAAATAAATTTACTATATTAAATAAATTACATCTATTATATATCTTGATATTAAAATGAAATTGTGTTTTCTTGCATCGTACGTGATAAATAATTTCTTTGATAGATTACATTACACGCAAGACATAGTTTTACAGTAGAAAAATATATTACTAAAATATTATTATTTAGTATAGAATTGAATAAAATTTCCCTAAAATTAGCATTTATGTATATTATTAACTATAATTTGAAAATATAAATTTTATAAACATATAATATGAATTAATTTCTTACCAATTAATTATAAATTAAAATATAAACTGATTGAATATAAAGGACGTGTTTTTATTCTCAAAAGGGTGTTTTATTTCAATAAAATAAACAAATTAAAATTATTAGGTGATATTAATGTAATATATATGAAATAAATATTCAATACAATATTATTGACATTAGATAAAAATATTAAATAGGAATATGATAATAAAAAATCCATGTTTAAATATAAAAACCTATAATTTCAAAATGATAGTTTTACCGCCTTTTAATAGAGATCTTATTTTAGATATTTTTTTTTATTTTTTACAATTACTATATTCCAAAATAATATACATTTTTTAAATTGAATGATGAAAGTTATTGTAGGGTGAGGTTTTTGTATTTTCTTATGATGTTTCATTTTATGATGAATAGTGAAAATTAATGATTTTAATTCAAAACATAGTTTTAGTCTAATTTATTTATAATGATAAATTATATATTTTATTGATTTTAAAGGTTAATTACATCAATTTTATATCAATTATTACACTTTATGATATATGAATCAATTTCACACTGATTTGGAATATAAAAAGGTAGAAATCTTTTGAATATCATACTTTAAAATCCTGCTTTATCATCCCCTATATTGGATTGAATTTTCAATAATTTCAACCAATTATATGATAATAATTTTTAAAAATTGATTCCAAATTTGGAATCAGAATAGTTTATGACATATAAAAATCTCAACATAGTATTTGAAAAAAAAATATCAGTGAAAGTGAATAAAATTAATTTTAGTGTCTAGGAGAAAAATTTCTGTAACAAGGGAATAAACCTAAAACGTAAGGGCCAAAACGACCTATAAAATTTCATAATGAAATTTTATTACCATATTAACACATGATAAAACTATTTATCAAAATTTGAATATAATTCAATGAACATTTCGAAAGATTTTTTTTGTGGAATTCCATTTTAAAAAACATACAAGAATTCCACCTCTCCTCCTCTATAAAAAGGCACGTACCCCTATTCATACATCATAATACCTTTGAGTCACCTTGAATATTCTACAATAATATCACAATATCCTTACCATAAACCTATAATCCTAAAATTGTTTATAAATCTATCTATGGAATACCCTTGGTGCAAACCAAAAGGGGTTACCCAAAGAAGAGGTAATATCCTTTCTCAAGATCTTTTGTTTTATTTTAATTATGACCCCTCAAACCATATTATTTAATTATTAAATAATAAAATGAGAATAAAATATATACTGAGTTGTTTTTTTATTAATTTTTCTACCCACACTGACACAAACATCCATCAGATAGGTACCAAACTTACAGTTTTTGTGTACAGAAAACTACCATCTCACAAAACCATGTATTTCGTTTTTTCGTTTCTATCTGTCGTGGTTGAAAATAATGAAGGTAAATTTTTTTATATTTTATATATTATATTTATAATTTTTTAATATTCTTTCATTATTTAAAAATTAATTCCTTTATGCATGCCAGTTTTTTCGAATACGATAACATCATTTGTGGAAGTGTGGACTATCTCTTCCTTAATGTAATTTGATTCATTCACACTATACATTAAATAAATAAAATGTGGTTTTAATAAAAATTTGTGACATATATAAAATATATATTATAATAGAATTTTAATATACATTATATCATTTACTATTGACTCTTTTAATATGGTAAGGAAATGAAAGTAGTGTCCACACGTACGTACAACCAGCCGTCTCCATGAATAGTGAATTTCACTTCCTTTCTCTAAATTGTATGGATTATTATAAATACACATATACTAAAAATATATTTAATTTAATTATTATTTTACATATTTAAGATTATGATATCAAGATATATGTAACGGTTACAACAAATAAAAAGTGAAATCTTACTCGAGAATCTATGCAATTAACACATGAAATAGTGAAAATAAGGTATGATTGCTAACAAATAAGTAATACAGTATTATAAGAAGATCATATATGATATCATAAATAAGATTATGATTCTATTATAAATTAGTAACTTATTTGAATCAACTATACATGAGGGGAAATAACTCACAAAAAATTGAGGATAAGGTAAGGATTTTCATCTCACTACTCACATCAATGAGATTAATGTCATAATCACCACTAACTTATTTTTTGTTATGTATATGCATGCCATTTTGATATATTATAAAATTATTACATTTACCATAAAGATATTTTTTTTACTTTTAGTTATCTCATCCAAACGATTTTAACTTGAAAATTTCCCAGTAGTAACTGTTATCTTTATAGTCTCACATTCACTTGGCATTGGTAACATTCTATTGAAAGAATCACTGCATTATTATCATTTGATCATAAATATCAATATTATAATGAAATGGATATGTTTATTTCCTGAACAGTATAAATTTTTTACATACATTGTTCCCTTTTATATTTATACAATTAACTAGGGAATTGATGATAAATCTTATCCTCTTATTCAATACATATATTTGATAAGGTACATTATTCATAAATTAAATCAATTATTAGATATATGAGTAATGATTTGGCCATTTATGAAATGCTTCGCGCCTAATTATAGATATCCCCTAGAAGCATCGATAGTCTCATGAGAAACATTAGTTAGCCAAATTAGATGTATTTTTACCTGATATGCTAAATTGTCTTCTAAAGGATATTAAGGGTAATGTTACCATGTACCTAAGAAATTTGGCTTTCAATAATTAAGAATTTCCATCATTCAGATTATGTAATGATTTATCCATGAGATTATTTATTTGATGGTTTCTATGGATGAAATTCATTATATGTTTATTGTTTAAATGAAATGTGTTTCATTTATCTGCCATGTCATATAGATTATGTCTTATCAATATATTTATATGGAATGTGTACTAATTTATTTACAATTAAATGATATATTTTCTCATTTATTCTATATTTATTCTATTTTACTTACCATTACTGAGCATTTGAGCACACCATTATTTTTGATTGTTTTTATTTGGTTCTGAAGAAGAAATATCGAAAATAATATTTCAAGTATATAGTTAATTTAATTTTATTATGTATCTTGTTTTATTTTCAATTATACTAATGTAATATACGTATCAGGTATATAATCATATATTAGAAAACTAATAAACCATTTTTTAATCTGGGGTTTGTTCTATTTAATCTTGCTAATGTAATAAAATTATGCACGGTCTCCAGGCTCCTAGAGTTACGAAATTATAGTTTATATCAAGGGATTAATAGTACCAACATTGAAAAATAGATTTTAGAAACATAGAGTATGGAACATAACCACTAGTTAGTATGTGAAGATTATTACATATGAATTTCCAAGAATTTTGGTAAGGTAGATATTATGTTTGACATCCTAGAAATACATCATTGTATGGATAATAAAAAAGGGAATGGTTTTGGAAAATATGTACCTAGGGGAAAAAATAAAAAAAGGTGTGTTAGGCCGGACTCAAGCAAAGCCTGGTACACAACAACAACCCACACTACGCACCTCGTTAGACACTCGTATGAGATATTCGTAGGATAATTTTAATTTCTTTTAAAAAATTATTAGGTATAAAATTGGATAATGAGAACGAGTGACATGGGTTGAACATGAGGTGTTTTAGAATGAAAATAACGCGTCCTGATATATACATTATAAAAATGATTATATGGGTTTTCCAATATGAAAATTGATTCTCACACTATGGTTTTTGGTTTTAGGAAATTTTTATACATTTTATGGACATGAGTTTTAAGGTATTGATAAACTTTAGTGTTATTTTGATCATTAATGGAATTTTAATAACAGTCAAGTAGGGTTATTATGATTTTCAAAAAATTTATATTTAAAGCCTTAGTTAAAAGGTTATTTTTTATTTGATATCAAGGTTTTCCATTATATTTTGTGGGAAATTATATTTATATGGATTAATAAAAGGAAAAAATGAATGCCAGGTGACAACCCATCATGTCCGGAGTGGTTTTAGTCATGAACTCATGACCGATGGATGATAACGGTTTCACTCCAACCACTAACCCACACAAGGTCTTGGTTAATATGTCATTGTATTTAGTTAAAAAATATTAAGAATAAATATTAATGATGAACAAGAAGTTTCAATTTTTATGTTTATAGATTAATATGCTACCATTATTTGGTTTGGAAAAAATTAAGAGACAAATGTATAGAATTTTCACCCTTTTATGGACTTCATGATCCTTTAATACTGTATTCTACTGCTTTTGGAATCAATGTTAATTTTTGGATATCCAATTCCTGATTTAATGGATGAATTAGATATTGAGAAAATCCCCAAAAAAGATGATTTTTTTTGTTGAATTATGTAATTTAATTATATATCCTTATTTAATTTGTTAGTAAATAAATTACTAACAATATTAAGATGATAAAAAAAATTATCCTATTAAAATAATTTTTTTGAACTCCTATTTTTCTAAATAATTATAGATTTATGACTTTGAGGCCCTTAAATCCCAGCTAATCATTCAATTGTTTATGATCAATTACCTTAATAAATCCCTATAAATATTTACTCGTTTCCACCATGTTTTTATCTCCACTTACCAATAATGGTCTACTACATAGAAACCAAGATATATATCTATTCATGTAACCTTGTACTTCTCATTTCAACATTTCAAGAAAATGTTTTACAAAACCTTATTAGGTTGTAGGGTTTCATCATAGGAAATATCAATAGAATTAATTAAAAATATTGAGTTTAAATTTTATGGATGAAATTTATTTAATGTGTGGAGAATTTGATGCCCAGAAATTCTAAAGTAAGAACATTATATTCGATATCATGTGTGATTAAAAACACCAAGAACATAAGGTAAGGTAATATCCTGAGAGTTTAAAATATATTTTGTTTTTAAAATATTCAATATATGATATATATTGAAATGAAGTGACACTGAGTTTTCTTGCATTTCATAAAACCACTTGTTTCTTTAATATCTTGTGTTACACATAAGACCATGTTTTAATGAACATCAATATATTACTAAAATGTTAGTTTTTAATTTAATAAGATATAAAATTGCATTAAATATAATTTTTTGAATAATATTAAATATCATTTGAAAATACATGTTCCATTGAAATATAATATGAATTTATTGGTTTCCAATTTATTATAATTTAAAACATAGACCGATTGAATATAAAGGGAATGGTTTTTATGCTCAAAATCTGTTTTTTCAAATAAATTCAATTAATGGAAAATATTATGTGATATTAATATAATATATAGATAATAAATAATTATTATAATATTTCTTACATTCATCTAACAGATTTTATAGGAATAATATTAGAATAAACCTTATTTTACGTAAAAAACCCCATATTTCTCTAAAGAAATTTCAACCTATTTTTTATGTATACCATATTTTATATCCGTTTTTTATAATTTTATTAATATAATATATCAATAAAAAATTATTTTTTCAAATTTAATCATTAGAATTAGGATAGGATACATTTTTGGTATTTTTATGTGATGTTTTATGTTTTGATTAAAAGTGAAAAATTCTGAATTTTAATTCAAAAATGTTTTGTCATCTAGTATATTTGTAAGGAAATATTATATTTTTTTTTCTGAAGATTAACTAGGTAAATTTTATATCAATTATTTTTTTAGTTCATTAGAATAAATTTCAATTTTATGTTTAATATAAAAACATAAAAAACTTTTGAATATTTTACTTTAAAACCCCCTAACATAGTCCCATCAGTGGGATTAAATTTAAATTAATTTCCTACAATTATGTGATTGAAATATGAAATAATGGATTCCATATTTGGAATTAATATAATTTATAATTTCTAATAAGTACAACATAGTAGTTTACAAAAATGTTTAGCGAAGCTCATTAAAATTATTTAAAGTGATAAAGGGAAAATTAGCTTAATAAAGGAATGAACCATAAAACTAAGGGGAAAATGAGAATGAAACTTTTTAAAAAGATATTGGAAAACCATATTTTGACCCTATCATCCTATGGATGTGATTTGGACCATTTTTGGGAAAATAATTTATAGAGAATCTTCAGTGGAATTCCATTTTCTAAAATTTACAGGAATTCCACTCCTCCTTGAGTATAAAATTTCACCCACCCTTACAAGTAATCCCACATTTTATATCCATTTGGATCGCCAAAAATCTTCTTAAATAATCTCCCAAAATCCCATCCATAAATCATTATTCCTCACATTTTTTATAAATATACCCAAGGAAGCCCTTATGTTCAAACCAAAAGAAGTTTCCCAAAGAATACGCAACACACTTCCTCAAGATCTTTTGTTTTATTTTTCATGATCCAACCACTAAAATATTATTATTACATGATTATTTAGATACCTTAATAACATAAATATTCATATATGTTTTTAGATTATTTGTTATACTTACACCTACACTAACATCCAAAAAATGGGTAACTCACTTACCGTTTGTGTATACGGAAAACTACAACCTCACAAAATTATGTCATTATTTTTTCATTTACCACATATCATGGTTAGGATTTATGATGGAAAACATATTTATATATTATATATATGATTTATATTATATCATTATTCTTTCATAATTATATTGTAGCACATACATTTATGCACTATATTTTGTGGGAATACGATAACATCATTTATGGAAGTGTGGACTACCACCTCCTCAAAAGAGTATGATTCATTCACACTATATATGGAACATATAAATGATGGTATTAAAAAATTTAGTTGAAATATATGACATATATATTATAATTTAATTTAATGTACATATATATTCCTACTTTTTATTCTTTTCACAGGGAAATGGAATGAATGATTTATTCATGCATATGTATGACCTTGTTTGTTTGAACAGTGCATTTCACTTCCTCTATAAAAATTTTATTGATTTTTATAAATACATATATATAGAATAGATATGATATTTACATCATGTTTTATTTTCATTTGATTATGAAAACATGATCTATTTAATAGGAACAAAAAATAAAAAGTCAAAACATACTCGAGAAACTAGGCAATTAACACCCGAAATTGTGAACATAATGAAGCATTACTAATAAAAGTGTAATAAGATATAATAAGAATATAATATATGATATATTAAATATTTTTTTGGTTATATTATAAATTATTAAGATATTTCATTCAGATATTAATGATGTTAAATACCACACAACAAAAAGGATGGATAAGGTAAGGGATTTTCATATCAATTCTTACATTTGTGAGATAAATGTCATATTCCCCACTTAATTATTATTTTTTATTTATATACAGACCATTATTATATATTATATCATGAAAGTTTCATAATTTCATGGTATTTAATGTTTTACATTCAATTATTTCATCCATGGGGTTTTTACTTGAAAATTACCCAGTGGTAAAAGTTATCTTTTTAGTGTCACTTTATTTTGTAATTTTCAAATATAAATTGATACAATCACTTCCATATGATAAATTTATATTAATTTTTCATATTATCATATAATTGATATTATTATTTCCAAAATCATATAGTATTTTCACATCTAATGTTCAGCAGGATTTTTATTCTTTTAAATGGGGAATTATTTATAAATATGTATCTTATATTCAATAAGGATATTTGATAAGAAAATTTGTACATAAATTAAATAGAAATTTGGATATATGAATATTAATTTGGAAATGTATGAAATTGTTGGGGTAAAATTATAGTTAACCCCTCAATGCATTATTAGTCTCATTTGATGAATTTGTTTTCAAATTTTTATGGTTTATACCTGAAATGCTAAACCCTCTTATGAAATGTTTTAATGGTAAATCTACTATATACCTAAGAAAAATAGTTCCCAATAATTAATAATTTCCCTAATTTATATTTAGTTATCATTTATCTATGAGATTATTTGATTTAAATTTTCCATAGATGTAGTTCATTCTCAGTTTATTGTTTAAATTGAATTTTTTTCATTTATCTACCATGACATATTGATTATACATTATCAAGATATTTATATAGTATTTTTATTCAATTATTTACCATTACATGACAATTTTTATGGTTTTTTCATTATTTATTCTCCTTTTCTAACGCTTAATGAGTATTTGAGATCACCCTTATTTTTTTTACATTCCCCATGTAATGAAAAATAATATTTGAATAATATTTAAAGGATGTAGTTCATTTAATTTAATTATGTTTCATGTTTTATATCATATTTCACCAATGTAATATTGGAATCATATATGTAATATAGTTTTCCAAAACTTCTATATAAATTATCTCTTAAAGATTTGATTCCTTTTAATTATTCGAATGTAATAAAATAATGCTTTGGCTCCATGCTTCTGGGGTCATGGAATTAATATCCCTTACTTTACCATAAGGCATTGACCTTGAAAACTAATGTCATGCCTAAAAGATTCACTAAGATCAACTGAAAACCCATTAGGTCAGAAATAAAAGATATTTCTCACTAAACCTATAGGTAATGTCTATATTCCCGTTAAATGTGATTATCATGGAAAATTTATTACTAAAACCTAGATAAGGTTCTAAGGTATTAATACTAGTAAAGATATTATTTGATTCACTTAATCATTTGAAATTTGTAATAATAATTTAAGTAGATCAGGTATATTCTTTCAGAGGAATTAGTTATAATGGAAAAATCATTAAAAACAATAATTGGATCATTATTTTGTGGACTCCTCAAATAAATATAGGAAAATTATCACATAATTTACATTAAAAATAATTTTATTTAACCACACATTTTCACACCTTACATAGTTAATGTAAATTTCAATTCCATGATATAGAGGAAAACAACATCTGGGATGCAATTTTAATTTCAATTAACTAATTCCTCATATCAATAAATCATAAAGCATACAAATGATATTATTATTAATTAAGGATGATTGGTTACATATGATGACACTAGGATTT
Source organism: Viscum album (assembly GCA_963277665.1). Classification (NCBI taxonomy): domain Eukaryota; kingdom Viridiplantae; phylum Streptophyta; class Magnoliopsida; order Santalales; family Viscaceae; genus Viscum; species Viscum album. The sequence goes on along the minus strand of OY728121.1, from coordinate 261,260,823 downwards.
TATGAAAGGCCATATAATTTTTTCCCAAACCCATAAATAACATTTCCATTTATAATAAATATACCCCATGGGGTCAACTACTAAGAACAAAAGTGGAGTAAAGGAGACCGATCAGGGTCCCATCATGGAAATATGGGTTCAGTTTTATGGGAATAAATTCCCAATTTTTTTATTCAATGCTTTATGAATTACAATTGGAAGCCCAATTAAGTTCAATTATTTAATAATTAATTTTTTCATAATTTTAACACACCCTATTAAGGGTTATCTCATATGAATAATATTACAAAAATCACTTCAAATGTTTCAGCCTAGAATTAATGGATTTAGTTATACAAGGCGTTATTCCCAATTTTTCGAGGTATGGGATTGTATAAGTTTCAATTGACACACCATTTTTCTGATGCCCATAATAATATCTTTAATTTGTTAAGAAATAAACAATTACCTTGAAATATAAAGAATTTATTATAGTTATTTCACAATCCAAATCAAAGCCATTTTATTTATTGAATTCCTTTGAACCTATTAGAAAACAATTACACCTTCAATATAGGATTTAAAACACTATCTAGGTTAATGGTGACAAATAAATTAAAAAAAATATTACATCATAACTATAAAAATTAATCTATCACAAAATCATGTAATACATGAATCTCAACATGCCAAAAAAGAAGTATGTAATACGTATGGGCATTGAAATTATTACCAAATAATATTATATAGATAAGGATTATAGATAATTAACAAAAAAATTTATAAAAATAAGTATGGAACATTATCACGCAAGAATGGTATATAGAGAAGCATATTATTGACATGTGAACCCTATATACTTAAAATTATTCCTGAACCAACCCATTATCATTCCATAACAAGAAATGTGGTAAATCCCCTAATACATTAGCCAGTAGAAAAGTACATCAATCAGTCTTGGTGAAATAATAATCAACTATAATAACAAACAATATGAAAAAATCACTATCAATCAAAACATGATTCACCCCTTGTGTCTGCATTTGTCATTCCTAGATACATGATTTTCAGGAAGAATTGACACAATCCAAGTATCGTATCTACTATCACCAAAAAAATGAAAATGTGAGAAAGAAAATCCTTGATATTGATTTTCACATCCTAAACTAGTTCTATCTATAAATATTTACTATATCAGTTGATGGTAAGGACTCAAGCGCACCTTCTTGTTCAATAGTTTCCACTGAATAGAAATGAATATAAAATAGTGGTATTGTGGTGAGGCTAGACCCTATGGACCGGTACTAAATATATTGGAATAATAATAAAAAAATGAAAGAAGAAGAGAGTAATAATTGAAAATACAAAGTGAATTGGTCACCAATAATGTTCCAAATAAATCAACCAGGCATGATTATTTTGATACATAATGAAAAATAATTTACAATACATAAGGTATTAACTACAAAAATACTAGTTTCATGAAGGAATAAATAAATAAAATACCCCATCCTTGTAGGAATCATATGTGCATGGTCAGTCCCAAGCTCCTTTGTCAAGTACTTGTTCATAATTAGTCAGAACTGGATACAAAATCTAAGGTCCACACTAAAAAATAATATATTTTCCTAGGTACCAAATGTTGCCCCAAACATGGTTTTGATTATCCCCACCTAATTGGATTGAGTTTTGGTGAAATTTCCAGTTGGACTTAGGTGAAATTACAAAGACACCAATGACAGGAAATATATCCCAAGGGCTTCAATACAATTGTGGGACTATTTTCCTTTTTATATATAAAACAAATGAACCAAATATTACATAAAAAATAATACTACCTGATAAAGGATACAAATTTAAAACAAATCAAATTAATTAAATTAATATCTAAACCAAACTACAATGGAATACCACTACATAAGACTACTAAAATCAAAGTAAAAAGTAGATGAAAAAACCAATAGAATTGAAAGACTCAAAACATAAAACCATGATCTATATCTAACCCCATGCTCATGTATCACAAAGCAACACTAAATAAGTGTGATTATTTACATTTAACTCTGTCCAGATAGACAATATGTACAAAATCACTAATGTTCCATAGAAGGGGGAGTAATGAAAATATGTTGGATTTCCACAAATGAAATCCATAATAATTACACTATGATATAATAAGATATAAAATTTATATAAAGAGATATATTTAAAACAATTGAAATCATTCTATATCGAAATATAAAACAATTTCACAAAATAAAAAACGGTTTTCTAAAATTGATTAATTTCTAGGTGATGAAACTAAAAACATCATTTAACCATTTGTCAAATATAATTTTGTAATAAACTATTCAATTTAATATAACTACATACCCAACCTCCCAACCAAACAAGCTTGGTGTTTACCTTTAATGGTTGACCTTCACACTTATAACATGCCCCTTTGATGGGGGAACTTTATGACTATTATTGATCTCATTTGACTCACACTTAATCAATTAAGCCCACCACATGCCAAAACCACATTTTTAAAAACATTTAAATAAAAATAATTTAATTAAAAACACATTTCCATGAAATAAGGCCGAAAACCCTTTTAAAATCATCATTTTAAAACCATATTAACATTTTCACATTCATCCAAAACACCCAATTTGAACAATTCCATAAACTATCACAAAAGAAGGTTTCCATCAAGAAATTCACAATAATTTAAAAATTAATTTTAATAAGGAAAATAAATTTGAAATAAATCATTCATGTTATTTGAATATGAGTTGAGAGGGAATCCACCTACATACAGAATTTTGGAGAAAATTTACAATGAAATGAAAGTACAAACAAAACCTAGTTGAATATACAAAATTTAACATAGATCTATTTCCTTAGCATCAACACAACCATATCTCATCATTAATGGATTTAAAAACCATACATGAATATGTAATGAACTAGATGAAAGAATAATATAGATGGAAGAAATAATATATATGAAAAATTACAAAAAACTACCACAAATTAAGACATACCATGGATATTGGGCTTAAATGAACCATGAAAACACATTATATCACTCTCAGATCAAGGGAGAATGGTGTTATGGAAACTAGGAGGAATAAATATATATTTAGAGAAAAATGGATGTAAAATGATGGGTTTTGTGAAAATTATATACTGGATCCTCTTTTTAGGATATAATTTATATGCCACGCATGGTTTGTCACACAGTTTGGAAAACCATACACTTACATTGATCCGTTATCTATATCAAGGATAAACTCACACGGTTGACCAATATGGTTAGATAAAATGTGTCGAACCCTGAAAAATATTTATGTCCCACATCTCATGGTTTCTCCTAGGTGGCCGCATGGTTTGAAAAAACATTGTGCCTATCCATGCCCCTACCCAAATGCCCTTGTTTCACCCTTCATGATTTCATTCTATATTTTCACAATTATCAATAATATTTGTCAAATATTGAAGCATTATAAAAGACCTAGAAAAATTACAAATGTATTCTAAACCCTCCCCAACTTCACTCAAACACATTAATTTATTTATTAAGTATAATGAAAGGGTTACTTATTTGAAACCAAGGGTGATATATTCTCCCCAACAATTGTCTTTACATCCCCATAAAGTAGAAAATAATTATTGATCTAAAATATTTAATTCCATTTACTGATCATTTCCTTCTCATGTTCCCATGTTTCGTCAAGAATCTAACCATGTTTACAACGAACCAGTACTAGACTAATGATTTTCCAATGCAATAAATTCTCATTCCTATACAGAATCCATACTGAAATTTGTACCAATTAATCTTCTTGATCTTGGTCGACATGATCCCATCGAATCACTTGGTCAGGAATAGAATGATACTTTTCCAATTGAGATACAAGAAACACACTAATCACTACACTGAACCATGGTAGAAAAGAGAACCAATATTCTACCTCACCAACCCATTCATGTAACTCAAATAGGCATATGTATCTAGGAGACAACATTACCTTGTCCCAAATACGATGATTTAGAAGCGTTAATAAGATCCTATTAAAATCATGATCACTCTTGTCAGTTGAAAATGACTTCTGAAGATGATCCACATACAATTACTGATGAATCTAAGTTGTCTCTATTTTTTTACTGATGAACTAAATAATCCATATTTTCTCTTGGAAAAGGATCGATAAAACTAGGGGTGTCTCACATATTTCCACCCAATAAAGTCAAGAATGAAAAGGATGCACATAAATTTTTTCAAAATGGCCTATATATATCAAGTATTGACAATTTGTTTTATATGAGAACTCCGAAAATGGTACAATATGTTACCATGAGTCACTAAAAACCATTACCCAATCCCCCAACATGTCTTCTGACATTTGTATAATCTGTTTGGATTTTCATTTCATATGAGGATGATATTCCGTACTCATAGTAATTTGAGGCCCATGGGATTTCTATATGTATTCTCAAAAATGATATATAATCTTCAAATTTCTATCGGACACTCTGAAAATAGGTATAAAATTCCTATTTAATACTTATTATTTAAATATTTTAGAAATGTCATCCACTATATGTGATTAATGAATAAGGAGGAATTAGTCTTACTTTGTGAGCTAATCCACTATCACCAAATTTTTATTTTGTTTATGAATGGTTATATGGAGACCATTCAGAAAATCCATTGATATGTTCTCTCATATCAAAAAGACTATTTAATTATTGTAACATACCTTTTGGTATCTGATGATATTACTTAACCTACTAACAAGATATGTATCATAAAAAAAATTCAACCACCTAAATTTTTATACCGACCAACCGAATCTATTCATTAAATGCCTTATTCATATTCATTATTCTTGAATGAACAACCCATATTGAATGTTGTTAATCATGAATATGTTGTTCATAATAATCCATACATAAAACTATATGATTTCTAAACAAACAAATAGAACTACCATCCATCCTCTAGGCACTAATGGTCCTAGAATTTTTTTTTTAAACCTCATCTCAATATATTTTGAATTCGATTAATATGTGTCTTTAAATATCTCAACCAAATCCAGAATGACCAAAACATGAAACAAATCCAAAAATTGACCTCAATCATTACATTTGATGTGTATATTGGCTATCACTAACATAAACATCAATTCATCTAATAACTCTTTTTCAAACTCTTTTTATGAGTTTTTTCATACTGGATATTCCACTAAATTATCTTCACATGATAAATTCCTCATGTAAAATTCAATAATTTGGAGATACTGCAGAAAACATCATTGTATTGTGTTCAAATACCAATATAAAAAAATATTTTTCATGCTATTGACTAGAATTCCGAAATTTATCATTTGATTGTAATGGAAAATTCTTCCTTGCCAATGTAGTAATTAGTGAATTAGGTCATGAAAAGTCACAAACAAAGCATCTAAAGGAACCATCCTATTAAAGTAAATTGTTTCTCTAAAATACATTTGTTGGAGGATTCCATGAGATGATGACATCTATAATTTTTGGATCCACAGAAATCCCTTTTTCAAAGCATACATGGCCTTGGAAATGTACCAATCATATCCAAAAACCACACATTGATAGTTTGGCATAGAAACAATGATCCTACAAGATTCCCAAAAGTAACACCATGTGTTTCTCATGCTCATCCCTTTACCTTGAATACGCAAATATGACATGCATAAACACCACCAAAATAGAATCCAGATACCTATAAAATATCAGATTCATCAATTCCATAAAGATGTATTGTTCATTAGTAAAAATTAAAGGAATTAACACATATTCTTAATGGTCATATATACATGTAAATGTGCTCTTTGGGATATCCACCTTTTGAAATCACAATTGGTGATATCCTAATCCCAACTCAATTTTAGAGAACCATTGAGCTCTCCTAAATTGATTGAAAATATCATCAATGTGGGGAAGTAGATACATGTTCATTACTATATCTTGGTTAAGCATATGATAATAAACACATAGGTGAATAGTATCATATGCCTTTTTGAAAATGAAGACCACTGCATTCCATAAAGATGCGCTCATCCATATGAACCCATTTTCATTCCATATCATATAACTCCACTTTTGTCTCCCTTATTTCTATTGGTTGCATCTAATAAGATGGAAGGGAAATAGGAATATTCCCCATAAGTAGATCAAAATTAAACACCACTTCTCTTATTGCTGGAAACCCATAAATGTTTCTGCAAACACCTAAAAACTTATCATAAATCACTGGAAAACTACATTTCTTGATATCTTCCATCGATTCCAAAGTGTAATATGCTGATTTTTATGAGATTTTCCCAACTAATGGTTCCCACATGCCCGTTTCACCTACCTTTACATTATTGTCTCCTCTAAAGAGATTCTTGATGTCATCATTAGTCGTAAAACTAATCATTCATGTTTATTAGTCGTTTTGAATATTGAACATAGTCATATAATTGATATAATGAATTTTGAATTTGAAATCCATATCAATAATTGAGAAATACTATAATAGACCATCTCTTTCAATAGCTGTCAAACATGCTCAACAAACGAAGGCTCTACATTCTCCTTTACCAATAGGAGTATGATGTTTTAACATAGAAGTAATCATAGAAGAATTAAACATATAAAATCCAAATCATGTCAAGAAATTAATTAATGGTATTCAATTGTATCAAAAAAATATTGCATAAGGGTAGAATTAATAAGAATCATATCTCTCACAGTCGATGATTGAGAAATATCATTGAAAATAAGATGCTCATTTTCATATAATTTCTTTCTCATGAAACATTGTTCTTAATTACCCTATAGAAAATTACTTTTCTAAGGAGTCATGCTATTCCTAAAATCACCATGGATAGATCTATTACACTGAATAGAATTGTTCTTCTTCCCCCGTACCATTGAAGAATAAAACTCCCACAACACATGGGTAGTGTCCCAAGCATCCTACCTTGGAGAACTATGAATATAGAGCTAATGATTCCCCATATGGTTATAATTGTTGCATGTCCTAGGAGGTTCTATAAAATCTCTCTTTAGGTGGTTTAAAGAATCACATTGGAAACCTCACGGCAGTATCTTGGGTTTTGGAGGAAGATTTTGAAATCCATCCATCTAATTTTGAGCCATTACATTACCTTGAAAATATGTGTACATATTTTGATTTCTCCAAGAATTAGTGTTCTCATCAATTTTCATAGGTATCAACATGCTCCCTCCACCCATAGCCTTTGATATGTCCATTTAAAACAGTCTATCTTGACCATGTCTATGTAATATATTATACAAACCAAGAAAATATTTAAGTGAATCTCCAACCCTATCCCTAATTCAAAGATGTCTTCCATAAATGATGTTTTAGAAGAATTATCTGGTAAAAAGAGAACTACAATCCTAAACATATCCACATATTCTTTAATAGTGAGGTCCTCCTACTTGGATTAGAAAAATTATGTAATTCATTCGATTCTTATCACACAAGAATATAATTATTTGTTGAATAATTATTTGGAATCCTCTCATGAAAGGCCTTTTTATAATTTTTCCTGAACAAATAAATCCAAAATCTATCATGTAATATCTTCCAAAATATATGTCGATGCATTGAATTTCAGATCTATGGGTGTGCCAAGTAAATCTATTATTCAATTCATCTTTTGTAGGCACACCTCTAACTTTGCTAGTTCCTAATGACCCTAAAATACTGGTGAATTATTCATCTAGAGCTGGACGAAATATTCCACCATCCTTGGATCATTCCTCTTATTACCTCTATCCACAAAATGAAAAGTAAATACTATACTTTGATCTATTTATTGGTTCACTAGTGGAATAGGCGCAACCAAGTTCTCAGCAGCTTTCTCTGATTGGTTTCTATGATTACTATATTGTTCCATTTTATAAAATTCAAAAAAACTTTATATGTCTCACTCTCTGGCCACATAAGGACTAGAAATTTCAAATTACATCACATCACACATATCACAACACTAATTTTCAAAATTCATCACTTTCTATTTTGTACCCATTTTGAAATTTCTTCCATGTTTATAGAAATCAATACATTTTTATAATACCACTATCATTATTTCTTCAAAATATCTCATTTGGAAAAAAATTCAATACATTTAACAAATCATCATTTTCAACACAGTCATAAATCATTTTTCTAAATGAAATATATACTCCCAGTGGTATTTCATCTCTAAAATTAATTTAATACTCATCTCATTGGATAAACCTTGATAATGAGATTCCAAATAATATAAATTTCAGAACGAAAATTATGTACCCAACTCCCTAGTAACATTATAGTCAGCATAAGAAGTTTAGCTAATACTTTTTAATATCCTACATTTCCATCCCCAATAATCCTACTCTTTTTTAATATCCAAACTAAAAAATTAACCAAATGTATCGTAAACTCCATGAATGTCATAATTGATTACCATAGATCGAATAATCTGATAGAAATTCAATTTCCAGGACCCAAAACTTCTATAAAAATTCTAACATCCCTCTCCTCCCCATTGTCTTGAGATTAGGATGTATTTCTACATGTCATTAAGTGACATATACATGCTGCTAAAGGCTGGAAATAAATGTAATATGATTCAAAACAATTGGGGTTTGATTTTACATTTGAGAGATAAAACAACTAAACAAAACATTAGAAAACCAAAATATACTACATGGTGCATGATTACTATTTAAAACAACTCAAATTGTAACCATTGATATCAAAAAAAGCATCCATGTATCACTACAATGGAAGATTACAAACATCAAAGATGAAATCCAAAGGGAAAACCAATAAAACTCAATGATTCCCAAAATAAATCCATTCCTAAACACTATCTCCATGCTAAAGTATCATTAAGTACCACAAGATAAGGGGAATTATTTACCTTTACCTATGTCTTGATAAAAAATATATGAAAAAGAACCAATGAGCCAGTGAAGAGGAGAGTAGTGAACTTCAGTAGGATTTCTCCAAATTACATCCCTTCTCTATCTACATGGATATAAAAAGTTATCACATTTTTATAAAACAATTGATGTATCTTATATAAAAATCTAAAACAATTTCCATAAAAAAATGTTTTCTTAAACAAACCAAGTTCAATTGAAATCAATTAAACATGTAGTTTAACCATTTCTCAAATATCAGTTTGGAATAACCCATTCCATTTCATAGATCTACGTACACACACTCTCAACAGCACACATTTTGTGCTTACCTATGATGTGGAAACCTGACATCCAAAACTCAACCCTTTGCTGGTGGTACTTCAAAACCATTATCCATCACATTCAACTCACACTTAATCAATTGATTCAACCATATGTGAAAAAAACTTCCCCTAAATATTTCAATAAATATTAATTTTATTGAATTTTTTTCCTTGAATTAAAACCTAATTTTTTTTAGAGTCATCATTTTAAAATCATGTTAACAATTTCAATTTCCACCAAAAAAATCATTTTGTAAAATTCAATAAACCATCAACAAAGAAGGTTCCCATAAAAAATGAATAAAATTTAAAAATAAATTTATATCAATATAGTAAATATTAAATAAAACCATTATGTTCTATGAAGAGGAGTCGAGAGTGAATCCACCTACCTTGGAAATTATGGTGAAAATGAAGAATGGTAGGAAGACGACAATGAAAATGGGATGAATCACTAAAAACATGACTTAGATAGAATTTTCATGAATGAAAAATTATATATTTCATTATGATTTGGAATTACCAACCATTGATCTATCCACATCATACTATATCTAAGAATATGAGAGATGGAAGAGAATATATCTTACAAAAACAAGGAAATACTACTATAAACGAAGACATACCAAAGTAATAAGTCTTTAATTCCCCTTCAAATCTATTTAATCACTCCCAAATCGACAGGGGAATTCTTAGATGGTTTTTGGGATGAATAAATCTCAATTTAGTTCTAAAAATGATAAAAAAGAGGTGTTTAGACCTAATCATGATTTAGAAACAATTTTTTGTATCTAAATTTTAAACTGTGCAAGGTTAGGGAAATGGTGCGTAAACCTTGTTCCAGTCACAACCAAAAGGATCACCTCACATAGTTTTCCCATAAACCTAGAGATAAAATGTTCTAACTAGGAAAAATATAAATTTCCCACTTCTCACAGTTTCTCCTAGGATGCCACACGGTATGGAAAAATAGTTAACCTAACCATCTGCCTACATAGAAGCCCCAATTTCACCATGAACAGTTTCTTATTGGAGTTTCACTATTTCCACAATCCATTCTAAACTACTTACCTTTAAAAAGGACCCAAAAAAATTCCAAAATTCTTCCAAACTATCCCAATAATCAGCAAAACACTATACATAATTAAAAATCCTAAATAAAGGGTTATATAATTGAAACTAGCGGTGCTTCAAACATTATTGAATTTTATTATATACATGTATATAAAATGTTACAGTGGGAATGTATTTCACATGAAGGTTATTAGAGAAATGATATCAAAATACCAATGCTCGAATAAGGTACATCTTTAGAATCCTATTCAACTATACCTTCTACGTCAAAGGACAAGATGTTCTAGAGAATTATAAATTAAATTAGAATAATGGAATTAGACCTAAAGTACCTAACCGTGGATCCTTTATATATTTTTATCAATACATGGGGTAAGATAATTTACCATAATTAAAAATCATTTTTTAGGAAAACCCATGAAAGAAGGCATTAAATCATGGAATCCATACACAGTTTTATTCATCTATGGTTCCATTATTTTATGTAATTTAAGATTACGCAATAGTTGAAAAAACATGGTTGTACCCTTTCCATTTCACTATAATGGTGATTTATACCAAACCCATATGAATGATTTAGTGGTTATCGTCTGTGTGATAAATTAATAGAGCCAATGGAATGATCCAATGTTTTATGTAATGTTATGATAAAACTAGTGAGAATCATCTAGGGATTTTATTTTTAATTTCAGGATATATAATGAATCCTCAATGCCAATCCAAGAAATTAAAAATATAACAGAATAATAGAATGAAATTGTGGTATTTATCATGGAGAACACATAAATGAATTTTCTGGAATCTCATGGGCCCTACTAAGGATAACAACAATATGAGTCCATGTGGGACTTAGGTCATGCCACACCTTTAATGTAATCCAAGTTCTATTACAACAATTAAAAAGATATAACAATCCATCATCTATATATTCTCATAATGAAATCCATGATCATACATTATAAGTAAACAAGAACTATGTTAAATAGTCTAACCATTCACCTATCATATAAAATAATTATCAATTTCAATTGTAATGAAACAAAGACACACCATAGAAGGTGGTTTAAATACATAACCTGAGAATAAGAGTTTGGAAATGTATCATATCTTCCATTAAATTATAATATTCCATTTCCCTTTTAAATTATAAATAATTAATAATAATTGTGGTTAAATAAAATATATAGGTATTTTATTTGGATTTAACATAATTAATGTATGTATCCATTACCTTGAATAATTTATTATTCTACATTAGTCATTACGTTCATGAAACAATACTGTATTTTTCATTAAAATTATTTATTTAAAAATAGGAATAAAATGATATATAAAATTTCAATTCATTTAGTATAAATTGATCATTTCCCTTTTATGATTAAATCCAAACAAAAAAATTGATGTTTTGGTTATTCACATGCTTTGGATAATGGGGGAGATTAATAGAAACACTCAATGGGGGTGGCCGAAGATGTGGTCATAGGCTCCAACAATGTCTAGTGGTCTAAATAACAACATGTACATGGTATAAAAATTTACTTAAAGGTATCTATAATTTATAATAAATACATTAAAAGTATGATGTATAGAACATCAATTTTTTTTATAAATTATGGGACATTAATGGAAAAGGAAAAGACCACTAAAATCATTTTTGAAAGATCCAATCATCAATTCATGGGAATTAATTCAAGAAAAAATAGATAAAATGAGGAAATAAAAAATCCATGAAAAGAGGGAATATTATATTTCATAATGATAATGAAAAATATAGAGAGAGATGTAGAGAAAATGGAAGAGTAATCATAGACTTATTGTTCACTGTCTAATGTGACCAACTATAGTTGATTTTGACCTTTTATGAGGTAGTATATAAAATACTAGAGAAGTGAAAATGGACAACTTGAGTGGATACTATGCATGAGTAATGAGGGAGAAGGAAGAAGAATTATATTTTAGGGGTAAAAGAGGAAAAACGTGTGATTTAACCCACTTTTAGACAATGCATGGATTTTCTATATGGTTGGAATGAATATAAACCCACTAAGAATACATCTTGTGGAAACTGATTCATATCCTATTTCACAGTCAGACAAACCATGTATAGCTCGTACACACTCTCTGTCTACTTGCCCACAGCCAATAAAGTTAGGTGTCTGTTTGGAAAACATTTAAACCAGCCATGTGTTTCACCTTTAAAATATTACTACATTTTTTCCTATGGTCTTGAAGCCTACCACACATGGTTAAAAAACAAAGTGGAACCACTATTTTAATGAAATGTTGAGGTGTATGGTTAGCACTAAATATTCTAAAAAAGTGAGCCTCCCTCTAATCTTCAATAAACTAGGCATTTGAATCCTTATGAACGATCACCCAGGAAAATTCTGAAGATATAAAACCCATATATGAACATCATATTTAGGGTTACAACTCTCATGATTCAATTTTGATGCATGATAGATTATATTAATCATCCACCAAATTAAAATTCAATTTTATTTTGAAAATCAAACCACTTAAAAACACATGAAGTTACATTGAGGGATACTTATGTTTAACAGATCATTCGTAGAATCAAATACTTCTTGGATTACCTTAAGGTCTCTAAATAGAGGCCTCTTAATCATTAATCATATATCATAATGGAATCAAATATCTTAAAATAAAATTTAATGATCTAGAAGTAACATGAAAACAATTAACCAACGATTAAGAAGTTCTTTGGTGTGTTTTGGATGTTAGATTTGAGAGGTGGGAAGATGGAATTCACCATGAAATTACATATAAATTTTCTATAAGTATCTATCCAGGGAAACTGAAACTATAATGGTAGTTATATGGGTTTGAGTATGTTTTACTTTAAAATTTCCTCAACTAGGGAATTATTTCTTATTATAATTTTTTTCTATATTGAATCATTACCGCTTTATTTTCTTCTTCAATAAATATGATTTATCAAAATAAATAACCAATGATGTAATTTTTTTTTATTTGAAAAGGGGTTACATAAATACAACATTTTTGTTTCTATTATCACTTGTAATCATTAATGTTGGGTTAGGGTTTCAAATTAAAAGGCCAAACCTATCCAATTGATGTGTACTAAATTCCCCATAGATTTTTTAGTTATATGAAATATATTTCTTTGTTATCGGAATACTTTAAAAATGTTAACCACAGTATGGGGTTGTGTTTATTTCTTTCATTATTGGTCTAGACTATTATGATGAAATACATGATTGTATTAAAGTTCTTGGTAGTTATAGTTCACTTTGGGTTTTTTTACATTTTGGACTACTTGCTAAGTGTAACTTCTCTCTGGACTACTTTATTACACAAGCCATTTATAATATTACACATTGGCCACCAGGATGCATGTGTGAAATTATATTTTTTGTCATATATATGATTGATATATTTTGATGTTTTGATAATCAAGTGATTACTTAATTGAGAATATAGTAATGGATAAAATAATTATAATGTTTTCATGAGTATGGATATTGTTTAAAATAGTCTATATTTACGTTACTTGTATATTAAGAATATTTACTAATATAGTTGTTAAAAATGTCTAAATAATTTCTACTAATTCTTAGATAACATGTGTTTTTCATTGATTATTAGACAGTGTTTTGTCTAGTTATCTTGTATTATGGTAATATAAGAATCTATAATTTACCATTTCATACATTATAGGTGGAAGGAATGGATATGTTCATCAACACCTACCCAGGTAAGATCATTTAATTATTTATTAAGATGATACATGATTTCCTTAACTCAATATAACAAATAAATTATTCCCTGATATTTGAAGCTTCATTTCCCAAACTATCTCAGCCTTATATTTATACCTAGGAAGGGTATATAGAATCCAAAATTATTTACACATATATACACACATGTGTGGGTGCAGATGAGTACATGTGTCATCTAATATAGGTAAGGGTGTTTCCTATCACTATATATGGATATGATTACCATCTCAGAATCTGTTTACTTACATAATGTACTTAGTGAAGGTATAGACCATCCTAATAAAAGGAGTTATCTGTTGGATGTTTTATTGTTTTATGAATTGTTTTCATGATGATATATTGTTATATATTTTATAATAGTTTATTAACATCATCATCATATATGTTTGTAATTATTTAAACATGTTTATGCATACACCATATATATCAATGCAATAATGGGATACCCTTAGTGGTTCCATACTAAGTATTTTATATTCAAGCACCGCAAAGACACCTCTGTGGGCATGAAACCTGCGTTATGTGTTTTTAGATACATTATATTTTTTAGAGTTCATGGATAATTTTTATGTGTTATTTTGTTTTTATTGATGCTGAATATGTAGAAACATTAGAGATTGTTCTAATAGAGGTTATTATAGTTTATTTCAGGGTTGTCACATACTCAAATATTTATTACTTATTTTTTTTAGCCTTGTCGGCCTATAATTTTAGATCGTCCAATTTATGTGTCATGCATTGTATGCGGTCTATCCTAAAATGGAAAAATATAAATTGTTAGGGATATGTGGATGTATTACTTAGTCCTATTATTCCATATTAGGTTTGGGAGACATTTTTTACTTGTTTAGGATGTTTGATTTGTGGTTATTTCATCCATGATTAATAGTCAGATATGGTCTTTATATTCCAATTAAATCAATGTGTTTAAATAATTCTGAAATATTTATCTTATACCCAAAATGATAGTCAGAATCTCTTGAGGACTAGTGATTATTTGTGGGGAAGTAACATATATGATCATGGATTCATATGGTTATTTGAGACACTGATATTACCAATGAACAAAATGAAAATTTTAATATTTTCTTATAAGGAATGTTATTTTAGGATAATAATAGAGAAATATTTAATGAAGGTCCAATAACATCATAAATAGAATATAAAATCATAGAAATCAGTAACATATGATAGAATGGGTAGCATATAAATTATAATAATTTTAGTGGAAACAAAAATTCAATTATTTAGGATTTTATGCATTTTAACTATCCCATGATATTCTAAAAAGTGAGAATGTTCTAATTTTTCTCCATATTCTTTTTTTACCTATTTCCAAAAGTGACACAAAATTTTTAGTGATTCGTTAATGTAAATATTGATGATGAAAAAATCAGGCATAAATATTTTGAAAAATTCTTCAAACATTTCAATGAGTATTTCATCATGTTTTACGGAAACATGGACTACACATTGACCATCCACTAATTCATTCATAATTATTTTAATGTATAATATTAATCGATGGATTTTCTCTTATCATGATATTTGTTATGATCATAGTTTTTTATAACCATAATAACAATCTAGAAAAGAGTAGTAGATTATTTCTCTCAAATTATCAAAATAGGTATATATGAATGGTTAAAGGAAGTTATCCTTTATTGTAAGATCATTAAATTTGTGATGGTTAACACACATTGTCCATTTACTAACTATTTAATTCAGAATAAATTCACTTATAAAATTTCTTAATACAATAATGACACACTTTTTAGTATGAATTGTTATGGGATGTCCCATTAACTATTATATAATGGAAAACATATGAAAAAATATAAGTATAATTAATTATTTCTTGATAAAATCCCTCATATCAGGGGTTCTGAATCAATATAGCTATCAAAAGATTTTAATTACCTTCCATATGCAACATTTCATTATTTATTGAATTTGTAACATGAATAACCTCATAATTGGCTTGAATCAAGGAATAATTACTACGCGTCCTTCAGACACATCCCAAAGGAACCAAATGAAGGAATAAGATTCCAAGGGCATCAATAAAATTGGGGTACAATTTCCCTACATGAAACTAAAATACCTCCCTAATATTATATAAAAAACCACTACATGATTTTGGAAAACCATTTAAAATAACTCAAATAAATTCCATTGATATCAAAACCAAACTATAATCAAGTACCACAATAGAAGAAAACTGACATCAATGTAAAATGAGGAAGATAAAAAATAATTAAACCCAAAGAGTAAAAGAACACATATCTATAGACCCAAAAATTCTCCATTCTCCAAAACCAAAAAAATCCAAGTATCATGAAGATCCACTAAAGAAATGTGATACTCTCCCTTTACCCATTTCATAATAAACAATATCTATAAAATCACCAAAGTTCCAAAGAATGGGTGAGTGAAACTCAGTAGGATTTACACAAATGAATTCCCTACTCACACCAATATGATAGACCATGTAAGAAAATTTATATAAAACCATTTGTCTAAAACAATGGAAAATAATATATATTATATAATAAAACAATTTCCATAGGAAAACCATTTTCACAAAAAAAAACCCATTTCCTTAGAAATCAATCAATAAAGTCATTTAACAATTTCTTAAATCCATTTTTGACATATACTACTCTATTTCACATAACACCCCACATATATACTCAACCACACATGCTTTATGTCTACTATTGATTGTGGAACTTCATTTCCACAACCCATCCCTTTAATGGTGGTACTTCAAGGCCATTATCCATCCCATTCAACTCATGCTTAATAATTGAATCCAAACAAATGTCAATCAATATTTTATAAAAAATCTCAAGAAAATAAATCAATTTATTGAAAACACATTTATATGAATCAAAACAAAACAACCATTATAAAATTATTATTTTAAAATCAGGTTACATTTGTTAATTTATACCATAACAACTAATTTTCACAACTATTTAAACTTCCACAAAATATGGTGTCCATTAAAAATTTCACAAAAATTTCAAAATAAAAATAATTTTAAAAAATAAATTTTAATCTATTCTTTCATGTTCTAAAAATACAAATTGAGATTGAATCCACCTACTTCTAGAATTATGTAAAAAATGACAAACAACATGAAAGCTCCAAAAAAACTGATTTGAATCTATAAGAACCCACTTTTGATCTATTTCCCAAAAATCAAAATAGAAATATATTATCTTGTTTTACATAAAAAATCATATATATATATATCCCCACTAGAAAATATCTATGATATCAAGAGAGGTAAGGAAATATGTTATACGAAAGCTTTTAAAAATGAATACTTACCAAGGGAATCAAGCTTCAATGCCTCAAGAATTTCCATTGGATCACTTATGATACAATGAGAGAGACTACAATGCTTTTTGGGAGGAAGAAAAACAAAATTAGGGATGAAAATATAGAAAATGAGGCGAATATAGGTGTAACAACATGAGATATATTTTTTGGATCTCACTTTTAAATTGTGCATGGTTGGCTACACGATTAGGAAAACATTACCCTAACATTATAAAAGACTCTACCTTAAGAAGAAAAACTTTTGGTTGTCCGACATAGTTAGAAAAGACAAACAACAAATATAAAAATCCTTATATCCCACATTTCATGGTCTCTCCAATGTGGATCATGGTCTAGGAAAACCATGTACCAAACTATGTGCCAATCTAGAATCCCATTTTTCACCTTTCACAGTTTCCTTTAGTAAGTTCACGTTTTCCACTAATCATTCTCACACCATGAAGCTTCAAAAAATCCCTAGAAACATTCTAAAAGTATTTCATACCATCCCAAACATCCCCCAATATCATTAAATGCTTATAAATCATAAATAAATGTTTACTTAAATGAAATTAGGGGGTTCTATATTTTCCCCATAACTGGTATTTCCATCCACAAAATGTTAGAAAAAATCATTTCCCTAAACGAGTTTTGGTCATTTCTCGATCATTTTCTTGTCCTTTCCCATGTCTATTCCTAAATCCCACAATGCTTCCAGAAAAATAACACTAGTTAGAATCTTTTTCCATCCCTGAAATTATGTATTGTAACAGCCCGAGATTTTATAAAAAAAAATATTCTTTTTATTAATGTCTTGTGTTGTACGCTACTCCAAAAGGAGCTTGAACAACACACATCCTTGACTAGCCTTTCATTACACGCAATCGCAACCTTCCTCGATAGCGTGTGTAGTACGTAATACTGAGTTTCACGAAACAATGATATGCTATTAAAATATTATTAAAACTAGCCGTTATGAATAGTAATAACCACTTTTTAAATTTTATAAATTTTAGCTCTCAAAATGGACTTCATTTTTGGATTCGGAGTATCGAATTTAGCCTAAGGTGAAATTTTGGTACTTTTCGGATAACTTTCATATTCTGATGAATAGTGAAAATTACTACATTATAATTAAAAACAAATTTTTTTAATCGAAATAATTAATAGTGATAAAACATTAATTTGAGTGGTTTTAAAATATATTTAGAATATATTTTTACAATTTAATACAATGTTGGTCATTGGATGTAATTTCACATTTAAACCAGACATAAACAAGTGTCAATCTTTTGATAGATATTGTTTCTTAAAAACACGCTATTTGTTTTAACAGCGGGATTTAATTATAATATTAATTAATGCAACTTTTATGTTATGAATTTGGTAAAATAGACTTCATTTTTGAATTCGGAATATGAAATATAGCTTAGGATGAAATTTTGGCATTGTTCTGAAAAACATCAATTTTTGATGAATAGTGAAACTACTAAGTGGTAGTTAAAAAAACTGAATTTTTCATAAAACTTAATTTTGCCGCTTCTGTGAATGGAATTTCGAAAATCCGAGAGACACGGTTAATATCAAGGACTAAAATGTGGTTCAATGAGATGAAAATAATTTTTTGGTGAATAGTAACTTTTTACTTTTTTTACCGCGGTTAATAGTAAATAGGGTAACTAAGGGTAAATATGATATCAATATTACCCTAACACATGTCCTAATTCTATTGGACAAGTGTAATTCGACCAAAAACAAACTTAGGAATAAAATATGACCATTTAGGCCCACTTGGATTAGATTAGGACATTTATTATTAATTTATTTAAAGAAGGGTTAAAATAGTTAAAATCAAAGTTTAATACGTAAATCATTTTTAATATGGGGTTATACATAAGATAAATTCGACTATAAATATTCATTAGAAAGATAAAAAGATTTCCTACATAATGGTATTTTATTTGTAATTTTTAGACATCAAATAATTTAATTAATTTATGACACAAAGATGATGTAGTAATTATCTTATTTATGCAATATTGACATAATTGATGTTATAAACACCAAAATAAATGTAATTTGAGATTTTTTATGAATTCCACTAATTTTCTAGGTTACAATGATATATTAATGTTGATTTAATTAACTTGGTTCGAACATTTAATTCTGTTATGACTTTCACAAAAATCATATATCAAATAGTGTCAAAATTGACACAAAATAGTTTTTAAATAAAATATTATATTATTAATTTTTATTTTATTCCTAAAAATCTAAGGATCGGCCAAATGACTTAGATAAGGATATATATATTAATAATAAACAATTTTGGGTTCGTTTGGCATGTTATAGTAAGTGTATTAACCATATAGTGAAAGAAAACAAAAAGACATGGTAAAAGTTAAATTATTTAACTTAGAGTTAAATCTAATTGATAAGGTTTAAAATAAGATCCAAACATGTCTAAATTTGATTTTTTGATGAGATTACAACCCTATCTCATCTAAGCTTCGAATATGATTCATTTTTGGAGGTTTTTAAGTGGGGTTAGATTTATTATAAATTAATATTTTTAAGAATTCCTAAGGTGCCCCTCTCATCCCTTATAAAAGGGCACCTCCTCCCCCTCCTCCTCACACCAATTTGAGCACTCAAGCTCGGCCAACCCCTGCCATTTTCCCTTCTCCACTTCCCTAGAATAATCCTAGAGGTCCTGGTCTTCTCCAAAGACCAATCTTAGTTCCTTAAGTGGAGGATTCAAAAAGGCGTTCCAAAGAAGAGGTAATATCCATTACCGATCTTTTCAATTTCTTTCTTCTTCAACTTCTTCTTCTTTAGTTGTTTCATGATAAAGTAATAACATCAGTATTACTTACATACTGATATGTTATTATAAATATGAAACAACCCTAATTCACCTTCTATCCATCCTACGGAAAAATGAAATCACCGCGCGTGCGTACGTACGGAATACCGTCTCCACGCCGTGGTGTAATCTATTTTCCACCATCACCTTACAAGGATGGGTATAATGGTGTAATGAGTAACTATATATGATTATTATTAAGTAATATTGATACTGAAATAATATATATATATATACTCCAATACAATTCCACGATCATAGGAACGATATCATCACTCGTGCGTACGTACGGAATACCGTCTCCACGATGTGATGCGACTCGTTCTACATGATCTTCATTTCATAATGATTGTATAAATTAATTGAATGAATGAATATGGTATATACTACACTAATACCATTCTGGAAATGAATTATCTATAACCTAAAGATAAGAATAAGAATTTATTCGACAAAACACGCATAAGAACAAAAAGTTATAAAGACCCGAGTAACAAGTAACAATGAAATATTACTAACAAGAAGCTAATAATATGACCATATATGATCTCATATCAATATGTATGATTCTGGAATAAGTCAATAACATTATTTAAACCATTATACAGGAGCTTCGGACACGAACAAAGCAAATCGGACCTAAGGTAACGGAAATATCACAATCTCACTTTTATCCGAGATTGTTTTTACTTTGGTAATTACTGGGGTGTATTTTATCATCCACATCCATGTTCCTTCAATATGTAATATTATTTCCATCCTTCTACAATAGTTTATATCCAATTTTAACCTTCGGTAAGTTTTTAGTAAAAGATATTAAAGGAATCTTTTGTCGTTTTTCATACGAGGTACTTTTTGACTTTTCCGACAAAAGTACGAAGAATTTTTTTTTAACTTATACGGCATGAATGGATTTTTAAAACATTATTTCCAAGAAACTTCCTTTACAAGTTTTCAAGTTTATTTTTAATCAAATTCTTTTATTTTAAAGTTGTATGACATGTTATGAAAGGAAAAATGTTTTTGAAGAAGAAAGGATATTTTCCTCAAGAATGGAGTTCAAGTGTTTTATCAAAATTTTTTTCCATCTAAGATAATAAAGGGTTCTGTTTTTATCCCTATTATTAAATTGATTTGATCATGTTGTGATGGAATTATTTTTATGAATTCCTTTATCTTATATGAATTGATTTATGATGTCATGATGTTTCAAGAATCCCATTTTTGTTACATGTGTTATGCGATGATGTATGTTTTATGATTATGTGGCACACATAAGAAAGGATTCATTATAAGATGGGTGGGACCTATATCTCCCTCCAATGCATTGGGTAAAGATTTTATATCTCATGAGATAGACATGGCTGGAATGGTAGGTTATACCGGTTCAGTGAAACAGGACTGAAACGAGGATTACTCGATTCAGAAAGGGACTTTGTCCACTAAGATAGTCTTGGCAATGAGTCTTGACTAACAAGAAATGATTCTCTATGATTATGTGTGTATGCCACAATGAGTAATGTTTTAAGTTATGATTTCATTTTCACTTCTATGATTTATCCCACGTTATGATATTATGAGCTCTTTTGCAGGTTAAGATTTCCAAAAGCTATGTTCTTATGTATATGATGTGATTGATATTTCTTTTTTTTACCCTTACTGAGCATTTGAGATCACCCTTTTATGTTTTCTTTTCCCCAGGATATAAAGAAAGGTTTTAGGTAAAAAAAAAGATCTTTATGGGAGATGTTGAATATCTTTCACCACGTTTAGAAGATTACGTTCCGAGTTTCCAAAGACACTAAACTATTACGATCCTTGTGTGTGTGTTTTTGTTATGTACCAAGTATTCCGCAAAAGTAATGTAATGTCCATGTACGTCAAGATACGGGTCTCTACAGTTGGTATCAGAGGAAAGGTTTAGTCAACCTTTGGAAACTAGGATGCGAAAACGTTAGTGAGATCCCTAGAGATATTTCTAAGGTATGTCTAGGGATGTCCTAGGGGATAAGTATACGTATAATAGAATTACGCTAACGATCATAGAATTAAACCTAAGATGTTGGATATTGAAGGTACTCCCCCTTTATTATGTTGTTTTCCCTAGCATGATTTTTACCTCTCACACTATTCTTTTCTGGGTTTTAGAAAATGGCTGGAAACAAGATGATTCACGATAATGGAGGATATGATGGACAATGGAATGATATTCTTCATAATGAAATGGGATTTGGAAGTGTTTGCATCATTATTATGCCGAATCGGCAATCTCATAATATGATCAATAAGGTAAAATTTGGTAAGTTTCCTGACTCGGCTAATAAGAGAAAGATGGAGTTTAATGATGATCATAGAGGAAAGAAAGTTCAATTTTCCCTATGTAAATCATGTGGGAAGAGGCATCAAGGAGAATGTTTCAAAGGAACTGGAAGATGCTTTGGGTGTGGAAAAGAAGGACACAAAGCAAGTAAGTGCAAAGGAAAAGGTTCAGTTAACACCATGGATGAGGATAATGGTATTGCTACGACATCAACAATGGTTAAATGTTTTAAATGTGGAATGTATGGGCATTATGCAAACAAATGCCCTAAGGGAAAGACTCATGAAGAGAATCAGTATGGTCATATGGGTAGTATTTATGTGGATGGTAATGAAGAGACTACAAATGATATGTGAGATGAAAGAATTTTTGAAGCTCGGTCAATGGTTTGAGAATGTAGTGGAATGATTACATGTTTATCATGTGTAATTTTGGAATAAAGAGACATCTATCGATTGTTACACTGTTGTCTTTCCTTGTGTTTTGAAAGTGTATGATTAATGTTACCAGTATCCATGAAAGGTTATTCAGATATTTTTGGAATGTAGATGATATGCGCATAATGAAGGGATAAGGAGAAAATTAAATGTTTGATAGTATTCATGAGCTCATGATTGATATAAGGACTAAGTGATATCATGGTTTGAGTATATAGAATTTTGAGGATTTCGGTATGTGAAAAGTGTTAACTTTTAACTGCATTCAAGTTTTCACTAAGGTTCAATGGGTATTCAAGAGAGTACAAGATTAAGGCCTTTGAATGTTTGGAATGTGACCAACAAGATATATCTTATGATATATGGGGATCAACGATGGTATTAAATCTCTGGTAATCATTTTCACTATGTTATGAGAATGGACTGCAGTATTATGGATAAGTCTAAATATTGGAATGGATTATGTTGGACATAAGTTAGTATTGTTTAAGGATAGAAGTTTTTTCGATATTATTGATGGGATGTTATAGTATTATAGTTTTAGAAAAATGACAACCTGCAGGACGGGCGACAGCCCATCGCTTCGGACAAGGCTGTGGGAATCGAACCCACAACCGAAGTGCGACTGGCCTTTATCGCCTACCACTGACCTACAGGAAGTCCTTGTTTAGTAGAAACTAGTTTTATTATATTAAGCAGTATGATATATGAAGTATAAGTCCATTTTAGGAACCATATATGATTAATCTCACTATAGATCGACTTATGCATATAATTTTTGCTAACCTTTTGTTTGAGACAGATGGAATGACCCGTCGTTCTATCACATAATCTGCTAACACTTCACGAATAACAAATTCAACTTCATTTATTTAAGAGATGAAGTGGAAATTGTTCAAGACACGAACAACAGTGAGATTGTACTAAAATAAATTAAGTATTTATTCTAATTCAAATTTTCAACTTTAGGGAAATGATCTTGAAAACCAAAAATGTTGTCCTAGTGATCTTATACCTGATGAATCAGATGGTACCTTATATCATCACAAATCTATGGATTTGTGATTACTGGCTTTTCCATAGCCATGTTCTCTACCACTCTCCATCAGAACATGATGGTTAGATTTCTCTTCCATATCCATATTTTTACCTATGTGGAAACCCAACGATTAGTTTATTTGGGTAATCGTTACATTTCATACTTTAGTTTTTAAAGCCAAGTTTTGGTATTCCTTTTTACGATGTGGGATTCTATTAAAGAAACTTTAGAATAGTAAACCATTTATAACCCCGACGAATTTCGAGGGCGAAATTCATTTTAAGGGGGGTAGAATGTAACAGCCCGAGATTTTATAAAAAAAAATATTCTTTTTATTAATGTCTTGTGTTGTACGCTACTCCAAAAGGAGCTTGAACAACACACATCCTTGACTAGCCTTGCATTACACGCAATCGCAACCTTCCTCGATAGCGTGTGTAGTACGTAATACTGAGTTTCACGAAACAATGATATGCTATTAAAATATTATTAAAACTAGCCGTTATGAATAGTAATAACCACTTTTTAAATTTTATAAATTTTAGCTCTCAAAATGGACTTCATTTTTGGATTCGGAGTATCGAATTTAGCCTAAGGTGAAATTTTGGTACTTTTCGGATAACTTTCATATTCTGATGAATAGTGAAAATTACTACATTATAATTAAAAACAACTCTTTTTAATCGAAATAATTAATAGTGATAAAACATTAAATTGAGTGGTTTTAAAATATATTTAGAATATATTTTTACAATTTAATACAATGTTGGTCATTGGATGTAATTTCACATTTAAACCAGACATAAACAAGTGTCAATCTTTTGATAGATATTGTTTCTTAAAAACACGCTATTTGTTTTAACAGCGGGATTTAATTATAAAATTAATTAATGCAACTTTTATGTTATGAATTTGGTAAAATAGACTTCATTTTTGAATTCGTAATATGAAATATAGCTTAGGATGAAATTTTGGCATTGTTCTGAAAAACATCAATTTTTGATGAATAGTGAAACTACTAAGTGGTAGTTAAAAAAACTGAATTTTTCATAAAACTTAATTTTGCCGCTTCTGTGAATGGAATTTCGAAAATCCGAGAGACACGGTTAATATCAAGGACTAAAATGTGGTTCAATGAGATGAAAATAATTTTTTGGTGAATAGTAACTTTTTACTTTTTTTACCGCGGTTAATAGTAAATAGGGTAACTAAGGGTAAATATGATATCAATATTACCCTAACACATGTCCTAATTCTATTGGACAAGTGTAATTCGACCAAAAACAAACTTAGGAATAAAATATTACCATTTAGGCCCACTTGGATTAGATTAGGACATTTATTATTAATTTATTTAAAGAAGGGTTAAAATAGTTAAAATCAAAGTTTAATAAGTAAATCATTTTTAATATGGGGTTATACATAAGATAAATTCGACTATAAATATTCATTAGAAAGATAAAAAGATTTACTACATAATGGTAGTTTATTTGTAATTTTTAGACAGCATATAATTTAACTAATTTATGACACAAAGATGATGCAGTAATTATCTTATTTATGAAATATTGACATAATTGATGTTATAAACACCAAAATAAATGTAATTTGAGATTTTTTATGAATTCCACTAATTTTATAGGTTACTATGATATATTAATGTTGATTTAATCAACTTTGTTCGAACATTTAATTCTGTTATGACTTTCACAAAAATCATATATAAAATAGTGTCAAAATTGACACAAAATAGTTTTTAAATAAAATATTATATTATTAATTTTTATT
The DNA here is from genome assembly GCA_963277665.1 of Viscum album. NCBI lineage: Eukaryota > Viridiplantae > Streptophyta > Magnoliopsida > Santalales > Viscaceae > Viscum > Viscum album. The sequence continues at coordinate 261,234,951 of OY728121.1, read as the reverse complement.
TTATTCCTAAAAATCTAAGGTTCGGCCAAATGACTTAGATAAGGATATATATATTAATAATAAACAATTTTGGGTTCGTTTGGCATGTTATAGTAAGTGTATTAACCATATAGTGAAAGAAAACAAAAAGACATGGTAAAAGTTAAATTATTTAACTTAGAGTTAAATCTAATTGATAAGGTTTAAAATAAGATCCAAACATGTCTAAATTTGATTGGTTGATGAGAGTACAACCCTATCTCATCTAAGCTTCGAATATGAGTCATTGTTGGAGGTTTTTAAGTGGGGTTAGATTTATTATAAATTAATATTTTTAAGAATTCCTAAGGTGCCCCTCTCCTCCCTTATAAAAGGCCACCTCCTCCCCCTCCTCCTCACACCAATTTGAGCACTCAAGCTCGGCCAACCCCTGCCATTTTCCCTTCTCCACTTCCCTAGAATAATCCTAGAGGTCCTGGTCTTCTCCAAAGACCAATCTTAGTTCCTTAAGTGGAGGATTCAAAAAGGCGTTCCAAAGAAGAGGTAATATCCATTACCGATCTTTTCAATTTCTTTCTTCTTCAACTTCTTCTTCTTTAGTTGTTTCATGATAAAGTAATAACATCAGTAATACTTACATACTGATATGTTATTATAAATATGAAACAACCCCAATTCACCTTCTATCCATCCTACGGAAAAATGAAATCACCGCGCGTGCGTACGTACGGAATACCGTCTCCACGCCGTGGTGTAATCTATTTTCAACCATCACCTTACAAGGATGGGTATAATGGTGTAATGAGTAACTATATATGATTATTATTAAGTAATATTGATACTGAAATAATATATATATATACTCCAATACAATTCCACGATCATAGGAACGATATCATCACTCGTGCGTACGTACGGAATACCGTCTCCACGATGTGATGCGACTCGTTCTACATGATCTTCATTTCATAATGATTTTATAAATGAATTGAATGAATGAATATGGTATATACTACACTAATACCATTCTGGAAATGAACTATCTATAACCTAAAGATAAGAATAAGAATTTATTCGACAAAACACGCATAAGAACAAAAAGTTATAAAGACCCGAGTAACAAGTAACAATGAAATATTACTAACAAGAAGCTAATAATATGACCATATATGATCTCATATCAATATGTATGATTCTGGAATAAGTCAATAACATTATTTAAACCATTATACAGGAGCTTCGGACACGAACAAAGCAAATCGGACCTAAGGTAAGGGAAATATCACAATCTCACTTTTATCCGAGATTGTTTTTACTTTGGTAATTACTGGGGTGTATTTTATCATCCACATCCATGTTCCTTCAATATGTAATATTATTTACATCCTTATACAATAGTTTATATCCAATTTTACCCTTCGGTAAGTTTTTAGTAAAAGATATTAAAGGAATCTTTTGTCGTTTTTCATACGAGGTACTTTTTGACTTTTCCGACAAAAGTACGAAGATTTTTTTTTTTAACTTATACGACATGAATGGATTTTTAAAACATTATTTCCAAGAAACTTCCTTTACAAGTTTTCAAGTTTATTTTTAATCAACTACTTTTATTTTAAAGTTGTATGACATGTTATGAAAGGAAAAATGTTTTTGAAGAAGAAAGGATATTTTCCTCAAGAATGGAGTTCAAGTGTTTTATCCAAATTATTTTCCATCTAAGATAATAAAGGGTTCTGTTTTTATCCCTATTATTAAATTGATTTGATCATGTTGTTATGGAATTATTTTTATGAATTCCTTTATCTTATATGAATTGATTTATGATGTCATGATGTTTCAAGAATCCCATTTTTGTTACATGTGTTATGCGATGATGTATGTTTTATGATTATGTGGCACACATAAGAAAGGATTCATTATAAGATGGGTGGGACCTATATCTCCCTCCAATGCATTGGGTAAAGATTTTATATCTCATGAGATAGACATGGCTGGAATGGTAGGTTATACCGGTTCAGTGAAACAGGACTGAAACGAGGATTACTCGATTCAGAAAGGGACTTTGTCCACTAAGATAGTCTTGGAAATGAGTCTTGACTAACAAGAAATGATTCTCTATGATTATGTGTGTATGCCACAATGAGTAATGTTTTAAGTTATTATTTCATTTTCGCTTCTATGATTTATCCCACGTTATGATATTATGAGCTCTTTTGCAGGTTAAGATTTCCAAAAGCTATGTTCTTATGTATATGATGTGATTGATATTTCTTTTTTTTTACCCTTACTGAGCATTTGAGCTCACCCTTTTATGTTTTCTTTTCCCCAGGATATAAAGAAAGGTTTTAGGTAAAAAAAAGATCTGTATGGGAGATGTTGAAGATCTTTCACCACGTTTAGAAGATTACGTTCCGAGTTTCCAAAGACACTAAACTATTACGATCCTTGTGTGTGTGTTTTTGTTATGTACCAAGTATTCCGCAAAAGTAATGTAATGTCCATGTACGTCAAGATACGGGTCTCTACATGTATCCTATCCACAATCCATATTAGAACATGTACAAATGAATCCACTATCTCTAGATCAATGTGATTCCATATAATCATTAGGTAACTATCAGTATTATTCTTTTTTCAAATAAGATAGATGGAACCCATTATTCATACCACTAAATAGTGGGGGAAAAGACAACCAATATTCAACCTACCCAACCCTTTATAATATCTCAAAAGTTAATATGTATCAAGTAGATAAAATTCCTTCCTTCCCAAAATAACAATTCCCAAGACTTAGAGTGATTCTCAAGAACACAAGATCACTCACCTCGAATTAAAATAGTCTCTGATGATTTTCCACATATGATTTCTGATTACTTTGATTTTTCTCCAATATCTTAATGATCAACTAAATCTTATCTATTATCTCTTAGTAAAGGACCTTCCCAACATGTGATGTATCACATGTTTTCACACAACATTATGGATAATGGTAAGGATACCCCTGAAATGATTCAAAAGGATCCAAATGTATTAATTCCTTATAACTGAATTTATATAATTACTACACTAACTATAAGTCCTCCTACCATGAGCCACCAAAATCCATTACACAATGCCGCATCATGTAATCCAATGATTGTATCATCCATTTGAATTATTATCAAAATAATGATGATATTCTATTCTCATAGTCAACTGAGTCCCTTGGAATTTAGTTAAGTATTCTAAAAAAACAAGAATTAAACCATGGATGACTATCTAACACTATCTATATTCGTATTCAATTCTTCCTTACGAATTATTGGATATATATTTTTGAAAATTATACCACCATATGAGATTCATAAATTGAAATAAAAGTAGATGAATTTGTGAGATTATCCAGTATCAATCATATAAAATCATCTTTTCAAACATTCCGTGGACTAAATATTACAAAATTCTTGATATTTGTTCACATTTCCAAATATGAATACAAAAATTCCACCACATACCTTCTAGTCACTTATTCTCTACCGTAAATTTCTAATGAGATAATAATTTCAAGAAAAACTCAAACACCATTATTCTCATACTGAACAAAAAAATCATTTCTTTCAATGGATTATCCATTTTCTATAATATAGGATGAAGAACCCATCTTTAATGGTAATGATCATGATGAACTTTTTCCTGGTAATCCATATATATGACCATTCCATTTAAAAAAATGAACTCAAATCCATATTTCATCCCTCAATGGTCTTCCAACCATTTAATCTTTACCTCATAACAATGCATTCAAAATTCGATGTTTATGCCTATTTCACTATCTTCATCAAACCAAGAAATAAAAAAAATATGAATGAAAACCCAAACATCCACATAGTCTTCACATTCCATGCTCAAGTCATCAAGGACTGAAATCAAGTACCACTAATCGAAATCCTTTGTTTCCAACTGACTATTTGACATTATTTTTAATGGATATTCCTTTGTATTTATTTTTCCCAATGTATACATCATGTCAAATTCAAATAATTAGTGATGATCCATATAGATTATTTTTCATTAGACTCAAATACCATTATGAGAAAATATGTTTCAAAAACATATGATCCATAAACATTATGAATTTATCACCAAATAGTTAAGGATGCAATTCTTCAAAGAATAGACTACGGTTGGAAACATCTATCAGTGTGTTGGTTATTTTTTCTAATGAAAAATTAATTATAATTATCCATATGCAACAAAATGATATCTGTGAATAATAAAACATCCCAACCGAGACCCTAAAGCATGAAAATGAAACATGTAACCTTTCCCTTGCTCCAAAAATTCCATGATTGATGCTGATGTAAAGAAACCATAGAGCTCCTTAATATAATTATTAAACTCATAATTCCACTGTAATAGAATATTATTTATTTTCAAAGGTGTAATTGGTGAATCTAGTCATGATAAATCATGAAAAAAACATTGAAATATCAATCTAGATCAAGGAAACTACATATCCAAGACATTCATTGGGGGTTTCCAAGAGAAATTGCCTCTATTATTTATGGATCCATGGAAATACCTCTTTTAAATATTACAAGGCCTTTCATAATTACATATGACGACAAGAAATTACTCTTTCATAATTTGGTATACAGACGATGATCACTCAATATTCCAAACATTATAACCAAGTGTTTCTCATGCTCCGCCTTTTATCTTTAAAACACCATTATTTCATCAAAAAACACAAAGCAATACCAGATACCATTAAAATATCCAATTCATCAATTAAAAAATATTGATGGTTCATTAATAGAACGAAAAATTATAACCCCATTCTTGTAACAGTCATATTTACTTCTGAAATAACTCTTTTAAATATCCTTCTTCTAAACATATAATTGGTGATATCTTGATTTAATTTGAATCTTGGAGAAACCCTATGATTGACTTAGTTGATCAAATTGATCGTCAATGTGTGGAAGTTTATATTGTTTCATTATCATATCTTCGTTAGGATTATGATAATCTACACAAAACCAAAGAGCTATATTTTCCTTTTGGAAAAAATAGAAAAGAGATTCACATGGAGATGTGATAGGATGACTAAACTATTTTTCCTTCCATCTATTGATACTTGAAATTTAGTTCCATTAATTATTTTTATTCCAATATATAATACATAATGGAAATAGTATTGGTACCCAAAAGGATATCAATTGAATAATACACTTACCTTATGGGTGGAACCCAATGATATTTTTATGAAAAAAATATTGAAACAATTCTAACACTACTAGAAAACTGTTATTCTCAGTCACTTCCATTGATGCCAAAATTCAATGCTTCCAACTAGTATGAGATCATTCCCACATCTAGTTTCAATAAAACTATATATTCCTCAATCTTATTATAATTTTGAAATTCTCTATGTGGTTCAGTACTATTTCACTCCATGTGTCCCAAAGAACCACATTGGGAACATTATGGATTTTTCTTGGGGTTTGGATGAGGATTTACTAATCCATTCATCTAATTTAGAGCCATTCTATTCCCTGGGAAATGGGTTTTTGTCTTAATAATTCTCCCATCGTTAGAGTTCCAACTATCTCTAGCAGGTATCAAGGTGCTCCCACCACTCGAAGCTCATGTGGATTCCCTTTCTTCCACCTTTTCTCTTTTGAACATATCTATATAATCCATTATATAGAGAATGAATATATTCATGCACTCCTCCTAATTTATCTTTTAGTGAAAAATATATTCATTAATGATGAACAAGAAGTAAAAAAGAGGTCAATGTGGAACAATTTCATAAATAAATCCACGTACTCTATCACTATGAGGATCTCATGTTTGAAGAAGAAAAATATTCTTTTTCTTGAAATCTAAAATATATATGGATAGAATTTTTTTAAAAAAATTATTAAAAATCCTCCTAGGAAATTTTATGGTCTAATTTATCCTCAATTGAAAAATCCACCATATTAGTGTAAGATTATCTAGGTAATATGACCCCATCTTGACTTTCAACACTCCAATTATGCTAAAGAAATTGAATATTCAATTCATCCTATTTGACTACACCACTTCCATCTCTGGTTTCTAATAACACTAAAATATGGGAGGATTATGATTATATAATTTAATGGAAGGATCCACTTTTTTATGTTCATCCCTCAGGTTCCCTATATCCAAAGCATGAAAATATTGGGCATTACTCTAATCTAGTTGTTTTTTCACCTGTGGATTATGTGTAACCAAATTATCTCCTACTTATTCCAGTTGTTTTCTTCTATTCCTAGAAGGATTCATTTTATAAAACACACCAAACAACATAATTCTTAATCTATAGATACTGATGTCTTAAAATTTTCAAATGCAACCACATCACATTTATCACAACACTACATTCCAAAATTTAACATTTTCTAAATTTTAATCATTTTTTAAAATGCGATGATTATTTCGAAAATAAAAACATTTTCAAAATATAAATTCCAATATCTTTTGAAAATAATACTTTTGAAAATTAGTTTTACACTTTAAAATAAATCAACATTTTCCTTCTCATGCTCCCATGTTTCTTTCAGAATATAACCATCTTTACACCGAACCTGTACTAGACTAATAATTTTCCAACGTAATAAATTATCTTTCTTATATAGAATCCATAATAGCATCTGTACCAATGAATCTTATAGATCTAGGTCAACATGATCCCATCGAATCACTTGGTCAGGATTAGGCTAACACTTTTTCAAATGAGATAAAAGAAACAAACTATTCACCACAGTGATCCTTGGTGGAATAGAGAACCTATATTCCAACACACCAACCCATTCATGTAACTCAAATAGGCATATGTATCTTGGATAAATATTTCCCTTATCCCTAATATGATGATTTAGAATCCTTGAAATGATCCTCAAAAAATCATGATCACTCAAGTCAATTGAAAATTACTTCTGACAATGATCTACATATAATTACTGAAGAACCTAAGTTGTCTCCATTTGTTTACTAAAGAACTAAACATTGTCTATTTTCTCTTGGACAAGGATCAATAAAAATAGGGTTTTCTCACCTATTTCCTCCCAATAAAGTCAATAATGAAAAGGATTCCCATACAATGCTTCAAAATGGTATATATATATATATCAAGGAATGATAAATTTTTTTATATGAGAACTCCACAAATTGTATGAGATGTTACCATGAGTCACTGAAAACCATTACCCAATTCCCCAACATTTTTTCTGACATTTTTATAATCCATTTTGATATTCCATCCATATGAGGATGATATTCCCTACTCATTGTAAATATTGGCCCATGGGATTTCTATAGGTATTCTCAAAAATCATATTTAATCATCAAATTTCTATCAAACACTATGGAAATAGGTGCAAAATTCTTATTTAATACTTAATATATATAGATATATATATATATATATTTTACATATTCCACCCACTATATGATATTAATGAATAAGGAGGAAATGGTCTTACTTTTTGAGCAGATCCACTATCAACAAAATGTTATTTTGATTATGAAATATTCTCTAGAGACCATTTAAAAAATCCATAGAAATGTTCTCTCGTATCTAAAAAGAATTGTTAATGACTGTAACATACCTTTTGGTAGATGATGCTCTTCCTTAACCTAATGATAAGTTTAGTATCTTAAAACAAACTCAAACACCTAAATTTTTATACCGACCAATGAAATCTATTATTTAAATGCCTTATTCATATTCATTTTTCTTGACATAACAACCCATATTGAATTTTGGTAAGCATGAATAAGCTGTTAATAATAATCCATACATAAGACTATATGATTTCCGAACCACAAAACTAAACAAACATCCATCATCTAGACACTAATGGTCCTAGCACAATATATTTTTAACCTCATCTCAATATATTTTGAATATGATTCCTATGGGTCTTTAAATGTCTCAACCAAATTTAGAATGAAAAAAACTTAAAAGAAAGCCAAAACATCCCCTCAATCATGACATTCAATGTGTATATTGGAAATCACTAACATAAACATCGATTCATCTAAAAACTCATTTTCAAACTCTTATTATGAGTTTTTCATACTGGATATTCCACTAAATTTCCTTCACTTGATAAATTCCTCAAGTTAAATTAAAAAAATCGGAGATACCCCAGTAAACATCATTGTCTCATGTTCAAATCCCATTATCAAAAAAAAAATTCATTCTACTGAGTGGAATTATAAAATTTTTCATTTGATTGTAATGGAAAATTATTTCTTGTCAATGTTTTAAATGGTGAATTTGGTCATTAAAATTCACAAACAAAGCATCTAAAGGAACCGTCCAATTAAAGGAAATTGTTTCTCTAAAATACATTCGTTGGAGGATTCCATGAGATAATGACATCTATAATTTTTAGATCCACATAAATTCATTTTGAAAAGAATACATGGCCAAGGAAATCTATCTATCATATCCATAAACCACACATTGATAGTTTATCATACAAATGATGATCCTACAAGATTCCAAAAAGTAACTCCATGTGTTGCTCATGCTCATCCCTTTTACATGAATACAAAAATATGTCATTCATAAACACAACCAAAATAGAATCTGGATACCTAAAAATAAACTGATTCATCAATTCCATAAAGGTGGTTTTTCATTAGTAAAAATTAAAGGAATTACCAGATGTTCTTAATGGCCATATCTACTTCTGAATGTGGTCTTTGGGATATCCACCGTCTAAAATCACAATTGGTGATATCCTAATAACTACTCAATTTTAGAGAACCATTTATCTCCCCTAAAATGACTAAACATATCATCAATGTGGGGAAGTGGATATATGTTCATTACTATGTCTTTGTTAAGAATATGATAATAAAAACAATGGTGAATAGTATCATATGCCTTTTTTAAAATAAAGACCATTGTTTCCCATAGAGATGTGCTCATCCATATGAACCCATTTTTATTCCATATCTTCTAACTCCACTTTTGTCTCCCTTAATTCTATTGGTTCCATCTAATAATATGGAAGGCAAATAGGAATATTCCCCATAAGTAGATCAACATTAAACACCAATTCAATTATGGATGGAAACCCATAAAATTTTCTATAAAACATCTAAAAACTGATCATAAATCACTGGAAAACTACAGTTCTTGATCTCTTCCATTGATTCCAGAGTCTAAGATGATGATTTGTTTGAGATCAGTCTAACTAATGGTTATAAAAATCCCATTTCACCTACCTTTACATTATGTTATCCTCTATAGAGATTCTATATGTCATCATTAGTCGCAAGACTAATATTTCAGGTTTAATAGTCGTTGTGAATATTTAACATAGTCATGTAATTGATATAATGTATTTTGAAATTGAAATCCATCTCAATCACTAAGAAATACTATAATAGACCATCTTTATTAATAGCTATGAAACATTCTCAACACATGAAGGCTCGACATTCTCCTTTACCTATAAGAGTATGATGTTTAAACATAGTAGGAATCGTAGAAAAATAAGACATATAAAATCCACATCATGACAAGAAATTAATTAACGGTATTCAATTATATCAAACAAATAATGCATAAGGGTAGAATTAAGAAGAATCATACCTCTCACAGTCGATGGTCGAGAAATATTATCCCAAATAAGATGCTCATTTCCATATAATTTCTTTCTTATAAAACATTGTTCTTCATTACCATATAGGGATTTACTTTTCTAAGGAGTAATGTTATTCCTAAAATCACCATGTATAGATCTATTATGCTGAAAGGAATTTTTCTTCTTACCTTGTCCCATTGAAGAATATGTTGTCTAAAACACATGGGGAGTGTCATAAGAATCTTACCTTGGATAACTATGAATATAGTACTAATGATTCCCCATAACATTATAATTGTGCCACGTCCTTGGAAGTTCTATACAATCTCTCTTCATGTGTTCTAAATAATCACATTTTAAACCTCAGGGCAGGATCTTGGGTTTGGGAGGAAGATTTTGAAATCCAACCATTTAATTATGAGCCATTACGTTACCTTGAAAATATGTTTACGTATTTTGATTTCTCCAAGCATTAGTGTTCCCATCAATATTCATAAGTATCAACATGATCCATCCACACATATACCCTGAGATGTCAATTTATAACAATCTATTTTGACCATGTATTTGCAATATATTATACAACGAAGGAAAATATTTGAGTGAATCTCCAACCCTATCCCTAATTCAAAGATGTGTTCCCCAAATGATGTATTAGAAGAATTATCGGGTTAAAAGTGAACTACATTCCTAAGTTTAGCCACATATTCTTTCATAGTGAGTTCCTCCTTCTTGGGGCTGAAAAATTATGGAATTCTTTCAATTATTATCATGTGAGAATATAATTATTGGTGGAATAATTTTTCGAAATCCTCACATTAAAGGACTTTTTAGAATTTAGCCTGAAAAAATAAATCCAAACTCTATCATGAAATATCTTCCAACATATATGTCGATGGATTGAATTTTAGATCTACTGGTGTGCCAAGGAAATCTATTATTCAATCCATCTTTTTTAGGCACACCTCTATCTTATCTATTTCCCAATGAGCCTAAAATACTGATGGATTATTCATCAAGAGCTGGACAAAATGTTCCACCATCCTTGGATCATTCCTCATATTACCTCTATCCACAAACTGAAAATCTTAGACTATACTTTTATCTAGTTGTTAGTTCACTAGTGGAATAGGTGCAACCAAGTTCTCAACAGCTTTCTCTGATTGGTTTCTATGATGAATATAGTGTTCCATTTTATAAAACTCAAAAAAATTCCATATGTCTCACTCTCTAGCCACAAAAGGACTGAGAATTTAAAATTATATCACATCATACATATCACAACACTTCGTTTCAATATTCAACAGTTTCTATTTTGGACCCATTTTGAAATGTCCTCCATGTTTTTAGAAATCAAACCATTTTTATAATACCACTATCAATATTTTTTCCAAATATCCCATTTGGAAAAAATTAAATACATTTAAAAAATTATCATTTTCAACACAATCATTAATCATTTCTCTAAATGAAATACATACTCCTAGTGGGATTTCATCACTAAAATTATATTAATGCTAATCTCATTGGATAAACCTATGATAATGAGATTCCAAATAATATAAATTTCAAAAAGAAACTTATGATCCCAACTCCAAACTAAAATTATATTTAGCATAACAAGTTTATCTAAAACCTTTTTATGTACTACATTTCAATCCCTGATAATCCTACTCATTTTTACCATCCAAACTCAAAAATTAACCAAATGTATTTTAAACTCCATGAATAACATAATTCATCACCATAGATAGAATAATCTAATACAACTTCAATTTCAAGGACCCAACATGCCTTCAAAACATCTAACATCCATCTCCTCCCCATTTTCTTGAGATGAGGCTGTATTTTTACAAGTCATTAAGTGACATATACATGCCGCTAAATGTTGGAAATAAATGTAATGTGATTCAAAATAATTGGGGTATGATTTTCCCTTTCAGAGGTAAAACAACTCAACAGAACATTTCATAACCAAAGAATACTACATGTTGCCTTATAGAAATTTAAAATAAATCAAATTGAATCCATTGTTATTAAAAAATGAATCCAAGTATCACTACAATGGATGATTACTAACATCAAAGAACAAATTCGAAGTAAAAACCAATAAAACTCAATGATTCCAAAAATAAATCCATTCCTAAATACTGTCTCCATGCACAAGTATCATGAAGTACCACAAGATTAGGGGAATTATTATAGAGATCCATAGCTTGACGTATATAGTCATTACATTACTTTTGTGGATAACTTAATACATAACAAAAACAAACAGTAAATGACCGTAATTGTTTAGTGTCTTTGGAAACTTGGAATATAATCTTGTAATCTTAGTTAAATATCATCAACATATCCCATAATGATCTTCCCCTTTTTAACCTAAAACCATTATTTATATCCTAAAGAAAATAAAAAATATAAAGGGTGAGCTCAAATGCTCAGTAAGGGTAATCATGGAGAAAATAAAACAACAGATATACATTTGAGCATAAAAACATGAACATAAAGTTTAAACATAAAAATCATGAGTTGTGAAATAAATCTTAGCAGTACGTAACGCATAGATCATAAAGAAACATCATTCATGATAAAATAACATGGGAATAAAACATTTAATTATGGAAAAATATTTATAACATGATCTGATTTCCATAGTATCCAAGGCATTGCTTACAAGACCATCTTAGTGCACAAAGTCCCTTTCTGAATCGAGTTCACTCCTCCTTCCAGTCCTGTATCACAGAACCAGATTAACTTACCATTGTATCCATGTATATCTCATGAGATATAAATCTTTACCCAATGCATTGGAGTTATATATAGTTCCCACCCATCTCATAATGAAACCATTCTTACTTTTGCAAAAAAATATACAAAAATCATTCATCATAACCCAAAGAATAAGAATGGGCTTCAAAAACATCATCCCATCATAAAATAATCCATATAAAACAAATGGGAATCATTTCATCATAAGAAAAGTTAAACAATGTAAATCATAGAGATATTATACTTGAAACATAATAATGTCACCTTAGATGGGAAATAGTTTTGAATAAACACATGAAATGAATTCTTGAGGAAAATATCCTTTCTTCTTCAAAATCATTTTCTTTTCTCAAAATGCTATGCGATTTTAAATGAATATAATTTTTTTGAAAATAGTCATGAAATCTTGTAGAGTATGCTTCATGAAAATAAGGTGTTATAAAACTGTAAAAATCCATTCACTCCGTATAAGTTAAAAAACATTCTCCTCGCACTTTTGTCAGAATAGTCAAAAAGTACCACGTATGGTAAACAAAAGAAAGATTCTTTCCATACCACAAAGTAAAAGTAAAATAGGGGTAATCGTGACTTTAAAAATAAATTTAATAATATTAAACACTTTATTAAAATCATTTTTTATGGATATGGATGAAAAATATAACCACAGTAAATACTTACGAATAAACAATCTTGGATAAGAACGAGATTGGAATAGTTATCCCTTACCTTAGGTCTGATATGCTTTGTACGTATCTGAACCACCTGTATAATGATTCAAATAAAGTCATTGACTTATTACAGAATCATATTCATTGTTATCATATCATATATGGTTCAGTTATGACTTTATATTACCCATTCTTTTGTAAATTCAATGTTAAAGCAACGTTTTGGGTAAAATCGTTTCATTTATAATACGTGTTTCGACTTGTTTTTCTTGATATAATTACTTATATCCTGATTTACTTAATTCCATAATGTAAAACATGATTTATATATAATATATATTCTGCATATACATATATATTATAGATCAATAAATGAAATGAAATAAACTATTAATGGAGACGGTAGGTCGTACGTACGGATGAACGTTGTTTTCGTTTCCTTATTGAATTGAATGGAATTAAGTAAATGGAACATATATTTACATAAATATAGTATCATTATTATGTAATATCTTTCGTGATTATTTATTATATATACTCTATAACAATACTTTAATGGTTAATCATGGAAAATGAATCTCATCGCGTTCGTGGAGACAGTATTCCGCACGTACGGACGAGCGATGATATCATTCCCATAAATATTGAATAGAATGGGAGTGGATGATATAATATCTCAGAATCAGTATGATGTTATAATAACCATATATAGTTACTCTGTACACCATTATACCCATCCAGGTAAGGTGGTGGTGGAAAAACTTATTACACCACAGCGTGGAGACGGTATTCCGTACGTACACATGCGAGGTTATTTCATTTTCCGTAGGATGGATAGAAGGTGAAATGGGGTTGTTTCATATTTATAATATCATATCAGTATATTAGGGATACTTTTTTGTATTAATTTTCAATGAAAAAACTAATGAATAGGAATTTGAAGAAGAATGAAACTTGAAAGAATCAATAGAAGATATTACCCTTTTTCGACGCACCTCTTTTAAGCATCCACTTAAGGCACTAGAGTTGGTCTTTTGAGGAGACCAGAACCTCTATAAAGATTCTAGAAAAGTTTAGAAGGGAAATGGGAAGTGGTTGGCCTATCATGAAGGCTTAACATTATGTAAAAAGTAGAGGGAGGATGGGCCCTTTTATAAGGGAGGAGAGGGGCACCTTAGGAAAAACATAAAATTTTATTTTTTAATAAAGTCATATTCGGTTTATAATAGTTCCAAATTGATTTATTTCTAATATAAAGTAGGGATGGGTATAAATCCTCTAAACCAATAAGTTTTATACTAGTTTAGGCTACTATTTTAACCTTATCATTTAGATTTAACTCTGAGTTAAATAATTTAACTTTTACCGTGTCTTCTTGTTTTCCTACACTATATGGTTAATAAACATACTATAACAAGAAAAATAACCCCAAGTGGTTCATTATTAATATATATAACCTTATATAAGTCATTTGGTAGAACCCTAGATTTTATGTAATTGAATAACAATTAATAATATAATATTTGTTTAAAAAACTTTTTTATGTAAATTTTGACACTATTTGGTAATTGATTTTTGTGAAAATCATACAATAATGATTATTTTGAAAAACGTTAATTTAAGCAATACTAACATGTAATATGAACCTAAAAATTTAGTATAATTTATAAAAAGTCTCAAATTACATTTATTTGGATATTTATAACATGAATTATGTTAATATTTCATTAATAAGGTAATTACTGCATCATCATTGTGTCATAAATAAATTAAATTATTTAATGTCTAAAAATTATAAATAAAATAAAATTATGTAGGAAACAGTTTTATCTTTTTAATTAATATTTATAGTCGAATGTAACTTCTGTATAACTTTATATTAAAAATGTTTTATTTATTAAACATTGATTTTAAATATTTGAACTATTCTTTAAATAAAATAATAATAAATGTCCTAATCTAATCCATGTGATCCTAAATGATAATATTTTATTTTAAGGTTATTTTAGATAGAATTAAATGTATCTAATAGAATTAGGGCATGTGTTAGGGTAATAATAATATAATTTTACCCCTAATTACCCTATTTACTTTTAAACGTGGTAAATAAAGTAAAAAGTTACTTTTCCCCACAAATTATTTTTATCTTATTGAACCAAATTTTACTCCTTGATATTATACACGTTTCTCGGATTTTCGAAATTCCACTCACAGAAGTGGTAAAATTATGTTTTATGTAAATTTTCAAATTCTCATAGGAGGTTGGTAAAAGACGGTGAAAAGTTCAATAAAATTTTTATATATCTAAAATTATTATAAAATGACTCCAATGAATTACATTGAACATATATAGGTATTATGTATCAATTTGACACAAAATAAATTTAAACAAAATAACTAATTATTTAAATAAAAAGTCGGGTTGTAAATAGTAACCCATTGTTTTCACTATTCATCAAAAATTGAATGTTTTCAGAAAAATACCAAAAATCCACCCTAGGGTAATTTCGATATTCCGAATCCAAAAATGAAGTCCATTTTGAAAAATAAAATTTATAAAATTTCAAAAAGTGGGTATTAATATTTATAACGACTAGTTTATATATTATTTTAATAACACAACATTGTTTAGTGAAACTCGGTATTGCGTACAACGCAAGCTATCGAGGAAGGTTTCTCTTGCGTTTAATGCAAGAAAATTCAGGGTTTCATGTAGGGAATGATTATTTTGTTGTTGCATATAACATAATCAAAACTTATTTCATTTATACTTTATAAAAATATACTTAATGTTGGGTAGAATAATTTCCACAAAATGAACTTGAAATTGTGTGTAACACGAGCCCAGAATAGTGTTGTGTATACTGCAAGCTAATACGGTGTTTCCTATAGTACAAGAAAATATTTTTTTAGTGCATAATAGAAGACATCAATGAAATTAAAAATAATATACCTCATAAAATCTCGTGGTGTTACATTCTACCCCCCTTAAAATGAATTTCGCCGTCAAAATTCGTTGGGGGTTATAAATCGTTTATTACTTGAAAGTTTCATTCATAGAAACCTACATCGTAAAAAGGAATACTAAAACTTCATTTTAAAAAGGAATGTTAGAATCATAACAATCACCCAAAGTAACTCATTACTGGGTTCCACATAGGACAACATTGGTGAAAATATGGATATGAAAAAGAAATCTAACCATCAAGTTATGATGGAGAGTGGTAGATAACATGGCTATGAAAAATCCATCAATCACAAAGCCATAAATTTGTAATTATTTAAGGTACCATCTAATTCATCGGGTATGAGGGTGCTAGGACATCGTTTTTAATTCTCAAGAACATTTCCCTAATGATGATGAATTGTTTAATTAAAAATAAATACATACTTGATTTTGATAAAATCTTATTGTTATTTGTGCCTTGAACAATTTCCACTTCATCTCTTAAAGAAATGAAGTTGAATTTGTCTTCCGTGTGGTATTAGTAGATCATGTGATATAATGATAGGCCATTCCATATATCTCAAGCATAAGGTTAGAAAAAGTTATAAGCCCATATTATGGTGAGATTAATCATATATGGTTCCAAAAATGGACGTATACTTCATCTATCATATATCTGAATAAAATAAAACCAGTTTCTACTAACAAGGGACTTCCTATAGGCCAGTGGTATGTGATAAAGGCCTGTCGCACTTCAGTTGTTGGTTCAATTCCCGCATCCTTGTCGGACGTGACGAGTTATCGCCTGTCCTGGAGGTTGACCTTTTTCTAAAACTACACTATTATAACATTCCAGAAGTAATATTGAAAAAAGGTTCTATCATTAGACAATACTAACTTATGTCCAACATAATCCATTCCAATATTTAGGCTTATCCAAAATACTTATGTCCAAGCTCATAGTATAAAGAAATCAATTACTAGAAATTTCATCTAACAAGCATGTGAATACCATCATTTATCCCCCATATATCATAAGATATATCTTGCTGGTCACATTGGAAACATGTGAATACCTTAGTCATGTATTCTCTTAAAAATTGAATACCGATTGAACCATAGTGAAAAGATGAATGCTGTCAAAAGTTAACTCCTTCCACATACCAAAATCCCAAAATTTTTATATACTCAAATCATGATATTAAATTGTCCTTATATCAGTCATGAGCTCATTAATACTATCAAACATATTATTTTCTTTTTATCCATTCATTATGCGCATATCATCTTCTTTTCCAAAATTATCTAAATAAGCTTTCATGGTTACCGGTACCATTCAATATATACTTTCAAATACTTTAATAAAAACAATCGTGTAACAATCCTTACATGTTTATTTATTCCATAGTACCATTAAATTACCTACACAACATAACTCTTGATAAACATACAATTATTCCACTACCTCCCTGGACCATTGACCGAGATTCCTCATTTTATTCCTCAACACTTCTTTCATCTCATATATCATTTGTAGTATCTTCATCATCATCAACGTAAATACTACCCATACGACCATACTGATTCTCTTCATGAAATTTTCCCTTTGGGAATTGTTTTGAAAAATGCCCAATACATCCCACATTTAATACTTTTAACAGTTTTTGATGTCTTATAAATACCATTATCCTTGTCCATGGTGTTAACTGATCCATTTCCTTTACAATTACTTGCTTGGTGTCCTTCTTTTACACACCCAAAGCATCATCCAGTTCCTTTGAAACATTCTCCAGGATTCCTCTTACCACATTATTTACATGATTGAAATTGAACTTTCGTTCTTCTATGATCATCATGAAACTCCACCTTTCTCTTATTAGCTGAGTCAGGAAACTTACCAAAGTTGAGATTATTGATCATATTATGAGATTTGTGATTAGGCATAATAATCATGTTTTGACTTCCAAATCCCATTTCATTTGGTTTCCATGAAGAATATCATTCCATTGTCCATCATATCCTCCATTATCGTGAAACATCTTGTTTCCAACCATTTTATAAATCCCAAAAAGAATAGTCTGAGAGGAAAAAATCATACCAGGAAAACTACATAATCAAGGGGAGTACTTTAAATCACTAACATCATAGGTTTAATCCTAGGTTATTCATGATCGTTATCATAATTCTTGGGTTGTAACCTCTACTTATACATAACCTTAGGAATATCCCTAGACATACCTTAAAAATATCTATAGGGATCTCACTAATGTTTTAGCAACCTAGTTTCCAAAGGCTAACTAAACCTTTCCTCTGATACCAACTGTAGAGACCCAAAGTTTGACATACATAGAGATTACATTACTTTTGCAGAATACTTAATACATAAAAATAAAGGACACCAATGGACCGTAATAGTTTAGTGTCTTTGGAAAATTGGAATATAATCTTTTAATCTTGGTGAAAGATCTTCAACATCTCCCATAAAGATCTTCCCTTTTTTTACCTATAACCTTTAATTATATCCTGTGGAAATGAAAACATATAAAGGGTGAGCTCAAATTCCAAATAATGGTAATCATGGAGAAAATAAAACAAACCATAAAAATTTGAACTTGAAAACATGAACAGAAAGTTTAAACATCAAAATCTTGAGTTGTGAAATAAATCTTGGTAGTACGTATGGAATAGATCATAAAGTAACATCAATCATGATAAAATAAAATGGGAATTAATCATTTAATTTTGGCAAACCATTAACCATATGATATGATTTCCATAGTAGCCGAGGCATTGCTGCCGAGACTATCTTAGTGGGCAAAGTCCCTTTCTGAATCGAGTTCACTCCTCGTTCAAGTACTGTATCACTGAACTGGATTAACTTACCATTCCAGCAATGTCTATATCATGAGATATAAATCTATACCTAATGCATTGGATGGAGTTATAGGTCCCACCCATCTAATAATGAAATCGTTTTTACTTTTTCCACAACATAAACATAAATCATTAATCATAACCCAAAGAATAAAAATGGGTTTTATAAACATCATCTCATCATAACATAATCCATATAAAACAAATGGATATCATTTCATAATATGAAAAGTGAAACCATGTAAATCATAGAGATATTATACTTGAAACAAAATAATGTCACCTTAGATGGTAAATAGTTTTGAATAAACAGTTGAAATAAATTCTTCAGGAAAATATCCTTTCTTCTTCAAAATCATTTTCTTTTCTCAAAATGCTGTGCGATTTTAAAGGAAAAGAATTTTTTTGAAAATAGTCATGAAATCTTGTAGAGTAATATTCATGAAAATAAGGAGTTATAAAACCATAAAAATCCATTCAATCCGTATATGTTAAAAAACATTCTCCTCGTACTTTTGTCGGAAATGTCAAAAAGTACCACATATAGTAAAGAAAAGGAAGATTCCTTCCATAACACAAAGTAAAAGTCAAAGAGGGATAATCTTGAATTTAAAAATACATGTATGAATATTAAAAACATTATGAAAAATATTTTTTATGGACATGGATGAAAAATATAACCCCATTAAATACTTACAAATAAACAATCTCGGATAAGAATGAGATTGGAATAGTTATCCCTTAACTTAGGTCTGATATGCTTCGTACGTATCCGAACCTCCTATATAATGATTTAAATAATGTAATTGACTTATTATGGAATCATATTCATTGTTATGATATCATATATTGATCACTTATTTTTTTATATTACCCGTTCTTTTGTAAATTCCATGTTAAAGCAGCATTTCGGGTAAAATCGTTTCATTTTTCATACGTGTTTCGACTTGTTGTTATTGATATTATTATTTATATCCTGATTTACATAATTCCAGAATTTAAAAAATGATTTATATATAATATATATTCATCATATACATATATATGATAGATCGATAAATGAAATTAAATACACCGTTCATGGAGACGGTAGGTCGTACGTACGCATGAATGCTGTTTTCGTTTCCATATTAGATTGAATGGAATTAAGTAAATTAAACATATATGTACATAAATACAATATGATTATTTTGTAATTTCTTTCATTATTATTTATTATATATACTTTAGAATCATACTTGAATGGTAAATCATGGAAAATGAATCTCATCATATTCGTAGAGACGGTATTTTGTACGTACGCACGAGTGATGATATCATTCCCATAATTATTGAATAGAATTGGAGTGGATGATATAATATCTCTGAATCAATATGATGTTATAATAACCATATATATTTATTCTTTACACCATTATACCCATCCAAGTAAGGTGGTGGTGGAAAAACTGATTACAACACGGCGTGGAGACGGTATTCCATACGAACACACACGTAGTGATTTCATTTTCTGTAGGATGGATAGAAGGTGAAATTGGGTTGTTTAATATTTATAGTATCATATCAGTATATTAGTGATACTTATTTCATTACATTACAATGAAACAACTAAAGAATAGGAAGTTGAAGAAAAGTGAAACGTGAAAGAATCGTTAGAAGAGATTACCTCTTCTTCGACACACCTCTTTTAAGATTCCTCTTAAGGCACTGGAGTTGGTATTTTGAGGAGGCCAGAACCTCTATAATGTTTCTAGAGAAGTTTATAAGTGAAATGGTCAGGGTTTTGACGTGATTTAATGCTGAAAATTGTGTAAAGAGAAGAGGGAGGAGGTTCCCTTTTATAAGGGAGAAAAGGGGCTCCTTAAGAAAAACTTACAACATTATATTATAATAAAGTCATATTCGGTTTATAATAGCTCAAAGTTGATTTATTTAGAATATAATGTGGGTATGGGTCTAAATCCTATCAGCCAATAGGTTTTAGAAAAGTTTAGGTTACTGTTTTAACCTTATCATTTAGATTTAACTCTAAGTTAAAAAAATTTAACTTTTACCGTTTCTTCTTGTTTTCTCTCAATATATGGTTAATAAACATACTATAACAAGCCAAAAAACCCCAAGTGGTTCATTATTAATATATATAACTTATATAATTCATTTTTTCAAGCGTTATATTTTTGGAATAGAATAAAATTTAATAATATAATATTTGTTTTAAAGACTATTTTACGTCAATTCGGACACTATTTGGTAATTGATTTTTTTGAAAATCATAAAAGCATGGTTAATTCGAAAAATAGTTAATTTAATCAATACTAAAATGTCTTATTAACCTAAAAAATAGTTTAATTCATAAAAAGTCTCAAATTACATTTATTTGGTTATTTATAACATTAATTATGTTAATATTTCATTAATAAGGTGATTACTGTATCATCATTGTGACATAAATAAATCAAATTATTTAATGTATAAAAATAATAAATAAAATACCATTATGGTAGAAATATTTTTTTCTTTATAATTAATATTTATAGTCAAATTTATTTTCTGTATAACCCTACATTAAAAATGTTTTAGTTATTAAACATAGATTTTAACTATTTTAACTATTCTTTAAATAAAATAATAATAAATGTCCTAATCTAATTAAAGTGGACCTAAATGGTAATATTTTATTTCTAAGGTTGTTTTTGGTCGAATTACCCTTATCCAATAGAATTAGGACATGTGTTAGGGTAATAATAATATCATTTTCCCCTTAATTACCCAATTTACTTTTAACCGCAGTAAATAAAAGTAAAAAAGTTACTATTCAAAAAAAATTATTTTTATCTTATTGAACCAAATTTTACTACTTGATATTAACCTCATTTCTCGTATTTTCGATATTCCACTCAGAGAAGCAATAAAATTATGTTTTATGTAAATTTTCAAATTTTCCTAGGAGGTGGGTAAAAGACGTTGAAATGTTCAATAAAATTTTTATATATCTAAAATTATTATAAAATGACTCCAATGAATTAAATTGAACTTATATAGGTATTATGTATATATTTTGACCCAAAATAAATTTAAACAAAATAAATAATTATGTAAATAAAATGTCTGTTTTTAAATAGTAACCTAGTGTTTTCAGTATTCATCAAAAAATTGAATGTTTTCAGAAAAATACCAAAAATTTAACCTAGGGTAATTTCGATATTTTGAATCAAAAAATGAAGTACATTTTGAAAGATAAAATTTATCAAATTTCAAAAAGTGGGTATTACTATTCATAACTATTAGTTTATATATTATTTTAACAACATATCATTGTTTAGTGAAACACGATATTGTGTACAACGCAAGCTATCGAGGAAGGTTTCTCTTGCATGTAACGCAAGGAAATTCAGGGTTGCATGTAGGGAAAGATTCCTTTGGTGTTACGTATAACATAATCAAAACTTATTTCATTTATACATTAAACAAAATCTATACTTAATGTTGGGTAGAATAATTTCCACAAAACGAACTTGAAATTGTGTGTAACACGAGCCCAGAATAGTGTTGTGTATACTATAATCTAATACGGTGATGTGTATAGTATAAGAAAATCTATGTGTAGTGTATAATATAAGACATCAATGAAATTAAAAATAATATACCTCATAAAATCTCGGGGTGTAACAATTATTTACCTTTACCTATGTCCTAATAGACAATATATGAAAAAGAACCAAAGTGCCAAAGAAGAGAATAGTAGTAAACTTCGTAGGATTTACCGAAATTACATCCCTTCTCTATCCACTTAGATTTAAAAAGTTATCAAATTTATAGAAAACAATCGATGTATCTTATAAACAAATCTAAAACAATTTCCATAAAAAATGTTTTCTTAAACAAATGATGTTCAATGGAAATCAAATAAACTGGTAATTTAAACATTTCTCAAATATTATTTTGGAATAACCTATTCTATTTCATAGATGTACATAAACACACTCTCAACTGCACATGTTTGGTGTTTACCTCTGATGTAGCAACTTCACATCCAAAACTCAACCCTTTCTTCGTAGTACTTCACGACCATTATCCATCACATTCAACTCATGCTTAATCAATTGATTCAACCATATGTGAAAAAAAATCTACACCAAAATATTTCTATAAATATTCCCTTTATTTAATTTTTTTCCTTAATTAAAACAAAAAAACAATTTTAGAGTCATCATTTGAAAATCATGTTACTCATTTCAATTTCCACTAAAACAATATGTTTGTAAAATTCAATTAAGCATCAACAAAGAGGGTTCCCATCAACAAATTTAATGAAATTTCAAAATAAATTTCTATCCAAACAATAAATTTTAAATAAAACCATTACGGTATAAGAAGAGGATTCGAGAGTGAAGCCACCTACCACGAAAATTAAGGTGAAAATGAAGAATGACAAGAAAACGACAACAAAAATGGGATGAATCAATAAAAACATGCCTTAGAGAGATTTAAATTGAATGAAAAATACTATATCTCATTATTATTTGGAAGTAACAACGATTTATCTATCCACATAATACTATATCTAATAATCTGTGAGAGGGAAGAGAGTATATCTAACAAAAACAAGGAAATACTACTACAAACGAAGACATACCAAAGTAATAAGTCTTTAATTCCCCTTCAAATCCTTTAAATCACTCCTAAATCGATGGGGGTAATGCTTAGATAGTTTTTGGGATGAATAAATCTGAAGATAGTTCTTAAATGGATAAAAAATAGAGGCTTAGACCTAACCACGAGAGACAAAAAAGTTTTTGTATCTAAATTTTAAACCATGCATGGTAAGGGAAACTATGCGCTAACCTTGTTCCTTCCACTACCTAATGGATCACATCACATAGTTTTCCCAAAAACATAGAGATAAAATTTTCCAACTAGGAAAAATCTATTTTCCCACTTTTCAGGGTTTCTCCTGGGTGGTCGCACGGTATGGACAAATAGTGCACCTAACCATCTACCTACCCAGAATCCCCCATTTCACCCTGAAAGATTCACTATTTCCACAATCCATTCTCCAACTATTTACCTTTACAAAATACCAAGAAACATTCCAAAATTCTTCCAAACCATCCCAATAATTAGCCAAACACTATACATAATGAAAAAACCTAAATAAATGGTTATATAATTGAAACTAGGAGTGATTCAAACATTTTTTAATTTTATTATATCCATGAATATAAAATGTTACAGTGTGAATGTATTTCATATGAATGTTATTAGAGAAATGACTTAAAAATAAAAATTCTCAAACAAGGTACATCTTCAGAATCCTATCCAACTATACCTTCTACATCATTGGACAAGATGTTCTAGAGAATTATAAATTTAATTTGAATAATGGAATTAGACCTAAGGTACCTAACCGAGTATCCTCTATATATTTTTCTCAATACATGGGATTATATAATTTCCCATAACAAAAAATCATGTTGTAAGAAAACCCATTAACCAAGTCATTAAACCATGGAATCCATATACAGTTGTATTCATGTATGGTTCCATTATTTTATGTAATTTAAGATTAAGAAATAGTTGAAAAAAAAACATTGGTGTACCCTTTGAATTTCACTAGAATTGTGATTTATACCAAACCCATAGGAAAAATTCAGTGGTTATCCTCAGTGTTATACATTAATGGAGCCAATGGAAAGATCTAATGTTTTATGTAATGATAAGATAAAACTATTGACAATTGTCTAGGGAATTTATTTTTAATTTCAGTGTATATAATTAATCCTCAATTCCAATCCATGAAATTAAAAATATAACAGAATAATTGAATGAAATTGTTGTCTTTATCATGGACAACACATAAATGAATTTGTTGTAATCCACTAAGCCCTACTAGGGATAACCACAATATGACTCCATGTGTGACTTATGGCATGCCACACCTTTAATGTAATCCAAGTTCCCTGACCAAAACCAAAAATATATAACAATCCATCATCTATATATTGTCATAATGAAATTCATGATCATACATTATAAGTAAAAAAGAACTATGTTAAATAGCCTAACTATTCACCTATCATATAAAACAGTTATCAATATCAATTGTAATGTAACAATGACACACCATAAAAGGTGGTTTTAATACATAACCTGAGAATAAGAGTCAGGAAAGGTATCATATCATCCATTAAATTATAACATTCCATTTCCCTTATAAATTATAAATAAATAATAATAAAGTTGTTTAAATAAAACATACAGGTAATTCATGGTGATTTTACATAATTAATGTGTGTATACATTACCTTGAATAATTTATTATCCTACATTAGTCATTACTTTCATGAAACAATATGTTATTTGTCATTAAAATTATTTATTTAGAAATGGGAATAAAAGGGTCTATAAAATTTCAATCGATTGAGTCTAAAATGATTATTTCCCTTTTTAAATTCAATCCAAACAAACCTATAGATGTTTTGGTTATTCACATGCTTTAGCTAATGGGTGAAATAATTAGAAACACCCAATGGGGGTGGATGAAGTTGTGGTCATAGGATCCAAAAATGTATAGTTTTCTAAATAACATCATATACATGGTATAGAAATTTAGTTCAAGGTATTTATCATTTATAAGAAACACATGGAAAGTATGATGTGTAGCACATCAATTTTTTTTTTTTGTAAATTGTGGGACATTAATGGAAAATGAAAAGACCACAAAAATAATTTATTAATGTTCCAATCATCAATTCATGGTAATTAATTCAAGAAAAAATTAGATAAACTGAGGAAAGAAAACCCATTTAAAAGAGGGAATATTATATCACATAATGATAATGCAAAACATAGAGAGAGATATAGAGAAAAAGGAAGAGTAATCATAGACAGATTGTTCACTGTCTAATGTGACCAATTATAGTAGATTTTGACCATTTATGAGGTAGTATATAAAATCCTAGGGAAGTGGAAATGGATAACTCGAGTGGATATTATGCATGAGGAATGAGGGAGAAGGAAGAAGAATTATATTTTAAGGGTGAAAGAGGACAAAAGTGTGATTTCACCCACTTTTAGAAAATTCATAGATGGGATACATGGTTTTAATGACTATGATCACACAAAGCATACATAGAAAACACATTCCTATCCTATTTCATAGTCAGAAAAACCAAGTATAGCTTGTAAACACTCTCTGTCTATATGGCCACACCCATGCATGTTAGGTGTACATTGGGAAAATATTTAAACTAGCCATGTGTTTCACCTATAAAATATTACTACATTTTTTCCATGGTCTTGAATACAACCTCACATGGTTAAAAAACTAAGTGGAACCACTATTTGAATGAAATGTTGAGGTGCATGGATAACACTAATTATGCTCAAAAAGTGAGCCTCCCTCTAATCTTCAAAAAACCAAGCATTTGAATCCTTATGCTCCCAAAACCCAAACACACAAACAAGAAAACTATCAAGACATAAAACCCATATATGAACAAAATATTTATGGTTACAACTATCATAATTCAATTTTGATGCATGATATATTATATTAATCATCCACCAAATAAAAAATTAAATTTTCTTTGGAAATTCAAACCACTTCAAGACACATGAGTTACATTGAGGACAATTTATGTTTGACATATCATTCTTAGAATCAAATAATTCTTGGATTACTTTCAGGTCTTTAAAAAGAAACTTATTAATCCATAATCATATATCATAATGGAATCACATAAATTAAAATAAAATTGAATGATCTTGAAGTAACATGAAAACAATTAACCAAAGGTTAAGAAGTTCTTTGGTGGTGTTTTGGTTGATAGATTCGAGAGGTGGGAAGACGGAATTCACCCTGAAATTACATATAATTTTGTTATAAATATCAAACCAAGATAATTGAATCTATTATGGAAGTTATATGGGTTTGAGTAAGTTTTACATTAAAATGTCATCAACTTGGGAATGATTTCTTATTAGAAATTTTTTCTATATTAAATCATTACCTCTATATTTTCTCCTTCAATAAATATGATTTATAAAAATAAATATCCAATGAAATAAAATTTTCCTATTTGAAAAGGGGTTATAAAAATAAACCATATTTTTTTACTATTAACACTTGTAATCATTAATGTTGGTTTTGGGTTTCAAATTAAAATTCCAAACATATCCAATTGATGTGTACAAAATTCCCCATAAAAATACTTTAGTTATATGAAATATATTTCTTTGTTTTTATAATACATTAAAAATGTTAACCATAGTATGGGGATATCATTATTTCAATCATTCTTGGTCTAGACTATTAATATTAAATACATGATTCTATATATGTCCATGGTAGTTATGGTTCGCTTTTGGTTTTTTGCATCTTGGACTACCTGATAAGTGTAACTTATCCATGGACTACTTTATTACAAAATCCATTTATAATATAACACATTGGCCTCTAAGATGCATGTGTGAAATTATATTTTCTATCATATTTATTATTGATATAACTTGAGGTTTTGATAATCATGTGATCCCTTAATTTAGAATATAGTAAATAATAAAATAAATATAATGTTTTCCTGAGTATGGATATTTTTTACAATAGTCTATATTTACGTTACATTTATATTACATTTTTTTACTGATATTGTTGTTATCAATGTCTAAAGAATTTCTGTTACTTCTTAGATAACATATATTGTTCTTTGATTATAAGACAGTTATTTTTGTAGATATCTAGGTTGAAGGAATGTATATGGTCATCAACACCTACCTAGGTATGCTAATATCAGTATTTATTAAGCGGATACATGATTTACATAACTCAATATAACAAATAAATTATTCCCTGATATTTGAAGAATTATTTCCCAAAATGTATCAGGCTTTTATTTATGCATAGGAAGGGTATCTAGAATCCAAAATTATTTACACATATATACCCACATGTGTGGGTGCAGATGAGTACATGTGTTATCTAATATAGGTATGGGAGTTTCCTATCATTATAAATGTATATGATTACCATCTCAGAGTCTGGTTACTTACATAATGTTGTTAGTGATGGTATAGAACATGCCAATAAAAAGGAGTTTTATATTGGGATTAGTATTAGTTTATGAATTATTTTTATGATGATATATTGTTATATATTTTATAATATTTTATAAACATCATCATAATATATGTTTGTTATTATTTAAACATGTTTATGCATACACCATATATTTCAATGCAATAGTGGGATACCCTTAGTGGCAGCATACTAAGTATTTTATATTCAGACACTGCAAAGACACCTCTGTGGGAATGAAACCTATGTTATATATTTTTAGATACATTATTTTTTAGAGTTCATGGATGATTTTTAAGGGGTTATTTTTTTTTTATTTATGCTCAATCCGTAGAAACTTTAGAGATGGTGCTGATAGAGGTTATCATTGTAAGGACCCGACCATAAACCTTACATAATCTTGAATTAAATGAATAATTCAAATTGATGATCTTTTCAGCTTTAGAGTTTTATATAATTAGGCCATAACTATTACATAAGAACTTGAAGATTACAAGTAGACACTACTACTCAGTATCTATTTTTTTTCATAAAATAAAAAACTCTTAAAAAGAAACATGTCTAGCTCTATTTTTTAGACATCATGTCTTTTCCTTGATCCCATCCATGACCCTATTCATCTTTCATTCCTATGGAAAACATTTCAAAAAAACATGGGATGAGCATCAAAAGCTCAATAATGGATACACAAAGAAGGAAACTGTTAGTTTTTCAAAACAACAATTAAACCATGAATATCATGAGTAATAATTTTAACCTTTATGAAGTAGTAAATACTCTTCACTGAAAAAAAGATCATTGATTACCATTTTGTAACCAAAATGTTACCATAAAACAAATATAAATAACACATAACATATAATGGTAACTTTGGACATAAAAATACTTTAATGGAATAACCATACAGTCTAATTCCACAAATATCACATAAATGGAATAGCCATACATCCGACTTCCATTCCCAATGCATTGGGGGTTATAACATAACCACCTATCCTGGTATTCACGACACCACCCATCAAATGTCCAAGTACCATAATAACACATAAAATGTTACAAATATAAACATTTCACTAATAAAATTTCATTTTCAATCACAAGAAGTAATTTCAAGATATTTAAATAATCAATCCATTTTCAAAAACCATTTAAAATATATTTTTGAATCAAAGTGTCTCATACCACATTGATGATTTTAATGGGATTATAATTTAGCACATTATTTTCCATATAAATAAATACTCAAAACCATTTTTAAAACATGGACATTAAAGATTAATATTTAGAAAAATATTTCTTTAAAACGTTTAAAATGATATTTTAGTTAAGGAGTTTTTAACAAAATGAGAGACTTTGGAATACAAATAATTGAGAAAAAAAAATTTAATAAAAACTTTAAAATATCAGTATAATAAAGGGATTCATGATATAATATGAAAAATGACATTATATACACCATATAAGAGTGAATTGGTGCATAAAAACAATGAAGTCTCAATGGAAATGTAAATTGAGATGAAATCCCTTATGAAGACGACATCCTTAAATTAAGGATAAATGAATCACATAATTATGTATGAAAAATACAAATAAAGCCAGTATAAGTGGATATTAAGCGTAAAAAAATTAGAGGTCATTCACACATATTCATAGGATGACATTTTCAAAAAGTAGAAGTTTAACCCAAAGAATCGAAATTGGGTTAAGAAGTTCCCTTGTAAATATTCGACAGCATAATGGCATCAATTTTATATTCAGAAAATGATTTGATGAGATAAAAAGGGTATCTCATTACTTGGACATAAAATTTACATCAATAAAGATTTATAAGAACATATCCCAACATAAGAAGATGTGAATTAAAAGACATAACAACAAGAAGTCTTTTAAAAAGAGGAGGGTGAAAGGTTCCTTTACCGATTTGGTACCTTACAAAACATATGTCACATGAAAGAAGAATCATAAAATGAAGCTATAAATGCTCATAAATTAAATTATATTACACAAATAGTGCAATCATGGGTAGTACATACACCACACAAAAGAAAGTAGTGGCAAATATAGCATGAATCTCACGGGGATAAAAAGTGAGATGAAAACCCCTTACCACATTGTAATCAATCGAGTTGTATGACCCAAAGTTAATAACCAAAAAATGGATCACAGAATACCATGAATATATTGAGAATCATGATCATATACCTCAAAAATAAGTACACAACACACCACATGCAATAAATAAGTGGCGAAAAATGGAAATATCACAGAATTAAAAGTGAGATAGGAAATCCCTTTACCTCATTGTCCGACTTGACCCGTTCATTCTTTAATCTCCTAAATAATAAACTAATGTTAATTTTTTATTTCTTAGGAACAATAATTTTAAATTTTATTATTCCTTTTATATTACTTATTACCATGTTATATACATTATGTAATCATTTACGTTAATAACGGTAGTTTTGTCGATATTTGGTACTTGAGTAAAAAAATGAACACCTTATAATTACAAGTTGTTCATGTGGTAAGACATCCATTATATTCAAAATGATATTAATTATTTAGATATCATATATATAATATATAGATAGTATATACATGTATTTATAATAGTACATAACATTTTGAGGTAAGAAATGAAATTCACCTTTCATGGAGACGGTAAGCCATACGTACGCATGAACACTACATCCATTTCTATTTCTTATTTTAATGGAATTAAAAACATAATAATAAATATTTATATTATAATTATAGTATAATATCATATACAATATTACTAACTTCATCCTTTATACGTCCCACATAAGGCATTTAACGAGTCATATCCCTTTGAGGGGGCGGTAGTCCGCACTTCCTCTAATGAGATTATCGTATTTACCCACTATGGAAACCAAAAAGGAATGATAAAAATGAAAAATATAGAATCATAGAGAAAACATAAACATAATATATATCATATATAATACATTTCCATCATAATGGCCACCATGATAGGCGGTAGGAGGTAATTGAACAATCATCGTTTTGTGAGG
The DNA here is from genome assembly GCA_963277665.1 of Viscum album. Classification (NCBI taxonomy): domain Eukaryota; kingdom Viridiplantae; phylum Streptophyta; class Magnoliopsida; order Santalales; family Viscaceae; genus Viscum; species Viscum album. Next base: position 261,203,983 of record OY728121.1, on the reverse strand, counting down.
CGTTAGTTTTCCATCAACAGAAACATTATGTTCTTCCCCAATTAGATGGAGGTGTGTCTAAGTGTAGTTAGAATAATTATCATAAAAACATCCTAGTATATTGAGGATACTGATGTTGTTACAAAATAAAGAAATAAAAAGATTTTAGTGGTTGGAGATGAAAAATAAAAGAAAACAATTTAAGAGAAATTGGTACCTTTAATTTGGGTAACTCCCTTTTGTTTGAACCAAAGGACTTCTTAATGTTCCTTCTGCCTAAGGTAAGGCTTCTAGGTAGAGGAGAGAGATATAGGGAGCTTAATTGGGCTGATTTTGGATGAGCCAAAAGGCTTGAGAGCTATGAGGAATTGGTTAGAATTGGTCGCCTTTTATAAGGGAAAGGAGGGGCTCTTTAGGAAAGTGTGAAAATATTATTTTATTATATAATGATATTCGGTTTCTAAACATCAAAAAATCATTAAGATCAATTATAAAATGACTCATATTCGAAATAAAATCATCTAATCATAATTGGACATCTTTTGGACAATATTATAATCATTATAATCTTATTTATTTAAATCATTTATTAATGAGGTAAATACTGCGTCAATATTGTGTCATGAATAATTTAAATTATTTGATGTCTAACTATTATAAAAAATACAATGATGAATAAAATCATATTATATTTCCAATGAATATTTATAGTCAAAAATTATCTTTATATAACACCATATAAAAATTAATTTACTAAATAATTTTTTATGTCATTTTTGCCTTTACGTTAAATTAATTAATCTAAAGTGTCATTATCATTTATAAGTGGCTCCATGGGGTCCCAAAATCGACCCAAATATGCCCATGGTCGGCCATGACTAAAACAATAAGGTTAGGACAAGTGTTATGATAATTTTGAATAATTATAATACTTTTTTACCTTGAATTATCTTATTTACTTTTAATCATGGTAAAAAGTCAAAAGATACTATTCACCAAAAATTATTTTCATCTTAAGGATTCACATTTTACTTCAGCACAACAACCATGTATGTCAGAATTTTGAAATTCAATTCACATAAGTGGTAAAATGTTATTTAAATGAAAAAGTCAGTTTTTTTATCTACCACTATGTGGTTTCACTATTCATCAAAAATTGAGGGTTTTTCAGAAATATACCAAAAATTCAGCCTAAGAAATATTTGATATTATAAATTAAAAAATGATGTATATTTTTTCCAAATTCAAAACATATAATTGGAATTAATTATTTTCTAAATTAATTCCCATTATGAAAACAAATAGTGCGTTTTAAAGAAACAATAACTATCAAAAGATTGATACTTGTTTATGTCTAATTTAAAATTTTAATTAATTCAAATGACCATAATTGGATTAAATGGTAAAAATGAATTTTAATTTTACTTTAAAACCAATTATAAATATAATCTAACCATATAAATAAATTATATTAAAACATTGTTTTGCATTAAAATACAATATTTACACTATTCATTAAAAATGAACTTTATCAGAAAAATTCCAAAAAAATTACACAAAGTAAATTTTGATGTCCCCATTCAAAATAAGGATTTTATTTGGTCAAATAGAATGTATTAGAGAGACCAAAATTAGATTTAAAAAGGTTTCTCCATTAAAAGGCAGTAAATCGGCCTTTTAATGTAAATTATACTTAAGATTAGATTCATTCACATTTAAAGCCTCTAACATTTATTGGATAAATGTGAATAAATTTAAAAAAATGAATAATCATATTGTAGTTTTTTTTCATTATTTCCAATAAAAAGTCTAGGAGTTAACTTCCATTTAAAATAATAATATTATATTATTAGTGTGCAACGTAAGATTTCAAACAAAACTCGTTGTTGCGTATTGGGTATGCTATCAAACATAGAATCCTTTTTAATGTAAAAAAAATATTTAATTCAGAAATATTAATAAATAGGAAGTGTGTCTTATTCTTTATTTATCTGGGATGTTAAATCTTTCCCCTCTTTTAGGAATTGTGTCCTCACAATTTTAAAACTAGTCTTGGAAACCTCATTAAAAGTCCCACATCAAAAAAGAGTCAATAAAACTATCACTTTAAAATAAAAGAAGCGAAGTATAAAGGTTACCCTAGACAATAGATACTAGGATTCCATGAAAACATGGATATGAAAGAGAGAACAAACAGTCAAGTTCTGATGGAGAGTGATGGAAAACGTGATTAGGAGAAAGTTAACAACCAGAAAATCACAAACATGTGATGGGTTAAACGTTTCTTGATTCCCTAGTAGGAAAAGTTAACAGACAATGTTTTTGTTTTAAGTTATTTTTCCTCTAGGAGTATATTTATGGGATTAACTAAAAATATAAGGAAACACAATTACTTTTCATGTATACATTAATCCTTCACTAGATTTCTAACACAAACTCATATTTCCTCCATACGATGAGTATTTACGATGACTTGTTTACATTAAAAGTGCTATAATCAACTTCGAGAGAATCACATAATCCAAAAAAGATTAACTATATATTTCCCATGTATTTAGACATTAACCAAAACCAAATTGGTTAGCACCAGGTCAGATAATCCTTCAAAAGGATAATCTTTTAGAAAAAGAAAAACTACTCTTAATCTCCAAAATTTGTCAAACAAAACTCATTGATCAACAAAGACAATTCAATAAACAGTTGTCCATAAAATTATTCAATGTAATACAATCTATTATTGAATCCCAAATATCAAAAAGATCTAATCACATAGTATTCCAAGATAAATCTTAACATTTATCTCCAAATAACATCAGTTACTCTTAAAGTCTCATATTGAAAATTAATTAACCTAATCACATATCCTCCATGATATGTTAATAATTTTCATAGATAACCCAAAATAGAATTCTTCTTGATTCATAAAATCATATAACTAAAAATAATTAGTCATACAAACCATGGACTTCACGTAGTATAGCGGTAGGCAATAAATAGCAGTCGCACTTTCGTTGTGAGTTCGATTCTCACAGCTTTTTCCAACATGACGGGTTGTCACACAGTCTGCGTGTTGTCCTTTTTTCAAAAACTATATAATTTTATAGAATTCCCAAAAAGAGATAAATTTATCAAAAATAACTATAACATATTTTAATGACAAAGGTCACCTAATAAATTTCGTTTTGCTTCCAAAAAATGTATTAACTGGTAATTGCCTCAAATTCAAGGATCATATAAACCCAAATGGTTCTTTATAACTATATCCAAAAAAGAGAAGATAATTATTAGTTGAATAAAATTTTCATATAACAAACTTCATGGTTAAAAATACTATAAAAGGTCTTCTAATGTAATCCCATTGTCAGAAGAGCCTTAATACCTTTAAGCATTTCACCATCCTAAATTCTACAATAACTCCTGAATCCATTATATATTGAATTCTTACTTATTAAACATTATTCTTTATCCATTAACCATTACTTTCCATATTATTCTAAAATACTTCTTTTCTACAAACAAAATAATGAATCATATCCTAAGATTTCAATAATAGCAAAACATGTGTTAAGAAATAATCCATACCTTTCATTGGTCATTGTCAGTTTCATCAACCTCAATTAGAATGTCATTAGGTATTGGTAAACGAATATTTGTACGATCCTAGTGATCCCATTCCCAAAACATCTTTGTAGGACATATGTTTGTATAATTACCATGAACACCACATTTAATACAATCAATTGATCCCTCATAAATAACTTCATTCCCTTTCTTAGAGTCAAGTGGATGCTTCCTTTTTCCATGGTAGGTTCTTGCTTTATGACCTTCATTTACACATCTATAGAATCTTCTCGTCCCATTGAAGAATTTTCCTATGTGTTTCTTTTCACATCCTTGACAAAATGGTTTTTAAACATACATACCATTAATATTATTACCTGAACATCTGTAGGGATTTGTTTCTCGCATATAAGATGCGTTATAAAAATCAACAAGGTTAAGGTTGTCAATCCTGACTACAGATAGTTGGTTGAGAATAACCACAGGAGTTTTCATTGCATCTCCCATTTCATTCAATTTCTCATTCAGAGAATCGTCATAGTTTTCTTCACATCCATTGTTACATTGATGCCTGCTAGATCCAGCCATTGACTAAAACAAAAGTGGTAAGTGTGATTATATCAGTAAAATCATCATATAATATCTTATGAGGAGGATAAATAATATGATTTACCTATGCATGTTATCTTAAACTCATTTAATTTATCTAAAAAAATCAATGACTCTTTCTGAAATCCTAACCATTATGGTAATGTCACTCATGATTAAAGAATACCATATCCTCTAAAGTTATCTAAATCGACCTCTGATACAAACAGTAAGGACCCGACCTTAAACCTTACATAATCTTGAATTAAATGGATAATTCATATTAAGGATCTTTTCAGGTTTAGAGTTTTATAGAATTAGGCCAGAACAATTACATTAGAACTTGAAGATTACATGCAGACACTACTACTCCGTATCTATTTTTCATAAAATAAAAAACTCTTAAAAAGAAACATGTCGAGTTCCATGTTTTAGACAACATGACTTTTCCTTGATCCAATCGATGACCATATTCATGTTTAAGTCCTATGGAAAACATTTCAAAAAAACATGGGATAAGAATAAAAAGCGCAAAATGGGATACACAAAGAAGGAAACTTTTAGTTTTTCAAAACTACAAGTAAACCATGAATATCATGAGTAATACTTTTAAACTTTATGAAGTTGTAAATACTCTTCACTGGATAAAAGATCGTTTCTTACCCCTTTGTAAACAAAATATTACCATAAAACCCATATAAAGAACACATAACATATAAAGGTAACTTGAGACATAAACATACTAAAATGGAATAACCATACGGTCTACTTCCACAGATATCACTTAAATGGAATAGCCATACGACCAAATTCTATACCCAATGCATTGACGGTTATAACGTAACCACCAGTCCCGGTATTCACGACACCACCCGTCATTTGGTTTATTACGTTACCACCCATCAAATTTCCTAGTACCATCATAACACATAAAATGTTTCAAATATAAACATTTAACTAATAACATTTCATTTGCATTCACAAGATGTAATTTCAAGATATTGAAATAATCAATCCATCTTCAAAAACCATTTAAAAGAGATTATTGAATCAAAGTGTCCCATACCACTTTGAATCTTTTAATTGGATTATAATTTTAAAACATTAATGTAAATTTAAATAAATACTAAAAACCATTTAAAAAAAATGTAAATTAAAGATAAGGATTTAGAAAAATAAATCGTTAAAATGTTTAAAATGATATTTTAGTTAAAGAGTTTTTAACAAAATGAGAGAATCTTGAATTCAAATAATTGAGAAAAAACATTCAATAAAAACATTATAATATCATGATAATAAAGAGATTCATGATATAATATGAAAAAGGATATTATATACACCATAAAGAGTGAATTGTAGCATAACAACAATGAAGTCTCAATAGAAATGTAAATTGAGAAGAAGTCCCTTATAAAGATGACATCCTTAAATTAAGGATAAATAAATCACATAATTATGAGTGAAAAATATAAATACACCCAATATAAGTGGATATTAAGTGTTAAACAATTATAGGTCATTAACACATATTCATTGGAATACATTTACAAAATGTAGAAGTTTAACCCAAATAATCGAAATTGGTTTAAGAGGTTCCCCTATAAACATTCGACAGCCTAACGACGTCACTTTAAAATTAAGAAAACGAGTTGATGAGATAAAAAGGGTATCTCATCACATGGACATAAAATTTAAATAAATAAGGATATATAAGAACATATCCCAACATAATATTATGTGAATTAAAATACATAACAACAAGAAGTATTTTAAAAAGAGGAGGGTGAAAGGTTCCCTTACCGATTTGGTAACTTACAAAATATATGTCACATGAAAGAAGGATCATACAATGAAGATGTAGATACTAATAAATGAAATTATATTAAACAATGAGTAAAATCATGGGTAGTACATACACCACACAAAACAATGTAGTGGAAAATATAGCATGAATCACATGGGGATAAAAAGTGATATGAAAACCCCTTACCATGTTGTAATTAATTGAGTTGTATAAAACAAAGTTAATTACCACCATATGAATCACATAATACCTTGAATATAATGCGAATCATGATAATATATCTCAAAAGGCATTACAAAATACACCACATGCATTAAATAAGTGGTGAACAATGGAAATCTAACAGAATTAAAAGTGAGAAAAGAAATCACCTTACCTCGTTGTCCGACTTGACCCGTTCGTTCTTTAATATCCTGAATAATAAACTAATTTCAATTTCTTCTTTCTTAAGACCTTTTTTTTGAAAGTTTATTATTCTTTTTATATTACTTATTACCATGTTATAAACATTATGTAATCATTTAAGTTAATAACGGTAGTTTTGTCAATATTTGGTACTTGAGTAAAAAAATGAACACCATATAATTAAAAGTTGTTCATATGGTAAGATATTCATAATATTCAGAATTATATTAATGATTTAGATATAATATATATCATAAATATCCAGTATATATATTTATTTATAATAGTACATAACATTTAGAGGTATGAAATTTAATGCACTGTTCATGGAGACGGTAAGTCGTACGTACGCATTAACGCTACTTCCATTTCTATTTCTTATTTTAATGGAATTAAAAACATAATGATATGTAGTTATATTCTAATTACAGTATAATATCATATAAGATATTATTAACTCCATCCTTTATACGTCCCACATAAATCATTTAACGAGTCATATAACTTTGAGGGGCGGTAGTCCACACTTCCTCTAATGAGATTATCGTATTTACCCACTATGGAAACCATAAAGGTATGACATAAATGGAAAATACAAAATCATAAAGAAAACATAAACATAATATATATCATATATAAATACAGTTCCACCATAATGACCACCATGAGAGGCAGTAGGAGGTAATTGAACAATCATCGTTTCCTGAGGCGTTAGTTTTCCATCCACAGAAACATTATGTTCTTCACCCATTAGATGGAGGTGTGTGTAAGTGTAGTTAAAATACATCTCATAACAAAATCCTAGTATATTGAGGATATTTTTTTGTTACAAAATAATGGAATAAAAAGTGTTTAGGGGTTGGAGAAGTAAAATAAAAGAACACAATTTAAGAGAAATTGTTATCTTTAATTTGGGTAACACCTTTGGTTTGAACCAAAGGACTTCTTGAAGTGCCTTATGCCTAAGGTAAGGCTTCTAGGTAGAGGAGAGGGATGTGGGAGTATTAATTTAGAAGAGTTTGGACGAGCCAAAAGGCTTGAGAGGTGTGAGTAATTGGTTATAAGTGGTCTCATTTTATAAGGGGGGAGGAGGGGCTCTTTAGGAAAGTGTGCAAATATTATTTTATTATATAATGATATTCAGTTTTTAAAGGTCCATAAATCATTATGGTGGATTCTAAGATGACGAATATTTTAAATAAAATCATCCAATCAGAATTAGGCATGTTTTGGATAATATTTTAATCATTATAATCTTATTTATTTAAATCATTTTTTAATGAGGTAAATACCCCATCATTATTGTGTCATGAAATATTTAAATTATTTGATGTCTAAAAATAATAAAAAATACCATGATGTAGGAAATATTATTAGATTTATAATTAATATTTATAGACAAAAATATTTTTTATGTAACACCATATAAAAATTAATTTACTAAATGATTTTTTATGTCATTTTTGCCTTTATTTTAAATTAATTAATCTAAAGTGTCATTATCATTTATAAGTGGCTCCATGGGGTCCAAAAGTCGACCCAAAGATTCCAATGGTCGTACATGACTTAAAAAATAAGGTTAGGATAATTGTTAAGATAATTTTGAATTATTATAATATTCATTTTACCTTGAATTACCATATTTACTTTTAACCGCGGTAAAAAAAGTCAAAAGTTACTATTCACCAAAAAATATTTTCATCTTAATAAACCACAATTCACTTCTTGATAACAACCATGTATGTCATATTTTTTGAAATTCAATTCATAGAAATGGTAAAATTTTATTTAAATGAAAAAGTCGGTTTTTTAAATACCACTAAGTGGTTTCACTATTCATCAAAAATTGAAGTTTTTCAGAAAAATACCAAAAATTAAGCCTAAGCTATATTTGATATTCTGAATTCAAAAATTATGTTTATTTTTCAAAATTAAAAACATTGAAGTGGCATTAATTAATTTAAAAATTAAATCCCATTATCAAAACAAATAGTGTGTTTTTAGAAACAATAACTATCAAAAGATTGATACTTGTTTATGTCTAATTTCAAAGTGAAATTAATTCAAGTGACCAAAATTTGATTAAATGGTAAAAATATATTTTAATTTCACTTTAAAAAAAATTAAAAATATAATCTAACCATATAAATAAATTATATTAAAACATAGTTTTGAATTAAAATACAATATTTACACTATTCATCAAAAAATGAACTTTATCAGAAAAATTCAAAAAAAATTACAGCAATTAAATTTTGATTTCCCCATTCTAAAGAAGGATTTTATTTGGTCAAATAGAATGTATTAGAGTGAAAAATAGTATATTTAAAGAGTTTTCTCCATTAAAAGGCGGTAAATTGGCCTTTGAATGTAAATTATAATTAAAATTAGTTTCATTCACATTTAAAGCCTCTATCTTTTATTGGATAAATGTAAATACATTTAACAAACATGTATAATCATATTGTAGTTAGTTTTGTTCATTCCCACCAATAAAACAACTATGAGTTAACTGCATTTAAAATAATAATAATATATTATTATTGTGCAACGTAAGATTTCAAAGAAACCCATTTTTGCGTATTGGGTACACTATCGAACATAGCATCCCCTTTAATGTGAAATTAATATTTAATTCAAAAATATTAATAAATATGAAAACTTATTTATTCTTTATTTATCTTGGACGTTACAATCATAGTTCATTTTCATTTTTTCACATACTCAAATATTTATTACTTATTTTTTAGCCTTGTTGGCCTATAATTTTAGACCATCCAATTTATGTGTCATGTAATGTATACGGTCAATCCGAAAATGGAAAAATATAAATTGTTAAGGATATGTGGATGTATTACTTAATCCTATTATTACATATTAGTTTTTGGTGACATTTTTTTTCTTGTTCAGGATGTTTGACTTATGGTTGTTTCATTAATGATTGATAGTCATATATGGTCTTTATATTCAAATTAAATCAATGTGGGTAAATAATTCCGCAATATTTAGCTTTTATCCTAAATTCTAGTCACAATATCTTAGGGGCTAGTGAATTTTGGTGCGGAAGTAATATGATCATGGATTCATATGGTTATTAGGGCCTCTAATATTACCAATGCACAAAATGAAGAATTTAAAATTTTATTATTAGGGAAGTTATTTTAGGATAATAATAGATAAATATTTAATGAAGGGCCAACAACATCATACATAGAATATATAAATCATAGAAATCAAAAACGTTTGATAGAATGGGTAGTAGATAAATTATAATTTTTTTGGGCGAAACAAAAATTCCATTATTTAGGATTTTATGGATTTAAACTATCTCATGTTATACTAATAAGTTAGAATGTTATAATTTTTCTCCATATTCTTTTCGTTACATATTTCCAAAAGAGCATCATATTTTTTTAGTGATTCATTAATGAAAATTTCTAGGATAAAATAATCAGTCATTAATATTTTGAAAAATTCTTCAATAATTTCAATGAATATTTCATCATGTTTTATTGAATCATGGACAACACAATGACCATTCAAAAATTCATTCATAATTATTTTAATGTAGAATATGGATTGATGGATGTTTCTTTATCATGATATTTGTTGTGATCAATGTTTTTTTATAACCATAATATCAATGTAGAAAAGAGTAGTATATTATTTCATCAGATTATCAAAATATGTATATATGAAGGGTTAATGGATGTTATCCTTTGTTGTAACATCATTAAATTTTTGATGGTTAACACACATTGTTTGTTTACTAACTATTTAATTTGTAATAAATTCACTTATAAAATTTCATAATACAATAATGAAACACTTTTTTAGTATTAATTGCAATGGTATGTCACATTGACTATTATATAATGGAAAACATATGAAAAAATATACGTATAATTAATTATTTCTTGATAAAAGCCCCCTATATCAGGAGTTTTTATTCAATATAGCTACCAAAAGATTGTAATTACCTTACATATGTAACATTTCATTATTTATGGAATTTGTAACATGAAGAACCTCCTAATTGGCTTGAGCAAAGGAAGAATTTCTACTTGTCCTTCAGATACATACCAAAGGAACCAAATGAAGGAATAAAATTCAAAGGGCATTAATAAAATTTGGGGATGATTTCCCTACATGAAACAAAAAAAACCACCTTTTCATTCTATGAAAAAACCACTACATGATTTTGGAAAACCATGTAAAATAACTCAAATAATTTCCATTTATATAAAAACCAAACTACAAACGAGTACCAAAATAGAAAAAACCATCATCAATGTAAAAGGAGAAAGACAAAAAATAATTAAACCAAAAGAGTAAAATAAAAAAGATCCATAGATCCAAACATTCTCCATTATCCAAAACCAAAAAAAATCCATGTATCATGAAGAACCAATAAAGAAATGTGATACTACACCTTTACCTATTTCCTAATAAAAAATATCTATAAAACTACCATAGTTCCCAAGAAGGGGTGAGTGAAACTCAATATGATTTTCGGAAATGAATTCCCTACTCACTCAAACATGATAGACCATGTTAGAACATTTATAGAAAACAATTTTTATAAAAAAATTGAAAATAATATATATTATATAATAAAAAAATTTCCATATAAAACCCGTTTTTAGAAAACAAAACCCATTTCCATGGTAATCAATCAATCAAGTCATTTAAAAATTTCTTAAATTCCTTTTTGACATATCCTGCTCTATTTCACATAACACCCCACATATATACTTAACCACACGTGATTTATGTCTACTATTGATTGTAGAACATCATTTCCACAACCCATCCCTTTAATGGTGGTACTTCATGGCCATTATCTGTCCCATTCAACTCATGCATAATCTTTGATCCAAACACATGTCAATTAATATTTTATAAAAAATCTCAAGAAAATAAATCATTTTATTGAAAACCCATTTAGATGAATCAAAACAAAACAAACATTTTAAAGTTATTATTTAAAAATCATGCTAAAATTTTCACTTTCCACCATAATAACTAATTTTCACAACTATTTAAACTTCCACCAAATATGGTGTCCATCATTAATTTCACAACAAATTAAAAATTAATTTTATTAAAAACAATCAATTTGAAGCTATTCAATCATGTTCTTATAATACGAATTGAGATTGAATCCACCTACTTCTGTAATTATGACAAAAACTACTAAGAACAAGAAAGCACCAACAAAAACGAGTTGAATCTATAATAACCGACCTTTGATCTATTTCCATAACATCAAAATAGAAATATATCATCTTAATTTACATAAAAAATCATATATATATATATATATATATATATATATCCCCACAAGACAATATCTAGGATATCAAGAGAGGTAAGGATAGAAGATCTTGGAATTCTATGAAAAATGAAGACTTACCAAGGGAATCATGCTTCAACACCTCAAGAATTTCTATTGGATCACTTATGGTTCAATGGGAGAGACTCCAAAGCTTTTTGGAGGAAAAAAAATTAGGGATGAAAATAGAGAGAATGAGACGAATATAGGTGAAAACACGTGAGATCTATTTTTTGGATATCGCTTTTAAACCATGCATGGTTGGTTGCACGATTAGGAAAACATTTCCCTAACATTATACAAGACTTTACCTCAAGAAGAACCACTTGTGGTTGGCCCACACAGTTAGAAAAAACAAACAAAAAAAATAAAAAACCCCTATATCCCACATTTCATGGTCTCTCCAATGTGGGATCATGGTCTAAGAAAACCATGTACCTAACTGTGTGCCAATCTAGAATCCCATGTTTCACCTTTCAAAGTTTCCTGTAGTAATTTCATGGTTTCCACTAATCATTATCAAACCACGAAACATCAAAAAATCCATAGAAACATTCAAAAAGTATTCCTTACCATCCCAAACTTCCCCCAATCTCATTAAATACGTATAAATCATAAGGAAATGGTTACTTACATGAAATTGGGGGCGAGGGTGCTATATTTTCCCCATAATTGATATTTCCATCCACAAAATGTTGAAAAAATCATTTCCCTAAATGAGTTTTGGTAATTTCTTGATCATTTTCTTGTCCTTTCCCATGTCTCATCCTAAATCGCACAATGTTTCCAAAAAACTGACACTAGTTAAATCTTTTTCCATGAATCAAATTATGTATCCTATCCACAATACATAGTGTAACATGTAAAAATGAATCCTATGTATCTAGATAATTGTGATTCCATACAATCATTAGGTAAATATTAGTATTATTCTTTTTTCAAATAAGATACATGAAACACATTATTCATAGCACTAAACAACGGGGGACAAGACAACCAATATTACACCTCCCCAACAAATTATAATATCTCAAAAGAGAATATGTATCAAGTAGATAACATTCCTCCCTTCCCAAAATGATGATCCCCGAGACTTGGAGTGATTTTCAAGAACACATGATCACTCACCTCGAATGACAGTAGGATTTGATGATTATGCGCATTTGATTTATGATTACTTTGAGTCTTCTCCATTCTCTTAATGATCAACTAAATATTCTCTATTGTATCTTAGGAAAGGATCATCCCAACAAGTGATGTCTCACATATTTTCACACAGCATTGTGGAGAATGATAAGGATGCCCATAAAATGATTCAAAAGGATCCAGATGTATTAAGTCATTATAAATGAATTTTTATAATAGCTACACTAACTATACATCCTCCACCCATGAGCCACCGAAATCCATTACACAAGACCACATCATGTAATCCAATATTTGTATCATCCATTTTAATTTTTTATCCATATAATGATGATATTCTGTACTCATAGTCAATTGATTCCCATGGGATTTGTGTAAGTATTTCAAAAAAATAATAATTAAACCTTTTATATCTATCTGACACTATCGATATTGGTATTCCATTCTTCTTTACCAATTCTTGGATATATATTTTTTCAAATTATTCCACCATATGATATTCATAAATACGAATAAAATTAGACGAATTTGTGATATTTTCCGGTATAAACCATATAAAATCATCTTTTCAAACATTCAGTGGGATAAATTATACATTATTCATTGATATTTATTCACATTTCCAAATATGAATACAAATAGTCCACCACATACCTTCTAGTAACTTATTCTCTACCTTAAATTTCTAATGAGATAATAATTTCAAGACAAACTCAAAAACCATTATTTTCATACTGAACAAAAAACATTTCTTTCAATGCATCATCCATATTATATAATACTTAATGAAGAACCCATCTTTATTGGTGATGATCATCATGAAATTTTTCACGGTAATCTATATGTATGACCATTCTATTTAAAAAAACAAAAATGAACTCACATCCATATTGTTTACCTCAACGGTCTTCCAACCATTTATTTTTAACCGCATAACAATGCATTCACAATTAGATGTTTATGCCTATTTCACTATCTCCATCAAATCAAGAAAAAAATATGAGTGAAAACCCAAACATCAACATAGTCTTCACATTCCATGTTCTAGTCATCTAGGACTGACATCAAGTACCACTAATATAAATCCTTTGTTTCCAACTGACTATTTGACATTCCTTTTAATGAATCTTCCCTTGTACTTCCTTTTCCCAATTTTTACATCATGTCAAATTCAGATAATTAGAGATAATCCAAATAGATTATTTTTCATTAGGTTCAAATACCATTATTAAAAAATATGTTTCAAAAACATATGCTCTATAAACATTATGAATTTCTCCCCAAATAGTTATTTATTCCAATTCTTCAAAGAATAGAATACAGTTGCAGACATCAATCAGTGTGTTAGTAATTTTTTTCTAATGAAAAATTAATTATAATTACTAATATGTAACAAAATGATATCTTAGAATAATAAAACATCCCATCCCAGACCCTAAATCCAGACAATACACCATGTAACCATGTCCTGATTCCAAAAATACCATGATTGGAGCTAATGCAAGGAAAACATCAAGGGCTTGAAAATACTTTTTAAATTAATCAATCCACTGTAATAGAATATTATTTATTTTAAATGGTTTAATTGGTGAATCTAGTCATGATAAATCATTAAAAGAACATTTTAATATCTACCTAGATCAAGGAAACTGCATATCCAAAAGACATTCATTGGGGTTTTCCAAGAGCAACAGACACTACTATTTATGGATCCATGGAAATAATTATTTTAAAAATTACACGTCCTTGCATAATTACATATTATACAAAAAAATTACTCTTTGATAATCTGGTATACATACGATGATCCCTTAATATTACAAATATTATAACCAGGTGTTTCTCATGATCCACCTTTTTTCTTTAATACACCCATATTTCATCAACAAACACAAAAAAAACACCAGATATCGTTAAAATATACAATTCATTAAGTAATAAATATTGACGGTTTGTAACACCCCAAGATTTTATGAAAAATATTCTTTTAATTTCATTAATTTCTTGTGTTGTATGCTACACCAAGATTACCTTGCGCTATACGCAACACCGTATTAGCTTGCAGTATACACAACACTATTCATGGATCGTGTTACACACAATTTTGATAATAGTTATTCTACACAACATTGAGTATATATATATATATTCAATGTATAAATGAAATATGGTTAGTTTATGTTATACGAAACAACGAAGGATTCTTGCACAGCACGGACCCCTGACTTGGCTTGCATTACACACAATCGCAACCTTCCTCGATAGCGTGTGTTGTACACAATATCGGGTTTTACTAAACAACGATATATTACTATAATATTATTATGAACTAGACGTTATGAATATTATTAACTAAATTTTGAATTTTATAACATTATTATTCATCTTACACATTTTCTAGAGCATGTTATAAGAACAAAATAAATTTTTAGGGTAAAATAAGTATTTTTCAAAAAATTCAGTTTTGCCGCCTTTTGAGGGCGCACCCACTTTAAATATAGTTTTTGATATGTTTATAAATTCAATTTGAAAAAATAAAATTCTACTTTGGAATCATGAAATAAAAATTTTCTTTGGATAAAATTTTCATATTATTCTGGTAACTTTCATATTTTTATGAATAGTAAAAACACGCTATATTTTAATTAAATACAACTTTTTTCATCGCAATAATTTATATGGTTAAATTATAATATTGAATGGTTTTAAAGTATAAATAGAATATATTTTTACCATTTAATATAATGTATGTCATTAGCATTGATTCTACCTTGAATTCATAGGATAAATCAATTCAATCTTTTGCAATGTTTTAAAGAAAAACCCATTTTCTTTCGACAACGGGATTAATTTTAATTTAATTTATTCAACTTTTGTGTATTGAATTTGGAAAAATGGATTCCATATTTGGAATCAGTGGATCCAAATTATGTTAATAAACTACTTTTTATTATGAAAAGTAACTACGGTAATTTTTATTTACCATAGTCAAAGGTAAATCGGGTAATTAAGGGTAAATATAATATTATAAAATTACCCTAACACATGTAAAAATCCTATTGGATGACTAAAACTCGTCCCATATCACCTAAGGGTCGGATTAGATTCATTTAATGGACTTTTATCCATGAAAATAATTTAATTATTATTAAAACCAAAGAATGTGACAACATGTCACTTTCTTAAATCTTATAAGTATTAATAATTTTAATTTAGTGATAAACCTAATGAAACATTGAACATTAATAGTATACAGAAATCTAATAAAATTATCTACATCATAGGAATTTATTTTGAATTTTTAGAAATTAAATAATTATCATTTATTTTGACACAAAAGATGATGCAGTAATTGTCTTATTAATGAAATATTGACATAATTGATGTTATAAATGCCAAAATAAATGTAATTTAAGACTTTTTATGACTTAAATTAATTTTTCTAGGTTAATATGACATGTTATTATTGATATAAGTAACTTTTTTTGAACTTATCATTCTGTTATGAATTTCATAAAAATCATGTACCAAATAGTGTCAAAATTGACATAAATTAGTTTTTAAAACAAATATTATATTATCAATTGTTATTTAATTCCTAAAAATCTATGGTTCGGCCAAATGACTTAGATAAGGATATATATACTAATAATAAACAACTTGGGGTTCTTTTGGCTTGTTATGGTAAGTTTATTAACCATATAGTGTAAGAAAACAAAAAGACATGGTAAAAGTTAAATTATTTAACTTAGAGTTAAATCTAATTGATAAGGTTAAAATAATAACCTAAACCTGTCTAAATCCTATTAAATGAGAGGAGTTCGACCCATACCCACTTTATCTTCGAAATAAGACCATTTGGAACCATTATAAACCGAATTTGACCTTAATATAAAATAATATTTTGAGATTTTCCTAAGGTTCCCCTCTCCTCCCTTATAAAAGGGCACCTACTCCCTCTCCTCCTCACACCAATTTGAGCATTCAAGCTCGGCAAAACCCTGAACAAATCTCTTTTACACTTCCCTATTATCATCCTAGAGGTCATGGTCTTCTTCAAAGACAATCTATAGTTCTTTATGTGGAGGTTAAGTGAAGGCGCGTCAAAAAGAGGTAATATCCATTACCGATCTTTTTCAATTTCTTTCTTCTTCAACTTCTTCTTCTTTAGTTGTTTCATGATAAAGTAATAACATCAGTATTTCTTATATACTGATATGTTATTATAAATATGAAACAACTCTAATTAACCTTCTATCCATCCTACGGAAAAAGGAAATCATCGCGTGTGCGTACGTACGGAATACCGTTTCCACGCCGTGGTGTAATCTATTTTCCGCCACCACCTTAATTGGATGGGTATAATGGTGTAATGAGTAACTATATATTATTATTATAAAGTGATATTGATACTGAAATAGTATACATATACTTCAACACAATTCCACGATCATATGAACGATATCATCACTCGTGCGTACGTACGGAATACCGTCTCCACGATGTGATGCGACTCGTTCTACATGATCTTCATTTCATAATGATTATATAAATAAATTGAATGAATGAATATGATATATATTACACTAATACCATTCTGGAAATTATGTATCTATAACCTAAAGAGAATAATAAGAATTTATTCGACAAAACACGCATAAGAACAAAAAGTTATAAACACCCAAATAACAAGTAGCAATGAAATATTACTACTAAGAAGCTAAGAATATGACCAAATATGATATAATAAAAATATGTATGATTCTGGAATAAGTTAATAACATTATTTAAATCATTATACAGGAGGTTCAGACACGTACAAAGCATATCGGACCTAAGGTAAGGGAAAATATCACAATCTCATTTTATCCGAGATTGTTTATACTTTGGTATTTACTAGGGTGTATTATATCATCCACATCCATGTTTCCTCAATATATAATATTATTTACATCAAAATACAATTGTTTAAAACCTATTTTACCCTTTGGTGAGTTTTTAGAAACAGATATGCAGGGAATCTTTTGTCGTTTTTCGTACGAGGTACTTTTTGACTTTTCCGACAAAAGTACGAGAAGAATGTTTTTTTAAACATATACGGCATGAATCGATTTTTAAAACATTATTTCCAAGAAGCTTCATTTCCATGTTTTCAAGTTTATTTTTAATCAACTTCTTTTAGTTTAAAATTGTATGACATGTTAAGAAAGGAAAAATGCTTTTGAAGTAGAAAGGATATTTTCCTCAAGAATGGAGTTCAAGTGTTTTATCAAAATTATTTTCCATATAAGATAATATAGGGTTCTGTTTTTATCCCTATTATTACATGGATTTGATTATGTTGTGATAGAAATATTTTTATGAATTCCTTTATCTTATATGAATTGTTTTATGATGTCATGTTGTTTAAGAATCCCATTTTTATTACATGGGTTATGCTATGATGTATGGTTTAAGATTTTGTGGCACACATAAGAATGGTATCATTATGAGATGGGTGGGACCTATATCTCCCTCCAATGCATTGTGTAAAAATTTTATATCTCATGAGATAGACATGGCTTGAACGGTAGGTTATACCGGTTCAGTGAAATAGGACTGAAACGAGGGTGACTCGGTTCAAAAATGGACTTTGTCCACAAAGATAGTCTTGGCAATGAGTCTTGACTAATAAGAAATGATTATCTAGGATTATGTGTGTATGCCACAAAGTTTCATGTTTTAATTTATGATTATTGGGATTTCATTTCACTACTATGATTTATCCCATGTTATGAAATTATGCACTCTTTTGGAGGTTAAGATTTCCAAAATGTTATGTTCTTATTAATATGTTGGGATTGATATTTATTTTTTTTACCCTTACTGAGCATTTGAGCTCACCCTTTAATGTTTTCTTTTCCCCAGGATATAAATAAAGGTTTTAGGTAAAAAAAAGGGAAGATCTTTATGGGAGATGTTGAAGATCTTTCACCACTAATAGAAGATTATATTCCGAGTTTCCAAAGACACTAAACTATTACGATCCTTGTGTGTGTGTTTTTGTTATGTACTAAGTATTACGAAAAAGTAATGTAATGTCCATGTACATCAGGCTTAGGGTCTCTACAAGGTTCATTCATAAGACCAAAAGTAATAACCCCATACTTGTAACTATCATATCTACTCCAAAAAAAAACTCTATGGAATATACTCCTTCTGAACATATAATTACTGATATGCTGATGGAATTTAAATCTTGGAGAACCCCTACGATCCCCTTAGTTGATCAAATAGATCATAAATGTGTGGAAGTGTATACTGATTCATTATTATATCTTTGTTATGATTATTTTAATCTACACAAAACCAAAGTGCTATATTTTCCTTTAGAAAAAACAAGAGAGGTGATTCACATGGAGATGTGATAGGATGACTAAACCTTTTTCCTTCCATCTATTAATACTTGAAATTAAGTTCCATTAATTATTTTTATTCCGTTATATAATAAAAAATGGAATTAGTATTGTTCCCCAAGAGGATATCAATTGAATAATCCACTTACCTTATGGGTCGAACCCAAAGAAATTTTTTTGAAAAAAATATTGAAACAATTCTACCACAGCTAAAAAACTGTTATTCTCTATCACATACATTGATTCCACATGGTAATGCTGCCAACTAGTATGAGATCATTACAAATTCGTGTTTCAATAAAACTATATATTCCTTCATCTTATTATAATTGTGGAATTCTCCATGTGGTTTAGTACTATTTCACTCCATGTGGTGCAAAGAACCACATTGGGAACATTATGGATTTCTCTTGGGGTTTAGATGAAGATTTACTGATCCATCCATCTAATTTTGATACATTACATTCCCTGGGGAGTGGGTTTTTTTCTTAATCATTCTCCCACCATTAGAGTTCCAACCATTTTTGGTAGGTATCAAGGTTCTCCCACCCCACATAGCTCCCGTGAATTCCCTTTATTCCACCTATGATCTATTGAAAATATCTATATAATCCATTATTTAGAGAATGAATATATTCATGAGATCCTCCTACCTTATCCTTTATTGAAAAATATATTCCTTAAATGATGAAATAGAAGTAAAAATGAGTGCAATGTAGAATAAATTCATAAATTTATCCATGTACTTTATCACTTTGAGGATCTCCTTTTTGAAGATGAAAAATATTCTTGTTCTTGAAATCTAAAATATATTTGGATAGAATTTTTTTAAACAATTATTAAAAATATTCCTAGGAAATTTCATGGTATAATTTTTCCTGAACTGAAAAATTAACCATATTCGTGCAAGATTATCTGGAAATTATGTCCCCATTTTGACTTTCAACTCTGCTATTTTGCAAAGGAAATTGAATATTCAATTCGTCCTATTTCATTACAACACTTCCTTCTCTAGTTTCTAATAACCCTAAAATATGAGAGGATTATGATTATAGAATTTAATGGAAGGATCCACTTTCCTATGTTCATCCCTCAGGTTCCCTATATCCAAAGCATGAAAATATTGGACATTACACTAAACTTGTAGTTTGTTCACCTGTGGGTTCAGTGTAACAAAATTATCATCTTCTTATTCCAATTGTTTTCTTCTATGCCTAGATGGTTCCATTTTATAAAACACACGGGACACCATAATTCTTAATCTCTAGAAATTGATGGCTTAAAAATTTAAAATTCTACCTCATCACATCTATCACAACACTACATTCTAAAATTTATCATTTTCTACCTTTAATTTTTTTAAATTCAATGATTCTTTTAAAAATAAAAACATTTTCAAGATATAACTACCATGATATTTTGAAACTCATATATTTGAAAAATACTTTTACCCTTTAAAATAAATCAACATTTTATCAAAAAATAATAAATCATTACTTAATAGGAAATATGTACTCCTTGTGGGAATTCATTTCTAAAATTCATTCCATGGTCTTCTCATTGGATAAATACATGAAAATGTGATTTAAACACCTATAATTGTCTCCAAAAGACTTATGTAACCATCTCCATATTAAATTAATGTTATGTGTAAAAATTTTAGCTATGTATTTTATGCTATACATATCATTTCCCAACATCCGACACCTTTTTACCATCCCAACTCAAGGAATAACCAGAATTATTTTCAACTCCATGAATAAAAAACTCTTGCAATTTGTCTAAAATTATATTAGGACTAACAAATATTAATTACACATGTATGTAAAGGAACAAATAAGATTAAACCACTTGTAAAAATGAAAGATGGATCAACAATGAATGATATCATCTGAAACATCCTACCCCTCCTCATTGGCTTGAGTCGAGGAGGAATTTCTCATTTTCTATAAGTGACATCCCCAAGGCACCAAATGCTGGAAATAATGCCATGGTAAATAATAAAATTGGGAATGATATTACATTTTAGAAACAAAACAACCTAGCCATATATGGAATTACAAAAATACCACTACGAGATGCTTGGAAACTATTTGTAACAACTGAAATTTATACCATTGATATCAAAACCAAACTACAAAAGAGTACCATAATTAAAGACTACTAACATCAATGTAAAAAGTGGAAGATAAACCCAATAAAAGCAAAAAACAACAAGAAATTTCTTCCATAGCTCCAAATATGCTCCATGATCTAACACCTCAAAACAACCCATTTACCATGATAAACCACAAAATAAATGTCATACTTACCCTTCACACGTGTCCTGATAAACAATTTCTATGAAACTACCAAAAGTCCAAAGTTGTGGTGAATAATGAAACTTAGTAGGCCTTAACCAAGTCACATTCCTACTCATGAAACTAGGATATAATTTGTTAATACATTATAATAAAATAATTTACATAATTGAATTTAGAATAGTTCATATTAGATCATAAAAAGAATTCAATAAAAATGGTTTTCTCAAAAAAAACCAATTTCCAAGGAATGAAACCAATCAATTCCTTTTAACCATTTCTAAAATATTATTTTTTCATACCCCATTATATTTCTTAGAAAATCACCCCCACAAAAAAACTCATCCAAACAATCTTTTTATTTACCATAGACGACGTAACATCATGTCCAAAACCCGTCCCTTTGATGGTTGTACTTGATGATCGTTATCCATCCCATTTAGCTAACACAAAACCATTTAATCTAAGAACATGTCAACCTAATTTTTTCTAAACATTTCACTAAAACTGCACATTTATTGAAAATACATTTACATGCATAAAAAACAAAGAACCATTTTAAAAACATCATTTTAAGATAATGCTACCCATTACACATTACACCAAAACACCTAATTTGTTCAATTTCATAAAACCCCACGTGAGAAGGTTTCCATAAAAAATTTCACAGATATTTCACAATAAATTCGATGGAAAGAATCTATTTGAATATAATCCTTGATGTTAACAAGAGGGGTTGAGGGTAAAACCACCAACCTTGAGAATAATGACCAAAATGATGAATGGCCGAAAAATGTCCAAAAAACTGGGTTGAATCTCCAATAACCTACATTAGATTAAATTTCCAAAAATCTAAACATCCATTTATCCTCATGATTGGAATAAAAAATCATATACCAATCACCAATCTATAAGATATAGGATTTTGAAAGAGTGATGGAATGATGATCTAGAAAAATTACAAAGAATGAAGACTTGCCAGGGGAATGAGGTTTCAATACACTAAGAATTAGCTTTAGATATCTCCCTATTTGATGGTGAGAGAATATTGTGTATTTAGTAGAAAGAAAAATTACATTGGTTTGAAAATAGCCAAAATGACAGATTTATAGGTGAAATGAGGGAGATACATTTTTATCCCACATTTAAATTGTGCCTAGTAAGTTGCATGATTAGGAAAACCATGCACCAGCCTCTACCTCAAGGGGAACTTTACTTAGTTGGCCTACATTGTTATAAAAATCATGTTCCAACCATAAAAACCCATATGTCCCACTTTTCAATAATTTTAGTGGGTGACTACATGACCTGGCCCAATTGTGCACCTACTAAAAAGTCCCTCCTTCACAATGAACAATTTCCTATAGGATTTTCATGATTTCTACTAACCATGCTCAAAGAGTTAAAATTTAGAAAATATCTGTAAACATTCAAAAAGTATACAATAACGACCCAAATTTCACCCAATAATTCAATAAAATTTAAAATAATTAGGAAATAGTTACTTACTTGAAACCATGGGTGTTGTTGAATAGAGTTTAAGATTCAGATAAATTTCCATCCTATGTATCATGAGTTTCTTCCATGAGTAGAAATTGTACAATTTTATTTATTTTCAACTTGAAAGTTCATCACTAATAATAATTATTAAAGTGTTTGAGTCTTCTGTGTAATTATAATGTAAAGTTTTGGGATGTGGTATCTACTCAAGTGTATTAATTTTTTTCATGTGATAATGATAATGATATTTACTATTATAAATATAGTAGAATCCATATGATTTATTTAATTACACTTACTCAGTTGATTCATCAATCTCATAATCTTCCCTATGTTTTTATTCCATAATTAATACTTCCATTTATAACTCATATCATTCTTACATAGTATCTTAGAACTAATAATCATCAACTAATATTTAATCTATAGGTACCTCGATGTAAAATGTTATTATTTATTCCATAAATATAAAAATTATTTTCCCCTTATATAAATCAATGTTATTTTTACATGTATCCAAGAATAGTCTCCCAATAATGAGTGGAATGAAATTATATTCTTATTTATCAAGGATAATGATTCCAATGAGAATTTAATTTTTATGAACACCGATATGTACATCTAATACTAATAATTATGGGAATTTTTTTTATCAATATAACATTTTAATGGAACCCTTGTTTTAATTAATATTTTAATCCATAGATTATAAAGAACACCATATGAAATGAGGGTAATTCTTAAACTATGATCAAATAGATCACTCAAAAAACCGACATTCTCTAACATTATATAATATAATGAAAATGGGAAGGTATATTTTTAGGAGGTTTGGGTCTAGGGATAACAACCTAAAATTTATCAGACATTAATATTTTCTAAAATTTTTGACGTATTCTTCTTTTAGACATAATCAATTTGGGAAATTAATAATTATGATGTATTTTTGTAATGGATTATGAAAATTGAATATTTATATTTTAATTCATGAATATCTCAAAAAATATTCATTCTAGTAAAATATAATTTTTTGCTTAAATATATATATATTAGTGGATATATTACTGTGAGATCTTATATAATTTCAATAGGGGGATCATATTTTTATTTTCTAGTTACTAAAAAATAATTTCTTTCAGCGTGATATTCATTTTAATTTTAATTATATCTGATTGTTTTCTTTTTTTGAGAAATATTTACAATAATAGGTATATTTTTAATTTTTTTAGCTAAAATATTAATGTTTTTGGTCTATAAATTGTGTACCAATGTGTATAAAGGAATATTTTTCTTCTTCTATTGAGTTAAACATTGTGATACTTGGTGGATTTTTTATTGCTTTTATTTAATCCTTGAAGCTATTTCATATAATGGATTTATATATATATTTTGAATATAATCATATTGTTTTGATATATGGGAGGATTACTATACAATTATAACATTACATCCAAATTAGTTTTGATCTGTGTTGAAAAATGAGAGTTTTTTATTTTTTTATTCTTCATACTAGTATTACTAGTATAACGGATTTCGATATATATCAAGATCCTCTCTATTTTGATTTTATTTTTGGTTTCATGGTTTTTTAAGTAGTTAATTTATGTGTATACATGTTTTTATAATGTGGTTTCCTAGATCTTAGTATGTTCTCTATTATATTTTGATTAATTCACTAGTTCAAAATAAATATATTTTTGTAAATTTACTAAATTATAATTAATTAAATTATTGTCAAAATATATTTTAATAGAAGTCTTCAATATTGACATTGTATAATCATGATGACCTCCATAATATAGGAAAGGGTTATTTTAAAAAATATAAATATGTTAAGGAAGACTCAATATTAATTTATATTTCCTCAAATTATGACCTTTAAAAAAGCATAAATGAATGTATCAGTGTTGATTAATTTATACATACTCCCAGTTTAGTAATGTTTATTTTTGAAAATGTGAATTTAATTGTACTATAATTTTAATTATTGTGTATATGTTTCCTATAAAAATATACTTGAATCCATTAAATATAATATTTAATGTATTTTTATGATATTTTTTGAATTACAGAAAAAAATGTCATTTAATTAATAACATGATTCTCTAATGAGTACAATTCTTTAAAATGGTGTGGAATATTTCCCAAACTTCTCACAATGATTCAGAGTTGTTTTATATCAATAATTACTATTTTCTTATTAATAATTGATTATGTTACCATGCAATATTGATCTAAGAGTGTTTTTCTTAACACATACCAGATAATCATAGTGTTTATATAAGAACGTTATAAATATTACTTATATTATATTTACATACATAATTGAAACAATATATTGAATAACACAAAACTAGTCATCCCATTATATTTTATTATATCACATACCTTATGAAATCCATCAACATAAATATAAGGGTAGTCATTACCCATTCCATGGTACATTTTATATTATTTTAATAAGTTTATTTTCAATATATTAAATTCAATGTGAATCACATGGATCCTTCATCTTATGATGACTGATCATTCCCTTTCTATAATGGGTCACATTTCAATTCTCATTTTTTCAAAATTATTATATCCATTAAGATGATTTTGGAAGATTAGATGGACTTATACACATGCAAGAGTAAAAAAGTGTGTCTCAATGGTCTCTTATCATTGATCATTTTATATTTATAGACCCTACCCACAAATAATGTCAATTTTCTAGGTCATTATTATTCTGGATGAAATGAAAAATAATTTCACCTATGTCAAATTAGGAGTGTTATCCATTAATATAACAATTCTTAAATGTGTGTTAAATCAATAATTCTATATTGTTTTATACTCCCCAAAAACATTTTAAAATATTTGTTACATACTATGCCGATAGAAAAAAATATATTTAAAGACCTAATTACAATTCTTACAATGGAGAACATGGTAAATGCATAGGAAACGAGAATTAATATAACAAATGTTAATCCAATAAATTATGTCTAGATAGTAAACTATATGGATATTTTTTATTTTAAAATAAGATTAAAATGTAAACATACTAATCACTAAAAATATATTTAGACTGATTAAGTATCGACAATGAGATGTTTCTTGAATAATAATAATAATAATAATAATACACATTATGTAAAATGATTTCATAGATAAATTAATAGTTACATTTAGTCATCTGAAATTTAAAATATTACGATTTTGTTACATAATTTTTTACATCATCTATTAAAATTAAATTTTTTCTATTGTGTTATAATGAAAATATGAGATTAAATAAATTACCAAATTTAAACTTTGGAATGACATGAATAATTTTCTATGAAGTCAATTCACCTTTTGTTTCAAAAAAAAGATTAATAAGATTACCTATGAGGTATTAATTAAACTATATACTATTAAATTGTCAAATTTTTACATTAGAAACAACTACAACCCAAATAAAGATAAAAATTAAACATTACAATTATGTAAATTAAACATGAAAATTAATAATTGAAAAAAATAAAAAAATGACCAATAATTATCCTATATTATTAACATCCTAACATAATTAATTTAGTCAGACATGGTGATCACAAAGATAATATGAAATTTAAAAAAATATAATATTTAAAAGAAAATCATATTATTAAAATAATATCTACATTAATTTGAAATCAATATAAATAAAGATAACACATCATTTCTAATAACAAAAGTTAAATATCCAAGTGTTTTGAACTCTATGGAGCCAAATACTACAAATAATAAAGAACAGAAATGAATCATGAATAATGATGAAAAAATACACATCAAACATCATTTAAATTAATTCAATTTGGGTATTTTTTGGAAATAATTTACTCATGTTTCATTTTTTAATGTGATTTTGAAAGGTATTGAATGAAATAATGCATTTTAGTAAATTGGAAATGCTTTATTTCAATAATTAAATTTTCCCTATATCAATTACCAAGAAAATTTTATAAAAAAATTTGGTTTATGTTTCTGTATTGGAAATTTGTTATCTCTACTAAGAGATTTCATTTAAAAAATGAAAAACCAATTTAAGAAATAAAACATTTATATTCAAACCTATAAAAATAGAACCATATATCTATCATCAACATATTAACATGTTCTCACTATACTTCTCTATAAAGGTGAATAAAATTGATTTATGAGTTTATAAAGAAAATATACAATGGTTGAATAAGTTATAATTCTCTATTCATTTTATTTTATAATTTTTATATTAATTAATTTTTAACAAGTTAATGTTAAATTTTTTAGATGTAATATAAAATTGTATAATTATATAGTAACTTATAACAATACACTATTGATTTATATTAAGAGAGTAGTAAATAGTAAAGAATTAACCAAGAGTATCAATGTTTAATTATGATTATGTAATATTAGTTGGAATTATTTAAATATTTTTAGTTCTATAAATATATACATTTAAAATATATAATAATAAAAATTGAAAATAACTTTGAATAATATTTTATAAATAATTATAAATATAGGAAATTATAAATGAAAATAGAAACCAATATTATGTAACTCAAATTCAAAGCCAGAAATCAGAATTAATGTGAAATTGTGTATGAAATATACAAATTTGATTTTATGAATTTTAATTAGAGGTTTTTAGTAAAAAAAATATTATTAGTTTACAAAAAAAATTAGTATTAGTTTACTTTTTTGATTTATATTTAAAACTATGTAACTTTAATTAAAAAAACTTATCCAAATTCATGGTAATTAGAAAAAAAGTTAATAATTAACATATTAACATCGAATGTTATTTTAAAACACAGTTTCCCTATATTGATTCACTACGAGATATTTGGTTGGTGGGTAATCACTTTATAAATCTCCCATATCCATTAGTTGGATTTACCATATGGTAAACATGACATCTAATTCTTACTCTTCTGGACTCCTGATATGTAATACCCGAATATGATGTTTATTAAAATACAAACCATTAATTTTTAAAAATATAATTTAATTAACAATGACTTTTGGTAAATAAAATTTTAAAAAAATAATGATTTGTATATATTATTTTAAAAATTAATTAATAAAAATTACATTATAAGTAATGAAAATGAAAAATATCAGTCAACATATTTTTTGATAATGTTTGTTAATTTTTTTAAATCAATGGCACATCAAATTTTTACATATTGACAATTAAATTTACCTTTATTGACTTATATTGTGATGTTAATTTGTCCAATAATGGAGCTTCATAAAGTAGAAAATTTTCATGAGTGGTTTTCATAAGATATTTCTTCACCTATTAAAATTATATGAAAGAATCCATGGTTAAACAAATCATAAAGCTCATCAGGAGATACAATAAGTCAGTTGTAATGTCCTGGACCTCTCTGATCCATTCCTTTGTGAAAATATGGTGTTCTAGGTGTTTCAGGAGGTCAAGGTGACTTACCCCAACACTTTCCCAATTTTTCCCTTCTGTGAATAGTAGCATCTGTGACACTTGGTGAACAGTTCCAATGGTAGACAGTTGTGAAAAGTCCATCAGTGACCTTAGGTGAATAGTGTCATCAGGGAGCTTAGTTGAACAGTGTCATTGGTGAACAGTGTCATCAGTAACCTTCTATGAAAAGTTCCATCATTGAACAGTTCTATCGGTGAGTTGTAATGGTAAACTCGCTTTCCTTTTCCAAATTTCCAATTCTATGAACAGTTCCATCGGGGAATAGTTCAATCGATAAACACTAACGGTAACCTTTTATTCTTCTAACAAATTTATAATTCTATTAACAGTTCTATCATTGAATAGTCCTATTAGTAACCTCTATCAGTAAGCTCTATTTCCAGTGCCAAATTACTAATTCTATGAACAGTTCTATCAGAGAACAGTTCTATCGGTAACCTCTATCGGTAACCTCTATTTCCTTTTCCAAATTTCTCATTCTATAAATTGTGTTCTATCAGTGAGGTTCATGAACAGTGTTCTATCGGTGAGGTTCTAATGGTGAGGTTCATGAACAGTGTTCCATCGATGAGGTTCTAACAATGAGGTTCATGAATAGTGTTCTATCAGTGAGGTTCATGAATAGTGTTCTATCAGTGTGGTTCTAACGGTGAGGTTAATGAACATTGTTCTATCGGTGAGGTTCTTTAATAGTGTTCTATCAGTGAGGTTCATGAATATCGTTCTATCGGTAATGATTTAACGATGAGGTTCATGAATAATGCTTTTCCTTTTCCAAATTTTGAGTTCCTAAATAGTGTTTCCAGCTTCCTATAGTTTCTTCCTTTTGACGTTTCCTTTGACATAAAGTGTATTTAAAGCCTTATTTTAAGGACTCTAAGGAAGATTCAAAGTCCATAACTCCTCTATTAATTATTACTAAGCGTTGGGATGTTTTTACTTGGTCAAACTGTGTGGTTTAATGTGATTCAATTTTAATAGGAAATCAAGCGTATCTTAAACTACCGCTCCATTAAATCATCATAAGGGATGTGATATCTTCCTCCCTAATTATTCCTTCTTATTCTCTAGTGAGAGATGCTTGAACCATTATTTCCATTCTGTAAAAATCGTGATATCAAACTTTTTTCGTGTATTGGTTTCCATGACGCCATTCTTGTTGCAAGTGCACCCCCTATTTCTGTGCAACCAAGCAGTATCAATCAATCATTAATAAAACGTATGTATTATCATCGATCTTTTGGGGTTCATATTCTACTTTTTTCCATTAAATTTTATAGCATCTAATATACATGCATCTAATGGAGTTTTCACGGGGTTCGGTTGGTGTGTTCATACTGTGGCATCCTCGGGTTGATGCAGTTGTCGCGAGAGGAGGATCATGACCCGTTGTGTGGATAAAGAATGTCAAGAACTGTTTGAGGTAGGGGAATCATTACTTATATATTCTTTTACATGCAACTATATTGTTAGCAAGTTGTATCCAACTGGATGACAATGGAATTGAGATAATAAACATTTAAACTGGATAAATAAATTGTTATCGATCATATGTTACTGACCCTTGTTTTCTAGAGTGTGTGATATCCATTATTTCTTCGTTTATCTCTTCATTCTTGATGAAAATTGGTAAAGAAAATAAACCAGAATTTATTGATAACTTTTGGAAATGGATAAAGAGACATATAAATGAATCTGGTTCTTCTTGTTTTAATTTGTTGTTAATCAAATTGGCACTGTAGGCATGTTTAATTATTTTTTATAGCTTACTGGTTAGGTTTCCCGAATTTGGAACCTATGAATAATAAATTTGTTAATTCAAGATAGATTAAAGAACAAATTGTTTGATAATTCCTTGAAGGGTTCTAAGTTAACCTCTTGATTGTTAATGGGACAAGAGCCCAACTGTTAAGATATTTGTTTCATGCTACTTATGTTGAGATGTGAGCATGGATGGATGTTGTGATATGTGGGGGCATGTAGGCCTATTTGGTTGTTGCATAAGATGATTCCAAGAGTGGCGAGATGCATCAGTT
The DNA here is from genome assembly GCA_963277665.1 of Viscum album. Classification (NCBI taxonomy): domain Eukaryota; kingdom Viridiplantae; phylum Streptophyta; class Magnoliopsida; order Santalales; family Viscaceae; genus Viscum; species Viscum album. The sequence goes on along the minus strand of OY728121.1, from coordinate 261,173,476 downwards.
TATGCATTTGGGTGTTGGGGATGACACCAGGTTTGATGGAATGTGATGAATGTGATTGTTGGATGCTTGCTATTTTATATTGGTTGATTATCTTCATTACTTTTTTCCACTGCTCACAGATTCTTGTCTTACTTAACCTTCTTCCGAAAGAGGCGAATCCACGTGAGGTATGCCACATGCCTTCTCTGTTTAGCTTCTCAAGGGAGGATGTGTATATGCTCTTGCGATAAGTGACAATGACTCGACCGGTAGTACATCTACTCACCGTGTTGAGCCCCCTTGTGTTTAGTAGAATAGTTTGTTTTTCTAGAATTCTTGGGAATATGGGAAACTAATTCTATAATTAATAATTGAATAGATGATATTAACCCATGGGGTTGGAGTTTTTTAGAACATAATTATGAGGTTTTAATTTTAAATGGACAATGGACTTTGGGTGTGATGCAAATGAAATTTAATGTATAGTTTTTGTTGGTTAATTAATGTTTAAATAATTAATTAACATAAAGTGAAACTGTTAAAAAGGGAATGAAATATTGTATCAAAGCTCTTTAAATGGTTGTGTGCTTATAGGATACCTAGTCTTAGATGTAATGGCCAGGAGACCGAGATAGTTTAGCTGCATTTGGTCTAAGACAAGGTTATTCCCATAGTGTGGTTGTGAGGTATAGTATATTCGGTAATTTTTGTGTTTTTCTACGCTACTCCATCCTATCATTAAGGGAAACTAACACCTTGAGGAATCTATGCCCTGAGGGGGGGGGGTGTTTTCCACAACATTCCAGTGGGAGGATGAATGGATGACTACCCCCTTTGGCCCCACTCTCTTCTCTTGGTAGTTACTTGTGAGGGTTGGCACAATGGTTAGTTTTCCGCATATATGTGTATAGAGGGCTATAATGGCTTGTGGTTATTCATACACATATATTCTGGATATAGTTTCATAGGGACTACTATAGGTGTAATGTGTATAGGTTGTGATGGATTGCAGATCCTTACTCGGTGTATGGGCTGTAATGGCTTGAGGTATAATACCCAATGTGTGATACATGTTATGCGAGCTGTGGTGGCTCCTAGAAACTACATGGTTACATGGTCGTGGTGGTTTTGTTTCACGCGGTACATGTTGTGGTGATTCACCCATGAGTCCGCGAGAAAGCCTTTTTGGAGAGAAATACTTAGGATTTTTGTTGTTGGGGAAGAGCGGTAATCTAGTGGGGAAGTAGTAGCGAGTTACCCTTGATATTCATTATTATATAATCTTGTTTGAGTTAATTGGGGAGAGTATCCATGGTGAGGCTGGCAACTTAGTATACATCTATATATGTTGAGTTAGTATCAGTTGTTTTTCACTGTGCATTTGCATGCTTTCTTTACTTTTTCAAGAGAGGATTCAAGGAGGATCCTACTAATTATACTATTACACTCACCCTATGTATATATAAACTATTTTTCAGGTCACTTGGAGAAGGTTAGAGATCAGGATAGTTACTACTAGATTGCTATTGAAGGAGATGTTCGAGCTTGTTGTTGATGTTGTTTTACATTCTTTTAGGTAATTGCAGTTTCCCCTTTTAGTTGTAGTAGTTTTTCATGACATTTCATATGTGTACATGGGTTCTCTTTTATCTTAGTGGTTGAGTTGGAGTTCGTTGGTGTCTATCTTGTCTCTCTCTTCCGCATGTGTTCTCTTAGAGGATAATGCCTCCCATTTCGGTGTTTTCTATACCATCAGTGATAGTCGCCATCCCGGGGCCTACTAGAGGTGGGATACGGGGGGTCATTATCTCCCTTATCACATTTTCGGCCCAGGAGGGGTACTCTTTGTGGGGAGGGGGTCCTGACAGAGTGGTATCAGAGCTCTGGTTGAGGGATATGATGGTGTTTAGAGTTAGGCACATGTGAGGTTGCATGGGTTAGTAGGGCAACAGTGTCATTACTATTTTTCAAGTAATGTAAACACTGGAGACCGGCAGAGATATAGGCATTTAGGCCCCCCTACGGTCCAATGTAAGAACCTTTAAGTTTACAATGGCTACTAAACAAGGTGGTACCAGTTTCAGGGTAGAGACCTAGGAATGGATCATGCATCATTCTTATTTGAGCCTGTGTTTGAATGGGATGACCTTGCGATATGAAAACCAAAAATAAATGAAGGAAAAAAAATAATTAATTAATGTTGTGTCTTCCTTATTTCTGGTTTAGGAGCTTTAATGGTTTGTTATTTTATAGGTATGGATCTAGGTCAATGTTTGTATCCGGTTTGCACAAAAAATTTCCAGCATGCTATTCCAGCAGATCGTCGTAAGGTAGAGGTTGACGATGATGAAACTTGGATGAAGACACTCCAAGTGTTTCAGTGCCTGAGTCTGTAGAATTATGAGGGCTCCGTTTCAAATAAAGTCACAGAAGACTATTTGTATGAGTTTGAGATAGGCTTCAGTTCGAATTGTGCTTAGAATGGTCACTCGGTGTCCTTGGTTGTGACGATGCTCCATGGAGCAGCGAGGTAGTGGTGGTTCTTATTCCATAGGGATCATGAGGACTTAGAGATCTCATGGGAGGAGTTCCGAGACATGTTTATAGTCATGTTTCCTTCTTCGACTGCGAAGGCATCCAGTCACCAAGAGCTTCTTACCGATCAACTGTGGAGCTCTAGTGTTCCAGAGTATGGAATCTGTTTCATGATCCTTTTACGATATGATCCAGACTTGATGCCAGATGAGGAGGATAGGGCGAGGCATTTCGAGGAGGCTTTCCATCCAGAGATCCAGTGCATGGTCGCCACATTTATGGTTGAAACATATCATGAGGTGATGGAGAGGGAAGAAGTTGTCGAGAAGATTTTGGCAAGGACCGGATCATCACGAGAGGGGAATCATCATGATTCCTCGCAAATCAGAGTTGTAGTCCGGGCTTCCCAGTTTTTAGAGTAGAAGAGTTTCCGTTCAGCCGGGGGTAGGTAGGTCCCAACCCTTCATATCTCATTTCTATAGAGGCAGAAACTCTCTGGCCTATGCCAAGGGATATTGTTCTTGTTTTTCTTGTGGTGTTCATGGTCATCAGTAGCGAGATTGACCAGCCTTTCAGAGCAGTCATCGTGCACTAGGTGCTACACTCCAGGTTCCTCCATTGAGGCAGTTCCAGCCGAGGCAGCAGCAGTAGGTTGCACCAGCTTTAGATCAACAGAGGGTATATGGGGAAGGCAGAGGACAACCCCATGATTCTTCCCATCCTTAGAGAGTTGAGATCAGACATGTTGGTGGTCGTCAAAAAGGTTAGAGAGGCCAGGAAGGAGGTCATGGTGTGCTTCATGCTCTAGTGTTTCTAGCTACAGGCGAGCCATACGTCGTTCGAGGTACCCTTTGCTTATTTTCTACCATGGTGTATGCCTTGTTTGATTTAGGAGGGACACACTACTTCCTATCACCTACCCTTGTCCATGCTTTTGGAGTTGAGGAAGAGAGGCTTCCAATTCCCTTGGCATTAACTATGCTAGTTGGAGGTCGAGCAGACTTTTCTGAAGTATGTAGAGACTGTGAACTAGTTTTGGGGTAGCACCGCCCTTGGGGAGATTTCCTATGTTTACTAATACAACCATATGATGTCATCCTCAACATGGATTGGTTGTATTCAGTGCAGGTTATTATGGATTTCTTGAGGAAGAAGGTCTTTTTCTTTGGTGCAGATGGAGATTCAATGGTGTTTTTTTGTGAGAAAGATCCTTGGATGGGTCATAGGAGCATTACATCCTTATCATCCATGATGGATGAGATAATGTTGATTTACTTAGAGGTGCAGCAGTTGGCGTTTCTTAGGGTCATAGAAGAGTACCCTGATGTCTTTTCGGAAGAGGATGCAGCATTACCCCCTCTACGAGAGATTGTGTTTGGGATCGATCCACAAACCAGGAGTGTCTCCTATCTCTATGTCCCCAAATAGGATAGAACTTTCTTTGTTATGAGAGCTACGTATATAGCTTGGTGGTCTGTTATAGTGCAGTTTTGTTCGGCCAAGTGTGTCACCGATGGGTGCACCGGTTTTTTTTGTGAAGAAGGCTGACGATAGTTTGCGGTTGTGTGTCGATTATCGTCACTTAAACAAAGTGACAATAAGGAATATCTATCATCTTCCATGGATTGATGATTTATTTGATCAACTAAAGGGTGAAAGTTGGTTCTCAAATATCGACTTGCTGTTATGATAACATCATATGCGTGTAAAGGATGAGGATATCCTAAAGACTACATGTAACACCCCGAGATTTTATAAAAAATATTCTTTTTAATTTCATTAATGTCTTTTGTTGTATGCTACACCAAAAGGAGCTTGCACAACACACATCCTTGATTTTCCGTGCATTACACACAATCACGACCTTCCTTGATAGCGTGTGTAGTACGCAATAACGAGTTTCACTAAACAACAATATGCTATTAAAATATTATTAAAACTAGCCGTTATGAATAGTAATAACCACTTTTTGAAATTTTATAAATTTTATTTTTCAAAATGGACTTCGTTTTTGGATTCGGAATATCAAAATTAGCCTAGGGTGAAATTTTGGTATTTTTCTGAAAACTTTCAATTTTTGATGAATAGTGAGACTACTAAGTGGTAGTTAAAAAACTGAATTTCTCATAAAACTTAATTTTACCGCTTTTGTGAGTGGAATTTCAAAAATACGAGAGACACGGTTGATGTCAGTAAGTAAAATGTGGTTCAATGAGATGGAAATAATTTTTTGGTGAATAGTAACTTTTTACTTTTTTTTTAGCACGGTTAAAAGTAAATAGGGTAATTAAGGGTAGAAATGATATTATTATTACCCCAAAACATGTCCTAATTATATTGTATAAGTTTAATTCGACCAGAAACAAACTTAGGAATAAAATATGACCATTTAGGCCCACATGGATTAGATTAGGACATTTATTATTAATTTATTTAAAGAAGGGTTAAAAGAGTTAAAATCAATGTTTATTTATTAAAACATTTTTTAATATGGGGTTATACATAAGATAAATTCGACTATAAATATTAATTAGAAAGATAAAAATATTTCCAACATAATTGTATTTTATTTGTAATTTTTAGACATTAAATAATTTAATTTATTTATGACCCAACGATGATGCAATAATTATCTTATTAATGAAATATTCACATAATTGATGTTATAAATACCCAAATAAATATAATTTGAGACTTTTTATGAATTCCACTAATTTTCTAGGTTAATATGACATGTTATTATTGATTTAATTAACTTTGTTCGAACTTATCATTCTGTTATGAGTTTCACAAAAATCAATTACTAAATAGTGTCAAAATTGACATAAAATAGTTTTTAAAACAAATATTATATTATTAATTGTTATTTTTTTACTAAAAATATAAGGATCGGCAAAATGACATAGATAAGGCTATATATATTAATAATAAACAATTTGGGGTTCGTTTGGCTTCTTATAGTAAGTTTATTAACCTTATAGTGTAAGAACACAAGAAGACACGGTAAAAGTAAAATTATATAACTTAATGTTAAATCTAAATGATAAGGTTAAAATAGGAACCTAAACTTGTCTAAATTCTATTGGATGAGAGTATTTAGACCCATCCCCACCTTATCCACGAAATAAATCAATTTGGGGCTATTTAAAACCGAAATTGGCTTTATAATAAAATAATATTTTTTGTTATTCCAAAGGTGCCCGTCTCCTCCCTTATAAAAGGGCACCTCCTCCCTCTCCTCCTCACACCAATTTGAGCATTAAAGCTCGGCCAACCCCTGCCAAAATCTCTTCTCCACTTCTCTAGTATCATCCTAGAGGATCTGGTCTTCTTCAAAGACCCATTTTAGTGCCCTAAAAGGAGGTATCAAAGAAGCACTTCAAAGAAGAGGTAATGTCCGTTACCGATTCTTTCATCTTTATTTCTTCTTCCACTTTTTCTTCTTAGGTTGTTTCATTATGAAGTAATAAAATCAGTATCACTAATATAATGATATGTTATTATAAGTATGAAACAACCCTATTTCAGCATCTATCCATCCTACAGAAAAAGAAATCATCGCGCGTGCGTACGTACGGAATACCGTCTCCACGCCGTGGTGTAATCTATTTTCCACCACCACCTTACATGGATGGGTATAATGGTCTAAAGAATAACTATACATAGTTATTAGAACATCATATTGATTCTGATATATTGTACCATCCACTCCAATTCAATTCAATAATTATGGAAATGATATCAACGATCGTGCGTACGTACGGACTACCGTCTCCACGACGCGATGAGATTCATTCTCCATGTTAACCATTTAAGAATGATTATAAAGTATATATAAGCAATAACATTCAAATATATGACATTATAAAGCTACTTGATTTATGTGTATATATATTTATGTCATCTACTTAATTCCACTCAATTCAATAATGAAAAGAAAACAATGTTCATGCATACGTACGGCCTACCATCTCCATGAACGGTGTATTTCATTCCATTTATCGATACATTATATATATGTATATTCTGAATAAATGTTTTACATAAATCATGTTTTATATTCTATAAATAATTAATAATTATCTAATTAATCATATGAATAATTACAAGTTAAAACACGAACGACAAATGAGACAATTTTACCCAAAACGCTACTTTAACATGAATTTACAAAAGAACGGGTAATATAAAGTCCTAAGTGAACCGTATATGATATAATAACAATGAATATGATTCTGTAATAAGTCAATGAAATTATTTAAATCATTATACAGGAGGTTCGGACACTTACAAAGCAAAACAGACCTAAGGTAAGGGATAATTTTGCAATCTCATTTTTATCCGAGATTGTTTACTCGTAAGTATTTACTGGGGTTACGTTTATCATCCATGACCATGTTTTCTAAAAAGGTTTTTTTAAAATGTTTACCATTCTTACATGAATGTTTAAAGTCATTTTTACCCTTTATTTACTTTTTACCACATTTTATGAATGGAATCTTTCCTTTGGTTACCATATAAGGAACTTTTTGACTTTTCTGACAAAAGTTCGAGAAGAATGTTTTTTTAACTTATACGGCATGAATGGATTTTTAAAAAATTATTTCCAAGAAGCATCCTTTACAATTTTTCAAGTTTATTTTTAATCAACTTCTTTTATTTTAAAGTTGTATGACATTTTAAGAAAGGAAAAATGTTTTTGAAGTAGAAAGGATATTTTCCTCAAGAATGGAGTTCAAGTGTTCTATCAAAATTATTTTCCATCTAAGATAATAAAGGGTTCTGTTTTTATCCCAATTATTACATTGATTATGTTGTGATGGAAATATTTTTTTTATGAATTCCATTATCTTATATGAATTGTTTTATGATGTCACGATGTTTAAGATTCCAATTTTTATTACATGGGTTATGCAATGATGTATGATATTTGATTTTGTGGCACACATAAGAATGGTTTCATTATGAGATGGGTGGGACCTATATCTCACTCTAATGCATTGGGTAAAGATTTTATATCTCATGAGATAGACATGGCTTGAATGGTAGGTTATACCGGTTCAGTGAAACAGGACTGAAATGAGAGTGACTCGGTTCAGAAAGGGACTTTGTCCACTAAGATAGCCTTGGCAATGAGTCTTGACTAACAAGAAATGATTCTCTAGGATTATGTGTGTATGACACAATGTTTAATGTTTTTAAGTTATGATTATTGTGATTACATTTCTCTTCCATGAGTAATTCCAGGTTATGAAATTATGATCTCTTTTACAGGTTAATATTTCCAAAAGTTATGTGCTTATGTATATTATGTGATTGATATTTCTTTTGTTTACCCTTACTGAGCATTTGAGCTCACCCTTTCATGTTTTCTTTTCCCCAGGATATAAGGAAAGGTTTTAGGTATAAAAAAAGGAAGATCTTTATGGGAGATGTTGAAGATCTTTCACGAAGATTAGAATATTATATTCCATGTTTCCAAAGACACTAAACTATTACGATCCTTGTGTGTGTGATTTTGTTATGTACTATGTATTCCGCAAAAGTAATGTAATGTCCATGTACGTTAAGCTTCGGGTCTCTACAGTTGGTATCAGAGGAAAGGTTTAGTCAACCTTGGAAACTAGGATGTGAGAACGTTATTGAGATCCCTAGAGATATTTATAAGGTATGTCTAGGGATGTCCCTAAGGATAAGTATCCGTATAGGATATAGTCCTACAACTATGGTAACGATCTTAGAATTTAACCTAAGATGTTAGATATTGAGGGTACTCCCCCTTTACTATGTTGTTTTCTCTAGCATGATTTTTTCCTCTCACAAGATTCTTTTTATGTTTTAGTTAATGGAGGGAACGAGAAGGAATTCGGATAACGTTGAATCCAATGGAAAAATTGGTGACTATGAGCAACAAAATTGTGTAATTCCTAGAGAGAAAGATATTGTGATTATGCCGAATCAGTCATCACGATATATGATTAACAAGGTGAAATTTAGTGGTATGGCTAATTTATCAAAGAAGAGGAAGAAAAACTATTATTCATGTTCACATGTTGAGGAGTATAAAGAAAGGAAGATTGAGATTTCTAAATAAGGGAAGAAGAACGTTGAGGAATACCTAAAATGGAGAGACCGATGTTATTTGTGTGGAGAGAAGGGTCATAGAGTGATAGATTGTTATGGAGTTCAATGTTTTATTTGCGGAGAACATGGGCATTACCCAACTCAATGCCCTGACCTAAAAAGTTACTTCTAAATCAAGGAAGGACTTATTCCAGTACAATCATTGAAGTGGATGGATTGAAGTTTTTATGTATTGGTATTCATGAATAATGTTATTGAGGTACTTTTATGGTGTATTGAAATATTTATGTATTGGTCTATTGTGGTTTTCAAAAAATTTAAGGTACCGGTAACCATGAAAAGTGATTCAAATATTTTGGAAAGTAGATGATATGCGCATAATGAAGGGATAAGGATAAAATGAAATGTTTGACAGTATTCATGAGCTAATGATTGATATAAGGACTAAGTGATATCATGGTTTGAGTATATAGAATTTTGAGGATTTTGGTATCTAGAAAGAGTTATCTTTTAACATCACTCATGTTTTCAATAAGGTTCAATGGGTATTCAAGAGAGTACAAGATTAAGGCCTTTGAATGTTTGGAATGTGACCAACAAGATATATCTTATGATATATAGGGGATAAATGATGGCATTCACGTGATAATTTTCATTATACTATGAGCATGGACCGAAGTATTTTAGATAAGCCTAAAGATTGGAATGGATTATGTTGGACATAAGTTAGTATTGTTTCAGGATAAAACTTTTTTTTGATATTGTTGATGGGATGTTATAGTAATATAGCTTTAGAAAAAGGACAACCTGCAGGACGGGCGACAGCCCATCGCGTCGGACAAGGCTGTGGGAATCGAACCCACAACCGAAGTGCGACTGGCCTTTACCGCCTACCACTGGCCTACAGGAAGTCCCTGTTTAGTAGAAACTAGTTTTATTTTATTATGAGGTATGATATATGAAGTATAAGTTCATTCTTGGAATCGTATACGATTAACCTCACCAAAGACGGACTTATGTATATTTGATAACTATTGCTAAACTTTTGTTTGAAACAGATGGAATGACCCATCATTCTATCACATGATCTGTTAACACATCACAAATGACAAATTCAACTTCATTTCTTTAAGAGATGAAGTGGAAATTGTCCAAAGAACGAACAAAGATGAGACTATACCAAAATAACGAAAGTATTTCTTCTAATTCCAATTTCATCAAATTTTGGGAAACGATCATGAAAACCAAAAATGTTGTCCTAGTGCTCTTATATCTGATGAATCATATGGTACCTTAAATCTTCACAAATTTCTGGCTTTGTGATTTCTGGCTTTTCCATAGCCATGTTCTCTACCACTCTCCATCAGAACATGATGGTTAGATTTTTCTTCCATATCCATATTTTCACCTATGTGGAAACCCAGTGATTAGTTTATTTGGGTAACCGTTACATTTCATACTTTCGCTTTTAAAGATTGGTGTTGGTATTCCTTTTTACGATATGGGTTTCTATTAAAGAAACTTTCAAATAGTTAACCATTGATAACCCCGACGAATTTCGAGGGCGAAATTCATTTTAAGGGGGGTAGAATGTAACACCCCGAGATTTTATAAAAAATATTCTTTTTAATTTCATTAATGTCTTGTGTTGTATGATACACCAAAAGGAGCTTGCACAACACACATCCTTGATTTGACTTGCATTACATGCAATCGTGCCCTTCCTCGATAGCGTGTGTAGTACGCAATAACGAGTTTCACTCAACAACAATATGCTATTAAAATATTATTAAGACTAGCCGGTATGAATAGTAATAACAACTTTTTGAAATTTTATAAATTTTATTTTTCAAAATGGACTTCATTTTTGGATTCGGAATATCGAAATTAGCCTAGGGTGAAATTTTGGTATTTTTCTGAAAACTTTCAATTTTTGATGAATAGTGAATCTACTAAGTGGTAGTTAAAAAACTGAATTTCTCATAAAACTTAATTTTACCACTTTTGTGAGTGGAATTTCAAAAATCCGAGATACACGGTTGATGTCTGTAAGTAAAATGTGGTTCAATGAGATGTAAATAATTTTTTGGTGAATAGTAACTTTTTACTTTTTTTACCATGGTTAAAAGTAAATAGGGTAATTAAGGGTAGAAATGATATTATTATTACCCTAACACATGTCCTAATTCTATTGTACAAGTTTAATTCGACCAAAAACAAACTTAGGAATAAAATATGACCATTTAGGCCCACTTGGATTAGATTTGGACATTTATTATTAATTTATTTAAAGAAGGGTTAAAAGAGTTAAAATCAATGTTTATTTACTAAAAAAATTTTTAATATGGGGTTATACATAAGATAAATTAGACTATAAATATTCATTAGAAAGATAAAGAGATTTCCTACATAATTGTAGTTTATTTGTAATTTTTAGACATTATATAATTTAATTTATTTATGACACAATGATGATGCAGTAATTATCTTATTAATGAAATATTCACATAATTGATGTTATAAATACCCAAATAAATATAATTTGAGACTTTTTATGAATTCCACTAATTTTCTAGGTTAATATGACGTGTTATTATTGATTTAATTAACTTTTTTCGAACTTATCATTCTGATATGATTTTCACAAAAATCAATTACTAAATAGTGTCAAAATTGACATAAAATAGTTTTTAAAACAAATATTATATTATTAATTTTTATTTTATTCCTAAAAATCCAAGGATCCTCCAAATGACTTAGATAGGGTTATATATATTAATAATAAACAATTTGGGGTTCGTTTGGCTTCTTATAGTAAGTTTATTAACCTTATAGTGTAAGAACACAAGAAGACACGGTAAAAGTAAAATTATTTAACTTAATGTTAAGTCTCAATGATAAGGTTAAAATAGGAACCTAAACTTGTCTAAATTCTATTGGATGATAGTATTTCGACCCATCCCCACCTTATCCACTAAATAAATCAATTTGGGGCTATTTAAAACCGAACTTGGCTTTATAATAAAATAATATTTTTTGTTATTCCAAAGGTGCCCCTCTCCTCCCTTATAAAAGGGCACCTCCTCCATCTCCTCCTCACACCAATTTGAGCATTAAAGCTCGGCCAACCCCTGCAAAAATCTCTTCTCCACTTCCCTAGTATCATCCTAGAGGTTCTGGTATTCTTCAAAGACCCATTTTAGTGCCCTAAAAGGAGGTCACAAAGAAGCACTTCAAAGAAGAGGTAATGTCCATTACCGATTCTTTCATCTTTATTTCTTCTTCCACTTTTTCTTCTTTGGTTGTTTCATTATGAAGTAATAACATCAGTATCACTCATATACTAATATGTTATTATAAGTATGAAACAACCCTATTTCATCATCTATCCATCCTACGGAAAAACAAATCACCGCGTGTGCGTACGTACGGAATACCGTCTCCACGCCGTGGTGTAATCTATTTTCCACCACCAACTTACATGGATGGGTATAATGGTGTAAAGAATAACTATACATAGTTATTATAACATCATATTAATTCTGATATATTGTATCATCCACTCCAATTCAAATCAATAATTATGGAAATGATATCATTGCTCGTGCGTACGTACGGACTGCCGTCTCCACGACGCGATGAGATTCATTCTCCATGTTAACCATTTAAGAATGATTATAAAGTATATATAAGAAATAACATTCAAATATATGAAATTATAAAGATACTTGATTTATATGTATATATATGTATGTCATCTACTTAATTCCACTCAATTCAATAACGAAAAGAAAACAATGTTCATGCATACGTACGGCCTACCGTCTCCATGAACGGTGTATTTCATTCCATTTATCGATCCATTATATATATGTATATTATGAATATATATTATACATAAATCATGTTTTATATTATATAAATAAGTAATAATGATCTAATTAGTCATATGAATAATTACAAGTTAAAACACGAACGACAAATGAGACGATTTTACCCAAAATGCTACTTTAACATGAATTTACAAAAGAACGGGTAATATAAAGTCATAAGTGAACCGTATATGATATAATAACAATGAATATGATTCTGTAATAAGTCAATGGCATTATAAAAATCATTATACAGGAGGTTCGGACACTTACGAAGCAAAACAAACCTAAGGTAAGGGATAATTTTGCAATCTCATTTTTATCCGAGATTGTTTACTCGTAAGTATTTACTGGGGTTACGTTTATCATCCATGACCATGTTTTCTAAAAAGGTTTTTTTAAAATGTTTACCATTATTCCATGAATGTTTAAAGTCATTTTTACCCTCTATTGACTTTTTACCACATTGTATGAATGGAATCTTTCCTTTGGTTACCATATAAGGAACTTTTTGACTTTTCTGACAAAAGTACGAGAAGAATGTTTTTTTAACTTATACGACATGAATGGATTTTTAAAAAATTATTTCCAAGAAGAATCCTTTACAAGTTTTCATGTTTATTTTTAATCAACTTCTTTTATTTTAAAGTTGTATTACATGTTAAGAAAGGAAAAATGTTTTTGAAGTAGAAAGGATATTTTCCTCAAGAATGGAGTTCAAGTGTTCTATCAAAATTATTTTCCATCTAAAATAATAAAGGGTTCTGTTTTTATCCCTATTATTACATTGATTTTGTTGTGATGGAAATATTTTTTTTATGAATTCCTTTATCTTATATGAATTGTTTTATGATGTCACGATGTTTAAGATTCCAATTTTTATTACATGGGTTATGCAATGATGTATGATTTATGATTTTGTGGCACACATAAGAATGGTTTCATTATGAGATGGGTGGGACCTATATCTCCCTCCAATGCATTGGGTAAAGATTTTATATCTCATGAGATAGACATGCCTGGAATGGTAGGTTATACCGGTTCAGTGAAACAGGACTGAAACGAGAGTGACTCGGTTTAGAAAGGGACTTTGTCCACTAAGATAGCCTTGGCAATGAGTCTTGACTAACAAGAAATGATTCTATAGGATTATGTGTGTATGCCACAAAGTTTAATGTTTTTAAGTTATGATTATTGTGATTACATTTCACTGCCATGAGTTATTCCAGGTTATGAAATTATGATCTCTTTTACAGGTTAAGATTTCCAAAGGTTATGTGCTTATGTATATTATGTGATTGATATTTCTTTTGTTTACCCTTACTGAGCATTTGAGCTCACCCTTTCATGTTTTCTTTTCCCCAGGATATAAGGAAAGGTTTTAGGTATAAAAAAAGGAAGATATTTATGGGAGATGTTGAAGATCTTTCACCAGGATTAGAAGATTATATTCCGAGTTTACAAAGACACTAAACTATTACGATCCTTGTGTGTGTGTTTCTGTTATGTACTAAGTATTATGCAATAGTAATGTAATGTCTATGTACGTTAAGCTTCGGGTCTCTACAGTTGGTATCAGAGGAAAGGTTTAGTCAACCTTGGAAACTAGGATGTGAGAACGTTAGTGAGATCTCTAGAGATATTTCTAAGGTATGTCTAGGGATGTCCCTAAGGATAAGTATACATATAGGATATAGTCCTACAACTATGGTAATGATCTTAGAATTTAACCTATGATGTTAGATATTGAGGGTACTCCCCCTTTACTATGTTGTTTTCTCTAGCATGATTTTTGCCTCTCAAAAGATTCTTTTTGTGTTTTAGTTAATGGAGGGAACCAGAAGGAATTCGGTTAACATTGAATCCAATGGACAAATTGGTGACTATGAGCAACAAAATTGTGTAATTCCTAGAGAGAAAGATATTGTGATTATGTCGAATCAGTCATTACGATATATGATTAACAAGGTTAAATTTAGTGGTATGCCTAATTCATCAAAGAAGAGGAAGATAAACTATTATTCATGTTCGCATGTTGAGGAGCATATAGAAAGGAAGATTTGGATTTCTAAAGAAGGGAAGAAGAACCTTGAGGAATACCTCAAATGGAGGCACCGATGTTATCTGTGTGGAGAGAAGGGTCTTAGAGTGACAGATTTTTGTGGAGTTCAATGACTTATTTGCGGAGAACATGGGCATTGCCCAACTCAATGCCCTGACTTAAAAAGTTACTTCTAAATCAAGGAAGGACTTATTCCAGGACAATCATTGAAGTGGATGGACTGAAGTTTTTATGTATTGGTATTCAAGAATAATGTTGTTGAGGTACTTTTATGGTGTATTGAAATATTTATGTATTGGTCTATTGTGGTTTTCAATAATTTTAAGGTACCGGTAACCATGAAAAGTGATTCAAATATTTTGGAAAGTAGATGATATGCGCATAATGAAGGGAAAAGGATAAAATGAAATGTTTGACAGTATTCATGAGTTCATGATTGATATAAGGCCTAAGTGATATCATGGTTTGAGTATATAGAATTTTGAGGATTTTGGTATGTGGAAAGAGTTAACTTATAACATCACTCATGTTTTCAATAAGGTTCAATGGGTATTCAAGAGAGTACAAGATTAAGGCCTTTGAATGTTTGGAATGTGACCAACAAGATATATCTTATGATATATGGGGGCTAAATGATGGCATTCACATGATCATTTTCTTTATACTATGAGCTTGGACCGAAGTATTTTAGATAAGCCTAAAGATTGGAATGGATTATGTTGGACATAAGTTAGTATTGTTTAAGGATAAAACTTTTTTTGATATTGTTGATGGGATGTTATAGTAATATAGCTTTAGAAAAAGGACAACCTACAGGACGGGCGACAGCCCATCGCGTCGGACAAGGCTGTGGGAATCGAACCCACAACCGAAGTGCGACTGGCCTTTATTGCCTACCACTGGCCTACAAGAAGTCCTTGTTTAGTAGAAACTAGTTTTATTTTATTATGTGGTATGATATATGAAGTATAGGTTCATTCTTGGAATCGTATACGATTAACCTCACCAAAGACGGACTTATGTATATTTGATAACTATTGCTAAACTTTTGTTTGAAACAGATGGAATGACCCATCATTCTATCACATAATCTATTAATACATCACAAATGACAAATTCAACTTCATTTCTTTAAGAGATGAAGTGGAAATTGTCCAAAGAACGACCAAAGGTGAGACTATACCAAAATAACGAAAGTATTTCTTCTAATTCAAATTTCATCAACTTTAGGGAAACGATCTTGAAATCCAAAAATTTTGTCCTAGTGCTCTTATATCTGATGAATCATATGGTACCTTAGATCTTCACAAATTTATGGCTTTGTGATTTCTGGCTTTTCCATAGCCATGTTCTCTACCACTCTCCATCAGAACATGATGGTTAGATTTTTCTTCCATATCCATATTTTCACCTATGTGGAAACGCAGTGATTTGTTTATTTGGGAAACCGTTATGTTTCATACTTTCGCTTTTAGAGATTGGTGTTGGTATTCCTTTTTATGATGTGGGTTTCTATTAAAGAAACTTTTGAATAGTAAACCATTGATATCCCTGATGAATTTCGAGGGCGAAATTTATTTTAATGGGGGTAGAATGTAACACCCCGAGATTTTATAAAAAATATTATTTTTAATTTCATTAATGTCTTGTGTTGTATGCTACACCAAAAGGAGATTTCACAACAGACATCCTTGATTTTCCTTGCATTA
This sequence comes from Viscum album, assembly GCA_963277665.1. Lineage (NCBI taxonomy): Eukaryota > Viridiplantae > Streptophyta > Magnoliopsida > Santalales > Viscaceae > Viscum > Viscum album. The sequence continues at coordinate 261,157,235 of OY728121.1, read as the reverse complement.
CACGCAATCGCGCCCTTCCTCGATAGCGTGTGTAGTACGCAATAACGAGTTTCGCTAAACAACAATATGCTATTAAAATATTATTAAAACTAGCCATTATGAATAGTAATAACCACTTTTTGAAATATTATAAATTTTATTTTTCAAAATGGACTTCATTTTTGGATTCGGAATATCGAAATTAGCCTAGGGTGAAATTTTGGTATTTTTCTGAAAACTTTCAATTTTTGATGAATAGTGAAACTACTAAGTGGTAGTTAAAAAACTGAATTTCTCATAAAACTTAATTTTACCGCTTCTGTGAGTGGAATTTCAAAAATCCGAGAGACATGGTTGATGTCAGTAAGTAAAATGTGGTTCAATGAGATGTAAATAATTTTTTGGTGAATAGTAACTTTTTACTTTTTTTACCGCGGTTAAAAGTAAATAGGGTAATTAAGGGTAGAAATGATATTATTATTACCCTAACACATGTCCTAATTCTATTGTACAAGTGTAATTCGACCAACAACAAACTTAAGAATAAAATATGACCATTTAGGCCCACTTGGATTAGATTAGGACATTTATTATTAATTTATTTAAAGAAGGGTTAAAAGAGTTAAAATCAATGTTTATTTACTAAAACATTTTTTAATATGGGGTTATACATAAGATAAATTAGACTATAAATATTCATTAGAAAGATAGAAATATTTCCTACATAATTTTATTTTATTTGTAATTTTTAGACATTATATAATTTAATTTATTTATGACACAACGATGATGCAGTAATTATCTTATTAATGAAATATTCACATAATTGATGTTATAAATACCCAAATAAATATAATTTGAGACTTTTTATGAATTCCACTAATTTTCTAGGTTAATATGACATGTTATTATTGATTTAATTAACTTTGTTCGAACTTATCATTCTGTTATGATTTTCAAAAAAATCAATTACTAAATAGTGTCAAAATTGACATAAAATAGTTTTTTAAAAAAATATTATATTATTAATTGTTATTTTATTCCTAAAAATCTAAGGATCGGCAAAATGACTTAGATAAGGTTATATATATTAATAATAAACAATTTGGGGTTCTATTGGCTTCTTATAGTAAGTTTATTAACCTTATAGTGTAAGAACACAAGAAGACACGGTAAAAGTAAAATTATTTAACTTAATGTTAAATCTAAATGATAAGGTTAAAATAGGAACCTAAACTTGTCTAAATTATATTTTATGAGAGGATTTCGACCCATCCCCACCTTATCCACGAAGTAAATCAATTTGGGGCTATTTAAAACCGAACATGGCTTTATAATAAAATAATATTTTTTGTTATTCCAAAGGTGCCCCACTCCTCCCTTATAAAAGGGCACCTCCTCCCTCTCCTCCTCACACCAATTTGAGAATTCAATCTCGGCCAACCCCTGCCAAAATCTCTTCTCCACTTTCCTAGTATCATCTTAGAGGTTCTGGTCTTCTTCAATGACCCATTTTAGTGCCCTAAAAGGAGGTCTCAAAGAAGCACTTCAAAGAAGAGGTAATGTCCGTTACCGATTCTTTCATCTTTATTTCTTCTTCCACTTCTTCTTCTTAGGTTGTTTCATTATGAAGTAATAACATCAGTATCACTCATATACTGATATGATATTATAAGTATGAAACAACCCTATTTCACCATCTATCCATCCTACGGAAAAAGAAATCACCGCTCGTGCGTACGTACGGAATACCATCTCCACGCCGTGGTGTAATCTATTTTCCACCACCACCTTACATGGATGGGTATAATGGTGTAAAGAATAACTATACATAGTTATAAGAAAATGATATTGATTCTGATATATTGTATCATCCACTCTAATTCAATTCAATAATTATGGAAATGTTATCATCGCTCGTGCGTACGTACGGACTACCGTCTCCACGAAGCGATGAGATTCATTCTCCATGTTAACCATTTAAGAATGATTATAAAGTATATATAAGCAATAATAATGAAATATATGACATTATAAAGCTACTGGATTTATGTTTATAAATATGTATGTCATCTACTTAATTCCACTCAATTTAATAACGAAAAGAAAACTGCGTTCATGCATACGTACGGCCTACCGTCTCCATGAACGGTGTATTTCTTTCCATTTATCGATCCATTATATATATGTATATTCTGAATATATATTATATATAAATCATGTTTTATATTCTATAATTATTTAATAATTATCTAAGTAATCATATGAATAATTACAAGTTAAAACACGAACGACAAATGAGACGATTTTACCCAAAACGCTACTTTAACATGAATTTACAAAAGAACGGGTAATATAAAGTCATAAGTGAACCGTATATGATATAATTATAATGAATATGATTCTGTAATAAGTCAATGACATTATTTAAATCATTATACAGGAGGTTCGGACACTTACGAAGAAAAACGGACCTAAGGTAAGGGATAATTTTGCAATCTCATTGTTATCCGAGATTGTTTACTCGTAAGTATTTACTGGGGTTACGTTTATCATCCATGACCATGTTTTATAAAAATGTTTTTTTAAAATGTTTTCCATTCTTCCATGAATGTTTAAAGTCATTTTTACCCTTTATTGACTTTTTACCACATTGTATGAATGGAATCTTTCCATTGGTTACCATATAAGGAACTTTTTGACTTTTCCGACAAAAGTACGAGAGGAATGTTTTTTTAACTTATACGGCATGAATGGATTTTTAAAAAATTATTTCCAAGAAGCATCCTTTACAAGTTTTCAATTTTATTTTTAATCAACTTCTTTTATTTTAAAGTTGTATGACATGTTAAGAAAGGAAAAATGTTTTTGAAGTAGAAAGGATATTTTCCTCAAGAATGGAGTTCAAGTGTTCTATCAAAATTATTTTCCATCTAAGATAATAAAGGGTTCTGTTTTTATCCCTATTATTACATTGATTATGTTGTGATGGAAATATTTTTTTTATGAATTCCTTTATCTTATATGAATTTTTTTATGATGTCATGATGTATAAGATTCCAATTTTTATTATATGGGTTATGCAATGATGTATGATTTATGATTTTGTGGCACACATAAGAATGGTTTCATTATGAGATGGGTGGGACCTATATCTCCCTCCCATGAATTGGGTAAAGATTTTATATCTCATGAGATAGACATGGCTGGAATGGTAGGTTATACCGGTTCAGTGAAACAGGACTGAAACGCGGGTGACTCGGTTCAGAAATGGACTTTGTCCACTAAGATAGTCTTGGCAATGAGTCTGGACTAACAAGAAATGATTCTCTATGTTTAGGTGTGTATGCCACAAAGTTTAATGTTTTTAAGTTATGATTATTGTGATTACATTTCACTGCCATGAGTTATTCCAGGTTATGAAATTATGATCTCTTTTACAGGTTAAGATTTCCAAAAGTTATGTGCTTATGTATATTATCTGATTGATATTTCTTTTGATAACCCTTACTGAGCATTTGAGCTCACCCTTTCATGTTTTCTTTTACCCAGGATATAAGGAAAGGTTTTAGGTTTAAAAAAAAGGAAGATCTTTATGGGAGATGTTGAATATCTTTCACCAGGATTAGAAGATTATATTCTGAGTTTCCAAAGACACTAAACTATTACGATCCTTGTGTGTGTGTTTCTGTTATGTACTAAGTATTCCGAAAAAGTAATGTAATGTCTATGTACGTCAAGATATGGGTCTCTACACTACATTCCATTTTCGGTATGGGAATTATGAGTTTGTTGTAATGCCCTTAGGAATGACGAATTATCTAGCTATGTTCATGGGATTGATGAATGTTGTGTTCCATGAGTTCTTGGACATGTTCGTGGGGGATTTCATTAACGACATCCTTGTGTACTCCACTTCTAAGGAGGATCGTGAAGGGAATCTACATTCAATTTTGAGAGTTCTTAATCAACATCATCTGTTTGGGAAGTTTTTGAAATGTGAGTTTTGGGCTGAAGAAGTCCATTTCATGGGGCATGTTGTGTTCCAACAGAGATTATATATGGATCCATTGATGATAGAAGCAGTTTTGTCATCGGAATCCCCCATGATAGTGTCATAGGTGTGAAGTTTCCTTGGTATTGCAGGCTACTAAAGGAGGTTCGTAGCTGATTTCTCACGAGTTGTGACTCCTCTGACAACATTGACCAGGAAGGATCACACATTCATATGGACTAATCTGTGTTAGGCAGCATTCATGTATCTAAAAGAGAAGCTAGTAAGTGCTCCAGTTCTTTGTCTTATAGCTGAGGGAGTTCAGTTTGATGTTTTCGGAAATACATCACATCTACGGTTAGGCTATGTTCTAATGTAGCAGAGATTAGTTGTTTCTTATGGGTATAGGAAGTTGTATCCCAATGAGGGTAACTATGCAACCCATGATCTTGAGTTGGCTTCCGAAGTTTTTTCTCTGATGTTGTGGAGACATTACCTCATTGGTGAGCGCTTTGTGGTTTTCACTATTCATAAGAGTTTGAGGTATGTTTTCTCCCAGCGTGACTTGAACATACGATAGCTTCAGTGGATGGAGTTCTTATAGGAATATGACCTCGACATATCATATAAACCTGGAAAGGGAAATGTTGTAGCTGATACGCTGAGTCGAAAGTAACGTAGTGATGCTATGGGTGAATCCGCTGATTCCTGGAGAGTAATGGAAGAACTGTCAGCATTACATCTTGATATGGGAGACGTTGAGGGAAAAGGTTGTCTTTTTCAGATGATAGTAAAATCATCCCTAGTGCAGAATTTGGAAGAGTCCCAGTTTTGGGATCTAGAGGTGGAGGTCTGGAGATACTAAGTTGTTTGCGGCGAGACCCCTGATGGGTGGTCTGAGGAAGAACAACACCGAGTGTTGTATCACATAAGGCCTTTTGTTCCTTTTAAAATGCGTGGGATGGTTCTTAGAGAGTTTCATAGATCACCTTCAGCTATGAATCCTATCATGAAAAAGATGTACCAATCCTTGTGGATCCATTTTTGGTGGTCTAGGCTAAAGCATTCAGTTGTACAGTTTGTGTCTCGATGTTTGGTATGCCAGAAGGTGAAGGCCTAACACCATCTTCCTGGTGGTCTTCTCTATCCGTTAGAGATTCCTTAGTATAAGTGGAAGGACATCTCAATGGACTTTGTTACTCATTTACCTCGAGCTCTGGGAGGACATGATTCTATTTGGGTGGTAGTGGATCGCTTAACAAACTCAGCCCACTTTATAGCAATCAAGGAGTCGATATCGGTGGATGTTTTGTCAAGGAAATATCTATATGAGGTGGTTATACTTCATGGAGTCCCAAGGACGATAATTTCTGATCGAGATCATCATTTTACCTCTAGGGTGTGGAAAGGTCTCCAGCATGCTTTCGGTTCTCAACTACGCCTTATCACTTCATTTCATCCTCAAACGGATGGTCAGATAGAGCGAACCATCCAGACTCTTGAAGACATGTTACTCTCTTGTGTTCTTGATTTTGGAGTCTCATAGATGAGGAACATAGCCTTGGTGGAGTTCACTTACAATAATAGTTTTCACTCCACCATCAGTATGAAACCACTTGAAGCCTTGTATGGCCAACCTAGCCATTCTTCGGTGTGGTGGACTGGGGTTGGAGAGTCTGCAATTCTCAGACCGGAACTAGTGAAGACTTTAATAGAGATTTTTCAGGTGATTCGTGAGAGGATGAATATAGAGTAAGATCATTAGAAATCATATGTTGATCAAAGAAGTAAACCCTTAGAGTTTAATGTATGAGATCATGTGTTTCTGAAGGTGACTCCCTGTCATGGGTATCGAAGGTTTGGTCGTGGGAGTAATCTTTCTCCCCACTTTGTTGGGACTTTCAAGATGTCAACTCATGTTGGAGATGTGGAGTATCGAGTAGCACTTCCCCTGTAGAAGAATCAGATACATGATGTTTTCCATGTATCACATCTCCGTATTTATCTTCATGATGAATCTAACATCATCGATTGGGGAGAGATCCATGTTGATGATGATGAATCCATTGAGGAGAGACCAGTGGAGATCCAAGACCGAAAGGAGAAGGGGTTGTGTAGGAATTATATCCCCTTGGTTTGTGTCTTGTGGTGACACAGTGGCGTGGAGGAAAGTACATGGAAATTTCAATCACAGATACATGCTCAGTACCCAGAGTAGTTTGATGCTTAACTCTTTTTATGTATCAATATAGCCTTTGTGGTTATGAACCAATCATGTTTATGAGATGGCTCCCTTTGCTGCTTTTGTGGCTTCCTCTCTTTTGAGTGGTATCTCGATGGGTGGTTGTTCAGACCTCATTTCATTTTCACTTTAGGTGGGTTTTGAATTCTTTGGGATGATAATTTTTTGAGAGGTGTATGATGTAACGGCCCGGGCCTCTCCAGTCCATTACGTTGTGAAAAATATGGTGTTTGAGGTGTTTTGGGAGGTCAAGGTGGCTTACCGCAAAACTTTTGAAAATTTTCCCTTCTGTGAACAGTAGCATCGGTGACCCATGGTTAATAGTTCCAATGGTAGACAGTTTTGAATAGTTCATCAGTGAACTTAGGTGAACAGTGTAATCGGTGACCTTATGTGAACAGTGTCATCAGTGACCGTTGGTGAACAGTGTCATCGGAAACCTTATATTAGACGTTCCATCAGTGAACAGTTGTATCAGTGGGGACTAATGGTAAACCCTCTTTCCTTCAACAAATTTCAACTTCTATGAAAAGTTCCATCAGTGAACATTTCTATCGGTAACCACTAACGGTAACCTCTCTTTCCTTTTCCAAATTTCAAATTCTATGACCAGTTCTATCGGTGAACAGCTCTATCCGTAACCTCTCTTTCCTTTTCAAAATTTCCAATTCTAGGAACAGTTCTATCGGTGAACAGTTCTATCAGTAACCTCTATCAAAAACCTCTATTTCCTTTTCCAAATTTCCAATTTTATGAACAGTGTTCTATCATCGAGGTTCGTGAGCAATGTTCTATCACTGGGGTTCTAATGGTGAGGTTCAAGAACAGTGTTCTATCAGTGATTTTCTAATGGTGATGTTAATGAACAATGTTCTATCAGTGAGGTTCATGACCATTTTTCTTTCGGTGAGGTTCATGAATAGTATTATTTCGGTGAGGTTCATGAACAGTGTTCTTTTGGTGAGGTTCATGAACAGTGTTCTATCGGTGAGGTTCATTAACAGTGTTCTATCGGTGAGGTTCATGAATAGTGTTCTATCGGCGAGGTTCATGAACAGTGTTCTATCGGTGAGGTTCTAATGGTGAGCTTCATGAATAGTGTTTTTCCTTTGCCAAATTTTTAGTTCATGAACAATGTTTCCAGCTTCCTACAGTTCTCCCCTTTGACATAAAATGCATTTAAAGTTTTATTTTAAGGACTCTAAGGCTGATTCAAAGGCCATAACTCTTATATTAATTATTCTTAAGGCTATGGATGTTTTTACATGGTCAAACCGTGTGGCTTAATGCAGTCCACTTTTAATGGGAAGTCAAGTGTATCATAAACTGCCACTCTGTTAAATCTTCTAAAGGGAAGTGATATCTTCCTCCCTAATTATTCTTCCTTGTTATGTAGTGTGTGATGCTCAAACCATTACTTCTTTTCTGTAGGAATCATGAGATCAAATATTTCCCTGTGGATTGGTTTGCTCGGCGTCCTTCTTGCTGCAAGTGCTCCCCCTGTTTTTGTGCAACCAAGAAGAATCGATCAATCTTCAATATAAGGTATGTTTTATAATCGTTCTTTTTGGGTTCATCTTCTCTTATTTCTCCTTTCCAATTTATTTCATGTAATCTCCATGCTTCTAATGGAGTTTTCTTGGGGTTCGATTGGTGCAGTCGTACCATGGCATCCTCGGGTGGATTCAGTTGTCGTGAGAGGAGGATCGTGACCTGCTGGGTGGATAAAGAACGTCAAGAACTGTTTGAGGTAGGTGATTCATTTATTCTATCCTCTTTTATGTGAAACTATATCGTTATGATGTTTTATCCCACAGGATGATGCTGGAATTGAAATAATAAACATTTGAAATGGATAAATAAATTGTTATCGATCAAATGTCATTGCCCCTTATTTTCTAGATAGTGTGATATCCATGCTTCCTTTGTTTAGCTATTAATTCTTGATGGAAATTGGTAAAGAAAGTAAATCATAATTAATTGATAACTGTTGGTTATGGATAAAGAGGAATGTAAATGAATCTGGTTCTTCTTGTTTTAATTTGATGTCAATCAAATTGGCGCAGTAGGAATTTTTAATTATTTTTGATATTTTACTGATTTGGTTTCTAAAATTTGGAACCTGTGAATAAAAAATCTCTTAGTTCAAGATAGATTAAATAATTGATAGTTTGATAATTCCTTGAAGGGTTCTAAGTTACCCTATTGATTGTTAAAGGGACAAGATCCCAATTGTTAAGATTTTTTTTCATGCTTCTTGTGTTGTGATGTGTGAATGGATGGATGTTGTGATATGTGGGGGAATTTAGGCCTAGTTGGTTGTGGGAGTAAATGACGCCTAGAGTGGGGAGATGAATTGGTTTATGCAGGTGGGTGTCGGGGGGGACACCAAAGATGATGGAATGGGATGGATGGGATTGTTGGATGCTTGCTGTTTCTTATTGGTAGATTATCTGCTTTACTTTTCCCCACTGCTCAAGGTAGCTCATCTTACATACCCTTCTTTCGAAAAAGGCGAAGACACACGGGGTATGCCACAAGATTTCCATGCTTTGATTCTCAAGGGAGGATGGGTATATTTTCTTTCTATAAGTGGCAAGAACTCGATGGATAGTACATCTAGTCACCGTGTTGAGCCCCCTTGTGTTTAGTAGCATAGTTGGTTTTTCTAGAATGCTTGGGAATATGGAAATGTAATTCTGTAATGAATAATTGAATAGATGATGTTAACCCATGGGGTTGGATTTTTCTGGAACATAATGATGAGGTTGTAATTTTAAAGGGACAATGGACTTTGGGTGTGATGTGAATGAAATTTAATGTGGAATTGTTATTGGTTAATTAATGTTTAAATAATTAATTTACGTAAAGTGAAAATGATAAAAAGGGAATGAAATAATGTATTAAAGATCTTTAAAAGGTTGGTACTTATAGGATACCTATTTTTAGATGTAGCAGTCCAGATTCTGAGAGATGTTTTCTACAGTTTAGTCTAAGACTATGTTATACCCATAGTGTGGTTTTTTAGGTATTGTATATTCTATACTTTTTGTCTTTCTATGCACAACTCCACCATGTCAGTAAGGGATACTAACACCCCGGGGATTCTGAACCCCAGGGGGGTGTTTTCCCCAACATTTTTGTGGGAGGAAGAATGGCTGACTACACCTTTTGGACCCACTATCTTATCTTGGTAGTTACTTGTGATGGTAGACACATCGGTTAGTTTTACCCATATATGTGTGTAGAGGGCAATAAGGGATTGTGGTTATTCACACACATATATTCTGGATATAGTTTCCTATGGACTAATATAAGTGTAACGTGTATAGGATGTGATGGTTTGAGTGTCCTTACTATGTGTATGGGCTGTAATGGCTTGAGGTATAATCCCTGATGAATGATACATTTTATGTGAGCTATGACGGATCCTAAAAACTACCTAGTTGCGTTTCTTACGTGGATGTGGCGGTTTTATTTCATGAGGTGCATGTTTTTGTGCTTCACCCAGGTGTCTGCAGGAAATCCTTTTTGGGGAGATATGCTTAGGATGTGCGACGTTATGGAAGAGAGGCAAACCATTGGGGAAGTGGTAGTGGGGTTCCCCTGATATTCATTATTATATACACTTGAATGTGTTAATTTGTGATAGTATCCATGGTGCGGTTGGGAACTTAGTATACATTATTATATGATGAGTTAGTTTCTTTTATTATTCATTGTGCTTTAGTATCCTTTCATTACTTTTGCATGAGAGGCTTCGGGGGGGATTCTACTGAGTATAATTTTATACTCATCCTATGTATATATAAACAATTTTTAGGTCAATTAGAACAAGTTGTAGATTAGGCTGGTTACTACTAGCTTGTGGTCGCAGTAGCTTTCCGGGCTTGTTATTACTGTTGTTTTACTTTCTTTTGGGTACTTTCAGTTTTTCCCCTTTCAGTTGTAGTAGTTTTTGATGACATTTCGTATGTGTAGTTGGTATTTCTTTTATCTTACAAGTTGAGTTGTAGTTGGTTGGATTATATTTTACCTGAAATGATTTTTATAAAGTGTACTAAAAAAATTGAAATTGAGGTAAACATTTGATATATATTTTTTGGATATAAAACATGAAAAAAACCATATACTGTGATATTTATTTGATTGATTATAAATTTACCATTAGAGAAATTTTTGACACTACCCTTGGATGGTAGAAAATTTCAATAATTCACACATATAATAACTATATGTTTCCCAACATTACTCAACATCATATATCATTAGGCATTTTTTTTATTATAAAAACATTATTTAGATCTAAATTTTATATACTTATAGAACATGTGTAGTAGATGATACAAATTTTTTTGGATAATTTATTTCATATAGAAAGTCATGTAGAAATAAATAGAAGGAAATTATTAATGTTTATGGTTATCATGATGGATAATATCAGATTTTACCTAAATTTAAATTTAAAGTGATTAAAAAAAATCGTTTTCATTAATTGTGACATGAACAATAATTTTTATTATGATAACTGTGGTAACCCTTCTAATGTATTATTTTTTCAATTGTTCTGGACATTCCTTCTCTTTGTTGTTGCATTCTATTATTTTCATAAATTTTTTAGATATTGATATAAAATATATATATATCATGGTCATTCTTGTATTATTGATTGTGGAAACCCTGGATGGTAATCGTTCATTTATTCCACCTTCATTTTTAATAGAAGACAAGTAAAATTATAACTCATGGAAATGGTTTTGTCACTGTGTTAGTAGTAATTTCACATACATTGTAGGTTTCTATGTTATATCAGATCATCACTAGGTGATCTAGGTTAATATTTATGTAGATCATGTTATGCAGTGATTCAAAAATTGATGTCATCAATACCAAATTAGATACATTACAAGAAATTTTAATGAAACATTTCATGACGAATTAATGAATAAAGATCTCACAATGATTTGAATGCAACCATTCTTCTTTTTTTATTTTTATAATGTACTGATAGAATTATTTTTTATGTAATTTAATTATTTTTAGTATCTTATTTATATTACTGATGGATTAAACAACAATTTAGAATAATGTATGGGTCTATTCAAGCATTTGTTTTACGAATTTATGTGAATTTCAAAATAAAAATAGGACATGGAAAATAATGTGATGATTATGTTCGTAAACATGACCATAAAATATTGAAATGAGTCAAATGAATAATCAAGTGGATACCCATGTTACATAAAAATGACATTGTTCAGGAGACATTTAACCATTTTTTGGTGTACTTTGTAGAAAGTGGAAGATATAAATCATGTAATATTCAACATGGGATATGGTATTGGTGACCATTTTATTATCATATTGATAGAAACAACTATTAAGATTCATCCTTTTTAGTGTGATTTTTTAAATTAGATAAAATTAGATTCAAATTGATAGGGTTTAAGGAACTCACTCTATGCGGAAATAGTCATGTGTTTTTCATATTAGATTACCAGAGACACTGTTACTTTTAAGTACATAAAGATTTGAGTGTTTTTAATTTGTATGGTGGTGTTTCATGAACATAATTTAACATCTCTTAGGAATTATATACTGATATATTATGGAATATAGAAACCATTTTAACTACAATACTACATCAGGGATTCCTATTAGGGAGTTTTAACAAATCACAATAAAAAATGAACATACTATATTTAAACACAAAATGTGTATGTGGAATTAACAAGAAATATCTTACTAAATAATAATTTTTAATAAGATAAATTATCCATACAAGCACGAATAATATTTGAGGCAGAACATATTTCATGAGGAAGGCCATAACAAGAATAGATTCCATAGAATTATTGTATTGAGTTTTAAATATCAGTGAAAAAGACGCATTTAAAATTTACAACATTGATGCATATATTTATGATAAAATATTTATTTTTGGACTTTTATCTATTATATTTCCATAACTAATCTAATACTTATAGAAAATGAGTAATTAAATATAAATAAAATTCTAAATAATATGTCATATCATTGTAAACACAATGGATTCATATTTTATAAATAACATAATAATTATATCATATATTCTACTAACTATAATATCATAATTATAGTGATTACTAATTTAACAACTCTATCAACTCAATGCAGATAGTTGGAATATGATACTCTACTCACTTAGAACTATAGAAATGACGCACAAAAGGTGGTACATGGGTATAATTTTTGATGGGTCACAGTGCATATAGTGCACCGTTATCATCACATTTCATTCCCACCAATTATTATCCCATATCAAGGTCATGATCATTTTTATAGCACAACTATATATTATTTCACATTTTTATGTCATAATATTTGTGATTATATTACTGAGACATGGAGTCTTGAGACTTAAAATTTCCACTATTTCAAGGGGGGATACCAATCCCCATTGAGTACTTGGAATGTATGTTTGGTTTTTCTATTCAGGGTGGTTCCATTATAGGATCTAAAAATAGAGAATGGAGTGAACTTTTACAGCAACTACTAATCCTATAAATTAATAATGATGAGAAAAATAAAAATGGTAGAAATTTATATTTTTGTTGGATTAACAAGAACATAAAAAATTTATGATACATGCATGGATATACCTTTTGGATCAATGTATGAATAATTTTCATGAACCACAATATCATGTATGTCAAAATGACATATATTGGGTTAAATGCGGACATTTTTTAATCTAAGAGATATAGTTACACATATTATTTTTTGAAACAGACACATATATATCATTATCCAATTTATGTTGACTGTATCATGGTGATCCTGTGGGATGTTTCATCCTCCTTAAAATGTGTCCATCAGATAACATTCCTCCACTATCCCTAATTATTACTAATACGGTGCTTCCAAATATGGGATATATGATTCTCCATGTGAATGATGGCATGATCACTCATAATTACTATTTTACAATTACAATATGATTAATATTGTAATGAGTTTATTATTATTTTGTCTATTAAATTCTACATTACTGGTGGAGTCAGGTATACCATTACATCACAACACTGGGAAGTATTATTCCCTTATTAAATTTTAAATATGATAATTACTACATACTAATGTCTGTACATATTTTATTATGTTGAGTCATAATTTTAAAAAATTTATAATTTCAAGAAATTAATAATAATGAATTTTAAATTATAATAATATATTATATCATATTCCCATGTATCCATATCAGGACCTCACCGACAATATCCTTGTATTTTGAATTAATTGTATTAATGATTCATAGTCTATTGTTCCCCTAATATAGTTTTTTAATATTTAGTGGGACAAACCTAATAGAATTATGTGTTAGTTTTTATGTGACTATATTATTCCATCAATAAAAAGGGAACATTAACCACATCAATCCTGAATGATGATACAAAGGAAGGATGTTAACTTTATGTTGATTCATTCACAAAAAACCAATATATTGGATATGAATTCAATATTTCAGGTGGAGGTAACATATATGGTGTTACCCCTAATACCACTGTTGGATGAGTATACACAATTGTAATAAATTAGATCTCTATTGTTTCTAAAATGGTTTTGTAGTAGGATCCATGATCATACATGTATACAATAATATATTACCTTGTTTTTTAGGAGTTTATTATCTTATCTTGTATTTTTGTATAATACTTAATTTCATTTAATTATCTGGATATATGATCTAAAGGATGGTAGATTTTTTAGTCATAAATCATACTATTTTGTGGAACATGACATGTTATCGATTCTGCATGATGTATACAATAGTATCGATGAATATCCTCCAATTAAAGTTGAGGCACCTTCTTAAGAACCTCCTCCATTGAATGTTGGTGTTTTTAGATGCAAGAGAAAAATGGATAATTATAGGCTACATGCGAGGCCTCACGTATTCTAGTATGAAATGAATAAACTCAAAAATTACATCCTTATTTTAATGATGGAATATATTACACCATATTTTAACCATGTATTTTATTATTAAAATGATAATATTCCATTTTTCAGGGAGATTCTTTTTCATATCAACTATCATTTCCCATTTCATCATCATTTATGACCAAGAAATCACTCAATGAGATTATTTCTTGGGGATGTTATACCCTTCTATAAATATAGAGGGAGACTTATAGGGTAGGAAATTATCACATTTTGATATCCCAAAGGGACTAGAAAAAACTACTCTAGATGAGTCACAAACATTGGACCGGTACATATATAAGGTTATCATATATGATGAATATACAAAACAAATTAAATAGACATAATCCTATCATTATTGTAAATGATCTTTATTCGAGTGTCCCATTCACACTCTAGACTATGAGACAAGACCCTATCAGAGAAAAATAGTAAATTCATTATTCTCATTAATTTTATTTTCTTTCTATAGGCTTAATTATCTTTGGATTTCATTGAATTCTCTATCCCATTGATAATGTTCATATATTTTATAATAAATATTAAACTATTATAATTTCACAAATAACATTCAATTAAATTATTCTCCATGTGAAATTGAAATTATAGTTAATATTTTGAATATTTATTTATATTATTTCATTAATAACACAAATATTTATTAAAAAATTTAATGATATTTTTTTAAATAAAATTAAATATAATTATATTTTTAAAATTACTGTAATATTTTTATTTTTGTGATTTTAAAATCATTTGACGATTAAACACATTAATTGTTTAATTATGAATTTCAAATGTGCATGTTTTTGCCTTTATTAATGCTAAAGATAATTATTCACTCCTTCTCTCATAAAATCATGGATCTTTTATCAACAGCAATAAATGTTAAATTTTATTAGATTCGACTTAATGCTAATAAAATTTTCTTTTGCTGAAAAATATCAAGAATTCAGAAAAGCCTTCAACTGCAATAATTATATTTTACGTTAAAAAACACTAAATAACAAAAAATAGACAAAATATAAATAAATTTAAAATAAGTTAACATTACAATAAGTTATAATATCATTTAAAATAAAAATAAAACAATTTAAAATATATAAAAATTACATGAACTGTACAATTTATTACAATATTTTATAAATTCAAGAATTAAAAAATAATATTACTTATTGGAGAGCATGTTTTCTTATATTTCCCATCCCTTGGGACACCCTCTAAATAGGGCCTAGTAATTATAATAATTTTTAAACTATCTCTCTTTTTCATGAAGAAAATAAGTTGTAATTGTAATAAAAAATTCTTAACTTAGTATTATTAAAATGATATGGATAAATAATATAATAAATATAATAAATCCTAAATAAAAATCAATTAAAATTTAAAAATAAATAATAAAACATTATATTGAATTAAAGACTATAACATAACACATAAATAATGAATATTATAATATAATATGAAACTATAAATTTTTTTCTTTATTTTGGGTATGTGGTAAATTTTTTGTCATACTGGACACATCACATGAACTACAGGCTTATGATTCATTACTAGTTGTCAAAATGGATATAAAATTGTTTTCATAATGAGACACTATAGTATAAGTGTGTTTTCACTCTTTTTTACTTTGTGTAGTGTTTTTTAATTATAAATACAATTTTAAATTGAAACGAAATAATTTTATTTATACATATCAGACCACATCTTAGAATATTATTTTTTAAATCTAAAGTATCAAAACATATCAATACTTAATTTTTATATTGTATCATGATTTATCAATTTCTATTCCCTAGTTTTGAATATGTTACTCAAATATTGAAATAAATTGTCATTTGTAATTGAAATCTTTCACTTTTATACATACCATCAACAACCCATGTCAAATTGATGTGAGATTAATTCACACACATCATAAATGAATTATTCAACTTTTTTCATAATTTATCAATAAACTTCAATTTGTTATATCCCAATTTGGAGTAGGTGATTCATGTTTTGTACTGCAATATCACATAATAATGAAAATACGCACATTTATCCAAATTGTTTACACCATGTGTTAGATAGAGATGAAATTAATTATTATATGTCATAAAATTGTTTTTATATTTATAATAATTAAACAAGAAAATTAGTGTGAGTTTTATTTTATTTTTAAAATGGGATTTACATTCTAAACTAAAATAACAATTTTAAATTGAAACCAAGAACATTTAGAAATTCTAGTGACACCATGGGTCAAATTTTATTGGGATTTATTACTACTTATAAAAATTAATTTATTAATATTTTTCTTAATGTCTCAAAAAAATCCAAACCTGATTGCACATTATTTAGAATATGTAACTCCCCGACCCTAGTTACCCAGAGTCGGTGCATTATTACATAACATTGGCATGATCACAAGAAAGATCAAATCTCGAAAGACCAATTGGTTTAGTAGCCTTGGAAACACTAGATATATTCATAAGTTTTACATTACATCATAAAGTGAAAAACTACTACAACAACATAATGTCTCCATAGTCCACACTATTATCCCCTCATAATATCCCTGCAGGTCATTCATAACTTACTTCTTCACATCCTGGGAAAAATAAAACATAGAAAAGGGGTGAGCTCAAATGCCCAGTAAGGATAACAATATAGCGGAACATTCAAAAATAAGCATAAACATTTAAGGCAATTCATAACTAAAACCAAAGCCTTTTAAACTTGAACTTCAACATAGTATGGAAAAAGAAAAATGAAATAATGCCATTTACTTATTCACATGGATATTCTACTAATCGAATAATCACATGCAATATCAATAACCACTTTCATAATGATGGAATTCATAATGCTGAACTTTAATTTCTTTGTCAAGGCCTCGTCCCAAGACCTAGGGGCTAACTGTAACACCCGAGACTTTTATGTTATATGAATCATCAAAGGAATCTTTTTCTACACAACACTTTCTTGGCTTTCTTTACACGCAATCGCGACCTTCCTCGATAGCTTGCGTCGTACGCAATACCGAGTTTCACTAAACAACAATATGCTATTAAAACTAGCCGTTATGAATAGTAATAACCACTTTTTGAAATTTTATAAATTTTATTTTTCAAAATGGACTTCATTTTTGGACTCAGAATATCTAAATTAGCCTAGGGTGAAATTTTGGTATTTTCTGAAAACTTTCAATTTTTGATGAATAGTGAAACCACTAAGTGGTAGGTTAAAAACTGAATTTTGCATAAAACTTAATTTTACCGCTTCTGTAAATGGAATTTCAAAAATCTGACAGACACGGTTGATATCAGTAAGTAAAATGTGGTTCAACGAGATAAAAATATTTTTTTGGTGAATAGTAACTTTTTACTATTTTTACCGCGGTTAATAGTAAAATAGGGTAACTAAGGGTAAATATGATATTAATATTACCCTAACACATGTCCTAATTCTATTGGACAAGTTTAATTCGACCAAAAACAAACTTAGGAATAAAATATGACCATTTAGGCCCACTTGGATTAGATTAGGACATTTATTATTAATTTATTTAAAGAAGGGTTAAAATAGTTAAAATTAAAGTTTAATAAGTAAATCATTTTTAATATGGGGTTATACATAAGATAAATTCGATTGTAAATATTAATTAGAAAGCTAAAAAGATTTCATACATGATGGTATTTTATTTGTAATTTTTAGACATCAAATAATTTAATTTATTTATGACACAAAGATGATGTAGTAATTATCTTATTAATGAAATATTGACATAATTGATAATATAAATACCAAAATAAATGTAATTTAAGACTTTTTATGAATTACAATAATTTTCTAGGTTACTATGATATATTAGTGTTGATTTAATAAACTTGGTTAGAACATATAATTCTGTTATGACTTTTACAAAAATCATATATCAAATAGTGTCAAAATTGAAACAAAATAGTTTTTAAATCAAATATTATATTATTAATTGTTATTTTATTCCTAAAAATCTAAGGTTCGTCCAAATGACTTAGATAAGGATATATATAGTAATAATAAACAATTTGGGGTTCGTTTGGCATGTTATAGTAAGTGTATTAACCATATAGTGAAAGAAAACAAAAAGACATGGTAAAAGTTAAATTATTTAACTTAGAGTTAAATCTAATTGATAAGGTTAAAATAATACCCTAAACTTGTCTAAATCCTATTGGTTGATATTATTTAGACCCTTCCCCACTTTATCTTCGAAATAAGACCCTTTGGAACCATTATAAACCGATTTTGACTTTAATATAAAATAATATTTTGAGATATTCCTAAGGTGCCCCTCTCCTCCCTTATAAAAGGGCACCTCCTCCCCCTCCTCCTCACACCAATTTGAGCACTCAAGCTCGGCCAACCCCTGCCCTTTTCTCCTCTCCACTTCCCTATAATAATCCTAGAGGTCCTGGTCTTCTTCAAAGACCAATATTAGTTCCCTAAGTGGAGGATTCAAAGAAGCGTTCCAAAGAAGAGGTAATATCAATTACCGATCTTTTCAATTTCTTTCTTCTTCAACTTATTCTTCTTTAGTTGTTTCATGATAAAGTAATAACATCAGTATTACTTACATACTGATATGTTATTATAAATATGAAACAACCCTAATTCACCTTCTATCCATCCTACGGAAAAATTAAATCACCGCGCGTGCGTACGTACGGAATACCGTCTCCACGCCGTGGTGTAATCTATTTTCCACCATCACTTTTCAAGGATGGGTATAAGGGTGTAATGAGTAACTATTTATGATTATTATAAATTAATATTGATACTGAAATAATATATATATATACTCCAACACAATTCCATGATCATAGGAACGATATCATCACTCGTGCGTACGTACGGAATACCGTCTCCACGATGTGAAGCGACTCGTTCTACATGATCATCATTACATAGTAATTATATAAATGAATTGAATGAATAAATATGATATATGTTACACTAATACCATTCTGGATATAAGGTATCTATAACCTTAAAAGAAGAATAAGAATGTATTCGGCAAAACACGCATAAGAACAAAAGGCAATAAAGACCCGAGTAACAGGTAACAATGAAATATTACTAACAAGAAGCTAAGAATATGACCATATATGATATAATATCAATATGTATGATTCTGGAATAATTCAATAACATTATTTAAACCATTATACAGGAGCTTCAGACACGTAAAAAGCAAATCGGACCTAAGGTAAGGGAAATATCACAATCTCATTTTTATCCGAGATTGTTTATTCGTAAGTATTTACTGGGGTGTATTTTATCATCCACATCCATGTTTCATAAATATGTAATATTATTTCCATCAACCTACAATTGTTTAAATCCATTTTTACCCTTCGGTGAGTTTTTAGTAATATCTATGAAAGGAATCTTTTGTCGTACGAGGAACTTTTTGACTTTTCTGACAAAAGTACGAAGAATGTTTTTTTAACTTATACGGCATGAATGGATTTTTAAAACATTAAATCCAAGAAGCTTCCTTTACAAGTTTTCAAGTTTATTTTTAATCAACTTCTTTTATTTTAAAGTCGTATGACATGTTATGAAAGGAAAAATGTTTTTGAAGAAGAAATGATATTTTCCTCAGGAATGGAGTTTAAGTGTTTTATCAAAATTATTTTCCATCTAAGATAATAAAGGGTTATTTTTTTATCCCTATTATTACATTGATTTGATCATGTGTAACGCCCCGACCCCAGCTACCCAGAGTCGGTGCATTACTTCGTAACATTGGCATGATCACAAGAAAGATAAAATCTCGAAAGACCGATTGGTTTAGTAGCCTTGGAAACACTAGATATATTCATAAGTTTTACATTACATCATAAAATGAAAAACTAATACAACAACATAATGTTTCCACAGTCCACACTATAATCCCCTCATAATATACCTGCAGGTCATTCATAACTTACATCTTCACTTCCTGGGAAAAATAAAACATAGAAAAGGGGTGAGCTCAAATGCCCAGTAAGGATAACAATATAGCGGAAACTTTCATCAATAAGAATAAACATTTAAGGTAATGTATAACTAAAACAAAAGCCTTTTAAAATTGAACTTCAACATAGTATGGCAAAAGTAAAATGAAATAATGCCATTTACTTGTTCACATGGATATTCTACTAATCGAATAATCACATGCAATATCAATAACCACTTTCATAATGTTGGAATGCATAATGCTAAACGTTAATTTCTTTGTCTAGGCCTCATCCCAAGACCTAGGGGTTACTTCTAACCGGAACCCAACCCGGAGTGCCTCTAATAACCGGACACCAACCCGGAGTGCCTCTAATAACCGGACACCAACCCGGAGGGCATACTTTTACCAGTCCCTAACCTGGAGGGCTTACTTTAACCAGTCCCCAACCTGGAGGGCTTACTTTTACCAGTCCCCAACCTGGAGGGCTTACTTTTACCGGTCCCCAACCCGGAACATACTTGTTTAGCACATTCATCTGAAGAAAAGTTTGAAATATAACATAAACATTCGGATTAAAACTAGCATACGAAATGTCAATAGTTTCACCATAAACTATGAATGGTATAAAATAGCACATCCACAGTCAAACATATCACAAAACCTTCAATACAATATAGAAGTTTTTTATTATAATAAATCAACTTCAAATAAGCGTAAAATCCATTAAAGGATGTTGACATAGATGAAATCAAAACACTTTTTAGAGAAATATCTCTTTCTATTTTTGAAATCATTTAAGAGCCATATAAAATAAAACATTTTCTTGAAAATATTCTTGTAAGCTTGTAAGGAAAGCTTTGACGATTTTATAACGGCGGAAAATAACCGCACCCGCCGTATAAGTAAAAAAAACATTCTTATCTCAATTCTGTCGAAAAGGTTAAAAAGGACCTTGTTTTGAAAACGACGGAAGGATTCCTTTATAAACCTCTTATAAAAAGTCAAACAAGGGTATAAATGACTTTAACCCATATTCTTGTAAATAGTAAAAATGTTTTGAAATACATTTCGAAGAAACATGGATGTGGATGATAAAGAGATCCCAGTAGATTATTACGTATAATACAACCTCGGATAATGAAGAGATTGTGAAATAACCCTTACCTTGTACTTTTCCTTGGTTGGGGTAGGTTAACCTCCTGTATAATGGTGAAATAATTGTTATTAAATTATACAAGAATCATATATATTAATATGATATCATATATGATCTTTTAACATTGATTTATTAATAATATCTTAGAATTATCATCGTTTCGGGTGTTAACTTACTCATTTTCTTTTATATGTTTTGTTACATAAGCCATGTTTGTTGTATCTTATTCATATCCAGAATGATATCAAGTCCTTAAACATCATTTTTAAATCATAAAATGATAATTATACTTGAATGGATACGATGGAGAATGAATCTCATCGCGTTCGTGGAGACGGTAGTCCGTACGTACGCACGAGCGACAATATCATTCTTTTGATATTAAAATAATATATAAATGAATGGTATATCATATATACAGAATAATTAACATGTTATATTTATTATTTACATGAGTTACACATCATTATTATACCCATCCAAATAATATTATATTGAATAACAATTACACCACGACGTGGAGACGGTAAGCCGTACGTACGCACGTATGGTGACATGTTATTCAAAGGGTGGATAGAATACTGAATATGGTTGTACCATACTTATAATAACATCACAGTATATGTGAGATACTGGAGTTATTATTTTAGAATGGTAAGAACAAAGGAAGAAGAAGTGGAAGAAGAAATGAACTTAGAAAAGGGTGGTGAAATCATTACCTCTTCTTGGGGTTCTTCCTTTTGATTTGATCAAAAGGGCTCCTTAGGTTGGTTTTATGATCAAACTAAGGCCCCTAGGTTGTAGTGAGGGATGTTGGGAGATTATTTGGGCAGAGTTTGGCCGAACCAAAAGGCTTTAGAGGTGTGAAGAAATGAGAAGGAGGAGTGCCCTTTTATAAGAGGGGTGAGGGGCACCTTTGGAAAAGCTAGAAATATTAATTTATAATAAATTCATATTCGGTTTCTAATGGCTCCAAAGCTTATTATTCAAAGGTTAAGGTGGGGATAGGTCGAAAACCACTCAAAAAATAGAATTTAGACAGGTTTGGGTACTTATATTAACCTTATCTTTAAATATTAACTCTAAGTTAATTAGTTTCACTTTTACAATGTCTCTTTGTATTTTTATATATTATGGTTAATAAACTTACTATATACATCCAAGCGACCCCCAAGTGGTCCATTAATGATTAACCTATCATAATATAAGTCTATTGGCCGAACCTTAGATTTTTAGGAATTTAATATCAATTAATAATATAATATTTGTTTTAAGAACTCTTTTATGTCAATTTTGACACTATTCAATAGTTGATTTTTGTGAAACTCATAACAGATTGATTACTTCGAACAAAGTCCATTAAATCAATACTAATATATCATATTATCATATAAAATTAGTTTAATTCATTAAAAGTTTCATATTATAATTATTTGGGTGTTTATAATATCAATTATTTTAATTTTTCACTATTATAGTAATTACTGCATCATCATTGTGTCATAAATAAAATAAATTATTAAATGTCTAAAAATTATAAATAAAATATCATTATGTAGGAAATCTTTTTATATTTCTAATGAATATTTATAATATAAAATCAAACATATATAACCCTATGTAAAAATTGTTGTTCTAAAAGATATATGCTTGTGTCATTTTTGTATTCATTTTAACTTAATTAAAATAAAGTGTCATTATCACTTACAAGTGGATCCATGGGGTCCCAAAATAGACCCAAAGATGCCCATGGTCGACCATGTATCAACCAATAGGGGTAAGACACGTTTTAGGGTAATTTAGTATTATTATAATATTATTGTTTAACCCTTATTTACCGAATTTACCCTTTAACCATGGTAAATAAAATATTTACCGCAGTAATTATTCAAAATGTGTAAAAATAAAAGTTACCTATTTACACAATTTGAACATCCTGATTCCAAATATGGAATCCATTTTCCTAAATTCAAAACACAGAAGTGGCAGAAATTAATTTAAAATTAATTCCCGCTGTCAAAACAAAAAGCGTGTTTTTAAGAGATAATAACTATCAAAAGATTGACACTTGTTTATGTTCGGTTTAATTGTAAAATTATGTCCAATGATAAACATTAAATTGAATGGTAAAAATATATTCTAAATATACTTTAAAACCACTCAAATTCATAATTTATCACTATTAATTATTTTGATTAAAAAAGTTGTTTTTAATTAAAATTTAGAAATTTTCACTATTCATCAAAATATGAAAGTTATCCGAAATGTACCAAAATTTCACCCTAGGCTAATTTTGATATTCCGAATCCAAAAATGAAGTCCATTTTGAAATATAGAATATATATGATTTCAAAAAGTAGGTATTACTATTCATAGCGGCTAGTTTGATTGGTTACGGTGTGTTAGAACTCGGTGTTGCGTACAACACACGCTAGCGTACCGTGGAAGCTTGGGATGTTTCATTTTAAATTTTTGATGTCCCCATTTAGTCAAAAAGTTTAAAATATAGTATCTAAAAAGGGTTCACTATTAAAATTTGGTAAAAGTGAAATACTGAAAATGAATTTGTTCTTACATTATGTCTAAGAAACTCATAATATGGATTCTAAAATTATAAGGATTATATAAAGTTTAAAATTTAGTTGACACTATTCATAACCTCTTTTGAACAGCTTGTTTGGTAAGTCATGGTGCGATTGAACTTGGTGTTGTGTGTAGTAAAAGTTATTGAATTATTTTGAAGAAATAACACACTATAAAATCTTGGGGTGTTACATTCTCCCCTCCTTCAATAAATTGCGTCCTCGCAATTTGAAATTGTTCTTCGAAAATAAAAGGTTGAAAATAGAAAATATCTTTGTGGGAAAACCCACATCGGAAATTGGGTTACTAAAATTTAGTCTTAATATGAGGAAAAGAGAAATTAAAGGATCACCACCAAATTATGATCTCTATTAGGAGAACATTGGTGGCAATTATAGACATATAATTGGAGGAAAAACGTAAATATTTATAGGTAGTGATTGAGGTCATCAATCACAAACAAGTATAAAATTGAGGTCCTTAAACTCATCAATCTATGATGATTTGAAGTACCATCAGTTCAACAAATTATAGGGTATTGGGATAACACATTTTTGACGTTTCAAAATATCTTAGTTGAAATCCCACATCGAAAAATTAATTAATGAGGCCTCTATTTTAAATAAAGAGTGGAAAGTATGAAGATTACCGAAAATAACACATACTAGGGTTCCATGTAAGAAAATATGGATATGGAAGAAAAATCTAGCAATCAATTATCTGATGGAGAGTGGTAGAGAACATGGCTATGAAAAGGCCAACAATCCCAAAGCCATAAATTAGTGATGATTTAAGGTACCATCTAGGACAACATTTTTGTTCTAAGTTCCTTTTATTAAT
The DNA here is from genome assembly GCA_963277665.1 of Viscum album. Lineage (NCBI taxonomy): Eukaryota > Viridiplantae > Streptophyta > Magnoliopsida > Santalales > Viscaceae > Viscum > Viscum album. The sequence continues at coordinate 261,132,502 of OY728121.1, read as the reverse complement.
GATGAGGAATTTATTTATGAGATTGGCTAAGATCATAAGGAGATATAATTAGTTTATAATTAGAGTTTTATCCATTAATAAATTTCTACCAAAACTCATCATTCACTCGTAAAAAAAAATTCTATTTATACTATTCATAGAGGGTTCCAAAATAAACGAATTTATAATTCATCTACCAGATCTTTAAAAAAAAACTACTTTATTTAATCCAGGACATCTCGTGGGATAGTGGTAGGTGATACACCCTTTTCACCCTTCGGTTGTGGGTTCAAGTCTCACAGCCTTGCCGTACGTGACGGGTTGCCACCCGACCTCCGGGTTGTCCTTTTATGGAAATCCAAAATAATCCAAACTAGAACTATCCAAAATACTTCTGTCCAAACTCACAGTCCAACATTTATAAGGAAGGTAAACATAATGTAGAACCTTTTTACCCCGTAATAGCATATGAATACCTTCATCATGTATTACCATATTCCTTATTGATTACATTCATGCTCCCTTATTCCATATAGAATGCTGGATATACTTCATTAATCCAAAAATGTTTTAAACCCCAACAATGATGGAATATACAAATCATTAATCAGTTCCAAGGTAGTCAAGAATATACAATATAATTTATCCAAAACAATCACATATTATTCCAAAATCACTACCTCAGTATCAGAACTATATTATGGTTTATCATTCTCTCAACCGTATATTTTCCAAAAATCTATCCTGCTAATGAGTCACTTTTCTTTGTTCCACACAATCTCAAGTCCTTAATGAAATAGTACTGCAGTACAATCCTTATATACTCCATGATTATTGTAACAAGTACATTGTTGATACAACACTCAATTGACATAATCAACATAAGAACTCTAATCATCCCTCTTCATCTGTGGTAGTATCATAACATGATTATTATCCAATAACATCATTTGTGGCATAGTCTGATGACTGGGACATAGGTTCGCGTAGTGTCCAAACTCCTTGCAAATGAAGCATTGTACATTTGAAACCTTTTTCTTACCCTTGCAGTCACATACTTTGTGCCCTTTTCCTCCACACTTATAACAAACTCCCATTCCTTTCAGGCAAGTTCCAGGGTGTTTCTTTCCACAGTTACCACATATGGGAAAATTCTTCTTTTCACTCTTCCCTTTATCCATCTTTCTCTCTTCCATATTTTTCTTCTCTTGCTTCCCTTCAAAGCCATAGGACTCAGTAAACTCTTTACTTATCTTATCAACACATGATATTATTTCTTCATATGATGATAATACATGGGAGACTATTTCTCTTATGAATTCTAGCATAAGACCATGAGAGATATGATCCTTCCTTCTCTTTGAATCATGTGCATTTCTGGAGTTATCATTCCTTCTACTGGGCTCCATTTCTAAACAATGGCATAAACTAGATCAGTTTATGAATCAAAATACATAATCTCATACTTATAAAACACTTAACAAAAATTGAACTATTTATGGATATAATCCATAATCATAAGAATGTTTTCTTTGAGGAAGTATATACTCATAATCCCTTCAAAATTATTTGTAAAGAAAATGAGAGTTATCCTAAGCATATCCCCCGGGAGTGTCGTAACCAAGAGTGCAGCAAGGCCCGTTGTCGTGCACCAGTTCCCGTTCGAGTCTAGCTCAAAGCGGTGTTTTCGGGTTTTACCCCTAGGTACATCTGTGCCAGAGCCGCCTCTACCTGCTCGTATCCAGACGGGGATGTATTGCTCGGAAAACTCACAAAATCTCTACAATACCAAAATCCTAGGAAGTTCTTCTATACTAATCCTCAAAGTTCATCTTAGGTCTACGTGCTCTAATCAGAGTTTATCTAAATCTAGCTTCCAAGGTTTGTACTAAACTTCCTCTGATACCAACTGTAACGCCCCGACCCCAGCTACCCAGAGTCGGTGCATTACTTCGTAACATTGGCATGATCACAAGAAAGATCAAATCTCGAAAGACCGATTGGTTTAGTAGCCTTGGAAACACTAGATATATTCATAAGTTTTACATTACATCATAAAATGAAAAACTAATACAACAACATAATGTTTCCACAGTCCACACTATAATCCCCTCATAATATCCCTGCAGGTCATTCATAACTTACATCTTCACTTCCTGGGAAAAATAAAACATAGAAAAGGGGTGAGCTCAAATGCCCAGTAAGGATAACAATATAGCGGAAACTTTCATCAATAAGAATAAACATTTAAGGCAATGTATAACTAAAACAAAAGCCTTTTAAAATTGAACTTCAACATAGTATGGCAAAAGTAAAATGAAATAATGCCATTTACTTGTTCACATGGATATTCTACTAATCGAATAATCACATGCAATATCAATAACCACTTTCATAATGTTGGAATGCATAATGCTAAACGTTAATTTCTTTGTCTAGGCCTCATCCCAATACCTAGGGGTTACTTCTAACCGGAACCCAACCCGGAGTGCCTCTAATAACCGGACACCAACCCGGAGTGCCTCTAATAACCGGACACCAACCCGGAGGGCATACTTTTACCAGTCCCTAACCTGGAGGGCTTACTTTAACCAGTCCCCAACCTGGAGGGCTTAATTTTACCAGTCCCCAACCTGGAGGGCTTACTTTTACCGGTCCCCAACCCGGAACATACTTGTTTAGCACATTCATCTGAAGAAAAGTTTGAAATATAACATAAACATTCGGATTAAAACTAGCATACGAAATGTCAATAGTTTCACCATAAACTATGAATGGTATAAAATAGCACATCCACAGTCAAACATATCACAAAACCTTCAATACAATATAGAAGTTTTTTATTATAATAAATCAACTTCAAATAAGCGTAAAATCCATTAAAGGATGTTGACATAGATGAAATCAAAACACTTTTTAGAGAAATATCTCTTTCTATTTTTGAAATCATTTAAGAGCCATATAAAATAAAACATTTTCTTGAAAATATTCTTGTAAGCTTGTAAGGAAAGCTTTGACGATTTTATAACGGCGGAAAATAACCGCACCCGCCGTATAAGTAAAAAAAACATTCTTATCTCAATTCTGTCGAAAAGGTTAAAAAGGACCTTGTTTTGAAAACGACGGAAGGATTCCTTTATAAACCTCTTATAAAAAGTCAAACAAGGGTATAAATGACTTTAACCCATATTCTTGTAAATAGTAAAAATGTTTTGAAATACATTTCGAAGAAACATGGATGTGGATGATAAAGAGATCCCAGTAGATTATTACGTATAATACAACCTCGGATAATGAAGAGATTGTGAAATAACCCTTACATTGTACTTTTCCTTGGTTGGGGTAGGTTAACCTCCTGTATAATGGTGAAATAATTGTTATTAAATTATACAAGAATCATATATATTAATATGATATCATATATGATCTTTTAACATTGATTTATTAATAATATCTTAGAATTATCATCGTTTCGGGTGTTAACTTACTCATTTTCTTTTATATGTTTTGTTACATAAGCCATGTTTGTTGTATCTTATTCATATCCAGAATGATATCAAGTCCTTAAACATCATTTTTAAATCATAAAATTATAATTATACTTGAATGGATACGATGGAGAATGAATCTCATCGCGTTCGTGGAGACGGTAGTCCGTACGTACGCACGAGCGACAATATCATTCTTTTGATATTAAAATAATATATAAATGAATGGTATATCATATATACAGAATCATTAACATGTTATATTTATTATTTACATGAGTTACACATCATTATTATACCCATCCAAATAATATTATATTGAATAACAATTACACCACGACGTGGAGACGGTAAGCCGTACGTACGCACGTATGGTGACATGTTATTCAAAGGGTGGATAGAATACTGAATATGGTTGTACCATACTTATAATAACATCACAGTATATGTGAGATACTGGAGTTATTATTTTAGAATGGTAAGAACAAAGGAAGAAGAAGTGGAAGAAGAAATGAACTTAGAAAAGGGTGGTGAAATCATTACCTCTTCTTGGGGTTCTTCCTTTTGATTTGATCAAAAGGGCTCCTTAGGTTGGTTTTATGATCAAACTAAGGCCCCTAGGTTGTATTGAGGGATGTTGGGAGATTATTTGGGCAGAGTTTGGCCGAACCAAAAGGCTTTAGAGGTGTGAAGAAATGAGAAGGAGGAGTGCCCTTTTATAAGAGGGGTGAGGGGCACCTTTGGAAAAGCTAGAAATATTAATTTATAATAAATTCATATTCGGTTTCTAATGGCTCCAAAGCTTATTATTCAAAGGTTAAGGTGGGGATAGGTCGAAAACCACTCAACCAATAGAATTTAGACAGGTTTGGGTACTTATATTAACCTTATCTTTAAATATTAACTCTAAGTTAATTAGTTTCACTTTTACAATGTCTCTTTGTATTTTTATATATTATGGTTAATAAACTTACTATATACATCCAAGCGACCCCCAAGTGGTCCATTAATGATTAACCTATCATAATATAAGTCTCTTGGCCGAACCTTAGATTTTTAGGAATTTAATATCAATTAATAATATAATATTTGTTTTAAGAACTCTTTTATGTCAATTTTGACACTATTCAATAGTTGATTTTTGTGAAACTCATAACAGATTGATTACTTCGAAAAAAGTCCATTAAATCAATACTAATATATCATATTATCATATAAAATTAGTTTAATTCATTAAAAGTTTCATATTATAATTATTTGGGTGTTTATAATATCAATTATTTTAATTTTTCACTATTATAGTAATTACTGCATCATCATTGTGTCATAAATAAAATAAATTATTAAATGTCTAAAAATTATAAATAAAATATAATTATGTAGGAAATCTTTTTAGCTTTCTAATGAATATTTATAATCTAAAATCAAACATATATAACCCTATGTAAAAATTGTTGTTCTAAAAGATATATGCTTGTGTCATTTTTGTATTCATTTTAACTTAATTAAAATAAAGTGTCATTATCACTTACAAGTGGATCCATGGGGTCCCAAAATAGACCCAAAGATGCCCATGGTCGACCATGTATCAACCAATAGGGGTAAGACACGTTTTAGGGTAATTTAGTATTATTATAATATTATTTTTTAACCCTTATTTACCGGATTTACCCTTTAACCATGGTAAATAAAATATTTACCGCAGTAATTATTCAAAATGTGTAAAAATAAAAGTTACCTATTTACACAATTTGAAAATCCTGATTCCAAATATGGAATCCATTTTCCTAAATTCAAAACACAGAAGTGGCAGAAATTAATTTAAAATTAATTCCCGCTGTCAAAACAAAAAGCGTGTTTTTAAGAGATAATAACTATCAAAAGATTGACACTTGTTTATGTTCGGTTTAATTGTAAAATTATGTCCAATGATAAACATTAAATTGAATGGTAAAAATATATTCTAAATATACTTTAAAACCACTCAAATTCATAATTTATCACTATTAATTATTATGATTAAAAAAGTTGTTTTTAATTAAAATTTAGAAATTTTCACTATTCATCAAAATATGAAAGTTATCCGAAATGTACCAAAATTTCACCCTAGGCTAATTTTGATATTCCGAATCCAAAAATGAAGTCCATTTTGAAATATAGAATATATATGATTTCAAAAAGTAGGTATTACTATTCATAGCGGCTAGTTTGATTGGTTACGGTGTGTTAGAACTCGGTGTTGCGTACAACACACGCTAGCGTACCGTGGAAGCTTGGGATGTTTCATTTTAAATTTTTGATGTCCCCATTTAGTCAAAAAGTTTAAAATATAGTATCTAAAAAGGGTTCACTATTAAAATTTGGTAAAAGTGAAATACTGAAAATGAATTTGTTCTTACATTATGTCTAAGAAACTCATAATATGGATTCTAAAATTATAAGGATTATATAAAGTTTAAAATTTAGTTGACACTATTCATAACCGCTTTTGAACAGCTTGTTTGGTAAGTCATGGTGCGATTGAACTTGGTGTTGTGTGTAGTAAAAGTTATTGAATTATTTTGAAGAAATAACACACTATAAAATCTTGGGGTGTTACATCATGTTGTGATGGAATTATTTTTATGAATTCCTTTATCTTATATGAATTGATTTATGATGTCATGATGTTTCAAGAATCCCATTTTTGTTACATGTGTTATGCGATGATGTATGATTATGTGGCACACATAAGAAAGGATTCGTTATAAGATGGGTGGGACCTATATCTCCCTACAATGCATTGGGTAAAGATTTTATATCTCATGAGATAGACATGGCTGGAACGGAAGGTTATTTCGGTTCAGTGATACAGGACTGAAACGAGGAGTGAACTCGGTTCAGAAAGGGACTTTGTCCACTAAGATAGTCTTGGCAATGAGTCATGACTAACAAGAAATGATTTTCCATGATTATGTGTGCATGCCACAAAGTTTCAAGTTTTATGTTATGATTATGGGGATCTCATTTTCACTTCTATGATTTATTCCATGTTAAGATATTATGATCTCTTTTGCAGGATTTGATTTTCAAAAAGATATGATATGATTTTTATTTCCTTTATTTGCCCTTGCTGAGCATTTGAGCTCACCCTTTTATGTTTTCTTTTCCCCAGGTCAGGAAGATGGATATTAAGTAGAATATGCTAAAAGGGACCCTAGATATGATGAAATAAATGGGAGACACTGTAGAAGATTTATGAACCAGTTGTTTATGTTTCCCAGTTTCTAAAGACACTATACCTATACGGTCCTTTGTGGTTTTGTCATATGTTGTAATAAGTGTGCTTCAATTTTGAAGTATTAACAATATATGTAAAGTATGGGTCGTTATAGTTGGTATCAGAGGAAAGGTATAGTCAACCTTTGGAAACTAGGATGTGAAAGCCTTAGTAAGAACCCTAAGGATAAGTATAAGCATAGAACACAATCTTAGTGTTTTAGAAATTTCCTTGAATAACCTAGGATAAGACCTTAAGCATGAAAATTTTATTCTTGAATTATGTGGTTTTCCTATTATAATTAGTGTTGCTCACACTATTCTTCTTGGTTTTAGTCAATGGCTGGAACCCGAAGGAACCGTGTTAATGCGGAATGCGATGGGCAATGCAATGATTGTCCCCCTGAGCAACCAAACGATATGGGAGCTGGAATGAAAAATCTTGTAGCCATGCTCACACAACTTTCTCAAGCAATGAATCATGCAGGACTTCCAAACGAGCAAAGGAAGGAGCAACATTCTGTTGAATCCTTCATGAGGCAGCGTCCACCTTCTTTCAGTGGGTCTACTGATCCATTAGTTGCTAAACAATGGATTAGTGCTACTGAAAAGATATTTTCAGTTCTTCAATGTTCTGAACATGATAAAGTCATCCTAGCAGTGTATCGTTTGGAAGGAGATGCTGATCAATGGTGGAATCTTGTTAAGAATACGAGGCAAAGGGATGAAATTGAGTCTATGGAATGGGACGAGTTCAAGAACTTATTTTTCAATAAGTACTTCCCTCGTATTCTCCGAACAAAGATGGAGAAAGAGTTCCTTGAACTGAAGCAAAGGGATGATGAATCTGTTAGTACCTATGAAGCAAATTTTACAAGACTTGCAAGGTACGCTTCTGGTATTATTATCCAACCTGAGAGTAAGATCGATCGATTCTTTAGTGGCTTAAAACCAAGTCTTCGAAGGGAATTAGCCATAAGGGACTTCAATAGCTACGAGGAAATCGTTCGATGTGCTCTCAAAGTCGAGATGGAGATTGGGGTAACCCATCAGTCGCATGGGTTTGATAAGAAGAGGAAGATGGAATTCAAAGGAAACTCTAAAGAGCACACTGAAAAGAAGATGAAATTTCCCTTATGCTCAAAGTGTGGAAAGAAACATGGAGGGAGTTGTCTTAAAGGGACAAGTAAATGTTTTAATTGTGGAAAAGAAGGTCATCGGGCATTTGAATGCCGTGATAATGGGAAGAAGATGTCTAATGACGCAAACAAAGGAAGGGATACACAGAATGAACCTACTACACTTCAATGTTTCAAGTGCAAGTAGATGGGTCATTATGCCAATCAATGCCCAAATCCAAGGGTTGATGATGATGGTCGACGTCAACAAAATCTTAAGGCTAAAGACAAAGGAAAGTCACATGAAATTTCTATCAGCGATGTGGAGTACGATAACGAAGTGGTGAAAGGTACACTTACCATCCACTCTAAAGTAGCAAATGTTTTATTTGATTCTGGATCCACCCACTCTTTTATTTCTAAATAATTTTCTAAGGGTATCACCGTATTACCTCAACAATTAGATGTTGAGTTAGCTGTGACAACACCTAATGGCACAACAGTCGCATCAGAAGTTTATAATTCTTCTCCGATCGAAGTTTGTGGGAAAGTGCTTCCTGCAAATCTTGTGATCCTTCCTTTAGTGGAATTTGATGTGATTCTTGGCATGGATTGGCTTTCTCTACATGGAGCTCATATCAATTTCCAAAGAAGGGAAGTCACATTTCATATTCCAGATCAATCTACGATCGTATATCAATGCAAGGATGAACATAACCTTCCAGTGGAAATTTCTTCCATCTTATGGGTATTGATTCCACTAAATGAAGGTTATTTATCTCAAATGGTTGGTGAGAAACTCACGATTAAGAATATGCCCATTGTACGGGAGTTTGATGATGTCTTTCCGGAGGAATTACCGGGTCTTCCACCAAATCGTGAAGTTGAGTTTTCAATAGAACTCGTACCGGGTGCTTTGCCTATTTCAAAGACACCTTATAGAATGGCCCCAATTGAGTTGCAGGAATTGAAGAAGCAACTCCAAGAGAATCTTGATAAGGGATTCATACGCCCTAGTGTGTCACCTTGGGGAGCACCTGTTCTATTTGTTAAGAAGAAAGATGGATCAATGAGACTCTGCATTGATTATCGAGAACATAACAAGATCACTATCAAGAACAAATATCCTCTCCCATGCATTGATGACTTATTTGACCAACTACGCGGAGCTCAATACTTTTCCAAGATTGATCTTCGTTCAGGGTATCATCAATTAACGGTCAAAAGTGAGGATATACCAAAGACGGCTTTCCGTACAAGGTATGGACACTATGAATTTATAGTGATGCCATTTGGTCTTACTAATGCCCCTGCTATCTTCATGGATCTAATGAATAGAGTCTTTAGAGACTATCTTGATCAATTTGTGGTAGTCTTTATAGACGATATTCTTGTCTATTCAAAGAGCAAGGAAGAGCATGAAGATCACTTGAGAATTATATTGAAGACCCTGATAAAGGAGAAGCTTTATGCCAAATTTACCAAGTGTGAATTTTGGCTTCAAAAAGTTGCATTTTTGGGTCACATAATCTCAAAAGAGGGGATATCTGTGGATCCAGCAAAAACAGAGGTTATCGAAAGATGGTCGAGACCAACAACAGTAACTGAGATCCGAAGTTTTCTTGGTTTGGCTGGATATTATCGACGTTTTGTAAAAGATTTTTCACGATTATCTAATCCACTCACCAAGTTGACTCGGAAAGGAGTTAAGTTTGTCTGGACAGAGGAATGTGAAGAGAATTTCAAGGAGTTGAAAAGAAGGTTATCTAGTGCACCTGTGCTCACACTGCCTTGTAGTGGAGAAAGGTTTGTGATCTACAGTGATGCATCCAAGAAGGGATTGGGGTGTGTTCTTATGCAAAATGATATGGTGATAGCTTATGCCTCACGACAGTTGAAAATCCATGAGAAAAATTACCCAACACATGATTTGGAGTTGGCTGCGGTAATCTTTGCATTAAAGATTTGGAGGCATTACTTTTATGGTGAAAGGTGTGATATTTATACTGATCATAAAAGTTTAAAGTAATATTTCACACAAAAGGAGTTGAATTTGCGTCAAAGAAGATGGTTGGAGCTGATTAAGGATTATGACTGCTCAATCCATTACCACCCTGGAAAAGCAAACAAGGTGGCAGATGCATTAAGTCGACAAGACCATGCTAGTTTATCCATGATGAGGTCAAAAAAGATCCAATATTTATGGATTTACAAAGGATGAATCTTGGAATTATAATGGAAGGGGAAAAATCTAATCTTTCTCAAATGAATGTTCAACCATCTATACATGTGAAGATTAAAGAGGCACAGAAAGAAGATGTCGAGTTACAAAAGAAGGTGAGAAATGTTCCTGAATTCAACCTTGATTGTGATGGGATAATAATGTTCAGGAATCGGGTTTGTGTTCCTTCCATCCCCGAATTAAAGAAGGAGCTGCTGGATGAGGCTCATAGTTATTCATTCTCTATTCATCCTGGAAGCACGAAGATGTATATGGACCTGAAAGAGTACTTCTGGTGGGATGGCATGAAAAGAGATGTTGCTGAATATGTCTCTCGATGCTTGGTTTGTCAACAAGTTAAAGCTGAGAGACAGAAGTCTAAGGGGATGTTACAACCATTACCCATACCCGAATGGAAATGGGAAAACATCACTATGGACTTTGTCACAGGACTTCCTAAAACATCCAAAGGCAATAATGCTATCTGGGTCATAGTTGATCGTCTTACAAAGTCTGCACACATCATTCCTATTAGAGAGGATTTCTCTCTAGATCATCTTGCTAGGATATATGTAAAGGAAGTGGTAAGATTTCATGGAGTACCACTTTCTATTATATCTGATCGGGATCCGAGATTTACCTCGAAGTTCTGGCGAAGTCTTCAGCATAATCTGGATACAGAGTTGAGTTTCAGCACTGCTTATCATCCCCAGACAGACGGTCAGTCTGAGAGAACAATTCAAACCCTAGAAGATATGTTGAGAGCTTGCTCTATGGATTTCAAAGGAGGTTGGGATCAACACCTACCTTTGGTGGAATTTTCTTATAATAATAGCTTTCACTCCAGTATTCAGATGGCTCCTTATGAAGCTCTCTATGGAAAGAAATGCAGGACTCCAACTTGCTGGGATGAAGTTGGGGAATGAAAGCTATTATGACCTGATCTCGTTGATGAAATGGCAGAAAAGGTCAGATCTATTCAACAACACATAAGAGCAGCTCAGAGTCGACAGAAAAGTTATGCCGACAACCGAAGAAAAGACCTAGAGTTTGAAGTGGGTGATAAAGTGTTCTTACGAATATCTCCCTGGAAGAGGGTTATGAGATTTGGAAAGAAGGGGAAGTTGAGCCCTAGATATATCGGTCCTTTCGAAATACTGGATCGTGTTGGGAAGGTAGCTTACCGATTGGCGCTTCCACCGAATCTCTCTCAAGTTCACGATGTGTTCCGTGTATCTCTCCTAAGAAAGTACATACCAGATCCTTCACATGTACTCAGCTCAGAAGTTGTACCGCTGGAGCAAGATCTTTCTTATGAAGAAGAGCCGATAGAGATTCTGGAACGTAGCGAAAAAGTCCTACGAAACAAGACCACTCGATTGGTGAAAGTTTTATGGAGGAACCACAAACTTGAAGAAGCTACATGGGAGCTTGAGGATATGATGAGGGAGAAGTATCCTCATCTGTTTGTTACAAAGTGACGAATTTCGAGGGCGAAATTCTTTTTAAGGGGGGTAGAATGTAACACCCGAGACTTTTATGTTATATGAATCATCAAAGGAATCTTTTTCTACACAACACTTTCTTGGCTTTCTTTACACGCAATCGCGACCTTCCTCGATAGCTTGCGTCGTACGCAATACCGAGTTTCACTAAACAACAATATGCTATTAAAACTAGCCGTTATGAATAGTAATAACCACTTTTTGAAATTTTATAAATTTTATTTTTCAAAATGGACTTCATTTTTGGACTCAGAATATCGAAATTAGCCTAGGGTGAAATTTTGGTATTTTTCTGAAAACTTTCAATTTTTGATGAATAGTGAAACCACTAAGTGGTAGGTTAAAAACTGAATTTTGCATAAAACATAATTTTACCACTTCTGTGAATGGAATTTCAAAAATCCAACAGACACGGTTGATATCAGTAAGTAAAATGTGGTTCAATGAGATAAAAATATTTTTTTGGTGAATAGTAACTTTTTACTATTTTTACCGCGGTTAATAGTAAATAGGGTAACTAAGGGTAAATATGATATTAATATTACCCTAAAACATGTCCTAATTCTATTGGACAAGTTTAATTCGACCAAAAACAAACTTAGGAATAAAATATGACCATTTAGGCCCACTTGGATTAGATTAGGACATTTATTATTAATTTATTTAAAGAAGGGTTAAAATAGTTAAAATTAAAGTTTAATAAGTAAATCATTTTTAATATGGGGTTATACATAAGATAAATTCGATTTTAAATATTCATTAGAAATCTAAAAAGATTTCCCACATGATGGTATTTTATTTGTAATTTTTAGACATCAAATAATTTAATTTATTTATGACACAAAGATGATGCAGTAATTATCTTATTAATGAAATATTGACATAATTGATAATATAAATACCAAAATAAATGTAATTTAAGACTTTTTATGAATTTAAATAATTTTATAGGTTACTATGATATATTTTTGTTGATTTAATCAACTTGGTTCGAACATATAATTCTGTTATGACTTTTACAAAAATCATATATCAAATAGTGTCAAAATTGACACAAAATAGTTTTTAAATCAAATATTATATTATTAATTGTTATTTTATTCCTAAAAATCTAAGGTTCGGCCAAATGACTTAGATAAGGATATATATATTAATAATAAACAATTTGGGGTTCGTTTGGCATGTTATAGTAAGTGTATTAACCATATAGTGAAAGAAAACAAAAAGACATGGTAAAAGTTAAATTATTTAACTTAGAGTTAAATCTAATTGATAAGGTTAAAATAATACCCTAAACTTGTCTAAATCCTATTGGTTGATAGGATTTCGACCCTTACCCACTTTATCTTCGAAATAAGACCCTTTGGAACCATTATAAACCGATTTTGACTTTAATATAAAATAATATTTTGAGATATTCCTAAGGTGCCCCTCTCCTCCCTTATAAAAGGGCACCTCCTCCCCCTCCTCCTCACACCAATTTGAGCACTCAAGCTCGGCCAACCCCTGCCATTTTCTCCTCTCCACTTCCCTAGAATAATCCTAGAGGTCCTGGTATTCTTCAAATACCAATATTAGTTCCCTAAGTGGAGGATTCAAAGAAGCGTTCCAAAGAAGAGGTAATATCAATTACCGATCTTTTCAATTTCTTTCTTCTTCAACTTCTTCTTCTTTAGTTGTTTCATGATAAAGTAATAACATCAGTATTACTTACATACTGATATGTTATTATAAATATGAAACAACCCTAATTCACCTTCTATCCATCCTACGGAAAAATGAAATCACCGCGCGTGCGTACGTACGGAATACCGTCTCCACGCCGTGGTGTAATCTATTTTCCACCATCACTTTACAAGGATGGGTATAATGGTGTAATGAGTAACTATTTATTATTATTATAAAGTAATATTGATACTGAAATAATATATATATATACTCCAATACAATTCCATGATCATAGGAACGATATCATCACTCGTGCATACGTACGGAATACCGTCTCCACGATGTGAAGCGACTCGTTCTACATGATCGTCATTACATAGTAATTATATAAATGAATTGAATGAATAAATATGATATATGTTACACTAATACCATTCTGGATATAAGGTATCTATAACCTTAAAAGAAGAATAAGAATGTATTCGGCAAAACACGCATAAGAACAAAAGGCAATAAAGACCCGAGTAACAGGTAAGAATGAAATATTACTAACAAGAAGCTAAGAATATGACCATATATGATATCATATCAATATGTATGATTCTGGAATAAGTCAATAACATTATTTAAACCATTATACAGGAGCTTCGGACACGTACAAAGCAAATCGGACCTAAGGTAAGGGAAATATCACAATCTCATTTTTATCCGAGATTGTTTATTCGTATGTATTTACTGGGGTGTATTTTATCATCCACATCCATGTTTCATCAATATGTAATATTATTTCCACCCACCTACAATTGTTTAAATCCATTTTTACCCTTTGGTGAGTTTTTAGTAATATCTATGAAAGAAATCTTTTGTCGTACGAGGAACTTTTTGACTTTTCCGACAAAAGTACGAAGAATGTTTTTTTAACTTATACGGCATGAATGGATTTTTAAAACATTAAATCCAAGAAGCTTCCTTTACAAGTTTTAAAGTTTATTTTTAATCAACTTCTTTTATTTTAAAGTCGTATGACATGTTATGAAAGGAAAAATGTTTTTGAAGAAGAAAGGATATTTTCCTCAAGAATGGAGTTAAAGTGTTTTATCAAAATTATTTTCCATCTAAGATAATAAAGGGTTATGTTTTTATCCCTATTATTACATTGATTTGATCATGTTGTGATGGAATTATTTTTATGAATTCCTTTATCTTATATGAATTGATTTATGATGTCATGATGTTTCAAGAATCCCATTTTTGTTACATGTGTTATGCGATGATGTATGATTATGTGGCACACATAAGAAAGGATTCATTATAAGATGGGTGGGACCTATATCTCCCTCCAATGCATTGGGTAAAGATTTTATATCTCATGAGATAGACATGGCTGGAACAGAAGGTTATTTCGGTTCAGTGATACAGGACTGAAACGAGGAGTGAACTCGGTTCAGAAAGGGACTTTGTCCACTAAGATAGTCTTGGCAATGAGTCATGACTAACAAGAAATGATTTTCCATGATTATTTGTGCATGCCACAAAGTTTCAAGTTTTATGTTATGATTATGGGGATCTCATTTTCACTTCTATGATTTATTCCATGTTAAGATATTATGATCTCTTTTGCAGGTTTTGATTTTCAAAAAGATATGATATGATTTTTATTTCCTATATTTTCCCTTGCTGAGCATTTGAGCTCACCCTTTTATGTTTTCTTTTCCCCAGGCCAGGAAGATGGATATTAAGTAGAATATGCTAAAAGGGACCCTAGATATGATGAAATAAATGGGAGACACTGTAGAAGATTTATGAACCAGTTGTTTATGTTTCCCAGTTTCTAAAGACACTATACCTATACGGTCCTTTGTGGTTTTGTCATATGTTGTAATAAGTGTGCTTCAATTTTGAAGTATTAACAATTTATGTAAAGTATGGGTCGTTATACTAACTGTAACCGGAACCCAACCCGGAGTGCCTCTAATAACCGGACACCAACCCGGAGTGCCTCTAATAACCAGAAACCAACCCGGAGTTCCTCTAATAACCGGAGACCAAAACGGAGTTCCTCTAATAACCAGAGACCAAACCGGAGGGATTAATTTTACCGGCCCCCAACCCAGAACATACTTGTCTAACACATTCATCTGAATGAAAGGTTGAAATATAACATAAACATTCAGATTAAAAATAACTTATAAAATGTCAATACTTAAAACAAAAACCATGAGTGACATAAGAATAACTTATCCACAGTAAAAAATATCACAAAACCTTCAATAAAATAGGGATGTTTTGTGACATAATAAATCAACTTCAAATAAGCTTAAAATCCATCAAAGGATGTTGACATAGATGAAATCAAAACTATTTTAGAGAAGTATATCTTTTTTTTAAATCATTTTAAAAGTAACATAATTATAAAATAATACATTCAATTTGAAAATATTCTTATAAGATTCTAAGGGAAGCTTCGATGATTTTATAATGGCGGTAAATAGCCGCACCCGCCGTATAAGTTAAAAAAACATTCTTACCTTAATTCTGTCGAAAAGGTTAAAAAGTACCTTGTTTGGAAAACGACGGAAATATTCCTTTATAAACCTCTTATAAAAAGTAAAACAAGGGTATAAATGACTTTAACCAATATTCTAGTCAATAGTAAAAATGTTTTGAAATTCATTTTTAAGAAACATGGATGTGGATGATAAAAACATCTCAGTAGATTATTACGTATAAACAACCTCAGATAATGAAGAGATTGTGAAATAACCCTTACCTTGTACTTTTCCTTGGTTGGGGTAGGTTAATCTCCTGTATAATGGTGAAATAATTGTTATTAAATTATACACGAATCATATTCATTAATATGATATCATATATGATATTTTAACATTGATTTGTAAATAATATCTTAGTATTATCGTTGTTTCGGGTGTTAACTTACTCGTTTTCTTTTATATGTTTTGTTACGTAAGCCATGTTTGTAATGGATAGGTTGTATATTATTCATATCCATAATGATATAAAGTCCTTAAAAATCATTTTTAAATCATCAAATGATAATTATACTTGAATGGATACGATGGAGAATGAATCTCATCGCGTTCGTGGAGACGGTAGTCCGTACGTACGCACGAGCGACAATATCATTCTTTTGATATTAAAATAATATATAAATTGATGGTATATCATATATAAAGAATCATTAACATGTTATATTTATTATTTACGTGAGTTACACATCATTATTATACGCATCCAAATAATAATATATAGAATAACAATTACACCACGACGTGGAGACGGTAAGCCGTACGTACGCACGTACGGTGACATGTTATTCAAAAGGGTGGATAGAATACTGAATATGGTTGTACCATATTTATAATAACATCACAGTATACATATGATACTGGAGTTATTATTTTATAATGGTATAAACAACGGAAGAAGAAGTGGAAGAAGAAAGAAACATGGAAAAGGGTGGTGAAATCATTACCTCTTCTTCGGGTTCTTCATTTTGATTTTATCAAAAGGGCTCCTTAGGTTGTCTTTCTGATCAAACTAAACCTCTAGGTTGTAGTGAGGGAAGTTGGGAGAGTATTTGGGCAGAGTTTGGCCGAACCAAAAGGCTTTGAAGGTGTGAAGAAATGAGAAGGAGGAGTGCCCTTTTATAAGAGGGGTGAGGTGCACCTTTGAAAAAGCTAGAAATATTAGTTTATAATAAATTCATATTCGGTTTCTAATGGCTCCAAAGTTGATTATTTAAATTTTAAGGTGGGGATGGGTCGATAAACACTCAACCAATATAATTTAGACAGGTTTGGGTACTTATATTAACCTTATCTTTAAGTATTAACTCTAAGTTAATTACTTTCACTTTTACAATGTCTCTTTGTATTTTTATATTATATAGTTAATAAACTTACTATATACATCCAAGAGACCCCCAAGTGGTCCATTAATGATAAAAATATCATGATATAAGTCTATTGGACAAACCTTAGATTTTTAGGAATTTAATATCAATTAATAATATAATATTTTGTTTAAACACTCTTTTATGTCAATTTTGACACTATTCAATAGTTGATTTTTGTGAAACTCATAACAGAATTATTACTTCGAAAAACGTTAATTAAATCAATCCTAAAATGTCATATTATACTATAAAATTAATTTGATTCATTAAAAGTCTAAAATTATATTTATTTGGGTATTTATAATATCAATTATTTTAATTTTTCACTATTATGGTAATTACTGCATCATCATTGTGTCATAAATAAATTAAATTATTTAATCTCTAAAAATTTAAAATAAAATATTGACATGTACGAAATCGTTTTATCTTTCTAAGGAATATTTATAGTTCAAAATCCAACATATATAACCCTATGTAAAATTTGTTTTTCTAAAAGATATATACTTATGTCATTTTTGTACTTATTTTAACTTAATTAAAATAAAGTGTCCCTATCACCTACAAGTGGCTCCATGGGGTCCCAAAATTGACCCAAAGATGACTATGGTAAAACATGTATCAACCAATAAGTCTAGTACATGTTTTAGGGTAATTTAATATTATTATAATATTATTGTTTAACCCTTATTTACCGGATTTACCCTTAACCATGATAAATAAAATATTTACCGCAATAATTATTCAAAATGTCTAAAAATAAAAGTTACCTATTTACACAATTTGAACATCCTGATTCCAAATATGGAATCCATTTTTCCAAATTCAAAACACAGAAGTGGCAGAAATTAATTTAAAATTAATTCCCGTTGTTAAAACAAAAAGCGTGTTTTTAAGAGATAATAACTGTCAAAAGATTGACACTTGTTTATGTTCGGTTTAATTGTAAAATTATGTCCAATTACCAACATTGTATTAAATGGTAAAAATATATTCTAAGTATACTTTAAAACCACTCAAATTCATAATTTATCACTATTAATTATTTTGATTAAAAAAAGTTGTTTTTAATTAAAATTTAGTAATTTTCACTATTCATCAAAATATGAAAGTTATCCGAAAAGTACCAAATTTTTACCTTAGGCTAAATTCGATACTCCGAATCCAAAAATGAATTCCATTTTGAGAGATAAAATTTCTAAACTTTTAAAAGGTAGGTATTACTATTTATAACGACTAGTTTGATTGGTTGTAATGTGTTAGAATCTCGAAGTTGCGTACAATGCACGCCGTTGCATTATTCAAAGGAAAGAATACCGTGGAAGCTTGGTATGTTTCATTTTAAATTTTTTGATGTCCCCATTTAGTCAAAAAGTTTAAAATATTGTATTTAAAAAGGTTTCACTTTTAAAAGTTGATAAAAGTGCAATACTGAAAATGAATCTGTTCTTGCATCATGTCTAAGAAACTCATAATATGGATTCTAAAATTATAAGGATTATATAAAGTTTAAAATTTAGTTAATACTATTCATAACCTCTTTTGAATGGATTTTTTTTGGTAAGTCATGGTGTGATTGAACTCGGTGTTGCGTGTAGTGCAAGTTATTGAATTATTTTGAAGAAATAACACACTATGAAATCTTGGGGTGTTACAATCTCCCCTCCATCTATAAATTGCGTCCTCGCAATTTGAAATTGTTCTTCGAAAATAAAAGGTTGAAAATAGAAAATATATTTGTGGGAAAACCCACATCAAAAATTGGGTTACTAAAATTTAGTCTTAATATGAAGAAAAGAGAAATGAAAGGGTCACCACCAAATTATGATCTCGATTAGGAGAACATTGGTGGGAATTAGAGACATATAATTAGAGGTAAAACGTAAATATTTATAGGTAGTGATTGAGGTCATCAATCACAAACAAGTATAAAATTGAGGTCCCTAAACTCATCAATCTATGATGATTTGAAATACCATCGGTTCAACAAAACATAGGGTATTGGGATAACACATTTTTGACGTTTCAAAATATCTTAGTTGAAATCCCACATCGAAAAATGAATTAATGATGCCTATATTTAAAATAAAGAGTGGAAAGTATAAAGATTACTGAAAATAACACATACTAGGGTTCCATGTAGGAAAATATGGATATAGAAGAGAAATCTAACCATCAATTATCTGATGGAGAGTGGTAGAGAACATGGCTATGAAAAGGCCAACAATCCCAAAGCCATAAATTAGTGATGATTTAAGGTACCATCTAGGACAAAATTTTTGTTCTAAGTTCCTTTTATTAATGTTGAGGAATTTATTTATGAGATTGGATAAGATCATAAGGAGATATACATACTTTATAATTAGAGTTTTATCCATTAATAAATTTCTACCACAAACTCATCTTTCACTCTAAAAGATAATAGAACGTAAAAAAATTTCTATTTATTCTATTCGTATAGGGTTCCAAAATAAATGAATTTATAATTAATCTACCAGATCATTTAAAAAAAACTACATTATTTAATCCAGGACATCTCGTGGGCCAGTGGTAGGTGATACACCCTTGTCACCCTTCGGTTGCAGGTTCAAGTCTCGCAGCCTTGCTGGACGCGATGGGTTGTCACCCGACCTCCGGGTTGTCCTTTTATGGCAATCCAAAATAATCCAAGCTAGAACTATCCAAAATACTTCTGTCCAAACTCATAGTCCAACATTTATAAGGAAGGTAAACATAATGTAGATCCTTTTTACCTTGTAATAGCATTTGAATACCTTCATCATGTATTCTTTTAATACACTAAAACATCCTAAATTACCATATTCCTTATTGATTACATTCATGCTCCCTTATTCCATATAGAATGCTGGATATACTTCATCAATCCAAAAATGTTTTAAACCCCAAAAATGATGGAATATACAAATCATTAATCAGTTCCAAGGAAGTCAAGAATATCCAATATAATTTATCTATAACAATCATGCATTATTCCAAAATCACTACCTCGGTATCAGAACAATATTATGGTTTATCATTCTCTCAACCATATATTTTCCAAAAATTTATCCTGCTATTGAGTCACTTTTCTTTGTTCCACACAATCTCAAGTATTTAATGAAATATTATTGTAGTACAATCCTTATATACTCAATAATTATTATTACAAGTACATTGTTGATACAATACTCAATTGACATAATCAACATAAGAACTCTAATAATTCCTCTTCATCTGTGGTAGTATCATAACTTGATTATTATCCAATAGCATCATTTGCGGCATAGTCTGATGACTGTGACATAGGTTCGCGTAGTGTCCAAACTCCTTGAAAATGAATCATTATACATTTGAAACCATTTTCTTACCCTTGCAGTCACGTACTTTGTGCCCTCTTCCTCCACACTTATAACAAACTCCCATTCCTTTCAGGCAAGTTCCAGGGTGTTTCTTTCCACAGTTATCACATATGGGAAAATTCTTCTTTTCCTTCTTCCCTTTATCCATATTTCTCTCTTCCATCCTTTTCTTCTCTTGCTTCCCTTGAAATCCATAGGACTCAGTAAACTCTTTACTTATCTTATCAACACATGATATTATTTCTTCATATGATGATAATACATGGGAGACTATTTCTCTTATAAATTCTGTCTTAAGACCATGAAAAATATGATCCTTCTTTCTATTTGGATTATGTGCATTGCTGGAGTTATCATTCCTTCGACTGGGCACCATTTCAAAACAATGGCATACAATAGATTTGTTTATGAATAACAATAACTAATCCCAAACTTGTAAAACACATAACATAAATTAAATAGTTTATGGATATAATCCATAATCATAAAAATGTCTCCTTTGAGGAAGTATATACTCATAAACCCTTCATAATGATTTGTAACAAAAATGAGAGTTATCCTAAGAATATCCCCCGGGAGTGTCGTAACCAAGAGTGCAGAAAGGCCTGTTGTCGTGCACCAGTTCCCGTTCGAGTCTAGCTCAAAGCGGTGTTTTCGGGTTTTACCCCTAGGTATATATGTGCCAAAGCCGCCTCTACCTTCTCGTATCCAGACAGGGATGTATTGCTCGAAAAACTCACAAAATCTCTACAATACCAAAATTCTAGGAAGTTCTTCTATACTAATCCTCAAAATTCATCTTAAATCTATGTGCTCTAATCAGAGTTTATCTAAATCTAGCTTCCAAGGTTTGTACTAAACTTCCTCTGATAACAACAGTAACGCCCCGACCCTAGTTACCCAGAGTCGGTGCATTATTACATAACATTGGCATGATCAAAAGAAAGATGAAATCTTGAAAGACCGATTGGTTTAGTAGCCTTGGAAACACTAGATATATTCATAAGTTTTACATTACATCATAAAGTGAAAAACTACTACAACAACATAATGTCTCCATAGTTCACACTATTATCCCCTCATAATATCCATGCCGGTCATTCATAACATACTTCTTCACATCCTGGAAAAAATAAAACATAGAAAAGGGGTGAGCTCAAATGCCCAGTAAGGATAACAATATAGGGGAACATTCAAAAATAAGCATAAAGATTTAAGGCAATGGATAACTAAAACAAAAGCCTTTTAAACTTGAACTTCAACATAGTATGGAAAAAGAAAAATGAAATAATGCCATTTAATTATTCACATGGATATTCTACTAATCGAATAATCACATGAAATATCAATAACCACTTTCATAATGATGGAATGCATAATGCTGAACTTTAATTTCTTTGTCAAGGCCTCGTCCCAAGACCTAGGGGCTAACTGTAACCGGAACCCAACCCGGAGTGCCTCTAATAACCGGACACCAACCCGGAGTGCCTCTAATAACCGGACACCAACCCGGAGTTCCTCTAATAACCAGAGACCAAACCGGAGTTCCTCTAATAACCGGAGACCAAACCGGAGGGATTAATTTTACCGGTCCCCAACCTGGAACATACTTGTCTAACACATTCATCTGAATGAAAGGTTGAAATATAACATAAACATTCGGATTAAAAATAACTTATAAAATATCAATACTTAAAACAAAAACAATGAGTGACATAAGAATAACTTATCCACAGTAAAAAATATCACAAAACCTTCAATAAAATAGGGATGTTTTGTAACATAATAAATCAACTTCAAATAAGCTTAAAATCCATCAAAGGATGTTGACATAGATGAAATCAAAACTATTTTAGAGAAATATCTCTTTTATTAAAATCATTTTAAAAGTAACATAATTATAAAATAATACATTCAATTTTAAAATATTCTTATAAGATTGTAAGGGAAGCTTCGACGAATTTATAACGGCGGTAAATAGCCGCACCCGCCGTATAAGTTAAAAAAACATTCTTACCTTAATTCTGTCGAAAAGGTTAAAAAGCACCTTGTTTGGAAAACAATGGAAAGATTACTTTATAAACCTCCTATAAAAAGTCTAACAAGGGTGTAAATGAATTTAACCCATATTCTAGTAAATAGTAAAAATGTTTTGAAATTCATTTTTAAGAAACACGGATGTGGATGATAAAAAGATCCCAGTAGATTATTACGTATAAACAACCACGGATAATGAAGAGATTGTGAAGTAACCCTTAACTTGTACTTTTCCTTGGTTGGGGTAGTTTAACCTCCTGTATAATGGTGAAATAATTGTTATTAAATTATACAAGAATCATATACATTAATATCATATCATATATGATATTTTAACATTGATTTGTTAATAATATCTTAGTATTATCGTTGTTTCGGGTGTTAACTTACTCGTTTTCTTTTATATGTCTTCTTACGTAAGCCATGTTTGTAATGGATAGGTTGTATATTATTCATATCCATAATGATATCAAGTCTTTAAACATCATTTTTAAATCATCAAAGGATAATTATACTTGAATGGATACGATGGAGAATGAATCTCATCGCGTTCGTGGAGACGGTAGTCCGTACGTACGCACGAGTGATAATATCATTCTTTTGATCTTAAAATAATATATAAATGGATGTTATATCATATATACAGAATAATTAACATGTTATATTTATTATTTACTTGAGTTACACATCATTATTATACCCATCCAAATAATAATATATTGAATAACAATTACACCACGACGTGGAGACGGTAAGCCGTACGTACGCACGTATGGTGACATGTTATTCAAAAGTGTGGATAGAATACTGAATATGATTGTACCATATTTATAATAACATCAAAGTATATATATGATACTGGAGTTATTATTTTATAATGGTAAAAACAACGGATGAAGAAGTGGAAGAAGAAAGGAACTTGGAAAAGGGTGGTGAAATCATTACCTCTTCTTCGGCTTCTTCCTTTTGATTTGATCAAAAGGGCTCTTTAGGTTGTCTTTCTGATCAAACTAAGGCCTCTAAGTTGTAGTGAGGGATGTTGGGAGAGTATTTGGGCAGATTTTGGCCGAACCAAAAGGCTTTGAAGGTGTGAAGAAATGAGAAGGAGGAGTGCCCTTTTATAAGAGGGGTGAGGGACACCTTTGGAAAAGCTAGAAATATTAGTTTATAATAAATTCATATTCGGTTTCTAATGGCTCCAAAGTTGATTATTTAAATGTTAAGGTGGGGAGGGGTCGAAAACCACTCAAAAAATATAATTTAGACAGGTTTGGGTACTTATATTAACCTTATCTTTAAGTATTAACTCTAAGTTAATTAGTTTCACTTTTACAATGTCTCTTTATATTTTTATATTATATGGTTAATAAACATACCATATACATCCAAGAGACCCCAAAGTGGTCCATTAATGATACAAATATCATTATATAAGTCTTTTTTCCGAACCATAGATTTTTAGGAATATAATATCAATTAATAATATAATATTTTGTTAAAAAACTCTTTTATGTCAATTTTGACACTATTCAAAAGTTGATTTTTGTGAAACTCATAACAGAATGATTACTTCGAAAAAAGTTAATTAAATCAATACTAATATGTCATATTATCCTATAATATTATTTTAATTAATTAAAAGTCTGGAATTAAATTTATTTGGGTATTTATAATATCAATTATTTTAACTTTTCACTAAAATGGTAATTACTGCATCATCATTGTGTCATAAATAAATTAAATTATTTAATATCTAAAAATTGAAAATAAAATATCAACATGTATTACATCTTTATATCTTTATTAGGAATATTTATAGTCTAAAATCCAACATATATAACCCAATGTAAAAATTGTTTTTCTAAAAGATATATACTTATGTCATTTTTGTACTTATTTTAACTTAATTAAAATAAAGTGTCCCTATCACCTACAAGTGGCTCCATGGGGTCCCAAAATAGACCCAAAGATGCCTATTTTCAAAAATGTATCAAACAATAAGTCTAGGACACGTTTTAGGGTAATTTAGTATTATTATAATATTATTTTTTAACCCTTATTTATCGGATTTACCCTTAACAATGACAACTAAAATATTTACCGCAGTAATTATTCAAAATGTCTAAAAATAAAAGATACCTATTTACACAATTTGAACATCCTGATTCAAAATATGGAATCCATTTTTACAAATTCAAAACACAGAAGTGGAAGAAATTAATTTAAAATTAATTCCCGTTGTTAAAACAAAAAGTGTGTTTTTAAGAGATAATAACTGTCAAAAGATTGACACTTGTTTATGTCCGGTTTAATTGTAAAATTATGTCCAATGAACAACATTGTATTAAATGGTAAAAATATATTCTAAGTATACTTTAAAACCACTCAAATTCATAATTTATCACTATTAATTATTTTGATTAAAAAAAGTTGTTTTTAATTAAAATTTAGTAATTTTCACTATTCATCAAAATATGAATGTTATCCAAAAAGTACCAAAATTTCACCTTAGACTAAATTAGATACTCCGAATCCAAAAATGAAGTCCATTTTGAGAGTTAAAATTTATAAAATTTTAGAAGGTAGGTATTACTATTCATAACGGCTAGTTTGATTGGTTGTGGTGTGTTAGAATCTCGAAGTTGTGTACAGTGCACGCCGTTGCATTATACAAAGGAAAGCGTATCGTGGAAGCTTGGGATGTTTCATTTTAAATTTTTTGATGTCCCCATTTAGTCAAAAAGTGTAAAATATTGTATTTAAAAATGTTTCACTATTAAAAGTTGATAAAACTGCAATACTGAAAATGAATCTGTTCTTGCATTATGTCTAAGAAACTCATAATATGGATTCTAAAATTATAAGGATTATATGAAGTTTAAAATTTAGTTAATACTATTCATAACCTCTTTTGAATGGCTTTTTTTTGTAAGTCATGGTGTGATTGAACTCGATGTTGCGTGTAGTGCAAGTTATTGAATTATTTTGAAGAAATAACACACTATGAAATCTTGGGGTGTTACAGAATATGAAAGATGTTACAAAGTAAAATATAACATTTACTATGAAAATGTAAATTTTGAGTTATATAGATTTCATCCCCAGTTTGATTCATGTTATGTTATCAATTTTTAAACAAAAATGAATCTCAGGTCATTTATATAATTATTCAAGTAAATAACTTTTTCATTGGTTGATTTTGAGTATATAATGGATATTTTTATATGAAATTCGATTTTAAGTCCACCACTACTACTTTAAAAAAAATTAAGTTTACATTAATATTCCACTATAAACATGTTCATGCTTGATTTTAATTATAACTTTCAAAAACCATCATAAATATAGAATCAAAATTTTCTAATCAATTGTATCCACAGTAATATTCTAAAACATTAATTTCTAGTCATATATATATTATTACATTCACCTATACATCTAAATAATATCATTTTGGATTCCTTTGTTTTTTTTCATGGGGTACCAATAAATTCCAAGACTTCATCCTAAGTAGAATTACAACAATAATAACATTTCTATAAAATTTCCCAATTATTTCAATGGAATTTTATTATTAAAATGCACCCTTTGATCCTTTCTCTATTTTAACCATCTAATATTAATCCTTGGAGAGAAATCATTACTAATAACTCCATCACATCACAAAAATGTTCCTAAAAATAAAAAATATTCAAATTAAGAAATATAGTGTTCTCTCAAAAACAAATTCATTTAATTAATATAAAAACCTTGAATAAAATAACACTAAATATATTTTACCTTATCAATACTATAATGGAAACAATTATATTATAATGTCTCTATCATTAACTATATCATGAAATTATAAAAGAATAATATAATAATTAGTAATAAACACTTTATTCAAGATCTCTATTAAATAAGATATTATCACAAATTTGATAGGAAACCACCTCTTTATATTTTCTATAATAAATCAGGAAACTTTTATATTTTCAATTCATTACATAACCAATAAAAATCCATTTTAGAATATTTGTATTTTTTTTAGTCCTAGAAGGAAAAAAACATAATTAAAATAAAATATTATAATATTTTAAATTAAAATCAATAATTAAAAAAACCTATTTAGGGATTCTAGTTTGTTAAAGAAATATGATATATTACAAAAATTTACAAATAAAATTACAATAATAGACATGATTAATTTGTTTTAAATACTAAAGAAATGTTGATAAATATAAATAATTTTTAATATAAGATTTTATTATCATATTTCATTACATGTGCCTTAATACTTGTAAAATTTTATGAATCCATTGGTTTCTTATGTGAATTATTCATCCTTATATCATGGTTTTAATGATAAAGAATAATAGATATATAAAAAAACAATCCTATTAAAACACAATATAAAAAATATTATTTATGTTTATTTGTAAAATGTTAAATGTAGTATATTAAATATTAACAATGGACCCCATGTCTAGTCAATTTATAGTTTTTCCATAAATTGGATACTATAAATATCATTATAGTTTAAAAATTTATTGAAATTACCCCCATTGATCCTTAAAGAAATATATATAAATATTTGAAGGGAAAATGAAGATATATTTTATACGAAGAGTATAGAATTTTACAGTATCATAAAAATTACATAAAGATTCAATCATATGTTGTTTAATTATCAAATTAGATGGTATCATGGTGTGGTCTAAATAGAATTTCATCTTATTTCTTTGATTTCATTCTATATGAGTTCCATCCTAACTATTGAATTCAACTCTTTTTAGAAAGTTATCCCATTATATAGGGTGGATATAAACAAATTTATATTAATTTATATTATTAAACTATAATTAACATAGTAGATCAATTATGGGATAACAAATATGAAAATTTACATCATGTATATGATCTCATGTTGGGATCTCAACCATTCATACTCGGGAATATCATATAAACTCTTAAGACGAATCATGTCACTACTAGATTATCTTAATATTTGTCCCCTTTTATTTAAAAAATCATCCAATAGAACATGATATGAGACATATTGGTATGATAAAATTATTTATCAACATTTATATAAACAAAGTAAAAAAAATATTTTTTTGTTATATAACATAAATTTTTTTCTATATAATAAAAATAAATAATAATTTATCCCTAGTGGAGTGTATCACATAATTCTGTTATAGTATGGTGTTTTGCGTTTGATGCATTCTATTTATTTTCTTCACCTATATATTCATTCATACATTAAAAATTTTGAATCAAAAAAATTAATATATGTAATCTCAAAAAGAATTTTTCTAGTTACATTGTGTCCTAAATGAATCCTCATCCAATCTGTTGGTGATTGGATCCTAGGTTCCTTGTTTTGCGATGTTAGTTTATATTGCCGGTGGGAGGTATTTCAATTCATCCTTAGCATCCATAAAATAATGTTTTATAATAAGTTGATGAAATGATTTATAATAAATTTCAATTACTATTAGTATGAATTTAATATAAATTATTCTATTATAAATTAAATCTTCAAGGAATAATGAAGAGTAAGTCACCATTTTTTTAGAAAATCAAAAAATTATATTATAATGTTTCCCTAATGCCCTCTAAAATTATATCTATAAATATAGGAAAGTCATTTTTAAACATATATATCATAATCACTACAAGAATTTGAATACATCCCCTTATATAAGTAATTAAAAGGGTATTGTTGGGGTTAAATGGTAGACAACATACATTCAATCTAATTTTAAAAATTTGACCATTACCGTTGGCATTAATAAGTCTCACTAATAATGTTACAATACTTTTGATTCAGAATTTATACATATCAAATTTCTGTTCCTGTATATTTAAAAATCAAAAAAATAATATGAAAACAATTTTACTATCATTTTTTGTCCCATGAGATTTAGTACTTCTTTGTAGAAAACATTACTTATTACTATACATAGTAAATGTTCTACTATCTGATGAATATAAACATTAAATTTCTTCATTAAAATTATCATAAATCGTATTTGTCTAAAAAATAAGTCTTTCCTTTTTTAGACAAGGATTTGGACTTTAGTGAGGTTTACCATGTTGAAAAACATTTGGAACATCAATCTAATACTAGTACTGATACAATCAGACTTACATTAATAATGATTATTATATTGACATTGCGATGGAATTACCTCAGGTAAAATGTTGTTTATAATAATAATACAAATACTTATTCCTAATGAATTGAATATCTTTAACACTGTGATGGTATAAATCAATATTATGTTGGGAATTCAGTTACAAGTGATCTTTTAAGTACCATCTAATTTGATGTCATTGTAAAAAGAATAGAAATATGAATATTGGAGGGTTTCATATAAATACCAACTAATTTGATGAGTTTTGAGAAAATGATTTTTCACTCACAAACTTTATAAATTTTATATAGTATGAACTACTCATTGAGAAACTTTGTATTTCTTTAGATAGATCTTTCATTCTAAAGGAATACTTTATTGTGATGTTTCATTAAGAACTTTTGAAATTGTATTTTTGTGAGATCGTTATTATGTTTATGGGATTTTGGGGATAAGAATATTGTGATTCTGATCAATCATATCGATGGCTTCCAAGGCTAGGAAGATAGAGGTAATATGATCATCGTATCAAGGGGTTCAAGAGATTGTAAAATAGGGAAAATCCAATCTTTATAATGAGGTATTTATTAGTATGGAAAGACATACTTTATTGTAAAAAAAACTAAATATTACTTTAGTCAAGATTATTTATTACCCTAATATTAAGGATAAACACATTATCTTTTTTAATAATATCTTGTGTCTACTTCATATATTTACATAGCTATTATATTACTTGTCTTTTAATGTGTTCAATTACACTACATGTAATAGAAATTCAGTCATAGTGTTCAACATTATAATTTTTTCATTTTATTTTTATTTTAATTATTAATATAATAAAAAACATTTATTTAATTTCATCCATCATGATTATGATTATTTTACTCCAATAAATTGGATCTACTTTGATTACATTATTTAATCTAATATAATTAGACTAAATCTGATTTTGATTTTTGGATTCTAATAATCGGATTGAGGGCCAAGTCCAATAACATTATTTAAGAGGATTTTGGTTTTTTAAAAAGAATTTAAATTAATATCCCCATATATTAAGTAAATTCATTTGATCATAATTTTATGATCCTATAATTGGTATCAAAACAAGATTCCACTACTGATATGCCTGTTGAGTTTTTACATTATTTACTATTGCATGTTATTCATTTTTATATAATTTTTTTATCAACTATATTACTTTAAAGTGTATATGTGTAATATAATTTTTTTTATTTCAAATATAGAAATTCATAATTTTGTTTAAATAGACAATCTAAATCCAAAAATACCACTATTCATTGATGGTCTTGATTTTCAGCAATGGAGAGATAGGATGATTTTTTTTGTACACACTAGGATTGATACTTTTGTAATGTTTACTAGAGAATAAATATTACCAAATTAGTAATTCACTAATTTTATACATCATCAATAACAAGAGCACTAGTTAATCTACAGAGTATGGAATACATATTTAGGTTCTATGATATTAATTTTTTATAATCGAATATCCCCATTTGAAGCTGCAAATAGTATATGGAAAATATTTATGTCACACACCATGGTACTTATAATTTTTTTGAGACATGGAGGGCATTCCCTTGAGAAAACTATAATAATTCTTACTTCACACTAGGAGAATTAGAAAAAAGATGCAATAGAGTTTCATGAAAATTATAAATAGTTTACAATATTTTTTTGAAAACGTCTTGATAATGAAATTATATTATAAAATATTATTTATATCATGACCAATGTGTGGTAATAAAATAAAACCATTTTTCGTGAGTATAAAAAATAAAAAATACATGGGTAGACTCAAAAGTAATCTGGAGAAAAAATGGAGGTGTTTCTTTTTCATTATATATTTTATTAGAACCCTTATATAATACAATGGTAGACTCTGATGTAATCTTGAGAAAAAAATAAAAAATGGATTGGTTTATTTTTCTATTGCTTATAACTTAATTATTAAATTACATTGAGAAGAGAATGTTTTCAAAAAATATTTTGAAGATGAAATTTGTAACTCAATCTTATTCTAGAACTTATGAACATTTTAATAAATAATTTACTAATATTTCCATAAGGACATAAAATATAGTAAAATGGAATAATTTCAATATCAACATAATAAAATTCCTAAGGATAAAGGTTTCATAAATGATTTTGAGGTTCCATTCTTTGAATGTACGAAAGATGGACATATCTGCCATGATTTTCCAAAGATGAATTAGAAATAAAAAAGGATAGAATTTCAGAAATAAATGATAAAAAGTAGTAAATTCAAAAATCATGAATTTTATAAAATATTTTGACATTTACAATGCTAGTAGTGTTGATTATTTTGAATTTTATATTCTTAATGAATTTTCTAGATAGAGGAACATATTTATTTTTTCTAATGAACCAGTGGAAAAAAAATATCTCTTGTATAATGTACCAACATTGGAATCCATCACCAATATGTCTTTAAATGAAATCTTTCCTTATGAGAACAATTCTATATCATCTAATGATGATTCACCCTTAGTAGAGGATAATACTTTACTATTTAAAAATAACATTTCCATTTTTTCAAATTTTTTATGAAAAAAAAAATCATATGATTTATAATAAACATGATAATGCTCAATCGAAACATGATAATGATATTTCAAGAATAACCATTCTGTGTAATGAAATATTATAGCATTATAAAGATATTTATAAGACTAATTTTTATGAATAATCAATTTATACATATTTATAAATTGTTTTTTCTTGGAAAGATGATCTAGAAGAATATACATATTTATAAAAATAATAATAAGGATGATAAAAAATTAATTTTAATAATTAAAATCCCAAATTTCGAGTTTCACAAATATTTTATCAATGTTTAAAACCGGAAAATAAAACATTAAAAAAATTAAAAAACAAATACGACCTGATGGAACAATTTCTAGAATGTGGATTTCATATAAGAATCAAAATTTGAGTAAAAATTTTGTTTTTCCAAAATGTGCATGTTTATCATAGAATTCCAAAGTTGTGGGGAAAAGAAGAAGAAATATTCTTCAAAACAATTCCAAACACTTGGTTTTCACAATTTGTTTTTTCAAATCAAATTTTTATTCCAAAAATTTAGTTTTAAAAAATTTACGAAGACAAAAAATTTGTTATGATAGTCAAATTTTTTCTGAGAAAACAAAGGTTGTAAAAAAGAAGAATATATAAAACAGTGATAGTGTGTGTTTTAGGAAACTGACTAGAAATAAATATTCCATCATGATAATAATCAATATGAAAGGTGGAGAAGTAACTATTGAAGTTAACTCACAAAGATTATCAGATTACGTTATATTTCTCTAAATTGAAAATATTTGATTTCAAATGTTTTATTTATTTTATGACTTCTGAAAAACCATTTAATCATATGTCATTTATTCAATGAATTCTACCATGTTATCTTTACGAATGATAATTATTTAGAACATAGTACCAAGAGAGATTTTATTCTTTTTTACACTACAAGAGAATGTTTATATAGTTAACATAGAATACTTTAGGATCTAAGGCTTACCATTTCATTAGTTTAAGGAAAGATCAATATTTTTTATGGAATTTAATGTTTTGAATCTTTAACCTTAGAAACATATGTATGTTTACAAAGAAAGGACTTTCTAAAGATATACTAGAAACTATATTTCATACTTTAAAATTCTATAACCTTTGTCAATATGGTATGAAACATTTTTCATGTTTTAAATAAAATAGTGTAGTCTCAAAATATGATGCATTAATGTTAGTGTGGAAATATATATTTAGACCTACAAAAAATGGGAGTATTGGTCAAAAATTATATTTATATGTCTTAGTTTATGTTTACATTAGATATATTTCATTTTATTTTCTCACAATAAAATATGATTTCATTAGCTATTTTAAATTTTTTTTACCAAGGTTCGAAGATGAATAAACATCTCCATGATAACTATTCATAGTAATCATGGTGGAGAATCAGAAAATTGTGATTTTGAACTTTTTTGTAGTATGAATGCTTTAGAAACTATCTTTTCTTCTCCTATAGCTACTAAAAATGGTTTTGTTGAATGATGAAATATAACTCTTAAATAAATGACTAAATCTATGATGTGTGAATACATAGTTGCAAATCAATTTTGGGCTTAAATAGTTTTTACATTTTATTATTCTATAAATCTAGTATTTATTATACCATTCATAGTAAAACACTTTTTGATATGTAGAAAATATGATGTAAAAAGGTTTCTTACTTAAATCTTTTTTTGGACTCAAAGTAATCAATATGAATACTAAATATAATTTACATAAATTTTAATGAAAATCTAATTAATGAATTTTATTAGGATATTATACTACTAATAAGGCATATATATTTTTAATAAAAATTATATACTATTGAAGAACTATTACACATTATTTTTTATGAAACTGGTTCTTTTTAATTCAAAATTCGTCAAACTATATCCTCATATGTTATTTCTAAAACTTATTTTTAACCATTGTTATAAAATTATTCTCATAATTATATGAATAAATAATTATTTTATGAACTTATTCATAAGAAATATTTTCCAAATGTGGTAGAATAATAGATTTTTTATTGAAAAATAAGTCTGTTTTTTTAAAGGAATCATCCTAGTGAATGTATCATTGGTGATGTAGATCAACATGTTAGGATTACAACCTCCTTATAAAATGAAATTGAACATCAATATTTCTTATAAAAATTTGAACCAAATTAATTTGTTGAGTGTTTAGATGATTAGTATTGGATTAATGAAACAATAGATGAGATCAATGAATATTAATGGTGAAAAGTCTGAGAATTTGTTGAACGAACAATATAAACTTTTATAATTGGAGTATAATAGGGATTTCAAATAAAAATGATATTAAAATGTAATAATTATTATAAATAAATTTAAACTTGTTGTTAATGGTCATAATAAAAAGGAGTGAATAGGTTTTGAAGAAACATATATTCCAAATACTACAATTGAATCTATCTAAAACCAATTAGTATTTTTAGTAATTTTTATGTTCAAAATATTTAAAGTAAATGTGAAGTGTTCCTTTCTTAATGGACATGTTCCTGATACTATTTATTGTGAAAAACCCCATGTTATTAAAATAAGAAAAAAAAATACTAAACAAATTTATAAACATACCAATGCTTTTTATGCACTTAAACAAGCCACGCAAGCATGGTATTATAGGTTAAAAATTATTTTGTTACAAAATATATTTAACAGAGCAATATATCCCACCCTTTTCATTGATTAATTTGAATAAAATATAAAAAAATTTCAAATATCTGTTGTTGATATTATACTTAGATCAATTCAAAAAATATCAATAGTTTCATTTGTGCATGTTGTGAATTTTGAGTTTTAAATGTGTATGATGGTCGAGTTAACAAATTTTCATGGTTCTCAAATATCACAAAAAGATGAAGGAACTAATACATACCATTATAAATATATAAAATATATTATTACAAAAATTGGATATCACAATATTAAAAGTATATGTACTCCAATTGATACAATTGATACTGTATATTTATATGAGGCTTGACAAAGAATTGTTCAAAATATTTTTAGAGGTATGACATGAATCATACTTTACATTACTTATAGTCATCCATATTTAATGTTTATCATATTCTTATGAGCATGATATAAATAAAATCCAATGAAAATCAACTTTATAAGATTTGAATTCAATTCTTTATTTTATAATGGGATATATGAATTTAGGAATTTTCAATTAATCTAGAAATATCATTGAATTTAAAAGATTTTTGGATGCTGACACTTTTGGATATAAAATATATTAAAAATTACGTCATAAATTTTTTATATATTAATAGATTCTATATTAGTTTGGTGTTGTATGAAACAACACTCTATAGAACATTACACTAATAAATATGAATATGTTTCACCAAGAAGTTGTTGTGCTCAGGTTTTGTGGATGAAACAAATACTCAAAGTATATGGAATGAGTTTTAATAAAAATAAAATAATTTATGATAATGAAATTTCATTTACTTCAGTAAAAAAAATAGCATAAATAACGTGATATGCACATAAATATAAGACATTATTTCTTTTTAGATCCTACACTTAAAGGTGATATCATTTTACAATTCATCAAATTGTAATAAAAAATTTCTTATATATTTTCAAACCCCTTTAGATTTGAAATATTTTTATAAATTAAACAAAATCTAGGAATAACCAACGTAATGTTATCACCCACATCTACTTATTTCTAGCCTATTCTTTAAATTATGTTACACTTTTTCATTGTGTGAGTATATATTTTTAATTTTTCATAAAACATTTAGTTTTATATGTTTTTAGTTTTTGTAAACCATTAATCATAATGTGTTTTTAAGACACAAACATGTTTACAAAAATTTCAGAGTTAGAATCCTCATTTTTTTTCAGATTCATTAATTCTAAAAAACATTTCAGACCCAAACTTATAAAAATCAATTTTAAAATACATTCTTTGTAAAATGTTTTTTAGGTTTTATTGTAATAAATTTTTACCTCTAAAATTATTTCGTTTATTTTTATTTATTAACTACATCATTATAATATTTTTATTTAAAAAACTATCATATATAGTTTTCCTTTATAAATTATCATATTAACCATTCATTAAAAACAAATCATATATATTATTTATAAGACTTCCGTGATATTTGTTGTTATGAAAAACTAAGAAGAACATATGGAATTGAATTTTCTATTATTTTCATTTTATCAATATATCATTATGTTGAGTTCCTTAATTTAGGTTGTTACAAATATAGTTTTATAAAAAAATGGTTTCCAATTTTTTTTAAAAATTCCCAACTAAATTAATTCTCAATTTGATAAAAAAAATAAAAATATCTAGATCTGAAAAATTATTTTAAAATATTCTTTCGATGGATCGTGACTGTTAGATAAGATTGGATTTTATTATCAACTATATATCATATTATGGAAGATGAATCATCATCCCAATGTCTATATCAATGAGGTCCACCATCATGTCCCACATTGGGTTTTAAGGTTCTACACTCCTGAGTTGTTGTAGCCTTCATGTTACTTTGTCAAAAATCTTTTTATTTCATCAAAAAATTATATACCAGTTCTTGATCTGATGGTGAGAAAAGAGGAATATGTGAAGTTGTTAATATTTAAAAAAATATTTGTTGAGATATTATTCTATTATAAGTATCATATAAATCATTAATTGATAACCTGTTTTCGAGTATTGGAATATATTTTTGAGGAGATAATAGATATTGCTTTTGATTTTTTACTAACTGAGATAGTTCTAGAATTCTAATAATTTTTACAGTCTCATAAGCAGGATGGGAAAGAGAAAAAATTCTTCACTATATATGGAATGGGGTATATGATTTCATGTAAGAATGATGTGAATTTGGTTTGAGTACCCACAGAAGATGAAGTGTATTACCATTCACACATGTTTCAGAATAATTTTTGTAATTTTGATAATAAAAAATCAAAGGATATTTACTTTGTCATTAAGAAAGTGTACTAACAATTTCACATCTTACTGTACAAAACAATGTTTTTTCTTTATGGATGCCATGATTCCTAATACCATAAAAAGGTGAATGAGATATGTTAATTGTATAGGATGTCTTTTGGACATTTTAGTGAATTTTAGAATAATGGAGTAGATAAATTTCATCATCATAACCTTAAAGAACCTTAAAACTCTCTCAATTAAGTCAAATATCATAACCATTCATCTATTGCAATAAATATAGTTGAAAACTCTGGGGGGGGGGGGGTTAGTGATTATAATAATTCATTTCGAATGAGGGAGATAATATTATTTATATGTGATGATACGATGAAAATATTGATATTGGTCTTTGATGGAAATTAAAAGATGTTTATTTATAATGCTGATAGAGGTAATTTAGAAGAAAAATCATAAATAAAACAAGAGGAGGATGATAATAAGAAAAAGAAGATAAAATTATAAATCTCCCCCATAATGATGAAATGAAATAGAATAATATAACTGATGATGATTTGAATGATATGATGAAACAAATTAAGAAATTACAAGGGGATCTAGATATCAGACTCAACCCTACAAGAAGATTATTATTCGATAATCATATCGACTAAAAAATTGAATGAATAAGGAAAGAAAAAATTTAATAACAAGTTATAGGAAGACCATTTTATTGAAATATTGGTGAAAGGATATAAATTGGCCTCATAAAACCAAGTGCTAAAAAATTCCCACACCAATCATTTTAATATTGAATGTGGTTTAGTTTACAATGAAAAAATTGTAATCTATTCCAACATATATTCTACTATAGATAACAAAAAACAAAATATGGATGATGAAGAATCAATTGCAGAAGTTGATGAAAAACAATCAATACTGGAACCAATTTGTATAGTAGTTTTTATAATGCTTGATAATTAGTGGATGATCTTGATAACACTATTAATAAATAAGTTAAATGAAAATATGGATAATATAAAGAAGAATATGAACAAGTATAAATAGAAATTGAATAATAAATAGAGTAAGAATAGGATGGGAATGAATTTGATGATGAGAAAGATACTAAATCTAATAAAGAATCATTAGAATTTTTATCTTCATAAGATATATCCACAGAGAATAAAAGTTTATTATAAAGTCAACAACAATGTTGATGATATTTTGGAGTTATCATATGATGAGAAATCTTCTATGGAATGTGAATAGTATGTTCCAAATAAATATAAAAATAAATATATAGAACATAATACCATCACTTGAAAAATAAAACCTCATAATGTCCACCAAGATCAGTCAAACTCTTCTCAAACTATATCTCTAAAAGGTGTTGATTATAGTATTCATTAATTGAAAATTTTTGAACAATATATTGTTTTTTTTCTAATAAATGAGTCTCAATTATATATTACTCATGAAATTACCAATCAGAAAACAAAATATACAATTTTTTTAATAATGGATGTGATCCAGATTGAAGATGAATAAAATTTTATCGAAAAATTTGTTGTAATAAAAAAAAACATGAAATTAGAAGGTTATGTGGTCGAACTAGGTAGATTCTAAAATAATAATTAATGAATTTTTTTTGATGAAGCAAGGAAGATCATGGTATAATCAAATAATTCTTATAATCTGTTATCCAATGACATGTATAATAGTGTAATGTTTGTTGAATCATTTTGAAATGTGTCCAACAACCATACTAAATATGTGAATGCATTGAAACAAACAGTCCAAGATATAAATTAGGAGTTGAAAATTCCAATTTATTTTTAGGGTAAATTAACCATACTAAGAGACCATAAGAAATATTTGAGATGATGGAGAAGAATTGGAGGGAATTCAAGAAGATGAAATATTTCATCAAGACATTGAAAAAGAAATAATAATTTTTATTTATAAATATACATTTTATTTTTTTAATAAATTTGAACTTTAGAAAATGAATGAGTTGCCTTTTCATCCAAATTTAATTTTCTAAATTTCCTTCTAATTTCAATTGGTGATATGTAATTTCACATTTATAGGGATGACAAGAAACTTTAAAAACTTTTCTTATTTAACATATCATTCTAGTAAATAATGTTTTCATTCCCCATTACATTTTTAAACTATGAATGGGGGATATATTTTTTAAAAAAGTTATAAATTATTAGATGGGGAGAAGGTTTATAAAATAAATTTGATATATTAAGGGATAAAATTTCATTTAAAGTAATGAATGTTTTATTGAAAGGGGATATATTATTATAATGGGGAGTCTATCATTTTGAACATCATAGTCACCATATCATTTAGAATAGTTACAAACTCTAGTAGGTGTATGTTTTAAATAATGATCCAAAAAATATGGTCTTAAAATAAATGGGATAATAAAATTTCAAGTTATTTTTTATTTATCTTTGGGGTTTGGGATTTCCATAAAGTGGGGGATTATTGAGTCAATAGTTATAATTATCACTTTTCCATTCCATTTATTTTAAAAATAAAAAAACAAAATAAATCATGATTAATATGTTTTTATGTCTGCAAAGGATTATAATGTTTTTTGGAAACAATTACCTTTTACCAATCATATAAAATGTTGTAATGTGTTATGAATAATAAAATTAAATTTATTCATTGTGATTTTCATAATGAGTATGAGTGTGATAAATTATACTCACCTTTATTAGAATCAAATTTAGACAATAGTCATGTCTATTGTATTAACAAAAGTCATGAAAATCATTCTGGCACCAATACCGATAATATAAGACAAACACACATAATGATTACTATATAGAAATTGTTATGGAAGTCCATTTAAATGACTGATTTTTATATTCAGAATATAAATAATTTTTTCTAATTTAATTTATATCATTATCAATTTTATTTTGTTAATAAATATGACATTTTTGATTTAATTACATGGGATATGTCAAGCACTAGCGGTCCGAAGTCATTGTAACAAACTCACAAATATGACCATTGGTGGATTGTAAATAAATACCAGTTAATTTGAAGAGTTTAAAGCCAATTGTTTTTCAATCTAAATATTTCTAATGTTTATATAGTGTGAAATACAAATACATATTATATATTTTTATATATATAGAGTTTTTGTTATAAGGGAAACCTTTTTAGGGTTGATTCATTAAGAATTTTCGAAATTGTATTCACAGAAAATAATTGTTATGATTGAGGGATTCTTAGGATATCAAGATGAAATATCATATCCATCTGTAAAAGGGATTCAAATTTGAGGAATACAGAACTAATCCAATCATCATATTGAGGGATTTCTAGTATAAGAATATTGGAAAAATATGATCTTCATAATGAGGGATTTTATGGAATTGATAGATAGGAATTAATTTACGTATAAAATAGTGGATACATTTATTCAATTTTATTAACAATTGTAATCACATGGTTAATATATTGAAATTTTTTATAAGATCTTTTAATCCGTTTTTATTTTTACATAGCTATTTTATTACTTGTTTTTACTTATTTCCAATTTCACGGCATTTAATAGAATGTGGGTAATCATATTGAACATTATATTGTGCTTATTTTATCTTTATTATACTATCTAGAATGATAAAACTACATTTATTTTATTGTTCCAGTCATGATTACGATTCTCGTACTCTAATAAATTTGATCAATAGTGATTTTTATTCTTAAAATGATATAATCAGACTATATTAAATTCCGATTATGTGATTCTTTTAATCAGACTAATGGACGAGTCTAATAACCTACTTTTAGAGGCTTTGGTTTCTTTAAAACTATATGGTATATGATTTAAATATTTATTTCACCCTAATTTCAAGTATATTTATATGATCATATTCTTATGATCCTAAAACTAGGTTTCTACTTTCTTTTTTAAACCATTTATTGTTAACCTTATAACATTTTCCAAATTTCAACATATATAATATTTCATTACTCAATACAGTAATTATGAGTTTTCTAAAATAAATTATCCTCATAAGTGGTAAAAAATTTAATTTTTATAATATAAATATAGTAATAAAAAGATAATTTTATAAAGAATAATATAGAATATTAAATAATAAATATGGACAGTTATAATGTTCATTGAAATATTTTTTGTATTTAAATGTTTGAAGGATTTGGAAACTCAATGAAATATATTATCCCTATATTGATATCCCCTCTAAACTAAAATGTATAATGTACATTAGAACCACTGTGAAATGATTTTGATATCCCTATGAAAGGTTCATCCATAGTGTAATTTTCATTTGACCAAATATTTGTTTTTAGTTTATTCCATTATGAAAATTTTATTCTTATTAAATTTAAAAAGCTATAAAATTTCCCTATATCCATAGTTATATACCCAATGTTTGCAGAACCATCAATGTAGGTATTCCTACAAACATGATAAGCCATTGATCTTGCCAGTAAACCCATGTGAGAAGGAAAATTGACATGGTTGAATGGTTTGTTGTTGTAGGAGAATAAATAAACCAATTAACAAGGTGGTAAAAGTTTAGGTAAATTTTTTTGGAAATGGTTAGACCCATGGTCAACATGGATGGTAGTACTGTGAGATAATACTTCCATGTTCAACATTAATTTTGTTCATAGGAAACTGTTATATCCATTGTCCACATGGGTTATGGTCATAATTTTCTATGATTACACTCCATATATGAATGATTGTTATAGGGGTTCCATATCCCAACAGTAGATATTTACCATGGAAATATAGCCACTTACGAGCACATTCCATGAGCACTATGGTAGTATGATTCACCAATGACCACGATAAACATGTAATAGGGACATTTATCAATGTACAATAAATTTACATATAATTAATTAATAAAAAATATATACATATATCTATTTAAATATTATGTGTTGTAGAATAGGTGAAAAACCTCAAAACATTTACTAATAGGTTGTAGGATCATACCAGACAGGTGGAAAAAATTATCAATTTGGAGATATATTTCCATGGTTAAGACCCAACCATGGATATATTCTATGTCAATGAAGATAGAAACCATAATAACCAAAATTATTGTGGTTTCATATCATGATTTCTTAGGTGCTATTTTTGTGGTTAAAAATCATTTCTATTTTATGCCTTATACACGCACACCCGAGTCGAGGGATGATAAATGTTATCTTTTCCTATTTTCTTCTAATAGTGATGAAGTGACCCAAATGTATATATAAAAACTACAACTTCAGAAACTAATATTGATTCACTACATATCCATTATATTAATTTCAATAAATCCTTATAGAATTTATAATTAGATAAAATTTAAATAAACACATCATTTCGTTATAAATATGATTTTTATCAATATTACAAATCATAAGAGATATATTCAATACATACATAGTTTAAACCACATAATTGATATCAAAATATATTAAAACTCCTACTTATAAAAAATACTTGAAAAATTATTCCATACTAGGGAGTAATTACAAAAATATCATATAGGGTTTTTAAGGAATTAAGAAATTCAATTTTGAAATTATGGAAGACTCACTAGAAGTGATTTAATTTATTATAAATACTTTGATATTATTAAAATCATTTTATATATAAAATTTTTTCTATTAATGTTAAACATATTCTC
This sequence comes from Viscum album, assembly GCA_963277665.1. Lineage (NCBI taxonomy): Eukaryota > Viridiplantae > Streptophyta > Magnoliopsida > Santalales > Viscaceae > Viscum > Viscum album. The sequence goes on along the minus strand of OY728121.1, from coordinate 261,090,611 downwards.
ATGAAACAAATTTCATAAACCTACATAAACATAGTGGGAACTTATGAAAAAATTAATTTAAAAACATATATTAGTATCAATTATAACAATATATTTTAAATACATATCGGATTATGAACACTGCATTTATAAATAAAATATTTCATATTAAAACGAATATTTCATTAGAAAATGAAATTCACTGATTACTTGTAATGTTATTTTCAAGAATAATAAAATCCATGAGGAAAACAAGAACATTGATGGTTAGAAATGTCACGACCCGCCCTCGGGGTCCGTGCCGTGACTACCCCAAGCCCGCCTTCCATAGGCCAGGGGTTGGCGACTATCACCAAGGCGTAAATCCCGGTAAAAAGGGAAGGCATTGCCTTTGATAAGTAAACACACACCACAGAGTAAACAAGCGGAAAGTAAACACTAAGCAAGCAGAGTACGACTGAAAGTGCGGAAAGGTAAATGGGCCAGAATACAAACCCAAACTGAAAGTAAAGTACAACTCGAAAAGGGAAAAAACAGAAACTGTAAAGTAAAAGCCGCTACTCCGAGCTGTCCACCGGAAATCCCACCTGAAGGGTGGGTACAGATAGCTCCTCTGCTCCACGGGTCCCGCCGTCCGTTCCGTGCACGTCCCGCCCAGTGGTCCACCTTCGGGTACCGTCCCGCTCTACAAGCCTCAGCTAAGTCAACGCTGTCCGTCGTCTGCTACCAACACAACGTAGTGCGGGCGAAGCCCGTGCAGGGGTGAGTATAAGCTACTCAGTAGGGACCCCGAGACCCCTGAAGGTCTCTCAAATCCACAAAGGATAAACCACGAAGAAAAGTACAAACACGAAGTAACAACCGACACTGCTTAGGTATATGCCCATACATATACCTAAGTCATCAATTAAAATACGCTCCAACCTCCGAGCCCAAGTACAACTCAGTCCACGCAGGAAAGTATACGTATTCCACATAGGAAAGCAAAACATAATCCACACAGGATTGCACAACACAATCCTCACAGGAAAGCAATAGGATTCAGCTCACACAGGTAAACTTCTTCAAGGACGATAAAGATGATCACTGATCCATCTAAGTCGTCGGACCCACGAAGGATCGATAGGTAACTAACCCCCGCAGAAGACCCACACAAGATCGGGCTCACACAGAACCTGTAGGCGCTGGCTCACACAGAACCGCTGAGCGCAAGGACCCACACAGGATCGGGCCCACACAGGACCTGTAGCACTGATCCACGTAGGATCGCTGAGTGCTGTAGTCGTCGTCGTCGAATCCACACAGGATCTCTGTACTGTCGTCGTCGAATCCACACAGGATCTCTGTACTGTCGTCGTCGCAGTCACAGTAGCAGTCGTAGCAGTAGAACAGTCGCAGCCAGCACTAGGGTTCCCGCACACAGCAAGCTCGTACGGAGGGTCCGCTCCACGAGCCGAGAGGCTGATACATCAACTGTCACAAAGACCAGAGTTGATGTATCCAAAAGTTCCGTATCGTCAACAGGAACTCAACGCAATAGACGGCGCGTCGATCGGACGCCCGGTCTGAGAGTTATTGGCATTTTCGTCTCCGGGGCCCGGTTGGTTTTTAAGGCAAAACCAACCCGACCGTATTCCACCTGCGTCCAAACCTCGGGCGGAGTATGCCAAAAGATCCGTCTCACTAAGAGGAACACTACGCGACTGACGGCACGTCAATCGGACGTCCGTAGCTCAAGATATGAGCGTTTCCGTTCCGAAGGCCCGGTTGGTTTCGTGAACGAACCAACCCGGCCGAACTCAAAGTAACCTGAAACCTTGAGTGCGATATACCGAAACGACCGTCTCGATCCAAGGATCGCGTTGCCGCTGACGGTTCGTCGATCGGAGGTCCGAGGCTCAAGTTATGAGCCAAAAACGAAATCTGGTTCGAAACGGGGGGGGGGGGGTCCGGGTCCGGGCCGACCCCGGCCCGACCCCCACCCCCGGGGGGGGCGCGGCGGCGCGGCGGCGGCGCGGCGGCGGCGGCACGGCGGCGCGGCGGCGGGCCGCGGTGGCTGGCGCGGGCGCCGCACGCGGGTGGCACGCGGGGTGACAAACCCCCGCGTTTTGAGGGGCGGCGCGGCCTTTGTGCCGCGCCAGTTTCTTTTAAAACCGCCCCCCCACGTGGGGGGGGCCTGCTGGCGCCCGAACCAAGGGGGTCGGCTGCCCCCTTCCCCTCAAGAACCGCCCCCCTCATTAAGAGGGGGGTTTTGTTGAACCGGCCTGGGGATTTATTCCCCCGGTTTTATGTCATCCGGCCGGCCAGCTGGCCGGCCGGTTTTTACCAACGGGACCGAAATTCCGGTCCCGCCTTCGACTTCCGACGACGGCGGCCCGGCCGCCGGTCTCCTCTTCCGCCGCGGCCCGGAACCGGCCGCGGTCTTTTCGTCCCGCCGCGGCCCGGAACTGGCCGCGGTCTCCTCGTCCCGCCGCGGCCCGGAACCGGCCGCGGTGTTCGACGTCCGGCGCGGTGCGACGGCACCGCGCCCCTTTTGCCGTGCCTTGATTTTTTTCAACGCGGCGCGACGGCGTCGCGTTCTTGAAGGTTCTACCTCGGCGTGGCGCGACGGCGCCGCGTAAAATATTTGCACGATCATCCGCGTGGTGCGACGGCACCACGCCACTTGCTTTCATCCGCAAAATAATTAAACAAGAACGATGGAGGGGGGTTCGGCCGTGTTCGTGCGGTCCGCCCCCCCCCCCCCCCCCCTCATGTTAAAAAATAATAACGCAACATAAAACATTTAAAAGTCTCATGTTTGACATGTGAAATCCAGGATCAAGAAAAGGAATAAATAAATATTGAATCAACAACCCCCTACCTTGATATAAGGTTCAAAGATTGAGAACGTTCCGCGGAAGACGACGTCGCGGAGGTCGGGCGTCGCGGTCGTCGTTCGTCAAATCCGTTGACGAAGAGTTATGCCCGAAGAGATACGTCGTTGGCGAATCTTCGTATGCCGACGAAGAAGGTCCGAGGAGGGTGCGGCGTTCCCTCTTGTTGACACCGAGGACGAAGAAGAGAGGCGTCGTTCTTCGTCGGAGTTTGGGCGTTCTTCGTTCTTCGTCAGAGCTTGAAGATAAAGAAGAAGCTCTCCAAAAGCTCTCAAGGAGACAAACAAACAACCCCATAATAAAATAAGATAACATCTTATTTTATTATTACAAAACACACAAGAATTTCAAAAGTTGAAATTCAAAAAGGCTTAACTCCCAAAATTAATTAAGTAACTTAAGTCAATTAATTAGGGGTTAAGTATGTTGAGAGAATTTGAAAGGTTTAGGGGCTCGTGTGGGCCCCACCACACTTAATCCTCCCAAGGGAGGTTAAGTGGGTGTGGGTCCCACTTCCAACCTCCTTTGATAGGTTTTAACAAGTTAAAAATAAAATTGTTCTACACAATTTTATTTAACTCAAACTAATAACCCCTAAAACTAACTTTCAACCCGCAACAAACGCAACTCCCGAAAAGGTCTCTTTAAGCGAAAATCGGCGTTGCGAGTTCATCGGTGCCCTCGGATTTCAATTCCGAGCACCAGATCAAAAGTTAGGAATTCCCGCTCGTTCGTTCACTGAACGTACCCGAGCCAAACTTCGGAAATTAATTCCGGGCACTCCGGGCCTCGGAATCAGGTGCCGTCTGAAACCGCGCTCTTGTAAAATTCTAAAGAAAATTAAGAAAAAATTTCCCTTGAATTTTAAGGGTCTTTACATTACTCCCACCTCAGGGCTTTACGTCCCCGTAAAGATACATCAAAACTAGGGAAAAAAATGAGGGTACTGAGCACGCATCTGAGCCTCCCGCTCCCATGTGCTCTCCTGGAGATTCCCGTGCTGCCATCTGATGCGCACAAGAGGAATCGATCGCCCACGCAGGACCCGCTCCTGTCGATCCTCTATCTCCACCGGGACCTCCGTAAAAGTCGCCCCATCGTCAACGTCAAGCTCCCCATGATCAATGATGTGCGTCGGGTCGCGCACGTATCTCCTCAGCTGAGATACGTGGAAGACGTCGTGCACCCGGTGCAACTGAGGTGGTAGAGCCAGGCGATAAGCCACCTCGCCAATCCTGCTGAGAATCTGGAAGGGTCCGATGAAGCGCGGAGATAACTTGCCACCTCGGCCAAATCTCTGAATACCACGTCGAGGTGAGACCCGCAAGAAGACGTGGTCTCCATCCTCGAACTCCAGTGGCCTCCGCCTCCTGTCAGCATATGACTTCTGCCGGCTCTGAGCTGTCCTCATCCGCTCCTGGATGACCTGGACCTTCTCTGTCGTGGCCTGGACCATCTCCGGTCCCACCAGTGTTGACTCCCCAGGGTATGTCCAGCACAAAGGAGATCTACATGGTCGGCCGTACAACGCCTCGTACGGTGCCATCCTGATGGTGGAGTGGTAGCTATTGTTGTACGCGAACTCTACCAAGGGTAGGTGGTCCTCCCAGCTACGACCAAAGTCGAGGACACATGCGCGGAGCATGTTCTCGAGAGTCTGAATGGTCCTCTCTGTCTGACCATCCGTCTGAGGGTGAAAAGATGTGCTAAGACGTAGCTGTGTACCGAACGCCTCCTGTAACCCCTTCCAAAGCCGGGAAGTAAAGCGGGCATCTCGATCGGAAACGATAGATAATGGCACGCCGTGGAGCCGCACAATCTCTTGAACGTAGAGACGTCCCAAGCTCTCCACTGAGCCCTACTCTCTGATGGGTAAGAAGTGTGCCGACTTGGTGAGTCGGTCAACAATCACCCAGATGGAGTCGTGACCTCTGGAAGTGCGTGGAAGTCCAGTCACGAAGTCCATAGATATGTCGTCCCACTTCCACTCCGGAACCTCCAAGGGTTGTACCAAGCCTGCTGGTACCTGATGCTCTACCTTCACCTGCTGACAGGTGAGGCATCGAGAAACGAACTCTGCTACTGCCTTCTTCATGCCCGGCCACCAGTGCTGTCGTCTGAGGTCCTGGTACATCTTCGCCACTCCAGGATGTACCGCCAAAGGAGAAGTGTGAAACTCTCTCAGCACTTCCTCTCGCAAATCTACTGGTACCATGGTACGTCCTCTGAAAAGGATGTCGTGCTCTGCTCCAAGGGAGAAACCATCAGGTGCCTGTCCCGAGGATATCTGTGCACGCCGTGTCTCACAGTCAGCGTCCCCGCGCTGTGCCTCCCTGTCTCGCTGCAGTAGTGGAGGAGTGACTGTGAGAGACTGAAGAAAGGATGCTCCATCTCTATCCACGAAGGATATCTGCAAAGAGGCTAGCTGCTCCGTCGCCTCCTCGAGTAGCTGAATGCCCGTCCTCCTGCTGAGGGCATCGGCTACTACGTTCCCCTTCCCAGGAGTATAGACTATCTCAAAGTCATAATCCTGGAGGAACTCGAGCCATCGTCGTTGTCTCAGGTTCAGGTCCTTCTGCGAGAAGATATACCTGAGACTCTGATGATCGGAAAAGACTGTAAAGCGCTCGCCCATTAGATAGTGTCGCCATGTCTTCAGAGCGAAGACCACTGCTGCTAACTCCAGGTCATGGGTAGCGTAGTTCTGCTCATGCGGCCTCAACTGTCGTGATCCATAGGCGATCACTGCCCGCTCCTGCATCAGAACACATCCGAGTCCGGTCCCTGATGCATCGCAGTAGACTACGTACCCTACTCCCTCCTCAAGCAACCTCAAGATAGGTGCGCTAGTCAATCTCTGTCTCAGCTCCTGGAAGCTCTGCTGACAACTGTCTGACCACACGAAGGGTTTCCCCTTCTTCGTCAAAGCTGTGAGTGATGCCGCAACTCTAGAGAAGTCTGGAACGAATCTCCGATAGTATCCAGCTAGTCCCAAGAAACTCCGAACCTCAGTCACGCTCCTGGGTGGCTCCCATGCTAATACAGCCTCAATCTTCGCGGGATCTACTGCAACTCCCGCCTCAGAGATAACGTGTCCCAAAAAGTGGACCTCACGTATCCAGAACTGGCACTTCGAGAGCTTACCATAAAGCTGGTGCTCTCGGAGTGTGTCAAGAACAACTCGCAAGTGATAGGCGTGCTCCTCCTCTGTCGTAGAGTAAATCAGAATGTCGTCGATGAAGACCGCGACAAACCGATCGAGGTATGGCTGAAAGATCCTGTTCATGAGAGCCATGAACACTGCTGGAGCATTGGTTACACCGAAAGGCATAACCAAGAACTCATAGTGGCCATACCGACATCTGAAGGCCGTCTTCTGCACATCCTCGTCTCTGACTCTGAGCTGATGATAGCCTGACCTGAGGTCTATCTTCGAGAACCACCGTGCTCCCTTGAGCTGATCAAAGAGGTCATCAATCCTCGGTAGCGGATACTTGTTCCTCACTGTCACCTGGTTCAGGCGACGATAGTCAACACAAAGTCGCAAGCTCCCGTCCGCCTTCTTGGCGAACAATATCGGGGAAGCCCAGGGTGAAACACTGGGTCAGATGAACCCCTTGCCCTGCAAGTCCTCCAACTGTACCCGTAGCTCTCGAAGCTCGGCGGGGGCCATCCGATATGCTGGAGTGGATATCGGGGCTGTCCTGGGGTACAAGTCAATATAAAAGTCTACCTCTCTGCGAGGAGGTAGCCCTGGAACGTCGTCGGGAAAAACGTCCGCAAACTGATCCACCACTGCAGGAAAACCAGGACTCCGCACGTCAACTGCTCCAAGGATAAGGCTAGCCAACTGATGAGTGATGGGCTGTCCTCTCCTCCACGGAAGTCCATCCTGTGCTGCTAAGGCTCCCTTCTCGCCGGTGAAGGTGAACCTGCTCCCGTCGGTGCGTATACAACGCACCTTGCGCCTAAAACAGTCAATCTGTGCATGGACCGTAGACAACCAATCCATGCCCAAGATGACGTCGTAAGGCCTCGACGCTGCTACAAGAAGATCCCAGCCGAAGCTCTCGCCTCCTAGAGTAAGCTCACACTGCCGGCACCAGTGCGTAATCGTCGAGTCTGCTCCCGTAGGAGTCTCTAGCCGTAAGGATCGAGCCAACGGCTCTGTCGGAATCTCCGAGCTCCGAACAAGGGCAGCGGCTATGAAAGAATGACTCGCTCATGTGTCTATAAGAACTGCAGCAAGGGTGGAGTAGACACAGATAGTACCTCGAATCATCTCGGGTGCGTCGTGGTCGTAGGCCTCTGCTGCCTGGAGTTGTGCCTGTCGCTGCCCGCCAGCTCCCTGTGGTCGGGGTGGACCTCCTGGTGGTGGTGGTGGTAGAGCCTCAAAGCGTCGGCCACCACCAGCTGCTCGTCCAGCTCCTCTGCCTCGTCCGCCTCCTCCCTGCGGACCGCCACGGTCGATCCTCTGCCTCTGCCTCGGTGGTCCCTCAACCGTCTGCTGCTCCTCGGCACGGCGGGTCGGGCAGTCACGAGCCATGTGGCCCTGCCCGCCGCACGAGTAGCACTATCTGCCTCTCGTAAGACTGGCTCCGCGCTGTGTGCCCCGCACTGCTGAGCCAGTGCCCTGAGGTCGTCGGCCCGAAGGTCTGGTCTGTCTGGACCCCTGAGTCATCCGCCGACTGCCTGCTGCAGATGACTCTGCCACGTGCCGCCCTACGGTGGGTCTCTGTGCTGGTGTAGACTCAGCAAGGAAGCTCTCGATCAGAAGGGCCCGCTCCAGTACTCCTGTCTGAGTCGGTATGCTGAGGGAGATCAGCGATGCCCTGATCTCGTGTCTCAAACCCTGCTCGAAGGTCCGGGCCCGGAAGAATGGGTCCCGTACCATGTCGGTCGAGTAGCGCGAGAGATCGGTAAATCTCGCCGAGTACTGAGCGACCGTCATGCTGCCCTGCCGCAGCTGTAGAAGCTCCTGGATACGCACCGCACGAAGGGTGGCTGGGACGAACTCCGAGCGGAAGAGGCTCTCAAAGTCCGTCCAAAGTAGGGATGCCTCATCGTGCACCTGGAGCATCAGGCTCCACCATCGTCCAGCTGCTGCGTGTAATAGGCTCGCAGCGAGGATCACCATGAGGTCTGCTGGTGTCCTCACTAGCCTAAACACTCGAACTACTGCCTCCAGCCAGTCCTCTGCTGCCTGGGGATCCGTCTCCCCGCGAAACCTGGGCGGTCGCTGGCGCTGAAACTCATGCAGTGCGCTGAGGCGACGTGCATCGTCAGCGGCTGCTGCTGGAAGCATCGGGGGCTCGGCGGGTAAAGCTACCGCCGGTGCCACTACTGGAAAAGGGCCCTCCACCGAGGCCTCGTCGCTCGGTGGGCTGTCTTCTCGCTCGAATCTCGGAACCCTAGCTGGCTGCCGTCGTGGGGCCATCCTGAAAAGGAAACAGGTGCGCCACGGTCAGAATAGTATACCTGGTGAGCTGATATAAGTAATCACAAAGAAAACTTTGAAACACACACGCAATCAATGTTTTCGTGCATTAAGTCGGAAATCAGAAGTCAGGGTCCTGGTGTACGGATACGTCGGCCGCCGCACCAACACTGGACTCCCTAGACTGATAACCACACTTAATACGCTAAACATTATTGCTTCACATAGAAAAGATCAGAGTTCGCGGTAGAACCGAACTCCTCTGATACCAATTTGTCACGACCCGCCCTCGGGTTCCGTGCCGTGACTACCCCAAGCCCGCCTTCCATAGGACAGGGGCTGGAGACTAGCACCAAGGCGTAAATCCCGGTAAAAAGGGAAGGCATTGCCTTTGATAAGTAAACACACACCACAGAGTAAACAAGAGGAAAGTAAACACTAAACAAGCAGAGTACGACTGAAAGTGCGGAAAGGTAAATGGGCCAGAATACAAACCCAAACTGAAAGTAAAGTACAACTCGAAAAGGGAAAAAACAGCAACTGTAAAGTAAAAGCCGCTACTCCGAGCTGTCCACCGGAAATCCCACCTGAAGGGTGGGTACAGATAGCTCCTCTGCTCCACGGGTCCCGCCGTCCGCTCCGTGCACGTCCCGCCCAGTGGTCCACCTCCGGGTACCGTCCCGCACTACAAGCCTCAGCTAAGTCAACGCTGTCCGTCGTCTGCAACCAACACAACGTAGTGCGGGCGAAGCCCGTGTAGGGGTGAGTATAAGCTACTCAGTAGGGACCCCGAGACCCCTGAAGGTCTCTCAAATCCACAATGGATAAACCACGAAGAAAAGTACAAACACGAAGTAACAACCGACACTGCTTAGGTATATGCCCATACATATACCTAAGTCATCAATTAAAATACTCTCCAACCTCCGAGCCCAAGTACAACTCAGTCCACGCAGGAAAGTATACGTATTCCACATAGGAAAGCAAAACATAATCCACGCAGGATTGCACAACACAATCCTCACAGGAAAGCAATAGGATTCAGCTCACACAGGTAAACTTCTTCAAGGACGATAAAGATGATCACTGATCCATCTAAGTCGTCGGACCCACGAAGGATCGATAGGTAACTAACCCCCGCAGAAGACCCACACAGGATCGGGCTCACACAGAACCTGTAGGCGCTGGCTCACACAGAACCGCTGAGCGCAAGGACCCACACAGGATCGGGCCCACACAGGACCTGTAGCACTGATCCACGTAGGATCGCTGAGTGCTGTAGTCGTCGTCGTCGAATCCACACAGGATCTCTGTTCTGTCGTCGTCGCAGTCACAGTAGCAGTCGTAGCAGTAGAACAGTCGCAGCCAGCACTAGGGTTCCCGCACACAGCAAGCTCGTACGGAGGGTCCGCTCCACGAGCCGAGAGGCGGATACATCAACTGTCACAAAGACCAGAGTTGATGTATCCAAAAGTTCCGTATCGTCAACAGGAACTCAACGCAACAGACGGCGCGTCGATCGGACGCCCGGTCTGAGAGTTATTGGCATTTTCGTCTCCGGGGCCCGGTTGGTTTTTAAGGCAAAACCAACCCTACTGTATTCCACCTGCGTCCAAACCTCGGGCGGAGTATGCCAAAAGATCCGTCTCACTAATAGGAACACTACGCGACTGACGGCACGTCAATCAGACGTCCGTAGCTCAAGATATGAGTGTTTCCGCTCCGAAGGCCCGGTTGGTTTCGTGAACGAACCAACCCGGACGAACTCAAAGTAACCCGAAACCTTGAGTGCGATATACCGAAACGACCGTCTCGATCCAAGGATCGCGTTGCCGCTGACGGTTCGTCGATCGGAGGTCCGAGGCTCAAGTTATGAGCCAAAAACCAAATCTGGTTCGAAACGGGGGGGTCCGGGTCCGGGCCGACCCGGCCCGACCCCCACCCCCGGGGTGGCGCGGCGGCCGGCGGCGGCGGCGGCGGCGCGGCGGCGGGCCGCAGCGGCTGGCGCTGGCGCCGCACGAGGGTGGCACGCGGGGTGACAAACCCCCGCGTTTTGAGGGGCGGCGCGGCCTTTGTGCCGCGCCGGTTTCTTTTAAAACCCCCCCCCCCCCCACGTGGGGGGGCCTGCTGGCGCCGAACCAAGGGGGCCGGCTGCCCCCTTCCCTCAAGAACCGCCCCCCTCATTAAGAGGGGGGTTTTGTTGAACCGGCCGGGGGATTTATTCCCCCGGTTTTATGTCATCCGGCCGGCCAGCTGGCCGGCCGGTTTTTACCAACGGGACCGGAAATTCCTGTCCCGCCTTCGACTTCCGACGCCGGCGGCCCGGCCGCCGGTCTCCTCTTCCACCGCGGCCCGGAACCGGCCGCGTTCTTTTCGTCCCGCCGCGGCCCGGAACCGGCCGCGGTCTCCTCGTCCCGCCGCGGCCCGGAACCGGCCGCGGTGTTCGTCGTCCGGCGCGGTGCGACGGCACCGCGCCCCTTTTTCCGTGCCTTGATTCTTTTCAACGCGGCGCGACGGCGTCGCGTTCTTGAAGGTTCTACCTCGGCGTGGCGCGATGGCGCCGCGTAAAATATTTGCACGATCATCCGCGTGGTGCGACGGCACCACGCCACTTGCTTTCATCCGCAAAATAATTAAACAAGAACGATGGAGGGGGGTTCGGCCGTGTTCGTGCGGTCCGCCCCCCCCCCCCTCACGTTAAAAAATAATAACGCAACATAAAACATTTAAAAGTCTCATGTTTGAAATGTGAAATCCAGGATCAAGAAAAGGAATAAATAAATATTGAATCAACAACCCCTACCTTGATATAAGGTTCGAAGATTGAGAACGTTCCGCGGAAGACGACGTCGCGGAGGTCGGGCGTCGCGGTCGTCGTTCGTCAAATCCGTTGACGAAGAGTTATGCCCGAAGAGATACGTCGTTGGCGAATCTTCGTATGCCGACGAAGAAGGTCCGAGGAGGGTGCGGCGTTCCCTCTTGTTGACACTGAGGACGAAGAAGAGAGGCGTCGTTCTTCGTCGGAGTTTGGGCGTTCTTCGTTCTTCGTCAGAGCTTGAAGATGAAGAAGAAGCTCTCCAAAAGCTCTCAAGGAGACAAACAAACAACCCATAATAAAATAAGATAACATCTTATTTTATTATTACAAAACACACAAGAATTTCAAAAGTTGAAATTCAAAAAGGCTTAACTCCCAAAATTAATTAAGTAACTTAAGTCAATTAATTAGGGGTTAAGTATGTTGAGAGAATTTGAAAGGTTTAGGGGCTCGTGTGGGCCCCACCACACTTAATCCTCCCAAGGGAGGTTAAGTGGGTGTGGGTCCCACTTCCAACCTCCTTTGATAGGTTTTAACAAGTTAAAAATAAAATTGTTCTACACAATTTTATTTAACTCAAACTAATAACCCCTAAAACTAACTTTCAACCCGCAACAAACGCAACTCCCGAAAAGGTCTCTTTAAGCGAAAATCGGCGCTGCGAGTTCATCGGTGCCCTCGGATTTCAATTCCGAGCACCGGATCAAAAGTTAGGAATTCCCGCTCGTTCGTTCACTGAACGTACCCGAGCCAAACTTCGGAAATTAATTCCGGGCACTCCGGGCCTCGGAATCAGGTGCCGTCTGAAACCGCGCTCTTGTAAAATTCTAAAGAAAATTAAGAAAAAATTTCCCTTGAATTTTACGGGTCTTTACAAGAAATCACAAAAATTAAACATTTTCAAAAAAATTACCCTTATGGGTTTGGGTTCACTATAAATCCTTCATCATCTTTTATAATTCCAAAGTGATTACAATTAAAAAATTAGTTATTATCATACAATTTAAATAAAAAATTACATTGAAAAAATATTTTCATATCACAATGATTGGTATTATAAAAATTATTCTTAAAAATAAAGGTATATAAATTCATGGTGGTCATTGAGGACTCAAGAGAATGTCTTTTTAGATATATAAACGTAAATTAATTTTATGTATTTATAATAAGAAACATAAAATTCACCAAAAATTCCATTAAATAAATATTTAAATTTAATAATGAAGAGAATTATTTTAAAAATGATCAAACACTTGTTGTTGACTAATATGGAGATGTATATTGTGATTATCCATGAAATATTTTTAATATATTTCATAACTATTGGAAACTCATAGCATGGTAATATAAATTATTTTCAATAGAAAATTGGTCCTAAAAAGAACTCGAATGGAGGTAGTTTTTGATATAAAATATTTTAAAGCTAAAAAGATATTATTTTAATGAGTTCCCCTCTACCTTGTGCCCACTGGTTCTAAACAAATAGTTCATTATATAACTTGTTACATTATAGGTAATCGCAAAAAATTCTCTCTTTGACTCACGGAAACCACAATGTGGAAAAATAATGGTATTTCCAAGTGAGGTAGCTTAACAGAGTGTCATTTGGTGGACACCTAGAAATTACATTGTCATTATATAATACAAAATCTCTAATATATATATATTTATATTATAATTTTTAATTTTTTTATTCAACCATATAATTATTGATATATAAATTAACATGATGTAACCTTTACAAAAAATAATATCATCTGGTACTAATCTTAAAACTATAGCTTATGGATAGGTTGGTAATTAATATACCCCTACTTGTATTACTAATATATAGCCATTACTAAATAAAAATATTATTATTTAGTCTCATTTTGTGTGGTTCAAATGATTAAATTTATATATATTTAAAAATGTATCGATGGCCACACAATTGTTGCATACTAGGAGGAAGAAGATGTCTTATGGTATCAGTTACAATTGGAATTTTATTTAAAAATTCCCTTGATATCTAAAAGATATATCAATTTTGATATGATATATATATATATATATATATATGTTTGTTCATGCTTTCAATAATCCCATAACATTCATGAAATGGTGAAAATAATGTTTTTATATAATTCTGAGTTATGAAATATGCATGTCATTATATTTATATATAGTTTCCTCAAACTGTGTTCTTTAGAAAAATAGAAAGAATCAAGGATTCATGTTTTGATGGTGAATTGAAACTATGAACAACATCCTACATATCATTCATTTGATATTGAAGATTGGGAATATGGAATCATTTTACTTAAAATGTATTAGTTATTTATGATGTGAAAAATTATTATATATTGTGACCCCATATCAGATTCATGATCTCTCATGTGTTTCTTTATTACTTTGGGAATGTCTAAGCACAAATGAGAAAATACATATGTTAGGTTGATGTTCCTCAACACTCTATATAACTGACTATCACAGTAGTGTTCAACATCCACCTTCAACTGAAGCACATAATTTTACATTATTACAGTTAAAAAAACTCTCAAAATAAAAATAATTTCACTATACCCAGAGCCAATTGAGGCTAAAAACATTTAATCTTAGCTACAGAGTCTCATGGAGATAGATTGGATTCTTTGGATGAATTTCTATAATAGATTCAATTTTTTTAAATATGATTCATATATATGAATGTTAGAAGTTATATAATTTATTATCTATACTGATGAAAAATATTTTACTTATTCAAATTATAGACTATAATCCTAAAGAAAAAATAATAATAATAATAATAATATATTAATTTATTCTCATTATTATTAATTTTTTATTTTCCACTATCACCTATTCCTCAGTTTAAAGTTTTCTATATTCAAATAACTTATATAAGAATATTACTCATCTTCGTTCTCCAATATATAAATTTCGGTTCAATAAAATTATCTTATTTATTCATTTTAAATTACATTTTTTATATTATATAAAATTTATATTATTTAATATATATTATATTACTATTAAAACATAATATTATAATGAAATATATTCATGTATATAAAATTAAAATAAACTATAATAAACATTTACTTATATCAATTCCTCTCAAATTAATATTTTTAATTTATCAATAATCATTATATTATTATGAGAATTTATATTTATCATATAATATCATTTTTCATCAAATAATTCTAAATCACTAATGATTAATTTTATTCACTTATTGACCACAAGATAATAAACATTATACTAATTATTATTAATAAATGAATATAAACATTATATGAGATCGTATTAAGAATAAATCTATATTTATTAATCACATCCTCATTCATATTTCTTGAAAATAAAATAAAAACATTGTTGAAATAGTATTTTTATTATATAAATATCTTAAATTAATTTATTCCATTTTTATGGTGTTCATAGATTAAAAAATATAATTTTATAAATGAAATTTTATTGTAAAATATATCATATTTCGTTTTAGTTGTGAAATGCGCCATTTAATAAGAAAATCTCAAAATTGAAAAAAATATTAATAAATTTAGAGGTAACATTCTACACCCATCAAAAAATTAAGTCCTCAAATTTTAAAAATCATGTACTTGGTAAATTTTATATCATAATTAAACATATAATACAAAATAATTTTCATAATTATGGTTAAATATAGTGATAATGATATATTTCATTGAAAACAATTCAAAATTAGTCCTGGATGTTTTTTAAATATCTACCCTACTAATTTTAAAATCCATAATAGGGAAACTTGAGAACATATATAAAATCCCTCCTTATAAGACATAACCTCTGAATAATATGGAGATTTCATATCCTATAACATTTTTAATCACCCTAAAATCTAACATGAAAATCATAAAACCTTAGAATATCCTCAATAAAAAAATCAAAATCTACAAAATTTACTAAATCGTTCTCTGATATAAAATGTGATGCTCAGAGTCATCAGTACTTGGTATTATGTTGGAAAAAAATACAATACAATATATTTTAATTTATATGAATGTAGTTGAAAAATTTAAAAATAAAAACTACATGATTGTTAACAAAAGTAGAGTGACTATATTTCAAAGGTCATTCTTGGTCTAGATACTTATTTAATTTTAACATCTAATATTTATTAAAACTAATTATATTTTATTTTTAATGTTACCTTTTCCCAATATTAAAAATTAATAGTATAATATTCTATCTTCACTCTGGATAAACAACATAATCAAGACACAACTCCATAACATCTACTACTCATTAATAACATCTCAGAAATAAATAGAATGCATTGTGTTAACACAATATCACAATATGTTTTTATAGAATTTGGAAACTCTTTTTTGAAAACATGAAAACACTATAAAATTTTTGAATATTAAAACATAATAATTTGTTTTTAATAAAACTAATTTTTAGGTATAACATTTACAATTGTTTTCATAAATGTTTTCATAAAAAATACTACACTTGATTAAAGGAGATGTGTAATTTTGTAAACCAAATTTTAAAATAAAACATTTATGTACCTATTTAAAAAACCATTAAATACTTATAAAATCACGAAAACTATTTCTAAATATATCAATTATGTTTTAATACAATATAACCATGTACAATTAAATATAATTATTTTCAATAAAACTATATTAAATAAAAGAAAAATACATGAAGCAACCAAGGATATTGAATGTTATACCTGGATTATCCATCAATTTGTGGAAAAATAAAACTTAAGGTTGGTAGTTCACTCCCCATTCCTTACCATCATTTATAATGATCAAGTTTAAAATCATAGAGCAAAATGTGTAGCTTTATTTTACATCAAATTCCTTTAGAACTATATTTCTAAATCAATAAATTGTGTATAAAAAATTATTTCCATTAAAAAATGTTATATAAATTCATGTATAGTAAATTTGGGCTCAATAAAATGGTAATGATTTTAAGGGTCAAAAAAATAATGATAAACATAATTAAAAAAATCATGAAATTTAATCATGAAGATAATGTTTTTAAAAATGATCGATCACATTTCACTGTTGAATATTTTGAGATAAATATTATTTTTCAATGAAATATATTAAATATGGGTTATTCATGTGTGAACATATAATCAATGGAGATAAATTATATTTAGAAGAAAACTGGTTTAGCCCAAAAAAGAGGGTGGTATTTTTTAAAAAACAGGTTTAAACCTAAATTATTAATTTTAAAAAGTATTACCCCATAACTCACAAACACTGATTCCAACTGAACCATCCTATGGATAACTCTTCTCCTGAAGGAAACTCCCAATCATACTCTCTCTCACCGAATCTCTCTATAATAAACCTATAAAAAATAAATATTTTTTTCTAATGTTGATTTGTAGGGAATTGTTATTTAATCACACTGATATGATTATTTACTTTTATATAGTCCAACATTAATTCCCATAGATTAAAAAACCATGTTTAGTAGTGTATTAGACGGGCACTGTCAGGCATAAATGACCCATGAAATATATAACAGTTATAATCTCGCTGTTAAATTAGAGGGTATAAATATTATTAAACAATATCAATCTATATATAAAATATGTACTACATAAAAATGGATGTCAAATTATTATTCAATAATCAAACTAATTTGTAGTAATGCAATTTTATTCTTTAAAAACATTTTTTATTAAATAATGTGTTTACCTATTTATGGGATAAAATATTATATTTGATTTTAAAAAATATTATAAATTTTATTGACTAAAATTAAATTCCTTTTTAATCACCAAATAAATGTTATATTTGAGTATTTGTTTCATTTTAATAAAATATTTATTTTTCAGTGAATAGTGAAATATACCGGTTTTTGTAAAACTCTCATTTCATTTCAACAAATTAATTAATTTAAATGTACTATTATGTAATGAAAATGATATAATGTAACATAATTATTATTTAGTAATATTTAATTCACTTAATTACGTTAGAACGCTAATTTTATTATATTTTATAATAACATAATTTTTGGGTTCAAAATGAGTATTTTTCAGAAAAATTTATTTAAGTGCATAATGTTTTTCATTTTTATTTCATTTAAAAAAACTCCTTTTGTAAAGACCCGTAAAATTCAAGAGAAATTTTTTCTTAATTTTCTTTAGAATTTTACAAGAGCGCGGTTTCTGACGGCACCTGATTCTGAGGGCCGGTGTGCCCGGAATCATTTTCCGAAGTTTGGCTTGGGTATGTTCAGTGAACAAACGAGCGAGAATTTCTAACTTTTGAACCGGTTCCCGGAATCGAATTCCGAGGGCACCGATGGAACTGCAACGCCGGTAATTGCTTAGGAACTCTTGTTCCGGAGTTTCATTTGCACGAATGTTGATAATAAAAATTGTGGAAGTTTATTATATAATTACACTACAATTTTTATTATTTTACTCTAAGTGTAAGCTCTTGATGGAAGTTGGGTAACCACCCAACCTCCCTTGGGAGGTTATGAGGGTGGTGGGGCCCACACGAACCCCACCTCTTCATATCCTCTAAAACCCCCGTCAACTCCCACTTTAATTAAGTTAACTTAAGTTATAACCTATGACTTAATTGTTATGAGTTTAATGAGGTGAGTTGTGTGTGGTTATTGAATTTCAAACTCTTGAAATTCAAATGAGTTGTTGTGTTAATAAAATAAGAAAGAGTCTTATTTTATTTTTGTTATAGTTTTTTCTCCTTGAGAGAGTTGGGAAGCTTTCTTCATCTTCTTCAAACTCGATGATGAACGCGAAGAACACCGTTCTTCAACGAAGAACTTCTCCGCCGAAGAACACGGTTCTTCTGCGACGTCGTATCCGCGACGCGACGTTGTTCTTCTGCGTCGTCTCTTCCGCGACGGTTTTCCGCGACGAAATCGCCGTCAAAGAACTTCGAATCCTCACTTCGTGACATCGACGTTCTTTCCCCGCGATGCCAGACCTCCGCGACGCTCGTCTTCCGCGGGTCGTTGACGAACTCCGTTCCAGAACCGAGGTAGGGGAATTTTTTTATTTTATGAAATCTTTTCCGTTCTTGATTCTAACATGTCGAACTTCGTGTTTAATCGACTAAATGTTATCGTTTACCGAGAGGGGGCCAGACCGCACAGACACGGCTTAATCCCCTATTATGTTCATGTTTGTTCCCTTGCGGATGGAACGAGATGGCGTGGTGCCATCGTACCACGCGGGAATCACACGGAAAGTATTGCGGGGCGCCGTCGCGCCGCGCCGTAGAAAGAAATTCAAGAACGCGCCGCCCTCGCGTCGCGTCGAAGGAATTCGAAGGCGCCGCGGCCGGAGCGGGGCTGCGGTGGAGGGGCACGGTGTCGTCGCACCGCGCCGGACGACAAGGGCCGCGGCCGGTTCCGGGCCGCGGCGGAGCTTGGTGACCGGCGGCCAGTCGGGCCGCCGGTGTCGGAGCCGGAAAGGGGACCGACCACCGCCGGTCCCATTGAGAGGGAGCCGGTCGGCCAGGTCGGGCCGGCCGGAATGGAGAAACCTGGGGAATTAAATTCCCCCGGCCAGCCGAACGGCCCCCCATAATGAGGGGGGCCGCGGTTACACAAGGGGGGGGGAAGGCACCCCCCTCTTTTTCAATCAGCTCGGCCGAAGCCGAGCTGGCAGCGCGCTGTGCGCGCTGCCCCCAGCCGGACAGCCAGGCCGGGCCGAGCCCAGCCGGGCCGGGCCGGTTCGACCCTGTCCGGGGCGGGTCGACCCAGTTCGGGCCAGCCGGGGGGGGGGGGGGTCTCGGGCCGGGTCGGCTCGGGCCCGAAACCCCCGATACCGAACTGTTTAAGTTCAAATGCCCATAACCCGGGCTACAGACCTCCAAACGATGCAACGTCAGTGGTGATACGATCCTTTGATCAAGATGGTCGTTTTGGTATATCGCACTCAAGGTTTCGGAATACTTTGTGTTCGGTCGTGTTGGTTCGTACACGAAACCAACCCGGCCCTCGGAGCGGAAACACTCATATCTTAAGCTACGGACGTCCGATTGGCGTGTCGTCAGCTTTGTTGAGTTCCTCTTAGTGAGACGGATGTTTTGGCATACTTCGCCCAAGGTTTGGATGCAGGTGGAGTACGGTCGGGTTGGTTTTACCTTAAAAACCAACCGGGCCCCTGAAACGAAAAAGCCAATAACTTTCAGACCGGGCGTCCGATTGACGCGCCGTCTATTGCGTTGAGTTCCTGTTGATGATACAGAACTTTTGGATACATCAACTCTGGACTATGTGACAGTTGATATATCAGCCTCTCGGCTCGTGGAGCAGACTCTCCCGAACGAGCTTGCTGTGTGCGGGAACCCTAGAGCTGGCTACGACTGCTACTATGACTGCGACGACGACTGTGCAGAGCTCCTCAGTGGATTCGACGACGACGACTACAGCACTCAGCGATCCTGTGTGGATCAGTGCTACCGATCCTGTGTGGGTCTGATCCTGCATGGGTCGGCGCTCAGCGGTCCTGTGTGAACCAGTGCCTACAGATCCTGTGTGGGTCCGATCCTGTGCGGGTCTTTGCGGGGGTTAGTTTCCTATCGATCCTGTGTGGGTCTTTTCGGGGGTTAGTACCTATCGATCCTTTGTGGGTCCAACGACTTAGATGGATCAGTGATCATCTCTATCATCTACGAAGATGTATACCTGTATGAGCTGATTCCTGTTTACTTTCCTGTGTGGATTGTGTTGTGCCTTCCTGTGTGGATTACGTATACATTCCTGTGTGGACTGAGTTGTACATGGGCTCATAGGTTGGAGCGTACTGGAATTGATGACTTAGGTATATGTATGGGAATATACCTAAGCAGTGTCGGTTGTTACTTCGTGTTTGTATCTTTCCTTTGTGGTTTATCCTTTTTGGATTTTGGGAGACCTTCGGGGGTCTCGGGGTCCCTACTGAGTAGCTTATACTCACCCATGCACGGGTTATGCCCGCACTACGTTGTGTTGGTTGCAGACGACGGAAATCGTTGATCGTGGTTGAGGCTAGCAGAGCAGGACTGTACCTGGTGGTGGACCACTGGGCGGGACGTGCCCGAAGCAGACAGCGGGACCCGAGGAGCAGTGGAGCTATCTGTACCCACCCTTCAGGTGGGATTTCCAGTGGACAGCTCAGTGTAGCGGCTTTTACTTTACAGTTGTTGTTTTCCCTTTTGAGTTGTACTTTACTTTCAGTTTGGGTTTGTATACTGGCCCATTTACTTTTCCACACTTTCAGTTGTACTCTGTTTTTTACTTAGTGTTTACCTTTCCGCTTTCTTACTCTGTGGTGCTTGTTTACTTTACAAAGGCAATGCCTTCCCTTTTTACCGGGATTTAAGCCTTGGTGCTAGTTGCCAGCCCCTTGCCTATGGAAGGCGGGCTTGGGGTAGTCACGGCACGGGCCTCGAGGACGGGTCATGACAAAGTGGTATCAGTGGAGTTTGGTTCTACCGCGAACTCTGATCATTTCTATATGAAGTAATAGTGTTTAGCGTAATGAGTGTGGTTATCAGTCCAGGGAGTCCAGTGTTGGTGCGGCGGCCGACGTATCCATACACCAGGACCCTGACTTTTGATTTCCGACTTAATACACGAAAACATTGATTGCCTGTGTGTTTCAAAGTTTTCATTGTGATTACTTTATATCAGCTCACCAGGTATACTGTTCTGACCGTGGCGCACCTATTTCCTTTTCAGGATGGCCCCACGATGGCAGCCAGCTAGGGTTCTGAGATTCGAGTGTGACGATAGTCCACCGAGCGACGAGGCCTCGGTGCAGGGCCCTTTGTCAGCAGTGGCACCGGCGGTAGCTCTACTCGCCGAGCCACCGATGCTTCCAGCAGCAGCCGCTGACGATGCACATCACCTCAGCGCACTGCATGAGTTTCAGCGCCAGCGACCGCCCAAGTTTCATGGGGAGACGGACCCCCAGGCAGCCGAGGACTGGCTGGAGGCAGTGGTGCGAGTTTTCAGGCATGTGAGGACACCAGCAGACCTCATGGTGATCCTCGTTGTGAGCCTACTGCACGCAACAACGGGCTGATGGTGGAGCTTGATGCTCCAGGTGCACGATGAGGAATCTCTAATTTGGACGGACTTTGAGAGCCTTTTTCGCTTAGAGTTCATCCCAGCCACCCTCCGTGTGGTGCACATTCAGGAGCTTCTTCAGCTGCCGTAGGGCAGCATGACGGTCGCTCAGTACTCGGCGAGATTTACCGATCTCTCACGCTACTCGACCGAGATGGTACGAGACCCATTCTTCCGGGCCCGGACCTTCGAGCAGGTATTGAGACACGAGATCAGGGCATCACTGATCTCCCTCAGCATTCCGACTCAGACAGGAGTACTGGAGAGGGCCTTTTTGATCGAGAGCTTTCTTGCTGAGTCTACACCAGCGCTGAGACCCACCGCAGGGCGGCACGTAGAAGAGTCTTTTGCAGCAGGCAGTTGATGGATGACTCAGGGGTCTAGGAAGACTAGACCCTCAGGCAGACGACCTCAGGACACTGGCTCAGCAGTGCGGGGCACACAGCGCAGAGCCAGCGTTTCGAGGGGCAGGCAATGCTACTCGTGCGGCGGGCAGGGCCACATGGCTCCTGACTGCCCGACCCGTCGTGCCGAGGAGTAGCAGACGGTTGAGGGACCACCGAGGCAGAGGCAGAGGCAGAGGGTTGACCGTGGCGATCCTCAAGGAAGAGGCAGATGAGGCAGAGGAGCTGGCCGAGCAGCAGGTGGTGGGAGACGCTTTGAGGCTCGACCACCACCACCACCAGGAGGTCCACCCCGACCACGGGGAGATGGCGGGCAGAGACATGCATAGCTTCAGGCAGCAGAGGCCTACGACCACGGCGCACCAGAGATGATTCAAGGTACTATCTGTGTCTATTACTCCCTTGCTGTAGTACTTGTAGACACATGAGTGAGTCACTCTTTCATAGCCACTGCCCTTGTTCGGAGCTTGGAGATTCCGACAGAGCCGTTGGCTCGATCCTTATGGCTAGATACTCCTACGGGAGCAGACTCGACGATTACGCACTGGTGCTGGCAGTGTGAGCTTACTCAAGGAGGCAAGACCTTCAGCTGGGATCTTCTTGTATCAGCGTCGAGGCCTTACGACGTCATCTTGGGTATGGATTGGTTATCTACGGTCAATTCACATATTGACTATTTTAGGCGCAAGGTGCGATGTGTACGCACCGCGGGAGCAGGTTCACCTTCACCGGCGAGAAGGGACCCTTTGCAGCACATGATGGATTTCCATGGAGGAGAGGACAGCCCATCACTCATCAGTTGGCTAGCCTCATCCTAGGAGCATTTGACATGCGAAGTCCTGGTTTTCCTACAGTGGTGGATCAGTTTGCGGAAGTTTTTCCAAACGACGTTGTAGGATTACCTCCTCACAGGGAGGTAGAATTTTATATTGATATGTACCCCGGGATAGCCCCGATATCCACTCCAGTGTATCGGATGGCCCCCGCTGAGCTTCGAGAGCTGCGGGTATAGTTTGAGGACTTGCAGGGAAAGGGGTTCATCCGACCCTGTGTTTCACCCTGGGCTTCCCCGATTTTGTTCCCCAAGAAGGCGGATGGGAGCTTGCGACTTTGTGTTGACTATCTTCGTCTAAACCAGGTGACAATGAGGAACAAGTATCCGATACCAAGGATTGATGACCTCTTTGATCAGCTCAAGGGAGCACGGTGGTTCTCGAAGTTAGACCTCAGGTCAGGCTATCATCATCTCAGAGTTAGAGACGAGGACGTGCAGAAGACGGCCTTCAGATGTCGGTATGGCCACTATGAGTTCTTTTTTATGCCATTCGGTGTAACCAATTCTCCAGCAGTGTTCATGGCCCTCATGTACAGGATCTTTCAGCCATATCTCGATCGATTTGTTGTGGTCTTCATTGGCGACATTTTGATCTACTCGACGACTGAGGAGGAGCATGCCTACCACTTATGGGTTGTACTAGACACACTCCGGGAGCACCAGCTTTATGGTAAGCTCTCGAAGTTCCAGTTCTGGATACGTGAGGTCCACTTCTTGGGGCACGTCATCTCTGAGGTGGTAGTTGCATTGGATCCTGTGAAGATCGAGGCAGTGTTATCTTGGGAGCCACCCAAGAGCGTGACGGAGGTTCGGAGTTTCTTGGGACAAGCCAGATACTATCGGAGATACGTGGACGAACCGACACACATCATTGACCATGGGGAGCTTGTCATTGATGAGGGGGAGACATTTACGGAGGTCCCGGTGGACATCGAGGATCTACATGAGCGGGTCCTACCTGGACGGTCGATTCCACTAGTGCGCATCAGATGGCAGCACAACAATATCCAGGAGAGCACTTGGGAACGGGAGGCTCAGATGCGTGCTTAGTACCCTCATTTGTTTCCCTAGTTTTGATGTATCTTTACGGGGACGTAAAGCCCTAAGGTGGGAGTAATGTAAAGACCCGTAAAATTCAAGGGAAATTTTTTTTTAATTTTCTTTAGAATTTTACAAGAGCGCGGTTTCTGACGGCACCTGATTCCGAGGCCCAGTGTGCCTGGAATCATTTTCCGAAGTTTGCCTCGGGTACGTTTAGTGAACGAATGAGCAGGAATTTATAACTTTTGAACCGGTGCCCGGAATCAAATTCCGAGGGCACCGATGGAACCGCAACGCTGGTAATTGCTTAGGATCTCCTGTTCCGGAGTTGCATTTGCACGAATGTTGATAATAAAAATTATGGAAGTTTATTATATAATTACAGTACAATTTTTATTATTTTACTCTAAGTTTAAGCTCTTGATGGAAGTTGGGTAACCACCCAACCTCCATTGGGAGGTTATGAGGGTGGTGGGTCCCACACGAACACCACCTCTTCATATCCTCTAAAACCCCTATCAACTCCCACTTTAATTAAGTTAACATAAGTTATAACCTATGACTTAATTGTTATGAGTTTAAGGAGGTGAGTTGTGTGTGGTTATTGAATTTCAAACTCTTGAAATTCAAATGTGTTGTTGTGTTAATAAAATAAGAATGAGTCTTATTTTATTTTTGTTAGAGTTTTGTCTCCTTGAGAGAATTGGGAAGCTTTCTTTATCTTCTTCAAACTCGACAAATAACGTGAAGAACACCATTCTTCAACGAAGAACTTCTCCGCCAAAGAACACGGTTCTTCTGCGACGCCGTATCCATGACGCGACGTTCTGCTTCCACGTCGTCTCTTCCGCGATGGTTTTCCACAACGAAATCTCCATCAAAGAACTTCGAATCCTCGCTTCGTGACGTCGACGTTCGTTCCACGCGACGCCCGCCCTCCGCGATGCTCGTCTTTCGCGGGTCGTTGATGAACTCCGTTCCTGAACCGAGGTATGGGAATTTTGTTATTCTATTAAATCTTTTCCGTTCTTGATTCTAGCATGTCGAACTTCGTGTTTAATCGACTAAATGGTATCGTTTAACGAGAGTGGCTTGGACCACACAAACATGGCTTAACCCCCTCCTATGTTCATTTTTGTTCCCTTTCGGATGGAACGGGATGGCGTGGTGTCGTCGCACCACGTGGGAATCACACGGAAAGTATTGCGCGGCACCGTCGCGCCGCGCCGTAGAAAGAAATTCAAGAACACGACGCTGTCGCGTCGCGTCGAAGGAAGTTGAAGGCGCCACAGCCGGAGTGGGGCTGCGATGGAGGGGCGCGGTGCCGTCGCATCGCGCCGGATGACAAGGGCCGCGGCCAGTTCCGGGCCGCGGCGGAGCATGGTGACCGGCGGCCAGCCGGGCCGCCGGTGTCGGAGCCGAAAAGGGGACCGGCCACCGCCGGTCCCGTTGAGAGGGAGCCGGCCGGCCAGGTCGGACTGGTAGGAATGGAGAAACCCGGGGGAATTAAATTTCCCCGGCCAGCCGAACGGCCCCCCGTAATGAGGGGGGGGGGCTGCGGTTACACAAGGGGGGCAGGCGCCCCCCTCTTTTTCAATCATCTCGGCTGAAGCCGAGCTGGAAGCGCGCGGGGCGCGCTGCCCCCAGCCGGACCGGCGCTTGGCCGGTCGTCCAGGCCGGGCCGGGCTGTGCCGGGAAGGGCCGTTCTAGGCCGGGTCGACCCTGCTCGGGGCGGGTCGACCCGGTTTGGGCCATCCGGGGGGGGTCTCGGGCCGGGTCGGCCCGGGCCCGAAACCCCCGATACCGAACTATTTAGGTTCAAATGACCATAACTCAGGCTACCGACCTCCAAACGACCCGACGTCAGCAGCGATGCGATCCTTGGATCGAGAAGGTCGTGTCGGTATATCTCACTCAAGGTTTCGGAATACTTTGAGTTCGTCCGGGTTGGTTCGTACACGAAACCAACCGGGCCCTCAGAGCGGAAACGCTCATATCTTGAGCTACGGACGTCCGATTGACGTGCCGTCAGCTTTGTTGAGTTTCTCTTAGTGAGACGGATCTTTTGGCATACTCCGCCCGAGGTTTGGACGCAGGTGGAGTACAGTCGGGTTGGTTTTTCCTTAAAAACCAACTAGGCCCCTGGAACGAAAAAGCCAATAACTCTCAGACCGGTCGTCCGATTGACGCGCCGTCTGTTGCGTTTAGTTCCTGTTGACGATACAGAACTTTTGGATACATCAACTCTGGACTATGTGACAGTTGATGTATCAGCCTCTCGGCTTGTGGAGCAGACTCTCTCGAACGAGCTTGCTATGTGCGGGAACCCTTGAGCTTGCTGCGACTGCTACTGTGACTGCGACGATGAATGTGCAGAGATCCTCATTGGATTCGACGAAGACGACTACATCACTTAGCGATCCTGTGTGGATCAGTGCTACCGATCCTGTGTGGGTCCGATCTTGTGTGGGTCAGCGCTCAGCGGTCCTGTGTGAACCAGATCCTACAGATCCTGTGTGGGTCTGATCCTGTGTGGGTCTTTGCGGGGGTTAGTTTCCTACCGATCCTGTGTGGGTCTTTGCGGGGGTTAGTACATATCGATCCTTTGTGGGTCCGACGACTTAGATGGATCAGTGATCATCTCTATCGTCTACGAAGATGTATACCTGTGTGAGCTGATTCCTATTTACTTTCCTGTGTGGATTGTGTTGTGCTTTCCTGTGTGGACTGAGTTGTACTTGGGCTCGGAGGTTGGAGCGTACTTGAATTGATGACTTAGGTATATGTATGGGAATATACCTAAGCAGTGTCTGTTTTTACTTCGTGTTTGTATCTTTACTTTGTGGTTTATCCTTTGTGGATTTTGGGAGACCTTCGGGGGTCTCAGGGTCCCTACTGAGTAGCTTATACTCACCCCTGCACGGGCTATGCCCGCACTATGCTGTGTTGGTTGCAGACGACGGACAGCGTTGATCGTGGTTGAGGCTCGCAGAGCAGGACGGTACCTGGAGGTGGACCACTGGGCAGGACGTGCTCGGAGCGGACGGTGGGACCCGAGGCACAGTGGAGCTATCTTTACCCACCCTTTAGGTGGGATTTCCAGTGGACATCTCAGTGTAGCAGCTTTTACTTTACAGTTGTTGTTTTCCCTGTCGAGTTGTAATTTACTTTCAGTTTGGGTTTGTATACTGGCCCATTTACTTTTCCGCACTATCACTTGTACTTTGTTTTTACTTAGTGTTTACCTTTCCTCTTGCTTACTCTATGGTGCGTGTTTACATTACAAAGGCAATGCCTTCCCTTTTTACCGGGATTTACGCCTTGGTGCTAGTCGCCAGCCCCTAGCCTATGGAAGGCGGGCTTGGGGTAGTCATGGCACGGGCCCCGAGGATGGGTCGTGACACCTTTTGAGGAGTGATTTAAATTAAATTTATATATTAAATATCAATAAATATTAATTTTTATTCATCATATAATTATTACTAGTTATGTATTTAATATATAATCATCTCTTTCTTTAAAAATAAACTTCTTGGAAACCAGCTTTTTGGACCCGTCTATGAGTTTTATTTAAAATTAATATTTTCCAGATTTTGAATTTTATTTTATGAAATGATATAAATATTATTAATTAGAATAAATTATATTATATAGTATGATATATATAATTTTTTGACATAATTATTCATGAAAAAAATAATGATTAAATACTATGGTTATGGTAAAAATGGGGTTTCTAAAGGTTAAACTAAAACGAGAAGGTTCTAAATGACAAAAATAGATTTCTGGAATACATTGAATGGAATTAATTTTACCTTATAATTTATTATTCTAAATATTTTTCAATTTTTCAATTTTTTTCATGTAAAAAATGTCTGTACATATTTTTCTGTTCAGAAAGTTCAAGTGTCCTACTCACCGTTCTTTTTAAAAGACACCCCTCTGCTCTCTGCTTCACAATGTCAAATTCATTTGGTTATTCCAACACCATTATAGATTAATTAATAAACTACTTCCCCATGATATATATTCCATAGTTTTATCAAAAATGAATCCAAAAAAGTATTTTGGGTCTTACCTAATGGGTCTTTCTAAAGAGGACATATTAGACATCGTTATATATTTTTATTTATATTTTTTCGACATATAAAAATACTCTTAAATTCTATTTGTCTAAAAAAATAAAAAATAAATGTAATTATATGTTATAATATTATTTTAATAACCTAAATACTGTCTCTATTCCATAAAATGGGATATTAATTAATCATTCATGTGTGTGCCAGACCGCTACGGCCTGAACTGATGTCATTCATTTTCCATCATCTCCTATTATGACTTGTTATATTAAAAGATTTAATTTAAATATATGATATTTTTAAATTATTTCTAATAATCTTATTATTGAATCACATATAAAATTTTCCTTTTTATTCCATGGGGGATATGATAACATCGCTTGTGTGTCCAACGGAATACCACCCCATGGAGCGATGTGATTCATTTTCACTAACATTGTACTATAAAGTTAATAGGTATAATATTAATGAATATTTGTGATATAAATGAATTAATTATTATATTAATTGAATATTTATCAATGAAAAAACAAAATGCATTATTTAATTTCTCACACAAGAAAATTCTAACGTTAGTCATGTCAACGTGTGGACTACCACCTCCACTAAGCAATGTGGATATTTTTAATTATATACTAAATATCATGGTCAATATATATATCTATATTTAAATAAGTAATATGGTATTTATTATTTTATTATAATAATATAATAGTAAAATAATATATACCTAATTTCTATAATTGTGATTGAGAAATTCAAATGTTACTCATACATATGTATGGCTCGCCCCCTTATTTAATATAACAACGTTCATTTCTCATGGCCATCTGAAACGAATTGTTTAAAAAAATAATTCATGTATAAGAATGGTAAATATTACATTATTATTATTATTTATATTTTAAAACTATGACCACATTGACTATGGTAATCACTCCAAATTCATTTTGAAATAATGAATCTAGTCTCCTGAAAACACCAAACATGAACTTATCTAGTAATGTATTTGATTATATCAATAATAGTAAATTTATAATTTATTTAGTAATTATGTATTGAAACAAAAAAAAAGTCTTTCTATGTCAAATAATTAATGTAATATTATTATATAATTGTCAAAGGATATACAAGGAAGTCAGACCATATGTAAGTGTTTTCTCGTAAAAAAATTAATCATGTGAGACATATTCTAGTTTCAATAATTAATTATATTGTGATGTGAATCTATATCCTATTTTACTTGTAATAACCTAATCCCGTAAAATATCATGTTATTTTAGGATCCAATTTTAATTATATAATACATCATGTTTTGAATTGAAATTTAGAAATTGGAAAATAATTTCATAACTCAATTTATTTTCATTTCATTATATTAATTTTTCATTGAATTTGATATTCTGTGATTATGTGTATAAATATATTTACTTATCTTTTGTTTTATTTCAACTTTTTTTATATGGATTTGAAATTGATACATAGAATAAATTCATTATTTTATTCTAAAATTCGATGATATTATTTTTTTGTAACAATTATTCTTCTATAATTATCTATCATTGAGACATAAATTTATGATATGCAACAATATTTATTTATGAGGTGCACATACTACCATTTTAGATATTATACACTGATAGTCCTTATTTTCATGGTATTTTAATTACCATTTGATTTTATTCTTTCATGAGGATTATGATTGATGTGTTACCAATGTTTCAATGGATTAATGTTACAGTATCATTTTATTGATTATTTTCTATGTTCATGGTTCTTTTTGAGAAAATAATTTGATCTTATTTTCTTAAATGGTATCTCATTACTTATTATCATGAAATTAATTTCTTTAAATATTTTAATTTACATTTCCTCTATTATTTATTGAGTTGACATCATGATATTAGTTTATATGTGACAAGGATGTTATAGTTTTCCTTTAGGTCGAGTATCTTTGTCTTCTATATCCATGTTTTGTAAAAAAATTAGAAAAATTTAATTTAAAAAAATATGTTACTTTTGAAACTTTTTATTAATGATAATTTTCTACATTATAAAAGGATTTTAAAAAGATATTTTTTAAAATATTCAAAATGGGTTACATTTGAATCCCTTTTTCGAAATATTTTCAAATAAATACTTATTTTTAATATTTATGATATGAATAATTTTTCCAAATGTAATTTCCATTTTTTTATAATATGTTCAAATTATATGTAACCAATTTTATTTTCAATGAAAATTAATTTCACAATATTTATATATATATAGTTTGTAATAAATATTTTTTAAATGAAATATATTTTTTCCTCAAAGATGTTTTCAATGAAAATTTATTTTTATTTCCAATCATCATCATTAACAACCCCTATTGTTAGTTATTATTTATTGGGGATATTGTGTGATGATACCATCCTCCCTCTTTTTGGGTTATATTAATTTTTTTTCTATGAGATTGTCTTGGAAGCCATTTCTTTTCCATAGAATAATCCTATTTTAAAGAGATGATATAAAAACTATTAATTTTCTTTGGGTTAATGAAATTTCAAAGAGATTATTATCAAATAATTTTATTTTTGATGGTATAACCATGTCTCAAAGATATTGTCATGGAACCCATTTCTTCATAAGTTAATCATATTTGAAATCTATTCTTATAGAACCCATTTCATTTCAATGGTTGAATCAATAAATGAAAGAAAAACTAATATTGTTATCATAGAAAGTGATAGATTTAAAATGATTTATTCATGAATAGTATTTAGAAATTATCAATGATCAAGGATGAACCCAGAAAATGTTGGGTTTCCCTAATATAACTTTTACTATAGGGGTTACCATTTAATTTTGGATGGGCCAAACATAACTTATATGATGGCTGAGCCTAGATATCAATCAAATCCATTGGATAATATTTCATTTCATTAGAGTCATAACGGTGGATTCTATCATAGGGTTTTCGCTAGGTATTTAATTGGCCCCCAATTACTTCTAACATGGGTTTAAAATGGTTTATGAAAATTATGATGTGAGATACCAATAAAGCTTCATTATTATTTCAACGGGTTATAACTGTTTACATTTATCAAGACTGATATCATATCGATCAAGATTATAGATTATCATGAATATTTACATTATTATTTACATATTCCATGATTTAATGTTTGATGATCCGTGTATTGATGGAAATGATGATTCTTATGTTACAATCAAGAAATATGATTATATCATTAAACCCATATTGCATTATTATACACATTTGTGAATTGAATTGTTAATACACATGATTTCTCTTACTGAACACTTGAGATCAACCTTATTATATTTATATTCCCTGAGGTTATCGAGAATGATATTAAATGAATTATTTTTAGTTGTGTATCATAGGGTTGGTGATGATGACATATTATAAAATAAGAAATGATGGGTTAAGTGGGAGAAATAATCATTTAAATAAATGGTTATTGGTTATGTATGGATTTTTACTAGTTATATATAACTCTAAACCTCAGAGGCAATTGAGAATTTAAGTGACTAAATATTTCATTTTTTATGTTCTATGTTTTAGATAGTGAAAATTGGATCACATTAATTGGAATCAAATCTAAAAATATAATTTTTAGAATTTCACAATTGTATCTATGAGTTAGGGGATTGGGCTATTATAGTTGGTTTCAAAGGATAGCTTAGATAACTATGGACATTATGAAATTTTCACATGAGTTTATCTTAAGATTTGTAGTTCTAATAATGGAATTATGAATTTCATGTCAATAATATGTTCATGTCCTAGACACAACATTTTCAATTTTTATGTAATGAAATTTTTAAAAGACTAGTTAAATTTTAGTAGACATTTTATCATGTTTATGTATATGCAAATATTTTGATAAACATTATTTATGAAATTATATTTGGCGGAAAAAGTATTATGGTATTGATAACCACCATGATTTATATTATTTTTGATCATGGATGTCATTTTTAAGTATTCTCATCATATTTTTGTGGTATTTTATACGGATAAAACATTAGGAAATAGAGCATACCAATGTTCGGAGGACAACCCATCACATCTCACACGATCGTAGGGCTTAAACCCAAAATCAAAGGATGACATGGGTGAATAAATAACTACTTTCATCTGTGATGTATTAGTCAATATGAAATCATTATATTTTTCTCAAATTGGATGAAATATAAGGATAATGTTTATTTGTAGAAGATATGTTGTATCATAAAGATAACAAAGGGATTGAAAATGGATTTGGTGATTATTTTATTAATGTCAATTTGGTAGAGGATCACTATAATTTTGGGAAACATTTCATTATGATATAACCATTAAGGTTTTGGTAAATGTATAATTATTGGTGAAATATATTTATTATCACATTCATGGTTATGAGGTCCTCAAAAATTGGTTTTAGTGCTTCTTTCATGAAAATGTTTTATATGTAATACTCATAATTTAGAGAGGATAATCGGATTTTTTCAGAAAATGATTAAAGGATGATATTGTAATTATCAAGTAAGTCTAGTTCCTCATGCTCATAGTCTATATGAAAGATTAATTACTCAATTATATTAAAAGTATCTTGAAACAAAATTATGTCATCTTAATATGATTTTTGAAAATGTCAATGTCCTTTTACACACCACTTTGGTTTAGGTTTTTTTGTTGTTACACTTTAAAATATCATTCAATTTATTGTGATCGATGATATATATCATTATGAATCCTTATTTGGATATTAAACAATTATTCCGTGTTAAAATCATCACATACCACCTGTGTTACCTGATATTGAAACCTATTATTTGTTATTCAATATGAAATTTGAATGTCGTTTTATCTCTTATCAAGAGGGTGTATATAATCTCTTTTTATTATTTGGGTTTCCAAAAAAGGTATTTTCAAATATAATACCATTTATTTCTAAGATAATTTTAAAATTGTGATGATGAAATTTATTAATGAGGGGGAATATGTGAGAACCTGGGATTTTAGGAATAAAAACAATATTCGATAGTTTATTTTCTATAAAACACAAATATTATTCGATCTATGAAATATATATCCATTATAACATAGTAGTTCATTTGGTGGGTATGAATATTATAAAATTCATAATATATATATAAATATTTTGGTTTCCAACTTAATAAAAATTATAGATAAATTTTTAGTAAATATTCATTCGTTGTTTTTGAGAATTAATATTAATTTTCAAAAAAAAATTCTTCAGAAATGTTTTGTCACGACCCGTCCTCAGGGCCCATTCCATGACTACGCCAAGCACGCCTTCCATAATCCAGGGGCTGGTGACTAGAACCAAAGGCGTAAATCCCAAAGGAAGGGAAGGAATTGCCTTTATGAAGTAACATATACAACAGATTACACAAGTGAAGTAAGTACTAAGTAAAACTGGGTACAGGATAAGTGCTGAAAAGTAAATGGGCCAGTATAAAACCAAACTGAAAGTACAGTACAAATGAAAGGGAATGTACAATGACAATAAGTAAATAGAAACACTAAGTCGTCCTCCGAAAGTCCCACCTAAAGGGTGGGTAAACATAGCCTCCTTAGATCCTCGGGTCCAGCCGTCTGCTCCGTATATGTCCTGCCAAGTAGTACACCTCTAGGTACCATTCAGCTCCACAAGACTCTACCTTGTTCAGTGATTTCTGTCGTCTCCATCCAACATAATGTAGTGCGGGCATAGCCCGTGCAGGGGTGAGTATACAATACTCAGTAGGGACCCCGAGACCCCCGAAGGTCTCTCAGAATCCACGAAAGATAAACCACAAAGGGAAGATATAATCACGAAGTATCAAAAAACACTAATTACGTATATTCCCATACAGATACCTAGGTCATCAATTGCAGTTCAGCTCTAGCTCCCGAGCACAAGCACAACCCATTCCACATAGGAAAGCACAACCCAATACTCACAGGAGAGCAAGTCAATCACATCGATGATAATGATTGAGAATCAAGATGCATCTCACCCTGGTATACACTTCGTAAGGTGATAGAGATGATCAGATGTAGCCACTGATTCATCTAAGCTGTCAGACACACATAGGATACAATACTAGCTAAGCTTTCATACACACAATGAATACAAGACCAGCTACTCTGCTGGACCCACAAAGGATACAAGTACATAGTCAAATACTGCCAGACCCACATAGGATAAATAACAGTAGTCATTGCAGTCGAACCCACAAAGGATTCATGTACGGTCTTTGTCGCTGCCGAACCCATAGAGGATCCATGTACAGTCGTCGTCGCTGCCGAACCCACGGAGGATCCAAGTGCAGTTGTCTTCGTTGCAGTCGCAGTGAGCTCTACGGTTCTTATAGACAGCACACTCGATTCCGGGAGGGTCCGCTCCTCGAGCAAAAGAGATTCGATTTATCAACTGTCACGAAGTCTAGCGTTGATGTATCCCAAAGTTCTGTGTCGTCAAAAGAAACCCTACA
This sequence comes from Viscum album, assembly GCA_963277665.1. NCBI lineage: Eukaryota > Viridiplantae > Streptophyta > Magnoliopsida > Santalales > Viscaceae > Viscum > Viscum album. The sequence goes on along the minus strand of OY728121.1, from coordinate 261,056,558 downwards.
CGACAGACGGTGCGTCAATCGGACGCCTGGTTTGAGTGTTGTTGCCTATTCCATTCCCGGGGCCCGGTTGGTTTTCAAGCTAAAACCAACACGACCATACTCCAGCTGCATCCAAACCTCATGCAGAGTTATACAAAAGGACCATCTCAACAAAAGGATTCCAACACGTTTGATGACACCTCATTTATAATATACCTAAACGATGGTCTCGATCCAAGGATTCCTACGCAACTGACGGTGCGTCTATTGGATGTTTGTAGCTCAAGTTATGGGCAAAAGAATGAAAGTGGTCCGAAGTGGGGGGTCTGGGCCCGGTACGACCCTGCCCAACACCCCCCCCCCCACTACCACCCTCCCCCCCTCTGGGTCGGCCAAAATCGGGTTCAGCTTGGTAAGGCACGACACGGCCCGGCCCGGCTAGGTGCGACCCTACCCGGTCCGCGCGACCCACCCCTGCCCGGGAGGGGGGAAGCTGGCTCGACCAGCGGGCCGAGCAGGGGGGACTTTGTCCCCCCCTTTGTGCTCCATGGACGCGGCGACTGATGTCGCATCTCCCTGGATCCCACGCAGCCGTGAGATCCACCTCCTCGCCACCGCGGCTTCAGCCACGACGGGCTCCTGCCGGCTGCGCGCCGGGGCGCTGCCGCCTCCGGCCGCCAGCAATTTCCGCGGGCCACCAGAGTCATTTCGGTGGTCTGTTATTGCTCTCGTCTGCGCCTGGGGTCATCTCGGGACCTGTAGATTACTACGATGACATCCAATCACCCAAACGGTCCCGTTTCGTTTTCTCCAAGGATTCCGCGCATCAAGAACAAAACAACGGTGGGTTTAGAATTGTTCCTTAGTCCGCACCCACCGCGTTAGTGGTTCTAAAAATCACCAACAAATTTCACACCATGCCGGGGATATATAAACACATAAGGGAAATTATTCAAAAACACATACCTCAACAAGGACGAAAATCATCGGCATCGTGGAGAATAGGTTCATAGGCGTTGTCAGGGCGCACCGAGGAGGAAGCGGCGTCTCCTCTCTTGCAGCGGAAAAGGGTATGGGTGGCGCGTCGTCGATTTCCAAGGAACCTGTGTTCTTCGTCATTCTTCATCGGAGGTCGGTGTTCTTCTTCGTACTTCGTCGGAGGCTGGCGTTCTTCCCCGCACAACGAAGCCCTCCTCCTTAATAAAATAATAGGTTCTCCCTATTATTTTATTATACACGCTAAGAAACTCTCCCATAATTAATTCACCACAATAATTAAAATGTGTTGACATTTAATTAAAGAAGGGAGAGAGAAGGTTACCCATTATTAAACGTGTTTGTAGTTACATAAAAAAATGATAAAGAGGAAGGTTACTCATTAAATTATGAGTTTACATAATTTAATTGATTGAGGTGACATTAAAAACGAGGTTTTTTCAAATTAAGGGTGGTTCTTAAAGATATTTAGTGGGAATTAAATGTTGGGGCTTGTGTGGGACCCAACTATCTAACCTCCTCATATGGGTAATTAAGTGGTTGTGGGCCCCACCCTTAACTACCCATGGGAGGTAATAACGTCCTTTAGAAATAAAAAATGTTCTGAAAATTTTTATTTATTTCTTAAACAAATCCCCAAAAATTATCTTCTCCTATTTTGCGAACGCATCAACGGTAAGTGTCCCCTTAAGCAATTATCGGCGCTATGAGTTCATCGGTGCCCACAAGTTTTAATTCCGAGAACTGGTTCAAAAGATAGAAAAACCCGCTGGATTGTTCACTGAACGTACCTGAGATAAACTTCGGAGATTGATTCCGGGCTCACCGGGCCTCAGAATCAAGCGCTGTCCGAAGCCACAGAATCGTAAAATTCCAAATTATTTAAAAAAAATCCTTGAAATTTCCAGGTCCTTACATCAATAGGTCGGAGGATCAAAACATTCCTTTGATACAAATTTGTCACGACCCGTCCTCGGGGCCCATGCCGTGACTACCCCAAGCCCGACTTCATTAGGCCAGGGGCTGGCGACTAGCACCAATGGCGTAAATCCCAAAAGAAGGGAAGACATTGCCTTTATCAAGTAACATACACAAAAGAGTACACAAATGAAGTAAGTACTAATTAAAACTGGGTACTAGATAAGTGCAGAAAAGTAAATGGGCCAGTATACAAACCCAACTGAAAGTACAGTACAACTAAAATGGAATGTACAACAGCAGTAATTAAACAGCAACACTGAGTCATCCTCCAGAAGTCCCACTTGAAGGGTGGGTAAAAAAAGACTCTTCAACTCCATGGGTCCGGCCATCCGCCCCATATACGTCCCACCAAGTAGTCCACCTCCGGGTACCATCCAGCTCCCCAAGCCTCCCCCTCGTTCAGTGTTTTCCATCATCTGCATCCAACACAACTTAGTGCGGGCATAGCCCGAGCAGGGTTGAGTATAAGATACTTTGTAGGGACCCCGAGACCCCCGAAGGTCTCTCAGAATCCACGAAGGATAAACCACAATGGAAAGAAACAATCATGAAGTATCAAAACACTATACATAGGTATGTGCCCATACATATACCTAAGTCTTCAATTACTATTCGTCTCTAGCTCCCGAGCCCAAGCACAACCCAGTCCACATAGAAAATCACAACCCAATCCACACAGGAAAGAAAGTCAATCAAATCGATAATAATGATTGAGAATCAAGACGCATCTTACATAGGTATACACTTCGTAAGGCAATAGAGATTATCAGATGTATCCATTGATTCATCTAGGTTGTCGGACCCACATAGGATACGAGACCAGCTAAGCTGTTGGACCCACAAAGGATACAAGACCAGATACTCTGTCGGACCAACATAGGATACAAGTACAGAGTCAAATACTACCAGACCCACATAGGATACAAGAATAGTATTCATCGCCATAGAACCCAGAAAGGATTCCTGTATGGTCGTTGTCACTGCCGAACCCACGGAAGATCCATGTACAGTCGTCGTCGCTGCCGAACCCACAGAGGATACAAGTGCAGTCGTCTTCGTCATACTCGCAACCAGCTCTAGGGTTCCCGCACACATCACACTCTATTCTGGGAGGGTCCGCTCCTTGAGAAAAAGAGAGTCGAAACATCAACTGTCACTAAGTTTAGAGTTGATGTATCCCAAAGTTCCTTCTCGTCAAAAGAAACCCTACGTGACAGACGGTGCGTCAATCGGATGCCTGGTCTGTGAGTTATTGGATTTTCCGTTCCAGGGGCCTAGTTGGTTTTTAAGCTAAAACCACCCCAACCGTACTCCAACTGCGTCCAAACCTCAAGCGTAGTTAGCCAAAGGGACCGTCTTAACAAAATGATCCCAATTCGATTGACGGCACGTCAATCGGATGTCCGGTCCTTAAGATATTAGTGTTTCTGCTCCAAGGGCCCGGCTGGTTCCGAGTCCGAACCAACCCGACCATACCAAAATATTGACTACACGTCAATTATAATATACCTAAATGACCATCTCGATCAAAGGATTCCTACGCAACTAATGGTTCATCGATCAGAGGTCCATAGCTCATGTTATGGGAAAAAGACCGAAAGCGGTCTGAAGTGGGGGGTCTGGGCCCGGTCCGACCCGGCCCAACCCCCCTGGGTCGGCCCAAACCTGGTCGACCCGCCCGGGTCCGGGTCCGACCTGGGGGGGCATGGCCGGGCGCGTCCGGGGGTGCGCTGGCTCGGCTAGCGGGCCAAGCAGGGGGGACGCGGTCCCCACCCTTTGTGCTCCGCGGAAGCGGCGACCGATGCCATGTCACCCTGGATCCCGTGCGGCTGCGGGATCCACCTCCTCGTCGCCGCGAAGGTCTCTTTCCTGCGACCTGTGGCACTGAGGAATTTTGTGGGCCACCAGAGACATTCAGGTGGTCCATTCTTGCTCCCGTCTGCGCCTGGGGTCGCCTTGGGACCCAGAGATAACTGCGATGGACTCCAATCTCCCAAACGGTCTTGTTTCGTCGTCGCCAAGGATTCCGCGCATCAAGAACAAAACAACGGTGGGTTGAAATATTATTGTTAGTCCGCACCCAACACATTAGTGGTTCTAAACATCACCAAAAAATTTCATGACATGCCGGGGATATATAAACAAATAAGTGAAATTATTCAAAAACCCCTACCTCAACAAGGAAGCCGATCGTCGGCGTCTCGGAGAAGAGGTTCGTTGGCATTGTTGGGGCACACTAAGGAGGAAGCGGTGTCTCCTCTCTTGCCATAGAAAAGGGTAAGGGTGGCGCGTCGTTGATTTCCGAGGAACCGACATTCTTCGTCGTTCATCGTCGGAGGCTGGCATTCTTCGTCAGAGGCTCGCGTTCTTCCCCGCACAACGAAGCTCTCCTCATTAATAAAATAATAGGTTCTCCCTATTATTTTATTATACATGCTAAGAAACTCTAAAATAATTAATTCACCGCACTAATTAAAAGGTTTTGAAATTTAATTAAAGAAGGGAGAGAAAAGGTTCCCCATTATTAAACGCGTTGGCAGTTAAATAAAAAAAAGGATAAAGAAAAAGGTTCCTCATTAAATTATGAGTTGACATAATTTAATGGATTGGGGTGACATTAAAAAGTAGGTTTGTCAAATTAATGGGGGTTCTTAAAGAGATTTAGAGGGAATTAAATGGTGGGGCTAGTGTGGGCCCCACATCTCTAACCTCCTCACTTGGGTAATTAAGTTGTTGTGGGCCCCACCCCTAAATACCCATGGGAGGGAATAACCTCCTTTAGAAATAAAAATTGTTCCGACAATTTTTATTTATTTCATAAAAAAATCCCCAAAAATTATCTTCTCCTATTTTGCGAACGAATCAATGGTAAGTGTCCCCTTAAGCAATTACCAGCGCTGCGAGTTCATCGGCGCCCTCGGATTTTAATTCCGAGAACTGCTTCAAAAGATTGAAAAACCCGCTCGTTCGTTCACTGAACGTACCCGAGATAAACTTCTGATATTGATTCCGGGCTCAGCAGGCCTCAGAATCAAGTGCCGTCTGAAGCCACGAACTCGTAAAATTCCAAATTATTTAAAAAAAATTCCTATAAAATTTCTGGGTCTTTACATGTTTTTAGTTATTTTTGTGAGATAATATTACAAACAAATTTGTCTAATTTTCTATATTATTTATTTTATAACAAAATATCATTTTTTATCAGAATATTATAATTATTAGTGTTTTTTTAGAAAATAATGATTTTTCAAGGAATTTTGAAAAATTCTAATTTTTGCTAATCATTAATTTTTTTCAAGATATTTAGTAATTTAAAGGAAACATTATGTTTTAAATATAATTAAAAGTAAAATATGTATCCATTATTTATATTTAATCAACATAATCACATTTTAACAATTATCATAATATATTCTTCTATATTTTTTTTCAGTTTAAAAATTGTTATTTTGGAAAATCATATTTATTGTGAATAATGGTTTCTCATTTTTTATAATTAGAAAAACCCAAATAAATATGGATTAAATGGAAATTTATTGGTTAAATATAAATAATGAATATTTTTATTTAAAAATTAATCATTATTATTCTTCAAGATAATGTTAAATCATATTTTTCTCTAATAAACTATTTTTTAAAACCCACTATTTCATCACATATGTGGGTATAATTTTTTATTAATTATATAAAATTATAGGAATTTAATTTTTTTAAATGGATAAAATATTTTTAAACAAATTAATTTAAATTATATAATATGGCCATCTTACATTTTGACAATAATGAGTAGTAAAAACATTAAAAATCATTACCACAATTAGGGTAAAAATTAGTTTACGAGGGTAAACTAAATAGATAAGGGTAAAAATGGCCTAAAAAATATGTGAAATATGTTATATGAAAATATTTCAACCATTTAATGTCTATGTATTTAAAATTGTGAATTTTATTTCTTTATGACATTAAAATAATTTGGTTACACAATTTTCTTTTAAAAAATTACAAGTGTGACACTCACCTAATTTATAAAAGGCCACCCCTCTCCTTTTATATTCACATTGTAAAATCTATTTTACTGCACATGAAAAAACCCAAATTACATTATATATTCCATCCCCAAGACATAGATCCACTATTTTGATCAGAAAGGCCTTTTATAAAGACATTTGGTTCTTTCCTAATGATGATGTCCAAAGATAAGGGGTCATACATAGTAGTGTGTTTTTTTATTTCTTCTTCCACCTCATTGAAGTAATTAAAAATTATTAATATATAAAAGAATATAAAGATCCCATATAATTAAATTTTATTATCTTATTTTGAATACCTAATTTTACATCCACATTCGTTAAATGGGATATGAATTCATCATTCATGCATATGGTGGACGACAGCCACATGAAAAGATGAAATTCATTTTCCATCATTGTAACTAAAGGAATTTTATATATATCAATTTACAGTATATATATATATATTTGATACTTAAAAATAATTTATAAATATTTAGAAATTATATGACATATAACTTATTACTTTTCATTATTTGGTTGATACAATAACATCGTTCATGTATACGGTGAACAACCTCCTCATGAAGCAATGTGATTAATTTTTCGGTAATTCATTACATGGAAGAGAATTATTATAATATTAAAAATTATATCTAAAATAAAAGAAATAATTTTGATATTAATTAAATATTTATATTTTTAAAAATAGAAAATCATTTTATATCTCACCCATATAAATGATAATTTCATTCGTGTTTACACATGGACTACCATCTCCACAATGTAATGAGACTCTTTTCATTTCATCATTAAATACATGGATAAAATATGTAATTATATATAAATAATATATATGGTATTTATAATATTTTTATCACTCTCAAAATACTAAATAATACATACCTAATTTCCACAATGATTATTGTAAAATGAAAATTTTACTCAGGGGTACCTTCAACCTACCATCTCTATAAATGTGTTATAGTTCTTTTTCTCATAACAATATACATGATTGGTTTTAAAGTTATTTGTAATTTATAAATATTAGGAATATTTCATTAATATTATTATAGATATTTTGAATCTACGACCTCTTGGATCACAATTAACACACTAAAGTTGTTTTAAAATAATAAAATGAACATCCTTAAAAGTCTTGACCTGCCCATAACTGATTAAGTATGTTAATATGTAGTTAAGAAAAGATATAATAAATGATTTAATTATAATTTTGTAGAATCTAAAAATGCTTCATAAGAAATCAATTAACTTCTATAATCTTATTACCCAAGATTTAAAAGGACATACCATGTATTCATACATGAGTTGAAGATTTTATTATCTAACTTTTTATTTCTAAGAGAGATATTTATAATCACAAGTTATTTGTATTTTGTATTTTGTATAAATTTATTTTTTACATGTATAATCATTAATCCATCATAAATCATTTAATATTACGTTTTAATTTTAATTAGTTCTTCCAAGGGGATAATACTTCAATGTTACCAAGTTGTAAATAATTTCATAACTTAGGTTTATTTTATTATGATATAATAGAAATTCACTATATTTGATATTCTATGATTATGTGTGTTATGAAATTTGGGTATCAAATGTTTTATTTCCACTTATTTTAGTCGATTAAAATTTGATTCACATAATAGATTCATTGAATAATTCTAAAATTATGTTATATGAGTATGTAAGGGTTATTCGTCTAAAATTCTCTTTCATTGAGACAAACATTTATTATATGAACATATATTCATTTTGAAGTTTATATACATCCCTTTGAAATGTTATATAATGAAAATACTAATGTTAATGTTGTTTAATCTATAATTTTATGACATTCATTCATGGGTCTTGCGATTGAAGAGCTTCCAATGTATTAATGGCTTTATGTTAAAATCTCAATTATTTTGGTATTGTTTTTGTTTGAGGTTCATTTAGGGGAAATAATATAATATTATTTTCATAATCCAAATTTATATTATTTTCTAATGTTTTTTAATGTTGTTCACACGTTTAATTTCAATTTGTACACTTATTTATTGAAGAAATATCAATAACGTCATTTATCTATGATACCTACCATTTAGTTTCCATTTAGATCCAATAAATTACTCATCCATATACATTTTAAAAAAATATATTTTAAAAAATCAATTTATTTTATTATACCATTTGAAGATATTTTACCTTATATTAAAATTTCATAAAAGGAGCATTTGTAACATTTTAATAATGTTTCAATTTTTACTCCCTTTTTTAAATCATTTTGAAAAGAATATTTATATTCATCATTTTTTATATAATATGACTTTCCAAGTATCATGTACATTATTTTCCATGATTATTTATTTATTCGATTATATTGACATTTTCAATGAAAGGTATTTTTCAATATTTGATGATTTTTTATTTTTGAATTTTTCTTTTCAAAATGAAAATGTTATTTTCCCTAAAAAATATTTTTAACGATTATTAAATTGTAGTCCCATTGATCAATGTTGAAGCCCCTTATTTTTAATTATTATTTAATGGGGATAATTTTAAATAATAACCTCCTCATTATTTCTGAAGATAGATTACGATTATTTTAATGAGACTGTTAAGTAACTCATTTGTTTTCCACGGGCTATACATAATTCTAAGAGATCTGTATGGAGAATGTTTATTTTGAACATGTTAATCATGATAAAATTGTAATTATAAATAACATGTTTCATTTCTATGTGTTAATCATATTTCAATATGATTTTTATGGAAACTAGTTTCTTTCTATGAGATAATCATTTTTATGTGAGATTGTTATAGAACCGGTTTCTTTTCATTGGTTGAATGAAGAAATGAAAAAATGATGATCTTTATTATTTCATGAAATGAAATATTATAATTTATTTATAAATTATTGGAACATAGATATTACTAGTGATCATGGATTCACCCAAATAGCACCGGGTGACCCCGATATAAGTTATATATTGGGTAAACCTAGATAGTGTTTAGTGGGGCTGCTTTAGATTTAATAGTGGGTGTTCCCAAAGAGTTCTCCAATTCATTCGGTAATTTTACATATATTTAGAGGAATTAAGGATGAATTTACCTTTGGGTTTCTACTATACATTTAAATAGGCTCCAGTTAATTCATACATAAGATTAAAATACTTTATAAAGATAATGTATTGAGATACCAATTTATTTCCATTATGATTTTTGCAGTTTATAATTTTTTAATTCAATCTGTATTGATATCACATGACTTATGATTATAGATTTTTATGACTCTTTCCCTTTTAAAATACTTGTTCTATGCTTTCATGTTTGATTATCAAGGTATTTATTAGGATGAATATTCTAAAGGCATTCTCATTCACTTTAATTATTTCACCATACCCTTATTCTATTCTAATAAAAAAATGAAATTCAATTGTTAATGGATACATTTACTCTTATAGATAATATTTTATCACCCTTCTTATATTTAATTTTATATAGGTTATCATGAATTATATTGAATGAATTATGTTTAGAAGTGTTTCATATGAATTATGATGGTGACTTAATCTGAAATGACATAAGATGGGTAAACTAGGAGAAACTATCATATAATGACATGGGTATTGTTTATGTAAGGTATTTTCCAATTTCCCTAAAACTATAAAACAAAAAGGTACTTGATAATTAATGTGATCCAAGATTTTATTTTGTGGTTGTATGTTTTTGATAATGAAAATTGGGTCAAATTTATTGATATCAATGTAGGAAATGAAATTTTTATGATTTTAGCACCAGATCAAGGAGTGCTAGTTTAGGGTTCATATACCAAACTCTAATAAAAATTGATATATTATATCCAAAATATGTTTTTTAATTAACCAAAAAACTATTCATCGAGAAATCCATGTCAACAACCATCACATAGAAATCATTTCATCTACTATTGTTCTAAGAATCATATCATACAAATAGATTGAAAATTTATTTATCGCTAAATTTACATCAATATTCTTATGATTCGTACCTTTTAACTATTTCGATACGTGTGGTTCCAAAAACTCAATTTTTAAACATTGATATAACCTTAAAATAACCATAATGTTGTTATATTATTATAATACCATGATGTATTTTTTAATCTATCATAGTCAGGATTATATCAAATTCATTAAAAATATCATTAATCCAGCTTGGGCATAGTTTTCTAGAGTTTTCCCATGATTTACCTTGGTACCCCCATCTCCACCACTAGGATACCCATTAGTAATATTTAAGGTATGGTTAGTAGGATCATAAACACTATTGGAATAATATAATCTTATCATTTAGTGGTATAATTACCCTTATAAATTGCGTGTTTTCCTTGATTCTAATGGACAATCCTTCTATTATCGAGGTCCCTAAGTCCACCATCATACAAATTGAGTGCACTTTAAATGGTTTTATTTGGGATTCAAAAGGATAGGGATGGTTTCGGCAGGAATCATGGAGTACACTAGAAATAACGGTTGATCATGGGCGTATTGGGGCAAGGGATTTGGAAGAAACCACGAACTTTTATCAGGATAAGATTTTAGGGGAGGTTATTAAAGGCCACTCTTTGTGGATCCGCATCATAATATGGAAGTTTGGATTTGGATATCAAAAGAATTGAATATCCCTTTATTACTTGTGGAAGACAATACACACAACACATTCTTGTACTGAGTGATATTTAAAAAATTGATCTTGTGCGGGGGTGAGTTCATATTATTGTAATGTGACTAGGGGGTGGGATTATGGACATTCCAGGGAGTCTTTATCCATAAAATCATTCAAGTAGATCAACTAAATTCCCCCATTTATCTAGACGATTCATAATTCCACTATGATAGAGGGTTTTGACAATATACCGATTGAGGAGTCCCTAGAAAAATGTATTTTTTCAAGATCTAACAGTTTGAGCTTCTCAAACAAGGATTACATGCACACAATGAATTACTATTGTGATTGATACCCCCATGGAATTCATCTATGGTGTAATAATATCCCCTAAAAATGAAACTTTATGTTGTGGAGAATCTGGTATCATTCACTACCTAATGATCTTCTAGTCAAAGTTAATGGTGTTCATTTGGCCTCCAAATGTACCTACTGTGCATATCCTATAGAGGAATACGTGATGCATCAATTTTTTAGATGGGTTGGGTGTAACGTATTTTGAGAAACCATAGAGGGTTCCTGAATGTATCCCAAACTATGGATCCACACGATTTATTTCTCCAAAACGGGTTCTATAGATGTCTAAGAAATAAACAAGAGGAAAAAGCCCTTATGATGATACTGGTATTGATTTTTTGTTTCTTATGGAAGGCTTAGAGTTAGGTTTGGCACAAATATTAGATCTCTTACATAGATATGGTGGTGATGGCTAGGTATATGTTCCTGGAGCATACTAGGCTCATGATGTAGGAGAGATTCTCTTTCCCTAAGGTGATACCTTATTGGTAGTCCACTATAAGACTTGCTTCAACCCATCCAAATGGGTCATTGGGTTCTATGGTTCCCTACCACAATCGTTCTCATGCTCAATACTGATTGTGAATGTCCTCATGGATGTAATCATGTTGGAGGCGTGGTCTATTACTCTAATGGATAAGTGTTTTTTTCTCTTAGTGCCTACTATGGGCCTAGAATTTCCATTAGGGAAGAGGTGATGGAAGTGCTCAGCGGTCGTACTCTATAATGATCAAATATAATCACCCAATCTACTGTGGAAACATATTCCAAGAACATTTCATGATCCCTCTCTCACTCCTATACCCCTTTGTGGCTCATAACCAATCTAATTTTCGAGTTCAAGGGCTTCTTATCTGACAACATGGTGGTCCTTCACACATGGAGTGAACGTAAACATATGGAGGACTTAATAGATTCTATGGCTTCCTTGGATTATCCCCCCTCTAGATTTTTTCTCCTTAAGTTCATTCCACCATACTAGGGTGGCACATTTCATTGGGGATGTACTTGTTCTACAGTTATTCAGATATCCAAGATGTTGTACTATATTATTTCCTCACCCTTTTTTTAATAAAATTTATTATTTCGCTATATATTCTACGATATGATATATATATATATATATATGTCTCTGTGTAGTTGTTTTTGTGTAATCTTTTGATAACCCCACAATAGTAACACAATTTGTAAAAAGATAAATGTTGTGATAAATTTAATAATAAACAATGCATGTTATAATATTTCAATACATGTCCCTCCAAGTTCAATATTTTTTACAGTGAATAGAAAAAAATGTAAATTCTATACTAAATATGGAGTTATAATGAAATCCAAATACTTGTAGGGGTGGATAAAATGGATTATTATAAAATTATTTTATTTAAAAAACATTTATTATAAATTATGTGATAATTATTTATATAATGTGTTCCCACATAGGATTCTCGATTTCCAAAAAAGTGTCTTTATTATAACGGGAACGGTTTAAAAAAATTCAGAATATACCAACATGATTACACTCATCCCAAATGCTCTATTATGCTGACACGCATAGTGGTCTTTGGACTCCAATGTCAACATAATGATGGACTCATGATTTAGTTTAGTAACACCAACCATAATAAAATATTTTTTCCAAAATGTGTCCACAGAAGTGGTGGTTTCCGACATTTATTCTTTTCTAGGAATCCCCCTAGATATTGACTAGCCACTTGGGTTTGACTTTCTTAAAAGATTAGATATATATAATCTTGTTATAATAATTGACTTATTAATTACATATCAATTTATTAGTCAAATTTATTTTTTATCATTTATAAATTATACAATATAATCCTAATTTATAATAATTTTAATAGATAATTTTCATCCAATTATTTATAATTTATTATTTTCCATGATTACCTATTATTTACTTGAAAATTATCCCTATTATAATTAGAGGCACATTAATATTATATACATTTAGTTCCTTATATATTAATTCATGTTCAATATAATAATATTATTTCTTCATTTTAAAATACCATTTTTATATGATATAATATTTCTATTCCTCACAAATATTATACTATTATTTTAAATTTTGATTAACATTAAATATATTAATTTAAAATTAATATAATTCTCCTTTTTTATAATTAACTTTTATTTATTAATCTCATAAAAAATTTTATAATTAGCAATAAATGTTAATTTTCTATTGTAATTTATATTTAAAAAATACATTCATTTATAGTCAAAAAAATATTAACTAATCAATTTATTTATTAAAATGATAGCTATAATATCATTAAATAAATATTATTTTTAAAAAACATTAATATATCTATTGAAATGTAAATATATTATTAAGACCATGATGTTTGAAGAAAATAATTTCATATAACTCCTTGAAATGATAAATATCAAAGTATTTAATGTAGTAGTATTCTAAAATTATTTTCTAAATTTATTTTAATATTTTTTTATAGTTTTTATAGAGAATGGAATTAAATTTTATTGTGATAAGTTATTAAAAAATATATTAATTTTTGTTTTAGTAGTGTAATGATACACTTAACTAATATTTCTTAAAAGAAAAAAATATATTAAAATCAATGAAATGTTACAAATTTAGCTAACATATAGACCTATTTTGGCCCCAATAGTGTCTAAGGGGCTTCCCATAGAGATAAGAACCATGGTAACACAAATATAGACTTTAGTCCATTTACATGGTTTTTGGAGGCAACTTCTTGAATTGAGGACTGTAGGAATAACATATAATTCATTTTGTGCCCTTAAGTAAATTTTATTTTACAAAAACCAATCCATTAGTTTTAACATCACTCCTTTTATCAACACATTTTTATTGAAAAAATGATACATTGATTGTTTTATAATCTAGATAGCATATTTTTTCAATGAAGAAAATATATTATATAATTAAAAAATCGATTTAGGTCCATCATTCCATATAGTTGTATAACTTCCTCTATGATTGTTACTCTACTATTTTGCATCATATTGTGTTCATAAAATTAAATTATAAATAACACATATTTATTAGTTACATGGCCATTATGATACAATACATGTAAACATTTTTCATATGGATAGCCATTTAAATAATTTTGAAAGTGAATTTAAGGATTCATCTAACTCCACAAAAATATTTCGTTCAAAACATCCAGTAAACTTTTAATTATATGTATTATATATCTAGATATCATCCCTTTACATGTTAAAACATAAAAAAAATTTCATTTTTATTCTTTGGAAATTGTTAAAACCTTATAATTTTATATAAAACATAATGGTGATTATACTCATTAAATTTAATGGTAATTGTGATAAGACACCATATCAAAATGTCTTCATCCAAATGGCACTCTCTATAATGTAATTTTGGAAAAAAATACTATCCATTTTAGATTGGTAACAAATAAAAAATTCAATGATATCTTAATAAAAATATTTATATATAATAAAAAATTTGGATGACTTCAATTTTATACACACAAATTTAAAATTATCATATATTTTTTAACGGTGTACATCTATATATAATTTAATTGTGTACATTGTAAGATACTTCTAAAAATGTGAACCATTATTTTAAAAAATTATTGTATTATGAAACATATAATTTACATTGTATTGAAACTATGACATCCCAGACCCAGATGCCACATAATGGGTACCCCAAGTTCGGTGGGACAAATGGACTCAAGCGCACCTTCTCAACCACCAGAGGGTGCCGACTAACCGCATGGGCATATGGTGTGTATTTGGGAAGACTATGCCCATAGTAGTTGTGTGTAGTATAGCAGAAGGACTATAAAAGAATTTTAATCATTGGAAGAAATATAAATAATATAAGTAAATAGTGAAAGCAAACTGATCTAATTGATAAAGGAGAATAATAATAACTATATCAACTGGAACAACGATGATGCTATGTCATGTCACTTTAAAACTGTAAAACATGGATACAATATAGGAGGCATAACATGTTCCACAAGGAAAAATTAAAACAAAGGCTACTCTTTGAATATAGAGATCCAACACGGTCAACTGCTATCAAGTTACATCCTATCAGCACACATTCATGTGTTTGATGAAGTATGCTTCCCATTATCATTGCCCATGACCATGTAATCTACTAAAAGTACCAAAAGGTTCACAAAGACGGTTTGAGATAAATCTCAATGGGAACCACCAACGGTGTTGGTAACATTTGTCCCGTGTAATGGAATATTGTAGTGTGTAGACATGAATATGTAAAGTAAAGAAAGTAGTACAATATTACTAAATTCCCTCGTATACGCTTCTTTCATTGGCTGGTGTATGAACTTGTAACTAGTTCATTAATTAAGTAATTCCTGTTTAATGTTAATAGGTCACATTAGGTATAGCCTACACTGAAATCACCTCATGATAATTTAAGTAGTGAAGATTCCATGATGTACCAAGGAAACCTTTCCAAGATATCCAATGAGGGAGTTCCATGGTAATAACAAAGGTAACATAGATCTAACAGAACACTATGTTAATAGCATCTGAGTCCAGCTAAGGGGTAATATTTTAATCCAAGGAGTGTAATACATGGAATTTGACAATAAGGTGCCTACTAATTCCAAGTTGATCGACCAAGGTAATACATGGAGAAGCAAAGACTAGGCACTCTGGGATTTCACCATGGAAGCTACTAGTCAATGCTGGATCCAAGGAGTGTATATGAGGTATCCTATAACAATTTAAAGGACTATATGGTAGTATAACAGGCATTTGAGGAATATAAATGAACTAGTTTCTAGGTGGGTATCAACCTAATAGAACATCGTCCATGAATCTGAAGGGGGTTCTTGATACCTAAGGTGTTCTCCTCTCAGAATCCAAGGTGATCTTGAGGTAGTCCATTATTATTTGATACTATAATCATGTAATAATTCATTTGGTTCAATTCATTCCTTCCATTAGTGTGTATAGGTCACATAGAGGTGCAACCAATTATTTATTGGTCCATGTCTTGTCTTCCATTATTATAGATAGTACAAGTAGCATTGAAAACATTAATCAAGTCTTAATTAACCATTAAGGAATATTTAATTATAGAGGTTTACTCCACTAACTTCCATTAACATGGAATGGGGTTCTAAAAACATGTAACCATTATTCAATCTCATTTGTTAAGGCAACATTATATACTTATTATAAATTCCATTTCACATTTCACATTTAATATTAATTTCGAATCACATATGTTAGGTAGGTCAATTGTTTAGCATACATGGTACATGTCATTATGCAATTCTCATTTAAAAAAATACGTTTATTATTGAAAGAATAACCTTTAGAAAGGTAATACAAAGGCACACTAGAAAGGTGGATCAAACATGTTGAAACACTAAAAACCAAAATATGGCATAACCATGAACAGGGGATGATTGAGATGTGGGTGTAATAGAAAAAAATAATCACATATTTAGAATGTGCATAACCAAGTCTCATCATTTACTCTGTTGTGCTACCATACCACCTATATAAGGGAGAAAACTAGCCTCAAAGAGATTTTGTGGTTCAGTCAACTATGCACACTCGATACTCTTGAAAAGTATCATCGATATCTAACTCAACTTCCTCGGGATCAATGGTATGATATAGGTCAGTATGACATTGGTGAATCTGTGAGACATGCATGACGTTGTGCATGGAATGGTACCTATGAGGTAATAGCAACCGATAGGATACCCAAACATCTCCCTCTATAATCTAAAGAGACCGTATGTAACAAGGAAACAACATTCTGTGCTTCCATAACTGTATATGCCCTATCCTGGGTGACACCTGAAGAAAATTACGATCCCCAACCTCAAACTCAATAGGTATTCAACAATGATCAACCTATGATATAAGGACCCGACCATAAAACATTGAATAATCTTGAATTAAATGAATAATTCACATTGGGGATCTCTTCAGGTTTAGTGTTTTAAATAATTAGGCCATAACTATTACATATAAACTTGAAAATTACACGTAGAAACTACTACTCAGTATCCATTTTTTTATAAAATAAAAAACTCATAAAAACACATGTATAGTTCCATTTTTTAGATAACATGACTTTTCCTTGACCTCATCCTTAACCCTATTCATTTTTAATTACTGTGGGAAAAATTTCAAAAACATGGGATGATCATATAAATTTCAATAAGGGTATTAAAATAAGGAAATAAAACATTACCCAATCAATAAATAATATTCAAATAAACCATACTTTTCAATAATAACATAACTAATGAAATCAAAAGATTTATGAATAACATGTAGAAGTCATAAATACTAATGATAACTTGTGGAATACATAACAAACAAACATTGTAGCTATCCTAGCTACATAGGGAGTTATGTTGGAATAATCATCATAGTTTATTCCCTAAATCTCTTAGGAGAAACATTAATGTTTACCTCCATTACCTTACACAAGGCATTAGAGAGCTATCTCGGGATCACTCACCCTAGGTTTATCATGGAACCACCAGTTTACGTAATCAATTCCCAATACACATAAAATATCAATAACACATAAAATAAGAACAGAGTAAAGATAAAATCTTCACATTGAAATCACAAAATATCATTTCAATATATTGACATAATCGATTATTTATCAAACCATTTTTAACCCATTTAAAACATTTAATAAAGTTATTTTTGAATCAAGGTGTACCATACCACTTTTATGTTTTTATGGGAATTAAAATTTGAAAATGTTAATTTTCATATAAATAAATCCTTAAAACCACTTTTTTAAACATGTAAATTAATGAGAGCTATTTAGAAGAATAAATATTTAAAACAACATTTTAGTTAATGAGTTATTAACAAAATAAGAAATGCTTGAATATAAATAATTGAGGAATAACATTTAATAAAAAATTTAAAATATCATGAGAATAATGGTATTCATGATATAATATTCCAAAGAACATTATATATACCATATAAAAGTAAATTAGGGGATAAAAACAATGAAGTCTCAATAGAATGTAAATTGAGATGAAATCCCTTATAAGACGGTATCCTTTGATTGAGGATAAATCAATTACCTAAATATGTGTGGCATATATAAATACAATCAATATGATTGGATATTTAGTTTATAGAAATCAGAAGACATTTATACATATTCATAGCATGACATAATCAACAAGTAGAAGTTTAACCCAATGAATTGAATTTGGGTTAAGAAGTTCCCTCATAGAGAATCGACAGCCTAACAGTGTCACTTAAAAATTCAAAAAATGATTTGATGGGAGGGAAAATGTCATCTCATCACTTGGTCATAAAATTTAAAACAATAAGGACAAAGAAGAGCATATACCAACCTAATAATATGTAAATTAAAAGACATAAAAAAAATAAGTCTTTTAAAAAGATGAGAGTGAAAGGTTCCCATACCGATTTGGTAACTTACGAAACATACACCTCATGGAATAAGTATCATACAATGAAGATGTATATACCGTGAAATTAACTTATATTACAGAAAGAGTACAATCATGGGAATTACATACACCACAGAAAGGAAATATTGATAAATAAAGCATGAATCTCATGGGAATAAAAAGTGAGATAGAAACACTTTACCACGTTGTTATTAATCGATTCGTATGACCAAAAGTTAATAAGCTCCAAATTAATAACAGAATACCATGAATAAAAAATTAATGATGATAATATATATTTCAAATTTTAGTTACACCTCATGGATGATATATGTGTGGAATAATAGAAATCTCACAGAATTAAAAGTGAGATAAGAAATACCATACCTCGTGTTCGACATGACCCGTTCATTTTTTAATATCCTAAATAAGAAGATAATGTTAATTTATACTTTTTTAAGAAACTTTTTCTGGTTTATTATTACTTTTATATCACATATTACCATTTTATAAACATTATTAAATCATTTATGTTAATAATGGTCATTTTGTTGATATTTGGAAGACGAGTCAAAAATGAACTTCTTATAATTAACAGTTGTTCAGGTGGTAAAAAATCCATTATCTACAAGATGATATTCTTGATTTAGATATCATATATATCATATAAATCCATTATATGTTTTTATTTATAATATTAAATAACATTTGGTGATAATAATTGAAATGCACAGTTCATTAGGATGGTAAGCCGTACATATGCATTAACACTACTTTCATTTCTATTTCATATTTAATGGAATGAAAACATAATTAAAAATATGTATATTATAATTACATTATAATGTCATATGATATATATATTTTACATAATTTCATTAATTCCATCCTTTATATGCACCATGTATGTCATGAAGGAATCATATCACCTTGGGGGGTAGTAGTCCATGCTTCCTCAAATAAAAGTATTGTATTTACACAAATTGGAAAGCATAAAGGTTATTTTGTAAATAAAAATTATAGAAAATTATAGAAAAAATAGACAAAATATATATCATATATATATACCATGCTATCATAATGTCCACCATGAGATATGGTAGGAGAAGATTGAACAATCATCGTTTCATAATGCAGTAGTTCATCGTCCACAGAAATAATATGTTCTTTAACCATTATATGGAATTGTGTGTAAGTTTAGTTATAATAAATCTAATAAAAACATATGATATTTAGGATACTGGTTTTCTTATAAAATAAAGGAATAAAAAGATTTTATGGGGTTGGAGAAGTAATATTCAACAAAATACCTTAAGAGAAGACATTATCTTTAAATCGGGTATCTCCTGTTGGTTTGAAATAAAAGGTTTCCTTGAATTGCCTTTTTCCTAGGGGAAGGCTTCTAGAGGAGGATTGGGATTCAGAGAGCATAATTGGGCAGTGTATTGAATATCCAAGTGGCTTTAGATGTGTGAGGAATGGGTTATAAGTGACAGATTTTTATAAAGGGGGGGAGGGGCTCTTTGGGAATGTTTAAAAATATTATTTTATTATATATTAATTTTCGGTTTATAAAGCTCCCAAACTTATTAAAGTCTAAGATAAGATGAATCATGTTTAAAATAAAATAATATAATAATAATTGGATAGGATTTGGATACTTTTTTAATCTTTATAATCTTATTTACTTAAATCATTCATTAATGAGGTACATAATGCATCATTATTGTGTCATAAATAATTTAATTTATTTAATGTATAAAAATTATAAAAAAACATACCATGATGTATGAAATATTTTCAGATTTCTAATTAATATTTATATTCCAAGAGATGACTTATATAACTTTATTATAAAGTTGATTTACTAAAAGAAATATGTTTATGTCATTTTTGTCATTACTTTTAAATTATTTAATATAAAGTGTCATTATCACTCCCATGTGGCTCCATGGGTTCCCAAAATTTACCCAAGGATTCCTATGGTCTGAAATGTATCATCTAATAGGATTATGACACATGTTAGGGTAATTTAATATTATTATAATATTATTTGGTTACCCTTATTTACCAGATTTACCTTTTAACAATGGTAAATAAAATTTTTACTAAAGTAAATATTCATAATGTCTAAAAATAAAAGTTAATAATTTACACAATTTGGACCTCTTAATTAAAAATATGGAATCCGGTTTTATATATTCAGAACAAAGAAGAGGCATAAATTAATTTTAAATTAATTCCCACTTTCAAAACAAAAATATATTTTCTTAGAAATAATAACTATCAAAAGATTGACACTAATTTATATCCACTTTCAAAGTGAAATTACATAATATGAAAGACATTTAATTAAATGGTAAAAATATAATCTATTTACACTTTAAAACCATTTAAAAACATAATCTATCTAAATAAATAAATTACATTATAAGACAGTTATGAATTAAAATTCATTATTTTTCACTATTCACAGAAAAATAAACTTTATCAGAAAAATAACAAAATTTTATCCAAAGTAAATTTTGAAGTCCTGATTCTGAATAAAAATATTATTTTGTCAAATAGAACATATAAAAGTTAAAAAAACTATATTCAATGTAGTTTCACCATCAAAAAGCAGTAAATCAACCTTTTAATGAATATTAGAGTTTTTATGCATAAAATCGAATTATTTCTTATTTTAAGACTCTAAAATTTATTGGCTAAATGTAAAAGCATTTAAAAAACATGTATATTTATATTTTAGTTAGTTATTTCTATTTATTCTATTACAAAGACTTGGAGTTAACAGACATTTAAAATATTATTATATTATTATTTTTTAGTATGACTATGCATTGTGTGCAACATAAGATTTCAAAGAAACCTCCTTCAATGTATCAGGTATTTCATCAAACATAGAATAACATTTAAAGTAAAATTAAGATTTAATTTGAAAATTTTAATATATATGGAAATGATATATTTTCTATTTACCTGGGATGTTACATCCCCTCCTTATTGGGAATTGCGTCCTCACAATTTTAAAATTGGGCTTCAAAACTTCATTGAAAGTCCCTTATCAGAAAAAGAGTCCATAAAATTCACATTAAAATAATGGAATATAAGTAAGAAGGTCACCAGAGGTAATAGATACTAGGATTCCCTAAAAACATGGATATAGAAGAGAAAATAACTCTCATCGATTAAAAGAGAGTGATAGAGAACTTGATCACAGAAAGTTAACCACCAAGATACCATATATTTGTGGTTGGTTAAAAGTTTGATGATAAAAGAGAGCTTATAACATTTTTTCTTTAAAAGCCTTTTAATAGAGTTGAATAATTTTATGAATAACTAGGTTAATATCATAATGAAATATACTTACTTTTCATGTAGAGTGTCATCCATTAATAAAATTCTACCACAAACTCATCTTTTCTTCGAAAGGTAAGTATTCAAGATGACTTGGTCACACTTGATGTGATAGAATAAAATTCTAGAGTATCACATAATCTACAAAAGATGAACTATATATTTCCCTTATCTTTATACAACAACCAAAACTGAAATTGGTTAGTTGAAGATCTGATAATCCCCAAAATGATAATCCTTTATAAAAAGAAACACTACTTTTAATCTCCAAAATTCATCAAAAAGAACCCAAAGTCCTATAAATACCATTCCATATACAATTTTCATTAAAATTCTTCAAAATAATCCAAGCTATGATTGAACCACAAAACTAAGAAGTATTTAATCACATAGTCTTCCTCATTAAATCTTATCATTTATCTCCAAAAACATCGACTACTCTTAAAGTCTCATACTGAAGTGTAATTAACCTAATCACATATTCTCTATGATATATTAATCATTTCCATAAATAACCTAAATCACTTTATTTCCACAATAAAAAAATAGATTCTTCCAAAATAATATTTCAACCATTACTCCATAAATTAAATCCCAAAGTATTTTATTATCCTTAAGCATATAGTTTTCCCAAAATAAAGAATGTCTTCCAAAATAACCATTATTATTTAATCACCAAATCATTTTTTTATACTAAGGATTTCCATTTTATAAAACATAAGATCCAAAATAAATTTTTCTTGATCCATTAAATCAATTAACTTAGAAGAATAAGTCATACTAACTAGGGACTTCATGTAGGACAATGGTAGGCAATGTTCCTTTGTCGCCCTTCAGTTTTGGATTCGATTCATGTGGCCTTGTATGGCATGACGGATCGTCACCCATCTTATGGGTTGTCATTTATTTAAATCTCAAAAATATCCCTAAGATGTTTTAAACTCAAAGGTTTTCTTATACCTTTAATTTTCATTCCAATACATTAAGATCTCAACATCTTATTTGTAATCATTTTTTTCACCTCCTTATGATAAAATAAAACTATTCCCAATAGAAAGAACATCATACCTTGATCATGGTGTCTGTATGGTTTCATCATCATCTTGTTCACATAGGTAGAATGTCCATGCATTGCAACGACGATTTGAAGATCCTTCACAATCATTTTCTTCCTTCATCCAAATACACCTTGTACAACTTGGGTCATATGGGTGTTTATAGAAAAAAATGTTTCAGAAAATAATCATGTATGATAGATAATTTCAAAACATCTGATAAAACATGTTTTTTATAAAATAGTTGGATCGTGTTTGAGTTGAAACTTTGAATCAATGGTCCTTATAAAATACTATATGTATGTGATGAGAGACTATATTGTAACAGAAAATATAAATAGGTTGTGCAAGGTTCTCCTTCTTTAACACCATTTTCCTAATCAAAATATGCTTCAAAATCCTCTGATAAGGTAAAATATTTAAAAATTCATTGATAATATTTAACTTTCTTGAAAATAAGGGAATATTTAGAAAATAGTATGTGATTAAATAAAACCCATGATCCACCATGATATCAAGGTATAGTGTAGGTATTTGATATGTCAAACAACTACTTTCAAGTGATTTGTATGACGGAAAAAGTTTCACAATCATCTGAACATGACTTTGCAATAATTATTGCAAGCATGTCATTAGGATGAGAAAATAATGTTGTTTTAGATCCTCCTCCTTCCAATTGTTACAGAAATTTCTTGATTTTAAAAATTTATAAAACTAGTATTTAACTAAAAAAATGGACATAAGGACTAACCATGTGTTTAACTAAAACTATTGATCCCTAATGTGGTCAATACCGACCAATAATACCAACTATAAGGACACGACCTTATAACATTACATAATCATGAATTAAATGAATAATTCACATTGGGTATCTTTTCAGGTTTAGAGTTTTAGAGAATTAGGCCATAACTATTACAAATCAACATGAAAATTACATGTAGACACTACTACTCGACATCCATTTTTTTTATAAAATAAAAACTCTTAAAAATAAACATGTATAGTTCCATGATTTAGACTGCATGACTTTTCCTTGATCCCAACCATTACCCTATACATCTTTAAGTCCTATAGAAAACATTTCTAAAAGATGGTATGAGCATAAAAATCATAGTAATGGTTGTAAAATAAGAAAAAATGTTAGCCCATCAATAAATAAAATTCAATGAAACCATACTTTTCAATCATAACATAGCTCATGAAAAAATATAATTTAATAATAACACATATATGTCATAAATAATAAAGCTAACTTGTGCAATAAATAAAATAATTACATTGTATCCATAAAAACTACATAGGGAGTTACCTAGGAATACCCATCTAAATATATTTTCTAAATCTATTTGGAGAAAAATTAACGTTTACCATTGTCAAGTTACACAATGCATTGGAGAGCTATCTCAGGCTAACCCACACTAGGTTTTTTCACAGAACCACCCATATACGTAAACAATTCCCAATAACCATACCATATTCATAACATATAAAACATGCATAATGGAAAGCTAAAATTTCCATATTGAAATCACAATATATCATTTCAAGATATTGACATAATAAATGATTTATCAAAACATTTTTAAAACCATTTATATTATTTAATAAATTGATTTTTGGAATAAAGGTGACCCATAAAATTTGAATCTTTTAAAGGAATTGAAATTTTAAAACATTAACATCCATATAAATAAATCCTTAAAACAATTTTTTAATACATTGAAATTAATGAGAAATATTTATAAGAATAAATATTTAAATCCACATTTTAGTTAAGGAGTTCTAAACCAAATAAGGGATTCTTGAATACAAATAATATAGGAACAAAATTTAATAAAAAAATTATAATATCATGGGAATATAGGTATTCATGATATAATATTCCAAATGAAAGTATATAATCCATATAAAAGTGAATTGGTGCATAACAAAAATGAAGCCTCAATGGAATGTAAATTGAGAGGAAATCACATATAAAGATGGTATCCTCAGATTGAGGATAAATAAAATACATAATTATATGTGACGAATATAAATAGACTAAATATTATTGGATATTCATTATGAAATAATCTGAATTCATTCACACATATTCATAGCATGAAATAATCAATAAGTAGAAGTTTAAACCGATGAATTGTAATTGGGTCAAGATGTTCCCTTACTAAAAACAGACAGTCTAACAACGTCACATTATAATTTAGATAGTGAGTTGATGAGAGATAAAATGGTATCTCATCACATGGACAAAAAAATTACAGCAATAAGGATATAAAAGAAAATATCCCATTTTAAGAAGATTTAAATAAAAAGACATTACAAAAAAGAATTTTTTTAAAAAGAGGAGGGTGAAAGGTTCCCTTACCGATTTGGTAACTTATGAAACACACACATCATATAATCATATTCATAAAATGAAGATTTAAATAACCATAAATTAACTTATATTAGAAAAATAGTACAATAATGGGCAGTACATACACCATACAAAGGAAATAGTGAAAAATAAAGCATGAATCTCACGAGAATAAAAATTGAGATAAAAACCCTTTACCATGTTATAATCGATCGAGTCATGGGAATAAAGTTAATAACCACGAAATTACTCATAGAATTCGATGAATATAAATAGATTCATGATAATATATATATACATATCAAATGGTAGTAAACAATACACCACATGCAAGAAATAAGTGGAAAAAATGGAAATATCACAGAATTGAAAGTGAGATAAGAAATCCCTTACCTCGTGTCCGACTTGACCCGTTCATTCATAAGACTCCAAAATAATAAGACAAAGTAAATTTATACTTTATTAAGAACTTTTTTCAATTTTATTATTCCTTTTATATCACTTATAAACATGTTATGAACATTATTCAATCATTTATGTTAACAATGGTCGTTTTGTCGATATTTGGTACTTGAGTGAAAAATAAACATGTTATAATTACATGTTGATCATGTGGTCAAAATTACATTATATCTAAAATGATATTAATTATTTATATATAATATATATAATATATATCAAGTATATGTCTACGTTTATAATATTACATAACATTTGGAGATAAGAAATGAAATGCACCGTTCATGGAGACGGTATGTCGTACGTACGTATGAACGCTACTTTCATTTCTATATCATATTTAATGGAATGAAAACATAATGATACATAGGTATATTATAATTCTAGTATACTATCATATGATATATATACGTTACATAATTTAATTTACTCAATCCTTTATGCGTTCCATATATGTCATTAACGAATCATATCACCTTGAGGGGGTGGTTGTACGCACTTCCTAAAATGAAATTATCGTATTTACAGATATTGGAAAGAATAAAGTTATTTTGGTAAATAAAAATTACAGAAGAATACATAAAACATAAACATAATATATATCATATATAAATACAGTGTCAACATAATGGCCACCATGAGAGGTGGTAGGAGAAGATTTAATAATCATCGTTTCGTGAGGCAATAGTTCGCCATCCAAAGAAACAATATGTTCTTTACACATTATATGGAGGTGTGTGAAAGTTTATTTCAAATAATTATCATAAAAACAACCTATTATATTGAGAATAATGGATTGGTTATAAAATATTGGAATAAAAAGAGTTTATGGGGTTGGCGAAGTAAAATAAAACAAAATAACTTAAGAGAAGACATTACCTTTAAATCAGGTATCTCCCTTTGGTAGGAACCAAAAGGTTTACTTGAATTTCATTATGCCTAGGAGAAGGCTTCTAGGATGAGGAGAGGGATTTTTAATGATTAATTGGGCATATTTTGGATGATCCAAGGGTCTTGATAAGTGTGAGTAATGGGTTAGAAGTGAGGTATTTTTATAAGGTGGTGGATATGATCTTTAGGAATGTTTAAAAATATTATTTTCTTATATAATTATTTTAGATTTATAAATTTCCAAAACTTATTAAAGTCAAAGAAAAGATGAATCTTGTTCGTAATTATATCATACAATAATAATTGGACAGGTTTTGGATATTTTTTTAAATTTATAATCATATTTATTTAAATCATTCATTAATGAGGTAAATACTGCATCATTATTATGTCATAAATATTTTTCATTATTTGATGTCTAAAAATTATAATCAACATACCATGATTTAGCCAATATGTTTAGATTTCCTATTAATATTTATAGTCCAAGAGATAACATATATAACCCTTTGAAAAAATTGATTTACTAAAATATATATGTTTAAGACATTTTTTACTTTACATTAAATTAATTAATATAAAGTCTCATTATCACTCCCAAGTGGCTCCATGGGGTCCCAAAATCAACCCAAGGATTCCCATGGTCTGAAACGTATCTTCCAATAAAATCATGACACATTTTAGGGTAATTTAATATTATTATAATAATATTTTGTGGCCCTTATTTACCAGATTTACCCTTTAACCATGGAAAATAAATTTTTTACTGATGTAAATATTCATAATGTCTAAAAATAAAAGTTAACTATTTACACAATTTGGACCCCTTGATTCTGATTATGGAATCCATTTTTTTAAAATCAAAACACAGAAGTGGCATAAAATAATATAAAATTAATTCCTGATGTCAAGAAAATACTTTTTTTGTGAAATAATAACTATCAAAAGATTGAAACTTATTTATGTACAATTTCAAAGTGAAATTACTTCCATTGAACAACACTGGATTAAATGATAAAAATATAATCTAATTAAACATTAAAACAATTTAAAAAGACAATATAACCATGTAAATAAACTACATTAAAAGGATGTTATGAATTAAAATACAATATTTTTCTCAATTCATAAAAAAATGAACATTGTTAGAAAAATAACATAATATTACCGAAAGTAAATTTTGAAGTCCCAATTTTAATGAAGAATATTTTTTTGTCAAATGGAATATATAAAAGTTACCAAAAATAGATTTAAATATGGTTCGCCATCAAAAGGCGGTAAATCGAACATTTAATGAATATTATAGTATTTATGCTTAAAATCACATTCTTTCGTATTTTAAACCTCTAAAATTTAATAGATAAATGTAAAAACATTTAACAAACATGCATATTCATATTATAGTTAGTTATTTCCATTACCGCCAATACAACAACTAAGAGATAAAAAACATTTAAAATAATATTATATTATTATTTTTCAGTATGACTCAACATTGTGTTCAACATAAAATTTCAAAAAACCCGTTTCTATGTATCAGGTACGCCATAAAATATAGCATCACCTTTAAAGTAAAAAAAATATTTAATTCAAAAAATATAATAAATATGAAAATGATATATTCCTTATTTACCTAGGATGTTACATAAGACTTCTCTCTAGATTGATCAGTTTTCATACACATTCTTTTCAGATGAACCTATTATGAAGCCACCTAAATATGAATTGGACCTTGTAGGGAAGCCTCACCAACCTCTAACTTGCACAAGGGTGAATATAAAGGCCTACCATATAAGACCACAAAAGGAGCCATATAAATCATCTCGTGAAAATTATTATTATATGAGAACTAAATGAGAGGAATATGATTCTTCCAAGAACTACTGAAATCAAGGACACATGCTTAGAGAATATCATCTAGAACCTGTATTTTTTATTCTGATTGTCCATCGGTCTGACAGTGAAAATATGTGCATAGATTCACCTAAGTCCCCATATATTTCTGTAAGCCTCTCTAGAACTATGAAATGAAATGAGCATCTCTATCTGAAATGATTGTATTTGGATCCTCATGTTGTCGTATGATCTCATGGACATAAAGTGTTCCCAAATCATTAACTGGGAAGCTCCCCCATATAGTAATGTAGTGGGATGATTTCGTTAGTCAGTCAATGACTACCTAGATAGCATCGGTACCCTTCGGTGACGTAGGTAAGAAAACTAAAAAATACATATCCACATGTTCCCATTTCCATTCTAGGACTAAAATAAACTATAATAAGCTTGTAGATCTATGGTACTCTACCACACCTATTGACTGGTGGAACACCAAGTGATGAAGCCTACAATCTGACGTTTTATTCTAGGACACCAATTCTGGCATCACATATCTCGATATAACATTGAGATTCCTAGATTGAAAACCCACTGAGAGTTGTGGGACACATTCATTAATGACTCTATCATATGTTCAGGAACCTAGATACGTCCACATAGAAGCAAGATACCATCTCTGTCTATAGACCAATCCATAGGTGGGTTATCTCTTAATATACTCTAACAGAGAACCAAACCTTCTGGATTCAAAAATTGGATACTCTTACCCTTCTCAAGAAGGGTAGAGGTAGTTGTTAAGGATGATAGGTATGACTACTCATGAATGTCATGATACTCTATATGAAGTTAATAAAAGAGTGCCATTAACTTCCATTCATCGTTTCCTTCCTATACGACATGTGTTTGAGTTTTCTGACTCAGTACATCAATAACCACATTTCATTTTCTAGGATTATATAAATGCTCAAAATCAATGTATTTTAGATATTAGACACATCTACACTATATGAGGTTCATTTCACACTGAGAAAATATATACTTGAGTCTTTTGTGATCTATATACACTAGAAAGTGATCACCTAGAAGATATGTCGCCAATAACATAAGGCATAGACAACTGCTGCTAGCTCGAGGTGGTGTGTCAGGTAATTCCTCTTGTTAGGCATAAACTATAGAGATGCATACACAATTACATTTTCTTTCAACCTCAACATTACTCCTAGGATAATTACGGATGCATCACAAAAGATGATATAACCTTTACCATGTTCTTAAAGAATCCGAATCGGTGCTGAGAAAAGTATCCCATTCAGTTCTTAAAAGGATTTATCACATGCTTTTGACCACAGGAACATAACACCCCCTTTGTATGTCCAGTAAGAGGTCAACAAGATGTGAGATGTCTTGTATGAAACTCTTTTAATATACAGCGATCCCAATGAATCTTCTGACATATAGAACATTCATGGAATTCTCCTAGGAAATCACAACACTTACCTTTTCATGGTCAACATATAATCTTGATTCTGAGATAATATGACACCGTATGTGGAATTTTTTTATCCATAAGTTGTATTTAGAAATATTTTCACAAAGAGGATGCTCTCTCAGTGTACTCAGAACGTTCTAAAGATGTTTGGCATGGTCGTTATGAGTGCAAGAATACACCAAGATTTCATCCAAAATGACCACAAAAAAGATTCCAAATAGGTGTGGAAACCCTATTAATCAAATACAATAAAACAAAAGGTGCTTTAAAATGACAAAATGACATAAAAAGATACTCATATTGATCATACCTGCTATGTAAAGTTGTAAGATGTATGTCTGATTGTTCGACTCACACTGATGACATCCCAATCCCAAGTCGATCTTAGAGAACACCATTTCTCCATAGAGACGGTCAAAGAGATCATATATTCGAGTAAGTGGATATAGATTCTTGACCATATGATGGTTCAACTTTTGTTATGCATGCATATATGAAGAGATCTATCTTCCTTCTTAGAAAAATGATGGTTGGAACACAAGTGTATTTACTAGGCCACATAAAGCCTCTGGCCTCTTTGTGCACTATCTTTAACTTGATCTCTTGAAGATGAATAGGTGTCATCTTATATAATGGAATGGATAGAATAGATTCTCCTAGAACAAGCTCGATTATATCATATAGCTCTCCCTTAAGAGGTAAACCAGAACTGTCATCAGCATATACTTCCCTGAAACTATCAAATACTGGGGGGGAAATTAGCTAGAAGCCACCCCTGATCCTCCACGAAATGATTTGAAGTCTGGGTGGTCAATCTACCAATCCCAGGATGCTTCAGTTCATATCACCTAGCCCAAACATCCCACTCACCTTTGAAAAGATAACTGTTGCCTTCTGGTGATATAAAAGAAACCCTGCAATGATAGTTGTCTACAAAGGCATGATAGTGGACTAACCATTCCATACTGATAATGAAATAAAAACCTGTCTTCTTGAGAAAAAATAGATTCCACAAGAAAGGGTAACTACCAAAATCAATGGGAAAGTCCCCGCACAGGCAAATTCCATCCTTCCATAATCCCAACAGTGTATCGAGGTCCATTACACCATAGTGATACTATATCTCTAGTTAGATACCTTCAGTGATAGATTATAGAATAAATGATTTTGAAGAACCTATATCAAACCAAGCATAGACAATAGTGGAGGCTACTATAATAGTACTTTGTACTGTAGATGGTCTCGCAACCTGATCCTTAGGTATCAGATGTCAGGCATGCAACTATCATAATCCATGACCGTATGAAAAAGATAGACTACCATGATCATGACTGGTCTTCTAGTACTGCTAGTGATCAGGAATCAGACTACCACAAACACGACCACCTCCTTGACCAGACATACCAGTGCTATTCCAACTCCCCACATGATGCATCATAAAATAACTCGTTCCTATAGGTGGAGCGGATGAAGAGCCTTTTCCACTTGAAGTCGGTGGAAAGGTCCTGCTAAAATGTTGAAGATGACCAATACTGCCACAAACTCGACATTCCATAGGGTTTCTACCACATTGGGGATTATTTTGCACCATAATTCCACACTGATGACACACCACTGAGCCATCAAACTGGATACTCTAGATACCACTTCTTTAATGAAAAAACTCAAGGGAACATTTCCTACCACCAGAAGAACTACTGGCAAGACACGCCACTTATCATTTAAACCTGGCACTCGTGTCATAGCTCATGTTACACATAGTGATAAGGGCCTGATCAACTATTGTATAAATGGAAGTAAGGTGAAATACATTCACATGAGATTTGATTGCATAGTGGATCCCATCCTCAAAACATCTTGCATGTGAAATCTCATCCTTGACTATAAGTGGTGCAAAGAAATGTAAATCAGTGAAACATGCCGAGTATTTCATAACTAACATAGAACCATGCTCATGATGCATTAACTCTCTAACTCTATCAGCTCTCAGTTTCTGAGGAATGAACTGATCATAGAAGGTGGTCTGTAAATCAACCCATAACATGCCCTGATGATGACCGACCTGGGTAACCACATTCCACTAATTCTTGAATTAATCATTAAGAATATATGTAACAATCATGAATCTCCACTCAGGAGGCATTTCAATATGCTCAATGACAGATGGAAGGGCCTATACCCAAAACACAGTAGCCTGAAAACCCCTATTCCATGAAAAAGTAGGAGGATGATGTTTCTGGAACTCACATGCTAGATCAACCATCGTTGGTGCAACCTGTGGAGTACCATGCATAGACTGCATCAGATGTCGAAAAATATCATAGACTTGAGCACCAATGCTCAGATAAGTTACAACAGTTTGTGCTCAAGTGGTACTCATGGAGGTAAGAATAGCATCTCAAGGCCCACCTATGTCCAGATCATGGTCATCCCAACCCATGAGGCCCCATACACTTCATGAATTGAGACTTGAAAGCACTAAATCATAACCAATAATAGTACATGTACAAGTAACTATCAGAACATCACTCAATATTAATAATCATATCCTGAAATTCAATGTAGTGAAATTCACCTATATGGAGTTGAAATATGCATGACATGTGAATCCTAGAATCCTATAATGATGCATATAGAAATTCCCCTTTCCCCCAAACCATTATGATTAGGATGAAATAAGATCATCAAACAGTGTAATTATCAACAAAAACACACAAAATTTGTGATACACAATGGTGAAATAATATCAAATGTAACATGAAAATGAATAATAACATTTTCATTTTGGGTAACATGCCTTTTATCCCGAACATGGGTTCGCTACGCCCAATCACGACTTATGACGAATTCCCAAACAATCCTATTCTCCAATCTAATATATCAAAATAGTAAATCAAGAAAAGAAACCACATCCCATACCACATTGTGATTCCCTGATCCGGATGCCACTTAATGGGTTCCCCAAGCCCGGTGGGCCACAAGGCCTCAAGCGCATCTTCCCAAACTATAGACGTTGCCGACTAGAAGCGAGGCCCTAGGGTGTGTCTGTGGGAATAATACAAACTCAATATTAGAGTGTATCACAATAGAAGGAATATAAAGTAATAGTAAATAGATGAAGTAATATAACTAACATAAATAAGCAGCAGAAGAAAAATGATGCAATAGATAAACAAGAATAATAATTACTATATCAACTGGAACAATGATGATGCAATGTCATGTAACTAGAAAACTATAAAACATTGATACACAATAACAGGCATAAAATGTTCCACAAAGAAAAAGAAAAAAGTCTACTCCAAGAATCCCAAAATCCAAATAGGTCATCTGCTATCAAGATCGTTCATATCATCATGAAATCAAGTTTTAGAAACAGTATGCTTCCATTTTTCATTACCTGCAACCACATAATCTACTTCGGGTACCAAATGACACCTGGGGAGGGTGTGAGATAAATCCCAGTGGTCCACCACCAGTGGTGTCTATAACATCTGGCCCATGTAGTGGAATATATTAGTATATAGGAATGCAAATGTAAAGTAATGAAATCTATTCAAAATGAATAAATACCCAACTACCTGCTTCGAACCTTGGCTAGTGTCTGAACATGTAACTAGTTAATTAATTAAGTAATTACCATTTAATGTTAATAGGTCATGTGAGGCATATCCAAAACTGATATCACCTCGTGATAGTGTAAATAGGGAATCTCTCAAGACGTAATAAGGCAACCTGACAAAGATATCTGGTGAAGTATTTCTAGGGTAATAACATGGGCAACATAGATATGAAAAAATGCTAACTCAGTTGAATCTGAGTCTATCTAAAGAGTAAGAGTGTAATCCAAGGAGTATAATCCAAGGAATTCAAAAATAAGTCATATACCGAGTCCAAGGTGACCGACTAAGGTAAAATAGGGCTAATCAATGATTGGGATCAATGGGCATTGAACATGGCACTAACTTGTCAATACTGAATCCAGGTAGTGTATCTGAGGTATCCTGTAATAATGTAATGTAACCTATGGTTTTATACTAGGAATATATGAATAGAAATGATATAGAGTCTAGGAGGGTGACATCCTAAGAAACAACATCCTTGAATCGGAAAGGGGTTCCTAATACCCAAGGTATTCTCCTCTAAGAATACAAGGTGAGATCATGTCAGTCCATTCCTATTTGATATTGTAATCAAGTAATAATTCATTTGGTTCATGTCATGCCTTCAATTATTGTGGATAGATCAAGTAGAGTTTCAACCATTTATTTATTATTCCATGACATATCTCCCATTAGTGTTGATAGGCTAAGTAGAATTGCAACCATTTAATCAAGTCTTAATTAACCATTAAGGAATATTCAATTAGAGAGGTTCACTCCACTGCCATCAATTAACAAGGAAAGGGGTGATGCAGACATGTAACCTTTATTAAGTTTCATTTTTTAAGGCCATGTTATATACATAGTATACATTACTTTTCAAATTTCACATTTAATAATCATTTGGATGCACAAACCTTAGGTAGGTCAACTAGTGAGCGTAAATGGTACATGAAATTAGGAAATTCTCATTAATATCAAGTCATTTATTATATAAAGGGTCACCTTTAGTAAGGTCAAGTAAAGACACACCCGAGCGGTGGATCAAACTTGCCAAAACACTATAATCAAAAAAATGGAATAACCTTCAACATGGGGTAGATTGAGTTGAGGGTGTAACCGCAAACAACTAATGAAATATTTTGAAAGATCATAACCATATGATTCTAAATAGTATAATCATTGAATGTAAATTTAAAAAATGGATTCTAATAGAATTGGTGGGCCCAACACAAACATTCCAAAAAACAACAAACTTTAGGGATTCATTATTGACCACCCACCTTAGGGTTATATGATTCTATTCCTCCTATATCAGCCCTTTATTTTTCTAAAAAAAAGTAGATATTGGAAAAATTGGAAAAAACTCACATGATGATAACTTGGTCAACATAGAAATAGAAGAAGAATGAATAAAGAGGACTCGAGTAATTAATTTTTCTCTTCCAACTTGATGATCAAAATCTAGATCGAATGCCATATGAAGGAGATCTCTATATCCCTATCTTTGAACTTTAAAAAGAACCAAATGGGTGAAAAAGGAGGTAAATAATTATGGTTCCCATATTAAAGAATAAGGGTTAGATTAATAAACCATTAACGAAAAAATAGAAATCTTACATAGAAAATTAGTTGTGCACGGTTTATCATAAAATATGCAAACTGTGCTAGATGACTCTACCCTGAACAATTTTTCTGAATGGTTTGATCAGACCATATTGAAGCCATAAAATAGTACCTCAGAAAAAGGGGCATTCAAATAGTTAGGCTGCAGGATCGTGCACCGACTGTGCGAGCTGGACTAACACGGAAAAATAGAATTCGCACAATTAGGAAAACTGTATGGAATTCCCTCATAGTTTACTCTAAATAGTTTGCAGAGTCTGTTTTCTGAAAAAGATGGGTTCTGGGCTCTGATCAAGCCATGAAACCCTCACAACCATTACTAAATTATTAGGAAACCATATTAAGTCCAGTGTAATGATTTAGACTGAAAATTAAATGATCCATACCTGAGTGACAAACCAGGTTCTAATAGAAAGTATTTCCTTTTATATAGTTTTATTGTTCACTTTTTCAATAAATTTTCTGTATAGAAAAAAGAATAAATACCTGGTTATTGTGTTTTAGATTTTTTATGTATAATGAATTGAACCAAAAATGATATTCATGTGACTTTAACACTATTTTTTTTTAAATCAGTCATAAAAATGATATAAATTATATTTTAGGAATATGAATCTATAACCTTTATGATCCATTATGAATGATTCCAAATAAAAATATCACATTCATAGAATGTGTGTAATACATAATCGAAAGGAAAATACACCTTTCAGCATTCACTAATGAACAATATTCAATTATAACCATATCATGCCTATCTATCCTATCCGTAGAACCAATTTTATTCTATTTTCATTTGCAAACATTCCAATGAAACTATCACAAACAATTTTTCAATGTTCATGACGTCTAGAAAATATCTGATGTACAAAAAAATCCGAAATGGAAATTCGATAAAATATGATCAAATTTTCTGAATCATTTTTATGGTTTTTTAAATGGTTTTATGAAAAATATTAAAACGATCATTTAATTTCTCAAAATATTCATCAGTTATTAATGAAAAATGGGGTGTACTAACTTTTTCATTCCATTAAAATCGTAGTTTCCAAGATCAGTATTTGTGCCATTGATGTAAACTTTTATGATTTCCTAGAAACATTTTCATCACGGAAGGTTTCATCCTATCAAAATGTGTACATTCTTCATACATGTGACACCTTAATATTATATTATTGATATATCATGATAAATTTCCATAAGAAGGAATTTCATTTATAATCCCAAACAGCATTCATATAAACATGATATCTTTATTTTTATTATATTAATATAATTTCACACAAGAATCCTATATGATTTTCATATTTTTGGTATTTAGATCCATAACAACACTAATATAATTACTAGGTCTTTTTGGTGTGGATATAAACATAGATAACATAATAATTTTTCACATTATACATAATAATATTGAAATGTTATTATTTTCCAATATAATCATCCATATTATATTTGTGCAATATTTAATACAAAATGGATTCATTTCATCTATATAATGTGAAAAATTGTGTTTTATCGTATCATTTATAAATTATTGATACATCTAATAAATTTTCATACACAAAGGAGATCCTACTGGGAGAGTGAAATTCCCCTCTTGACTACTTATATTTGTGTTCTAAATCACCCCCTTCCAATATTTTAACATTCACATAGCCTTCTAAACATATAAAATGGCTATAATAAATTATGAAAATTTTAACATACTAGATTCAACATGAATCAAATGAGTCACATATTTTTTAGTGAAATATGTAAATGAATCAGGGACCATGGGAAACAATATATATTCATTTGGAAATACATATATTTTTTGGAGATCATACCCAATGAACATGACAATATTTTAGTATGAAAACAATTGTATTTCCATATAACATAATTGAATGTTTTTAGTTATATTTATGAGTCAATTTGATAAGTCGGTACCCAATTCCATGTTCTTGGGATACTCAAGGTGGCGATGTTAATTATTTTATATCCCATGTGTGATTTTTATTATGGATATGTGGAATAAATCATGTGAGGAGACTCATATTCGAAATATGATATCAGGGTTGAGCCAGAGATGTTGTGTTTTTCCGAGATGTAAGATAATGATTTTCAACATTAGGCACCAATTATCTGGAGACTATTTGAGGGTTTCTGAATGTAGCTTTATTAAATTAATAATGTACCTTCCCCCTTTGTGTTTCACACTTGATATATGGGTTACATGGTTTTCCTCCCACAATAAAAGACAAATTGATGATTAATGAAGGTGTGGAGGTTCCTCTAACCACCCCTTTAGGTTCTATTCATAATTGGATTGAGATTTAGTAGGTTCATTACATCATTTTGGGAATGTATGATTAGTGTTTCATGACCTGTTTGGATTATTTATGATGATTATGTTAGGACCCACTTTGAATTGTTTTTAAATTTTCATGTCCTTATAACAATAGTTAGGGAACCCCTCTTAGTATATATTTGGTTTTTAGGAGGAAATCATGGGTTTTAGGTGTCTTTCTTTGATTTAATATTCATAAATACAAGTATCATGTTGTGTAGTGATAAAGAACATGCGATGTGCTTTTCCCATTCACGAAAAATGATCATTTGGGACTACACAGTGTGTACATGAGGTATACGCCGTGTATTTATTCAAGGATGTGTGGCTGAAAATATGAAATATATTATTATGTTAAGGGACATGGTCATATAGAGGTACATGACTTATGGACATGAGAACATGTTACGGTTAATGGTCACATACATTGACATAGAATTGGGTCAGGAAAAGGGGAACCCTCTCGATAAAAAGTGCATGCATTGCAGGTGAGGACACTTCTAGAGGTTTGGATGTGGTCACATGAAATGAGTTATGTGGTACACACAACGTAATCATTTTACATGGTGAGTAAAAATAGGGGACACATCCATGTCTGAGATTCTATATATAGGCCTTATGCAAGGTGTACACGTCTTATACTCCTGTTGCAGGTTTCTCCCATGCGCATCTCCATCTACCCGACTTGTATAGAAGAAAATGAGTATCCTATCAGGATTAGAATTCCATGTAGAGTATGATGGTAGAATTCAATGTGTCTTTTTAGATAAATGTGATACGTAGTGAAGAAAATGATAACAAAGCAGATGCTCGATGATAGTGGTGATCAGGCAAGATCGTTAGTGAATGTATATAGAGTTAGCAGTCCCCTATCTCATTATGGTGTGGGCCCTCCACACACATTTTGTAGATAGAGATGATACAATCCTACAACACCATGGTGTGATTCCTCTATCCATATAGGTGACACTCCCATTTCATAGTAGGGTTTGGATCAACTATACCCATCATGAATATATAGAATATACTCACTTATCCCACCGTTGAATAGGTCCACTATCCATGGAGATGGTAGTAACCACTCACACAAGGGTGTGGGTCCTCTAAGCTTGGATATAGTACTCCCCTTTCGCATAGATTGATGGGTCAGCCATACTCATTGTGTATATAGAGATGGTAATCCCTTATCTCACCAGGGCATGATTCGTCGATAAATGCATATGGTATTCCCCATCACACCAAGGGGATGAGTCCCCCAACCCCACTTTTCATATAGTGACAAAACTCCTTTTTTGTCCATTGAATGTGTCCTCTATACATGGGTATAGTACTCCCCTATCGTACACAGTCTTTGGTCCTGCACACTAAATGAGTAGATAAAGATGATTCTCCCCTATCAGACTTGGGATTGAGTCCTCGGCCGATGGAGATGTTATTCTACTACCACACTTGGGAATTGGGGCCTCCATGCTCTTTAGTCAAATATTGAGATGGTACTGCCCTATATGATCACATTTTATCAATGATAAGAATGGTATCCCAGATTGTATGAGGGTAGGGTAACTCAATCATTTGAAGATTTCACTCTCTTAGGCTATGGAGGAGTGCGATGTGCGGGCCATCCTAATGACTTCTTTTGATGGAAACATGAGAAGTCGGGTATCAAGGATGTGCTGATAGATATATAGGCAGACTAATCATCATGGGTTAGGATGATAGATAGGGATCACACATTTGGGTATCAATATTCATTGGGTTCCAATGTAACTTTATTCCTAGTGATACCCAATGTTCCTATTCTCTCTTGTGTAAGACACCATGGATGGTGGTGACATTCCATTAGCATAGAGATACAAGATGAGTGATATATCCTGGATGAGTTATATCTATTTTGGTTGCATATGTGTTGTGATTTCTCCTATAAGGTCATTACGTTTGAGCCTAATGTATAATACGCTGTCTAGAAATGTGTCTGGGACCTCATGAGAGATAGAGTCTCTATTGAGTTTATCTGGAATATTTTGAGAGTCCTTTCATTGATGTCAAATATCCTAAATTACATTCCATTTTTTTGAGATGAATAGTCCTGTATATGTGAGGATTAATGGATATGTAGTTTCTTCTTCTATATAACTTTTAGTTTCTCCTATTTCATCAGGTAGATAAAAATGTTGCATTTTCAATGCTCTATTGGGTTTTTGGTTCTTATGGTTTCAAAAGGCTATTGTTATACTCACCCCTATAGAGGCCCTTTTTCTAAAAATTAGGTCATATGTAAATGATATTCCTTTCAATAGAGTCCTACGATAAATTGAATAGGGTGGATCATAGAGATATAGATAGACTGAGGTGTGCATCTGTGGTTTCATTTGACAGTAGTCCCCTCCATAAGTTATGGTTTCACAATTTTCAGGTTTTGAAGACTTTTATATTTCCCTTTTAAGAGGTTTATACCTTTTCTATACTCTGTTTTAGGTTATATTTATTTATGATTTTTTACGTATTGTTATAATATTTTAAACTTTTAATGAAGATATATGTGTTTCTTTTCCTGTATATAGTTAACATAGGTTATAGCCTCCCATGTGTGTGATATGTCTCATTGGTGATAGTTTCCATCAACTACACTATAGATGTTAGGATTGGGGTAGGGGCATATAGGCCTTTTGATTCATGGTGGGCCTCGATGGGTATGTTAATTACATAGTTTTTTCCAATGTGTTCCTTCCTAGAGAGCAGAAATAAGATTTTTTTTAGCTACATGCACAGTTTGGGTTTTTTAGTGATATTAATAAAGTGCCTATAGTTTGACATTTTGGATAGGGACTCTAATATTGGAACATAGGACAACATAACTATTCACCATTACTCTGATAACCTACTTGTTGACTTGAAACATGTATGAACAAGTTCTAGGGAAACATTGTAACCTGTATCATATATGTATGGGTTTTGGTTTCCGTGTATTTTAGTATCCTCCCTAGATATTCTCCATGAATGTGGTAAAAATTCATTCTATTTTTTTAATTCCAACATGATGGTAGATTAATAGGTTTCTATGGGGTGATTATGAAGCTGACCTTCCAAGTGATAAGGATTTGGTGCATGGGTCTAAAAAGTAGTTGGTGACTCTGGTTGTTCTTCTAGTCAAGACACCACCCATTTTACAGAAGGTTGTGATGAATGTTCCTGTCATCGATGAGTGTAGGGTGAGTGCACTACATGAGTATCATATATTGATACCTCCTGTTATAAAGGTGATCTAAACCCCAAAAAAGTAGATTATTTTCTTGAGGAAGCCACAATGTTTTTGACCATTTAAGGACTCCTCCCAATAAGATGGTGGTCGTAGCCATGGGTCTTCGGTGGTACTTGGACTGAAGATAGTGGGGTTTAATGATAAAGACTCGTGATTAGATGATTCTCACATCGATAAATTCTAAGTGAATATTTACTGATTATTTTAACTGATATACATTTATATTGGTTCATTCATAGGTGTTTATGAACCTTAGAAGGATAAAATGGAAGTGGAACAGTATTCAGAACGATTCACATACCTTTCACGATTATATATGAATGTGGTTCAATATTCAATTTTTTTT
This sequence comes from Viscum album, assembly GCA_963277665.1. NCBI lineage: Eukaryota > Viridiplantae > Streptophyta > Magnoliopsida > Santalales > Viscaceae > Viscum > Viscum album. The sequence continues at coordinate 261,015,538 of OY728121.1, read as the reverse complement.
TGAGAATATGAAAATTATATTGGATTACACTAGTATATAATGGAATGAATTAAATCACTATATCATTATACATTTTCGTAGATAACTTGAGTACGCCATGTTAGTTAAGATCATCATGGTTGAGTGGAATCTTTGTGTTGGATCTCGGTACAGAAGAGCTAGGACATCAACATCATGGAGCCAATGATAGGCATAGGGATGTCGATGTTCAAGATGATAAAAAACATGATCCTATTATATTTGGTATGAATATATGGGATCCCTATTTGGTTATCGTCTGATTCAGGAATTATGTTGCTTCATTTGTGATGGGTATGGACATATTCTGTGATGTTTTCTAACGTGATTTCATACTTAGAGAGATATGGTCAATGGACCACCATAACAAACGATTTGATAGTAGAATAGTGTTCCACATAAAGGAATATGTGGATGTGGTGTGGGGAGAGAAGGAGTTCCCAAATGGATAGATCTATTCCCTCCACCACAACAACATGGTCCGAATAAGGCCTAGTGAGCTGGAGGATGGGGTCGAAGAGTGCTGCAGTCCATGGATTCTTATGAACCATAGACTATAATGATAATTAAAACAATGATATATGTAATTTATGAATTAGTAGTATTCTTATGAGATTTTTTTTTGAGATTCCCTTTTATTTACACTTCTTTCTCAAGGAATATCGTGAATGCTATGTAGAATCGATAAAGCCATGCGTTGGTGATGATTTATTTATATTCAAGTTCCCAAGGAAGAGAGAAACATACTCCACTGATACAAAACTGTCTTTGTGTGTTAATTCCACCCAAATAGAATTGTATTGTGGTGTGTCAGATGAGAACCTTTTACTTGTTTCTTTAGGGAAGATGGAGTGTAGGTGTCCTAAGAGGCCGTGGTTGCGGCTAGTAGGTGAGCATGGAAAATAATGAGCTTTAGGTAGAAGGGGCATCTATTCTAGAGGCTCCAGTTTTTTTATAGTTATGACATGTGGTTGTGATACCCTAGAAATATTTATCACATATTCATGATACACTTTTCCATAATTTTATCCCATGTTTCATGCATAGTGATACTAGTGGTACCTTTTTTCATAACATTTATTCCTATAAGAAAATGAAGAGAGGATCATATGTCATGAATACCTATTAGTCTTGTAGCCAAAATCTAATGGGGGAGATCCTCATGTATAGTATTTATATAGTGGTAGATAGATCCTATGACCCTTTACCTAGTATGGAATGGTTTGATACCGTCCAAGCACATGTGGTTCCTTCCAAAGGGTGAGACAGTGCTTTCCATTCTGTGAATTGAGTTTTATAATCTATAGAGGAGTGATCCTAGGATATGAAAAATGATCTCATGTTTTTTAAGATACAATAGACTTTTAGCAGATGGCTTGTATGAACCCTTGAGTTGTAGTGATATGAGATTTTGTTTTCCTACTATAGTAGTGGAGTTTATGATGTGTACACAAGGGTTTTCTACATTTTCCTTCCCATTAAGAGTTGTCTCTAACAAATACCAACACCTTGGGGAATTCTAGATACTGGAGTGAGTATATCTTTTTACTCCCGTGGAGCGTTGTGAGATATGTTGCATATTTATATTTGTAGAAAATATTATTTTAGGAACCAGTGTGTAAAATTGGCATCCCTATGTTTTCCAACAAGGATGAAGATGAAATAATTGAGAATCTGATCCATCAATCATATTTAGATCGGTTTATAATTGTATTTTTTTTACTGTAACACTTTTGTGATTAGTGTTATAAAGAATGTGTGATACTTCAGGAAGATGTTTCATATATCTTTCTTTTGGTGGTCACCCCACTTCATTAATGCGATGAAGGGAGGAATAACTAAGATATTCTATTCATGAGGTCTCATGATCTTCAAATTAATTTGGAATGTTAAGGATGTGTTTTCTGAAGGTTTAGTGTATTTCAAATTTTGAGGAGTGAAAAGAACACCAGAAACACTATGATATGAGGATATAAGGATGTTTCATTCCCTATGTCACAGAACTAGGTGAGGTTATTACACCTAGTAGATTGACCTAATTTAGTGGAGGATAATATGAATCATGTTTTCATGTTAGTGTGTGGTAATTTTTTCTCTACCATTTGCATTAAACCATTTTAAGTAATCTTTGTGAGGCCCTATATGTTACCAATATACAATTCTATTCTAGTCAGAGACATTTATTTGGGCCTAGAGATAGTTCTAGTGATGAATTTTGAGGGTGTTGTTCATGAGAGGGAATATCAAGACTACTGGGTAATGTTATTTTTTGAATCAGGTTAGCAAGGTGGTGTACTACTAGAACATGAAACCATAATTAAATAGGGTTATGGGTGTTTATCCACTAATCATAGTTTGGGAGACAAGTGAACTCTTTGCTTCATGATTTCAATATAGTTTGATCAACATAGAAGTTTTGGGGATTCTTTTTTTGGTTCTTTATGGGGTGTGTGTTCAAACCAAGGAGTACCCATCATGGGGCTATGGATCCCCTAAGTGTTTTTTGTAGACAACTTGAGAACCCTTAGGAAATTCACAGGTGTGGGGGGGAAATTTTAGAGATCAGTTTTCTCCCTAATTCATAGGTTTTTAAATATCATTATGGAAATATTTGATGCTAGGTAGACAGTAAAAACTATGGAATTTCCATGAAAGACATTAATATATTTCTAGGAATAATTTTGAATCCATGAATAGTTTCAGTGAATGAATCTTGATCCAAGAGATCCTTAGGGCTATAGCATTAAAAAATTTAAATATTTTACATAATGTGAATTTTTTTTTTAAAACATGAAATAAATTCCCAACCTAGTCTGGAATTTGAAATATGAAATTATGGTTGAGTTTGAAATGTTTTTACCCTAGATATGAAATAACATTTTTCAGCATAAGACATCAGGTCAAAGGTGACCATTTGAGGGGTGTCAAATAGGTGTTTCTTAATTTAATATAATAAAATAAAATAACAAAATAAAATCCTTTTTTGATGCAAATTATATGGATGAGATGTGTTCCCTCCCACAATGAAGGATAACTTGATGACTAACTGAAGCGAGGAAGTGTTTCCAGACCCAGTTTTCTATTTAAATAATCAATGGATCAAGGTGAAGTAGGTTCCGAGTGTTGTCTTGGACATGAATCTGTTGTATTCTTTTATGCGGTAGGTAGGTTGACATGAATTAAATATACATCCCCTTTGATACAGTGTTTTAAGTATTATGAAAATTATAAAGACAACTAGATATCATTTTGGTATAGATCTAAGGGTTTCAGGATCAAATTGGGGGTTTTTGGCTCATAGTGATTACCTATTTTGAAATCCTACAAACATGATGTTTAGAGATATATAACAAGCCGTTTGTTATTCCCATTCCGGGATGATGAACATTGGGGAATAATTTTTTTACTACTTGTACGCACTATGTAGGGAGCTCTAGATGTATGGAAGAAGATATGGTGCCGTGTCAAGGGACATGTTCAAGTGGAAGTGCATGACAGAAGTATATGGGAACATAATGAAATACAGTGTCACTTACAAGGAAATACACATGGTTTAGGCTATGAGGAACAGACAATGTACGAAGTGTACACAATGTTTATGGTAACATGGTCATCCTTGCAAAGTGTGGGAGAGTACATGCCTTCGGTTTCAGATTTGGTCTCACGGAAAGTTACATGGTGTACATGGAAGTGAATCCATTAAAATCTAAGTATTAAAAGGGGACACATCCATGTTCCTATTTCTAGATACATACTGTGTACAATGGGTACATATGATGTACTCCCATTAGTGGTTTATCCCTTTGAAATCTCAATCTACAGGACTCAGATAGAGGCCCTCAAGTAGTTTTTCCTCATCCCTTTTTCCATATTTAATTTTATGGTATCCATCATATTTTTAATATGATGTGATACGTAGAAAGTATGACACTTTTATAGGTGAAAGTGAACAATGGAAGTGATTAATAATGAATATCAGAGAGTGCATATATGGGAAATAATATACTCTCACCCAAGGGTGTGAGTCCTCAATCCATAGACACGATATATCACTATATTGTTAGGGGATTATTTCCCCATTCTCATTGGTAATATCTTGAAGTTACTCCCCCATCACTTGGGGGAATAATTACTTTTTCAATTTAGATGATACTCCTCTATCACACTAGTGTAAAAATCCTCTATACTAATTGTATAGATAGAGACAGTAATCCCCAATCACATATGGGTGTGGGTACACTATCCTTGTATATTGTACTCCCCTATCACGTGAGGGAGAGGGTCCACTATAAATAGAGATCGTAAAACCCTATATAACTAATTTGTGGGTCCTACATACTCATTTTAAAAATAGATATGGTTCTCCCCTATCTCAAAATGTTGAGTGTCCTCTGTATATAGGTATGGTACTCAATTATCGCACCCAGACAGGGTTCCTTCATAATCATTGTGAAGATAGGGATAGTACTTCGCGGTCATACTGGGGAAGATTTTAACTATCCATGGAGATGGTATTCACCTGAATCACTAGGGATAATGTACAATAGACATGTTGTGTATATAGAGATGATAATCCTATATCACACTTGGGCATGGGTCTTCTATCCCTAGAAATGGTACTCCCTATCACACTAAGGGTTGAGTCTTCTATAATCTATACAATGATATAGAGATGGTACATACCAACAAGGGTATAGGTTATTAATATACTATATTGAATCCCCATATTGTACAAGGGCGTGGGTACTCAATAATTTGGATATCAGGCTACCTCAGGCTGTGTATAAGTGGTGAGGTGAGGTCCTTTCTCATGAATTTAAGGAACAAACAAGTGTCGTAAGGACCTGACCCAAGTTTCCCAATTTCAGTGCCTTATTTTATTTCATATTTATAAAAACAAGTAATATGAATCTCGAAGGACTGAGTATTTTAGTTGCTTTGGAAACAAGATACATACATAATTTTAACATTGCAACATGAAATTAAAAACTTTTTAGAAACTCCTTCGACAACATCCGTAAATCCAAGGTTATTTCTTCATGTCATTCATAATAAACAACTTAATGCCTTGGAAAAATGAAACATAATAAAGGGGAGATCTCAAATGCTCAAAAGGGTATGAAATACAATGGAAGATATCATAAACATAAACAACATACATTTTGAATAACTAAAAACACATTCGATTAAAAAATGAACTTGAACACATTATGGATGGAATAAGAGATGAATAAATAATTCCATAATAAATCATAATTATGGATATTCTACTAGTATAATAACCTCATGAAAATTTTATTTCAAGTTTTACAATTAGTGAATTCATAATTCTAGACATCATAACCATACCTTCAAGGCTTCATTCCAAAACCACAAGTAATCATTTGGTCAAGGCCCTATGCCATGGCCGTAGTTTATCTCATGACACATAATAATTAATTCAGGAGATATCGCATGCCCCAACCATCACATAATAAGTCCAATTCATTCATAATATTAATAGGTATAAACATAAGCAACATATAAATTCATATTGAAACTATCATATGAAATGTCAATAATGTTCCCCGAACATTAAGCATAAACACTAACAATTCAGAGTAAATTAGTGAATGGTATTAAGATAGAACATCCATAGTCAACATAATGATAAATACATAAATTATATATTGTAGATAATATCATAAAATATTAATCCAAATAATACATAAAAATTAACCAGAGTGGTGAAATAGGTGAAGATTCTCGTAAAAAATCCGTGAGTATTACTTGAGATAAAAACTATTTTTCTGTGAAGAGAAGAGTTATTTTGGAAAGGCCTTTCCATAAAAACCAAATTTAAGTAAGATATTATTTTTCTAATTAAATTTTTTTTGTAAATATAAAGTTTTCTAAAAAATATTATAGAGTGCCCCTGAATATAGGCAATAATTTGATAAATTCCCTTGAATCTGGCTTGTTTTTCGTGAAAAATTATAGAAAGACACTTTTAAAACATATAACTCCCCATAAATGAAAGTAGGATTAGGGTTGGTTCACCTATATATATATTTATAATATAATATTTTAGGAGTACATATGAATAAAAATTAATTTAATTGAAAAAATTATACAATAAAATAATCCCAAATGAAAATGGAGGTTCGGGTACAAAACCCTTACCATATGTCTAATGGTGTTTCTCAATTGATCTTAATGACCCTCATAATAAAATTTAGGTTCATAAACTAATGATTACAGAACCTCCCATACATTAAATTGATTTATTATATCCTCATTTAGGTTTATTTGTGGCCATTTTGTTGGTTAAGATATTCAATTTCATTGTTTGAGAGTGTTTTATTCATTTGTTTTCACGATTGGATTTATTTATATTCATGTACAGATAAACGTTTAGAATGAGAATGGTTGTAAAGAATATAATTTTTATGTTATTAGCGAAAAAAAATAATATTACATGGTTATAAAATTCATTTGGTTATTTATAGTGATGATGAATCATTATATAAAACATTAATGACAATTGATTGGTTTAATTGGCGGTTCTGGATCACAAAAACCCCATTTTGATATAAAAATGAATATCATGAGTAAAAAAGGATTATAGAAACTTTAATAATGTATAATAAATATATTATAGTCTAGTTCAATAATCAAAATGGTTTCATGACTAGAATAAAATTTGATAATCAAAATTGAAAATATATCATCCATGAAAGTGATAAATTAACCCCTCTCAAATAGTGTATTCTTTTATAGTATTAAAGAAGGGGAAATACGAGGTGATGAAGAATTACTCCATTACCATACCAACATTACACTACATGTAAGGTTCTGGAGTCATCAAAAAAATTTGGATGAAAGGAGGTGTAGAAAGTCAAAGTGAATAAAAGAGTTTTTAATAAAAGAAATGAAAAGAGGAATTTACCTCATGAAGTTATCTTCCATGAGATCCTCTTTAGGGCAGTGGTTTTGGACTTTTTATGAGGCAAATGGCTGATGTACATGCGGAAGGAGCTTAAGAGGATATTTTATCAGAATTTAGACATAGAAAAAGGATTTAGAAGACTGAATTGATCAGAAGGGGGGGTTATAGTGGAGAAGAGGGGTTATTTGTGAATATCTTTGAAGTGCCTAGATCAGTGTGAATCACTGAGAGGGGGAGGGGTGAATCAGTGTTCCCTTATAACATTTTACTAATTGATTCCTTATAAATTAAACCTCTATGGATGGTTAAAGCCTCGATCCACTCTTCTTGTATCTCTCACCTTTCCTCGAATGATCCAGTAAATGTAAAGGCACTGGACACAAGGATTTACAAGGTTCGGCACCAAAGGCCTACGTCCTTGCCATGTTGGTTATACACCCCAACATGGTTTCTCCATTATAATCGGTTAGTATTACAATGGTCGATACAGCATCCCACTGTATCTCTCCTGAGTCCCACATGAGGGTCTTTATACTGCGTCTCACAGTGTCACCAGAGTCCCACTGGCCTGCTCCAGAATCCCACTGAAGACTTCTTCCACCCTGAGTCTCACAGGGGGCTTCTCCTGGCTCCTCGAGTCACACGAGTAGCTCTTCTTCTTGTTCAGCTTTTCAAGTATCTTCAGCAGCTTGGGATAAAGACTGCTGGCCTTGCTCTGTACCTCTGATCACTTGAGTTGATCAGGTCTTCTCGTCTTGCTCAGGATTTATCTCCTTCTTCTCAGGATGACCTGGCTTCTCTCCAGCTACTGAATACTCAGACAACTGATATCTTTAACTTCAGTCTGGTCCAGTCTCACATCAGAACAACTTCATGCACTGAGTGCATGGAATCTCTGCTTCCTCATGCACTGACTGCATGGCCTCTTAATTCTCTTCAAGAACTTCCCGTCTTGGTCAACTCAGATGCACATAACCAGATTTGTCTTTGTTCATGTGTGCATGTGCATGGATGCATGCATGCACTCTCCTCTTTCTCCTCTTGGTGCAATAAACCCTCAAAGGGTGTAATCACTTTATGCACACACCTTTTCTTCTTTTCCGTCACACGTTTAATTCCATTTGATTACACACATATGTGTGTGTTATACGTTGTGTGATTCCTCTTCTTCTTCTTCTAGGTGAACACACTTTTAGTGCACACACTAGGTTCGGCCACTTTGTTGTTTTGCACACACAACTTGTTCTTTGATTTGCACACACAACTTGTTCTTTGATTTGCACACACATAATGAGTGTATATTTGGCCTCCACTCTTTTTGCACACCCCCAAGATATGCCTCGGCCTTCATTTATTCTTTGTGCCCACAAAGCACAAAGCCCCCTTCTCTTGCACACAACTAAGGTGTCTCGGCCTTGTTATTTATTTTGTGCACACACACACACCAATGTGTGGTCTCGGCCTCCTCATTTGCACATCTACTGCCCGTAGGTTCTTCTCGAAAATCTAATGGGTGCAAGGCGTCGTGCAAGGGTGTGCAGCCCCTCTCCTTCAACACTGTCGCGCAAGGGCTTGATTAAAGCGTGCAAGTGTGCACTGCCAACCAGTCGCACAAGCCTCGGGTGCAACCGGTGCAAGGCGCGCAAGGCCTCGGGTGGCCACTACCGCGCAATTGCTTACCGCACAGGGGGCCGCGGTGCACAGAGGGGGCGCGCAAGTTGGCGCAGCCCAACCTCTTCTTCTTGTCGCGCAAAGGAGCAGCGCTCAAGGGACTTCACCGCACAAGTGTGGGCGGGGCTTCGCCGCGCAAGTGATGCGCGGAACAATACTTCACGAGGCAGACGAGCTCTCGCGAGTCTTCCAAGTTTTTCAGCAAACCAGCCTCAAGGGCTCGACCTCATTTTTATAGGTAGAGGCGGTGCTTTACATCCGTGGAGTTATATCTTTGAATCCCCAAATTTATCGGGTTTTCAAGATTTTGAACATCTTGAACTTTCTCTTCTGTTTCACGCGGGTTCCCTCTTCTGTTATTTTTCTCTTCATGCATGCTTCGTTGAATGTGTGCATGGCATTTTTTTAAACCCAATCCATGCAAAGCATCAACACCGAATGTCCTTGCACCTTTGGTTGCTTCGGCCGAACTTCAAATTCTCCTCTAGTTGCATGCAAGCCCACTTTTAAGCATGGATAGGTTCAGTGCGTCGAGACGATCCCAATGGACTCTTCGGCTTGATCGGAGATGGCCAGGAACTCGAATTTTGTCATCGGGGAGTCCTCTGGTTCGACGGCGGCACGTGGGGGAGGTCTCGGCATGGCTCGAGGTAGGCGATGACGCGGGAACCGTTGGATCCGATCTTTAATGACCTCCAACAGCGGAGATTAAAACGCAGCGCCTCAGATGAGATGGGCGGCCGCGATTACACGCGGATCAGATGGACGACCGAGATTCGCTCCGCATTTTTTAGAATCCGTCCCACATCGAAAGATTACGCGGTTTTTCCTCGGCTTATCAAAGATGCGCTCACCGCTACTCCTCAGTTGAACTTCTCCCACCATGGTGCCTCCCCACACCGTGTTCTCTCTGCGGGCGTGCTCTTGCGCCCACCTCTACTCCTCGCGGGCGCGCTATGCGCCCACTATGCACACACGGGCGCGCTCCTCGCGCTCACACTGCGCGGGCTTCATCACCGCGTGGCCTTGGGGCTTATACATGGCCCCGACCTTCTGCCTCAGGGATATGCTGCCTTGGCCTGAGGGTTCCCCATGGGCGTGGTGACCTCGAGTCCCACATGAGCCTTGGGTGATGACCCTCGGCTGGCCTTCCTTGGTGGCTATTTTTTGCTACTTAAAAACACAAGTGCTTTGTTAAGAAAAACAAAGTGACAAGTGTAAATTCCAATTGCCATTCATGCCATCTTCTAAGACATTCCCCTCATCTATTCTTCTTCTTCATTAGAATTCCTCCACTTCTTAATCATGTATTCAATATTTAAGAATGGACATCCTGAAGGTTCTTCTTCATCAACCGAGCTCCTTAATCAAATAACTTCTTCAATGTTCTTCATTGATCTAATTAGAGATAAAGTTGGATCATCTTCAATTCATCATGCACTAAGAAATAGTACATGGACTTCATTAGCACCACTTCATCCACTTAGTGATTGTGGATGGATCACTTCATCTCCTCATGCATTGTGAAGACAATGCATGGTCTTCTAACAGTGTTGTGACATTGTATCTACTTGATACAAGTTCTTGGAACTAAAAGATCAGCTCAAAAATCGTCTGATGTAATGATGCTCCATCATCATCAATTAATCAAGTGGTGTAACTTAGTATCATCTTGATACAAGTATTGAAACATTAAGATCAGTTCTACAATCATCTGATATCCATAGAGAATGTTTCAACCACAACATCCTATTTCACTTAGTGAATCTCCTAAGTGACATGCATCTTAGTACCATGGCCATTCTCCTTTGCTCACCAACACCATCACATCCTTTTTCATTCACATATTGACTCTCCTTGACATCCATTCATTCTTTGACATATTCTGATCAACAAAATACCTTATTGACAACAAATTCAACATAGTGCACTTCAATCTCCCCCTTTGTATTTGTTGTCAATACCACTAGAGCACATATTGTCAATCCAATCGGTAGAAAACATATGAATGGGTCAATATGTGTGCCAATATTTTCTCCCCCTTATTGGAAATCAAATGCAAAGGTGTGGTGTGGTTCTATTCAAAAAATCACTAAGAGAGGGATGATGTCACATGTTCTCTTTAGCAAAGAACCTTTAGTAAATCAACTCTAAGTCTACTTGGGCTAACCCGGTGTAGAAAACAAGAGTGATGTAACCAAGGAACTCAATTCTATCCATCATTCATTGTACATGTGAGATCATGCTTAGGGGTTTGAAATTTTTCAGATATAACAATGAATTTGCTAAATCCTGCACAACTTCACAAAACTCATTAGAAAGTTCAGGTGCAAAGATAAAGCTCCCCCTTTCATTAATTTGTCTTCAATCAATACTCCCCCTTAATTGTCATGATGAATACAATTAAGAAACAAGGGATGAAAGTATGATCGGAATACCTTTGGCTTTTCTTAAGATGGTATTAAATCTCAGAATCCCATCTTCTTCAGATTGGCTCCCCCTCAAGGGGTGCACTCCATTCTGTCCAAACCATCCTCCAGTTGAGAATGATCATCATCTTCAATTCCCTGCAATGTTAGCACATGTAAATACAAGTGATTAGGGAATAAGATGGAACCTCCTTGGTTCATCAATGTGAACAACAAGGTTGAGAAGATTCTCTCAACCGAGATGTCCCATTTTCACCATTCTTCACACTTGCACATTTGATCTTCAATGATGTTTGTGCTGGTGTGGATCTCAACACCTCTTTCACTTCTTTGTGTGTGACTCCTCTATTTCTAAGTGCCTTCTGAACACTAGAGTCTCCTGGTGCAATCTTCATTCTTTTGAAGAGTCCCTTCTGAGATGGAATTAATATCATGCATTTATCACTAGTATGTACAGCTTGATTGCACCTCACACACAGAACTTGATCTTCATGTGAAATCTTCTTCTTCCCTTTTTCCTTAGAAATTGACAGTGCTTCATCTTCAGCTCTTTGTAGTTCTCTGGCAAGTTGCAACTGATTAGTCCATATGACTAAAAAGTCATTTGGAAGTGAGGCCTCAGTTTTGGAAATTACACATGGTTCTTTTGATACTGTTAAGCCACCGTTCTTAGGAAACTTATTTTCAACCAATCCCTTCTGCTTCTTCTGGATTGATTGTCTGTTTGAGTCCAGTCTGCCTCTATTGAATTTCATGGCTTCTTTACAAAGATCCATGGTATGGCCTTTCTTTCCAAAGTAGAAGCATGTTTTCTTCTTGGTGGTCCTTCTGGATGCATCACCCTTCTTGGATTTCAAATCCAAGGACTTCTCTTCCTTTTTCATAGTCTTCTTGGGAGCATCTTCAGCTTTCTTCTGCTTGCTTCCCAAGAATTCTTTCTGAGCCAGGTTCTGTGATCTTTTCTTCTTTTGAGCTCTGGATACAGTTGGAGATTGACATGTATCTTTTTGACCACTTTTTCAATCATCCCAGATGTTGTCAAGTAATCCAAACCTATTTGCAGTAAACAGATGTCTCTGGACCTGTGGATGCTGCTTCTTTTCTTCTGGCTTTCTCCCCCTAGGCATGGGCTTCCTCTGTGCTTTGGAATTCAGTGGATTGTACCAACAATCCTTTGCACAATGCCCATACTTGTTACAACACCAACATTGACCCACAAATTGTGACTTTTTGATTCCTTCTGATTGTAGGGTACTTGTCTTGAATTGTGGTGCTACTTCAGGAGAGCTTTCTTTCTTCATTGTCTTCATCCATACTTGTTTGGAATTATTCTTCCATCCTGCACTTTTTGTGGAAACACATTTAGAAGCATTAGTACAAGATGGGATGGGTGGTACCTTCCTTTTAGAAGATGTTTCCCTTTTATTAGAGGATGTCCTTCTTTTAGAATCATCCTGGTCAATGCATACTTGGGTAGAAACATTTCTCCTTTCAGCTGACTGGGAGTCTTTGGCTTTGGGTGATTGCTGATTTTCCAATATCACCTCCAGTTCTAGGCATTTCATATTGAGGGAGTTCTTCTCATCCTCAATAGTTCTTAGCCTTCCTTCCCATTTCTCTTCCAACTGATTTATCTGGTCTTTATGCACCTTATTCAATTCAAGAAATGAGTTGTCAAGCTCCTTCACCCTTTTTACTTTGTCTTCAAGTTGAGAATCATTAACAACCATTGATACTCTGTGAAACTTTTCCAGTTCATGGAAAACTTCTTTGACCACAGTCTTAAAGAATTCTTTCTCTGAAAGGATTCATTGCAATTCTTCAGTAGTTTTTTCATATATTTCATTGCAAAGAGATACTGTTTCATCTTTAGCCTTCACCAGCTTTCTGAGAGTGTTGGTTATGCCAACCCTTTTAGCCAACTGATCTTCCATTGTATTGGCTTCTTCTTCTAGCTGTAATTTTTCTTCTTGAAGATCAACGATGCCTGTAGCTATACACATTACAACTTCCTTGGGGACTGTCTTCTGAAGATATTCGATTGCACTTTGAAGATAATTCATTATTCCAACATCATCACATCTAGGACGGGCTTTCTTCATCTTCTTGTCATGTTTCTTCTTTCTATTTTTCTGAGTCTTGGCAGATATCTCCATTTGAGGCTGTTCTTTCATTTCCTCAAATCTGCACTCCATATAGACTCTCTTGGATCTTTTAGAGGCAACCTCTCTCTGATACCAATTGAAGTGCCCAGATCAGTGTGAATCACTAAGAGGGGGAGGGGGTGAATCAGTGATCCCTTAAAACTTTTTACTAATTGATTCCTTATAAATTAAACCTCTATGGCTGGTTAAAGCCCTGATCCACTCTTCTTGTATCTCTCACCTTTCCTCGAATGATGCAGTAAATGTAAAGGCACTGGACACAAGGATTTACAAGGTTCGGCACCAAAGTCCTACGTCCTTCCCATGTTGGTTATACACCCCAACATGGTTTCTCCATTATAATCGGTTAGTATTACAATGGTCGATACATCATCCCACTGTATCTCTCCTGAGTCCCACAGGAGGGTCTTTATACTGCGTCTCATAGTGTCACCAGAGTCCCACTGGCCTGCTCCAGAATCCCACTGAAGACTTCTTCCACCCTGAGTCTCACATGGGGCTTCTCCTGGCTCTTCGAGTCACACGAGTAGCTCTTCTTCTTGTTCAGCTCTTCAAGTATCTTCAGCAGCCTATGATAAAGACTGTTGGCCTTGCTCTGTACCTCTGATCACTTGAGTTGATCAGGTCTTCTCGTCTTTCTTAGGATTTTTCTCCTCCTTCTCAGGATGACCTGGCTTCTCTCCAGCTACTGAATAGTCAGACAACTGATATCTTTAACTTCAGTCTGGTCCAGTCTCACATCAGAACAACTTCATGCACTGAGTGCATGTCATCTCTGCTTGCTCATGCACTGACTGCATGGCCTCTTAATTCTCATCATGAACTTCCGGTCTTGGTCAACTCAGATGCACATAACCAGATTTTTCTTTGTTCACGTGTGCATGTGCATGCATGCATGCATGCACTCTCCTCTTTCTCCTCTTGGTGCAATAAACCATCAAAGGGTGTAGTCACTTTAAGCACACACCTTTTCTTATTTTCCTTCACACGTTTAATTCCTTTTGATTACACACATAAATGTGTGTTATACGTTGTGTGAGTCCTCTTCTTCTTCTTCTAGGTGAACACACTTTTAGTGAACACACTAGGTTCGGCCACTTTGTTGTTTTGCACACACAACTTGTTCTTTGATTCTCACACACACAATGAGTGTATATTTGACCTCCACTCTTTTTTGCACACCCCCAAGCTATGCCTCAGCCTTCCTTTATTATTTGTGAACACAAAGCACAAAGCCTCCTTCTCTTGCACACAACTAAGGTGTCTCGGCCTTGTTATTTCTTTTGTGCACACACACACACCAATGTGTGGTCTCGGCCTCCTCCTTTGCACATCTACTGCCCGTAGGTTCTTCTCGCAAATCCAATGGGTGAAAGGCGTCACGCAAGGGTGTGCAGCCCCTCTCCTTCAACACTGTCGTGCACGGGCTTGATGAAAGCGTGCAAGTGTGCACTGCCAACCAGTCACACAAGCCTCGGGTGCAACCGGTGCAAGGCGCGCAAGGCCTCGGGTGGCCACTGCCGCGCAATTGCTTACCGCACAGGGGGCCGCGGTGCACAGAGGGGGCGCGCAAGTTGGCGCAGCCCAACCTCTTCTTCTTGTCATGCAATGGAGCAGCACGCAAGGGACTTCACCGCACAATTGTGGGCGGGGCTTCGTCGCGCAAGTGATGCGCGGAACAATACTTCGCGAGGCAGACGAGCTCTCGCAGGTCTTCCACGTTTTTCAGAAAACCAGCCTCAAGGGCTCGACCTCATTTTTATAGGCAGAGGTGGTTCTTTACATCCGTGGAGTTATATCTTTGAATCCCCAAATTTATCGGTTTTTCAAGATTTTTCAAATCTTGAACTTTCTCTTCTGTTTCACACGGGTTCCCTCTTCTGTTATTTTTCTCTTCATGCATGCTTCTTTGAACGTGTGCATGGCCTTTTTTTAAACCCAATCCATGCAAAGCATCAACACCGAATGGCCTCGCACCTTCAGTTTCTTTGGCCGAACTTCAAATTCTCCTCTCGTTGCATGCAAGCCCACTTTTAAGCATGGATAGATTCAGTGCGTCGAGACGATCCCAATGGACTCTTCGTCTTGATCGGAGATGGCCGGGAACTTGAATTTTGTCGTCGGGGAGGCCTCTGGTTCGACGGCGGCACGCGGGGGAGGTCTCGGCATGGCTCGAGGTAGGCGATGACGCGGGCACCGTTGGATCGGATCTTTAATGACCTCCAACGGCGGAGATTAAAACTCAGCGCCTAAGATGAGATGGGCGGCCACGATTACACGCGGATCAGATGGACGGCCGAGATTCGCTCCGCATTTTTTAGAATCCGTCCCACATCGAAAGATTACGCGGTTTTTCCGCGGCTTATCAAAGATGCGCTCACCGCTACTCCTCAGTTGAACTTCTCCCTCCATGGTGCCGCCCCACACCGTGTTCTCTCTACGGGCGCACTCTTGCGCCCACCTCTACTCCTCGTGGGCGCGCTATGCGCCCACTATGCACACACGGGCGCGCTCCTCGCGCTCACGCTGCGCGGGCTTCATCACCGCGTGGCCTCGGGGCTTATACACGGCCCCGACCTTCTGCCTCAGGGATATGCTGCCTTGGCCTGAGGGTTCCCCATGGGCGTGGTGACCTTGAGTCCCACATGAGCCTTGGGTGATGACCCTCGGCTGGCCTTCCTTGGTGGCTATTTTTTGCTACTTAAAAACACAAGTGCTTTGTTACGAAAAACAAAGTGACAAATGTAAATGCCAATTGCTATTCAAGCCATCTTCTAAGACATTCCCCTCATTTATTCTTCTTCTTCATTAGAATTCCTCCACTTCTTAATCATGTATTCAATATTTAAGAATGGACGTCCCGAAGGTTCTTCTTCATCAACCGAGCTCCTTAATCAAATAACTTCTTCAATGTTCTTCATTGATCTAATTAGAGATCAAGTTGGATCATCTTCAATTCATCATGCACTAAGAAATAGTACATGGACTTAATTAGCACCACTTCATCCACTTAGTGATTGTGGATGGATCACTTCATCTCCTCATGCATTGTGAAGACAATGCATGGTCTTCTAACAGTGTTGTGACATTGTATCTACTTGATACAAGTTCTTGGAACTAAAAGATCATCTCAACAATCGTCTGATGTAATGATGCTCCATCATCATCAATTCTTCAAGTGGTGTAACTTAGTATCATCTTGATACAAGTATTTAAACATTAAGATCAGTTCTACAATCGTCTGATATCCATAGAGAATGTTTCAACCACAACATCCTATGTCACTTAGTGAATCTCCTAAGTGACATGCATCTTAGTACCATGGCCATTCTCCTTTGCTCACCAACACCATCACATCCTTTTTCATTCACATATTGACTCTCCTTGACATCAATTCATTCTTTGACATCTTCTGATCAACAACATACCTTATTGACAACAAATGCAACACAGTGCACTTCAATCTTTTTCATTTTTTAATATTTCCTTCAAGATATCCAATAGTGTTGATTCATCTAACCCATAATTGTAATAAGTGCATGTGAGTTTGAACCAAGTGTGCTTACATCATCCATGATGGTAGTAATAGTGAATTTAACTTATAATGTATATAAATGGTAAATTATAGTATTTTACTATTCATAAAAAATTTGAGTATTTCAGAAATGCCCAAAAATTCACACTAAAAATATTTCAACGTCTAGAATTAAAAAATTAACTCCATTTATAGAAAATAATTTTCGAAAAATTATTAATTTATTTTTTAAAAAGAATCATAATTTATCTAATAGATAATAATTTTTAAAAATTAATTCATTTTATATAACCTTGAAAAATAAATCAAGATCTTATTTTCTTATAACCATAAAAAATAAAATAATATTATTATTTAATATTGAAAATATTCGTATTACTATTTATATTACTATACATAAGGTTATGTTACTATTCACCAAAAATATTGTTTGTCTTATCATACTCAAAATATCTTACTGAATGAAATCATGTATGTCAGTTTTTCAAAATTCAAATAACAGAGGTGGGAAATTAAGTATACAAGAATGGTTATAACAAAGTGTTGTTTTTTAAAGACTTAGTGATTCTAGCATTAAATATTAAATATAGTTGAAAAATATTGTGGTGTTACATTATCCACTAATTTCAAAAATTTCATTCTTGAAATTAACTGAATACTACCTAAAAAAATATTTTGGTAGTTCTTTATAATATGCTCCTCCGAATCCCATGTTGCCTCTTCAATTTTATGTTTTTTCCAAAGAATCATTACCAATCGACTCATCTGATGCCCCAACACTTGTTCTTTAGAGTCCAGAATCGAGGTAGGCTCTTCACAATATGGAATGTCAGGTTACAATTCTATACCTTCATAATTGAGGACATGTGTTGGGTCTGGAATGTACCTTATCACCAATGAGACATGAAATACATTGTGTACTTTAGACATGCTAGGTTCCATAGGCAAATGATATGTAACTCCTCCAATTATCTCTAGAATTTAAAAAGGTCGTATATTCCAAGGGTTCATTTTCCCTTTCATCCCAAATATTATAACACCCTTCCACAGAGATACATTTATGAAAACATGATCTCCCACTGGAAATTCCAACTCCATCCTTTGATTATCAGAATATATTTTTTTCTACTTTGAGTTGGTTCAATATCACCTTGAATAGTCTTTACCTTCACTGTTGTTTCCTTCACAAGATCTGGGCCCACTATATTTCGTTCACCAACTTCATCCCAACATGTTGGTGTATGAAATCTCCATCTATACAATTCTTTATGTGGTGCCATTAGAATAATAAAATATAAACTATTATTTTAGGAAAACCACACCAATGGGAAATACTGATCCCACATACCTTGAAAGTCAAGCGAGTATGATCTCAACATGTATTCTAATGTTTGGGTCATCCGTTCTAATTGCCCATCAGTTTGAGTATAATAACCAGTACTAAAAAAAGATCAGTATTCAAAACATTCTGAAAATTTTTATATAATTTCAATTTAAATCGAGGATTGTGATCAGACCCCATTGAAAGAGGAGCTCTATGAAGTATTAAAACATCATTAATAGAAATTTTTGTAAGCCGCTCAAATGGAAAATCCTCCCTTATTGCGACGAAATGTGAAAATTTTGTTACTCAATCAACAATTAACTATATCACATCATTCTTTTGTGGATTTTTGGGTAATCTTGTGACAGAATTCATAGTGATGTCATCCCATTTCTAGGTGGGAATAGGTAGATGTTCCATGAATCATCTAGGATGTTGTTTTTTTACCTTCACTTGTTGACAGACTAAACTTCTTGATACATAATCAGAAATTTCCCCTTCATGTTGTCCCACAAGAAATGTTCCATCAAATCTCGATGCATTTTAATGCTACCGGGGTGTATAGGGAAATTAAATCTATGGTCATCATCCAATAACTCCCTTTTCATCATTGTTATAGAGGGAATGCATATCCTATTACAAACTTTCATAATTACATCTTCACATACGAAGTCAACCAACATCCCATATTTCATAACAATAATTCTTTTGATGGTACTCATCATCAGGCTATGTGGTTTTAATCCTTTCTAATAAAGATGGTTTGGCATCCAAAAAATTAATGATGTTTCATCTTTTTTGATAATTTCCATGTTCATCCCTATTAGATCCATGAATACATGATCCCTTTAAATCCTCATTTTTTTTTAAAATCCATGATCCTTCCTACTCAATGCATCAATTGCATTATTTTTCTTTCCTGGGTGGTAGATAATGGAACATTAATAATACTTGAGCAGTTTGATCCATAAATATTTCCTCATGTTGGGTTCTTTTAGTGAGAAGATATACTTCATACACTTATGATCCGTATATATCTCAAATCATTCACCATAGTGACAGTGTCATCATATTTTTAGAGTAAATATCACAACGTATAACATGTGATATTTAGTAGGATAGTTTTTAATGAATTGTTAATAGCATTGATGAATAAGAAACATATATATCATTCCACATTAAGTCAAAAACTATTTCGTTCTTTGATACATCACTATAGATCACAATCCTATCATTAGATGGTCATTGAGTTATGATTGGATCATTCAATAATCTTCTATTAAATTCATTGAAATAGTCCTCACATTATTTTTTCAGTAAAAAATTAACCACATTACATGTAAGTGTGGTTATTGTGTTGGATAAATGGCTGATGTTCTAAACAAAATGCTGATAATAACCTGCTAAACCCTTAAATCTATGTACCTTAGTTATGATCATTAGAGTAGTCCATTATTGAATAGCCTTTGTCTTTATAGGATCAATATATATTCTATCCTTAGAGACAATGTGGCCAAGAAAGGAAACTTATTGAATTCAAAATTCACACTTGCTAAACCGCACATATAATCCATTTATTTTACGAGTCATCAGAATAGCACACAAGTGATTTTCATGATCGTAGTAGCTTTTAGAGTATACAATTATATCATCAATAAATACCACCCCAAAGTCATTAAGATATTACTTGAAAATTCTATTAATTAGTTACAAGAAGTCAAAGGGTGAACTAGTCATTCCAAAAGGCCTTACTATAAACTCATATGGCCTATACATGGTTGAAAATGTTGGCTTGGTATATCTTCCTTCGTCAAACACAACTGATGATTTACCGATCAAATATCAAACTTAGAAAAATATTGAACTCCATGAATATGATCCAATAAATCATTAATGCGAGGTATGTGATAATTTTTCCTTATTTTTATAACATTGATCTCCCTGTAGTCAATTCACAACCACATAGATATAGCTTTATTATTAATGGAATGAATAGGGGATCCCCATAGAGAAACACATGGGTAAATAAATCCTTTGTCACTCAATTACGCTAGTTTTTTATTCAATTATACTAATTCCATAGCTGAAATTCTATATGGGTTTGTTTATATAGTCCTTTAATCATTAATTAAGTCAATGAAAAACTCAATTTCTTTTTCTATAGGATGTCCAAGTAAATCCTCTATAAAAAATGAACATATTCTATCACAATATGTATTTCCTTCATTTGAACATTATTTTCATCACCCATAGTTATTTCATTTCCCTTCCTCCATAATTATTTAATTCAGTAGAGCTACAGGGGTGGATCTAGATGAGAATTAGATGGTGATGTTTCTACCCTAATGATAAGGGATTCTAAATATTGAAAAAAACTGTATCGTCCTTCTTCTAGTAATAATTTTTTGTATCATGGTTCAGACGCCAATCCATACTGAGTATTATATCAAATTCAATCATGGGTATGATAAAAAAATCAGAAGATAATGAATTTTTATAATCTATAATGGGGACTTCCTGACACAGCTTTTTTTAATGGTAATTCCCTTAATAGATTTCATTGACATATCCCTTATTAAATAAAATTGGTAATATATAATTTTCATAGAAAACTAGGAAGATATGAAAGAACGTGATGATCTAAAATCCAATAAATCATTGGCTATGTCTGAGGAAATTATAAAAGTACCTTCCACCACATCATTGGGAACATCAACCTCTGTAGCTATGACTGCATTATCTTGTCCTTTCTTCCATAGCCTTATTCTGGGAAAATTTCATTGATTCCTAGGACAATCATTTTCATAATGTCCCATCTCCCTACAATTGTAGCATTGAACATTGGTAGCTTCTTTTGTTCACCTTAAAAGCTTGAGATAGGTAGCCTTTTTCCACACTTGTAAGAAACACCCATAAAATTCAAGCAAGAACCACAATGTCTCTTCCAATAATTATCACAGGGTGGAAGTTCAACTCTTCCCTTCTTCCCCATTTCCTTAGTTTTTTTCCAGAGTTTTCTGCTTCCCTATTTTTCTCTTGATTTCCCTTAAAATAGTTAGACTTATAGAATACCTTTTCCATATTGATATAACATGAGACTATATCACCATATGATGAGAATATTTGGAAGACTAGAACCCATTAGAGGAATGGTTTTAAAGAATTAAAGTATAGATCAGTCGTTCTCCTTGGATTACGTATGTATTCCATGACATGTATTGCTAACTATATGAGGTTAGATTCATACATTGAAACATTCCCATCCTCATTTTTCCTCAGATTAAAAAAATGGGTTTCCATATCTTCTCGCAATTCACGAGGGACATATTTTTCTAAGAATATTACATTAAAATCCATATACTATATTTCATCATTCTATTCCTCCTCCTTTGTGTTTTGGATTAAATACCTCCACCAATACACATCTCTTGATAGTTGATAAACTGCCATCAAAAACATCTATCATTCCTTAAATCCCAAAGAAATATATATATATATATATATATATTCTATAATGAAGATATCCACTACTATACCACGATTGGGTTTGTAGTATCAATCAATGATGTAGGCTGTTGTCACATAAATTTATCTAACATAGGTACCCCAAGTTGTGGATATGGATTCTCTATATAGGTAAGTTTATTATTCATAACCTGAGTCAGATGTCCAAGTATTGTTAAAAGTTTCTCAAAACCATTCATAACAATAGGGCCAAAATCATTATCTTGAATTGGAGGAAAATACCTATGTGGGACACGTGTGTTCAGGAGGTTTCCATTACTTCCACTAGGCACCATTTCTAAATAATGGAAAACACTACATTTGGTTATAAATAAGAATTTATAATCTCAAAAAAAACTTTTCAAAAATGGAAATTTTATACACAGATAATATCATAATCCTAAATATGGTTTCATTGTAGAAAAATTAACATTTATTTCCATTATAATGGATTTTAAATAAAATGTGAATTATCCTAATCATATCCACGATGAGTGTCAAAAAGCATACATAGTAAGGCCCATTGTCTTGTTCTAGGATAACCAAGGTCATTCCCGAAACACTGTGTCCGAGTTTTCACTCCTATGTACATCTGTTCCAGATCCAAATCCATTTATATTATCTAGATAGAGATGTATTTGCTAGAAAGATCCACATAATATATTTTTACTAAATATTCTAGGATGTTCTTGTTTGTTTATCCTCAAATACTATCTTTGGGTTCTGTTCCCTAATCAATGTTTTCTAAATCTAGTATCCAAGTTTTCTACTAAAATTCTATGAATATCAACTATAAGGACCTCACCCCAGTGGCCCAGAGTCAATCCTTATTTTATTTCCCTGGAATATAAAAAAGTAACATGCATCCCAAAGGATCGAGTAGTCTTTTATCCCTGGAAACAAGATAGATACACATGTTCAACATTAGAAATTGAAAGAAAAAAACTATTTAGAAACACTGTTGAAAACCTCCATAACTCCTAGGTTATTTCCACATGTCATTTATAATATAACTCATGATTTCTTTGGAAAATGAAACATAAGAAAGGTGTGAGATCAAATTCCCCATAAGGGTAAACAATATATTGGAAGATATCATAAACATAAACATTAGGAATGGTGAAAAAAAATAAAAACACATGCCTTTATAAAATGAACTTGAACACATTATGGCCAAAATAAAAGTTGAATAAATAATTCCATAATAAATAATAATCACGAGTTTTATAAAAGTTGAATAAATTCATGAAATTTCAATTACTAGTTTCAAAATTAGGGAATTTATAATATTGGACATCACAACCCTACTGTCAACTCTTCATTCCATGACCATAAATAAGCATTTTGTCCAGGCCTTATGCCAAGACCGTAGTTTGTCTCAAGAGGCCGACCAATGCGTCGAAGGGAATTAGTAGGCCCCACATGTCACATAATAAATCTATTTCATTCCTCATTTCAATGGGGATAATAATAAAAACATATACATTCATATTTAAACTAACATATAAAATGTTGATAACGTTTCCTAAAAATTATGCATAAACACAAACCATTAAGAGTAAATTGGTGAATGGTTTTAAGATAATACATCCATAGTCAAACTAATCATAAAAGAATAAATTAAATATGGTATATTATATCATAAAATATTAATCCAAATAATACATACTAATAAACAAGAGTTTTAAAATATGTGAAGATACACTTATTAAATTATCAAGTAATTCCTGAGATAAATACTCTTTTATATTGAATTTAAGAGTTATTTTGGAAAAGTCATTGTATAAAATTAGAAGTGAAGTAAGATAGTATTTATCATATTAAAATGAGTATTTTCAAAAAGATAATGGTTGATGAAAATATATTATAGTGTTGCCTTGTAAAAAGGTAAGAATTTGAGAAATTTCTTTATATGTGCCGTATATTTTAAGATGCATTTTTTAGAAAACCATTCAAAACATATAACTCCGCAAAAATGAATTTTGGATTTTGGTTGGGTCACATATTTATAACATTATAAGAAAATATATGAGGATTGAATATGAATAAATAATAATTAAGTTTAGGTAATTAGAAAATAAGGGAAACACGAATGACAATGGAGGTTCAGGTAGAAAACCCTTACATAAAGCCCAACGTTGTTCCTCACTTGATGTTAATGACCCGAGTTATAAAATTTAGGTTCATAAGTTAATTATTATAGAACCACCTCTACATATTATTGATTCATTATAGCTCTATTTAGGTTCATTTTTGTTATTCTTATGGGTTTATAGATTCAATTTCATAGTTTGGGATTGTTTTCTTCTATGGTTTTACTGATTGGTTTACTTATATTCATGTATGGATAAACATGTTGAATGATAATGGGTGTCTAGAATATAATTTTAATTTCACTAGAGAATAACTAGTAGATTTAAATGTCTATACAATCTATTGGGTTATTGGTAGTGAAGATGAATCATTATATAATACTTCAATTCCAATTTTTTGGGTTAATTAGCAGTTCCTGATCGCAACGAATTCATTTTGATTTAAAAATTAATATCATGAGTAAAAATGATTCAAAAACTTTAAATAATTTATAATAAATATATAATTGTCTGGTTAAACAATTAAAATGTTTATAGGACTAGAATTAATTATTGTAATAGAAATCGAAAACCTGTCGCCCATGAATGTGATAAATTAACACATCTCGGATGGTGTTTTCATTTCTATTATACTAGAAGAAGAAAAGAGGGATGATGGAGAATTGTTCCTTTATAATAACAAAATTGAAGTACATGTAAGGTACTGGAGTAATCACAACATTTGGATGAAAGGATGTGAGGAAAAAAATGAAAAAAATGACCATAAAATAAAATAAATGAAAAGAGGAATTTACCTATTTGAAGTTATCTTAATTTAGAGCCTCTTTAGAAGAGAAGATTTGGTCTTTTTGTTAGTCCATGTTCTTATAGAAGTTTTGGAGGATCATGGGAATATATTTTAGTTGAATTTCTATGACACACAATGGTTGATAGTAGTGAAGAGAGGAGGTAGTGAGGGGGGTTTTAATAGAGGAGGAAACAGGTGATTTTTGAATTCTAATTCCCTTTTTAAATTCAAAAATTAACTCCATTTTTGAAAATAATTTTCTAAATATTATGAATTCAATTAAGAAGTAAACTCATAATTTATTCAAAAAATAACAA
Source organism: Viscum album (assembly GCA_963277665.1). Taxonomy (NCBI): domain Eukaryota; kingdom Viridiplantae; phylum Streptophyta; class Magnoliopsida; order Santalales; family Viscaceae; genus Viscum; species Viscum album. The sequence continues at coordinate 260,990,767 of OY728121.1, read as the reverse complement.
TTTTAAAACTATAATTTGTTTTATATCACCTACTAAATGTAGTCATGATCTCATTATCCGGTAACATTAAGGCCATAAAATAATAATATAATTTAATATTCAAAAGGTTCATATTAATATTCATAACGGCATGTTACTATTTACAAAAAATTATGTTTGTCTTATCAGACTCTAAAAGTATTACTGAAAACAACTGTGTATGTCATTTTTTTGAAATTCAAATCATAGAGGTGGAATAATTATGTGTACATGATTGGTTATAAAAAAGTGGTGTTTTGTATAGACTCAGTGCTTCATAAATGTAAAATTGAATTTATTTTCATAATCTCGGTGTGCTACATGTGTGATGATGGTCATAAATGATGTACCTTTAGAGCTATAGGTAGTCTCATCATCATTTCTTTGGCTATGAGTTAAATATCACTTATCTCGGTGTCAAGGTCCTCCTTGTTCTAATGGGATGTTCTTCGAGGAGGGACATAATGAGTGTGTTTTATTAGGTGTATTCAGAATGAGTTTTATCTCTTGTATGAGTTCCATCTGGGATGGAAGGGCTCATGATGTTAGATATCCTAGATGAGTGTTTACTTTGACACTCATGTAGAATCCTATAGAAAGAAGTTACTTTGGGACATCATGATGCATGGATTCTGAGATGAATATATCTGGGAATTTTTGGGAGTCCTTCTAGTAATTTGACTTATATTGTATAACATACCATGTATTTTGAGCTATCGTTGTCTTTATGGTGTTTCTCTATCTCTATAATTGGTTTTATCCTCTAGTTTTGGGTCAAGAAGGCTATTTCCTTTCCATGTCTCCCTTTTATTTTGGGTTCTTGTGGTTCATGATGGTTATTTTATACTCAAAGATTCATTGGATCTACCCACAAATGTCATATATTACGTTGAAAATAGGCGATTTGTAAGAATCCTTGGAAGAACAAGAATAGGAAGAGCATAGAGTGTGATAGACCAAGGATTCACCTTATAGATTCATTTAAAAACATTCCCCTCATTCTAAGGAGGATGTATTGTTTTTATGTTTTAAATGGGATTTTAATTTCAAATTTTAATGATATCATTATATCTATTATACTATAATTTTTGGATAGATGTTTTCATATATTTTTTATTTCAATATTATAGTTTTTACATCACTATTTCATAATAATGTAATTTTTTCATAGAACACATGTACCATAGTCTATGTTCCCCATGTGAATCGTATTCAAACATGTCACTTGTCGCCATCTCCTTCCTCATGGGAATTGGGCTTGGGGTATTTCTGTCTCAAACTTATTTATTCCAGTAATTCCTCATTGCATCATGCCATTTCATTTAGCATTTTACGATCAACTAGGATACTAATAATCATATATTCACATATCCTTAATTATATAATATAGTTCGTTAATTACATATTCACTATAACCATTTCCAACATTCAAATTATATAGCTTCTTTTTTTGTAAAATATTTCATACTCAGAAAAACTATTAAATAATAACATGATTTCATACCTCTATCTTCTCAAATATCATTTGAATGTTTGAAAGGTCATTATTAATTATTCACTCCATTTACTCAATATAATCACTATCTTCATTTACTTATATACATGTGTCATACAATCCATAAACTGTAGTGTTATCCATGTATGAAGCTAGCTTTAGTTTTTTCTTTTTATTTTCCAAAAATTAATGAATTTAATTTTATATGTGACATATAATGTGTTTTTATATCATATAATGAAAAATTAGTCTTGAATAATAATAACGTAAACATTAAAAATTGATTTGATAACGGAAATTTCCATTCTAAATTTTAAATGTGTTGATCTCTTTATCCCCATACTTATGCTATATTTTCATAAGATTGGATCCCACATATTTTGGTTTCATATCCAACATCTTTGTTAAAAATAATTAATCTTTAAAAAATACACAGATGTTTTGCATATAATGCATCTTTTCTTTCACGTGTAAATGATAAAATTTATAACACTAAATTTATAAATTGTGGTAAAAATGAATGGGATATATTTAGTATATTCAACCAATTTTAAAAAAATAATGGCAATATAGTTGGTTATTTTTCATCAATATTTTGATACATCAGTTTAAATAAATTTAGATCATCTTATGTGGCTGTTTTTTAAATTTATTTGAAAAAAATATTTATAACATCGTGGAAATTTGGTTTTTTGGGATAAATTTTTTCCATGATAATGTATAACTTTATTAATTAACTTTTAGTATATTAGCATAGTTTTTCTATATTTTTTTCATATTATTTCATTATATATTACTATATATATTATAGTATACATTACAAATTTTCCCATTTATAACATATATTAGTTATTCATTTCATCATTATTTTATTAAAAGTTCCATTAATAATGTTTATTTTTTTAGAATTATATGTTCTAGAAAATGAACATGTGGTTTAGTAAAAATTAATTTCATACATGATTACCTTTATTGCTTCTAACAATTTAAAATTATATAGATATTGAAATGAATTTATGAAACATAAATGAATGTTTATCCACTATTTAATGTTATTCTCACTAATTATATATAGATTATGTAAAAAATGTTAAAATACCTTATTTTATAGGAAAATAATATAAATTAATACATTATTTATATTTTTTTCAGCTAGTTAAATTTTAGTAATCATTATTTTATTTTGTAATGAAGGAATTTTATTTGTATATATAGGCCTTAGATAATAACCCTTATTTGTACTTTGTTTTTTATTACAATGTAATTCATTCACTTCCAGAAATAACATAATGAATTATATGTTAATGAAAAATACTTAACATTGGTTAAACATTGTATCAGTGCTAAGATAATGTTCGGATTTGACCAAGTGAAAATGGATGATTTGGTTATTAATGATATAGTGTTTCATTAAGTAGGATGTTTTCCAAAAAATAATGATAAAAAATTATAATTAGTAGTGGTTTCCCATTTCATAAATAGTTTACTATAGAAATTGATTTTAATAAGAAATTGAATATTTATTTTCATTTAATGAATTTAAAATATTTGGTAACTAATTTAATTAAAATGTATTATTTAAAACAAAATTCCAATATAAATTAAATAAATCTTATTTTTATAGTAATGATCTGAAGTGTATATCTTTCATCTCATTAAATATGGGAGACATGTGTAGAACATAACTTGATATATAATTTTTTTTACTAAACATTTATTCCTTTTTGAAATTTAATTATCACATATAGGAAACATATTTCAAATGTGAACATTTAAAATATACTTAAATTTCATTAAATTGGTTTATGTCATATCTTATCCATTGTTTGGAGCATTAAGAGTATGAACTAGATATGACCAATCCCATATTATATATCTTACATGGTTCACTATTAGTATTAAATAAATAGAAAAAATTCACAATATTCATATTTATACAAGTTTTAGATGGTTATAAGTTGAATTATATCTTTTTTATCAATGTGAAACTTAAAACTACATATTAAAAAATATAATTATTTTAAAATATATAGTTCCATAGAAAACAGACTATGAAAACACATCCCTAGTATACCAATGTTTTCAAATTAAATTAAGTCAATAATTTTTTCCAAGACCATTCTAACACAACTCAATATAATTACTGTGAAAAAAAGATGTTTGAATTTAAATGGAAAAAATGAGACCTTAAGAATACAAAACAAACATCTCATCACAACAAATTTTTCATTAATAATAACCCTACCAGAAAAATATACAATTTATAAAATATTCTTTCTAGAAAATAATCCAAAACTAACCGTGGTATAATTATATAAAATATATTTCTCTTGAACTACTTCTAAACATCAAACTCCAAACAAACTACAATTCTCTAACCATCCCAATGAAAACATTCCCTTTTGTTAAATATATATTTTTTAAAAAAATTACAAAAAAAATCTCTAACCATACACCATAAAATGTAATTTAAAATGTAAATTCATTTCTATAGCACTATATGATTTATTCAATTGAAAACATAAATCAAAAAACAGGATTGACAAGATCTTAAATCAGAAAACTTCTTTCTCTAACAATAAAATTGCACCTGAAAATTAATCCAACAAGCTAAAGACGGAATCCTCAATTAAATTTATATTTTAGAGAATAAAAGTAATTTAATTTATAAATTTTATTTTATTTCGTTCAATGGTATAAAGATATAATCACATTTTATACGGAAACATATGAATAATATAAAATTCAACAGTAACTAACCAAATTTCATTTTACAAATTTTGATCATTTTAATGGGAGATGAATCTACATGAATCTTCCTAAAAAAATAATTTATATCATTTTTTAAAATTTAAAAATTACTATCTTGAGGAAAGTATTACTTTGTGTGCAATCATAAAAATTATAGAAAATCAAAAAAAATCCCCCAAAAAACACATCATGGTTAGAGGGGATCACATTCCTTCAAATTAAAAAAGGGAATCTTAAAAATATGATACAAGGGGTGTTAAAGAGTATGAAAACTTCAATATCTTGAATTAAATATACGATATGTGATGTGTATTGGGTTATTTTATAAATATTGTAAGTAATTTATCAAAAAATATTAATAAAAATTGATAATATAAGATTTTATGAACAAAAAATTCACAACATATAATTTCATGTTTATTAGTGTTACCTATAGCTCTAATTAGGATGGGTCATTATAAGTGACAAATTCAACATGAAAATGAAAATTTTTAATCATTTGGGGATTCTTATATTTCAAAATTTATTATGTTTGTTTATTTTATCTCTCTCAGAGATCATTATTGATGCTAAAACTGGTGATGATATATGTAGATATATTAGTTCATAAATTATCAATTATAATGACCTATGAGTAATATTAAATAAAAACACTAAAGAGTTACACTATATATACCATGATGTATATTTTAAATAATTGATGATATTGATCCAGACCAAGGGTCATATCCTTTTGAGGTTTTCCCCCTCATTTTTTTGGTCCAACATGCCATCAAATAAATGAACCTTTGTGCCATTAGTTAGTAATAAATTGGTCCTGTGGGTGTTTCTCATTCTTTATGGGTAGGGATGAAACTTGGATGACAAGGGTGTCTATGGGTGTGTTTTTCATGGTTTGTTACTTCCTATATCTATAATTATTATTTTTATAAATGTAAAACATGTATTTTTACTGGTATATATTTAATTATATATAGGTATATATTTATTTCAAGACAATTATATGCACATAAAAAAAAATTTCAACCACATAGATAAAAAGTTTAAAAATATTTAAAACATATATTTTAATATTAAAATATGTATAAAATAGTAATAGTTATTAATTGTATTTCAATTTGATAACTTTGATTTAAGAATTATGATATTTTATTTGAATGTGTGAATATATTTTTTGATATATAATTATATAAATTAATATATAAATAATACAGTTACATTTAAACAAGAAATAGTTACAATAAATTACTAACTGGTCTTGTGCACACTCATATTTCTAAGGTGGTGTAGATGGGTGACCAACCATTGTGTGATGAATTAATATAAAAAGATTGTTATTGCAAGGGGTAACATGATCTAATGACTGCTGAAATTATGTGATGCCCGATTACTCATATATGTCTTTGAGTCATCTCCTTTATGGGTCATTAGGAAACATTCAATTGGGCTCTCTCTCCATGATGAACATAGGCCTTCATGATAGAAATATATGATAAAAATTTGTCCAATTTGACCACATCATTCTTAATTGGGAGGTATGATTGCTGATCAATATGGGTGTATGGGTGTCTGATATTTGTGGCTTTCTAATCCACTAACCCGGTATATATATATATATATATATTTATCATTAAAATAAATATACCTATAATTAAAAATATTCAGATTTAGAGGGGTTTATTTTCATTATATTAAAAATTAATATTAAATTTACAATCAACTATATATATAATAAAATTAATATTTTTATGAAAATATATAAATTTAATATATAATAAAACAATACATTTTCATCAAATACGTGAATATATAAATGTATAACAACATTCAAATAATTTTTCCATAATTATAAAACAATAAAATTGAATGTTTTAATTTTAATTAATATTTTTAATCTGTTTTACAATTATAAATATAAATATATATTATTATTAATAATTATAAATATATATATTTTATTTATTAAAAAAATATTATTAATTATATTATTAATTTATTTAATATAAATAGAAATAATATTATTTATATATATAAATAAATATTATATTAAATATATTTTAACTTACAGAAATATTTATTTACAATAATGAATAATTATATTTATAAGTAAAATAAGATATAACATTTAGATAATTAATTTGATACAAATATGTATACATAAATATTTTTTATGGTAATAATATGTTAAAATTTTTCATTATGTGATAAAAAATTTATTAATATATGATCTCCTTGTATATTAATTTATGTATTTTATGTCACATTTATTTAGTTTATTGATTCAAATATACGATCAATATTCTTCATGTATATGTTTTTGTACGTGTCTGTAGTCACACACACATATCTGAAGAACTGAATGACATTTTTGTGTGTGTGTAACAAATTCACCCTACACATACTTCTGTATATGAAATTGTTTACAATGCGTATAATATTTTTTATTGTTGAGAATTAAATATAAAATAAACTAAAATTAATTACACTTATATCAAAATTATTATATTAACTCATATTTTTATATAAATTATAAAAATATAAAATTTTGTAAATGTATATAACTAGTACTCACCCGTGATTTCTCACAGCGTAATTGAACACTTTTGTTTTTTTATTTAGAGATTAGTACTTATAAATATTGAGAATAAACAACAATATTGAATAAATTTTAATTAGCAATTAAGGGTGTATTGTTATGGAATATGAGTGAATAGAATTTGGAGACACCATATGAAGGGGTGTCCAAGAAGATTGAACATTTCAATGTGTATGAATCCACTATATATGAGGATGGAAGTCAGTATTCATTTTCTGAATACCAGAGTAAACAAACACATACCAAAGTAAATATCTCCAGATGCTTGAGTTATAACATCTCCAGGTGGGAGATACTTCATCTGCTGCAAAGTATTCTGCTACTAATAATAGAATAATATTCATGAAAGTAAAGAAAAAACATTACTGTGGAATAAAAACTAGAAGATAAATATAAATGAACACATAAATGGAGATAATAAGACTCTGAAATTTTAAAATAGTTGAATTAGATTCAACGACATGAAAAAATAGACAGCATCATGATACACATAAGCTGGAAACTGTCCAGTATATTGGAAATATGTAATAATGAAAACCTGTACAACATAATGAGATTAATTAGTAATCAAAAGTGGTGATTACCGTGCAGTATTTTGGAAGATGTAGAATACAAAAAAACGGCCAGATTTCATATATGTGCAGCATGAAATACCGTAGATAAGCAATATTTAGCAAACAGTCTAGTTTCTAAAACATCCAGCAGAAAAATTCCATAGAAAAAACTTCCAGCATAAAACTCTTCTACCACAGTCCTCCAACATAATGACAATCATCCAGGAATATTATCATCTAGCATAAGTAAAGGAAACATATATTAGGAGTATCTGTTAGTGAAATCATGTTCTACATCGTAAAAGTTTTAAAAATTACCGAACCATTTGCAGGCGTTAATGTTTGTACTACATGTCAAAATTTTAAAGATAACATCTTATTGGTTTTTTAACCAGAAATCCTCATAGTGCAATTGTCTCCTCAATGACATAGTTTATAGTAATGATATAAAAATACTGAAACAGTATCAGGAGAAGTTTGAAATGAACTGTCTCAACTCTATCTATTATAATACACAGTTAACTACAAATAATAATTATGAACACATTAATGATAAGTATTTGATCAGTGAAGATATATGTTTACCTTCTATTTCCAGTAGGATTTTTCAGTCTGTTTGTTCGGTTTTCTTGTTTCTATATCCCTTCAGCATGTTCTGCAATTCAGCAGATGGACATATTGTAGGCACGCATTTTGGAGACGTTTGGACTTTCTCTTGCACAACATTGTCAGTATCAAAACAACGTGACAGATTTCTCTACAAAGAGGTATAATTTTATAATAATGTGAAACTATAAAGTTGAGCAATTGAAAGAAGTGAAATTAAGAGCAGAGCTTCTACAGAAGACAGTTTTTTATCAGCACATAGATATAATCACTCTGTACATGTTTGATTTATAAATATATAGCAATAAAAATACTTTAAAGTAATGCAATGTGTTGTTATAGTAATGGAAATAATTTAGGAGTAATAGAAGAGAACATATGTATACCCGAGTAGAACATAGGTTGAAGGGTGGAGTATGTAATCCTGTATCACTGTTTAAAGTACCAGGAGAAGACCCAACTGTATGATGATCCTATGAGGAAATGTAAAAGGAATATGTCAGTAAACTGGAATCCATTGTTAGAAACTCATAATAAAGAAATAGAAATGCAGTTACTTGCATATATTGATCGACATTATTTACTATAGAATGACAACTACTTTGATCAGCCTGTATATTATTGAAGAAAAGTGTTAGGTATTTTCAGTTGTTGGGTTTATAGATAAGTTGAATAAAATACAGGCTGACATGTTTCTGTTCTAAGACCTTAGTGAATAGGATGATGTACTTGCCATTATCATTCATATAAACCACTTTGTAACAATTTTTCTCAGATGGACGATGACGATTCTTAATATTGTAATCCATCAGCTCAATTCCCAACAGAAATTTCCTAGTTTTGAAGAAGTTCAATTCATTAGGGAAACCAAACTCATCATCGTCCTATTAAAAATACCCATCGTCAGTGTAATTTTAAATATTTAACTGATTTTTAAAACAGATGATCTATGGATCTGGAATTACCTATATCAAAGTCGCTCTTAGTTGCAGAGCTGTTTTTCCTATGTATTGCATGACATGTTTTTCAAATAACACTATAGAAAAAGAGTTTGTTCTGTCTGCAACCATTAGTTGAACTCTAAACCTGTTGCAATCATTATTATGACTACAGTTTCAGTATACTTTGGATTGCGTAGCTGAACGAAGAAAGTAGCATAATGATAAAATGATAATTAGGAAAAATTGAATACTTTTAAACCTTGGAATAATGCTAGTAGATGATGAGTTGCATGAGATGCAACAAATGTTTCCATCTATAATATGGACTTTCTTCATGCACGACTGGCATGATTCATAAAACCGATTGTGGGTGCTTTGAATTTTTTGAACTGTAGCTTCAATTAAGCACCTAGTATCCTGCAGTTGATTAATTTCATGTCAGTGATGAATTTATTAGAGCATAGTAGTGAGTAGTTAATAATATTGCATAATCAAAATAGGAAAATAAGTGAATATTTCTGACCTGTTGATAGCTTTTGACATCAAAAATGGATTTCTTGTTATTCTAATATGGTATTTCCATTGTTTGGTTAGGAGTTGTTGGTGATGGAGTATGTAATGGTGATGCTATTATCACTCCAAGCCTGGAAATAGCAGAACAACACACAAGGAAGTAAACATTAACAACATCTGGGTAGTACAGTTATGAGAATGAGATATTTAAATCAATGTACCTCAAAACTAAAGTTATTTACAGAGTTACCTGCTTCTGAAGTTGTCTGCTGCTGGAAGGTTTGGGTTGCAGAGAATTTTTGTTGCATTAAGAGTTGTTGTGTCAAGAACAGAGTCTAGAAGCAGTTTGAATTCAGGATTATATATTTATCTATTGAAACAACATATTTGAGAACACATTGTAGATATATTTATATTATGAAGTGTAGAGAGAAACCATACCCGTCAAGCTCTTAACTCGGACATCTGTAATATTAATATGGTAGTGGTGTCTGAGTTGTTTTCCATGTAACGTGACATTTCAGATGAAAAATTACCCCATAAGCTGTAGGTAATTTGACGTCGTCTGCAAAGAAACAAAATGAGTAATTGAGTAAATTTTATATGTTACAGTAAAGTGCTGAAAGTAGTCAACAAAAAAGTACCGGTCATCTTCTAAAATAATATGCAATATGTGGTTCACAGTGCCCATTGATTGCATTGGATGTGAGTAACGTAGGACTCCAATTAGTTATAAATCATAGTACACAGAAACAATTTTTTTTTGAATAACATATGGCTGTATGAAAATACTATGTGCAGATTAATATAACATAACTTGGTCAATGGAAGTGTAATTATATTGTATTAACCACCTGTACCTATTAAATGATCCTCAGGGACTTTTTTCCTGAATTATGTCATCGAACGAAGTAAACCGAAAACTACAAAGAGGTAGTTGTACTTCACATGGACGAACAAATGTTGTGGATGTGAACATGATTCGACACGGGTGTCTTGTTGCGAGGTAACTCCCTTGGTTGGAAGCTATTTGGAAGTTTTGTACAATATATCATAGTCCCTCAACCAACAGGTTTTTGTACTTACAGATAAGCTGTCGATTCGTAATGGTACATTGAATCTTGGTTCCCTGCATAGAATTTGTTAAAAAGAATGTTACTGAGTATATAATACAAATTACAACGATCGATCACTGCATATATAGTAATATTTAAATGCTTAATTATATGCTTACTTTGTCAACGTTCCTGGCGATGAGTCCGACAGATTGGTATCGTCAGTCACAATCGCTACCGAAAGTGTCAAGGAAATAGTTAGATGAAGAATAGCCCAGTAGTGTGGTCTACATGGTGGTTTTAGTAGATATGTTTCATCATACTTACAATATTGAATAGGAGTTTTTATGTGGGAATCCGTGATTTTCCTTCTCTTGTTTGCTCATGCGATTAAGGATGTTGTAGCAGATGATTGTTGTTGAACTGTAGTAGAAGTAATTGATGACGAATAGCATATCATAGTCTATATAGTGTTTAGAAATGTATGTAATTAGATAGAAAAATGTAAATAGAGAAGACCATTGATAGACATCGGTCGTAATGGCGTGTGCGTGACTCCATTTGCATCGCCATGTGGAAATGTCAATGAGGGATTTGTAGTAGCTACTGAAATTGGTAGCGTTTCATCAATTGGTTATTAAAATAATGGTATTATTATGTTACAGAACGAATTATTAGGTGATGGTATTAGTAAACTCCCAGTTGTGTTGTTCCTTCATCAGCAATCTTCTTTGAATACTCACATCTCTAGAGGTTGAAGGGTAGTGGTTGTTTTCATCAGTTATAATCGCTTCCAAAATTGTGAGTGAAGTAGTTAGACGATGAGTTGGTTGTTTCTGAGTTGTATACTATGGTCATTGAAGATAATTTTCACCCAAATTATATAATGGAAGAGGAGACTGTTTGAAGGAATTTGATGTTTGTTTCCGCTTGTTTGCATTTGTGAAAAATGATATCCATGTTTCAGAATGTTGTTGAACTACTGACAAAGTTGTTAGAGAGGGATATCTTAAATTAATATGCATAGTACTAAAAAAGTTAGGGATTTAGATAGTGCAATGTAAATAGAACAGACCCGGTATAGACAGTGCTGTTAGTGGCGTCTGTATGACTCCATCTGCAACACCATTTGTAGAATGTATATCTTCACCTCTTAAGTAGAGAATTAAAGAAAATATCGATGTACATAATATAATGTAAAAAGAACATACCATTTATATAAATCGGTGAAATGGGTGTCTGTGTGACTCCATATGCACTGTCATTTGTAGAATGCAGTTCTCTTGTTAGAATAGGTGAGATATTTGTAGTAGTCACTGACGGATTTGTAGTCGATGTTTACACTGCAAGTGTGACAACAGTATCTTATTCAGACGAATGAATAAACTTATGACAGATATATTTCTAAAACTAAGTCGACAGTAAACTCACAGTTACATTGTTCATTTGGTAGCACACTTTTCTGCGACACTGCATCTCTAGAGGTTATTGAGGAATGCATTTTTTGGTTCTATATCTTTCTATATTAATATCAAGGCGTGCATTGGAATATTTATATGCATAGAGAGCATTAAATAAAATGTAGTGTAAACTGTGAATGAATACATGTAATAGAAAGACTAAATCAACATAGATAAATATTATGAAAAGGAGTAGTAAACCATAGAGAATGAGTAGTATCAACTATAAAAATTATTCCAGATCCAATACATAATCAAAGAGTAGAAGTTATGGATAGACTTATGAGGAAAATATATTTTCAAATTGAGCAATAAGACTTACTGGATGACAAGTATAAGGTGTGAAAACATTTACCTGATCCAATAACAGTTTCAAATCTGCTTCAGAAATCTGTGATACGAAATCTTCCTCTAATATAATGTGTAATGTGTAGTCTTCTTCAAAAACATTCATTAAGATGCTCTGTAATTGGGATAGGGGACTAGAATTAGTTAAAGATTTTTTCATTATCAATATTAACATATTGATCATCACTCTTTCTCAGAGACATAATGAAGGAATACAAGTAATAGCAAGACTACGTCAATATAGATAAATACTATGAAAAGGAGTAGTAAACCATACAGAATGAGTAGTATCAACTGTAAAAAATTATTACAAATCTAATACATAATCAAAGAATAGAAGTTATGGCAAGACATAATAGAAAAATATATCCTCAAATTGAGCAATAAAACTTACTGGATGACAACTATAAAGTGTAAAAACATTTACCTGATTCAATAACTGTTTCAAATCTGCTTCAAAAATCTGTAATATGGAATTGTGATGTCGCGCCTTCTGATTTCCCATACAATAATGGTTAAAAAATGAATTCATGGAAGAATATTTCCTAAAACATGAAAATAGATGTACCAGATAGGTAAATGATCAATTATTTCAATACCTCAAAAATCACAGAATATTTTTTCTGTGTCCCATCACCCCCTATTATATACACATGAAATGCATCACACTTGTTAGGCATCTAACATTGTTAAACTGAAAATTGAATCATTGGACACGTGCCAAAAAATAAGTAATGTCCCCTCAAATAATGTAATAAAAATAAGAGACAATGATGTTTAATATATTCAGTGGAGATAAATACATTGAGTAGAGATGACCTTATATTTGGGTGACCAGTCTGTGGAAAATCATTAGACCTGGAGACTGCATAAGGAAAAATCTGGAGTTGTACTGGTATGTTGCAGCTAAAGCTTATGAGAGATTGATAATCCTGGAGATCCAAAAACCATCCGTATTAGTAATAATAATCAAATGTAATCATATATATAACAGGAATTAAGATTCATTATATGTTCTTATGCATTTGTAGGAAATATTGTATCATTTTCACGGTGCTTGCAGTTTGACGATCAAATCAGTACATTCATAGGACCACCCCAAATTGAAATTGATACCAAAAATGATATTGAAACCTAATAACATGTATCCAGAAACATAGTTTTTTTTGAATCATATATAATTTAATCAACAAAAAACCTAATTTATAAAGATTAGACATCGAAATTTGAAGGTCCACCAAAGATTGTATGTGACCCCAATGTCGTATTTATAGGCATATGAAGAGGACTTCAGTGTAACTGGTCTGTAAATAAACGAATCACCCTGTTATTGTTTGCAATATAGATGTAGCAGATATGTGAGAAGTATGGAAATAGGAAAAAAATCAGTGAACCGCACAGAAGATTGGTGAATTCGGAAGGGCCTCCCTTGAAAGTTGTTGACGCCGCTTCAGAAGTGGGTTACAGTAAGCCCGAGGAATATTTCATGTTCGTGGTTGGTAACCACGATGTATAGGTGGACGACTTGTGGAATGAGATGAGAAGATTTCTGAAATTTTTAACGGAATAGAGCATGGACAATAGCACGCAACCAATCGGACGTCAGTCTGCAGGAGGAAATGAGAGGAAAGGAGCACCAGTGGTGAGGTTCGGGGATGAAGGAGTCGTGACTGGTTCGAGGATGGAGACGAAATACAGGAGGAGAGGGAGGAATTAGGTGACTGCGAAAACCCTATTCAATTTGGGGCGGTGTTTATACGGTAGGAGGGGAATGTTTTAGGAGGTCCATCGCGAGGAAGTGGGGGTATAATTGGGAAGGAGAATTTTGAAATAAGTGACGTGGGATGATGTGGTGGTGACATGTAATCCAGGAGGTACCCAGGTTTAGTAAATATAGTGGATATGTTGTATAATATATGAAATGTGATTATGACTATAAATTATATTTAGATATTATTAATTATATATTTTAAAAATTATTAGAAATAAAAATTATTTAATATTTTACAATAAATAAAAACATATAGTTATATATTAGAGAAATATTTTATATAAATATAAAACATTTTCAATACATTTTAAAAATTAAAATTGATATTATTCTAACATATCCTAATTACTATAGGATATTGAGTGAAAATATCATAAACATTGTTATTGATCTAATATTTTATTTGTTAATATTCAACTATCTTTGTATTCAGACAGAATCACACTATGCTCATAGAAACTATATTCTCTTAAAACTTTCCTACTATGTTATACAAACCCCTTTGTGGTAGGGAAATAACAATCATTTACTTTTAGTCATAATATTTAAGGAATAAAAAATAATTTTTATATTTTATATGGTATCCTATGTTTCTTCATCATTTATCATTGAAAATATGAACTTTTTATTTAAAATATACCACTAATGGTGGTGTGAACGTATTCTTTCATACTTGAATAAAAATATTTACAATAAATTTTCAGCCATGATAATTTTTTATGCCTGTCTATTTTTGAAAACAATATACTTAAATAATAACCACATATTTTTTATAAAAAAAATTATGTTAATAGAAGAATAATCTTATCATATAAGTGAAATGGGATAGTAATTCACTCCCTTTATTTAGATCCATCAGAGTTTGACAACCAATTTTACATTAAATATTTTATAACAAATCATTTCATCAACATTTGAACAAAAATTATAAGATCAATAAATTTTTCTTTTTCATATTGAGCCTATTTATACCTACATAATTTATAAATTATTTATTTAGTATCAAATACCCTTGAAAATTGATGAATTTATTTCAATAACAATAATACTATGTATAGAAATTCTATCACAATTCCAAAACACATTGACGTATCACAAATATTTCTATCCTATGGAATCTTTTCTCCTCCATCATGGTAAAACAATCATCTTTCAAAGGCCATGATAAGATACATAATGTAATTTAGTTTGAATCCCCAACAAAAGATTCTTCATTTTTTTATGAAAATTTAACCAATTTTATTACCTCTAAAACAATAGAAACAAGAAATACTCTCCCCTTTTCATCCATTATAATATTGTGATAATATATGAAAAAATATTCATGAACTCATTCACATTGTTGAAATATTTATTTCAACTAAACTATTATAAATTATATAATGCGAAAAAAATACATTTATAAAATCATCAATCTCACCATTCCATTGGAATATTTAGTCATATTGAGTTTTGTTGACTTGACTAATCATACCGGTTATATGAAAAAAAATCATTTAGTATTTTTGAATAATATTCCATTAAAAACCTATGTAAATAACCTTATAATTATCATAACTCTACAGACTAATTGGTTTGATATCTTCAACACTTGTTTATATAGGATGTGCTATATTTAAAACATATAATTTTCCTTTTACATAA
Source organism: Viscum album (assembly GCA_963277665.1). Classification (NCBI taxonomy): domain Eukaryota; kingdom Viridiplantae; phylum Streptophyta; class Magnoliopsida; order Santalales; family Viscaceae; genus Viscum; species Viscum album. The sequence continues at coordinate 260,975,015 of OY728121.1, read as the reverse complement.
TAAAATTTCATATTTTAACAGTATTAAAATTTTATTAACCTTTTATATTCAATCACATGGATTTATCTCAAACTTTAATTTTAGGAATATGAATTCAATTATCAATAAAATAATATTTTATCATATATTTATCTTTTATTACTACTATTTAATATTAAATTTTATTAAAAACTATCCCACTAAAATGATGAACCCCTTAGATTTCACCATTCCTATAATTGAACATATACCCATTTTTCGTTATGACTTGCACCAAGAATCATGGACATTTGTCTAGAATATATATGGTAGAAAACGATTTTAAATTATATCATATAATAATTTTGTATATATGAATGGATAAATCATTATCCAAATCCATCATATATATATATACTAAACTCAATTGATATTGAATTATGGGAGCTAGGATTTCTTCACTATGTGAAACCCTAATCATGAACCAAGATCAATGTGCCTAATTGTTTGACTCATACTATTTCATTGAATCCTTACCAAAGATAATCAATATGGATCTAATAGTTTGGGTATCCCATATATAATGACAGATATCTTAAAATTTTCATATTTTTATAGAATTTTAAAAAATGTATTTTTAAAAAGATCTAACCACACATTCTCTGCAAATGTTTTTCCTTTTATATGTGTATTAATCTAATAACAGATTTTTCAATATTATTAATCATTCCAAATCAACAAGTTTATAATATATTTATGTGAAACTCTATAAAACTCATAATATCTTATACACTCATGAAAAAATAAGACAGATATTATTCCATGTATCCAAATGTATCTCCTCAAAAAATTATATGAACCTATCACGTAATGTTTTAGAATCATATCATTTTACTAATATCATCATTTACAACATGGGGTAATTTAAATGAAACCTGATCCTCTCAATAACATGGAATTATTCTCTAGTTTAGTGATAATTCATAACTAATGTCCATATAACTAGGGAAACTATACTCAAGAATGATTCCAATTCCTCGAAACTCTAACACGTGATATATGACACACCCAGGTGTCTATGGTGTTTTAAAATATATTATTTTCTAGTGTTTTTAATTTTTATAACTTTTGAGATAGTAATTTTTAATTTTAAATATTTTTTATATATCATCTGGTCACCACATGGTTACGGGAAACCATTTGGGTTACCAATTCACAATGATGCATTTCCCTCCAATGGTTACCACAAGGTTGACTCATAGTCTAGAAAACATGGTAGAAAAATGAGGAAATTTACCTATGTTCCTAAAAACATGATTTTATAGAATTTACCCTATTTATTTAATGGTTTACCTATCTTACCATCCCCCAATGTTCAATGGGTTGAGCATTAGTACATGTGGGTTATCAATACATCCCTTTAACTTTGAATTCAATCATCCTCCCATAAAATTTCAAGACGGCTTTCGAGGTACCCTCCTTTTATCCATGTACATTTTAACTAATTTTATACACATCCATTACATCATTACTTGATTTTATACCACGAACTGTTGGGGTTTTATTGGATAAAATTATTTTTTATGGATGGTTCAATCTTAGTGTTTGGGGTGATTGTGAATTTTGGAGGGCGTCTCTATTCTTTATTGAGATTCCACCATAAAAGGTGAATTATTATGGAATGATTTTTCGTTGTTATAAGTAGTTCTTTTTACATATTTCCATTAAATTATAGGTCATTGAGTGGTTGATGGTTTGTAATGTACAATTTTTTTGTTTAATATGTATATTCTAGACATAGTAGATTTCATAAATTTAATGAAGTTTTTATTACATGGTGTAATTTTTCTAATGTGATTATAATTTATAAAGTGAATTTTAATGAAATGTATTTGAAAAATTGGCTCTATTGATCAATAATAGTGATTTAATTGTTTATGTACGTTTGATCCCATTTGAGTCATCGAATGTGTATAAAGGTTGTTTTTATGAAATGTATTAAAAACTAATGCAGCGTTATACAATTTAAAACGTTTGAATTAATATTTAAATTGATTATTTAGTTAGTTCAATATGTTAGTTTACATGTTCCAATTTCAAAATGATATTTAAAAGGTGGACTTCAAATGGTTTATAATGGCTTATATTTCTGAGTATGATTTTGAAAAGGCATGTTAGATTGTTTATTAAAGACAACTTCAGGGTAAGTGTGAGACCCTCAGTTGTCACAATTTTAGTATTATTATGCATGATATATATTATTCCTCATAAGGGGATTTTATATAGTTTTTTATATGGATGAAATGAAAAAACAATTTCATTCAAGCAAGGGAATTAGAGGTTAGATCTGATTTACTATAATGTTTTAATTTCCCAATGATTTATTGACCATGAGGCATTATTGGTTTTCACCATATATTTATTTATTTGATTTGAACATGGGTATCCATGTGGAAAATAATTATGAGTGCATCATAAGAATAAATTAAAAACTAACTAGTTCCCTAGTTTTTAATTTTTCTTACTAGGGGTTTACATCCCATTGGGACAAAGATGGTACATCAAGATTGAGTGTTCTCAAGTTCAACATGGATCTGCCAACTATATTATATGATTTTCTTATTTAAATTACATTATTATTCCAAATTAAACCTCATTTTTTTCATTCTAATATTATATTTAGGATTTATTAGGGTATTACTTAATTTTATTTGATGGGTCCCATATATTTTGATTTTGTTATAAGACCCCATTTCATTATTTGTTTCTATTTTATTTTTCCATTATTTTTGACATCTTGGTATATTTATGTGTTTTTGTTGAATTTATATTATGGTTTTTATCATCAAATATATTTATAAAATTAGTTAAAATAGTTTATTAAAACGTAATGTAATGCATATTTCTCAAAAAGGTGTTTGGGAATATTATGGTTAATGGGGAATAAAATTCGTTCTTTAGTTTATAAATTTTATAAAGAATCCCATTTTTTGTGGTTCAAAAGTGTTACATTAGAATAACATGTTTTCAATACTATATTATCCAAATAAGTCAATTGCTTTATAAAATCCATTAAAAATGTTATTCAGTTTCATCAAACCTATATGTGAAAAAATATTTTCTATATATTTTTTAAACGTGTAATAATATAATGTTTTATGCATTGAATTCCCTAAATTATATTGTTGAATCCTAATTTGAATGGTTAGATCACACCATATATAAATTAATGGGTGTATGTATCAGTCACAATAATATTTCTAGTTCTTAAGATACACTCACTATTGGGGTTTCATTTTGGGTTTGTTTGACGATAGATACAATGGAATGTGGTGACTAAATGTCGTTCACAACAGGGATGTTTTTGGTCGGTAGGTAATTGGGTTTATATTTATGATTTTATGGTTCAAACTTTTCATCCCATTCTTTTATTGTGTTTTTTGCTATAAATGTGATATTTTCCTTATGTTTATTTTACTAAATGATTTAGTATTTGGGTTATTTCCAATATTACTATTCTTTATTTGTATTTATGTTTGTTTCATTTATATATAATATTTTTATAGTATTTTATGTATGTCTTATGTATGGATTCCCATGAATTATTATTAATAATATTTATGTTTTTTATAGTGATAGAGAAAATATCAACTATTATGTCACGAACAAGCCCAGGTACCCTGGTAACCCGATAACCGAGCCTGTCCTGACATAGCCCGAAGGGAATTCCCGATCCCCAAAGGTCGGCGACTAGAACATGGCATCGTACAACATACAAGTGGGAATGATTTTCCCACAAGAATGTGGAATAAAGAGTAAAACAAAATAATACGCATAGAAAAAGAAATTCCACTGGGAGTAATGTACCAGATTACAAAGAGGTATAAAATGCCAAAGTACTAAAAACCAAGTACTAAAACTAGGAAAATAGCCCCAAGGTCCCTAAGGACACAACTCACTATGTCCAAAGATCAACAGCTAGATCCACCTCAAAGAGATCCCTTCCCTTTTCTCGAACCTAGAAGGAGAAAGTCTACAAACACCTGAAGGAAAAAGTTGGGTGTGAGCCTAAGCCCAGTAGGATATCACCAAATATTCCATAATAGATTCCAAATATAGATTATCTAAAGAAAAGATTTCAATTTTCAAATAAATAGGTTTGGAAATTCAAAATCATATTTTAACAAATCATGCTATACATTTTCAAATGATGGAAAATTCATCACGAAATACTTTACAATGATAATCAATTTGGTAAGACGGGACGAAACCACCTACCTCGATGGTTTTGCCCAAAACCACAACGGTCGAGAATTCTCAAGAAAAACTGGGTTCCTTTTTCAACAACCCACCTTAGATATCTTCTCCTAGAAAGATCAAGACCAAAACCCATAAAAACGGGTAACACACACTTAGATCTAGCCACATCGGGCGTGGATCCTAGAAACCGAGAGAAGAAGAGAACTAGATCTATGTAGATCTAAGAAACAAATCAAGAACGATGATGAACGATCACATACCTCAATAATATGGCTTCTATTCACAAAGATGAGACTTTGGATTGCCTCTGGATCGATGGAAGAACCTTCTCTGACCTAGGAGAAGTAAAATCCCGAGTTAGAGCCTCTTAGGAGGACAAAATAGGCACTTAGAGGCAAAACCGAGTGAGATCCACAATTTTAAAGATCTCATTTAAGTGTCTTCACGGTTTGTTCGCACGGTTTGACAGACCGTGCACTAGCCATACGTCAGCTACTACCTCGGCCTCATTTCACGCATTTTTTTTCCGCACAGTTAGACAAACCATGCGCCACCCATGCGGAAGCTACTGCCTCAACCTCCCTTATCGCACAGTTTGGCTACAGGGTTTGACAAACTGTGTGCTGCCCATGCACAGGTCAAAGTCCCTTAGTTTTCCCTAAATTTTCACCCAAACACACCCCAAGACTTTACTCCAAACATAGGTACTTAGAAACATCAAAATTACCTGAAAACATAACGTGATGTTATAACCTCCCCACCTTAAGAACATTATGTCCCTAGAAAGCCTGTGAAGAAACCTCCACGTCAAAAATATGAGAACACTGATCTCTCATTAGTGCCTCCTTTCCCATGTCTCATGAGAATAAGAACCATGCTGACAAAGTACACAGACCATAGTTATCATTTTCCCACGAAGTACCTTGGTCTAAGAATCAACAACTCTGACTGGTCGCTCAGTCATAGATAAATTTGGTTCAATCAAAGGATCACTCCATCTCAGAACATGAGATGGATCAGAGAGATACTTTCATAACTGCGATACATGGAACATGTTATGTATTGACGTCAGCTATGGTGGTAGATCTAGACGGTAAGAAATTTTCCCTACAGGACCAATAACCTCAAAAGGTCCCACAAAACAAGAAAAAAGCTTCCCTTGCCTCCCAAGACGTCAATGACCCAATCGGGGTGAAACATTCAAGAACACCTGGTCACCAATTGAGAACTCTAAAGGTTTATAGCGACGATCAGCGTAAGAATTTTACCGACTCTATGTTGTCAACATTCTTTGAAGAATCAACTGGATATTAGCTATCGTCTCTTGGACCAAAATCATTCCTACCAAGGAACTTTCGCCAATCTCTAACCAACATAACAGAGATTTACAAGGAAAACCATAAAATTCCTCAAAATGACCCATTTTGATCAGAGATTGATAAATGTTTTATATGAAAACTCAACTAACCCTAGATGATCATCCCGAGACCCACCAATGTCATGCATACATGCGTGGAGCATATCCTCAAGGATCTAAATAGCTCTCTTTGTCTAGCCATATGACTGTGGATGGTAGGTCATGCTCAAACGGACCTAAGATCCAAGTGCCTCCTGAAGGCCTCTCCAAAAGCGAGAAGTAAACCATGGATCCCTATCAGAGACTATTGCAGACAGAACTCTTTGCAAACGAACAATTTCTTTCACATAGATATTTCCCAAATCCTCAACTTTGGTTGTATCTCTAATAGGTATAAAGTGAGCCGACTTGGTCAGCCTGTCGATCACAACCCATATCGCGTTCTTCTTCCTTTGGGTTTGAGGTTACCCAACCACAATGTCCATCATGATTTCCTCCCACTTCCATGTAGGTACTGGAAGTGGTTGATGCAAACCCGAAGGTTTCTAGTCCTCGACTTTCATGTACTATCATGTATAGCAACGCGATACAAACTCAGAAATGTCTTGCCTCATACCTGGCTACCAGAACTGTCGCTACATGTCAAAGAACAACTTCATGGTTCCTTGGGGTACCTCCCACTGAGAGTTATGGAAATCCCCCATCACATCCTTCTTTGCCGATAACGGCACAACATAACGATATCAATAACACATAACACCCTCTTTGGAGAACAACCACTAGGTTTCAGTCTCCCCACCACAAAGAGAGTCCCTAATTCTATGGAATTCATCATCCTGTTGTTGTTCCTGAATAATTAACTCGAGGAGAAAAGAAGTAAACTGAACACTGGATAAAGAAACATCATTCCCCTTTCAATGAACTCCAATATGCAACTGAGGAAAAAAACCATCAAACTCCACTATTCTGAAGATTATTTCATAGCCTATGATGGAAGTTTCTTGCTTAACACATTTGAAACTACATTCCCTTTCCCCTGGGTATAAGCAATGTCAAAGTTGAATGTTTGCAGGTACTCCACCCAATGCCTTTGGCAAAGATTCAAATCATTTTGATAGAAGATATAACTCAAGATCATGTGGTCTGAATAAATAGTAAACCATTCTCCATAAAGGTAATGTATCCAACACTTAAGTGTGTGCATTTCATCTGCATGTTCAAGGTCATCGGTAGGATAGTTCTTCTCGTGAGGCTTAAGCTGACGAGACCCAAAGGCAACAACATGAATACCCTCAATGAGTAAAATCCGAAAACTAAACCCGATGCATCACAGACGACTACATAACGTATCCCATCCTCAGGAAGAGTTAACACCAGTGAATGATTCAAAAAAGGATTTAGCTCTACAAAAGATCTCTGACATTTATCACTCCAGGAAAAATTCACTCCCTTTCGAGTCAGAGCAGTCATTGGAGAAGCTAACATTGAGAAGTCTTTAACAAACCGGCCATAATATCCTACTAAGCCCAAGAATCTCCGAATCTCGAAAACATTTTGTGGTTGTTCACATGTCATAACAGCCTTCAAATTTTCAGGATCAAATTTTATTCCTTTTTCTGACATGAAAAGTCCCAATAATTTCACATTCTGAATCTAGAAATCACACTTTGAAAGCTTGGAATAAAGTCAGTGAATCCTTAGAAGACTCAGAACTGTTCTCAGATGATGCACATGATCCTCCCCAGACTTGGAGTAGACAAGAATTTCATCCACGAAGACTACAAAAAAAGTATCTAGATACTCACGGAAAACTTTGTTTATCAAATCCATGAAAACAGCAGGATAATTTGTTAGGCCGAAGGGCATAAAAAGGTACTCATAATGGTCATACCTACTCTGAAAAGTGGTCTTATAAACGTCAGATTCCTTTATCATCAACTGATGGTAACCATATCAAATATCAATTTTTGGAAACCAATTTTCCCATTTCAATTGATCAAAAAAATCTTCAATTCATGGTAATGGATATTTTTTCTTTATCGTAACTCTATTGAGCTTTTGATAATCAACACATAAGCCAAGAGAAACATCAGCCTTCATAGAGAAGAGAACTGGTTCTTCCCAAGGTGACACACTTGGGTGTATAAAACCATTCTCAAGAAGATAATCTAATTAAGACTTCAGTTCATTGAGTTTTGCTGGAGGCATTCGGTAAGAGGGAATAGAAACCAGTTGAGTAACAGGCATTAAGTCAAGAGAAAAATCAACACCTCTTAATGGTGGAAAACCGGAGAAGTCAGAAGGAAACACGTTGGGATGCTCAGCGATGACTGGAGGAAGATCACCACAAAATGAATCTCTCTCCAGATCAAAAGAAAATGATGATATAACTTTTCCCAATTATGGATAAGAGGGTCCGGATCTGCTTGACCTTGGGTCCCATTCTCCTTGAAAAACAAGGGGCACACCACTGGGTGTGGTAAGATAATCTCGTCGAAGATAACAATCGATCCAGGCATTATTGGAAATGAGCCAATCAATCACAAAAATGACATCAACAGATTTTATGTCATGAACCAAGAAACTCCAAGCATGATCAACATCTGATTAATAGAAGACACATGTAGGACTACGGAGACCCTTCTCTCACATTATAGCAAGGGGTGTAGTAATATCCATCGCAGTAGATAATAGTTCCATGGGTAGATTAAGGAGATTAAAAAGATGGGTTGAAATAAAAGAGTGAGATTCACCAGTATGAAAAAGATTTGTCACTAAAGAAGAAGTTATAGTAGTGGTACCTCTCACAGTTGTAGGACATGTATCAGCTACCTCTGGAGACTCTTCCATTGCATGAAGAAGCTTCGTTCCGGATTCCTGTGGCTGGAATCCTTTTGTACGTGAAGAATTTGATTTCCCCTCAGTTTCTGGAGGTGCTGATGATCATGTTCCACCACGTGGAGTAGAGATGTGATGGAAGAATCTCTATAATTTCCCTAAATGTCCGCAGGAGCTACAATTCATGGGTGCCTCAATGAAAACACTCTTAGAATGTCCTTGATTCCCACACTGATAGCAAGTCAAAGAAGGCCCACCTAGTGCCATCGGAGGTCTGGGATGACTCTGTTGTGGAGGTATACCATGAGAAAATTCATGCTTATGTTTTCCTTTAAAGGATCTCACACTTCCACTAAGAGGGAAAAGAACATCCTTCAACCTATAATTTCCTTCCAAGTCCATCCCAAACATCATCACCCTATCCAGCACATTAGTATTAGTGGGTAGCTTCTGTAGGATAACCTGAGAAAGGTTATGTTATCGATGTCCCAACTGTAATATTTGAGCCTTCATCCTCTCATTAGATATAATCTCAGGAGAAAAATGTACTAGCTCATAAAAGTTATTTGAGTACTCAGTCACTGTTTTTTAGGCCTGCTCAAGCTTGAAAAACTCCACATCCTTCGACAACACCATTGATTATAGATAGAACTGATTAGTGAAAATAATCCAAAAGTCTTTCCACTCCAAACCCAAATGTTTACCGGCAGTCATCATTAAGTCCCACCATCTCCTAGTTGGTCCCTCCAGCACGAAGGTGTCACACTTCACCTTGATCACATCAGGTGTCTCCAAGAACCCAATTAGATGTTCAATATTACTCAACCATTCCTCAGCATGTTGAGGGTCAGTGGAGCCTTTGAAAACTTGTGGATTTGGGCGTAGGAACTCTTGGGAACGACTTCGTAGAAAATCACTATGAGGATCTATAGCCAGAGTCTAAACAGGAAGTGGAGGTGGTGCCTGTCCTAGAGCTTGCACAGTGCGAACAATCACCTCAACCAGATTTGGATCCATAGTATGACTCTCTTGTTGAGATTTAGCATCAACCTTTTTTCAGATCCTATTCTCACGTCTTCTTGGAGGAATGTTACTACACAACACAAAATACATTTTATTAACACTCAAACAGAGTAACAAGGAAAACTATTCTTAATATAAGTGCTTAACAAGATTTTTATTCCACTCTATCCTAATCAAAATAAGGAAAATACTAGAACTGATCTACAAGTCGTATTTCCCTATCCAACCCTGGTGACTTAAGGTTCATTATTGTGAGAGTTGGCCAGGAACTCAATCACAACTACCTCCCATATACCGACAAGAAAACTCAAATGCATATTGTCATCAAAGAAAAATGATTAACCTCCCTCTGATACCACTTTGTCACGAACCATCTCGGGTACCCTGGTAACCCGATAACTGAGCTGGCCCTGACATAGCCCGAAGGGCGTTCCTAATTCCCACGGGTCGGTGACTAGCACCTGGCATCGTACATCATACATGTGGGAACGATTTTGCCACAAGAATTCAGAAGCAAGAGTAAAAAAAGTATGTATAGAAAAAGAAACTCCACTTGGAGTAATGTACCAGATTACAATGAGGCATAAAATTCCAAAGTACTACAACCCGAAGTACTAAAACTGGGAAAACAACCCCAAGGTCCCTAAGGTCACAACTCACCAAGTCCAAAGGCCAACAACTGGATCCCCCCTCCAAGAGATCCCTTCTCATTGCTTGAAACAGGAAGGAGAAAGTCTACAAACACCTGAAGAAAAAACTATGGTGTGAGCCTAAGCCCAGTAGGATATCATCAAAGATTCCATAACAGATGCCAAATATAGATTATCAAAAGAAAAGATTTCAATTTTTAAATAAATAGGTTTTGAAATTCATATGCATATTTTAACAAATCATGCTATACATTTTCAAATTATGGAGAATTCATCAAGCAAGGATTTAAAAGTATAATAAATCTAGCAAGAAAGGACGGATCCACCTACCTCTAAGGTTTGGAAAAAAACCAAAATGGTCGAGAATGCCTAAGAAAAACCGGGTTTCTATTTCAAGAACATTCCTTAGATATATTCTCCAAGAAATATCAAGACCAAAACTCATCAAAACTGGTACCACACACTTACATCTACCCACAACAGGCGTGGATCCAAGAAACTGATAGAAGAAGAGAAGTAGATCTAAGCAGATTCTAGAAACAAATCAAGAACAATGAAGAACGATCACATACCTCAAGAATTTGGATTTGATTCACCAAGAGGAGCCTTTGGATCACCTCTAGAACGATGGGAAAACCTTCTATAACCTTAGGATAAGTTAAATCCTGAGTTAGAGCCTCTTAGAAGGAAAAACGAGGCACATAGAGGCATAATCAAGTGGAATCTACAATTTAAGGATCTCATTTAAGTGGCTGAACGGTTAGTTTGAACGGCTGGAAAAACCGTGCGCTAGCTGTACATCAGCTACTGCCTCGGCCACCCTTCATGCATGGTTTGGCCGCACGGTTAGACAAACCATGTGCTTCCCATGCGGAAGCTACTACCTCAACCTCCCTTCTCACACAATTTGATTGCACGGTTTGACAAACTGTGCGCCGCCCGTGCACAACTCAATGTCCCTTTGTTTTCCTTAAAAGTTCACCAAAACACACCCCAAGTCATTACTCCAAATAGAGGTACATAGAGACATTAGAAGTACATGAAAACGTAACGTGATGTTACATATTCTATATTGATGATACCCAAGAACTAGTTGCGATACTGTTTGGATCAGGAATGACCATTGGACCTAGTGACTTCCCAAATTTGGTGATGTCCCAATTTAATATGGGATGGTTTTTTTATTATTGATACAAAATACCAGGTTCTAAGGAATACATACATTCATGAATCACTATATTATTATTTGAAAATTTTCATTGTACGGATATAGGTATGTAAAAAAATGAGAGGTTTGTGTGGGGAGGCTCTAGATACATAATTTTATTTCAAATACATGATATTATATGGGTATTTTGGATTTCAATATTGATTTGAGTTTGATTCTAAATTTTCATGATGAATTTTAGAATTAGATTATGCTAACTTAAAAACTAATGTAAAGACCCAAAATTTTCAAGGAAATTTCTTTTCTTAATTCTTTGGAATTTTATGAGTCTGATGATTTTGACGGCGCCTGATTCCAAGGCCCGGTGTGCCCGGAATTAATTTCCAATGTTTTTTTTGGTACATATAGTAAAAGAACATGCATGTTTTTATATCTTTTGAACCGTTGCTCGGAATTAAAATCTGAGGGCATCGATGAACTCGCAGCGCGGGTAATTCCTTAAGGGGACCTTTACTACAGTTGCATTTTATGCAAGTTGAATGTTAATAATTGGGGATTTAGATTAAAATAAATAAAATTAGTAGTACACAATTTTATTATATCTATGGTAGTTATATCCTACAAAGTGGAGTTAAGGGTGGAACCCACAACCACCTAACTTCCCATGTGTGGGTCTTGGTGAGGTGGGGCCCACACGAGTCCCAAACATTAACCTCCCATAACTTTCTTCAAACCCCCTTTAACACCCATTAATCTTTGATCTTCCATTTAATGTGAAACACCCCCCTTATTAATGAGGACTCTTCACCTCCCTCTCCCCCTCTTAAATGCATGCCAAAATATTTTAATTAATGAGTTCAACCTGTTAAATTAATTAAGTTTTTTAATTTTTTAATTGAATTTTTGAATAAAAATAATGGCTTTGCTATTATTTTATTTATGGGGATTTAGTTGTGTTGAGAGGTTTGGGTGAGAGAGCTTTCGAGAAATAGTGAAGGGTGTTCTTCTCTCAACGAAGAACATCAACCATCCAACGATGAACTGCCGAGGAACCTCACTCATCACCGTCGATCTTCGGCCAAACTAAAGAAGAAGGAGCCAATTTCAAGGAACACCAACGACGTGCCATCTTCGGCCTTTCTTCCTCGACGTCAGCGAGTTGACGCCGTCTCTCCGCGACGTCGTTCTCTGATTCCATCTATCGCGACACATGCCTCTTTCCATGGATCGACGACTTGCAACAACATAATCGAGGTAGGGTAGATTGCTTCAATTTTATTTGAAGAAAATTTTTATTCATTCTACGTGAAACCATATTTATCTTTGTCCAGTTGATAACGCCTAACGCGGAGGGCGCAGGACGAACAAACACGGCCCGACGACCCTCCGTAGGTTGTTTTTCTGTGTGCAGATTGATGGGCGATGACGAAACAGGGCCAAAACGGTGACTTGAAGCTGTAGCTGTGAAGAGCGGGTCCTGGGAGAGCCGTTGGCGCAGACGGTGGGGAAAATAGACCACTGGAGCGCGTCTGGTAGTCCGCAGAAGGCGGCGGCGGCACGCTGCCGGAGCAGTCCTCCACGGCTGAGCTGCGATGGCAGAGGAAGACCTGAATGGATTTTCCATTCCGGAGATGGAGGGTCGCGACTTATTGCCATGCCAACTGGGGAGGTCGTGCCCTCCGCTCGGCCAGGCTTCCCCCAACCGGGCCAGGCCGCACCAGCCAGGTCGGGCCACGCCGGCCAGGCTAGGACAAGCCCTACTAGGTGAGACCCGGACTCGGGTCGGTTCGGGTCGACTCTGATCCGGCCGACCCAGGGTGGGTTGGGCCGAGTCGGATCGGGCCCAGACCCCATTTTTTTCGGACCAGATTCATTTAAATGCCCATAACATGAGCTAAGAACCTCCGATCGATGCAACTTTAGTTGCGTTGGATTCCTTGGATTGAGATGGTCATTTCGGTATATTACACTGAAGGCTTTAGCGATGTTTGGGTACGGTCGGGTTGGATCAAACCTGAAACCAATGAGGCCCTTGGAGTGGAAGCACTTATAACTTAAGCACCAGACGTCCGATTGACGTGCCGTCAATTACGTTGGATTCCTTATGATGAGACGGTTTTTTGGCCAACTCCACTTGGGGTTTGGATGCAGTTGGAGTACGGTCGGGTTGGATTTAGCTTAAAAACCAACTGGGCCCCTGGAACGGAAACGCAAATAATTCTTTGACCGGACGTCTGTTTGACGAACCGTCAGTGGCGTTGGTAATCTCATTGATAAATGGTTCCTTTGAGAATACCCCATTGGATTTTGGGGTACAGTTGATATACGGTCGGGTTGGTTCGTACACAAATCCAACTGGGCCCCCGAGATTAAAAAGGCTAATAACTCACAGACCGGGTGTCCGATTGACGCGTCGTCTATTGCGTTGGGATCCCTATGACTTGACGGATCATTGAGATACTTTTTCATGGGTCTTCATGACACTTGGAGTGTTGACCAGTGGCTTGTGGAGCGGATCCTCCCAATGATGCAGATATAGAGTACAAAGACCTAGTAGCTGGCTGTGACCTGAAGACTGCTTGTCTGATTTGTTTCAGAGTGACTAGACTAGCCCAGTGGGGAGCTCTATTGTGTAGGGGTGGTGGACCCATGGCGGGGAGCGCTACTGTGTAGTGGAGGAAGACCCATGGTACTCGACAGAAAGAGTACCTCTGTAGGCTATCAGGGGGAGCGCTACTGTGTAGGGGTGGGAGACCCTTGCCGGGGAGCACTACAGTGTTAGGACAACAGACCCGCAGTACTCAACAGGAGGAGTACCTCAACGGTCTATGGTTAGTGAGTAGCACCTCGAAGTTGCAGTAGGTATACTGTACTAGATAGAGGAGGAGTTCTCCAGCAGCCGTGGTTTCAACATGCTGAATGAAAATCCTGGTTTTAGCTGTGTCAATGACCTTTGTGTTTTCCTCATGATTGAGATGGGTTACTTGATAACTTAGATATATGTATGGGCATATACCTAAGTAAAGGTTATCTGTTGAGAACATTATTTGTAGTTTATCCTTGTTGTATTTAGTAGACCATGAGGGTCTTGGGGTCCCTACTGAGTATCGTTATAATCACCCCTGCATGGGCTAGGCCTGCACCTCGTTGTGTTGGAAGCAGACGACGAACCGTGCTGACCGAGGAAGAGTGTACGAGGATTGGACAGTACCCAGAGGTGGACACTCGGCATGATGAAACAGGGAGTGGACCGATAGATGTGGAGTGATGAGGAGGACATCTGTTCCTACCCTTCAGGTAGGAACCTGGAGGACGATCCAGGAGCTGCTTCCATCTTCCAGCTATTTGTCTTTTCAGTTGTAATTTCTTTAAGTTGTAGTTGTACCTTTCTGTTGGTCTTCTATTCTGGCCCCTTGTACTTTCAACACTTGTTATACAGCTTTATTAGTGTTTCCTTCCTCTTGTACTCTGGTTGTGTGAGTTTATGTTTTATAAAGTCAACGCCTTCCAAAATATAGGGATTTACGCCTTTGGTTCTAGTCTCCAGCCCCTGGCCTATAGAAGGAGGGATTGGGGTAGTTATGACATGAGCCTCGGGGGACGGGTCGTGAAAAATTGGTATCAGAGGAGTCGGTTCTACCACAGAACATAAGACTCTGATATTATCTTTCTATGAATCAATAATGTTAAGAGTACCGAGTGTGGTTTTCAGTTCAAGGAGTCCAGTGTTTGTGCAGCAGCCGACGTATCCATACACCAGAACCCTGACTACTGATTTCTGACTCAGTGAACGAAAACACATATTGCATGTGTGTTTTCAAAAGTTCTCTTTAAATAATCTCAAACCAGGTCAGCTCACCAGGTATCGTCCTTGACCGTGAAACATTTGTTTCTTTCAGGATGCCTCCCTGCAGACGACTAGATAGAGCCCCAATAGTTGTACGTACTGACAAGACACTAAATGAAGAGGCCTGAGAACAAGGCCCTCATCTAGTTGAGGCACCAGTGGAGGCACCAGCTGTACTACCACCCGTTGGGCCAACGATGCCTCCAGTCCCAGTAGCAGGCGATGCACGCCAAATGAGCACGCTGCACGAGTTCCAGTGCCAGATGCCACCCAGGTTCCGGGGAGAGACAGAACCACAGGCGGCTAAGGATTGGTTGGATGCTATGGTGAGAGTTTTCAGGCTAGTAGGGATGCCAGAAGACTTTATGGTGATCCTTGTTGCCAGCCTCTTTCAGGCAGCAGCAGGAAGATGGTCGAGATTCATGATCCAGATGCATAATGAGACGACAATTATATGGGTAGACTTCGATAGGTTGTTCCAGGCGTACATTGTATCATCCACCCTTCGAGCTATGCGTATGCAGGAGCTAATGCATCATCAGTAGGGTAGCATGGTAGTGGCTCAATACTCGGCGAGGTTGACCAACCTCTTGCACTAGTCCACCGATATGGTACGAGACCCATTCTTCAGGGCCCAAACCTTTGAGCAGGGACTCAGTAGAGAGATTTGATATTCCGTTGTCTCCCTCAGCATCCTGACACAGACATGGGTGTTGGAGTGAACCCTCTTAGTGGAGAGTTTCCTTGCTGAGTAGTCTCTAGTAGCTAGACCCAGCACTAGATGGCATGCAGCAGAGTCTTCTGCAGCTGATAGTAGACAGATCATGCAGAGGTCTATGAGGACGAGACCTATAGGTGGTCGACCGCATGACTCATGGTCGGCCGTGCAGGGCACCCAGGGTGGAGACAGAGCCACACCATCAAGGTTGTGTTACTCATGCGGCAGACAGGGTCAAATGTCCTGTGAATATTCGACATACCAAGCAGATGATCAGCAGATAGAAGAAGGACCTCCCAGGCAGAGGTAGAGGTTCGATCGAGGCAGACCGCAAGGAGCAAGAGACAGAGGCAGAGGAGTTGGCAGTGTAGCTGGTGGTAGACGACGCTTCGAGGTGTTTCCACCACCACCACCAGGATGTCCACCCTAACCGCAGGGAACGAGTGGACAAGGGAGAGAACAGCTTCAGGTAGTTGAAGCATACAACTATGGAGCTCTGGAAGTAGGCGGATTGGAGCGGGACTAGTTCCAGGAATTGAGGACTTTGTTCTTGGTGCTTCTAGATTCCATGTTGTAGTTGTTTATGGTTGTTATGTGTCTTTGTACTTGAGCTACAGTAAAAAAAGACACTTATCTTGTGACGTTTACTTTCCTGTCCTTTTTGTATGGTTGATACTGAGACGTTTCAGTTTAAACTATTGACTTGACCCTCACTTTAGAGATTCCTACTGCTGGTGACCTAGAGACCACACACTAAAGCTGACAGCGTGACCCATCCCTTGGAGGCGAGAGTAACTATTAGATCTCTTAGTAGTAGCGTCGAGGCCTTATGACGTCATCCAAGACTTGAATTGTACCGTTTATGTCAGGAATGACTGTATTAGGAAAAGATCATGGTTCAGAGGATGAGACCATATTTATCTTTTTGGAAAACGGTAAATTATAGATGCTCATGTAGGATAAGATATGGGGCAGACTACGTTGGAGATGATGTAGATCATGCAGGAGTGGATGAATACTACACAGAGCAGACATAAGTCCTATGCTGATAGGAGACTGAGTCCACTAGTGATCGAGGATGGAGACCACGTTTTTTAATGGGTCTCACCACGACAAGGTATATGGAGATTTGGATGAGGTGGAAAGTTATCTACGCATTTCATCAGACCATTTCCGGTCCTTAGAAGAGTAAGCAAGGTGGCATAACGCCTGGCCCTTCCACCTCAGTTGCACTGGGTGCATGACGTCTTCTAGGTATCTCTGCTGAGTAGATACTTGCACGACCCAACCCACATCATCGATCTCGGGGAGCTGGACAACGATGATGGGGAGATGTTTGAGAAAGTCCCAGTGGAGATCGAGGATTAACAGTAGTGGTTCCTATGTGGATAGTCGATTCCTCTGGTGCGCATTCGCTGGCAGCATCGGAACCTTTAGGGGAGCACATGGAAGCAAGAGGATCAGAAGTGTGATCACATATTTAGTTTCCCTAGTGTGTGTTGTAGAATTATGGGGTTTTAAAGAATTGAGGTGGGTGTAATGTAAAGACCTTGAATTTTTAGGGAAATTTTTTTCATAATTATTTGGAATTTTACGAGTCCGCAGTTTCTGACGGCGCCTGATTCTGAGGCCCGGTGTGCCCGAAATCAATTTCTGAAGTTTTGTTCAGGTACGTTCAGTAATAGTACATGCAAGTTTTTATATATTTTGAACCGGTGCTCGGAATTGATATCCGAGGGTACCAATGAACTCGCAACACGTGTAATTGCTTAAGGGTACCTTTACCGCAGTTGCGTTTTCTGCGGGATGAATGTTAATAACTGGGGATTTAGATTAAATGAAATAAAATTGTTATTACATAATTTTATTATATATATGGTAGTTATATCCTACAAAGTGGAGTTAAGGGTGAACCCATAACCACCTAACTTCCCATGAGTGGATATTTGTGAGGTGGGGCCCACACAAGCCCCAACCATTCACCTCTCATAACTCTTTTCAAACCTCCCTTAACTGCTTTGAATCATTGAGCTTCCATTTAATGTGACAACTCCCCCTTATTAATGAGAACTCTTCACCTCCCTATCCCCCTCTTAAATGCATGACAACACATTTTAATTAATGAGTTCAAACTCTTAAAATTAATTATGTTGTGTGAATTTTGAATTGCATGTGTGAATAAAAATAATGTCTTTGCTATTATTTTATTTATGGGGCATTCGTTGTGTTGAGAGGTTCGGGTGAGAGTGCTTTGGAGAAATAGTGAAGGGTTTTCTTCTCTCAACGAAGAACATCAACCTTCCAACGAAGAACCGCATAGGAACTTCACTCATTGCTATCAATCTTCGGCCAAACCAAACACGATGGGGCCAATCGCGAGGAACGCCGACGACGTTCCATCTTCGGCCATTCTTCCTCAATGTCAACGAGTTGACGCCGTCTCTCCACGACACCCTTCTCAGATGCCATCAATCACAACACTTGCCTATTTCCATAGCTCGACGACGTGAAATGTCTTAATCGAGGTAGGGTGTATTGCTTCAATTTTATTTGAATAAAATTTTTATTCGTTCTACGTGAAACCATATTTATCTTTGGCCAATTGATAACACCTAATGTGGAGGGTGCGGGCCGAAAAAACATGGACCAACGACCCTCCGATGGTTTTTTGGTTGTGTGCGGATTGACATTCTATGAAGAAACAAGGCTGAAACGGTTATTTGAAGCCATCCCAGTGAAGAGAGGGTCCTGGGAGAGCAGCTGGTGCAGACGGTGGGAAAACAGACCACCAGAGCACGCCCGGTGGTCCGCGGAAGACGGCGGCGGCGTGACGCGCCGGTGCGGCGGCGCTAGCGACCGACTGCAGCGACGCCCCGTCGGAGCAGTCCCCCGCGGCCGAGCCGTGGCGGAAGAGGAAGACCAGAATGACTTTTCCGATCCAGAGATGGAGGGACGTGGCATAATGCTGCACTAGCTAGGGAGGTCACGCCCTCCGCTCGGCTAGGTTGGCCGAGCCGCTCCTAGCCGGCCCGGGCCTCTCCAGCCGCAGGCCGGGCCACGCCGGCTGGGCTGGACAGCGCCCTACCGGGTCGGACCTGGGCCCGGGTCGGGTCGACCCAGATCGGGCCGACACATGGTGGGTTGGGCCAGGTCGGACCGGGTCCAGACCCCCCCTTTTTCGGAAAATATTCATTTAAATGCCCATAACATGAGCTACAGACCTCCGATCGACGCACAGTCAGATGCGTAGGATTCCTTCTATTGAGATGGTCATTTCTGTATATTACACTAAAGGTTTCGGAAAAGTTTGTGTACGTCCGGGTTGGATCGAACCCAAAACCAACCGGGCCCTCGGAGCGGAAAAGCTTATAACTTAAGTACCAGACGTCCAATTGATGTGCCGTCAATTACGTTGGATTAATTATTATGAGAAAGTTCTTTTGGAATACTCCACTTGAGGTTTGGACACTGTTGGAGTATGATCGGGTTGGTTTTAGCTTTAAACCCATCTGGGCCACTTTAACGGAAAAAACCAATAATTCTCATATCGGACGTCCAATTGATGAACCGTCAGAGGCGTTGGTAATCTCGTTGAGAAACAGTTTCTTTGATTATACACCATGGGAGTTCGGGGTACAGTTGAGATATGGTCGGGTTGGTTTGTACACGAAACCAATCAGGCCTTGGGATTAAAAAGACTAATAACTCACAGACCGGGTGTCCGATTGACGCGCCTTCTGTTGCGTTGGGATCCCTATGACTTGATGGATATTTGAGATACTTATTATTGGGACTTCGTGACACTTGGAGTGTCAACCAGTGGCTCATGGAGCGGATCCTTCTGTAGACGAGCATACAGAGTACAGAGACCTAGTATCTGGCTGTGACCTTACAACTGCTTGTCTGATTCGTTTCGGAGTGACTTGACTTGCCCAGTGGGGAGCGCTAATGTGTAGGGGCGGTGGATCCATGGCGGGGAGAGCTACTGTTTAGTGGCGGCAGTCCCGCAGTACTTGGAAGAAGGAGTACCCTTGTAGGCTATCAGGGGGAGCGTTACTGTGTAGGGGCGGCAGACCCATGGTGGGGAGCGCTACTGTGTTAAGGCGACATACCCACAATACTCGACAGGAGGAGTACCTCATCAGTAAAAGGTTAATGAGTGGAACATAGGAGTTGAGATTGGACTAATGTAATCGATAGAGTAGGAGTTATGTAGTAGCCATGGTTTCAACATCGTGAATTAAAATCCTAGTTTGAGCTGAGTAAATGACCTTTGAGTTTTCCTCATGATTGAGATGGGGTACATGATAACATAGGTATATGTATGGGAATATAACAAAGTAAAGGTTATCTGTTGAGATATTTCTTTGTGATTTAACCTTATTGGATTTAGTGATACCTTGAGGGTATCGGGGTACCTACTGAGTATCGTTATACACACCCCTTCACGGGCTATGCTCACACCTCATTGTGTTGGATGCAGACGACATACAACGTTGACCGAGGCAGAGTGCACGAGGACTGGACAGTACCCAGAGGTGGACACTCGGCATGACGGCACATGGAGCGGACTGATAGACATGGAGTGCTAAGGAGGACATCTATACCTACCCTTCAGGTATGAACTCGAAGGATGATCCAGGAGATGATTCCATCTTCCAACTATTTGTCTTTTTAGCTGTACTTTATTTTATAGTAGTTGTACCTTTCTGTGGGGATTCTATTCTGGCCCTTGTACTTTCAGCACTTCTTATACTACTTTACTTAGTGTTTTCTTCCTCTTGTACTCTGGTTGTGTGAGTTTACGTTTTATAAAGGTAATGCCTTCCCAGATATAGGGATTTATGCATTTGGTGCTAGTCACCAGCCCCTAGCCTATGGATGTCGGGCTTGGGGTAGTTACGACACAGGCCCTGGGGGATGGGTCGTGACAACTAATGAGTATAATAGAACATTTGGGGGTCACTCTACGATTTTGATCTGAAAATATTGTTCAAAAAATGGTTCATTATTAGTTATTATGGTCTTAATATATTTTTTAGACTAGTATTTTTTTTATGTTTTTTCAGGAGATGTTGTATAGGTGGTTCATTTTAACACCCAAAAAATCAAAAAAGAGTCATTTTTATTTGATAACATATAACCTCTCATGATATTATGTTATATTTAATGTTTTAAATAAAATAAATACATTATATATCAGGAAATTGATGCAATAACATGATATTTTACATCCCATGAAATAATGAGTTTCTCTAATATCTTGCATTATATGTGAGACCTATTTTTACTAGAAAAAATATTATTATTTAATATTATATAACACAGTGTTTAAATAATATGTTATGGATATTATTAACTAAATAATGAAAATATATTTTAAAAAAATACAAAATGGATTCACGGGAATACATTTAATTAGAAATGTAAATAAAAATATGACGAATATCAAGGAAATGTCTTTATCCCCACAAGGGTGTTTTATTATAAAAAAATAAATTAATTTTTTTATTGTATTATATTAATGTAATATATATATATATTATTAAATACAATATTTTTTATATTCACCCAATAGAATTTATATTTATAATATAACAATAAACCCATTTTTACTCATCAAAACCTATATTTTTTCATATATAGTTTTAATGTATTTTAATGGAGAAGCTATTTTGAATCCAATTATGGAACATTAATAAATTTTATATTTCATAAAAACATCATCTTTGAACTATAAATATCATAATTATGTTTGGGTGAATTTTTGGTAATTTTTTGTGATGTTTCATTTTTTGATGAATAGTGAAAAATTCTAACTTTATTTCCAAATTTTTTTGTCATATAATTTTTTTATAAAGTTAAGTAATATTATATATTGGTATAAAGATAATTTAGATAAATTATATATTAATTAATAAAATTTACATAATTGGAATCAATTTCCTTTGGAAATTGAACATAAAATCAAAACAATCTTTTGAAAATTTTATTTCAAAAACCCGCTTTGTCTTCTCATATAAGAGATTACATTTAAATTAATTTCTACCAATTATATGGTTATATTTTGTGAAAAATGGATTAAAAATTTCTAATAATAATAATATTTTATTTATTAAGAGTTAAACTAAATATTTATCTAAAAATATTAGGTAAAGTAATTATAATTAATTACAGTGTTTAGGTGAAATATTTTCTTATCAAAGGAGTAAAACTTAATCTTTAGGCCCAAAATGACCTCGAAACATGTATAAAATAATTTTTATGATCACATATATTCCATATACACAAATTAATAAATAACTTTCATTATTTAAGCAAAAATACATGTGAAATCATGGGTGGAATTCAGTTTTCAATAATTTACATGAATTTCACTCCATAACCACTTTGAAAATGAACTCACCGCTCCCATATAATGACATCACTAAAGCCTTTTATCCCAATGAAATTGAAATTAATCTCCCAAGATACCTCCAATATTCCTAGTATCCTCAATTTTTTCTTAAGACAGTCCAAAGAAGTATTTCGGTCTAAAAGAAAATGATTTACCTGAAAACAAGGTAACCATTTTCAACATTCACTTTTGTTTCATTTATCAATCAACCCGTTAAATTAATATCATAATTGTATTATCATTTGAATATATTCAATATAAATATATTGTGTCATGTTATGATTTTTATCTACACCTACGAACTCTAACGTCAAATGGGAAACGAACATATAATTTTTGTGTACGATGAACAACAACCTCATGAAACGATTTAATTCGTTTTTCCATTACCACCTCTCATTAAAGAGAAATATGTTGGAAAAAAAATCTATATGATATATATTATTTTTATCTTGAATTATTAATTTTTGAATAATTATATAAAAAATAACTCCACTGTTTCCATTTTTTGTAAATTTGATATCATTCTTTGTGGATGTGAATGTTATCGCCAACTAAAAGTGATATTAGTCGTTCACACTCTAAATGGAACATATAAAGGATGGGTTTAATAAAACAATATCACATATATGTAAGAAAAATTATATTTTGTTTTTAATATACATATACATAATTTACATTTCATTTTTTTAATACGGCTATGATATAGAAGTAGCATTCATGTGTACGTTAGACGTACCGTCTCTATGAACGTTGAATTTCACTTCCTATCTACCAATTTTATGGAGTTTTATAAATAAATATAAAAAATATATATGTGATATTTAAATAATTTTTACATTATTTAGATTATGAAATCATGATATATTTAATAGGAAAATAATATCTTGATAAAAAAGACTCGACAAACTATGAAATTAGTACCATATAGGGTAAATAAATGAATTTTATTGGAAAATGGGTTATGAAATGTCATAACAAGATCATATTTGGAATTATAAAGTTTATTATTGTTTTTATGTGTTTTACATCTTAAAAACCATTTTATAAGATGTTAAAAGATTATTATCTAAAAGGAAACCCAATGTAAGGGATTTTCATATAACTTTTTTAATCTATGATATAATTGTCATATTCACCACTGACATCTTTAATGTGGGGTCACTAAAACCAATTTTTATATATTGTATAATGAATTATGTTATATAAAAGTTATTTTGATTTTAAGTTTTAATTCTTTATAAAATTGGGATTTGAGTTAAACGTTACCATATTGTAATGAATTTCATAACCTGGTTCCTATTCATTTGGTTATTTTACTTTCTTGTGGTTGCTAAAATTATCTTGTTATACTTGTAATAACATTATAATATTTGTTGTTTCATTTAAAAAATTTTTATTAGTTTTTACATTGGACACACATAATCTATTCGCTGATTGATTCTCACATCAAATTTATTCGTTTTCAAGGTTTACTTCACAATCCCATTTTTTTGGGATTGTTTACACACTAATTTACATAAATAGTAATTAATTTTTAATATTTAAATAAACTGTTTAATTTTATTCTCTTATGGTCAATCATGGCCTTTTAATGAATTTTACCATTTTTCCACACTTCGGTACTCATAATTTTTTAGATTATGTTTTTATAATAACTCAACTTCATTTCTATCTTTATTTAGAGAACCTATTTTCTTCAAAAACCCATTTTTTATAAAATGTTTTAAAATATATTTTTTGAAATTAGAAAATATTTTACTATATAAATTTTACCCCCTTTTTATTTTAATAAATTTTTGTATGGAATATTCTTTTCACTTTTTGAACAAAGATCCTTTATAAATTTTTTACCTTCTAAATGGACTGTTCATTTTTTTCATGTATGATATTTCTAGAATTAATTTCCATTAATTAATTGAGGATTAATTTTCTTTTTTAAAATAATAATGTTTAATGATTTTATAAAAAGTGATTTTAAAATAAAACGATTTCCAAAAATATAGTCAAAATGAGAAGTATAAATTTCCCAATAATATTTTTGAAAGATATTTTTATAATATTCTCATTGTTATGTTATTAAAACCCTTTATTTTTACTCAAATTGTTATATATTGTTTTAATATCATCCATATTTTCCTCTCAATGGTTTTTATTGATTTTTCCAAGGGTAGTCTAGACAGTCACATCCTTGATTCCTTTATTTCCCTTGAAATATTCAATTTGATATTACAATTTAACATTTAATTTCCTGTAAATAGACATATCATTTATAATCGATATGTTACTTTAATGAACCATATAACATTTTTACATATAGTCTTTAATTTTAAAGTTAATTGAGTTACTAAGGAAATATAGAAAAATCTGTATCCTTTAATAAATAAGGATATTCAATAAGGAAAAATGTTTTTTATTAAAATAATTTATTAATATTTGATGAATATTTTGAAAAAAAAATTCATGTGTTGAGGACCATTTAATATATTTCCCTTGATTCATTGGTAGTCTCTAGAGATGAAATATGTTGGAAAAAACCCCTTGGAGTTTCCTTCCATGAAGAATAGATGGATTTCTACTAAATAATATAAACTGTATCTTGATAGTAGTATTCTAAACCATCTGTTGAAATGTAATGATGGTAATGGTGTCATGTGTCTGGGAAACATGACATCTGATTATTATAATTATCCTTCATTAATATTCAATATTTACTATCGATGATAATTTCACTATGAAAATGTTTACATATTCATATCAGTCGCAATTTATTTATTAAATGATAAGTGTTTTCACATATTTACGTTTCCTTTTTGGTTATACCTTGTATAATTATTTAAATGGAATTCATTTTCAATTATTTAAATAAAATACAAGGATACAGAAAAGGGAATAAAGTAATTATTATAAAAAAAATATTGTAAAGTGTTTATTCATTTTAAATACAATACTTGTGTTTTAATATTGTTTACAAAGACTACTAAATTGTTTTATCCTTTTAGGTATTCTTTTATTATATCATATGACAATGTAACAGTAGCGTGACATTGGTTTTAGGTGGTAGGGTTCAGGTCACTACAGTTGTTATAAAAGAAGGTCCAGTAGAAACCTTTGGAACTAGAAATATGATACTATATACTTGGGTACATAACCCTAAGATATATATTTAGCATAATTATGGAAAAAGATCCTGGAATTTTGGCGAGGTAGACATTATGTGGACAATCATAGAAATACATCCCAGTCAGGATACTACAAGAGGATGTGGTTCTGGAATAGACATACCTTGTGGTATCAACTTTGAAAAGTTTCATTAAGCCTAACCCAAGTTTAACCAAGTACAAAAAATGGGGATTACTATTAATATGGTTTGACACTCCCTTGGGATATTCTTAATATAATAAATATTTTCATTACAAATAATTTTGAGGGATTTGAATATATGATTAATATGAGTATCCTAGATTAATCCTATAGAGTTTTAGACTGAAAATAACATGAAATGATTTTGATATACTATAAATTATTATACCTTTATCTCACTATGACTATTCACATGCACAATATGCATTCTGGTTTTCGTTAATGACGAAAATCGAAGGTATCAAGATATCATTGAACGTGAAGGAAAAGGCAGTGAAAATGAGAATCCAACTATGGTGTTGATAGGAGTGGATGATATTGTGTTGATTCCTAATCATTTTTCCCAAAAATATTATTAACAACACATACCTTAACAAACTCTCATAGACACTAAAGAAGAGAAGGATGACGATTACTAAGAGAACAAATGGTGGAGACCATAATGATGACAAGGTTTAATTTATTTCATGCAAGAAATGTAGAATATATCCCTAGAATGTGAATAAATAGAAAGAGTATGTGATTTATGTTTGGGATGGATGCACATAATTATTAGAATTATAGAGGAGAAATTAAGGAAATGTTATAAGAAAATATATCAAATCCTAGGGATCGATTTATGGTTCATTTCCATAAATGTGAGAACCTGGTAATTACCTGAGTAAATGACTACTTCCGGAGGATAAAAACTATAATAAGGATAGAAATATATGTAAATTAATTGAATATGATTAAATATAGTGGGATAGTATTGAAAATCATTTTAAAAATTCTATTTAATACATTCTAATGATATGCACCATATTTATTTTGGAAACTATATTATTATGGTTTTAGAAATTGAAAACATATATTTTTTGTGAAAACCCATCATGTATGACAAGGATGTGGGACTTCAACCTAGGAAAATATAACAATAAGTTTTTAATACGAACCACTGACCTACATAATTTCTAGTTTACAATTAAACTATTTGTAGTTATAATGATTTATTAATAAATTTTATTGACGAATTTTTGGGGTTACTTTTTATATATAATTATTAATTTATTATATATAATATAATTATATAATATTTAGATAGAAATGGAAGTACATGAGACTCTTTTAGGGTCCTTAAGATCCATTAAAAGTTTATTTTCTTCCATAATGCATCAAAATAATTTTTTGGATTTCAATTTCATAATGTATTGGTTAAAATTTAAACTGATCAAATCATAATAATTTGTTTAACATTATGCTTATAAAATAGTAAAATATCATGTGTGTATATTTCCTTAAATTCCTAGGAAGTAAAATAAATACACAACATTATTAAAAAGACCTTATAAATTGTTGTCCTAATAAAATAATTTTTGTTAAACATATGTTATTTTAAATAATCACAAATTTAAGGCTTTTCTTCCATCAATCATCTAATGATAATTCACTTGTTTATTATTTATGAACTCAATCACTCATGATAAATATATTCAATTTTCCTCTATGTCCATATCTCTTATTTCCACAATTGTTATCAACTTAGATACATAGTTATATGTTAGTACATGTGAAATCTTTGCATATAATTCTCTATATTATAGAGGATGTTTTATATTCCCATTTCACAATGTGGGATTTCATCATATGGAATATCAAACAATATATTACAAACACCTTGTTTAAATTGCAGGGATACAAATTTTTTATGGTGGTGAGAATGTAACTCCATGGAAATTCTAAAAGATAAACTTTTATTTGATAGTGTATAATGTATGAAGACATTATGATATATATATAATATTTTAAATAACATGGATATTTTATATATCTTCTATTCAATATTGAAGTACCATGTGTCATGCACAATAATGAGTTTCTTTGATAGCCTACATTATATGTAAGACCATGTTTTGTGGATGAAAAATATAGTATTAAAATTTTACTTTTTGATAAGATTTAACATAACCTTTAAATTAATAGTTTTTAATTGTATTTACTAAATTATGAAAAAATATTGTCTATAAAATTATAATATGGGTTCATAGGTTACCAATTAATTAGAAATGAATATAATAACCAACAGAATATGAAAGAGATCTTCTTATGCTCAGATAGTTATTTTATTATAAAATATTAAATTTATTTCAATTAGTGATTGATATTATTGTAATAAATATATTAAATTTTCAATAAAATAGTGTATAAATTCACCCAATATATTTTATTGGCATTATATAAGAACAAAGTCAAATTTTCCCATAAAATAGATTTTTTCTAAAGATATATTTACCACACTTTAATGGAGAAGCAATTTGAAATCCAATTTTAGAAAAATTTATAAATTTTATATGAAAAAAAAATATTTTTTGAAATAATAAAATAAAAATTAAGATAGGGATTATTTTTTTAATTTTTTTGTGTGCTTTTATTTTTTTGATGAATAGTGAAAATATTGAATATTAATTCAAAACTACCTTTTCAACAAATTTATATTTATGGTTAAATTAAATTTTTTATTTGTTTTCAATATTTTATATATTTGTATATATAAATTAAAACAATTTCTATAATTGGAATCAATTTTAATTTGATATTAAATATAAAAAAATAGAAATGTTCTGACATTTTACTTTAAAACTCACCTTTGTCGTCCCATCATCGAGATTAAATTTAAAATAATTTATGAAAACTTTATCAGTTTAATTTAGAAAATTTTATTCCATATTTTTAATAATAATAATTTTTAATTTTTAATAATTAATACTCTGTTTTCCACCAAATTTATAAGTGTAAGTAATTAAAATTTATTACAACGATTTAGAGAAAATTTAACTTATCAAAGTAATAAAATATAAACTTATGTCCCGAAATGACCAAGAAACTTGTCAAAAATCCATTGGATGTACATATTTGGACCCTATTATCCCTTTTATCTAATTTTTTACACTATATTGAGCCACATTAAATGAGAAAATTGTGTTAATAATTTCCTTTTCCTAAATTAACAAAAATGCACTACTCCTCCACTATAAAAGGCACTCACCCGTCCCACTTATTCACACCTCTAAAAAAATTGGATATAAAATATAGGGATAAATAAAATTCGAAAATCCCTCTCCACTTTTGATAAGCCTAATTTTTTTAAAAATCAAATCCAATGATGACTATTGGTTTAAACCAAATGGACTTTTCCAAAATGGGGTGACATTATTCATTGATCACGTTAATTTAATTTACCTACCCACCTTAATTTTTAATATAATTTTTATGTATTAAAATACTTATCTTCTTTATTATAATATGTTTTAAGGGTACAATATACACTTATAAACACATCCCTAAATTGTGTATCAAAGGCACTATTCGTGTGTATAACAAACTACTGCATCATAATATGATGAAAATTTTATTTTATATTACAACCTATCATGGTTGAGAACTATGATGTAAATTATATTTTTATATGATATTTATCAAATTTATTTTTTATTAAATATTATTTATTTTTCATATAACACAAACCATAAGGATTACCATTTTGTGTAAATAAAATAACATCAATTGTGAATGTGTGGGCAACCACCTCCTCAATGTGATGTAACTTGTTCACACTATATATGAAACATATAAAGGATGGTTTTAATAAAAATACGTTACATATATGAATTAAAAATTATAATGTAATTATAATATACATATATATCATTTACAGTTCATTATTTTTAATATGACATAGAAATAGAAGTAGTGTTCATGCATACATAAAACCCAACATCTCTATGAATGGTGTGTTTAATTTCCCATCTCTAAATTTTATGTATTGTTATAAATATCTATATACTGAAAATGTATTAGATTTAAATCATGTTTTAAATTCTTGGGATTATTAAATATTATTCTAATTAATATTAGAAAAATAACATGTTTAAAAATACTTGACAAACTTGTTCATTAACACCTATAATATTGAAAATAATTAAAGGTTGTTAACGAATAGGTAAAAAGTGTTTTGATATAATCATATGTGATATTATAAATATTATTTTGTTTCTTTTATAATTTAGTTAAATATTTAAAACCATTATACATTAATTTAATGTATGTTCACCCAAAATAAAACACTAGTTAAAGGATTTTCATCTCACATTTTTCATCTATGAGATAAATTTCATATTCACCACATACTTATTTAGTGTGGTTTACCTACTGACCATTTTGAAATAATATATCATTAATTATAATATTTTATTGTTATATTGGGTTTAAAATTGAATTATTTCTTTTAAGGGGATCTTAATTAAAAGATACCAGGAGGGAAATAATTTTATTACCTGATTTATTTTCATTGTGTTATATTACATCCTCTTTATCATTATTATTATAATATTATGTGCATAATCAGTTTTTAGAATATATTTATGCATATAAAATATTTTTATATTTATTTAAAAGTTAAAAACATAATCTAATCAATTATTTATTCTCATATCAACGTTATGGTTATTTCAAGGGTTAATCTCAATATCCCTTTTGGTTCGGGATTGTTTACACTTGAATTTAATTAAAGGATATTATTTGATCATTATTAAATAATTATTTAAATTTTCTTTTCCTTTAGTTATTCAACAAATTTTTCATGAAATATTGCCAATTTCCATCTTTTTGTTAATAAAAATGTTTTATAATATGTTTTTATGAAAACACGACAACATTTCTCTCTTTAATCAGAGAACATGTTTTCTTTGGAGAATCCAATTTTATAAAAAGGTTTTGAAATTTATTTTTATCCTTTTGAAATTGATTTATTAGGTAATACTTTAACCTTTTTTTCTTTAAAACTAATTTCTAATAAATCTTCTTGTCGCTTTCAAAACCCAGAACATTTATAACTTTTTTATCTTGAGAAAGGATTGTTCATTATAACTTGAATGACATGTGTGGTATTACACACCATAATTATTTGAGAATTAATTTGCTTGTATAAAATGATAATTTTTAAATATAATTGTATCAAAATTATATTTCAAAATTTAAGTATTTTCAAAATTAATTTCAAAATGAAAATCATATTATCCCTATAAATGTTTTTAAGGATCATTTTATAATATTTACTTTCATAATTGAAAAATCCATATATATTTTTAAACAACCTGGGATATTTTTTATTGTTATAATCCCTATTATTATTTTTTGTGGTTATAAATTGATACAGGGAAATATATTATTGACATTCACTTCCTTGATAACTAATAAAATATTAAATTCCATAGGATAATTGAACATTTAATTTCACAAAATTATTAATATAATTTATCAAGGATATGTTTATTTCATAACATTTATACCATTTTTACATTTAGTTTTTAAATTTATTTGATTTACTAGGGAAATATTAATAAACCTGTATCCTTGACTGAATAAAAATATTTGATAAGGAAAATTGTTTTTGAATTAAATCGATTATTCTTCATATAATGAATTCTGAGGATATTCATGAAATAAGTTAAGAACCATTTAAAATAATCCTCTAGATGCATCAAGAGTTTCATAAGATAATATTAGTTGGTAAAAAACCCGAGTTTGGATTCCATGAAAATAAATAGGTTTATACCCCTATATATAAACTATATTATGAAATGTCTTGATAGAAGTATGATAAAACATATTGTGAAAGGTCTTGATAGTAAATATATCATGTTCATAGGAAAAATAATTTCTGATAATTAATAATTTCATTCAATCATATTTATTATTTATTATCCATGATATTTTCACAGTGAAAAAGTCTATGGATGCATTTCAGTCTTAGTGTTTTGAATAAATAGAAATAATTTTCAGTTATTTACCTTCCTATATAGATTATAAATATTTTATTTATTTAGATGTAATTTGTTTTAAATTATTTACCTTTCCATATTATCAACTCACTTCCTTAAAATTTATTTATTAAATGGAATTTTTTTTCAATTATTTACATTTCTATAATGATTATTCTCATGGATTCATTATTATTTTCATTGTTCTTACACATACTGATCATTTTATTTTACCTTAATTTTGATTCATATCCCTAGGATTCCATTAATTGATCTAATAAAGATATGAAATTATATACTCTAAGGAATAATGTTATAATAAAAAAATTATGTTGTAATTTGTATATTCATTTGAAATACTAAACTTGTGTATGATTCTAGTTTACCAAGAATACATAATAGTTCAGTCCTTTGGGATTATATTTACTTATATATCATTCTAATGTAATGGTATCATGACACATGATTTGGGCCACTGGGGCCTGATAATTATATTCATGGATTTCTATTCCATGTGGTTAAGCTATGTACATTCCCCCAGACATGTTGTTTTATATGCTCTAGCTTAAAAAAATTTATATAAAGGTTATTACCATTTCAATGAAACTAACTAATATAGTTTTTTGGGATTTATTTTATTGGTTTATATGTTTTTTGCGGTATATATTGATGTTGTACTGTCTCATGTTGTAAATAAAATATTTTTTGATGAAAAAAACTGACATTTTAGGGAAATAAAGATCTTATGAGGTTATTTGTTTATGAAATCTAATTGTTTGATGTGAATGAATGAAATTTTGATTCACATGAATTATTTTTAATGTGATTACACTTCTTCTGAAATTCTAATTTTGAGTATATTTTTTGAATTAAATGGAGGATATCATAAAGTGTTTTTGTTTTCAGAAAAAAAATATATGAATTATTGGTAAGAATTTTTTTATTTTCATTGGAAACTATAAAATTTGTTGATTTCACAATAGAATAAGGATATGTATTTGAAAATAAATTATAAATGATGGATTTCATTTATTAGGAAAGTCAAGATTCATAGATATTACATGAATGAAATGTTATTTTCAAGAAAATTTAGTGTACCATCCCTCCCTCCACATTGGATTGAGAAGGTGATAGGATGTTATGTGGCCTTAGAAAACATCCCCATGATTCCAAAGGATAGATATAAATTATGAGTTCTTCATTTATAATTAGATGATGATTTCACCTTTTAAAACTAAACAACCAAAAAAATATTCCATTACCAAGAAACCCACTACATGATTCATGACTACAATAAAATAAAACACAAAGAAATAAAATATATATGTCATAACAATCTAAACAACAGTACGACAATAGAATACTAAAAACCATCAACCTATATAGTAGAATTCCAAAAATCCAACAAAACTCAATGACAACCACCACTATCGTGCCCCGACCTGGTGCTTTGTATTTATATTTTCTTTTATGACATATTTTGGGAGATTATTATTATTTATATGAATAATAATATTATTATTATTATTATGTTTAGTTTTTATTTAAATTTTTACTTTTTTCATTCTTTTGTTTGGAAGCCCTAGTGAGGTCCTCCTCCCTGTGAACTCGATTCCAACTCCCCTTCGACGCATGATAGTGCCCCTTGCTCGTGGCTGCAGGATGCACTGCCTCCTGAGATCTCCTCTATGTGTTAGACTTTTCAACTATATCCCCCTCAAACTAGTAAGGAAAACCCCTGGCGAAGACCACTCAGTGCACATGACATGCGAGCCCCCTCTACGGCCCTCCTTCAGTCGACGATTGTGGGCCGAATTTATTTTCGTTCTTTGTCGGAATCAACAAGGTAAAGACTCTTATCCCTTGTCCTCCATATTTCTGGCCTTTTTTTTCAAACTATCCGTTTCTCCAAAGGGTTAAGTTGAACTGTATGTTTTTGGGTAATCTGATTTATCATTCATATTTTTTAATAGGGTTTTGTGAATGGTCTCTCGGGACCCTTCAAGGCATGTTTTGACAACCGCCACCGAAGGGGAAGCAGTTTAGCTTGTTTTGGTTGGTCGTCATTATCTGAAGTGATATTTTCATTTCATTACATATTTTCACACTATCTAAATTTTGATCTCTAATAGTTTTATGCTTTATACTAATTATCTTGTTGTTTGAAACTCATTTTTGATAGAATAGATTAAGAATTCTATTTTAATGTATTTTTTTACGTGAAATTGAGTGTCCTTATTGTGTAACCCATGTTGTGTTATTTGAGGTCATTTTAAAATACATGTAATTGGTTTATTAAAGGATGCTAGAAATTACATTTTTAGGATGTTGGTGTGTGTTTGATTTTATAGAGAATTTTTTAGCGTGTTTTGAGAGTATGGTAAGTTTTTCCATATTGGGTATGTTTTATTATGTTTTTGATTGATTCATTAAATTTTTGTGTAGTGCGTTGAACTGTTCTAAGTGGTTTCAAGTCACTGGTCCAAGGGTGACTTTCCTGCATGTGCATAGGTAAATAAATATATTCATATAGGTTCCCCTATTACAAGTATATTCATCTATGGAATTTAAGGTACATGTATTGGTCTTGGGTTGCCAAAGTGTATATATAAAAATGTACATGTAGGTGAGTGAAGACTAGTATACGCATTTAATAAAACATATATGGATTCCCTTGAACTTGTTAATGGGCCATGAGAAAGTGTGCATTGGGGAAAGGTGTCCTTTTGTTCTTGAGAAGGCACATATGCTTGTGGGGGAGAATCAACTTTTAGTTAGAAAGCGCTGAGTGCCGAAGTGGATGGCTTGCTTCCACCCTCTTGTAGGTTACCTATACCTAAGCCTTTAATAAGAATTTGAGGATATCATGATTGTTTTAAAAAAAAAATTTCCATTTTTATATGAAATTCATATTCTATATTCATATACGTAATTGGTCAGGGATTATAAAAAATGGCCTCGCACTAGGTTGTTAGATTTTCTTTTAATCCTGTAAAGCGAATACTTTGAATTATCTAAGGTATAAGGCTTTCTCTTAAATGTGTGGTTCTATGGTTGTTCAATTGGTCTTCTAAATTATTTTGATAATGCTTTTTTTGACTTCTATAGGACTAATGACTTATGTGTGTGATGAAAAATGTGTTTTTGATTGTTTTTACGATTTTTCTTGCTTGAAAGTGGTTTTTAAAAAGGAAAATTGGTTATTTTCAAGAGATTCCCTTTTTTATTTATAAATTATGAAAGTGACTTTCCAAATTATACATGTGGTCTGTAACATGTATTAAAGTGGATTTGGTGTGCATGTGATAATTAAAATGGAAATACAACTCATGAAAAACCCATGCTCTATAGGTGGGCGTACTAGTTATAGCATGCTTGTGATTTAGAGTGGTGTATCCCTGCTTCACATTGAAAGTTTTATGCTACAACAATAACTAAACATTTATGATGATGTTGGGGAGAACTAGGTTATGGTTATGTTCACTGCTGGTGCCTCATGCATGAGAACATATATTTGTTATGGTTACTCTTACATCAAGATGTGTTGTTCTATGAACCCACGTGATCTTGAGGAACCTTAGGGGATTTGATCATGGTGTTAATTTAGGACTTCGTTCTTTTTGAGTGATTTTTATTTCAGTTGTTTCATGCATTCTCCCTCTTTTGGGAAAACCATTCTTCAATTCAAACTACTTTTCATTTTATTTTAAGGTGTTAATGTAATCTAGGAATCTACTTTGAAATATATTGGATGTGAAATTTCTTCCTTAAAGATGAAACTTGTTACTTAAATTTTAAAAGAATGAAAATAATTAATTTATTATTTATGATTTTCAAACTAGAATTTTTTCATGTTTCACTTTAATTGTAATATTTATGGTCATTGTGGACGGGTTCATGGATGTTGTGCATGACCTTGCAAGCCATGTGCAGACCGAGGAATTGACTCTCACGACTTCTTATGTGCTGACCTAGTTGGTGAACGTTTAGCCAAACCGTGTGACCAATCTGTGTGTAGCATTTTTTTATATGAGAATTTGGAATCTTTATTGATGGAGTGTATTGGTTGCTTTGGGATGTTCAAGATGTCAGTTTTAGTAGGTTTTGTGGTGTTTTTCTGGGGTTGAAAAAATTATGATTGGTCTTTTGAAATTTGATTTCCAAAATGAAAATATTGGTTTGTTTAAAAATGAAATGAGTTTTTTAGGGATGGGGAGTGTTTTAGAAAATGATTTGAGAGCATGATTTTTTTTACATGTGAAATTGAAAATGTTTTGGAATGTGTTGTGGGGGGGGGTTAGAAGTTATTGTGGAATGTAAAATGAGAGTTTCTTTGAAATAGAAATTTGGAGATACTTCATTTTTGAATTGTAAAGGTTTTCTTTAAAATTTGTTTGGAGTTTCAAATCTGGGTTGGATATTTTTTTAGAAAAGAGAAGGGGTTTTTTAATTTTTAATTCCTATTGATTACCACAGTTAATGAATGAATGTAATGGTATGTGGATGGTTGTTGGAACACATGGGTGGATGCCTGAGTTTGCATTAGAATGTATGTATGTGAGTTTTCATGGAATATTAATGATGGGTGATTGGTTTTCAGGTCTTTTTTTTCTAAAAGCGTATTTTGATTATTGATGTTTTGGGATTATTTTTGATTCATAAATTTTAAAATGGAAGTGGGTTTTAAAAATGGGTTATTTGTATAGGGATGGTTTTGAAACTGGTCATTTGTGAAAGAGGGGTTTAGGCTTAGTTGGTGATGTTTCATTGGTATTATATCAGTTGATTTTTTATTTGGTTATGGTTAGGTTTTGTGATGAACTAGTCTAGGGGATGGATTCTTTTTTTCGAGTTAGTGATTCAAGGTTGAAATGATGTTTTGAGTTATATTTAATGATTTATGTTTAAATGTGGAGGCATGTTTTGTGATGTGCTTTAGGTTGTCTTTTTATTCTTGTTTAAAGTATGTCACCTAGAATAGTCAAAGGTCCATGTGAGGGCATTTCCAGTTGGTATATTTACCCAGACACCCAATGGAGTGGTGGGGTTATTTTTTTCATTGTTTCTTGATTTCTTTGTGGTGGACAATGTTCGATCGGGGTTTCAATGTAATGTGATGAAGTCGAGTTTTTCATCAAGTAATTGGGAAATCTAGATGTTGTGAGTAAGTTATCTATTCAGGTTTATTAAAAGTACCATGTTTCTATTGGTGAAGGGTATATTGCTGTTTTTATTTCAAGGTGAGTCTATAGTTAGTGTCCGTTTTAGGTTACCTATGTTGGACCCCCTCTCATATGATGGGAGATGGTCTGTGATTGAGGAATCAGGATGGAAGGTCCCAACCGTGTGTGTTAGCTTGTTCTTAAAATGGTAGGGAGACCCATTACTGATCTCATAGGTTTCAGGAGTTGGGTTTTGTTTGAGTGGTTTCGATTCAGAAAGGGTCAATGTTGGCTAGAATCCTAATATGATGGGGAGAACCACTATGGATCTTGAAAATGGCTTCCCTTCAACTAGTTCAATGCCACTAGGGATGTTAATGAGTCACACCAACATTGGGGGTCTTGATTGGTTTTCGTATTTGATTCGATTTTGGAATGTCTGTTTTCGGTTGGAGTCCTAATATGGGGGTCGACCAACATTGGACAAATTTACAATGGACATTTCCATCAAAGTGTTCATGTTTGGGAAACTCTTAGCCTCTACTCCGCACAACCCGGATCAATGTAGATGGTTACCCTAGATGATGGGTCATATAGATAATGTTCATTGGGTATCATGAACAGAATCACCTGATTTCTACTTCAGGGTTCTGGGTGTCCTAGGTTGTGGTTGGGTATGGAAATGTGAGTCATTTGTCATTGGTTCATTCACTTGGTAGTCCGAGTATCGAGGATTCTTATCTTGGGTGGAAAGTGAGTATTCAATCCTCAAATGTTAGGGGTTTCATTTGGATAATCTTTATGTCATTTTTTCAAGTTTAAACAGATGAGTCTTTTGGGACATTCTTTGTGTAGAAAGTGTCATGGTGGGGAGAATTTTAGTTCCCCAACCTAGAGTGTTATTTTTTTATTTTCTTTTATGAATTTTTTTTGATAATATAATTATATATTATTATTATTATTATTTAGTTTAGTCATTCATTACCTTTTTTCATTCTTTTGTATGGAAGCCCTAGGGAGTCTGTCCTCCCTGCACACCTGATTCCCCCCTCCCCTTTGATGCACGACGACACCCACCTTATTCTTGGATGTGCGACCCACTACCTCCTGAGCTCCCCTCTCCTTGGAAGCCCCCACTCTCAGCTCTCCTTCACACACACACAACGAAACCCCCAACTGATACCCATCAACACGTGAGCCATGTGACCCCCTTCCACATGCCTCCTTGGATCCATGATTTTGTGTCCAAATTTCATCGCGTTCTTTGTTGGAATCACCAAGGTAGAGACTATTCTCACTTCTCCTCCTTATTTCATGTGTCGATTCTTCCAATCCATTACTTCATTGGGTTTAGCAGAACCCTATGTCTTTGTGTAATCTTATTTATCGGTTTTTTTTCTTGGGTTGCAACAATTGTCTCTCAAGATGCTTGTGTGTGGTTTTCAACAACCTCCATCGAAGATAAAACGGTTCGACTTGTTTCAGTTATTTTCCATTATTTGAAGTGAGATTTTATTTCCACTTCTTGGTTTTACTTTGTTTAAATTAATATATTTAATTATTTTAAGGTTTATACTATTTATCTTATAGTAAGAAGTTCATTTTGATCGGATGAATTAATCATTCGATTTTAATGTACTATTTTTTCCTAATATTGAGTGTGTTTTTCTTGCAACCCCTATTTTTTTGAGGACATTTTATAATATAAGAAATATGTTTATTAATTGATACAAGGGATGTATTTTTTATTTTGTTATGATATTTGTGTGAATTTTAATTTAAAGAGAATATTTGTGTTTTTTTTGGATTATGGTATGGATTTTCATCTTGGGTATGTTTAATTATGATTTTGATTACTTCATTAAATAGTTGTATAGCACATTGGACTGTTCCCAGTTGTTTCGAGTTGACAGCCCTAGGGTGACTCACCTATGTGTCCATAGGTAAGTATATATATTCTTGTAGATTCCCCCATTATGTGTATATTCATCCATGGAATTTAATGTACATGTATGGTTCTAGGTGTGTATATGTGTATATATAAAAATTCACACACAGGTAAGTGGAGACTGGTATATATGTATGATCATACCAATAAAGAACCCATGAACATGTTCATGGTCCTTGAGAATGTGTGCATAGGGGGGAGTTGTTATTTCTTGTATAACAAGGTTCATATTCTTGTTGTGAGAATCAACATTTAGATGGAATGCACCATGATATGAAGTGGGTGGCTTGATTCTACCCTAAGGGAGGATCCCTATGCCTATATCTTTAACTTGAATTCTAGGATTGATTGATTGTTTTTAAATTCTATTTTCCATTTTTATATGAATTGCATAAGCTATAGACATATACATAATTGGTCATGGAAATTGAAAAATGGCATCTCACTAGGTTGTTATAATTTCTTTTAATCCATTAAAATGATTAGTTGAATTGTGTATGGTATAAATCATTCTTTTAAATGTGCGGTTCTATGGTTGTTCATTTGGCATTTTTAATGATTTTGAAAATACCCGTTTTGACTTATAAATGTCTCAAGACTTATATGTGTGGTGAAAAATGTGTTTTTGAATGGTTTGAAGATGTGTACGACTTAAATATGGTCTTTCCAAAGGGAAATTTAAGTGTTTTAAAGAGATTCTCTCTGTTGTGCTTTATAAATAATGCTATTGTCTTACCAAATTATGTAGGTGGCTTGTAGCATGTATGGCAGTGTACTTGGTGTGCATGTGAGAAATAAAATGGAAATAGATCACATTGTAAACCCTCGGTATCTAAGTGAGAAGACTAGTTCTATCATCCTAGTGATTCGGAGTGGTTCGACCCTACATCTCTTAGACTTTTTGATTCTACAACTCTAACTAATCATTTATGATGTAGTTCGAGACCAATCAGTTATGGGTATTTTATCTACTAGTGGCTCGTGAACGAGAACAATTATTTTTTATGGTTACTTTATCATCGATCCACAATGTTATATGGACCCACATGAGCTAGAAAAACCATAGGGGATTTTATCATGGTTATCATTTATGACTTCGTTCTTGTGGAGTGATTTTCATTTCAGTTGTTTCATTCATGCTACATATTTTGTTTAAACCATACTTGTATTCAACCAATTTTATTTTAATTTTGAAGTGTTAATTTAATATTGGAATATAATTTGAAATATATTTTATGTAAACTGTTTTCTTTAAAGGTGAAACTTGTTACTTTAATTTTAAAATAATGAAAACCATTAGATTATTATGCCTTATTTTCTAACTAGCATTATTTGATTTTGCCTTGTGCACCTATTTCGCAAAGGCTGGCGGTGGATTGTGGGTGGTTTCCGGATCCAAAGTTCTATGAAGCTTCTCCCGTAAGGAAGGTTGATTCGCATTGCACCTGCCATGAGGAGTCACTGAGGTGACATGTCGCCTAGTGGCCACCATGACATGTTTGATCCACAAAGTCTCGTTGTGAAGCCTCCGCCGCGTTGAGTTGCTACATTTTTCTATCGTGGGGTGTTGCTCCGCGATGAATCGGTGGGAACTATGAAGGCCGGTGGTGGCCTATGGCCGGTTAGCCTTTTTCACAATTTGCGTTGTTCTGCCGTGAAGGGGGTGATTCGCGAAGTTCCATCCACGAAGTTCTGAGTCATTGTGTATTGGTGATGTGTCCTTTGTTTCATGTGTGTTTCTGGTTGTGCCGTCGGGAGGCCTCTTAAATGTTGTGTTGCTGCGACTCTCTATCATGGGGTGTTTCCTCGCGTTGACTTGGACGGAACAGTGAAGGCCAGCGGTGACCAGTGGCTGATTAGCCATACTCACTGTTTGTGTTGTTCCGCCACGATGCAGGTGATTCGCGAATTTCCTTACGTGATGTTTTAAGGAATTATGGTTTCACGAAGTGGTTGTCGCTTCATGTCTGTTTCCGGATGTGCCGCCACAAAACATCAGCCACATTATGAAGCAGCGAAGGTTCTGCCATGGGGTGTTGATCTGTGAAGACTGGATGGCACGCGATGCGGGTTTGTTGGGCATGACCACTTAAGAGGCAGTGTTAATCGCAATGGTTTTGGTTCCTGTCTCTACTGTGCAGACTGCGTAAGGGGGCCGCGAAGAGGATTCCGGTCCGGGAATTTTCTTGCTGGACCGGTCCTTGACTCAAGTGAGATTGGACTGGGTTGGCTTTGCACTCAGGGTGTTTTCAGAGTTTTTACTCAGTTCCGAAGTTAAGTGTCTCAGGGCCAAGGGGATTTCCAGGTAGTAGGTCCTTAAGGAGGTTTGAAAAATCAACTCTTGGTTTTCCCTATGGATGCTGACTTGGTTAAGCAATGGAAGAGGTTGTCCCTGACGAAAAAAGAAAAGTCGTTGATCAAGGCTCGAAGAAACGAAGACACACTTTTGAAAAAACGCATGTCTCTGCTCGTTGTGGGAATGTTCATTAAAAGCATATCGGTAAATCAGGGGCTCTCAAAAACACCTTACAGAACATCTAGAAACTTGATGCAGGTGTGGCTATCAAAGAAGCGGGGATCAACCGCCTCATCTTAGAGTTCATCAACAAGAAATATGGAGACAAAATCTTGCGGGGCATACCGTGGTCCTTGGATAATCAACTCCTCCTCATGGAAGAATACAATGGGGGGGATGATATCCAGTGAGTGAATTTAACTCACTCCCACTTCTGGATACGTTTTAATGGAATCCCCTTCCATGCAAGAACAGAACGAATCATGAGGGAAATGGGGAACAATTTAGGTCACTTTCTTGAATTGGATTTCTCAGACCCAATACACTGGGCCCCCGAGATTTGGATCAGGGCGGAAATTGATGTGTCAGATCCCCTGATGAGGGGAATGTTCCTGAAATCTGAAGAAGCCAACACATGGATATCATTCGAGTTTGAGAAAATCTCAATCTTCTGCTTCTTTTGTAGTTTCTTTGGCCAATTGGAATGAACATGCACCACAAAACATAAGAGTGTATCAGGTAACATCATCCTCCATTATGGCCCTTGGCTCTGTGCCAAAATGAATAAATATGCTTTCATCCCTGAGACGAAAAAACAAAAGGACCGTGACCGTATTATTTTGGAACATACTAACAAGGCGGATCCCACACTTTGAAAATCCCTTATACTTGGACCATTGGATTTCTCTAATGATGACCATCCCACTAAGAGAGAAGCTGGAGTTCACCCTTATCCCCTAAAGGACAATACTCAAACATCAACAAGGTTAGAAACGAAGCAAAAAAGAACCACCAAGACAATATTCAAAGCCAACGCCGATGCACATCGAACCACCAGATCCGGACCCTGGCCCACAACCGGCTGCAACAATGATTACAATAATGGAGGCCCATGGAATGATGGGAATTCCAATACTGGGCCCAATTACACATCGAACTTGGAGAAGAGTGCAACGAGGAGACAATGATGGTCATGCAGAAGACCCTCAACCCAGGGCCAGGAAAAGACAAAACAAAACATGGAAATTAGAGATAAATCCATCCAAAAGATGGAAAACAACACATGGACAAACAAGTCAGGAGGAACCAAAGGTGGCGGCAGGCGAGACCCAGCCCCACCTAGAAAAATGATTCTGTTATGCTAGAACTGTCGTGGGCTTGGCAACCCATGAACAGTTTGCATTCTTCAGCGAAATTGTGCCCAAATTTGCCCCGATATGGTTTTCTTGTCCGAAACCATACTGGAAAACAAGGACACAACTGGTATTTCTCTAATGTTCGGCTTCCAAGGCTGCTTCCCAGTGCCTAGACAGGGCCATTATAGGGGCCTCTGTCTTCTTTGGAAGGAAAATGTCGACGTTAAAATCATTTCTTTCTCCTTGAACCATGTGGCAGCGACTATTCAAACAGAGTTCCACCCACCCTGGACTTTTGTGGGATTCTACGGCTGACCGTCCCATAATGATAAGGTGAAGTCATGGGATCTTCCTTACAAGCTGCGACATGACCTTCCTAGCCCTATTCTCATTGGTGGTGATTTCAATGAGATTATGTTCCATAAGGAAAAGTGGGGCAGACGCATACGATCCTCAGCTGAAATGTCAAACTATATGGAAACAATATCTAGGGAGAACCTGGTCGACCTGGGGTACACATGTCATCCTTCTACATGGTTCCACGACATTACTGAAGGCACCCGCATCACTGAGTGTCATGATAGATTCCTGGGTTATACTGATTGGA
This sequence comes from Viscum album, assembly GCA_963277665.1. NCBI lineage: Eukaryota > Viridiplantae > Streptophyta > Magnoliopsida > Santalales > Viscaceae > Viscum > Viscum album. The sequence continues at coordinate 260,932,270 of OY728121.1, read as the reverse complement.
TCAACCTGTTCAACATATTTCATATTGGTCACATGTCCCATAAATGTTCAGACCATTCCCTAGTACTCATTGATTTCACGCAAGGCGAACAGAATAGACAACTCAGTAGACCCTTCAGATTTGAGAGCTTCTGGTCAAAAGACCATAAATGTGAAGTGGTGGTCTGATCGATCTAGAAGAGTTTTCACGATGATGTTGTCCTCAATACCCAACATGTTGCATCCGATCTGAGATCATGGTGTTATAAGAAATTCAACCACCCTGATAGGCATTGTGATGTCCTTGAATATAATTTCCACAAACTTCTCATACAACCCCCATCCAATGACAATCTCTCCAGGATTGGGTCCACTCAAAGAGAGATGGATGGGGCCCTGCGAGTTAAGGAAAGATTCTGGGATATGCGGGTGTGGTACATCCACATTAAAAGAGATACTAATACAAGGTATTTCCACCAGAAAGCTTCCGCTAGGCGTCGGAAAAATTCTATCACTTGTTTATCAGAACCTTATCGAAGCAAAGTTTCTGACACTAGTGGTATTCCAGAAGCTCTGACCGGCTACTTCCAGAACCTTTTCATTACATGAACTCCTTTTATTTCTGCTGAAGTAGAAGATTGCATTAGACCTATGATCATTGAAGAAATCAATCAGCATCTTACCAAAGATGCAACGAATGACAATATACGCCTGTATTTGAAACATATCCACCCCACTAAGGCCCTGGGACTGGATGGATTCCATGCCCAATTTTTTAAACAATACTGGCACATCATCGGTCCCGACATCTGCAAAATGATAAAAAACATCTGGGTGGGGAATAAAAGCATTTCTGCCATCAATGAAACTTTCCTCATCCTCATTCCCAAAATCAAGAAACCTTTGGCAATCCCTAATTTTAGATCTATCATCCTATGAAATGCCTCTTACAAGATATTCTCAAAAATCCTTGTCAATCAGCTGCGCCCTTGGCTTCCTAATATTATCTCTGAATACCAGAGTGCCTTCGTAGCCAAGAGTCTAATTACGGATAATGCAATTATGGCCCATGAAGTGTTCCACTCTATGAAATCATGCTCCATAGCATAAAGAGGAACCATGGCCTGAAAAATGGATATGAAAAAAGCATATGATAAAGTGGAATGGCAGTTCCTTAGAGTGGTGATGCTGAAAATGGGTTTCTGCACTAAATGGACGGATATTGTCATGCACTGCATCTCGACTGTCTCGTTCAGAATCTAGGTCAACGGGGAGTGCACTAGAGGATTCTCCCCAACCTGAGGCCTACTCCAGGGTGAACCCCTTTCCCCATTTCTCTTCATCTTGGTGTTTGATGATTTTTCTAACCTTATTTCCAGGGCTGCATTATCGAATTCTATTCTTGGGGAATAGTTCTGCCATGAAATCCCACCAGTGCCACATCTCTTTTTCGCTGACGACTACCTCCTTTTCTCTAGAGAAACTATAAATGAATGCTAGGTGATCATCCATGTGATCCAGTAGTATGAGAGGGCATTTGGACAGTCTATCAATCACAGAATGTCAGAAATCTCCTTCAGCGCAGGGGTGCCTCTCTCCAAGAGAGATGAACATTGTGTATCAGCAGGCATCCATAGGGTCAATAAACACCAAAAATATCTCGGTCTACCCACTGTGATTGGAAGGTCCAAAAAAGAAATATTTTTTATCTCTGATGGATAGTATTGAGAAAAAAAATTCAAGGATGGACCCCAAAATGCATCTCCAAAGCTGGCAAAGAAACCCTCATTAAAGCTTTCATCCAGTCTATCCCCAGCTATTTTATGTCACTATTTAAGCTCCCGAGGGCCATCTTCAATCAGATCCATTCACATACTGCCAAATTCTGGTGGGGGAAAAATTATGGAAGGAATAGGCCCCATTTGATGGCATGGGAGAAACTCTATAATCCCAAGTCAGAGGGAGGTATGGGATTCCGAAATCTTCTTCTCTTCAATGACGCACTGCTAGCCAAGAAGGTTTGGCACCTTATTAACCATCCATCATCTCTCTTTGCGCGGGTACTCCGAGCTAAGTACTTTCCCCACACAGAATTCCATGGTTCTTCTCTTGGCCCTCGTCCTAGCTTCCTCTAGAGAAGCATCTGGGGGCCCAAAATCTTCTGGAGAATGGGTTGGGATGGAGGATTGGGAATGGCTCATCGGTCAACATCTAGACCGACCCATGGATTGTCGATAAGGATGGTATGCGGACCACGTCCCCTGTCCATCCAGGTCTTGAAGACTCCACTGTCAGCTGCCTTCTCTCTGACCAAGCTCTGGGGTGGTGTTTAGAAAAGATCCAGGAATGGTTTAACGAAAGAGACCCAAGAATTATCATGAGCATCCCCTGGGTCCTAGATGCCGTCCCCGACCATCTTTTTTGGACCAATGAAATTTCAGGAAAATACATGGTGAGATCTGGTTATAGACTTTACCTAGGCATCCACTCTGCCAAAAGTGTTGAGGGACCATGGAAATCTCTTTGGAAGCTCAACATTCCCCAAAAAATTCGCCAATTCAGGTGGCAGGTGTGCACGGTCACCCTCCCTACCCTAAGCCTTCTTTTTTCCGACATATGGCCAGGGCGGAGTCCTATCCTTTCTGCCCGAATGTTCCAGAAATACATTTTCATACTATCATTCACTGCCCAGGATCTAAGGAAATTTGGAATAAATGGGACCTGACTTTAGATTTTTCCCTCAGCATTACCTCTGACATCCCCGATCTTCTGATGCATTATATTCCTCAATATCACCGTTTGATTCAAGTTCATGTTGCACCCTGGCCTTGATCATTTGGGACTGGCATAACGAAATTGTTTTTAACCACGTTCATAAGCCTCCTGAATTCTGGATTGAACGAGAAATTTCATGGATTGAGGGCTGGAAGGACCATAAAAGTCACTTTATGCTAGGCATTACCCCCTCCTATCCCACTCATTGGAACCCCCTAATGGAAGGGATTCTTAATCTCAATGTGGATGCATCTCTCCCCAATGTCGGGCATGTTTCTCTCGGTATCCTGGCCCGAAATCATCTGGGGAAAATCATTGCAGCAAAATTTGAATCACATCATGCCTTCTCAGAACTAGAAATTATTGAGGCCTCTGCCATCCTGGCAGGTATGATGCTCGCTGTGGAATGGGGATGGGTTGATATCATCATTGAGTCTGATTTCCTCAACGTTATCGATGCTGTTAACCACATCGACACTAGACTCCAGCCATTTGGAACCATCATTAGGAGTATTTTCTTTCTTCACCAAGGCTTTTCTGATTTCACATTCTCCTTTACGAAAAGGGAAGGAAACAATGTGGCCCACCAACTGGCGGCCTCAGGCCCCTTTGATGACAACCGGGTCTGGCTGGAAAATTTCCCTTTATGGCTATGCATTCTTATGGCTGTTGAAATTCGTCATTAATGTTATATGTTCTTCTTTTAAAAAAACCACTAGAGAAGTGTGATATTATACCGTTTCATGTGACATGATGTAAAAAATTATAAAAATCACCAAATGGATAGAGAAGTGGAGAGTAATGAAACTCAGTAGGAATACATCAAAATAATTCCCTACTCATCCCACTAGGATTGAACAAGTTTTCACATTTATATAAATCAAGTCATATAAAAACCAATCGAAAGAGTTAAACAATTAATCACAAAGACAAAAGATTCCATAATAAAGAATTTGTCTTAAATAAACCAATTTATAATGAAAGAAACCAATCATGTTGTTCATACTGTTTCATGAACATGTGTTTTAGAACCCATTTCATATCATATAGCCACACATACCCCCACCCCACCCAAGCATTGTGTTACCATTGATAGTGGAACATTAACATCTTAAAATGTCCCTATAACAGTTGTAATTTCATTACCAATTTCCATCACCTTCCATAATTTGATAAAAATTTAATATAACAACATTCCAATTCAATCATATCTAAACCAATTCAATAATTTCAATATCCTATCTTTTATTGAAAACCAAAAAAATATCATCTAAATTAACAAACCTATTTTTTAAAATAATTTTCCAAAATACGTTTTCAAAAAAGACAACCAATTTATCAGAAACCAATTTTCTAAATAACAATTTCAATGAAACAAAACATTTATTGAAATCCATTTTCGTTAAACCACATTTTATCTCTTCCCCTAATATTAAAAAATCCAACTGTAATAGGAAAAAAGAAAAATCCAATCACATTTGGAATAAAATACCTTATATCCATCCACATCATAGATAAATATAATAACCCAATAAAGTGGGAGAAGTATATTTAGGGAAGTCCATGCAAAACAACCATGGATGGTGTTTTACCATGAGAATTTAGCATCAACACACTATGAAAATCATTATAATCGCTTCCAGATCATTGGGAAAAGCCCTTGAATACATTGTGACAATAAAATATTGAGTTAGGGTTGTTTTGGGGAAAATATGAGGGGTTAACATAGAATCCCAATATAAATCAATTTTTTTTATCTTATTTTCAAATCAGGCATGGTTAGTCACCTGGATCGGAAAACCATTCACTAACTATGCACCATCCACTACATCAAGAATGAAACTCACTCAGTTGGCTCATATAGTTTGAAAACTATTCACCAATAATGAAAAATCACACTATCTTAAAAAGCATGGATTTTCCAAAGAAGTACAAGGGTTTGGAAAACCTATGTCCCTACTCGTACACCGACCCCTTTCCCAAATATCCTTGATAATAGTTTTTTGTTCGAGTTTTATGGTTTCTAAAAACCATAAACAATATGTGAAGCCTTATCAATGTCCCAAAAATATTTATAAAAGTTTTTAAAACCCTCCTAAAAGTCACCCAAACACCTCGTATTCAAAAAGAATACAAAATATAGGGTTACCTTAAATGGGGGTTCTACATTCCACTGACCATTGACCATTCCATTCTCATATTGTTCAAAAATAATGATTGTATGAATGATTTCATGCCATTTCTCTTTCATTTCCTTCTCCCATTCCCACGTCACTTCCTAAATTTGACCATGTTTCCAAAAACTCACACTAGACTGATGCTTTTCCCTAATGAAATTCGTTTTTAAACCAATTTATCACTTGATGGATTGTTTAAAAAAATGCTATATGTTTTTATCTAATGGTGTATCAGTGGTTGATTTTTTTGGATTACCAGATTAATTTATTTTTCATAATATATGATTTGATCAATATGGTATTAATTTATTAGAAATAAATGAGTTTTTACAAAAATTATTTTAGTGCTAAAAATTATTTATAGACTGATTTTGTTTAATGTCTGATCATGATCATTATTGATATTATAAATTCAATAGATTCATTGTTGTTATCGGAATGGGGTCTATGATCACACCCTACCTTTTTACTATGGTTTATTGTAGACCTCATTTTTTAGGACTCATTTAATGTGAAGGGAATCATATAGCATGTTGGTTTCCCTTATCATTGGTTTCAATCATAATTGGACTCTATTTGGGATCGATGGTCATTCGGAGAATTTTTCAATCCGATCTACTTTATCATTATAGTTTGAAAAAGTTTTATTAATATTTATATATCATAGATATGTATTACATTATATTGAATTGTACTTTTATATTTATTCAGTTATAATGTATATATGTGTATCATTTTTGTATCTCACAATTTGGGGGAGAATTTAGCATGCCTGGTATAAATGAATCAAAATATTTCGTTTCAGGGAGTATATGTAATTATTTTATAAAATTATTCTTCATCAACATTACCAAAAATGTAATGATTTATATTATTTACAAGGGATATTATGTTATTTCACTATACAGATCCTTTATCGAATGTCTTATCATCATTATATTTCTTAGATTACGTATCATTATAATTTGTTAATTAAACGGTGATGGAATGATTAATTATATTATCTTATTGTGTTATACATATGATGGGATTATTTTAATGTAAGAGATGAGTTTGATAAATCTATTTAATGAAATTGGAAATTTTTTATATATTTTGATATCAAATGGTATAAAATATACTTTCCCAAGACTAATAAAGTATTCGATATGGGTTTTAAAGTGAAAAAATGTACTTAACAGGTTTTCACTATCCCATCCAGGTACATGGTAGGTATTTATAAACCCAATATACCATTCAAATGTTTTTTTCAAATCATATAGTTTACATGATAGGTTATCCAAAAATAACGAGGGAAAATTATTTATTAACCCAATCCTAAGATTATATTAGAGTGATTAACCAAACAATAATAGGTTGCACGGGTGGTTAGACTAAGGAAAATAAGTTACATAGGATGATTTTCCAATGAAACTATGATATTATTGTTATAGTGATAGGAACTGATATTGGACCTCAATTCATATATTTATGACATACATTTTTTTTATAATAATGCACTTCTTATTCTTATGGCATAACTTCATAGAACCTGATTAATTATTGATTATTCCAGACACTTATGGCTCATGAATTTTGTCATTACAAAGCGTAATGTCATGTCTAATGATTTATTGTCATAAATTTTTTGGGTATGATTTCCTATATTATGATCTTGTTTCAATACTCATATGATCATCATATTCTCACTTCTTTTCTTCTAGTGATAATTCCTATGTGAACCATTATTGGGAACATGAGATCAAATTTCTTACGTTTCCATTTCCAAAAGGTATTTGGAATGAAATTATATAATTTGTGTTAATAATGGTTTCATGTGTGAATTTTTTTAGAAATTATAGAACCATAACATCATATATAAATTTCTTGGTATGATGGGAAAATTCCAATTTTATGATAAATTTATAGGTTTTTGTTACATAAAGGGATTTTTCAAAAAATCTATGAAGCTACAAAAACTAAAATATATTAGTAATGTAATCTAATCATGTGTATTTGACATTTGACATTTTTATATTTATGATTTGTCCTCTTATGATGTTATTTATTCTAGTGTGTAAGGAAGAATTTTGGTTGAACTAAATCTGGATATATAAGGGTAGGGAATCTTAGTTGGAATCAAATTATGGTTTAAATAACATTATATGCAAGAATTTTATTAAATAAATATACTTTAGGTGGTTTCGAAACCATCATGGGTGATTAAATCTACGATTACTAATATATATAATGCCCTAGATAAACTATTTAGATTTTCTATGTTGGTATTTTAATGTGATTGAAGATATTTTCTAATTTTTCATGAATAGATGATGGATGAATACATTACCCATAAAATAACATTTGATTTATTATTATGTTTATCTTTGTATAGTCTTGTATGTTATATAAGTTTAGGGGTACATAGAACCTTTATAGTTAATATGTTATTGGCTGTGGTTGTAATTATTCTTCATTTGTACAAAATGTTATTATATTTTGGGAACATAAATTATATTGTATATAAATACATGGTAATGAAGTATTATTTTTTTATTAGGTGTTCAAATATAATTGGAAAATGTTCGTTATATTTTGGGGAACGTTGATGGAATAATGATTAATGATAAATTATTATCTAGTATGTAATTTTGATTCCAATGTTGGTAGTATTTTATGAACAATAATTGAGTTATGTATTGGATTCATATATGTTTTTGCAGTGAATCATATTGTTTTTGAAAGAGATTTTTATATTTTGGAGAACATATGTCTTCAGAATTAATTTTTTTAAGTTACATTCATAAGTCAAAAATATTGTTTCAGAATAAAAATGAATTTTTTTTAAGAATATGTAATGAAAAATATTTTATTTTTCCATTATGAATTCAGCCTCCCAAATTTGAACTATTTTAAGATAATTTACTTGTGAAATTATTTATTTTGAACCTTAGTTCTCACATTAAATGTTTTTGAGATTATTGTATTATTTTTAATATTAATTTTTATTCTTCATCTATAATTATTCATAAAATTTTTATTTTTATTAAATTATTTGAGATAGGAATAATTACTTGTTATAATGTTTTTGGAACCTATAATCCCATGAAAGATAATTTTAATTCTTCTCTAAAAAAATCATTTTTATTTTTTATCTTTTAGAATATGATAAGAAGCCGGGATTGGAAATTAAGCAAAACAGTTTCAGTGGAAAAAAATAATTCTTATGGAATAGAAATAAATCAATAAAGTATATTTCATCTTATTCAGTTTTGTGATATAAAAATAATTCAAAAAAAATAATAAATTGGGAGGGGAATAGATAGGGTTTTTATGAAGATATTACAATGAATTAAATGAATACTATTATATAGACATTTATATATAAAAATTTATTAATGTTAAATGATTGGTTTAATAAATATTTTTAAAATGATAATTATTCCATTATTAAAATAGATAAAAACGTTATTTTAAAAAGTAATTGTGATCTTTGTGGATTTAAATGTATTTATTATCACACACTTATATTTATCTTTAAAATCACATTTTCCCCTCTATTACGGTTGAATTGTTGAGGGTGATTTACAAATTAATGGTTTTCAAATTTCTCTAGAACTGGATGGAATTTATTTTTAAAATATTTCCAACCCTATTCCATAAGAAATGAGATAAAACCTAGAAGGATGCAATTTTATTAAAGTGGATAAAATTTAAATCCCCAAGATTTTAGTATATGTTACAATATGTAAATATCCAACTGAATAACTTATAATATCTTCTAAATAAAAAATAAATAATTTGTAATTCACTATGATTAAATGTAAATATTAATATGTTTTTGAATTTAAAATTCCAAAAAAATAAATTAAAAATATTTTTTAAATTGTGTGCAATAAATTTACAAACACATAATTAATGTTTTTTCTAAATGTTGTTTTTATTATATTTTTTAAATATCTTTCATTTTCACAACTTTTGGTAACTAATACATGTTATATGGTTTATATATTTTGAAATATTATAGTTAAATAATTATAATTAAATTATTTATTCACATTGAATAGATTTCATGGTAAAAAGTTGTTACAAGGGAAAGGGTTGAAAGGAAAATGAGGGGTGAACGAAGAGATATGACATCAAATATCACATAGAAATCAACATCATTGATAATAAGATTGTATTTAAAGAATAAAATTTCATAGTTTATAAATTGGATTATATTTTATCCAATTTCCCTTATAATGATATTTATTACAAAATATTATTCTAATATTTGCAATGATAACACTTCCCAAACATATAAAAAGGAACCTCCACACTACACCCATCCACATATATTTAGAAAAATATCTCAACCAATCTATGAGTAAATAACATTACGAATTTTCTCCCTACGTTCTAGAAGTATTTGTATCTCCAAAAAACAAATCCTTTAAGGATTTATTTTTATTTACATTATTGATTTCAAAGGAGGAGATATATGATTTAAGGAAATTCATTCATGTTTATTTCAAAATCTACCATGTTAAAATATTTTATAGAAATTACATTATAATGAATTAAATATAATTACCGTACAAATTTTTGTTTGGAAAAACTAATTTGATAATTATTTCCATCAAATGTTGAATGGAAACATTACCAAATTATAAAGTTACAATACCATCTCTACAATGTGATGCAGTTTATTTTTCATCATTGCATCACACGGTATGTTCTAATGTACATTAAATGGTTATAAATTATTTTTCTAATATAATTATAAAAATAAAAATATAAAATAATTTACACTTTCTCACCGAGAAAATTGATAGTGAAAAGAAATTTATCTCATGAATATGTTCAAAATACAACCTCCATGAGGTGATTTGATTCATTTTAAACACTATCCTTAAAAATATAGTTCCAAAATTATATATATTAACTAAATATAATATTTCTGACAATAATATGATTTTGAATATATTAAAACTGTGAAAAAGGTGGATCTAATGGAATTTACGAACAAAAACATGCACGGGAAAAGAATTTTTTACACATAAATATTGATTTTATTGATGAATTGTTTATATATAGGGAATCTTGAATTATGATTGTGTGAGATATATTTTTGTAAACAATAATATTTTTCTATAAAAAAATAAATTTAATTTTATAATTATTATAATGGAGCCTATAACGTGTTTGACCATGTGAAACTCAAAGGTTAGGGGATTTTTAATACAATTTACTTTCATTTGGTTATATAAATTATAGATTGAAAATGTTATTCCATGATTATGAATGTTATGAAAATGATTTATTAAATTTTATTTCCAGTTTTTATGTTTATTCACATTTTTTGACATATTTTTCGATTAATGGATTGATATTTCAACTGTAAAAATTTGTCATAAGGGGTTCTCATATCAATATTATTTCGATAAGATATTTGAAATATTCACCACTAGTTTTATATTTTATGGTTTATATATTTTCATATTGATGTTTTTATCATACATTCATGGAATTCCATGGATCAAAAATCCAATATAATTTTTTACTATCCCTGGGCTTTTGAATCAACAGAATCTAATATTTTAAGGGCCTCCTCATAACAATTTTCCTAAATTGTTATGTTATCTATTGATCAAATATATTATTTTATGTGGTGTATATACTTACCAATAATGAAATTTATGATACATACTATCAAAATAATGTGTTTTTGGATTAAATATGTTCTTATTACTTTTATAAGGTTTGAATTCAATGTTTATAAAGACAATAAGTTTTATGTTACAATCTCATTATTTATTTCGATTGTTTATGATTAAATTTAAATTATATTAAGTGGCCTATTTTATATCATTTTAACCACATTAATTTTCTTTTCATTAGGATTTTTTTTTCAAATAATCTTTTCATTTCCCCTCTCGTTGAAGCTGAAAATATAATAAACATTTTGTTAAAGAAAATGCATTCTTATTTCAGTTTTTGGACAAGAAAATTTTTCTCAAAAGGACATGTTCTTGAAAAAAATTTATGAATATTCTTATATATTAATAAATATTTAATAAATTTATTTCAACTGCATTTTATTTTCCATTTATACTAATAACATGGAATGTTATAAATTTTTTTGTATAACCCACTTAGGATCTCTTATAAAAGAGTTAAAATAAAGATTTATTTTACCATATATGAAATGATGTAGTTTTATCCCCATTATTACCACTCTTCATTATTTAAATTTCATTATAGGATTCCATTATATTCATGTAAAATATTATTCGAACATTTCTATGAATTTTATGTTTTTATATGTTTCTAAGAGAAAATGATTTTTGGGATGCCTTTCAAGGCATATTTATAATACTTTAACAAAAATATTATTTTAACTATATCCAAATCATTCATGGACTGATATGTTTCACTAGGTTAATAGTTTTAGGATACCATACACCGCATATAAGAAACCTAAATATTATAAATTATGTTTTTACCATGAAAAAATAAATTTCATATTATGAAATGTAGTTATCAAAAATAGATGCAGTACATTGTTTATTTTTTAACATAATAAAATATATGAGTTAGAATATAGTTGAATAGTAATAACCTTAAACATTGATAATATAATCATTATATAGTGATATATAATATTAGTGTATAATAGGTTTAATGATATTGTCTTATTGATAAAGATATAAAAATTGATAGACACAACTCATAGGATCGTAACTTATGAATCCAAATTATGGAAGCTTTCTAGGGAGATAGTGTCATAGACGTTTTTTAATTGAACAAGGTCAAGATGGTACTAAACCATTGTATCATGAATGAAATATATTATGGGAGAAGATCTGGATTATCAAGTTCATGGCCCAAACCATGTTTGTCAAACCACTATAAGAATGTGCCTTCATCTCTCACCTTACCCTTTGGGATTATGAATGCGTAATAAGGGGTTACGTGTAAAAACCATGGTATTATTAATGTGTTGGTTTTATTTTTCATGAAATTATAATTTATATCACATTAAAAATTACATTTTCATCAAAATTATATATGATATTATTAATATTTTATATTTATACAAGAAAAAATATAATTTTATAATATATATCATATTTAAAATCTTTTAAAAATTCTAATTATTTGGAAATAAATGTTAATATAATATAATATTATTGTTAAATAATATATATATATATATGTTAATTTAATTTAATGAAGCCACTTTTAATATTTATAAGGACAAGAAAATTGTATTTGTCATAAATTTTTTTTTGGGAAAATAAATTTTTTTATTTTCAAATTACCATTTTTAATCTATTATTTTGATAAAATATATTTTATTTTTTTAATAATTTTTTTAAATTAGAAAATTGTTTATTATACCTAAATTTCTAACACAGATGACTTTTTTGGGTTGAAATTATATATAGTGTAAATATATGGTTTGTATTATGACAACACAATTTACAATCTCAAAAATTGAATCCATGAATAATAAATATATCATATTGAAAATAATATGTTTTCAAGTTATTTTTTTAATTTTATAAATCCTTAATGAATCTTCCAACAGCAAAATTATATTTTACATTTTTAAATAATTTAATTATAAATAGGACACACATCCACATGAACCATGGATTTTTTTAATATGATTTATTCATGGAATTATAAATATTTAATATTACACATATTTAATATAATACATGGGTAATACCATGAGAATGATTTTTGGATTTTTTTTATTATATAGAGTCAAAAAATATATCTTTAGGAGTTAAAAATGAATTCCCCTTACATGTTGGGTATGTTTTCTCCCAAACACCAACATAGATTCCCTAATACATCATTTATCATGATTTAAATCTCCGTATTCATCTATAAGTACATACCAAGGTGTTACCAATCCCTTATTAATATCCTAACATGATTTTATAAGTACTCTTTCTAGGTTAGGGATTCCAATCTCATTCTCTTTATTACAGAATAATCATTATATTATTCCATTTTATTGTCAATTGTAGATAATGGAATGTGTTTTTACATATCCAATGTACTATAATTATGATTTAATTGTAACGAGAGACCATGTATTACTTTTCATAAATCATTCTGTGAATCCTTATGTGTAATATTTATGGGGATAAAATTAACCTATATTTTTTCGTGAAAAACATTTGTATAGTGAATACTGATAACCATATTCACTCAAGGGTACTCTCCAAGATGTTTCTATTCATCATTGATTTGGTAATTATATATTTTTTAATTCAGACTCCATATTTACGAGAAAGAAAATTATGAAATTCATAATATGTGGTATGATGTATGTGGCACACTAATGTATAAACATGATAAGAATGTGTTAAATGGTCTCAAAATTATATAGTCATCCAATGTTTTGAAAAATATTTTTATATCACGTGATTCAATGCATGGTGAATTATAGGCTATACTAAATACACTATGTTTTTATGACATGGTTTTTATCATTGAATTATGAATATTATTTCATTGTTTATGTTTTTTCCTCATTCTTATATTTATAGGGTGTTTTTATATACAACATACTATGGTGGTTATGTTTATTATTATCACCCATTTTATTTCAACATGATATGCCTCTTGAATTTCATATATATCTTTTTCCATGTTAATGATTTATTATTAACATAATGGGAATTACATAGAATCAATTTTTTATGTACATCACAATGTTTTACCAAACAATTTTACCAGATCACTGAATTTTAAGTGAGTTTTTTGGGGATTGTACGTAATATCATTTTACCAATGTTTCTTTTTATTTAATATGTATCAAAAATACTCAAGACAATAGGGAATTAGTTCTTTTTGGATTTAATTAATTGTATATTTTTTAATATATCATTAATTATGTTATATTAATGTTATGTGTTTTGATAGATGGTATCAAATTAAGGATTAGTTATATTTGGGTATTATTATAAGAAATCCATATTAAATTCCTAAGGGATTGGACTAAAAAAAGGAAAACATCACTAAATTTTTCTAAGGTATAGAGTTAGTTATTGACATGAAACAAAATCTTTATCGGAACACTAAAAGTTGATATGGATATAAAAGAATGGTACCAATTTAAAATAACACTAAATATAGATCATTATGTATTAAAATGATATTCACGTGGTTCAGGACAATGTGACCATACTAAAAAATTCAGATTACAATCCAAGGGGATATAGATAGGTAAATTGTCGAGTTTCTTATGATCCATCATAAAGGGAATAAAAAAATCCAATAAAATTTAATTTTAGGGAAAAAATCAAGGATAACATATATTAAAAGCATTATGCTCATAGGATAAATAATTTATGTAATTTATGAATTATTAGATGAATATTTAGGGTTTCCATATTATATTATTTATATTGTGACCATTCTAAACCTTAATTTTATCAATAATTTAGTAAATGGTTGTAAATAGGGGAACCGAGTTAATTACCAATGTGATGGGCATCAAAATGAGAACCTAAATTAAATTCTCTGGCCAAAGTGAGTAAGTGTAATGAACATCTTCAAAATATGTTTTCAATAAAATTCTATTTTGAATAGAAACATAAATTAGGGGAAACTGGCATTCCCTTACCAATGGACATGCTCAAATTCAAAATATTATATGAAGTAGTCATTAGACAATCAGTAGATAATATGATCTATTAATCATAGACTGGTGGATCAAATACAATAGAATGATATCTGTCATCCATCATTGATTTTATAAATAGAATGATTTCTTTTATATTTATCATAAGGAGGGAGTATTTTATTAATGGTGGAAGTCGATCCAAAATACACATCCTGAATTGCAGATCGATGTGATTGACTGGAAAGAGTTATGAAAAATTATTTTCAACAAATATTTATCTCACAATTATTTATATGAATTTGATATGTATTTTCTACGAGCTAATAAAAAAGAATAAATATATATTAGGGAGAATAAGGTGAACTTTACAAGATATGCACTATATGACTATTACATTTTTAATTTGCCACAAATGTAAATTTGATATCTTTATTGATTAGATAAATCAATTTTTATAAAAACTTTTGATGATTCTATACATAGATTACTAAGAGGAAATTTTCCAATGATCCTTCAATTTATAAATAAGGATATGTGATTCTAAATGGTCTCATGGGTTAAAATATATATGAATATGATAATAGATTTCAATTATTGTAGAGTGATGAGGAAATATGGTTGTATAAATTAATTCCAAAATCCCACTTTTCAAATGTGCGTTTATAAGACTCTCTGAATGTTACTGAGGGTTTAAAGTAAATTCTTTAGTTGTGTGAAGTAATGGGACAAAACTAGTGAATGATAATGGTAAAACCCACTAACATGTTAGTATAATATAATTATATATTCAACCATCAACCTATTGTTCAATGTTTCAATTTTATTTACTATGGAAAGTATTTTAATAAAGTAATGAAGACAACTATTGTCTATGAAACCAATGAAAGTGACATCTAAGTAATAGAGATAAAGGAAATGCATGTGTTGTCCTAATTGCTTTAGTGGACCCTAAAATTGATGTGGTGATAGGTTTTTCAATAATGTATATATAATATTCTATTTGATTCTGGTTATATAAATTATTTCATATAATTCATGTTTAATATAAATATTCAAACACAACCTCAAAATTCGGAAGTGGATATATCATTGAAAAAAGAAAATGGGGAAATTATTTCTTCCCAAGTATAAAATGTCTCCCAATTATATATTTTTAGGGAAAAATCCACACAAAACATATGATATGATACTTATAGGAATAAAAATCTATTTTCAATATGTATTGGGTTTCATTGTAAAAGTTAAATATAAAATTATTTGATAAAGAAATCACACATTATGTCATGAATAAGAATTGATTCTATACATGTGGAAAGATGATCTTGAATTTCCTTTAGAATTATATTCTAAATATTGGTTTTTTTCTTTTTGGGTTAGAATATATATTTTTATGAATAATCTTATAGATATTATAATCCTTGATGATGTTATCATTGTAATGGAATATACTGATGTGCTTCCGGAAGAATCTACTCATCTTTCCATAAGATGGGAGGTTGAGTTATCAATATTGCATATTCCCAATTAATTTCGAATAACAAAGAATCCATATAAAATTCACAATTTTGGACTTATGGATCTAAGGAATATACTATAGATGACTCTAAATCAAAGGTTTATATTCCCATGTTCTTAACAATAGGCTGTAGAAATGTTATTCATCAAATAAAAAAATATGGGTCATTGCACCTATACATTGTTTATCATTTTCTCAACAAAGATCAAAATAAATAATATGTATCCTTTTCCACTGATTAATAAATTTTTACGTCAACTATGTGGATAATAGTGATTTTCTAAGGTGGATGATTGGTTGGGATATTATCAGCTATTTTTGAACAAGGCTGATATTATCATGAATTATTTTCTTAAAAGGTATAGTAATAAGGAGATCATAGTGATGTAAATTGAAATTGGTAAAGTTATAACTATCTTAAATGTATTAATTAACACATAATTTAGAGATTACCTTAAAAAATTTATGGTAGTATCTATATTTAATATTTTTATATACTCCAAAATTAAAGAGGAAATTTCAGAGCATTTGAATTGTTTACTGAATCCAAGGTTAAAGAAATGTTATTTTTATAGTAATGAAAATGATATAATTAGATGGAGAAAATAACATTCACGGGTCATGTTATCACCAAAACAAGGATATATATATATACATAAAAAAAACAATTAATGGATGGCCCATAAAAACATAACAAATAGTTATACATGGTTTCCATGTGTTAGCTCAGTACTATAATCGATTTGTGGGAAACTTATGATGATTTTAAAGAACATAACTAATGATAACATAGAAGGGAGTGTAGTTATTTGTAATTATAAAGGTAGTGAGATATTTAAATGGTGAAATAAAATATTATTCACTACACCATTGAAGATATTACCCAACTGTCAGGATGGATTTGTGATCTACAATGATGTATTAAAACATTATTGGGTTTTCTACTCATGCAGGATGAAAAAATGATAGAATATTTCTCCTTTTAATTAAATATCCATAAGTGTAACTACAAAATTAATGATTCATAATTGTATACATTGAACTTATATATGATATTTTAGTGACACTTTCAAGATGGAGATATGTGTAAAATATATATGAATCACAAGAGACTCAATAACATCTTCACAAAAAAGGAGCTCAATATGTACCAATATTGATTGTTAGAGTTTATCAAGGAATGTGATTATTAATTCCATTCCCATATTAAAAATATGAAAAATGTGGTAAATTCTATAATTAGAAAGGATCTAGAAACCATATCCATAATAAGGATTTAAGGGAATATAATATTTATTGGAAGGAAATTGATGGACATGGGAAAAATAAAAGGACTGTCGTCCTACCATTATCAAATAACAACTCAACCATCCAATATAAAGAGGATCAAGGAGTCCCAAAATAATAATGTGGAGCTACAGAGAATGTAATAAACATTATGAGGTTCATATTTTCTGGTGATGGATTCATAACTTTTGGATCACATATTTTTGTCCCTTAAAAGAAAAAATAGAAGATGGATTTTCTAGAAGTTGTTCTAAGATCATCCATAAATATTCATAATAGATGTACTAGAATTCATAGATATATGAAAAATAATTTTTTAGGGTATCATGAAGTTGAATATTTGAAAATATTTTTCTTGATTCTTGGTATGGAAATTAGTCAAGACTAAATAATAGAATTCAATTTGTATGAAGAAAAAATGTATAATAAATCTGTTTAAATGGTAAAACATATATATGAATTTCATTATTGGACTCCGTATTTTATAAAATGGTAATAATTAAATATGTGTGGAAGTTGATCACCAAACTATGTCTGTACAATTAATTTCTATCATGGAATAAATTTCTCTTCAGCAAATCACCATGATATACATAATGACTATAGTAATACTACCTACATTTCTACTCTCCAATATATCTAATCAAGATCAATATTTACATTGTGTTTAATGAGAATACATAATAACATACTTTATACATACCTTCATTTTAGTAATTTGGTTCACTATTAGATGTATTGTCAATATGAGTGAACCATTCCAACAATAGAGGATATACTAAGATCATGTTATTGGGATTTAAGGGGGTGATGGTATCATCACCTTCCCCAAACAAGAGTTCTCATATAAATAAACAAATATATATATATATTCAATTCATGAAATAAAATTTAACATTATGATTTTTTTTATACGAAGAGTTTTTGGACTCTAGCATAGAAGTAATATGTTGGATAGTGAATGATTCTAGGACCTAATCATATCTAGGAGGTGGCATAGAAGGCATACACATGTCAAAATCATATTAAAGTCACATAAATATTATATAAAATATAAATAAATATCATTTATGATTCATGGAGACTAGTGTTAGCTATGTGGTTTTTATTTATATATCATCTTAGAAGATAATCATTACTTTTGGAAGAAGGGATTGCTTAGTTAAAGATACATTGAATCTATTAAGATATGTGATTAAATTAATGTTGTAGACTATAGACTAGAATTACATCCTAAATTATATCTTTTAAATGATGTGTTCAATGTTTCCCACTTAATAAAGAACACATCATCCCTCTCACATGTAAAAAATATATTGGTAGAAGTCATTGAAAAGGATCTTTAATATGCAGATTATCTAGTTAAGATCTTTGACTTCAAGGAAAATGTTTTTCAAAACAAGGAAACATGCCTAATAAAAGTGTTATGGTAAAACCAATTGCTTGAAGAAAAAAAAATGGAACAAGTAGTCTTAATGAAATATATATAACCTAATCCATTTTACTGTATCCCATGAAATTTAAATGGAGAAAATTTTTATGTGTTGATAAATTTAATGACCAAGACATTTATAAATTAAATTCCCTTTTTGAAAGAATAAATTTTTTATTATGAATTTTTATATAGAAAAAGTATAATCTAAATTGTTAATTCTCATCTATTATAAAATATAATCATTTATACTTATATCATATTTATTCCCCATAATGAAAATATAATGTAGTACATGGAAATTATGATTACAACATTTAAAGGGTTATATTAAATACATATTGATAAAAAAGGATAAAGTGATAGCCTCGAATAGTATAATCATATCCAATGGAGCCCATTTTTGAGATATTATTAGTAATATTGAATAATAGGACATTTCCTTTAACCAATTCGATATAGAAGTTCAAAAAATGAAATAAAAATAGAATAGTTTATGGGATAATTTCATGTTACCAAGATCATAGAAGAAACAATGTTCATCTAACCACCCCTACAAAGTTCCACCATTTCCAACATTACACTTAGATCGTAAAATTGTGCAATAAGAGATTACATATCAAGACCCATGTCATATGTAATTATATATTTAATTTTTGGAAAAAATGATTACATTAATATCTTTCTTTATTACTTCATATATCATATTATATATGAGTTGATGAAAAGTTTATTTTGATAAAACCAAAATTTCAATTTTCAAAAATATATGGTTTTAAAACACTTTTTGAAAACATCATGAATTTTAATTTAAATATTACATTCCTATAACATTGTTATAAAATCATATTTATTTTTCATGAAATGATAAATAATGTTTTACAATGTAATCTTTATAACATTCAAAAAATTATTTTTTTCCTAAAATAAGAATGATCTATTGAATAGTGATATTTAGTTAAATGAGTAACTTCAAAAATATATAATATTATTTATATGATCTAAATATTATATTTTAAATCCAAATTTTGGAATATATAAATGGGGAGTTTTCCTTATTTTTTTAAGAGTGATGGATATTTTGGTGAAAGTTAAAAACTATATAAATTGAGAGTTTGTTTTAGGATAACAAGATGACAATATATTATAGTAATGAATTATACTAATCCAATAAATGAATATATATATATATATATCACAATAAAATAAATCTATCTTTATGTTATTTGATTAAATATTTAAACACTAAATGATTCACCTAACCCAAATATTACATTTTATGAGTAAAAAATCATTTTTTTAACATGATTCACTTACACATCACCGAAGGTATTATATTGATATGTTTGGTTAATAGACATATAAATTTTTAAAAAAAATTCATTGGGTGTGTGTGGAGAGAAAAAGGGAGGGATTATATTTTTTTATTATATTATATAGGGTACAAATAATATGTATAAAAAAAATAATTCCCCTCTTTTTGTCAATATATACCCCCACAAAATCTCACTACTCTTCACTGAAAAGAAATTATTCATGAAATTTATCTCTTTATACATCTCTAAACCCCCCATATTTTTCCCATTTTCGTCAAAATTTCATTTTAATTATTTATAAGTGCCCTCTCAGGGTAAAGGATTCTCTTTTCCTCCTACTTGTTGAAGAAAATTCCTTTCATTAAGCCATTCAGTTCCCAATATTTCAGGTTGTAATTTTTTCACAACCCATTTTCTATATATATTATTTCAATTTAATGAGAGACCACCATTCAGAATAATTAATTATTATGGCCCTATTTTTATAAATTTCATTTCGTTTTTAATGAATAAATAGAGTAATATGTTTTATAGTAATATAATACACAAAAACTACTTCTTTTATTTTTACCATTATAAAATATAGTATTTAAGAATTAAAATACTAATAATCACCTCATTAATCTATATATATTCATTTTATAGAGGTCATTATGATTAGATTATATAATTGGTTAGGATAAAATCTAATTGACAATGAGGAATAAAGGGTTTCTTTGACTTTTGGGAATATACCCTATAAATACCATTTAATAAAGCATATTAGGGAGTTGAAATCAATGTGATTTTCAATTTTACAAAACAAAACTAAGATTCAGTGACAAAAAATTTAGTTAAATTTTTATTAGAGAAATTTAATCATACTGTGATCTCACCAAAACCACGGTTTCCTAATCTCTCCAAGAATAAGCCAACATTGCAAACCATAAACATTGGGTTCACACTGTCAATGTATAGGGTAATGTATCTACTCCCGAATAATATGATTTTTTTATTTTATTTTACTATTATAATTGTTATAATTATCCCCTTAAAAATTATTAATTTAAAAATATATTTATAAATAATGATTTTGAGAAAAAAATTATTTGGAAATGAAGAAACTCATATTGTATTTTTAAAATATATATAGTTTCAATTATTAAATAATTCTAAAAAAATCACGAGTTTTTGAAATAAAATATTTTCTACTAATGTTTTATTATTATATAATTTTTATTAAATATTACAGATAAATTTTTTCTTGAAGCCCAAAGTTAATCATTCAAGGGTCAGATGGTTGTATGTTATGTAAACAAAATACTATTATCCAGTAAAAAGTATATATATATAATGGAAAATCTATATATTCTGAAAATTATTTTGATATATTCAATTTTATTTTTGATGTATATAAATTTATATTATCCAATTGTGAATTTTTTCAATTTTTTTTTGATGCGGGCTATTTTTAGAAATAATTAAAAAAAATATGATTATATGACCTTTATTATGATATAGTAGTTTCAAATAAGTGATTTAATGACCTCTATAAATGGAAAAATTCCAAATATATATTTACAATATAAAATAATATATTTTTTAATATATTTTATTAAATTTATAAATCCATAATGAATCATCCAAAAACAGTATTATATTTTAATGTATTAAAATCGTTTCCCTATGAACATGTCATACTTACAAAACAAAGATGGTATTATTTTAATTTTTTTAAATCATAAACATACAAAGTAATTATAACCCCTTATATTTCCAAGAAAACCTCTTCAAAATATACCATTTTTAGATTCTAATAATTTTATTTTATAAATTCCAAGACATACATCTAGATATCAATAAAGATTTACCCAGTATTTTGCTATAAATACACACCAAAAAACCCACTCCTCTTCACTAAAAACCCATTTTCCATGAATTTTCTTCAATATATCCCCTATAATTCCCTCTAAAGGTGTTCCCAAGAACTTCAAAATCTGTTTACAATTTTTTTTAAGTTAACTCTAAATATAAGGGGATTCTCTCATCCTAATCTCTTTTATAACATTCGTTATTTCATTACATTTTATTAAAGAGTATTCTTGTTTTATTCTATTTTAATACTTATATTTTACTTTCCTTATAACATCCATGAAATGAGTTACCACTATTCGTTCCCATTGATTCCATCAAAAAATTCTTATAAAAACTCATTATGCTGCAGAGATTATCTCGTGGTTTTCAATGAAAACCAATTTTATGGAAATTACACATCCCAATATTCACTAAACAGTACACACCAAGATATATATTTCCATAATTTGTTGTTTTATACCAATTATGTACCCCACACACCATAATATTGGGATTAATATTGATGGAAATAATTATTATGTTGTTTGATTTATATAGTAGACTAATGCATATACATGATATAATTGTGATGAGTGGGCCGAGAATTAGATAGCACTATGTTACAATGAGTAATGTTTTTAGTCACAATATTACATGTTGGGTTCATGGGAGGTTATACAAATAATAATATGTTATGATGCATTAGTGGTTATCCATGAATTAGGCTTATGATTCCATGTTTTATGTTATTTTTATATTATTGTGTCTCCATAATGTAATTATATTATATCAATTTTTTATGCTAATTTTTTGGATTATAATCCCTTTAATTTGACAATAAGTTTCCTATTCACTAAAATGTATTCCTTTGAACATTTTATGATTTGATAGTTCTCATACTGAGCATTATAGATCCCCCCTTTCTTATGTATATCGATATCTTATCTCATGCAGTTTTAACAGAGTTGTTGTTTTTTGAGAGCTTTCTAATGTGTATTAAATTATTATGTGGTATGTATTTTTATTTTTATTATGTTATAAAACTAATTACCCATTGAAAATATGAATTTTTTATCTTTTTTTATTTTATTATCCCTGTCATAATGTTATAAAGCATGAATTGATGTGTTTGATGATATGTGTTTTTATAGTTTGTATCAAAGAAGTGTATATTTATTTTTTGGGTAATAGGATTATAAAAAATATTTCAAAGCCCTATAGATCAAAAAAACATAGTAAAACATAGCTAAAAGATTTTAAATTGTAGGGTGAGTG
Organism: Viscum album; assembly: GCA_963277665.1. NCBI lineage: Eukaryota > Viridiplantae > Streptophyta > Magnoliopsida > Santalales > Viscaceae > Viscum > Viscum album. The sequence continues at coordinate 260,909,071 of OY728121.1, read as the reverse complement.
GTTTCCAAGTAATAAAATCACTCCCTGAATAGTTCAAATGGATTTGGAAATCAAAGAGTTTTACCTTGATGTTATAATGATGAAAAAATCATTAGGTATTTACTCAATCAATACTTAGTACATGAAAAATAAGCCTCAGTTCACATCTTGTTTAACAATCCCATGGGATATTCTATGTAAAATTCATATTCTCATCTTGTTGCACCATTAATGGAATAAAATGTCGATAACAGTTTATGTTATGAAATAGACCATGAATAAAATAGATTGAAATAAATATGTTCATAGGTTATCAAATTAACTTCATTTTTGGGATATTCCAACAATTTTTCTTATTTCCCTTATAAATGATTAATAGTTAAAAAATTCTTCATCCCTATATTTAATTTTGATAATGTAAATGATTCATAACATTTTAAAATAATGGAAGGTAGACATATTATCCATCGTTCAACATATTCAATCATATATCAAAATTTGAGTATGACTATTAAATCATGAATTCAAAATATAGAATCTGAGCTATTGGTGAAAATAATAAATATGGTAATTACTTCTTACCACCTATATAACCCAACCACTATCCTTTCTTCTATTTTGAATTTTATATATCTCCTTGTGATACTATATTTAAAGGAATTTGATTCCATTATTTGTATCAATTAGTTTTCATTCTATAGATTAAACATAAATATATAGTAGAAGGAAACACAATTTTGTATATTGAATCACCCTATAATTATATACATGTTTATGGATGATTAAGAATCTTATTTGGATTCATCATCTCTAGAATGTATAATATTTAGATATCAAAAATTGTATCTTTCCCAAATTATTGAGATTGTGGAAATAACATTCTTAATGAAATGACTGTTGTAATGGAATATGATGATGTGTTCCCTAGGGATATTCCAATCTTATACTTAATAAAATGGATGAGTTATCAACTAAACAAATACAAGAATATTTTCCAATATCCAAGACAAAAAAAAATTGTCACAGTTGAACATAAATAGGTGGAGAAGAAAAAACAAGGTAGTTTGGATTAAGGCTTTATAATACAATCTGATTCAATATGGGGTGAATCTGTTCTCATCATCAAGAATAAGGATGGGTCAATATGCCTCTATATTTAATATCATGAACTCATACAGATGATGATAAATAATGCATATCATCTTCAATGGATTGAATACTTGTTAGATCATCTATGTGGAGTTGCTACCATCTCTAATTCTGATAATCCTTGGGGATATAATCATGTAATGGTGATGAAGGAAGATATCTAAAGGTCTTCATTTCAAAAAATTTATTGGAATTATGATTTTATAGTGATTTTATTTTGGATCAATAATGCTTGAGATATCATCTTAAATATAATGAATTATATTTAGGGATTATCACCATAAATTTGTGAAGGTATTTATATATTCTATCCTTATCTACTCTAAAACAATAGAGGAGTTTGTGGATTATTTGAATTTATCACTAATGAACTATCAAACAGAATAGTAATATAATAAGTTCTAAAAAGAATTATTTTAATGGAGAATGTAACATTTAGGGTTAATTTTATAACTAATTAAAGGATATTATTGGATCCTTTAAAAACATAAGAAATTGAGGATGACTTCATCAAAATTCTATGATAGAGATACGTAGATTCCTTGGATTATCAATTTATAATTTTCAATTTTATATAAACATCACACATTTTTCAAGCCTAGTAACTCTATAAATTTGAATTGGGTGAGGTTTTTATGGATTTTTCGGTGGGAGGAAAGCATTAAAGTGTTAAATAGGAGTTTAATCACGACTCCTATTCTCTTTTTACCCAAAAGTGTGAAAAATGTGTTATATTCACTAATGCATCATAAATGGATTTGGTTGTGTACTAATGAGTAATTATAATTTTACATACTATGAATCCCTCTAATTGATGATCCATGAGATGATTTACCCATCACATTATCACAAATTAACTATAGTGAAATTCAAATTTAATATTTGGTGATTTTATCTATACCGGGAGGGGTGTGAAATTTTTATACTGAGCATAAAATCCTAAAGTATATATTCAAAAAAAGGATCACAACATGTTCAAATTAATGTTGTTAGAGCTAATAAATGACAGTGATTGACTAATAATTTACCATACATGGAAGGAAAAAAACATTAAATGCTCTTAGTAGATATAATCCTTCAACCATATCAATGTAGAGGATTTATGAGATACAATCATATTATAAGTACAGAGGATGGGGATTGTAATAGTAAAAGGAACTTAATAATTCCTTTCAAAAATAACTTCTCAAGAATACATTCTTGAGAGGGTCCCCAAGAGCTAAAAATATGTTGAGAATCTACAAAGAAATGTTCCAAAAAATTTAGAGTTTTACATTACTAAAGGTTGTTAAATAAGGTATGGAACCTTAATATATTACTCATTAAAAACAGAATTTGGGATGAGATATATAAATGATTAATATAACTCATAAATATATATTAATTAATGATTTATTAACATTTATAGAGCTCATGACAAAAACATTCTCTAGTATAACATGAAGTAAGAGGTTGAAGAAATCATATATCAGTTAGTTTTAATAAAAAAACCCCTATATAGTAGAATAATAATGGTATGTTGAAAGTAGGTTCTATACATGTAATGAAATGGAATCACATAATACTATATTTCATCACAGAACTACCTAGGACATATACAAGGAAGAATTCCTTTTGGTTTCATTAGATCACCATACTAACAACGATGCTATCTATATGAAATAAATCAACCGGATATACATTGGGGAAGTGTAAATACATGATGGAGTACCAAAAAATTATTTTTTTCTAATTGAGACCCTAGTTTTATATACTCGATTTTATGGAGAACATTTCACTAATATTTGGACATATATTTTAGATTCATTAATTCTTATAACCCCTAGAATAATGGTTAGTTTGAACGAAACATTCAAAATCTAAAGGATATTTAGATATATTTATCAATGGATTTCCATGAATGTTAGGATCATTGCATCTAAATATTGTAGTTCCCATATTAAAATTTTTACCATTCTTGAATTAAGATGGATCCCTATAAGGCTATGTATGGTAAGAGGTGTCAGACTAAAAATTATGGGATTATGTTATAGAGATGAGGATTATAGGACTTTATATTATCTAACAGATGACAGAGAAGGCTATACCCATTCAACATCATATAAAATCTACCAAAATGTAATAAAAAATAAATCAATAACATTAATAATGATACCTCGAGTTTAACATGGGATATAAGGATTTCATTAATATATTACAATGAAATAGATTCAGGTGTTTTATGAGGAAGGGAAATATTAGTTAAAGATATCTAACCCCCTATATAATCCTTTACCCCATCATAGTTATGGTCTATTAAATAAAACTACCGTAAAACATAACTAAATTCCAAGACATGTCCCATATATCCCTCTTATAGAAGTATATACTAAACCCCTCACATTTACTAAATCTAGATGTTTTACCCTTAGAAAATGATATTTCATATGAGAAAAATCGAGTGAAGATTCTAATTTATATTGATAATGTTGTACAAAATAAGTGAACTCATGTACTAAAAAGAATGTGCGGGAACCACATGTTGGGGGAGATGACAATGTATCTAGAAGGGGTGATGAAATATATTTACCCTAATCTATTTTACTGTAGAAATTGATATTTGTAGTGTGAAATTTTGGATAAGAGGAGGAATGTAACAATATATAATTTTTTAAATGAAATTACATTTTTTATTTAATAAAATCCTTATTATATAATGTAATTAAAGAAATAAATGCACACTACATTAGTAATTTTGGACCCTTATAGAAAAAATCTATTTAGATGAAAAAGAACTCTATGCATCCTAACCATTGATAATATATTCATTTTTGAGTGATCATTATTATTAATATATATTAAGTGTTATGATAAAATATAATTGATATGTATGAAAGAATTTAACATCTAGTCAATTATGATGATTCCCTATTAATCCCCTTTATTGGAGATATAGAGGGACATTGAATCACTGGTCTTTTCCCATGAATAATGTAAGGATGATATTCCAAAACTAATTTTTTAGTGAAACCATTTTTGGGAGATGTTTAATCGTAAGGAGTTCAGAATATGAACCATGTTTGTGAAACCACCCAATTGAAGTACCACCATCGTACACCATACCCAATGGTTGTAAACAATGGTGAAATGGGTCATTTATCTAGGCCATAGAAATATGACATTTTATATTTTAATATTAATTTCATTATGATTATATTTATCAATTTTTCATTTTTACTTCAAAAATATGTATGATTAAAAAATTAATGTGTTAAAAATTAGTTTTTCCTATAAAGAAACTCAAATTTAATTTTTGTGATATATATTCTTTTAACTAGTAAATAATTTTTTTAAATTCATCTAGTTTATAAATTAACATTATTTTAAAATAATAATCTTATTAATGAATATTTATTTTTATATAAATGATAATATTATTTAACAAAGTCCAAATTAATTTTTGGGAGGGTCAAAATGTTATAAGTGTTGTAAAAACTAATACTTTTTTGAAAATTGGATTTTTATGTAAGGATTTAAAAATATATTATTTATATATTAATTTTGCTAAAAATGAAATTTTTTAAGCATATCAGAATTATCCAATGGTGAAATTTTCATAATTTTTTAAGATAGTTATATTAATAAGTAAAACATTAAATACCACATAAATGTATAGTTTGTATTATAAGACCATAAAATCTGTAAATTAAAGTAATATATTATATAAAATAAAAAAAAATACTAAATATATATTTCCTCTTCAAAATAATGGTTTTTTGAATTAATTGGATTAATTTTATAATACCTTAATGAATCCTTCAAAACCTTATTTATATTTTAATATTTTTTATTAAGTTAATTAATAAGAAGAAACACGTATAAATAACCAATTTTGTTACAATATTATACTCTATTATTGGTCATATTAATTTTTTATAACTAATCTAATTTGTTAGAAACAATTGTTAAAAAGAATTAGATTGTTATTGGTTTTGATTATTTTAATATATGGAGTAAAAAACCTATATTTAGAAATTAATAACGAATTTTCAAATATATTTCTATAAATACCAACTTAAAATCCCTCTCAATATCATTAAAATTTAATTAAACCTAAATTTTTTCTCCTTATCCATATCTAATTCCCACCCATGGTGTTCCCAAGATCTTATAATGCTCATCCTAGGCTTTTATTAACACCCTCCAAAGGTAATGTGATTTTCTACTCTTCCTCTTTCTTAAGAATATTCTTTTTATTATGACATTTGTTTCAAAATTGATAATGTTAGATTTTGTATACACTTTTTTACCCAGATGATTTATATAAAATATGACACTTCCATTCACCCTCATTAGATCCTACTAGGAATTGTTACATTCAAATAATAATCATCGATAATTATCCTCTGATTTTGTAATAAAAATATATGGGTACAGAATTCCCATCCCCATAAACTCTTTAGGGTATTAAAATTGATATAATTATCCAGCATTGATTGGGGAGTTACATGTATATAACCCCCACAACATAATTGTTAGATTAAAAGTGTTTAGTGGTGTCAATACGTTGTTTGATATATTTATAAAATTAAGGAATATAAATTTTATTAATATGATGGGTGGGCCCATAGTTATATATCTGTCACGAATCGTCCACTGGGGCCCGTATCGTGACTACCCCGAGCCCACCTTCCATAGGCTAGGGGCTAGAGACTAGCACCAAAAGGCATAATTTCCTAAAACTGAGAAGGCATTGCCTTTATAAAACATAAACACACACAATCAGAGTACAAGAAGAAGAAGCAATGACTAAGTAAAGATGTATAACAAGTGTGCTGAAAGTACAAAAGGGGCCATAAATACAAGCCAACAAAAAGGTACAACTACAACTGAAAAAAGTACTACTAAAAAAGACAAACAACTCAATAGAAAAAGTAGCTCCTGTATTATCCTCTGGGTTCCTACCTAGAGGGTAGGTACAGATGCACTCCTCAGCACTACGCGTCTATCAGTCCGCTCCGTGTGCCATCACGCAAAGTGGTCCACCTCCGGGTACCATCCATTCCTGGTGCTCTCGGCCTCAGTGAGTGCTGTCCATCATCTGCATCCAACACAACGAGGTGCGGGCATATCCCGTGCATGGGTGAGTATAATAATACTTAGTAGGGTCCTCGAGACCCTCAAGGTCTCACAAAATCCAACAAGTATAAACCAAAAATCCTAATTTCAATGTATAACCGTTACTTGGGTATGTGCCCATACATATACCTAAGTTATCAAGTAACTCATCTCAATCATTAGGAAAACCCAAAGGTCATTGACTTAGATAAAACCAAGATTTTTTTTTATCAAAACCATGACTACTGGAGAACTCCTCCTCGGTCAAGTATAGTGTCCATGTCGCGACTCCGAGGTGATAAGCACTAACCTTAGACAGCTGAGGTACATTTCCTGTCAAGTACCGCGGGTCTGCTGCCAAACCGGGTGCTCCTCCGATATGGGTCTGCTGCCAAACAAGATGATCCCCCTAATAACCGTCATAGGTACTCCTCATGTCGAGTACTGCAGGTCTACTTCCAATCCAAGCGCTCCTTCTTTCAAGGGTTTTCTTCCAAATCAGGCGCTCTGTCCACTAGGCTAGCCGAATCACTCTGAGTCGAATCAGACAAGAAGACATTAGGTCTATAGCTATATGGTCTCCGAACTCTATCTACTCATATTCTAGAGGATCCGCTCCACAAGCTACTGTTCGATACTCCAAGTGTCATGAAATTTCATGTGGAATTATCTCAAAGCACCTCCACGTCAAAGGGGTCTCAACGCAATAGACGTCTCGTCAATCAGACGTCCGGTCTGTGAGTTATTTGCATTTTAGTCCCGGGGCCCCAGTTGGATTAATGTACGAACGAACCTGACCATGACTCAACTATACCAAAACTCTAGTGGGGTATACACAAAGGGATGAATATTCTGTAAGAATACCGGCATCGCTGACGGTTCGTCAAACGGACATCCAGTGCCAAAGATATGGCCCAAGAAAGAAAAGTGGTCAGTAATGGGCTTGGGTCCGGTCCGACCCAGTCGGACCGACTCGGCCCAACCCAGACTGGGATGACATGGTCTGGGTCGACCCGGTTAGACTCGTTGGGTCTGACCCGACCCATTGGGTGGGTTAACCGGCAATGTTTTGACCCCGTCTGCAGGGCCCGTCCCGGCGGACCGCGAGGGCGGTTCGGCCCGATTGTCGCCACATAGGCGGCTCAGTAACTTGGACCTGGAGACCGGGCCAGTTTGTGTAGCCAAACCGTGGGGGCACCATAGGTCTTCTAAGCAGGCCAGAGGCTGGGAGACTAGTGGGCTGGCCACGCGGGGCATGGGTTGTCCGGATGGTCACCGACAGGCCGCGGGTGCATCGAGCAGGGTGCCGGTGCACCGGACAGAGCACGCGGGTGCCGGGCATGGTGGCGGGACACCGGGCAGGGTGCCAGGAAAGCCATGGAAGGGGAGCGGGGAACCGTGCTGGACGCCGACAGTGCACGTGGGGTAGGTTATCACGTAAGGGGGTGTCGGGAAGTGCGCAAGGGCACCAGGCAGTGGCGCGGGGCACGGCGGCGTGCGGGCAGGTGATGCGGGGCGTGTCAGCGCACAAGCAGGCATGTAGCACGACAGTGCATAGAGGCCTCGTATAGCGCTGTATTCATTCTCCGGATTCGTCTCCATTACCTCTGTGCCATGCCACCATAGATTCATCAAAAAACAACAACAGAGGGGTTGTGTCATGTTTTTTTGGCGCGCACCCTCCTCATTTAGAGTTGTAGCATTCAGTTCACTTGAATGAAGCTCAAGAATTAAAATATATCACTTTGTATCAATCTTCATTCGATGCTAAGAAGAAGAAAAGGGAAGCATCATCATGCAACAACCGCTACCTCGTTTGGCATTCGTAGACGAAGTCGCGGGGAAAAGGGTGGATGTCGATTCATCATCCACCGTGTTTGTCACGTCCTCCCAACATAATCTTGTGCATCAGAAAGTGTTCGGGGTAGAAGACCGAGGAAGAATAATCACATCATTTTTCGGGTTCTTCGTTGGGGGGAAGAAGCATTCTTCATTGGAGAGATATTTCTCCACGTTCTTCCAAGATCCACCAAGAAAAAAGTTCCAACCAAAAATAAAATAATAGACTAACTGTTATTTTAATTGTTTTACATGCATTCAAAAGAATTTTAATTAAAATAATTAATTCACAGAATTAATAGTGGAGAGATTGAAAAATAAATGCAGAGAGGGAAGGTGAGGAGGCTCCCTAATTAATTGGGAGTTCCATGGGGTTGAAGGGGGTTAGAGAAGTTAAGGAGCATAGGTGGACCCCACCTAAATAAAATCCTCCCAAGGGAGGTTATGTGTGGGTGGGCCCCACCACCATAACCTATCATGGGAGGTTATGGTGTGAGGGCCCCCAACTCTAACCTCCCGTTGGATATTTTAACCACATCAAATAAAAATAAGCAACAAACTTATTTTTATTTATCTTTATTAAAGAACCCCAAAAACTAAATTCCACTCTCGATAAAATGCAACTACAATGAAGGTCTCACTATGTAATCACTGATGCTGCGAGTTCAACGGTGCCCTCAGATTTCAATTCTAAGCATCGGTTCAAAGTTTATGAAATCTAGAACGTACATTTACTGAACGTACCTGAAAAAAAGTTCAGAAAATTATTATCAGTCACCCTCAACTCGCGCCGGCTGAGGTTAGGCTCTTCCTAGGTGAAAAATGCCCCAATGAAACCAACGACTCTCTCAGATTTTTAATCCGACTCACCGTTTAGAAGTTATGAATTTTACAATAAAATAATTATCACTTAATTATTTTATTTGCGGCCAAAAAATAAATTTTTATGGTGGCCTGAACCTGCCAAATTCAGTATATTCCTAAATAAATCATTCCCTCACGAGTTCAACGGTGGTCTCAGATTTTTAATCTGAGCTACCGTTTGTGAGTTATAAGCATCTGAAAAATAAAATACTTTATTTAATTATTTTATTTACGGTTAATCCATTTTTGGTATTTATCACAGGAGGCTCGCGCTGACTAAACATAAGTCGCATCTAGGGTAAAATCGTCATCCTGAGTTCAATGGAGCCCTCATATTTTTGATCTGAGTAACCGTTCAAGATTTATTCCAATTTTTCAAGAAAACTGCGTAGGCGTGTTAATTTATGCTTAACAAAACTTCGACAGATCATTCCAGGAACTCCGGGCCACAGAATCAGGTGCCGTCAAAAACTATGGGCACGTAACATTCCAAATAATTTAAGAAAAACATTTCCTTGAAATTTATGGGTCATTAAATTTCCAACACCTCAGGGATTTATGTCCCCATAAAGCTACAACACACACTAGGGAAACAAAAGGGGGGTACTGAGCACGCATCTGAGCCTCTTGCTCTCATGTTCTATCATAGAGGTTCTCGTGTTTCCAGTGAATGCACACTAGAGGAATCAGCCGTCGACATAGGACCCACTCTTTATGATCCTCAATCTCCACTGGAACCTCCGTGAAAGTCACCACGTCATCGATTTCCATCTCCCCGTGGTCGATGATGTGGGAAAGGTCATGCACACATCTCCTCAGCTGGGATACGTGGAAGATGTCGTGCACCCGGTGTAACTGATGTGGAAGGGCTAGGCAGTAAGCCTCCTCTCCTACTCTGCTGAAGAAGTGGAGGAGTGACTGTAGATAGGCTACACCATCTCTATCCACAAAGGGTAAATATAAAGTATCCAGCTACTATATCTCCTCTCCTAGCAGCTGAATACCAGTCCTCCTGCTGAGTGCATCCGCAACAACATTCCCCTTCCCAGGAGTATAGACTATCTCAAAGTCATAGTCACAGAGGAAATCATTACATCACCATTGTCTCATGTTCATATCCTTATGAAAGATGACACACCTGAGACTATTGAGATTAGAGTAAACCGTAAACCGTTAACTCAACAAATAATGGGTGAGACTAGCCAATTGTATGAAATCGACTTCACCCTTTTTATCCTACATTCTACAAGAGCTGCTAATATTTCTCATTTTCCAAAAAGGGAAATCCAGTCTCATCCCCTAGAAGAACCATGCCCTTTTCCTAATACAGTCAATCCTGACATTAACGGTAATAAATAATGCCATGGAAGACGTCTTAATGCCTCAATGATACTACCAATAGATCCAACCATTACTCTTGTCTCAAAGGGTTGAGTCACACTTTCGACATCAGTGTGTGGTTACTGGGTCTCCTCCAGTAGAAATCTAAAATGTGGGGGTCAATTCAACAGTTTAAACCAGAACCTATTAGTATTAACAACACAAAAATAATAGATATAAAACGTCACAAGGACATGTTTTAAAGAACCATAAATTTAATGGAAATGTTTTTTTAAATACATTTTAATTTTACGAGTCCGTAGTTTCTGACGGCGCCTGATTCCGAGGCCTGGTGTGCCCAAAATCATTTTCTGAAGTTTTGTTCACATACGTTCAGTAAACGTACCTGCAAGTTTTTCTATCTTTTGAAACGGTGCTCGGAATTGAAATACGAGGACACCGATGAACTCGCAGTGCCGGTATTCGCTTAAGGGGACCTTTACTGCAGTTTTGTTTTCTGCAAGCCGAAATTTATTGTCACGATCCGTCCTCGGGACCTGTGTCGTTACTACCCCAAGCCCACCTCCCATAGGCCAGGGGCTGGCGACTAGCACCAAGGCGTAAATCCCGACAAAAGGGGAAGGAAATGCCTTTATAAAGTAAACAAACACTACAGAGTAAGGAAGAAGAAGTAAACACTAAGTAAAACTTAGTACAAAAGTAGTGTGGAAAAGTATGTAGGCCAGAATACAAATCCAAACTGAAAGTAAAGTACAACTGGAAATAAAGTACAACAACTAAAAGTAAAGAAGCAACGTCGAGCCATCCACTGGAAGTCCCACCTAAAGGGTGGGTACAGATAGCCTCCTCAGCCCCTCGGGTCCAGATGTCCGCTCCATGTACATTTCGCCCAGTGATCCACCTCCAGGTACTGACTTGCTCCAAAAGCCTCAACCATGATCTGCGTTGTCTGTCGTCTGCATCCAACACAACGTAGTGCGGGCATAACCTGTGCAGGGGTGAGTATACGCTATTCATTACGGACCCCGAGACCCCTGAAGGTCTCCCCGAATCCACAAAGGATAATCCAAAAAGGAAAGATACAATCACGAAGTAACATCAAACACTACTTAGGTATATGCCCATACATATACCTAAGTAATCAATTCCAGTTTGGCTCTAACACCCAAACCGAAGTTCGATCACGTCCACACAGTATAGTACAACCCAAACAACACAAGATAACACAACCCAATCCACATAGTAATGAAATTCAATCATATCGAAGATATTGATTGAATGTCAAGAATCAGCTCACACAGGTATACTTCTTCGTAAGGTGATAAAGATGATCAGATATAGCCACTGATTCATCCATGCTGGGACCCACGTAGGATACTAAACCAGCTAAGTTGTCTGACCCACATAGGATACATACCAGCTACTCTTCTAGACCCATGTAGGATAGCAAGAACAGAGTCAAACACTGCCAGACCCACGTATGATACAAGAATAGTAGTCATCACCGTCGAACCCACTGAGGATTTCAGTATGGTCTTCCTCGCTTCCGAACCCACGTAGGATTTCAATGCAGTCTTCATCATCGTCGAACCCACATACGATTTCAGTATGGTCTTAATCGCTGTCGAACCCATGTTGGATTTCAGTGCAGTTTTCATCACCGTCAAACCCACAGTGGATTTCAGTACGGTCTTCATCACTGTCGAACCCATGTCAGATTTCAGTGCAGTCTTCATCGCAGTCGCAGCCAGTTCTAGGGTTCCCGCACACAACATGCTCGATTCTGGGAGGGTATGCTCCACAAGACAAGGGGGGTCAATACATCAATTGACACATAGTCCGGATTTGATATATCCCATGGTTCCGTCTCGACAAGAGGAACTCAATGTGAAAGACGACATGCCAATCAGACGCCTGGTCTGAGAGTTATTGGCTTTTTCATTCCAGGGGCCCGGTTCGTTTTTAAGTCAACACCAACCCGAACATACTCCAACTGCATCCAAACCTCGAGCAGAGTAATCCAAACTGTCTTTCTCACTAAGAGGAATCCAACAAAGTTGACGGTACATCAATCAGACGTCCGGAGCTCATGTTATAAGCGTTTCCTGCTCCGAGGGCCCTGTTGGTTTCATGTTCGAACCAACCCGACCATCCCCAAAGTACTCCGAAACATTGATTGTAATATACCGAAATGAATGCCTTGTTCCAAGAGTCGCCAAGAAACTGTCGGTGCATGGATCAGAGGTCCATAGCCCATGATATGGGCAAAAGAATGAACATGTCCGGTTTTAGGGGTTTTGGGGCCCGGACCGACCCGGCCCGAGACCCCCTGGGTCGACCCGAACCGGGTTGACCCAAACCGGGTCCTGGTCTAGCCCCTTAGGGCGCGGCCCGGCCCAAACAGCGTGGCCCGGCCCTGCCAGCGCGGCCCAGCCCGGCCTGGGCGGCCCGGCCCCGTGCGGCCGGTTGGCCTGGCGAGGGCGCGCCTTAAACGTCCAGCTCGGTGATGGCCGAGCCGAGGAAAAAGGGGGGTAGCTTCCCCCATTTATTGAAACCACGGACCCCAAGTGAGGGCCGCTACTTTTCCAGCGGACATGGCGCTGGACGCCGCGTCTTCCCCGGGTCCCAGGCTGCCGCGGGTTCCCGATCGCCTGCCATCGTGTCTTCAACCGCGACAGTCCCTTTTGGCGGCGCACTAGAACGCTGCCACCTCCGGGCGGCCGGCCAGTGCCGGCCGCCGCCTCCGACTGCCGGCGATGCTGCTCCAGTGGTTCGTTATTTCTCCCGTCTACGTCTGGGGTCGTCTTGGGACCCGTATATTACTAAGATGGCCTCTAATCACTCAATGGTCCCATTTCATCATCACCCAACGTTCCACGCATCAAGAACAGAGAATCGGTGGGTTTGGACTTGTTCATTGGTCCGCACCCACCACGTTAGTGGTTCAAATGACTTCCATCAATTTAATCATATGTCGAGGATATAATCCATATAAATTAAATTAATCCAAGCCCCCTACCTCGATGAAGTTGTCGAACGAGGTTTGTCGCGGGAAAGGGATGTCGCAGAAGACGGCGTCGCGGAAGGAGGATCCACGATGTCGCGGTAAACGACATCACGTCATCGATCTCCGAGGAATCAGCGTTAATCGTCTTTCTTCGTCGGAGGTCTGTGTTATTCATCGGTGATGGTGTGTTCTTAGTGTTCATCAAGGAGGAAGATGAGGATTCCATGGCTTGAGCAATTCCTCTCCAATCCTTCTCTCACAACGAAACAACAATAATAAAATAAGGTGTTGCCATATTTTATTACTCATGCCGTCCCTTATTTGAAATTCAAAATTAAAACATGATTTAATTAACAAGCGTTGACCAATTAATGAGGCGTTTAGTAATCCAATTAAACGTGAGAGTTTACTTGGCATTTAAGAGGGGGGTGCGGGTGAGTTACCAAATTAAATGCACGTGGGAGGTAAAAAGGTAATAAAGGGGGTGGGGCTCGTGTGGGCCCCACCTCACTAATATCCTACCTAGTGGAGTTAGGATACTAGTGGGTCCCACTCCAACCACCAAGCATAGGATTAATCTACCTAGAATAAAAATAAAATTTGTAGCACAATATTTTATTTTATTCATTAGTTAACGCATTTAATTAATAACCTCACCCAAGCAAAAAAAACTCTAGAAAAGGTGTTCTTAAGTAATTATTGGCGCTGCGGTTCCATTGGTGCCCTCAGATTTTGATTCTGAGCACCGGTTCAAAAGTTAGGAAAACCCACTCGTTCGTTCACTGAACGTACGCGAGCTGAACTTCAGAAAAAAGATTCTGGGGACACCAGGCCTTGGAATTAGCTACCGTCAAAAAACTGCATTCTTTTAAAATCCCAAAAAAAATTAAGAAAAAATTTCCCTTGAATTTTACGGGTCTTTACATTACTCCCACATGAGGGATTTACATCCCCGTATAGATACATCATAACTAGGGGAACAAATGAGGGTACTGAGCATGCATATGAGCCTCCCGCTCCCAAGTTCTCTCCTGGAGGTTCATGTGCTGCCATCGGATGCGCACTAAAGGAATCGACCACCCACATAGGACCCGCTCCTGTCAATCCTCGATCTCCATCGGGACCTCTGCAAAATTCGCCCCATTATCAATGTCCTACTCCCAATGGTCGATGATATTCGTCGGGTCCTGCACGTATCTCCTCAGCTGAGATATGTGAAAGATGGCGTGCAACCGATGCAATTGAGGTGGTAGAGCTAGGCGATAATCCACCTCGCCTATCCTATTGAGAACCTGGAACGGTCCGATGAAGCGTTGAGATAACATGCCACCCTGGCCAAATATCCATAATCCACGTTGAGGTGAGACCTGTAAGAAGATGTGGTCTCCATCCTCGATCTCCAGTGGTCTTCGCCTCCTGTAAGCATAAGACTTCTGCCAGCTCTGAGCTGTCCTCATCCGCTCCTGGATGAACTGGACCTTCTCTGTCGTAGCCTGGACCATCTCCGATCCCACAAGTGCTGACTCCCCAGGGTCTGTCCAGCAGAGAGGTGATCTGTAATTTCGGCCGTACAATGCCTCATATGGTGGCATCCCAATGGTGGAGTGGTAGCTGTTGTTGTACGCGAACTCCACCAAGGGTAGGTGGTCCTCCCGGCTACAACCAAAGTCGAGGACGCATGAACGGAGCATGTCCTCGAGAGTCTGAATGGTCCTCTCCATCTGACCACCCATCTGAGGGTGAAAGGCGGTGCTCAGACGTAGCTATGTCCTGAATGCCTCCTGTAACCCCTTCCAAAGCTGGGAATTAAATAGAGAATCTTGATCATAGACGATAAATTATGGCACACCCTGAACCCGTACAATCTCTTGATCGTAGAGACATCACATGCTCTCTACTTAGCCATGCTCTCTAATGTGTAAGAAGTGAGCCAACTTGGTGAGTCGGTCTACAATCACCCAAATGGAGTCATGGCCTCTGGAAGTGCATGGAATTCCAGTCACGAAATCTGTAGATATACCATGCCACTTCCACTCCGAGACCTCCAAGTGTTGTACCAAGCCTGCTGGTACCTGGTTCTCTGCCTGCACCTGCTGGAATGTGAGGCATCCAGAAACGAACTCTGCCATAACCTTCTTCATACCCAGTCACCAGTGCTGTCATCTGAGATCCTGGTACATCTTCGCCACTACTGGATGTACCGTTAATGGGGAATTCTGAAACTCTCTCAACACCTCCTCCTATAAAGCAACTTGTACCGTGGTACGTCCTCTGAAAAGGACTTCATTCTATCCTCTTAGAGAGAATCCATCAGGTGCCTATCCTGAGGATATCTGCGCACACCGCATCTCACAGTCAGCGTCCCCACATTATGCCTCTCTGACCCGCTGTAGTAGTGGAGGAGTGATTGTGAGTGATTAAAGAAAGGCTGAACCATCTCTATCCACGAAGGATATCTGCAAAGCAGCTAGCTGATCCATTGCCTCCTCGAGTAGCTGGATTCCCGTCCTCCTGCTAAGAGCATCGGCTAATACGTTCCCCTTTCCAAGAGTATATACTATCCCAAAGTCATAGTCCTGGAGGAACTCGAGCCATTGGCGTTGTCTCAGCTTTAGGTCCTTCTGCGAGAAGATGTACCTGAGACTCTAGTGGTCAGAGTAGACTTTAAAGAGCTCTTCAATCAGATAGTGTCACCACATCTTCAGAGCGAAGACCACTACTACTAACTTTAGGTCATGGGTAGCGTAGTTTTTCTCATGCTGCCTCAACTGACGTGATCCATAGGCGATCACAGACCACTCCTACATCAGGACACATCCGAGTATGGCTCTTGATGCATCGCAGTAGACTACGTACCCCACTCCCTCCTCTGGTAGCCTCAAGATAGGCGCACTGGTCAATCTCTGTCTCAGCTCCTGAAAGCTCTGTTGTCATCTGTCTAACCACACGAAGGGTTTCCTCTTCTTCTTCAAAGCTGAGAGTGGTTCCGCAACTCTTGAAAAGTCTGGGACAAATCTCTAATAGTACCCAGCTAGACCCAAGAAACTCTGCACCTCCGTCACATTCCTGGGTGGCTCCCAAACTAGCACTTCCTCGGTCTTCGCAGGATCCACCACAACTCCCACCTCAGAGATGACGTGTCCCAAGAAGTGGAACTCATGTAACAAGAACTGACACTTCGAGAGCTTCCCATAAAGCTGGTTCTCTCTGAGTGTGTCTAGTACAACCAGCAAGTGGTAGGCGTGCTCTTCGTCAGTGGTAGAGTATATCAAAATGTCATCGATGAGGACCAAAAAAAATAGATCGAGGTATGGCTGAAAGATCATGTTCATGAGACCCATGAACACTACTGGAGCATTGGTTATGCCGAAAGGCATAACCAAGAACTCATAGTGGCCATTCCGACATGTGATGGTCGTCTTCTGCATGTCCTTCTCTCGAACTATGAGATGAGGATAGCCTGACCTAAGGTCAATCTTCGAGAACCATCGTTCTCCCTTGAGCTGATCGAAGAGGTCGTCAATACTCGGTAGCGGTTACATGTTCCTCACGATCACCTGTTTTAGGTGACGATAGTCGACACAGAGTCGCAATCTCTTTTCGACCTTCTTAGCGAACAATATCGGGGAAGCCCAGGGTGAAACACTGGGTCGGATGAATCCCTTTCCCTACAAGTCCTCCAACTGTACCCGTAGTTCTCGAAGCACAACGGTGGCCATACGATATGATGAAGTGGATATCGGGGTTGTCCCGGTGTATAGGTCAATATAAAAGTCTACCTCTCTACGAGGAGGTAGTCCTGGAACATCGCCAGGGAAAACATCCGCATACTGATCCACCACTACAGGAAAACTAGGACTCTTCACGTCAACTGCTCCTAGGATGAGGCTAGCCAACTGATGAGTGATGGGCTGTCCTCTCCTTTGTGTGAGTCCATCATGTGCTACAAAGGCTCCCTTCTCGCCGGTGAAGGTGAACCTGCTCTCGTCGGTGCGTACACACCGCACCTTGCACAAAAAATAGTCAATCTGAGCAATGACTGTAGATAATGAATCCATTCCCATGATGAAGTCATAAGGCCTCAACGCTGCTACAAGAAGATCATAGCTGAAGATATCACCTCCTATAGTAAGCTCAAACTGCCTGCAACAGTGCATAATCGTCAAGTCTGCTCCCGTAGGAGTCTCTAGCCGTAAGGATCGAGCCAATGGCTCTGTCGGAATATCCGAGCTCTGAACAAGGGCAGCAATAATAAAATAATGACTTTATCCTATGTCTATAAGAACTATAGAAAGGGTGGAGTAGACATAGATAGTACCTTGAATCATCTCTAGCACGCCGTGGTCGTAGGCCTCTGCTTCCTGAAGCTGAGCCTGTCTCTGCCCGCTAGCTCCCTGTGGTCGGGGTGGACCTCATGGTGGTGGTGGTAAAGCCTCAAAGTACCGCCCACCACATAATGCTCAACTAGCTCCCATGCCTCGTCCGCCTGCTCTCGGAGGACCGCCACGGTCTACCCTCTACCTCTGCGTGGGTGGCCCCTCAACAATCTGCTGCTTCTCGGTACGGTGGGTCGGGCAGTCACGAGCCATGTGGCCCTGCCCGCCGCATGCATAGAACTGCCTACTCCTCGGAAGGCTGGCTCTACGCCGTGTGCCCCGCACCACTGAGCCAGTGTCCTGAGGTCGTCTTCCTGATGGTCTGGTCTGCCTGGACCCCTATGACATCTGTCGATAGCCAGCTACAGATGACTTTGCTATGTGCCGCCCTAAGGTTGGTCTCGCTGCTGGAGTAGGCTCAGCAAGAAAGATCCCTATGTGAGGAGCTCTCTCCAGTACTCCTGCATGCGTCTGAATGCTAAGGGAGATCATTGATTCCCTGATCACATGCCTCAGTCACTGCTCGAAGGTCCAGGAATGGAAGAATGGGTCATGTACCATGTCTGTCGAAAAGAGTGAGAGGTCATTAAATCTCGCCGAGTACTGGGCAACCGTCATGCTGCCCTGCCGCAGCTATTGAAGTTCCTGGATGCACACCACACAGAGGGTGGCTGGGACTAAATCTGAGTGGAATAGGCTCTCAAAGTCCATCCAGAGGAGTGATGCCTCATCGTGCACCTAGAGCATCATGATCCACCATCTTCCTGCTGCCGTGTATAGGAGGCTCGCTGTGAGGATCACCATGAGGTCAGCTCGTGTCCCCACTAACCTAAAAACTTGCACAACTGCCTCCATCCAATCCTCGGCTACCTGAGGGTCCATTTCCCTGTGGATTCTAGGCGGTATCTGATGCTAAAACTCATGCAGTGCACTAAGGTGATGTGCACTATCAGCGGCTAGGGCTGGTAGCATCAGTGGCTCGGTGGGTAGAGGTACCGTCGGTGCCTCCGCTTTCAAAGGGACCTGCACCGAGGCCTCGTCGCTTGGTGGGATGTCGTCTCACTCAAAGATCGGAACCCTAGCTGGCTATCGTCGTGGGGCCATCTTGAAAAGAAACAAGTGCGCCACGGTCAAAACAATATAACAAGTGAGCTGAAAAAAAGTAATCACAAAGAAAACATTTGAAACACACATGCAATCAATGTTTTCGTGCATTGAGTCGGAAATCAGAACTCAGGGTCCTGGTGTACATATACGTTATCCGCCACACCAACACTGGACTCCCTGTACTGATAACCACACTCAATACCCTTAAAAAAATTTCTTAACATATATGAAAGATCAGAGTTTAGAGTTCTGCGGTAGAACCAACTCCTCTGATAGAAATTTGTCACGACCCGTCTTTGGGACCCGTGTCGTGACTACCCTAAGCCTGCCTCCCATAGGCCATGGGCTGGCGACTAGCATAGAGGTGTAAATCCCAACAAAGGGGAAGTCATTGCCTTTATAAAGTAAAAAAACACCACATAGTAAGCAAGGAGAAGTAAAACTAAGTAAAACTGGGTACAAAAGTAGTGCGGAAAAGTAAGTAGGTCAGAATACAAACCCAAACTGAAAGTAAAGTATAACTGGAAAGAAAGTACAGAAACTGAAAGTAAAGGAGCAACGTCGAGCCATGCACTGTAATTCCCACCTGAAGGGTGGGTACAGATAGCCTCATCTTCCCCTTGGGTCCCGCTGTCCGCTCTATGTACGTTCCGCCCAGTGGTCCACCTCTAGGTACGGACTTGCTCCACAAGCCTCAACCACGATCAGTGATGTCCGTCATCTTCATCCAACACAACATAGTGCGGGCATAGCCCTTGCAGGGGTGAGTATATGCTACTCAGTAGGGACCCCGAGACCCCCGAAGGTCCCCCAGAATCCACAAAGGATAATCCACAAAGGATAGATACAATCACGAAGTAACATCCAACACTACTTAGGTATATACCCATACATATACCTAAGTCATCAATTCCAGTTCGGTTCCATCACCCGAGCCCAAGTTTGATCACGTCGACACAGGATAGTACAACCCAAACCACACAAGATAACACAACCTAATCCACATAGGAAATCAAGTCAATCATATTGATGATATTGATTGAATGTCAAGACTCAGCTCACACAGCTATACTTCTTCGTAAGGTGATAGAGATGATCAGATATAGCCACTAATTCATCTATGCTGGGACCCACGTAGGATACTAAACCAGCTAAGCTGTCGGACCCACATAGGATACAGACCAGCTACTCTGCCAGACCCACATAGGATAGCAAGAACAGATTCAAACACTGCCAGACCCATGTAGGATACAAGAACAGTAGTCATCATCGTCGATCCCACGGAATATTTCAGTATGGTCTTCATCGCTGCCAAACCCATGTAGGATTTCAGTACAGTCTTCATCACCACCAAACCCATGGAGGATTTCAGTATGGTCTTCATCGCTGCCGAACCCACGTAGGATTTCAGTGCAGTCTTCATCGCCATCGAACCCACAGATTAATTTAGTATGTTCTTCATCGCTGCCGAACCCACGTAGGATTTTAGTGTTGCCTTTATCGCCATCACACCCACAGATAATTTCAGTACGGTCTTCATCACTGCCGAACCCACGTAGGATTTCAGTGCAGTCTTGATCGTAGTCGCAACCAGCTCTAGGGTTCTCGCACAAAGCATGCTCAAATCTGAGAGGGTTCGCTCCACGAGCCAAGGGGGGTCGATACATCAACTGACACATAGTTCAAAGTTGATGTATCCCAAGGTTTCATCTCGACAATAGGAACTCAACGTGACAGACAGCGCGTCAATCGGACGACCTGTGTGAGAGTTATTGGATTTTTCGTTCCAGGGACCCGGTTGGTTTTTAAGACAAAAACAATCTGACCGCACTCCAACTGCATCCAAACCTTGATCGGAGTAAGAAAGAAGGTTCTTCTCACAAAGAGGAATCCAACAAAGTCGACGACACGTAAATCAGACGTCCGGAGCTCAAGTTATAAGAATTTCCACTCTGAGGGCACTGTTGGTTTCGTGTTCGAACCAACCCAGCCATACAAAAAGTTCTTCGAAACCTTGATTTGAATATACTGGAATGACCGCCTCGTTCCAAGTATCTCCACGCAACTGACGGTGCGTCGATCGGTGGTCCGTAGCCCAAGATATGGGAAAAAGAACGGTCCTGTTCGGTTTTAGGTGGTTTTGGGCCCAGACCGACCCGACCCGAGACCCCCTGGGTCAGTCCGAACCGGGTCGACCCGAACTGGGTCCAGTTCTGGCCTCTTAGGGCATGGATCAGCCTAGTGGGCGCAGCGTGGCCCAGCCCACCCGGCATGGCCCGGCCCGGCCTGGGCGGCTCGACCCGGTGCGGCCAGTTCGGCCCGGTGCGGCCAGTCCGGCCTGGGCGGCCGGTTGGCCTGGGCGGCCGTTTGGCCTGGCGCGGGCGCGCCCCAAATGGCCAGCTCGGTGCTGGCCGAGCCGATCGAATGGGGGGGGGGGGCTTTCCCCCTTTATTGAAACCACTACCCCAACATGGGGGACGCTCCTCTGCCAGCGGACGCGGCAGTGGGCACCGCGTCTTCCCCGGGTCCTGCGCGGCCGCCTGTTCCCATTCGCCTGCCACCGCGGCTTCAGTCGTGACAGTCCCTCTTGGCGGCACACCAGAATGCCCCCACCATTGGGTGGCTGGCTGGTGCCGGCCGCCGGCGACTCGTGTTGTCGGTGAAAACGGCGAGCCACTGGAGCCGCTCCGGTGGTCCTTTCTTGCTCCCATCTACGCGTGGGGTCATCTCGGGACCCGTAGATTACTGTAACGGCCTCCAATCGCTCAACGGTCGCGTTTCATTGTCACCCAACGTTCTGCGCATCAAGAACAAAGAATCGGTGGGTTCGGACTTGTTCGTTGTTCCGCACCCACCGCGTTAGTGGTTCAAACGAATTTCAACAATTTAATCATATGTCGAGGATATAATCCACATAAATTAAATTAAACTAAACCCCCTACCACGATGAAGTCGTCGAACGAGGTTTGTTGACAGAAAGGGATGTCACGGAGGACGGCATCGCGGAAGGAGGATCATCGGCGTTTCGGTACACGGAGTCTTTTCATCGATCTCCGACGAATCATCATTAATCGTCGTCCTTCTTCGGAGGTCAGTGTTCTTCATCGGTGACGGTGTGTTCTTCGTGTTCTTCAAGTAGGAATATGAGGATTCCAAGGCTTGACCAATTCCTCTCCAATCTTTCTCGCACAACGAAACAAAAATAATAAAATAAGGTGTTGCGTTATTTTGTTACTCATGCCATCCCTTATTTGAAATTCAAAATTAAAACACGATTCAATAAACGTATGTTGACCAATTAATGAGGCATTTAATAATCCAATTAAATGTGAGAGTTGACATGGCATTTAAGAGGGGGGTGCGGGTGAGTTACCAAATTAAATTCACGTGGGAGGTATAAGGGAAATAAAGGGGGTGGGGCTAGTGTGGTCCACACCTCACTAATATCCTACCTAGAGGAGTTAGGATATTGGTGGGTCCTAATCCAACCACCAAGCATAGTTTTAAACTACCTAGAATAAAAAGAAAATTTGTAGCACAATATTTTATTTTATTCATTAGTTAACCCATTTTATTAATAACCTCACCCGAGAAAACGCAACTCCGGAAAAGGTGTCCTTAAGTAATTACCAGCGCTGCGGTTTCATTGGTTCCCTCGGATTTCGATTCTGAGGACCGGTTCAAAAGTTATGAAAACCCGCTCATTTGTTCACTAAACGTACCCGAGATGAACTTCGAAAAAATGATTCCGGGCACACCGGGCCTCGGAATCAGGTGCCGTCAGAAACTGCGCTCTTGTAAAATCCCAAAGAAAATTAAGAAAGAATTTCCCTTGAATTTTACAGGTATTTACAGTTATAATTTTGGGATTTATCTGAAATTAAATTAAATTGTGGTGATACACAATTTTATTTTAAGAGGAGGTTATTTCCTCCAAGTGGATGTTAGGGGTGGGGCCCACACCCCACATAACCACCCATGAAAGGATTTGGTGTGGTGGGGACCACACGAACCCAAAAACTCTCACCTCCCCTCAACTCTCCATTAATACCCCTACTTTTTTTATTTTGAAAACTACTCATATTAATTATAGTGGAGCCTCTCCACCTCCCATCCATTGAATGTTCCAACCTATCTAATTAATATCTGCATTAATAAATTGGCACCTCTTTTGAATTAATTTAACTTTCATGGAAATTCCATTAAATTGGGAGCCTTTTATTTATTGTTCCTTAGGATGTTTACCATTGGGGAGGCTTTGGTGAATTAGAAGAGAGGTGATCTTTTTTCGACGAAAGAACACCGTTCTTCAATGAAGAACATCCCCGATGAAGAACGTGGAGGACTTATTCCAATGAACTTTCTTCCTCGGACGCACACCAACATCAATGAAATCCAATGTTGTCTTAAGATTCTATTCCTGTGTCATGACAATGACTCTTCCTCCCACGTTGACGGGATGACAGAGTTCTCCGTGACGTCGTCTTCTACGACCGCCCGACTTCCGCGATGCTCGTCTTCCGCGGCTTAATGACGTGCGGCGGTCAATTACGATGTAGGGGTTTTTGTATGTTCATTAAGTGAATAATTGTACCCCATTCATCGTTTATTTTACTGGGTTTACCATCGGCCATCTGCTACCACCTAACGCAGAGGGTGCGGTCCAAACGAAAACGGCCCGACGACCCTCCGTTAAATCCTTGTTTATTTTCATGAAGGAAGTGGTGTTGGAAGAGCCGGCGACGAGTGAAGGCGGTGGCCATGCGCCGGACGGGTGTGGAAGAACCGTGGCCCGCAACTGTGGGCTGCTCATCCAAAGAAGAACCAGAAGGCCATATCCTGCCGGGCTTGTAGAACCACATCACCCCACGGTGCCGCGCTGCAGAGGTCTGCGGCCCACACTCTGCGTGATGCTGCTTCGGCAGGCAAACATGACGCCTCGTCTGGCCCGGCCGGGTTGGAGGAGGCCGTGGGCACCGCCTAGCACTGCGTATAGAGGATAGAGGCCCGCCCAAGTAGACCGCTGACACTGGATAATCTGGCCGGCTTCAGCCAGCCAGTCAGGAGGGCGGTGCCGCCGGTTCGGGAAGTTGCCCCCCACCCCCCACTAAGCGTCGCTCGGCCAGTTGGCTGAGCCGCGACCAACAGCTGGCCGAACCGCACCAGCCGGGCTGGTCCACACCCTTGAGTAGGCCGTGGTATGCATTATCAGACTGGGATGACCCCTTTTTCGGGTTGGACCCGCGGAACTAGAACGAGACGACCAGCCATCCCACAGGGCTTGACGGGTCGGGCTCGTTTTCATTAACTGTGAATAACATCACGACCATGCATCCGATCGACGTGCCGTCTATGGAACTGGGACCCTTACGATGAGGAGATTTGTTTGAGATACTCTAAGTGAGTTTTGGACGACTTTGGAAAATGTCTAGGTTTGAACGAGTGTAATTCCAATCGGGCCCCTAGAAAGGAAAAGGCAATAACTCTCAGACCAGGCGTCCTATTGACGCGCTGTCTGTCGCATTGGGTTTCTTTTGACGAGATGGAATTTCATGATACATTATCTCCAGACTTCGTGATAGTTGATGTGTCGACCCTTTGGTATGAGGAGCAGACCATCCTAGAATCGAGCGTGCTGTGTGCGGGAAACCCTAGAGCTGGCTGCGACTGCGTCGACTTCTGTACTGGGATCCTCCGTGGGTTAGACACTGATGTCTAAAGTACTGGAATCCTCCGTGGGTTCGATGATGATGCCTACCGTACTAGAATCCACCATGGTTTTGACAACAATGACTATTGTTCTTGTATCCAATGTGGGTCTGACAGTTTGACCTATGTACTTGTATCCTATGTGGGTCCGGCAAAGTAGCTGGTCTTGTATCTTGTGTGGGTCTGACAGCATAGATGAATCAATGACTATATCTGATCATCTCTATCACTATTTGAAATATGTATATCTGTGTAAGATGAGTCTTGAATTTCAATCATTATCATCGATGTGATTGAATTCTTTCCTCTTTGGACTGGGTTGTACTTCGGCTCGACAGTTGGAGTCGTACTGTGGTTGATAACATAGATATGTGTATGGGAATATACCTAAGTAGAGTTGGTTGATACTTTGTCATTGTATCTTTATTTTGTGGTTTATCATTCTTGGATCATGGCAAACCTTCGGCGGTCTCTTGGTCCCTACTGAGTACTGTATACTCACCCCTGCATGAACTATGCATGCACTACATTGTGTTGGATGCAGACGACAGACACCACTGATCGAGGTAGAGACTTTTGGAGCTGGATGATACCTGGAGGTGGAACACTTGGCAAGACGT
Organism: Viscum album; assembly: GCA_963277665.1. Classification (NCBI taxonomy): domain Eukaryota; kingdom Viridiplantae; phylum Streptophyta; class Magnoliopsida; order Santalales; family Viscaceae; genus Viscum; species Viscum album. Next base: position 260,883,983 of record OY728121.1, on the reverse strand, counting down.
ACACAGAGCGGATGGTCGGACCTGGGGGGTTGAGGAGGCCATCTGCACCCACCCTTCAGGTTTGATTTCTGGAGTATGACTCAGTGGCTGCTGTTATACTTTACTGCAGTTGTAATAGATTTTTAGTTGTACTAGCTTTTCAGTTGTACTGTACTTACGGTTGGGCTTGTATTTCAAACCCCTTTCCTTTCAGCACATACTTTTGTTTTCAGTATTACTTAGTTCTTACTTATGTTTAATACTCCATTGTGTTGTTTACTTTTATAAAGGAAATACCTTCCCCTTCTTATCAGGGTTTACGCCTTTGGTGATGGTCTCCAGCCCCTGTCCTATGGAAGGGGGGCTTGGGGTAGTCACAGAACGGGCCCTGAGGGTAGGTAGTGACAAATTGGTATTAGAGGAGTTGGTTATAACATAGAACTCAGGACTCTGATCTTTTTTTTCTATGAAAAAATTGTGTTAAGAGTATTGAGTTTGGTTTTCATTCCAGAGAGTCCAGTGTTGTTGCGGCGGCTGATGTATCCGTACACCAGCACACTGACCTCTGATTTGTGACTCAGTGAACGAAAACACTAATTGAATGCGTGTTTCTCTTTAATAGTTTTCTTTGTGATTACTTTGTGTCAGCTCACTAGGTATACTGTTTAGCTATGGTGCACATGTTTCTTTTCAGGATGGCCCCACGAAGGCATCCAGCCAGGGTTCCGAGTTACGTACGAGATGGTATCCCACCGAGCGATGAGTCCTCGGTGCAGGGCCCCATCACAACGGAGGCCCCACCCATTCCACTTCCCGCAGGGCCACCGATACCAGCAAATCTAGTAGTAGAGAGTGCATGCTGCCTGGGTGCGTTGCATGAGTTCCAGTGATTGAGGCCGCCCAGGTTCCATGGAGAGACGGACCGAAAGGCAGCTGAGGATTGGCTAGAGGCTATCATCAAGGATTTCAGATTGGTAGGGACACTAGCCGACCTTATGGCGATCTTTTACACGAGACTTAATAACGCAGCAGTAGGTAGATGGTGGATTCTGATGCTCTAGGTGAATGACGAGGCATCACTTCTTCGGAAAGACTTCGAGAGTCTCTTCCGCTCGGTGTCTGTTCCAGCCACTCTTCGTGCGGTGCGGATTCAGGAGTTACTACATCTGTAGCAGGGAAGAATGACAGAAGCTCATTACTCAGTGAGGTTTACTGACCTCTCACTCTAATCAACAGATATGGTATGAGACCCATTCTTTAGGGCCCGGACTTTCGAGCAGGGACTGACACACTAGATCAGGGATTTGACGATTCCCCTCACCATCCCGATGTAGACAGGGGTGCTAGAGCGAACCCTTCTAGTAGAGAGATTTTCGCTGAGCCGTCAGCAGTGGCGAGACCCATCGCAGGGTGACACAAAACAAAGTCTTCTATAGCCAGCATTAGACAGATGTCGCAGGGGTCCAAGTGGATGAGGCCATCAGGTGGGTGACCTCAGGATACAGGTTCGGTTGTACGGGGCACACGAAACAGAGCCAACTTTACGAGGAGCAGGTAGTGCTATGCATACGGCGGGCAGGTCCACATGGCTCAGGACTGCCTTACCCACCATGCAGATGAGCATCAGACAGAAGAGGGACCTCCCAGGAAGAGGAAGTGGTTCGACCATGGTGGTCCGCCGGGAGCGGGCGGAAGTGGAAGAGGAGCTGGCCAAGTAGCGAGTGGTGGATGACGTTTCGAGTCTCTACCACCTCCAACACCAGGAGGTCCACCTAGACCACATTGAGCTAGTGGATAGAGTCGGGCTCAGCTCTAGGCAGTCGAGGCCTACGTCCATGGCGCACCTTAGATGATTCGAGGTACTATTTGTGTCTACTCAAACCTTGCTGTTGTATTTAGAGATACATTTTCGAGTCATTATTTTATTGTTGTTGCCTTTGTTTGGAGCTCGAATATTTCAACGGAGCCATTGGCTCGATCCTTACGTCTAGAGACTCTTACAAAATTAGACTCGATGATTACGCACTCGTTCCAGCAATGTGGTCTTACTATAGGAGGAAAGATCTTCGGCTGGGATCTTCTTTTAGTAGTGTCGGGGCCTTACGACGTCATCTTGGGTATGGAATGGTTATCTACAGTCCATTATTAGATATACTGTATTTGGAGCAAAGTGCAGTGTGTCCACACGGATGGGACCAGGTTCACCTTCACCGACGAGAAGGGAGCCTTTGCAGCACATGATGGACTTACCCAGAGGAGGGTGCATCTGATCACTCATCAGTTGGCTAGTATCATCCTCAGAGCGGTTGATGTGCGAAGTCTGAGTTTTCCAGTTGCGGTGGATCAGTATGCTGATTTTTTTCCTGACGATGTTCCAGGACTTCCTCCTTGAAGATAAGTGGACATCTACATAGACCTGTACCTCGGGACAACACATATATCTACCCTCGCATATCGGATGGCTCCCGCCGAGCATTGTGAGCTGTGGGTAAAGCTGAAGGACTTGCAGGGAAAGGGATTTATCCGACCTAGTGTTTCACCCTGGGATTCTCTGATTTTTCTCGCCAAGAAGGCAGACGGGAGCTTGTGACTGTGTGTCGACTACCATCACCTAAATCAGGTGACCGTGAAGAACAAGTACCCACTTCCAAGGATTGACGACCTCTTCAATCAACTCAAGGTAGCACAATGGTTCTCGAAGATAGACCTCAGGTCAGGCTATCACCAGCACAGATTTTGAGACGAGGATGTATAGAAGACGTTCTTCAGGTGTCGGTATGGCCACTACAAGTTCTTGGTTATGCCCTTCAGCATATCCAATGCTCCAGAATTGTTCATGAGTCTCATGAATAGGAACATCCAGCCATAGCTCAATTGGTTTGTCGTAGTTTTCATCGACGACATACTGATTTACACTACTACCGAGTAGGAGCACGCCTAACATTTTCGGTTAGTACTGGACACAATCTGGGAGAACCAGCTTTATGGTAAGCTCTCAATGTGCCAGTTATAGATTCTAGAAGTTCACTTCTTGGGTCACGTCATCTCAGAGGTAGGGGTAGTAGTGGATCTTGTGAAGATCGAGGCGGTGCTTTCTTGGGAGTCTCCCAGGAGCGTGACAGAGGTGTGGAGTTTCCTGGGTCTAGGTGGGTACTATTAGAGATTTTTTCCAGACTTCTCCAAAGTTGCAGCACCGCTATCAACCTTCACAAACAAGGGGAAACCCTTTGTGTGGTTAGATAGATGTCAGCAGAGATTTCAGGAGCTAAGACATAGATTGACTAGTGTGACCATATTGATGCTACCGAAGGAGGGAATTGGGTACGTAGTTTACTGAAATGTATCAGGGACCAGACTTAGGTGTGTCCTGATGCAGGAGTGAGTGGTGATCACATATGGTTCACGTCAGTTGAGACAGCATGAGCAGAACTACGCTACCCATGACCTGGAGTTATCAGCAGTGGTCTTCTCCTTGAATATGTGGCAACACTATATGATGGGCGAGTGCTATACAGTCAATTCTGACCACCAGAGTCTCAGGTACATCTTCTCGCAGAAGTACCTGAACCTGAGACAGTGGCGATGACTCGAGTTCCTCCAGGACTTTGACTTTGAGATAGTCTACAATCCTGGGAAGGGGAACATTGTAGTTGATTCTCTTAGTAGGAGATTGAGAATTCAGCTGCTAGGAGAGGTGACAGAGCGCTAGCCGCATTGTAGATATCCTTTGTGGATATTAATGGAGTATAATTTCTTCAGTCTCTCACAGTCACTCCTCCACTTTTTCAGCGAGTCAGGGGGGCACAGTGTGGGGACGTTGACTGTGTGATGCGACATGCTTAGATATCCTCAGGATAGGCTCCTAATGGATTTTTTGAAGGAGGGGAGCACATCATCCTCTTTAGGGGACGTACAATGGTACTAGTCACACTAAAAAGGGAGGTGTTGAGGGAGTTCCACACTTCCCCTCTAGCGGTACATCCAGGAGTGGAGAAGATGTATCAGGACCTCAGACGACAACACTGGTGGCTGGGTTTGAAGAAGGATGTAGTAGAGTTCGTTTCACGATGCCTCACTTGTCAGCAAGTAAAGGTGGATCACCAGGTACCGGCATACTTGGTACAACCCTTAGAGGACCCAGAGTGGAAGTGGGATGGGATATCTATGGATTTTGTGACGGGGCTCCGACGTACATCCAGAGGACATGACTCTATTTGGGTGATCGTAGACCGACTCAACATGTCGGCCCACTTCCTACTGATTAGAGATCAGGGATCAGTAAATAGCTTGGGACGCCTCTACATATAAAAGATCATACGAATTCATGGTGTGCCATCGACGATCGTCTCCGATCGGGACAAACACTTTACTTTCCATCCTTGGAAGGGGTTGCTGGAGGCATTTGGTACGTAGCTAAGTTTGAGCACCGCCTTCCATCCTCAGACGGATGACCAAACTGAGAGGTCCATTTAGACTCTCGAGGATATGCTCTATGCATGTGTCCTCGACTTTGGTCACAACTGGTAGGATCAATTACGCTTTGTGGAGTTTTCATACAACCACAGTTATCACTCCATCATCGGGATGGAGCCTTAGGAGGCACTGTACGGACAATATTGCAGATCACCTCTATGTTGGACAGAGCCAAGGGAGTCAAAACTTGTAGGGCCAGAGATGTTGCAGGCTACGACAGAGGAGGTACAGATCATCCACGAGAAGATGAAGACTGCATAGAGCAGACATAAGTCCTATGCTGATAGGATACAGAGACCACATGAGTTCGAGGATGGTGACCATGTTTTCCTATCAGTCTCAACTCAACGAGGTCTACAGAGATTTGACCGGGGCAACAAGTTATCTCCATGATTCATCGGAAATTTATAGGTCCTCAGTAGTGTAGGTGAGGTGGCTTACCGCCTGGCCCTTCCACCTCAATTGCATAGGGTGCATGCCGTCTTCCACGTATCTCAGCCGAGGAGATACGTGGATGACCCGTCCCACATAATCGATCATGGGGAGCTGGACATTGGTGATGGGGTGACTTTCATGGAGGTCCCAGTGGAGATCGAGGATCGATAGGAGAGGGTCCTACATGGACGGTCGATTCCTCTGCTGCGCATTCACCGGCAGCACGAGAAATTCTTGGAGAGCTAATGGGAGCGGGAGGCTCAGATGCAAGCTCAGTACCCCCATTTGTTCCCCTAGTTTGTGTTGTAGCTTTATGGGGATGTAAATCCCTATGGAGGGGGTAATGTAAAGACCCAGAAATTTCATGGATATAATTTTTTAAAATAATTTGGAATTTTACGAGTCTACAGTTTCTGACGGTGCCTGATTCCGAGGCCAGGTTTTCCCGAAATCAATTTATGATGTTTTTCTTGGGTATGTTCAGTAAAAATATGTGTGGGTTATTCTATCATTTCAATAGGTGCTCGGAATTGAAATCCGAGGACACCAATGAACTCGCAGCACCGATATTCGCTTAAGGGGACCATTACCGCAGTTGTGTTTTATGCAAGCCGAAAGTTATAATTTGTGGATTTATCATAAATTAAATAAAATTGTGGTGATACACAATTTTATTTTAAGAGGAGGCTATTACTTCCAAGAGAAAGTTAGGGGTGGGGTCCACACCCCACATAACCTCCCTTGAGAGGAATTAGTTTGGTGGGTCCCACATGAACCCACAACCTTTCACCTCCCCTCAACTCCCCATTAATACCCCCACTTTCATTATTTTGAAAACTCATATATTTAATATTGTGAAGCCTCTCCACCTCCCACCCATTGAATGTGAAAACCTATCTAATTAGTATCTGCATTAATTAATTATCACCTCTTTTGAATTAATTTTAATTGCTTGGAAATTCTATTAAATTGGGAGCCTTTTATTTCTTTTGTTTTGGTAAGTTTAAAATTGGAGAGGCACTGGAGAATTAGAAGAGAGGTGATCCTTTTTTGAAGAATAACACTGTTCTTAAATGAAGAACATCCCTGAAAAAGAATGCGGATGACTTCATCCAATGACTCTTATTCCTAGGACACACCTAGACGTCAAGAAAATCTACGTCCTCTTCAGATTCTCTTCCCGCGTCACGATAATGACTCTTCCACCCACGTTAACGGGACGAAAGGGTCCTCCATGATGCCGTCTTCCATGATGCATGACTACCGTGATGCTCATCTTCTGCGGCTCGACGACGTGCGATGTTAATTACAAGGTAGGGGTTTTGTATATTCTTTTAGTTAATAATCGTACCCTATTCTTCGTTGATTTTACTAGGTTTACCCGCGGTCATCTTCTACCGCCTAACGCAGAGGGCGCGGGCCGAAAAAACATGGCCCGGTGACCCTCTGTTAATCCTGGTTTATTTTCTGGAAGGAAGTGGTGTTGGAAGAGGCGGCGATGATTGAAGGCGGCGGCCGCACACCGACCACGTGCGGAAGAACTGCGGCCCGCAACCACGAGCCGCTCAACCAAAAACGAATTGGCCGGCTGTAGCCGGCCATGCTGGTCGAACCGCGATGCCCCATGGTTCCACGCTATGGAGGTCTGCAGCTTGCACTCTGCAGGCTTCTTTGGAAGGCGAACCGGACGCCTCGTCGGCCGACCGGGTTGGAGGTGGTCGCGGCGCTGCCTAGCGCCGCTTGTGGAGGACAGTGGCCCGCTTGCACTGGAGAAGCCGGCCGGCTTCGGCCGGCCAGGCAGGAGGGTGGAAACGCAGGTTCCTGAAGTCACCACCCCCCCCCCCCCCCCTCTCCGGGATTCTCAGCCAGTTGGCTGAGCCACGACCAACAGCTGGTCGGACCGCGCCAGCCGGGTCGGGCCACGGCAGCCGAGCCGCACCCCACCATGTCGAGTTGGGCCACCTTCCACGGGCCGGACCGTGCCCCACTGGGATAGGCCGCACATTATCGGGATGGGCCGAACCCTTAGCTAGGTCGGACCCGCCGAGCTATAAAGGGCCGACCCGCCAGCCCACCGGGCTTTATGGGCCGGGCCCGTTTCGCTTTAATGTGAATAACAGCACGACCGTGTGTCTGATCAACGCGCCGTCTGCGGCACTGGGACCCTTACGAAGAGGAGGTACTTTTGAGATACTCTAATTTAGTTTTGGATGACTTTGTGAAATGGCCAGGTTTGGAACGAGCATAAATCTATCCGGGCCCCTGTAATGGAAAAGCCAATAACTCTCTGACCAGCCGTCTGATTGACGGGTCGTCTGTCGCATTGGGTTTATTTTTATTGCACAAAACTTCGAGATAAATTAACTCTACACTTCGTGATAGTTTATGTATCAACCACTTGGCTCGAGCAACAGACCCTCTCGGAATCGAGCGGGCTGTGTGTGGGAACCCTAGAGCTGGTTACGACTGCGTCGACTTCTGTACTGGGATCCTCTGTGGGTTCTGCAGCGACATATACTATACTGGAATCCTTCGTGGGTTCGATGACGACTACTACCGTACTGGAATCCTCCGTGGGTTCGATGACGATGACTACTGTTCTTGTATCCTGTGTGGGACCGGTAGTTTGAACTCTGTACTTTTATCCCATGTGGGTCCGGCATAGTAGCTTGTCTTGTATCCTGTGTGTGTCCGACAGCTTAGCTGGTCTTGTATCCTATGTGGGTCCGATAGCTTAGATGAATAAGTGACTACATCTGATCATCTCTATCACTATTTAAAAGATGTATATTTGTATGAGCTGAGTCTTGACTTTCAATCTTTGTCATCGATGTTATTGACTTTTTTCCTGTGTGGACTGGGTTGTACTTGGGCTCGAGAGTTGGAGTCATACTGTGGTTGATAAATTAGGTATGTGTATGGGCATATACCTATGTAGATTTGGTTGATACTTCGTAATTGTATCCTTCTTTTGTGGTTTAACCTACGTGGGTTCTGGGAGACCTCCAAGGGTCTCGGGGTCCCTACTGAGTACCGTATACTCACCCCTGCACGGGCTATGCCCGCACTACGTTGTGTTGGATGCAAACGACGAACAACATTGATCGAGGTAGATACCTACGGTGCTGGACAATACCCAGAGGTGGACCACATGGCGAGACGTACACGGAGCGGATAGTCAAACATGAGGTGATGAGGAGGCCATCTGTACCCACCCTTCAGGTGGGATTTCCGGAGGACAACTCAGTGGTTTCTTCTTTACTTTACAGCAGTTGTACTAGCTTTTTAGTTGTAGTAGCTTTTCAGTTGTATTGTACTTACTTTTGGGCTTGTATTTCCGGCCCCTTTCCTTTCATCACTTACTTTTGTTTTCAGTATTACTTAGTTCTTACTTCTGTTGTGTACTATGTTGTGTTGTTTACTTTTATAAAGGCAACGCTTTCCCCTTTTATCGGGGGTTTACGCCTTTGGTGCTAGTCGCCATCCCCTATCATATGGAAGGCGAGCTTAGGGTAGTCCTGGAATGGGCCCCGAGGATGGGTCGTGACACAAGTGTCTTTTATTACTGCATATCAAGTACAAAGATAGAAAGAAACCACAACAATGACATTAACGAAGCTAGAAGCATCATGAACAAAGGCCTCTATGCCTGAAACTAGTCCCGCTCCTGTCCACCTGCTTCCAGAGCTCCGTGGTCGTGTGATTCAGCTGCCTAATGTTGTGCTCTCCCCTATCTACCTATTCCCTACGGTTGGGGTGGACATCCTGGTGGTGGTGGTGGCAACACCTCGAAGTTTTTTTCACCATGAGCAGCAGGGCCAGCTCCCCCTGTCACGTCCGCCTTCACCCTGTGGACCATCTCGATCGAACCTCTACCTCTGCCTAGGAGGTCCTTCATCTACATGTTGATCATATGTACGATGGGTCGGACAGTCACGTGCCATGTGACCATGCCCGCCGCAGGAGTAACATTGTCTGCTCCAGGTATGTCTGGCTCTGTCTCAACTCGGGGTGCCCCGCACAACCGATCCGGAGTCATGCAGTCGATCACTTATAGGTCTGGTCCTCTTGGACCTCTGCGTCATTTGTCTACTGCATGCTGCAAAAGACTCCGCTACATGTCGTCTAGTGGTGGGTCTCGCTTATGGAGACTGCTCAACAAGGAAACTCTCCACTAGGAGGGATCACTGCAACACCCCAGTCTATATCGGGATGCTGTGGGAGACAACTGAAGCTCTAATCTCTCGCCAGAGTCCCTGATCGAAGGTCCGGGCCCTGGAGAATGGGTAACCTACCATATTAGTGGATTATCGTAAGAGGTCTATGAACCTCACTAAGAATGGGTCACGTACCATATCACTAGCTCCTTCATACGCACCACTCGAAGGGTGGCTGGTACAAACATCGCCCGGGATAGGCTCTCGAAGTCTTCCATAGAAGTGATGCCTCGTCATGCATCTGGAGCATCATGCACCACCATCTGTCTGCTGCTGGCTGAAGGAGGATGGAAACAAGGATCACCATGGAGTCGACTGGTGTCCCTACCAGTCTAAAGACTCTCACCATAGCCTCCATCCAATCCTCAACCACCTGTGGGTCTGTCTCTCCCCTGAACTTGGGTGGCCTCTGACACTGGAACTCATGCAGTGCGCTCAAGCGGCGTGCACTCTCTACTGCTGGGACTGGTGGAATCAGGTGGCCAATAGGAAGTGGTATTCTTAGTGCCTCTTCTGGTGACTCAACTGGAATAGGGCCCTGTACTGAGGGATCGTTGCTCGGTGGGCTGTCAGTACGTATAACTCTCAGGGCTGTAGCTGGTCGTCCGCGGGGTGGAATACTGAAAGAAACGAACGCGACACGGTCAAAAGACTATACCTGGTGATGTGACCTGGTTTGAGCTGACATAAAAAACTCTTTTGAAAACACATATTAAATTAGTGTTTTCGTGCACTGAGTCGGAAATCAGAAGTCAGGGTCTTGGTGTATGCATACGTTGGCCGCCGCACTAACACTGGACTCCCTGAACTGAAAAATCACAATCAGTACCCTTAACTATATTGGTTCACAGAAAGAATATATCAAAGTCCTATGTTCTGTGGTAGAACCTACTCCTCTAATACCAATTTTCCATGACCCTTCCCCTAAGGCCCGTATCGTGACTAACCCAAGCCCATCCTCCATAGGCCAGGGGCTGGAGACTAGCACCAAAGGCATTATTCCATAAAACTGGGAAGGTAATGCCTTTTTAAAATGAGAAAACACACAACCAGAGTACAAGAGAAAGAAAACACTATGTAAAGTTGTATAAAAAGTGTGCTGAAAGTACAAAAGGGTCCGAAAATACAATCCAACAAAAATGTACAGCTACAATTGAAAAAAGTACAACTAAAAAAGACAAACTACTGAATAGAGAAAGCAGCCCCTGGATCGTCCTCCAGGTTCCTACCTGAAGGGTAGGTACGGATGTCCTCCTCAGCACTCTGCGTTTATCGGTCCGCTCCTTGTGCCTTCATTCCGAGTGATCCACCTTTGGGTACCGTCTACTCCTAGTGCTCTGAGCCTCCGTCAGCGCTTTTCGTCATCTGCATCTAACACAACGAGATGCGGGCATAGCCCATGCAGGTGTGAGTATAACGATACTCAGTAGGGTCCCTAACACCATCATGGTCTCACAAAATTCAACAAGGATAAACCAAAATGCATAATTTCAACGGATAACCATTACTTGGGAATATACCCATACATATACCTAAGTTATCAAGTAACTCGTCTCAATCATGAGGAAAACACAAAGGTCATTGACTCAGCTCAAACCAGGATTTTTATTATAGATCCATGGCTGCTGGAGAAATCATCCTCTGTTGAGTATAGTGGCCCAGTCATGACTCTGAGGCGCTACTCACTAACCTTAGACTGCTGAGATACTACTGCTGTCGAGTACCGTGGGTCTGCTTCCAAACCGGGCGCTCCTCCACTGTGTATCTACCGCCAAACCAAGCGCTCCCCATAATAGCCATCAGAGGTACTCCTTCTGTCGAGTACCACGAGTCTAATTCCAAACCACGCACTCCATCCGCTGTGGCTCTGCCACCAAATCGGGTGCTCCATCCATTGGGATAGTCGAATCACTCTGAGTCGAATCGGTCCACCAGTCGTAAGGTCTACAACTACTAGGAATCCACACTATGTCTACTCGTCTCCAAGAGGATATGCTCTAAGAGAAACTGGTTGATACTCTAGTTGTCCCTAAATCATAGGTGGATGTATCTCAAAGGATCTCCACATAAAAGGGGTCTCAACGCAAAAGACAGCGTGTCAATCGGACACCCGGTCTGTGAGTTATTAGCATTTTAGTCCCGGGGGCCTAGTTGGATTCGTGTACGAACCAAACTGACTGTGACTCAACTATACCCGAACTCTAGTGGGGTTTACACATATGGACGACTATGTTACAAGAATACTGGCACCACTAACGATTATTCAAACGGACATCCGGTGCGAAAGATATGGTCCAAGAAGGAAAAGGGGTCAGTAATGGGCCCAGGTATGGTCCGACCCGGTCTGGGTCGATCCGATCAGATTCGCTAGGTCTGACCTGACCCATTCAGTAGGTCATCCCGCTATGTTTTGACCCGTTCCGCTGGACCCGGCCCATCAGACCGCGAGGGTGGCTCTGCCCGAATGTCGCCACGTAGGCGGCTCAGTAACTTGGCCTGGGAGACCGAGCATGTTCGTCCAGCGACACCATGGTGGCGCCATGGGTCGGCTAAGTAGGCTGGTGGCTGGGAGGCCAGAAGGAAGCCCGCGCGTGGCACAGGTGGGCTGGCTGGTCACCGACAGGCCGCAGGTGCACCGAGCAGGGCGCCGGTGTGCGGGGAAAAGCATGCGGGTGCCGGGGAGGGTGTTGGGAATCCAGGCAGGGTGTCAGGCACCAGGCTAGCCATGGTAGGGGCGCAGGGTGCTAGGCAGTGGGCCGACATGACCCAGATGTCCAGAAAGCACGTGAGTGGGAACTGGGTAGCACACAAAGTCACCGGGCAGCGGCGCGGGGCATGACGGCATGCGGGTTGGCGATGCGGGGCGTGGTGGTGCGCAGGTAGGCGGGTTGCGCGGTGGGGCACGAGGGCCTCGGGCAGCGAAATCTTCATTCTCCATCTGCGTCACCATCACCTCAGTGCCATGCCATTGTAGAATCATCACAAAAAGAACAATGGAGGTGTCGAGCCATGTTGGTTTGGCCCGCACCCTCCGCGTTTAGAGTGGTAGCATTCAGTTCACATGAACGAAGCTCAACAATTAAAATACATCACTTTGTATCAATCTTCATTTGATGCTGAGAAGAAGAAAAGAGAAGCATCATCACGCAACAACCCCTACCTCATTTGGCGTTCATAGATGAAGTCATGGGAAAAAGGCGGGCGTCGATTCTTCATCCGCCGCGTTCGTCACGTCCTCCCAACATAATATTGTGCGTCAGAAAGCATCCGGGGTAGAAGACCGAGGAAGAAGCTTCGCAGCATTCATCGCATTCTTCGTTGGGAGGAGGAAGCATTCTTCGTTGGAGAGATATTTCTCCAAGTTCTTCCACGCTCCACCAAGAAGAAAGTTCCAACCCAAAATAAAATAATAGACTAACTATTATTTTAATGGTTTTACATGAATTCAGAAGAATTTGAATTGAATGAATTAATTCATAGAATTAATGGTGGAGAGTTGGAAAAATAAATGGAGAGAGGGAAGGTGAGGAGGATCCCTAATTAATTGTGAGCTCCATGCGGTTGAAGGTGGTTAGATATGTTAAGGAGCTTGGGTGGGCCCCACTTTAATTAAATCCTCTAAATGGAGGTTATGTGTGGGTGGGACCCACCACCATAACCTCTCATGGGAGGTTATGGTGTGGTGGCCCCCACCTCCAACATCCCCTTGGATATTTTAACCACCTCAAATAAAAATAAGCCACAAACTTATTTTTATTTTACATTATTAAAGAACCACAAAAAATATCTTCCACTCTCGATAAAACGAAACTATGGTGAAGGTCTTACTAAGCAATCACTGGCGCTGTGAGTTCAATGGTGCCATCATATTTCAATTCCGATTATCGTTTCAAAGGTTATAAAATCTCAAATGTACATTTACTGAGCGTACCTGAAAAAAAGTTCAGAAAGTTATTATCAGTCACCCTCAACTAGCGCTGGTTGAGGTTAGGCCCTTTATAGGTGAAACACACCCAAACGAACCCTATGGTACTCATATATTTTTAATCTGATTCACCGTTTAGATGTTATGAATTTTACAATAAAATAATTGTCACTTTATTATTTTATTTGTGGCCAAAAACTAACTTTTTCTAGTGGCCCGTGCCCGCCAAAGTTAGAAACTTCTTAAATAAAGCATGCCCTCATGAGTTCAGTGGTGGTATTGGATTTTTAATATGAGCTACTGTTTGTGTGTTATAAGCATTTGAAAAATAAAATAATTCATTTCATTATTTTATTTACAGTTAAGCCATTTTTGGGATTTCTCACACGAGGCCCATGATGGCTAAACTTAAGTCGCGCCTTGGGTAAACCTACCATCCTGAGCACAACAGTGCCTAAGATTTCTGATCTGAGTAACCATTCAAGATTTATTCCACTTTTTCAGGAAAACTGCTTACGAGTGTTAATTTAAGCTTAAGAAAACTTCGGCGAATCCTTCTGGGCACCCCGGGCCTCGAAATCAAGCGCCATCAGAAACTGTGGACTTGTAAAATGTCAAAGAACTTACGAAAAAATATTCCTTGGAATTTTAGGGTCCTTAAAATATCCCTCCAATGAATTAGTTAATCATTTTATCTCAGGAGATACCATTTATGGTACATGGGAGGTTATCTTATGAATGTTATGCTAAGACGTCTCAGTGATTAGGCTGGACTTATGATTATGATATCTTGATTTATATTGTGACAAAATTCCTTTATTTCCTCAATGTTATCATGTTATATAATGGTTCAATATTCATGTTTTTTATTCTTTTATATATTCAATTAGTTTCATCATGTTATGCATTGATTATTACCTTAGTACGAGTTATAACTCAAACATTTCTTATATACATCTATTGGTTATCCCATGTTGTTTTAGAAGTGAGATAAAACTTTTAGATTGCAATAACAATATTTTATAAAACGCTGAAAAAATAGTTTAATAAACTAATTAGCTCAATAGCTTTATGAAAATGCAAAACATATCATTAAGTGAATTTAGATATATCATTTTTTATGTTTAAATGTGATTATAATAAATTATCTGTTGAATGCATGGGTATGAATTTGAGTAGATTAATTATTAATTACTTGGATAATAGTCCTACATAGTAAATAAAATTTATTCATTTTTTTTTGAAATAAGAAACCAATTTTTAGAAGTTATTTTATACATTATAAGGGATTTTAATTCAAAAAATGTATTTTATTTAATTTTGTGTGTGGAAATTATTATTAATTTCAAAAAATTTTATAAATAATATTTATTACAAATAAATTCATTTATGAAATCAGAATATCAAAATTAATATAGGGTTAAATTTTGGGTTTTTTCTCTGAAATGACTGATTTTTTCGTGAATATTTGAAATTTCATTTTTTTCAAATAATCTTAATTTCTTACAATAAATAATGTAATATATAATAACAATTAAATTTTTTATATGGTAAAAATATATATACAATCAATTTAATTATTTATGATAAAATTAACTCTATTTCAATTAGAAATATTCATGATGTTGATATACGATATTTTTTATGCTTTAAAAATCATATTTCTAAACAATACTTTAAATTTCATTTTTAATATTTATATTAATATTGATTTCAATAACTATTGGATATTGAGTATTAAAAAATTGATATCATATTTTGAATTAGGATGAACATATATGATAATTAGGACCACTTTATTGTTAAAAATTATCAATAGTAACTGTGGTAAACAAAAATTTCATAATAACTGTAAATTAGGAAAAACATAATAAAATAATGTCATAAAGTCTCAAAATCAGCCAAAAAATACGAATTTATTTCTTCTTATGAGAGTTATTCGACCAAATTCATCCAAAATTCTAATATATGGAATTTTTGTGCCATTTTATCATCATAATGACCTATATAATCATTTATGTAATGAAAATTACAAAATCTCACTATCCTGCATTTAATTTAATTTTTTGTCTACATTGGGATTAAAGAATTTTATTAAAAATATAATAGATCATTTTTTTATTATTATTTTATTTTAAATTTTATTAAATGGTATGATTGCATTAAATTATTACACAACTAAAAAAATATAATTTTTCAAATATTAAAAATATTAATAAATTAATATGAAAATAATAAATGTAAGAGAATCTGGTTTAATTACTTAGTTATACGAATTAAATAGATGAATATATCATATTAGGGATGAGTAAATGTATTAGATTCTAATTTTATTTTAACATAGGGTCTCGAATGTAAACAATAATAAATAGGTTAAAGAATGAGAGTAATCATATTTTTAAAAAATAATATATTATTAAATTATTTTGAAATGTTAAAAATCTGGAAAGTAGTTGATAAGAAATTATCAGAAAATTCAACCCTTTTCAATTTATGATCCTATATTAACCTTATTATTAGATTTATAACACTTTAACAATGAAAATTTTGTCACCATGGTCAATGGAAAATTTAAGTAACAGACCTTAAACATTAAATATTATAGTAACATTATAATAGAATTCAATTCTTTGCATTCCCAAAGATCTTTTAAGATTATATTTGTAGAGAATTAGTTCAATAATAATAAAGAATATACCCATACATTACATGTGAATATTTGTACACGTCATCCATTTATCTAATAAAAGAAAATTATTATAGTAGAATATTTTTTATTTTTATGAAATAATGTCATGACATTCATCTTTCCCTCATCTATACCACAAATCATCCTTATTCCATTATTAAATACATTTTAAAATATATGATGAACTCGAAATATAATTAAGGGGCATAAATATTAGGAAACATATAGTCCTGTGAAAAAAATGCATAAAATACCTAACATTGTCATATTATTCATTGTTCCTATAAAAAAAGTTGTTGAAACATGAATGAAACACACCTTTTTATAAAATTATTATTTCAAAACACATTTAAATAAGAAAAAAAATATGTAGGAAATTTTAGAATAATTTTCATAACACAGATATATATTGAGTAACAGACAAAGTTTCATATGGATTAAACATCCTTGTTATAATTGGTATATCATTCATAGTATATTCCTGTGATCTCTTTGGATAAATATAATAGGTTAAATCCTTAACATATTTTAAATAGAAATCCTTATGTATTTTGAAATTCTCATTGGAGAAACATAATCATTTACCCCCTTTTATTTACACATTTTAATGGAGAGATATAATAAGATCACTCACATTTAGTTTGTAATATAACCTCATATCCCCATAAAAAACCATGAACCATTACAAAATACTTAACTCATTTCATCTAAAAATGTTCCTTTCACATATATAAAAATTTTATAAATAATGAGAAACCCCTTTCCATTAAAACACATCTTTCAAAACTAAAATTACTAATTTAATAAGATGGAAGGTATTTATATTCATAAAACATGATATCATATAATGGAATAAAAACATAAAATATTTTTTATTGTGGTGGGAAAATCTGTTGTCACCATATATGTTAAAAAATAACATTCCTCATGTCATTTGTAATGAATGTTAAAACAATTCGTAAAATTATTAATTTTAAAAAACATTCAATGACAGTAAGAATAAAAATAATGTTTCCATTATAATTAAATGATCCCCACATAAATACATTAATAAAATATTTTTAAAATTTGTAGATTAAATAAAAATAACTTATTAATGGAAATATTAAATGATTATTTTTTAAAATTATGTTTTTTAAATAAAATCTTAATAGAATTAATTATATTAAAAACATTATGATGAAGTAAAATATGGTCATATAATACCTGTATAATCTCTATAAGTATAAATCAATATTTTACTGAAAATATTTTAATGTACATCTTAATATATGAGAATGATTTTGAAAATAAATCATGAAGACATTTATGATGATGTTTTTAATGAAACGTTTCTCTGAATGTTAGTATGAATCATCACACATGTTCTCTATCATCCATTATAATAAATTTATGTTAATTATTTAATTTATGAATAATTTTTTAAAATATTAATAGTATTTTTATTTTACTTACTTCTATGTTTTATTCGCATACAAAATCAATTATGTTCACATCAGTTGTATTTTTGATATTCCCCTCATATATCCAAAATGATTTGGTAGGTCAAAAATTGTAAAAGGTGCCATTATTCAATAATATATTAAATAATAATAAATAAATAAATAACATTCATATAAATTAATAATAATTTTAAAACCAATCATGGTAAATGGTATGGAAATTAAACTATTTTACAATAATGGAGATGATAGGTTGTATACACAAATGAGTTTTGTTTCCATTTTTCATCGACAATTATTTAAAGTATGTAAGTATAATGTTTTCTATCTAGGGGGATAATAATATAATAAATATATTATAATTTCATTAGTTAATATAATATCTATATTTCTTTTTCTTTTGTGATGATGAATCAAATCACATCACTTTGTGGAGATAGTAGTCCAATTGTACGCACGAACGATAGTATAATATTCCATTGTATAAAAGGTATGAAAATATAGTATGTATTATAATAATAGGATGATATATATGTCTTTAAAATCATATATAAAACAAAAAACCATTATTAAAAAAATCCAAGAGAGACAGTGATGGAAAATGAATTACATTGGTTTGTGAGGCGGTAGTCTACCATGAATACAAATGATGAATTAAATTTTAATTTGATGGAGGTTTGAGATATATATCCATCATTAAATTAACATAAAAATATATTAACATATATATATATTATTTTATTTATTATTTTAGTATAGTAAATTATTGATTTATATAAACAGAGGAAGAGATGAATCTCAAATATTAGGTTAAAAACGGTACCTCTTCTTTTCCAAGTCTCCTTTTATAATACCTATAAAAATATTAGTATTCCAAATATAAGGCCTCCAGATCCTATCTGGGGATTATAGTAATTGTTTTTTTTTCATTGGTTGATCCAAAATAATTATTTGTGAAGTATTGAGAATAAGCACTGATCTTATATATAATAGAGGACGAATACTCTTTGAATTTAATTGAAATTAATTTAAAATAAATTAATTTGTTATCCAAATTAAAAAAATTTCATAATATTTAAGTATAATAAGAGGATGAGTCAAAATAATCTCACATACTAAGTGTTGTACATTTTAGATCAAAATTGTAACCTTATCATTTTTTTTAAGACTGTGTAAACCCTTTTGAATATTAAGGTCGTATTAAGGGCTTATTTTCCATAAGGGATAAAAATGATAATATAAAATGAAAAAGACCATAAATTGACCGAGATTTAAGTAATTAACCATATATCATTTATTTGGCCAAATATAAGATTTTATTTAATATTAAATAATTTAATAAAAACAATTTATTATAAAATATCATTAAATTCAATTTTTGAAATATTCATTTAATTTGTCTTTCATAACCTTAATAAAAAGATTGAATTCGAATCCAACTCATCCATACCTCAGTAATATGATTTTTTTTCAAATTTCACATGTTTCAATAATCCAATAAAATTATAATACATGTAAAATTTTAATATTATATATTTTTTCCATTATTTGAAAAATTTCTACATCAATGTTCTATGAGAAATAAAGGAAATAATTTTTCATAAAAAATTACAAATAAATTAACATGATAAATATATATAATTTATATTTATAGATAATTTTTATACACGAACATGACCTCTTCTTATTCAAATGGTAAAAGTATTGTAGTTACAAAAAAAAGAATGGGAAATTTTTTACATTTTGTTACATAATGCATTATAATGTTTATACTCACATCCCAATGGAAAAAAGAGTCTATATATTTATCCTCTATAAGATTTTGGATGTGGAATTTGTATAAAATAAGATTACATTAAGTGTTATAATCATTATTAAGTCCGTATCATTTTATTTTAAACCTAAATTATCTGATTTTCCTTTTCTATGTTAAGAAAATGTTTTATGGTAACAATTTATATTGACCCAAAATAAAAGAGAAACCTTTTATAAATGTGATACCAGAAATTCCAAATATGGAATATTTTCTTAAAGATTTTAATAACCAGCGTGGATGAATATAATTTAATATTAATCCATCAAAAATAAATGAAAAATTGTTTTTCAAAATAATTCCACTAATTACTTATAAATTTTTTTAATGAATTCAATTATAAAAATAATTAGAAAATTAAATTATTTAAAATAAAAATTAATTTTTGTAATTGTTAATAAAAAATTATAATGTGATTTTTTTACTTTATTAATTTTTATAATAAAATAAATTTCTCATTTTTATTTAATATGAATCACAATTCACTAAAAATGATAATATTCCATGAAAAATCTCCAGATGACACTGTATGAAAATTTTGATATTCTTATTTCAATGATAATAAAAATTTTATTGAATTTTATTTCTATATGTTTAGGAAATGAATTTTATTAATCACTCACAAAATAAAATTAAATACCATTCTAAGGCAAAAAAAAACATTGCAAAAAAAAAATTGGGTTTACTAAAGAATGAGTTATTATTTCGAAAGAATTAATCTACAAATTTTTATTGATTATAATATATATATATATATATATATATATTTCAATATGTATTTAATACAATTAATACATAATTATTTGACACCTTGGTTATAAAAATAATATTTATATAATAATAATATTGGAAAATTCATTTAAGATTGTAATTGTGTTTCAAACATGTTTTCAAACATAATCTCCTTTTTTCAAAATCAAAGTTTATTACATTCTCACCAAATTTTGAAAATATATTCCTCTCTAATTTAAATAAATATTAATTTCTATGGTTTTTACTTTACAAAAATATAGAGTTGAAATCCCATATTATAAAAGGGATTAATAAAACTAACACTCGAAAAGGAAGAAAAGGGAATTACAATGGTCATATTTGAAAAACACATAACTTGGCAATGATTTCAGAAAAAGATGGTTGAATGTCAAGACATGCACATTGAATTATAAAATTACCACCCAATTAATGATAGATTAAGATATATAACATGTTCATGACTATGCTAACTATCACAAAAAAGTACATCTAGGATGGGTTCGATGGCCATTGATTTCTCAAAAAGAAATATACTAAGATATCATTTTCTCAATATAAATTTCATACATTTGAGGGATATATAAATATAATAAAATCTTAATAAATTATACATACATAAAATGAATAATTTCATCATTTTAAAATTTTATACCACAATATCATCTACCTCTCTGAATGTTATAAATTCACTATGTTTTTTCAAGCATGATGCACTAAAATCAACTTGTGACAGATAACATAATTTTTTAAATGAAAACAGATTAATATTATTTTATTTTAAAATCAACTAAATATAATGGGTCACTTTTATTTAATAAATAGTAAGAATCTTATCTACTGGACGGTCATGCAAAAAAATAAATAAATATAATATTTCTAGAAAAAGTTAAGATAATACCCAAAATGAAGAAACAATCATATGATGGAATACCACATTAAGGACAATATCTGGAATAACAACCCACCAAAATTAACATGGATTATTTTAAAAATAAACCTAAATTCATAAAAATGTTCAAACATTTGATTGAAACCCAATCCTGATGATGATAATGTAACACATTCTACCATGATAATTATAACTTTTATCCTAAAATAACATCAATAAATATTTATGTTTAATTATAAAATTTAAATTCTCGAATAATATAAGCTCTCTAATATGATAATTATTCAATATATACCATAAATAACCATAAATCAACAATTAGATCATTACATACGTAAAATATTTAATTCAATATTAAATCATCTTTAAAAATCATATAATATTACACAATGTTCCTAAAAATTATAGTGATCTTATTTAGAAGTCACAGAATCAACAAATTACTCTTTAATACTGAGGTACAATAAAATATATGCTCCAGAAATAAAAATAATAATTATCAGTAGGATAATTTATGTATAAAAAATCAATTCATAATTACTAGGTCATTACAGAGGTTAGTGGAAGCCACTAAACCCTTGACACCATTCAATTCTTAATTCACGACCGACAACCTTTTCAGATTCATGATGTTGTCAACCTCCGTGTGGGTTTTCATTTTAATAACACTATATATATATGAACAACATAAAAAACAACCTCAACCATTAAATATCATATAAACCATTCATGTTAAAAAAATCTATGTGCATATATCCAAAAAAAATTGAAAGTGAATTCTCCATTAAATAGAATATTCAAATATTAAACATAATGGTTATATATACGTCAAAAAATTGAAGAATTGTGTGCCAAATTATTATCATCAAATAAAACCTTAAAAGGGGCTTTCTAATTCAATGAGATTTTGATCTACATAAAATACCCCACTACATCCGAAATCATGAATCCATATATATAAATACCTTAATCATTCAACAATCCTCATTAACCACTCTTTTAAAATTAATTTATTAACATTTGATTCCGAAAAAAGAAAAATATGAAAAATTTCCTTTGAATCAAGAATATTGAATCATAGGTCATGATATAATCAATAAATTTCACATGTAATTTATATTTTCACGATATTGAACAACAATGGAATTAGGTATTGCTAAACATATTTCTGTACCTGGTCCCATTCTAGATCATTCCTCATAGGAAATCAGTTTTCAAAATTCTCATACTCTACATATTTAAAATGTTAAACTAATTCCTATGAGAGTACATTATTCCTCTTTATGGTGATAACTAAACTATTCCTTTTTAACATGAATATTATTTCTGTATGACCTCCTTTGCCATATACCTAAACTCATGCAATTTTATGAAGAAAATTTCATAGGTTCTTCATAGACATTATTGATATATATAGCATTGAATATTTTTTGTATATGATCATTGATACTAAAACATAAATAAAAATTTATTCCAATAATAATTATTTTATTTTCAAACACACATGGGTTATTTTTTTATACTATATTATAATAAATAATTATGAGTAACCATAAGATTTTTCACTATAACACGCATTTTTTCAGTAGAGATTTCCGAAAATCATCATATTATCTTTCACATCAATTTCTACTTTGGTTTCTTCTACATCCATCAAATTGTTAAACCAGAAAAGGGTTGTGTGAGAATATTAATTAACTCACTATAAACCCTATTATAATGATGATAAATAGAATTATATCATCCGGAATAATTATTCAACACCTTCCAAATTACCCAAAATAACCATAATTCACTATAACACACTATCCTTTCTCATTATTGACGAATTTAAAAATATTTTTAATTTGAATGAAAACCTATAATGTAATTAAAACTGTAATATTATACTAAACATGCAGACCAGAATTCAATCATTGTATTTATTAGAATAATTAAACTAGAATTCATGTTCTTGAATTCCCAAATATATTTTAGGTTTAGAGTTCTATATATTTTGGTCATATATGTTACTTAATATAAATATACAATTTATGTGAACAAAACTACAGAGTATCTATTTCTCCCCTAAAACAAAACCTTTAAAGTAGAAAAAAATTTCATTTACATATATATCTTTATGATTTTTGTATTTTTCTTATCATTAACCATAAATTTTAATACATCCAAGTGAAAAATAGTTCAAAATTTGTTTTGAGCACAAAAGTCATTATATGGGTCATATTATGAATAAAAGAAACCATGTAGTACTTTTTAAAATATTAATACCCATAAAATATTTACAATTATGACATTATTGATTAATATTATGAAATAAATCATGTCTACAGGAAAAAAATAATATTTTTCCTCAAAGTTAAATTATAAACCCATATCAAAAATTAATAAAACATATTAGATACTTTGGACTCATTTTCATATCACTCTGACATATGGATTAAACCTCATGTTTACAATTGGAATAACCATAATAGGTATACACAGATTAAACATTATAGTTTATTCCCACAATCTATTAGGTTAAACCTAATCATTTACCCCATTCCCATATTTGGAATAACCATCGTAATATATTACCATATTCTCATAGGAGAAAGATAATTTGTTAACTCCATCCCATTACCCAAATCATTGGATATCTATAACATTATTTACTTACCTTTTTTATAATACAACCACCCATCATAATATTAAATACCATGATCTATAATAGAATACATATAATATTCCATCATAAAATGTTCCTTTCATCCATAAGAATTAATTTTCCGATATTTATATATCCCATTTCATTATATTTATTTCAATAATAAAATTACATGATTAATGAGAATGAGGATTTTTAGGTTAATTAATGAATAAATATTATAATGAATCACTATATAAAATATCATTTCTGGAAGTGGGAATTTTCATTGTCACCGTATTAGTTAAAATAGAATATTCAGTTTTCCTTTAGAAATAACATTAAAAAATTCGACAAAATTACTCATTTTGAAAACCATTTAATGAAATTCGAAATAAATAGATATTATAATTTCTAATTAATTTTTTTAACAAAAATACATCCATATTCTATTTTCAAAAATATTTATATGGATGAGAAATATATCTTCAATGGAATCATTAAAAGAGTATTTTAATAAGAATGTAGCTTATATAATTTCATAAAAGGTTTTCTTATTTTGGAAAAAAATTATCAATAAGAAAATATGATAAAAAGTGAAATTTATATACTGGTGAAGAATAAATAATATTTTTTATTTAAAAACATATAAGGACATTGAAATGGAAGGGAATGATTTATAAATTATACATGATAACATTTAAACCTAGCTTTTTATAGTTATGTGTTCGTCAATTCGAGTCTAAATCATTGTGTATGTTATTTATCATCCTAAATAATAATCATATGTTAATTATTTAATTTCTTGAATTCATTTTTTATTGTTATTATTTATATTATTTTACTTACAACATTGTGATATATAATTAATTCATTAATTAAGTTCACATAATTTATTTTAGAGATGTTTTGATCTTATGTCCAAATTGAAATTGGTAAGTCGACTAGGACCAAAGAAGACATTATTACATATCCATAATAATAATAATTATGAAATTATAATCAATTTTATACATATATTTTATGTGATTCAATAATATTTCATTAAGAATTTTCAATTCCTCTATGTTTTGAAAATCACAAACACATTATCATAAGGAAAATTATCTTTCTCAAAGGATTATTTTCTCAAGGAAAATTTACATCCTCTAATGAAGATTTTATCCATACCCCTGTTTGAATTGTATCATTTTATGTTATCTCAAAGTCAAGTTCGTTTTATTAATAAGTCAAAATACAGATCCTTATCTAAAATCTCAGAATCTTATAATTTTGTGGATATATAGTCTTCTGATTTAGACTCTGAATTCTCTGAAATTTAGACTACGAATTCTCTATAATTTAGACATCAAATTCTATGAAATTTTGTCTCCTAATTCTCTAAAATTCTGACACTAAATTCTCTAAAATTGAGGCTCTGAATTCTTGGAAATGCACACTCTTAATTCTATTGAATTCAAACTATAAATTCCTTAGACTTCAGACTTCTAATTCCTCAGAATTGAGACTCTGAATTGCTAAAAATTAAGACTCTTTATTCATTATAAATAAGGCTCGGAATTCCATTGAATTTCGAATCCAAATTTCATAGAATTGTGACTATTAATTCCTCAGAATTCAACTCTGAATTCCTCAGAATTCAGACTCTGAATTTTTCAGAATTCAGTCTTCAAATTCCTTATAATTCAAACTCTGAATTCATTATAAAACAGAATCCCAATATCCATGTTGTTAGATACCAATTTTTTATATGTTTAGACTCTGAATTCTGTTTTCAATGAGATTCCGGATATTCATATTTACAAATTCTACTTCACTTTCCTTAAACATGATTTTGTATGTATGAAACTATGTCACACAATTTGTTTCTAACTAGCCATTGGTTGAGTGACACATGTACAAGTCCCTCCGAGATTCAAGAAAAAATATGACCATTAGAGGATGGAGACGACCATTGATCTTTTTCATCTACCTAGGATGTCAATTGAAGATTCTCGGAATCAATGAAATTATTCCAATATCCATGATATTGAATGCTATGATTGTGATTTCTAGAGAGAGAAAACTCTTGTTCCTAGTGCATTTCGTGAACATGTTGTTTAGTCGTGGACAACTTGTTAATATTACTTCATGAGACTCTAATTGTTTCTATGTACAATAAAGAGATTCTATGGATTTGAAGAGAGTGGTGATGAATACCTTAATGTTTGATGGCTTCTAGGGATAACAAGACAAATTATGATATTCTTATAGAGGGCTTACCCTGGTGTGGGTAAGACAAACTTTCTTGAAAGTATTAATCAAGATACCTTTATACAAGTTTGTCATATACCCTACTGTTAGGGTTAAATATTTTTTACTTGGTACTGGTAGTTTTTTGATGTTTTATTTCCACTGTATTTTTTTAAAGAAGGAAATTAAAACTTTCTTGTACTCTATTTTACTTTTACATACTCTGATAAATAAGATTTTATATGCTTTAAGGTATAATATTTCTTTTAGAAAATTGTTATTCTGTTTCATTATGAGATCCATATTTGTGGACCACATGCATGTTTGTTTCATAATTAAGAACCAAAGAGGGTTTATGAATTTACCATGTTTAACATTGTTAAACATAGTTTTATTTAAGGTTAAAAATTAATCTTTTTAAACATACAATTCACCAACTTTTGTAATTGAGCATCTATATATATTTTTTCGATCCTACAATTGGTATCTGAGGAAGGTCTCTAAAATAAATATAATCAAATATTTTTTTTCTCATGTTTTCCTTTTTCTAAATTTTATTGCTTAACTTTTATTTTTGAATATTTTCTTAATGTTTTTATCTTTGTTTATAAATTTTCACTATTAACAAATTTTGTGGAAATGATATTTTCTTGTAGAATGTAATGTATGAATATTATATGTAATGAAAATATTAATCCTATCATACCACTAATCATTAATGGTAATGATTATGAGTACTGGATAGATTGAATGAATAATTTTTTCATTAACGATAGAGTATAAAATTTTGTAGTGCTCACTGGAGAATAAAAAATATCATACAAAGAAGTCATAACCTTCACAAACCCAGAAAAAAATAATATCAATTAAAATTAAAAGGTACACAATAATTTGTTGTGTTCTATGACCAGGAATATATATAGTAAAATATCTTCTTGTGAAGCTTCCAACTGTATCTAGAAGAATCTTGATGTAACACATTTTGAGTCTTCTAAAGTGATAGAAACTAGAAGAGCTATGTTATGAGTTGAATATTATAAATTGTTATTTCCTTATAGAGAACCTATTTGAAATGTACAACAATAATTTATGACTATTGTCAACAGTATTCAATCTATGGGAGACAATGATCTTGATGATGAAGTTATTGAGGATAAGATAATTTACATCCTTCCAAATTTGTTGTAAGAAAAAAGGAAAACTATTAATGAGAATATACAAGTATCTATCATTACTCTGGATGAGTTATTTGGAAATCATCTTCAACATGAAACTAGAATAATGGGAGATAATGATTTCAACAAAAATAAATATGGTAATGGAAGTGTATATTTCACTACTACATCCAAAGCCAAGTCTCTGACATTGAAAATAGATCCAAAGGTAAGAAAGTTGTTCTTATATATGAATCAATTGACAGTGATAATTCAAAGAATGAATTAGCCAATCTCGGCGATGGATGAACACCATTATGGGAAGGAAATATTATTCAGTATATATATAAGAAGAATTGTACAAAGGACAAGAAATATTCAGATGCAACCTGTTCTGAATGTAAAAGGGTTGGACATATCAAATATGATTTTCCTATTCTAAAAAGAAATGAGTGGAAGGAAAAGCATTTAGAAAGAAGTATTAAAAATATAAGGCTAAAAAAGACTGGAATGCAAATGAAACTTGGAGTGCCAATGGTGGTGACTATTATGATGAATTAATAGAATTTGAATATTCTGGTTAGAAGAATGTAAGACCAATAGCCAGAGTACCTATTGAAAATCATTGTCTTATAGCCAAAGAACACAATGTTGAATCCTTAACCAATTATTCTTTAAATTATAATTTTTCAAATAAGGAATATTATGAATATTTAGATGATGACTCTTCTTCATCCGAAGACAATACCTTACAATTATTTGAAGAAGTTTCTAGATTTTCTAAACATCTTGAAAATGAAAAATTTAAGATATAAAGGAATCTAGATAAAGAAAACTATATAATTTATGTTTAAACTAAATAAGTATCTGATATTTCTAATGTACTTGAACAGAAAAATTTTGATTTCGAAAGTGTTTCTAAAAATATTAAAGATGTTAATTCTGAGAAGGATAAATATTATAAGGATCATAAAGATATTATTTCTGTGAGAAATATTTTAGATAATAACTCATGTTCCAAAACTAATAACAATGAGTATAAGAATTTAGTCATTAGAATAATATCCAAAAAAATTCTATAAAGAATATTATATCAAATTTTACTTTAGGAAGGAATGAATATTGATAAAAGGTATTCAAAACATCATCCTCTAAGGAATAGTTTTGTATTTTGTTATGATCATTCAAAACTAGTTTGTAGTAATATTTTTTTTGTTCCCCAATGTTCTCCATTTTGCACAATGTTTTAATTTGGTTGTTATGGGGAGAGAAATTATTCATTAAATAAAACACAATATGTAGGTTTTAATAAATCTTATTTTTCTAAGAAAAAGTGTATTACTACGATTTTAATCTCTGAAATTTCTAAATCCATGAAATTTGGATTATGAAAAACATACTATTTCATTTTTAGGAAAATAAATAATGTACTAGTGACAAGACTTGTTACATGGATCATGGATGTCCTCAGAATATGATTGGTTACAAAAGCTTATTAGAAAATATTTTCAAGATGAACGGAGACATCATTCTTCAATTTGTCAAAATGAAAGATCAACTAGTTGATAATTTTACCAAATCATTACCCAGTAGTATATTTGAATACATTAAACAAAAGATAGAATTGATAACCTAAAGTTAATATTCTATAATAACATTTTTTTGAAACATTTCTCATACGTTAAGAAACTCCTTTTCATAGGGTGTGTATACTTTCTTGTTTACCAAATTTTTTTAATCACATTTTTCATATCGAAAATTTTTTATTTATAAAATTATTGGTATCAAATTTTTTTTCATAATATATTTTGTAACCAAATCATTTTTCTTAATTATATTTTTTCTACATCCAATTTCATTTTCATTCTTTTTTTTTTCAAAAATCAAATAGCTGGAACCTAATTTTTTTTCACTTAATAAATATTATGGATTCTAAAGACAATCAAGAAGAATATTTTTCATTATTAACAATTTTTTTAGGTAACACAAAAGGTATGATTCCTTACTAAAATATTAGCACTCAATTTTTTTTCTTATTGGTATTATAATAAAACTCTATCAGATTCACTTTCCTTAAAACGGATTTTCCATTTAAACATCAAAAGATCAAAACCTAGAAAATACTTATTTGGAATTCATCTCAAATTTCAAATCAAATCGATCTTATTTCAACCATTGGGTCATTTAGTTAATTAGAACCATCAAATAGATTCCTCTATAATGTCCCACTATTCATTGTACCACATCGGTTTTCAAGTATTTTCATGCCGAAGCACTCCTCATCTTCCAATAGATCATTATTTTTTTATGTTTTCTTAGACTCTAGATGTCACTATAAACTTCACCATAGAAACAGATGTCTTCAGTTAAAAAAATCATAAATTTAAAAATCTAATGGGAAAGGTTGGTTGAACAAAAATTAATTTCTAAGTATTATTCTTTGATTACGAACAATATTATTCTGAATGGATGAGAGATTTTTTTTGTATCCATACCAAAAATCCATGATCCATTTTACCCTTACTTGCTTATAGAATTGTATGATACAATTTGTTTTTATAAGGAAGGTGGAAGTGATAAATTTTCATTCAAGTGCTATGAGAAAATCTATTCCTTATAATTTTAATGGATGAAAATATTCTCTGTGTTCTGTATGAAGGTGAAGAAATTGTTTCTTCTCACATGTTGCCAGATCAGACTTGTTGTTTTGAGAAGGAAATGGAAATTGAGTGCCTTGGACTCAAAGGAGTAAAATCATCGAAGGTCAACCACCATTCAATGAATTTCAGGATACCTGCATTATGGGTATAGGGATTACTCATTCTAACAAATGGGGCCATGAATCCTTAATGAAAAGTGATATCTTTATTCTAGATTATTTGGTTAATTTATGAATGGTAAATTTGGTGAAGTAAATCCTTTTGACAATCACCAATATAAATAATTGATCTTTCAAATGTCATATCATCATGCATCCAGCCATATTTTCCCTAATTATCACGCTCTACTTAGAATCCATCAAAATTACTTATAGTTCTAAACCCACAAACATCATGATCTTCTTTCTAAGTGATGATACATTGAGGAGAAAGAAAGTTGGTTTCCAAACCATGTCTGGAGAATTTTATGATCTATCTGAAAGTGAGATCAAATATATATATAAGAATGTGAAATTAGTTGAAACATCCAAGAAAGCATAGAAGAAGAGAAATTAGAAGGAACCCAAATCCATAGAAAAACCTACATTCCTAGAAAGTTAGTCATCACCACCAAAACCGAAATAGAAAAAAACTTTTCAAGAAGAAGTGTATGAGATGTGGAGGGAAAAAATAAGAACAAGAAAGAAGGAGATCCATGATTTTTATTAGATCCTTCCATGGAAAAATCTCTAAAAATTCATGCAACTAAAGAGCATGAATTGAAAGAAAAACGAATGAAGTTAAAGAAGAAAAATTTTTAAGCTGAGATTGTTCAAGAACTTTTCATGGACATCGATAAAGTCTATAAAAAGATTCAGGTACCGAAATACATTCTCAATGAATCAGTATTACTAGAGACTCTTGGAAAGAAATTTATAATTCAGGTACCTGAAGTTGAAAAAGAGATATTTTAAGAAGAATAAATAGAAAAAATAATAATAGGAATAATAATACGAGAGTGATGATGTTAAAAATCAAGAGGAATAATACCACAAGAATTAAATCCCTTCAGATAAGCTTTCAATCTAGGCTTCCTAGGTTCAGTCAATGGAAATTGTTTCTCAAGGAAAAGAGGATGATGGATAGGAAGAGGATGATAAAACTACTGATGATGAGATTAGAAACCATAATTTCATTCAACCCAATGATGTTAAGAATGATTCTGGGAAAGAAGTGGTTAATAAAGACAAAATATTCCAGCTTTCAGATAGTGAGCATGAGTCTCTGAAGGATAAAAATATTATATCCAAAGTAGATAATAACAAATAGGTGGTTGATGATACATGTAAGATGTATTTGTTTGTTAATAAGGATGTTGGTCGTTCATCCATGTGGAAAGCTGAAGATATAGTCAAATAATTCTCTCTTACAGGGGAATCAGATTTAGAATCATCTTCTAGGAGCCACGATTTTGTTATGGAGTCATTGAAGAAGTTAGTGAAACAAATTACAATATTTATGAGTATTTATTCATGATCTCATTTTCTTCAACACTCATTTAATCAAAAGTCATATTTGGTAAGAATGATCATGGAAAAATTCATCATGCTTGAGGCAGATTTCAAAAAATTCCTTATTAGTTATGATACTCATATGAGATCATGTAAGGAGATCAAAAAATATAATCAAAAAAGGATTGAAGACATGATAATTTTTTATGAATTATGAGATTCAGCGAATGATGTTTTTGATAAGTCACAAGATAGGCTCAAAAACCATTTAACATGTTTTACTAAGTAGATGAATCTTGAAAAAACAGCCTGGATGAAAGAAGATAAAGATCTTAATGGGATGTTAAATCCAGTTGTGCAAAATTTTAAAAGAAAAATGGAGCGCAATGAAGGGTTATTTGAAATATTAAATCATCAAGAAGTAGTAGTGAGGTCTCAGAAATAAATCCATAAGTCTCAAGATGAAAAAATCATGGCTCTAGAAAAGAAGAAATTGGACCAGGATAACTTTCTCAAGAGGTATGAGGATGATCCTAAAGAGCTCAATAAGGTAAAGGGTGCCTTGAGGAATATCATTCCAAATGAAAATAAAGAAGAATAATTTTCATTCCATTATGATTTTTTTTTAATTTTTACCCTATATAAATTGTTCCTATCATAATGAAAATATTGATATCCTTCAGTTGTTTTTTGGTAATGTTATAATCTTTCTGGTACCATTTTTTTCATTCTCTCTATATCTTTTTGAAAATAAAAAACGGGGAGAAAAGAAATATGCAAATAATATTAAGTATAAAGAAGAGAATTCCCTTTTAAGGGGGTGTTTAAGTAAGGGGGTATACATAAAGAACAATTTCTTATACAAGAAAATGTAGATTCAATAAATAATTCAAAAATACGATCCTTGGGGAATTAAAAACCTGGGGGGGGGTTAGATATATTCATCATGGTTCATAATTAAATGGATATATGTTTTTTTCTTTTAATATTAAAAAAGATAAACCCTTTTCCCAAATATTCATTTTAAAATGGATGTTTGGGCATTCCAAAAAGAGGTAGATTTTTATGTCAATAAGTTCCTTAGGAATTTTTCCATTACTTGATGTTTTTAAAATCACAAACACCTTATCTTATTGAAAATTATCATTCACTAATGATTATTTTCTAAGGGATTTTTTCTTTCTTCTAATCAATATTTTAGCCTTAACTTTTTTTCATGGTCTTATTTTATGTTTTCTAAAAATCTAGTTCAGCTTTTCAATAACTCAAAATTCTGATCCTTATGAAAAATATCATAATCATATAATTACATGGGTATAGAGTATTTTTTACACTTAGAATTCAGTGATTTTCAAACATTGAATTCCCTGAAATTATGACTTTGAATTATCTGAAATTCAAACTTTTAATTCCTTAGAATTAAGACTCCTAATTCCTTAGAATTCAAACTCAAAATTCCCCCCAAATTCACACTCTCAATTTCTCAGAATTCGTACTCCGAATTCCTTAGAATTCTGATTATGAATTATTTTTGAAATCGAATACAAATATCCATGTTTCTAGAATCAAATTGTTTATATGTCCATACTATGAATTATACTTTACCATAGATTCTAGACATTCATATTTACTGAAGCAACTTCAAATTCCTTACACATGATTTTTTTATGTATGAAACAATGTCGTATAATTTTTTTTAACTATTTATTGGTTAAGGGACATGTGTACAAGTCCCTATGAGATTCAAGAAAAAATATAAACCTTGGAGGAGGGATCCAACCATTGATGTTTTTCTTAAGTAGGATGTCATTTGAATGAGCTCAAAATCTGGGAAATCATTCTATGATACTTGATATTTCATGATGTGAAAGTCATTTCTTGACAGAGAAATACTCTCAGGCCTTGTGTGTTTCTTGAACATCTTGTTCAGTCTTAAATAACTTGTTTATATTTCTTCGTGCGAATCCAATTGTTGCTGAGTACAATTGATGGTTTCTAGGGATAAGAAGACAGAGGTGCCGAATACCTATGATTTCTAGGGATTTTAGGGATTTCAAGACAAATCATGATATTCCTATCGAGGGATTACTCGAGAGTGGGTAAGAAAAAATATCCGGAATGTATAAATCAAGGGACATTTATCCAAGATTATTGGATACCACACTCTTTGGGTTAAAATATTTCATACTTCTTACTGGTTGTTGTATCTGGATTTATTTCCACGATATTTTGTTAAGGAAGGAATGTATATCTTTCTTATACATTATTTTAAATTTACTTAGATAGATAAATATGATTCAGTATGATATAAGGTTGAATATTTTGATAAGAAAATTTTTATTATGTTTATTTTCTAGATCCATATTTCCTGACCACAAACATGTTTATTACATAATTATGAAATGAAGAGATTTTGTGAATTTACCTTGTTTAACTTTGTAAAACACAGTTCTTGTTACGGATAAAAATGAAGGTATTGAAATTTAAAATTCACCCTCTCTCTAAATTGATCATATACATTTACTATTTATATCATACAATACAATACATTTAAAACCAATGATGAATGTTTTTTATGAAAAATTCCATATGTCATAGTGACAGAGATGGTAGGTCATACGTACGCATGAGTAACATTTCCATGTTTCGATGATAATTATGGAAACACGGTTACTATTATTTAATATATTCACAATTTTCATAATATGATAAATATAATTATATTTATAAAATTATACATATATATATATCATCCATGTGCTGTGGTGATGAAATTTAAATCATGTCACATTGTGGATGTGGTAGTCAAAAATACACACAATCAATGTTATCATTATCCACTGTATGGGAAGGTATGAATGGGTGTGTTATATTTTATATAGAAAATGATTATTTTGTAATTAATATCATATATTTATCTTAAATCCATCAATATTATGATTCATGAGATATAGTGATTGAAAAACAATATATGAGTTCAAGAAAACGTTTTCCTCTATAGATACGAACCATATATTCCTTTCTCATTTTATGGATGATGAATATAGACATTGGTCATGAAATTAAATAAATAATATATATATTTATATTATATTTTTTTAATATTTTAACATTTATATGAAGATTTATAGGTTCTGAAATAAGTAATAATACTAAAATATGTTGTTTAAAAATATACCACTTCTTTGGAAAGACTCATTTATTAATTCGTTAAGACTTAGAAGAATGGAATTATTCCAAAAATAAGTCGTCTAGAATTTTGGAAGGGATTATTTTAATATATTTGAGTAGGACATCAATGAAACAATATTCTATGAATTGTGGTGGAATGAGATGATTTTTCCACTTTTATATAGGGGGGAGGGTCACTCATGGATGTTATTAAAATATTAGTATAATATAAATTACTTTTGATGTTAAAATGGATAAAAAATTGAAATATTATTTTATAAAATAATTTTTTGTAACAATAATTTATTCTTATAATGTTTTGACGATAGTAGTTCATATTATACAACACATATTTCTTTGTTTTATCACTTTATTTACAATTTTAACAATTACATTAATATTAATTTTTTCTACAATTTTAGGGATAATAATAATAAAATGAAGTGAAAAACAACTCCTATATGTACCTTGATTGATTTCATTACAATATCCCCATAATTATTTGTTTTAATATATTTATAAATTTTTTATCATTTAGTAATATATTATTTATTATTAAATATCAACAATTTCAAATTTAGAACTATTCATTAACACCGATTTTCTAAATTAAAAGACAAAAAATTAGTTAGATTTTCTAAAAAAACCTCTATAAAATAACAATTTTATCTGAAAAATTCATGGGCCACATTAAATCATCAATATAAGTCCACATTTGAGGTATTTAGTAATTTTTTTAAGTTTTCCATTAATTGAAATTTTTACATTCTCATCGTTGTGTTTGAAATTGAGGTTGATATTTATTCACTAGAAATTAAAAATTATTTACCATAATGATGGTAAATAATTTATATTTAAAATTAATCTTTATAACATAATTTACCTCCTCATTATCAACATGTCAACAATCTTAATGTTTCCAATAATTAGAGTGTCGAATTTTAGATTTTACATCATGTAAAATAAATTAATGTTTATAATAAAATAAAAACAGAAAACCACCACATATTCAATATTTGTATGATTATGGATGACATATAATTATCCAAAATAATTAAGGAATGTACTAGTTTCATCATTAAATTATAAAGTTTTATTTTCAACCATAAGTACCAGATTTACCATTTTTATGGTAGAAAATATTACTAAAGTTATACATATTTAACTAAAATAATGATGAATTTCTACGAATTTTGTTTTAACTAATTCCAATGTTGGACTATAATTAATATTTTTTAAGAATTTGATGAATTTAATTAAAATTAAATTGCTAAAATAAAATTAATTGTTTTTAGAAATTTACCACTTTTTATGTATAATCTATTTTTAAATAATATTTAATTATAAAATACATTTAAAAAACCATATTTTTATTGTTTAAAATAAAAAAAACAACTAATTTTCTAAAAAATATAATATTTTATTTTTCTTTATAAATAATTTCAAATAAATGACATTTTTCTATAAAAATCAATAATTTTCAATATTCAATGAAAAATAAATCATTTTTGGAAAATATAATCATTTCACAATAACACAATTTTGATATTTTGAATATAAAAAAGAAATTTATTTTCTCTAATAAAATTTATATATTTTAAAAGTAGTAATTATTTTTTTATCTCAATAAAATCAACCAATATCCAATTTGATGGCAAAAATAAATTTGGAGAATAAAATGGTATTACAAACACGTGTGTTCTTATTTTTATGCATTAATAAAAAAACATATTTTTATTTAAACACACATAGATATATATATATATATATAATTCAATAATTACATAATTTTATACATACCACCAAATTTAACAGCTAGTTTATGATGGTTATATAAAAAATTTAAACATTATAGTTTGTTAGTGTTTTCAATTATGTGTCATACATGTAGTAAAAAGTAATTTCCTTATTTAAAAATCATGGGAAATTATTATCAAACTTGTTAATTATGGGATTTAAAAAGTAAATTGTTAAAGTGACAAAATCGGTTTATTAAAACTTATTTCACTGTGTTACTAAGACCTTACAGTTACCACGTTCTAATATGAGTCATTTGGGTGCCATTATTCTAATAATGTGCGTAATTAATACGTTATAATTGTTTCAAAATTAGAAGTGTACCACTCACCATGATTCTAAAAGAAAACCATATCCCATCATGTAATTACATGGATAGAATCATTTAGATTTACCACCCTTAAAACAATCTCTCCCCAAAATCCATAGCCATTTTTTAGAGGTATAGTTATTCCTAAAAAACAAACCTGGAGGTCCTAACGAAGTGATCCAATCAATGTTTCTCTAGGATAAGGTAATCACCATACCAAATCTATTTTATTTATTTATTCATTTAATGAGTTCACATATTATCTAATAATTACAATATAATTACACTTCTATCTATGATATGCTGAGATATTTTTACTTATATGGAATAATATTTATCTTTTTACTTTTCCATGAATTGTTAATGAAATCCATTGCTATTGTGTATAGAAGACAACGTCGTCAGGAACCAATGTAATTTCATCCATCACCAGCTCAAATTTATTTTCATAATGATGGAATTTATATATTTATATGAAACAAAATATGTAATATCATTTCATTATGTTTAATATAGCATCAACTTCTATACCCATTCACCCAACTAAAAATGATAGCATAGCTCATGTGTACACATTACTTACCACCTATACGAAGTGATGCGATCCATTTTCAATGATAAAATATAAAGATAGATTCTAAAAATATATCAATTTAAAAAATCAGAAATTTTAAATATTTATATAAATAAATTTAGGGTTAATCTATGTCATATTGTCATTAATGTATCTTTGTTTTTGTAATTCATGAGAACATTAAGTGGGTATGTCTTAAAAATGATAATAATGAAATATTTTTAACTAATGAGTGATAAAATATTGTAACAGGATCATATATGATATTATATATATTAATATGGGTATTTAATAAAATAGTAACATGATTAAAAATAATATAAATGATGTCAAATATTTTCATACCAAAGAAAAGTGTTAGACAATGGGTGCCAAATATCAATATCATTTCATTAGGTTATATTACTTCATCATTCTACATGATATTATAATATTATGTGTGTGGTGAAATGTCATTAATTTTTATTTATGTTTAACTATTTTAATAATATATTACATTTTATTTATATAATGATTTCATTTTTTAATTCTCACATCAATTATATTATCTTTTAATAGGATTTTGTCTCAATTTCCTCTCCATTGAGACATTATTGGTATTGTGAACATATTTAGTTATATATGGTGTATATACTACACCTTTGATTTATTAATATGATAATATAAATATTTATGATTATCATGTTTTCATTTAATGTCACTCTTCTACGGGGATTCTGTTTAGATTATATTAATGAGTTATGAAATTATTTCACAATACCATTTTATTTTATTGAATATGTTTTTCTTTTAATATGATTTATAATATATCATACATAAAATAAATATTTTTTATTAACTTGTGGATATTTAATTATTTTCATTTTTTTAATAATATTTATGATCCTTGGATGTTGAATAAAGTGATGAAATGTTTTAATGAAAATGTGTTTTTATTTCTATTTTTGACCACGTTTATTATTTTTCTGTGACAATATATTTCAAATTTTTTTCTAAAATTATTTATAAATATATTTTACTATAACCACGAACTATTATATTTGTGGAATGGAATTTCCTTAAAATTTCACAATATAATCATTTTTTAATTTTTTTATCAAAATATAATAGGTATACTATAATTTTTCCATATATTTCCTTAAAATACATTCCCCCCATTATTATAATTTTATGATATATCTCTGCATCTACATGTTATGAATGGGTCTAAAAATAAAAACATTTAATGAAACCCTATTTCAATTATTCTCTTCCATTCCATTTATTTCTATTTTCAAAAAATATATAAATTTATTCAAAATATAACATTTCTAAGGAATTGATCTATTAATAATTGTGTGTTCATTTACATTCTCCTGAAATGTTGAGTTTCCAATGATATTATATCATTGGACATTAAATTTATCTGAAATATACATTCTCTTTATATCATTGATATTATTATTTTGTAAATCATACACCATTTCTATATATAGTGTTTCTTTTTTAATTTTAAATGATCGAATGGGGTAATTGTGATATTTTGTATAATTAACTTAGTACATATATTTATAAAAAATTAATATTTTTTATGAACTATATTGAAAATTCAACATATGAAAAATTTAATGGACATGGTGAAATGGTTGGGCCCCGAATTAATATATATAAGGACCCAACCTTAAACATTACATAATCTTGAATTAAATTAATAATTCACATTTAGGATCTTTTTAGGCTTGGATATTTAGAGAATTAGGCCATAACAATTACATAACAACTTGAATATTAAAAGTAGACACTACTACTCAATATCCATTTTTTTCATAAAATAAAAACTCTTAAAAAGAAACATGTCTAGTTCCATGTTTTAGACAACATGACTTTTTGTTGATCCCATCCTTGAACCTATTCATCTTTAAGTCCAGCGGAAAACATTTCAAAAACATGTAATGAGCATTACAAGCTCAGTAAGGGTTATAAAATAAGGAAGAAAAACATTATCCCAACAATGAATACAATCCATGAAACCATACTTTTCAAATCATAACATACCTTATGAAATCATAAGATTTATGAATAACACACACAAATCATAAATCATAAAGGTTACTTATTGCATCCATATTAAACATACATTGTAGCTATCACAAATACGTAGGGAGTTACACTTGGAATACCCATCACCATATATTCCCTAAATCTCTTAGGAGAAACATCACGTTTACCTCTGTCACTTTACCCAATGCATTAGCAAGCTATCTCGAGCTCACCCGCCTTAGGTTTATCATGGAACCACCCATATACATAAACAATGCCCAATAACCATAACATAATCATAACACATAACACATTTATAATGGAAATATAACATTTCCACATTCCAATCTATCAAATAAAGATATTGAAATAAACAATGTTTTATCAAATCATTTTCAAAACCTTAAAAAATATTTTTGAATCAAAGTGTCCCATTCCACTTAGAAGCTTTTAAATGAATTATCATTTGAAAACATTAATGCCCATATTAATAAATCATGAAATCCATTTTGAAAACATGGACATTAACGAGAAATATTTAGAAGAATAAATCTTTAAAACATTTAAAACGATATTTAGTAAAAGAGTTTTTTAACAAAAAGATATACACTTGAATACAAGTAATTGTTGAATAACATTTAATCAAAACATTATAATATCATGAGAATAAAGTTATTCATGATATAATATGTCAAAGTATAGTATATATATCATATAAGAGTGAATTAGTGTATAAAAACAATGAAGTCTTAATGGAAATGTAAATTGAGATGAAATCCCTTATAAAGACGGTATCCTAAAATTAAGGAGAAATAAATCACATAATTATCTGTAAAAAATATAAATACACCCAATATAATTGGATATTAAGTGTAAAACAGTCATAGGACATTCACATATATTTTTCGGATGACATATTCATGATGTACATGTTTAACCCAAAGAATTGAAATTGGGTTAAGAAGTTACACTGTAAAAATCCGACAGCCTAACGATGTCTCATTAAAATTCATAAAATGAGTTGATGATATAAAAAGGGAATCTCATCACTTGTACATAAAGTTTAAATCAATAAGGATATAAAATAACATATCCCAACATAATAAAATATATGTTCAAATAAATAAGAAAACATGTCTTTTTTAAAAAAAATATAGGAGGGTGAAAGATTCCCTTACCGATTTGGTAACTTACGAAACATACGCCACATGAAGGAAGAATCATTCAATTAAGATGTAAATACTCATAAATGAAATTATATTACACATGGAGTACAATCATGGACAGTACATATGCCACACAAATGGAAATAGTTTCCAATATAGCACGAATCTCACGGGAATAAAAAGTGAGACGAAAAACCCTTACTTCATTGTATTCAAATTGAATCGTATGACCAAAAGTTAATAAAGACAAAATGAATCAAAGAATACCATGAATATAAATCTAAAAATGATAATATATATCAATTTCAGTACCCATTACACCACATTTACTAAATAAGTGGAGAACAATGGAAATCTCACGGAATTAAAAGTGAGATAAGAAAATCCCTTACGAAAATTTGGCAGCCTAACGACGCCACTTAAAACATTCAAAAATGGATTGATGAAATTGGGTATCTAATCATATAAACAAAAATATTACAGTTAGAGGAATATAATAGAATATCCCCCAACATAAGAAAGAGGTTCTTAAAAGAAGTGACATAAAAGATATTACTTAAAAGAAAGAGAGTGGTAGGATCCCTTACCTCGCGTCCGACTTGACTCGACCATTATTTAATCTCATTGATAATAAACTAAAGTTAATTTATACTTTCTTAAGAAAATTTTTCATGTTTATTATTCCTTTTATATAACTTATTACCATGTTGTAAACATTATGTAATCATTTAAGTAAATAACATTCATTTTGTCGATATTTGGGACTTGAGTCAAAAATGAACACCATATAATTAGAAGTTGTCCATGTGGTCAATAGTAAATTATATCCAGAATTATATTAATGATTTAAATATTATATATATCATATATATTCAGTATATATATGTATTTATAGTATTACAACATTTGAAGGTATGAAATGAAATGCACCGTTAATGGAGATAGTAAGTCGTACGTACGCATGAATGCTACTTTCATTTCGATTTATTATTTTAATGGAAATAAAACACAATTATACATAGGTATATTATAATTCTAGTATAATATCATATATAATATCATTAAATCTATCCTTTATACATCCCACCTAAGGAATTAACCAGTCACATCACTTTAAGGGGGCGGTAGTCCGCACATCCTCAAATGAGAATATCGTATTTATCCACTATGGAAACCATAATGGATTGATATAATTGGGTAGTACAGAAGAATATTGAAATAATAAACATAACATATATCATATATAAATATAGTTCCACAACAATGGCCACCATGAGAGGCGGTAAGATGAAATTGAACAATCACCGTTTCATGAGGCGTTAGTTTTCCATCCATGGAAACATTTTGTTCTTTATCCATTAGATAGAGATGTGTGTAAGTGTTGTTATAATAATTATTATAAAAAATCCTAATATATTTCGGATACTGGTTTTGTTACAAAAGAAATGAAATAAAAAGATTTTCGGGGTTGGAGAAGACAAATAAAAGAAAACAATTTAAGAGAAACTGTTACCTTTAATTTGGGTAGCTCCCTTTGTATTGAACCAAAGGAATTATTTGAGTGCCTTATTCCCAAGGTAAGGCTTTCAAGAGGAGGAGATGGATGTAGGGAGCCTAATTGGGCAGATTTTGGACGAGACAAATGTCTTGAGAGGTGTGAGGAATTGCATAGAAGTGGTCTCCTTTTATAAGGGAGAGGAGGGGCTCTTTAGGAAAGTGTAAAACTATTATTTTATTATAAAATTATCTTCGGTTTGATGAGGTCCAAAACACATTAATGTAGAAGCTAGGATGACTCATATTCAAAATAAAATCATCCAATAGGAATTGGATAGGTTTTGGATAATATTTTAATCATTATAATCTTATTTATTTAAACAATTTATTATGAGGTAAATACTGCATCATTATTGTGTCATAAATAATTTAATTTAGTTTATGTATAAAAATTATAAAAAAATACCATGATGTATAAAATATTTTTATATTTCTAATGTATATTTATAGTATAAAATATTATTTATATAACCCTTATAAAAATTAATTTACTAAAATATATTTTCTTTTCTCATTTTTGACTTTACTTTAAGTTAATTAATCTAAATTTACATTATCACTCCCAAGTGGCTCAAAAGGGGTCCCAAAATTGACCCAAAGATTCCCATGGTCAGACATGAATCATTCAATAAGGTTAGGACAAGTTTTAAGGTAATTTGAAATTATTATAACATTCTTTTAACCTTGAATTACCCTATTTACCTTTAACCGCGGTAAATAAAAGTCAAAAGTTACTATTCACCAAAAATTATTTTCATCTTAATGAACCAAATATTACTTCTTGATAACAACCATGTATGTCAGATTTTCTAAATTCAATTCATATAAGTGGTAAATTTTCATTTAAATGAAATGTTAGTTTTTTAACTACCACTAAGTGGTTTCACTATTCATTAAAAATTGATGTTTTTCAGAAAAATACCAAAAATTCAGCCTAAGAATTATTTTATATTACAAATTCAAAATTGATGTCTATATTCCAAATTCCAAACATAGAAGTGGCATTAATTAATTTTAAAATTAATTCCTTTTGTTAAAACAAATAGCATGTTTTTTAGATACAATAACTATCAAAAGATTGATACTTGTTTATGTCCAATTTCCAAGTGATATTAATTACAATGACCACCATTGGATTAAATGGTAAAAATATAATTTAATTTCATTTTAAAACAAACTAAATAGATAATCTATCCATATAAATGAATTATAATAAAAGGCACTTTTGAATTAAAATAAAATATTTTTCACTATTCATTAAAAATGAACTTTATGAGGAAAATACCAAAAAATTACCCAAAGTAAATTTTGATATCCGCATTATAAAGAAGGATTTTATTTATTCATATAAAATGTATTAATGTGACCAAAACTAAATTTAAAGAGGGTTCGCTATTAAAAGGCGGTAAATCGACCTTTTTATGTAAATTATGCCTAAAATTAGATTCATTCACATTTTAAACCTCTAACTTTTATTGGATAAATATAAATACATTTAAAAACATGTATAATCATATTGTATATATTTTTTTCATTCTTGAATATACAATAGCTAAGAGTTAAATACCATTTAAAATAATAATATTATATTATAAGTGTTCAACGTAAGATTTCAAAGAAAGCGGTTGTTGCGTATTGGGTATGCTATCGAACATAGAAACCCCTTTAAAGTAAAATTAAAATTTAATTCAAAAATATTAATAAATATGAAAATATTTTATTCTTTATGTACCTGGGATGTTACATCCTTCCTCCCCTTTACTGGGGTTGGAAACTTCATCAAAAGTACCACATTAGAGAAGACTCAACAATACTATCACATTAAAAGAAAGAAATAAAAGTACCAAGGTCACCTGAGAAAACAGATACTAAGATTCCATGTAAACATGGATGTGGAAGAGAAAATAACTCTCATAGACTAATAGAGAGTCATAGAGAACTTGATCACATAATGTTAACCACCACAATACCATAAATCTGTTGTTGGGTAAAAGTCTGATGATAAAAGAGGGCATATATAATTTTTTCTTCAAGATACTTTTCATAGAGTTGAATACTTTTATTTTAAAAAAGTCTAATATCATATGGAAATATATTTAATCATTATATAGAGTGTCATCCTTTAATAAAACTCTACCACAAACTCATTTTTTCTCCAAATTGTAAGTATTAAAGATGACTTGTTCACATTGAAAGAACTATAATCAACATTTAGATAATAACATGATCTACAAAATATGAACTATATATTTCCCCTATCTTTATACATAAACCAAAACCAAAATTGGATAGTATGTGATCAGATAATCCCCAAAAGGATAATCCTTTAAAAAAAGAAGTACTACTTTTAATCTCCAAAATGTGTCAAACAATACCCAAAGTTTGACGAAGACCATTCAATAAACAGTTATCCATATAATTCTTCAAGGTAATCCATACTAAGATTTAAACCCAAATCTCTGAAGGATTTAATCACATAGTCTTCCAAGATAAATCATAACATTTATCTCCAAATAACATCAATTACTCTTAAAGTCTCATATTGAAAAGTAATTAACCTAATCACATATCCTCCCCGATAGGTTAATAATTTTTATAGATAACCCAAGATCAACTTTTCTTCATTCATAAAATCATATAACTAAAAATAATTTGTCAAACTAACCAGGGACTTCACGTAGTCCAGTGGTTGGTGATAAATACCAGTCGCACATTGGTTTTGGGTTTGATTCCCACAGTTTTTTCTGACGCGACGGGTTGTCAAACGGTCTGTGTGTTGTCCATTTTCAAAAACTATATAATTTTATAAAATTCCCAAAACGAGATAAATTTATCAAAAATAAACATAGAATATTTTAACCATGAAGGTTTTCTAATGACATTCATTCTGAATCCAAAAAATTTATTAACCTATAATTTCCTCAAATTCAAGGATCAGATAAACCCAGATGGTTCTTTATTACTATATCCACAAAAGAAAAGATAATTATTCCTTGAATAAAATTTTCATATATCAAACAATAAGGTTAGACATACTATAAAAATCCTTCTAATGCAATTCCCATCATCAAAAGAGCCTTAATACTTTTATGCATTTCACCATCCTAAAATCTACCATAACTCTTGAATCCCATATATATTGACTTGTTACTCATTCAACATTCTTTAGGATCTATTAACCATTTCTTTTCAACTTATTCTGAAATAATTCTTTCCTACAAAAAAATCCTGAATCTTATCCTGTGATTT
The DNA here is from genome assembly GCA_963277665.1 of Viscum album. Taxonomy (NCBI): domain Eukaryota; kingdom Viridiplantae; phylum Streptophyta; class Magnoliopsida; order Santalales; family Viscaceae; genus Viscum; species Viscum album. Next base: position 260,839,363 of record OY728121.1, on the reverse strand, counting down.
CAATAATATGAAAAAATGTGTTAAGAAATAAACCATACCTTCATTGGTCATTTTCAGTTTCTTCATCCTTAATCTAAATGACATTTGGTATTGGTAAAAAAATATTTGTACGATCCTGGTGATCCCATTCCCGGAACTTCTTCATAGGACACGTGTTTGAATAATGACCATGTTCACCACATTTAAAACATTCAATTGATCCTTCATAAAGAACTTCTTTCCCTTTCCTAGAGTCAACTATATGCTTCCTTTTTCCATGGCTGGTTCTTGCTTTATGACCTTCATTCCCAAATATATAGCATCTTCCTGCCCCTTTGAAGCATTTTACTAGGTGTTTCATTCCACATCCTTGACACATATGTTTTTTAACAAACATATCTTTTGGATTGTTACCTGAAATTACCTATGGATTTTTTCTCGCATATACGAAGCCTTATAAAGACCACTAAGGTTCAGGTGGTCAATCATGACTCGAGATAGTTGGTTGAGAATAACCACAAGTGTTTTCATTACAGATCCCATATCATTCATTTTCTCATCTAGAAAACAGTCACAGTTTTCATCACATCCACAGTTACATTGGTTCCTGCTATATCTATCCATTTACTAAAACCAAAAAGGTCAGTGTTAGTATATCAGTAAAATCATCATGTAAAATCTTATAAGTAGGGTGAACACTAAGATATAATTTTTCATGTTATATTAAACTCATTCAATTTATCTTAAAAAACTGTGAATCTTTATAAAATCTTAAGCATTATGGTAATGTCACTTATGCTTAATGAATTTCCTAACCTCTAAAGTTATCTAAACCGACCTCTGATACCAACTATAAGTACCTAGCCTTAAACATTACATAATCTGGAATTAAATTAATAATTGACATTGAGGATATTTTCAGGTTTATATTTTTAGAGAATTATGCCATAACTATTACATAACAACTTGAATATTACAAGTAGACACTACTACTCAATATCTATTTTTATCATAAAATAAAAACTCTTAAAAAGAAACATGTCTAGTTACATGTTTTAGACAGTATGAATTTTCATTGATCCCATCCTTGAACCTATTCATCTTTATGTCCTATAGAAAATATTTCAAAAACTTGGAATGAGCATAAAAAGCTCAGTAAGGGTTATAAAATAAGGAAGGAAAACATTATCCCAACAATTAATACAATCCATGAAACCATACTTTTCAAATCATAACATACCTTATGAAATCATAAGATTTATGAATAACACACACAAATCATAAATCATAAAGGTTACTTATGGCATCTATATCAAAATTACATTGTAGCTATCACAGCTACATAGGGAGTTACACTTGGAATACCCATCACAGTATATTCCCAAAATCTCTTAGGAAAAACAACACATTTACCTCCGTCACGTTACCCAATGTATTGGAGAGCTATCTCGGACTCACCCGCCCTAGGTTTATCACGGAACCACCCATACACATAAACAATACTGAATAACCATAACATGATCATAACACATAACAAATTTATAATGTAATTATAACATTTCCACATTCCAATATATCAAATCAAGATATTGAAATAAACAATGTTTTATCAAATCATTTTCAAAACCTTTAAAAAATATTTTTGAATCAAAGTGTCCCATACCAATTTGAAGCTTTTAAATGAATTATCATTTGATAACATTAATGTACATATAAAAAAATCCTGAAACCCATTTTTAAAACATGGACATTAATGAGAAATATTGAGAAGAATAAATCTTCAATACATTTAAAATGATATTTTAGTTAAAGAGTTTTTTAACAAAAAGAGAGATACTTGAATACAAAAAATTGTGGAATAAAATTTAATCAGAACATTATAATATCATGAGAATAAAGGTATTATTAATATAATATGTCAAAGTACATTATATACACCACATAAGAGTGAATTGGTGTATAACAACAATGAAGTCTCAATGGAAATGTAAATTTAGATGAAATCCCTTATAAAGATGGTATCCTTAAATTATGGATAAATCAATCACATAATTATGTGTGAAAAATATAAATACACCCAATATATTTTGATCTTATGTTTAAAACTATCATAGGTCATTCACACATATTTTTCAGATGACATATTCAAGAAGTACATGTTGAACCCAAAGAATTGAAATTGGGGTAAGAAGTTACCTTGTAAAAATCCGACAGCCTAACAGCGTCTCATTAAAATTCAGAAAATGAGTTGAAGAGATAAAAAGGGCATCTCATCAATTTTACATAAAGTTTAAATCAATAAGGATATAAAATAACATATCCCAATATAATAAGATATATGTTAAAATACATAACAAAAAGAAGTATTTTTTAATAAAAAAGAGGAGGGTGAAAGATTCCCTTACCAATTTGGTAACATACAAAACATATGCCACATGAAATAAGAATCATTCAATGAGGATGTAAATAATCATAAATGAAATTATATTACACAAATATTACAATCATGGACAGTACATATGCTACACAAAAGGAAATAGTGGCCAATATAGCCTGAATCTCACGGGAATAAAAAGTGAGATGAAAAACCCTTACTTCATTGTATTCAAATTGAATCGTATGAACAAAAGTTAATAACCAAAAAATGAATCATAGAATAACATGAATATAAATCTAATAATGATAATATATATCAATGTTTGTACACAATACACCACATGTAATAAATAAGTGGAAAACAATGGAAATCTCACGGAATTAAAAGTGAGATAATAAAATCTCTTATGAAAATTAAGCAGCCTAACGGCGCCACTAAAAACATCAAAAAATGGATTGATGTGATCAAATAGGGTATCTCATCATATTAACATAAAAATTACAGTAATATTAATATAAAATAACATCCCCCAACATAAGAAAGAGGTGCTTTAAAGAAGTGACCTAAAAGAGATTACTTAAAAGAAAGAGAGAGGTAGGATACCTTACCTCGCTTCCGACTTGACTCGATAGTTCTCTAATATCCTGAATAATAATATAAAGTAAATTTATACTTTCTTATTAACCTTTTTAAATTTCATTATTACTTTTATATAACTTATTACCATGTAATAAACATTATGTAATCATTTAAGTTAATAGCGTTCATTTTGTCGATATTTTGTACTTGAGTAAAAAATGAACACCTTATATTTAGAAGTTGTCCATGTGGTAAATAGTAAATTATATACAGAATAATATTCATGATTTAAATATCATATATATCATATATATTCAGTATATACATGTATTTATAATAGTACAACATTTGAATGTTAGAATGAAATGCACCGTTCATGGGGACGATAAGTCGTATGTACGCATGAACACTACTTTCATTACTATTTCTTATTTTAATGGAAATAAAACATCATGATAAATTGTTATATATTAATTACAGTATAATATAATATATAATATCATTAACTCTATCCATTATACATCCCACATACGACATTAACGAGTCACATCATTTTAAGGGGGTGGTAGTCCGCACTTCCTCAAATGAGATTATCGTATTTACCCACTATGGAAAACAAAACATATTGATATAATTGGGAAGTAAAGAAGCATAAGGAAATCATAAACATAATATATATCATATATAAATACATTTCCATCATAATGGCCACCATTAGAGGTGGTAATATGAAATTGAACAATCATCGTTTCGTGAGGCGTTAGTTTCCCATCCACGAAAACATTATGTTCTTTATCCATTAGATGGAGGTGTGAGTAAGTGTAGTTCAAATAAATATTATAACAACATCCTATTATATTGAGGATATGGGTTTTGTTACTAAATAAAGGAAATAAAGTTATTTTAGGGGTTGGAGAAGTAAAATAAAAGAAAACAATTTAAGAGAAACAATTATCTTTAATTTGGGTAACTCCCTTTGGTTTGAACCAAAGGACTTCTTGAAGTGCCTTATTCCCAAGGAAAGGCTTTTATGAGGAGGAGGGGGATTTATGAAGCCTAATGGGGCATATTTTTGACGATCCAAATGGCTTGAGAGGAGTGAGGAATTGCATAGAAGTGGTCTCCTTTTATAAGGGAGATGAGGGGCTCTTTAGGAAAGTGTGAAACTATTATTTTATTATAAACATATATTCGGTTTCAAGAGGCCAAAACAAATTAATGTCGAAGATAAGATGACTCATATTAGAAATAAAATCAACCAATATGAATTTTATAGGTTATGGATAATATTTTAATCATTATAATCTTATTTATTTAAATCATTTATTGACGAGGTAGATACTCCATCATTATTGTGTCATAAATAGTTTAATTTAGTTGATATCTAAAAATTATAATAAAAATACCATGATATAGGATATCTTTTTATCTTTACAATTTATATTTATAGTAGAAAATATAATTTATATAACCCATTATAAAAATTAATTTACTAAAAGATATTTGCTTTTGTTATGTTTGCCTTTACTTTAAGTTAATTAATCTAAATTGACATTATCACTCCCAAGTGGTTCAATGGCGTCCCCAAATAGACCCAAAGATGCCCATGGTCAGACATGACTCATTCAATAATGTTAGGACAAGTGTTAAGGTAATTTTAAATTATTATAATATTCTTTTATTCTTGAATGACTCTATTTACCTTTAACCGCAGAAAAAAGACAAAATTTACTATTCACCAAAAATTATTTTCATCTTAATGAAGCACATTTTACTTCATGATAACAACCAAGTTTTTTAGATTTTCAAAATTAAATTCATAGAAGTGGTAAAATTTTAATTAAATGAAAAATTCAGTTTTCAAACTACCACTAAGTGGTTTCACTATTCATCAAAAATTGAAGTTTGTCAAAAAAAATACCAAAAATTCAGCCTAATCTATATTTGATATTCCGAATTCACAATTGATGTCTATTTTTTCAAATTCAAAACATATAAGTGGAATTAATTAATGTTAAAATTAATTCCTGTTGTTAAAACAAATAGCTTTTTTTTAAGAAACAATAACTATCAAATGATTGATACTTGTTTATGTCCAATTTAATTGTGAAATTAATTCAAATGACCAAAATTGGATTAAATTGTAAAAATATATTTTAATTTCACTTTAAAACCAACTAAAAAGATAATTTAACCATATAAATGTATTATATTAAAAGGTACTTTTGAATTAAAATACCATATTTTTCACTATTCATTAAAAATGAACTTTATCAGAAAAATAAAAAACAATTACCCAAAGTAAATTTTGATATCCCCATTATAAAAAAAGACTTTATTTAGTCATATATAATGTATTAAAGTGACCAAAGCTATATTTAAATAGGGGTCTCCATTAAAAGGCGGTAAATCGACCTTTTAATGTAAATTATGTCTAAAATTAGATTCATTCAAATTTTAAGAATCTAAATTTTATTAGATAAATGTAAATACATTTAAAAAACATCTATAATCATATTGTAGTAATTTCTGTTCACTCCTGCCAATACAATAGCTAGGAGTTAACTACCATTTGAAATAATAATATTATATTATTAGTGTGCAACGTAAGATTTCAATAAAACCGGTTGTTGCGTATTGGGTATGCTATCGAACATAGCAACCCCTTTAAAGTAAAATTAAAACATAATTCACAAATATTAATAAATATGAAAATATTTTATTCTTTATTTACCTGGGATGTTACAATATAAATCATCAAAACATTACAAATTATCATGATACAAACATGTTGGGTAGAATATTTAATGGGGTTTTATGTATACCAACCCATAGTTTTAATTTTCCTTTCATAAGGCCTTGGTACTAAATATATCATCATGTTTGAGATTATGAAATCCATTGTTATTTATTTCCATCATTGATAGTTAAATTATTATTATCTATGATAATATTAGACTAATATTATTCATGGATTCATTTCATGATAATGTTACTGATTAAATGAAATTTGATGTAAATTATTAAACCCATCATATTTGTTATTTATTATTTCTTCATGAAAGATTCCACTGTATATAACCATTAATTTGAATTTTTTCTTACCAATTTTTTATTTTTTACTAATAATATAAATATGGAACCCTTGAAAAAATTTAATGATATATACTATTTACATTCACTATGTCTTATATTTATTTTATAATATAAAATATGTTGAATATATATATATATATAAATGTTTACCACGAATACATATATCCAGATATATGGGATGTCATTGCTTATATATATTTCTTATGTAATAATGTTGAATCTATATATAGGATTCTATGGTAGAGGTATTTAAACATTCTATTAGAGAATTTTTTGTAGAAAAATAGGGTTATAGATTTTGAAAAAACATAGTCTAGGGAACATAATCCAAAAAAATACATTTAGAATTTATATAATTATTATAAAATACCATAATGTTTTTGGTAAGGTAGAAATTATATGGTTTTCCAAGAAATAAATCCCTATGAAGATACATCATGATGATGCAGTTTTATAACATATGAATCTTACAGTGTAAAATATGAAAATAGTTGGTGGAATATATCTCAACCATCATTTTTGTGTACAGTGCATGTGACTTTATTGTGTTCCACATTTTACACTCCAGGGGGATGTGATTGGGTTAACTCATTTTTACTTTATGAACCATTCTAAAGGATTTTAATAAATTATTAATATAACTGACCAAGGTTATACCATATATTTGTTATATATAATAGAAATTAACTTAATGAAGACATACTTCAAATGATTTTCCTGATTATTTAGACACCCACTATGATTATTTATTATCATACTCATGTTTTTTGGTTTTAAAATGTGAGAAAAAATTGAAGGAACCAAGTTAAAAAAATAGATTGAATATGGAATGATTTACCTCACTAGTAATGAAATGTTGAATGTGATGGAAGTTGAAACCTTATGAATTTTTCGATTATATATTGTAACATTGTTGGCCCTATTATTCTTCACGTGAGAAAACCTAGATGGGTACATGAGCTAAGTCCTACATCCCGATTCATCTTAAGATAACTTCTAATAGTGTGGTTATAAGTAATATAGTGGGGATATTGTACCCAATGGTAAACAGTATACATAACAGTGTAAAAAAATATAGATTATGGAAATATATGAACAAAACAAATATTCAGTCATGAAACAATAGCAGAATTAATGATAAAAGAAATTTTTTATAATAATGGAACCATGAAATAATGAATGAATTTATCTTGGTTTCATGTTTAAATTCAAAGCATAAAAATGGAATAATCCAAAATATAAGAGAAATAAATTTCCTCAATCCCAAGCCCCATGTATTCTTTATCTCCAAAACCCCAAGAAATCCAGCAAAAAACTATAAAAAATAGCGTGTCTTTACCTTTCATAAACCTATATACATGAATTATTCATAGGTACCATGTGGATTTCAAAATAAGGTGTTTTTGAAAATCTATATCTTGACACACACAATGTCTACACAATCCTATATGAGAATATAGTTCGTCAAATTACATAATAAGTTGGGTAAATAATTTTATAATTTAATACAATTGATAAAATAATACCATTAACCCTTGAGATTTGGGATAACATTAAATGACTTAAAAATATACTTTAGAATGATGTTGAATATCTATGAGCATGTCTGAGAACCATTATAACCATATCAATATCATTCTCAAGGTTAAATCTAAAATTCATCACATGGAATAAAAAGCAGTTCCCTCTATGAATTTAAACATGTATGGACAAAGACCTCTAAGAACTATAGTATGCCCGAGAAGCAACCTCAATGAATTATAGTATATTCAAGATGCACACTTTAGGCTTTACAACATTTCAGAGTAGAGCAATATAATCATTAAAAAATATCTAGTAATACACCTCAATGTGTTACAAGATATCAAAAATTCATTACATGAAATTATTAAAATTAAATATAAAATCACGGAACACATCCAATACATTAAAAAATAATCATTATTTCTAATTAAAAAAATTATTCCACTTATACATCATAAAAATTATCAAATATCACATTTTATGATAATTTCACATTAACAAAGGCTTCTAGTGCATCACCAATTCCAGGGATAGTACACCTCATAGGTTACAATAAGTCTGGAATTAATTATAATGGACGTGTGTTATCCAATGGGTGGTATAACCAAAATATTTTTTAGTAAACAATCAAATATTCATTCTTTCTGATTACGATCATAGGATAATTAATGATTATAATTACCTCACATTCAAGATAAATGAAAATAAACTTTTACGGAGTATTTGTAGACCAATTACCTCAATGTATAGTAGACGTAGAAAATTGCCAATGTCTCTGTTAATTTCAGTTTCATCCTTCATTCCCTTTAATAGAGATCCAAGGTTTGGCAGTGTGGGTTCCAATGAATTGATACGGGGAAGAATAGTATAAAATATTACATAGAATCTCATGATATGGATTACTGTGATCCAGTTGGGTATGTTTTTAGGATCATAATAGACATATCACATGTCATTGGATGGCCTATAGATCAAGGATGGATTTTTTTCATCATTTGAACACATAAAAGATCCAATAGGTTTTAAAACATGATAGAAATGACTTACATACAATGTATATTGTCCATTTAATCTAAAAATCCTTGGATTTCTAGATTTATTTTATACCATATTTTATAGAATATAGATCTCATAAAAAATTTCAAATTCAAACAAATACTTGACAATATAAAATCTTTTTTTATTGTCTTCCAAAATAAATTTACTATTTAAACGGATAATTATGGGATCAACTCATTCCTAAATTTTTTACTGTAAATCCCAGATTTGTGCCTTAAATTGACCATTTATCATATATTTTTTACACTTCTAGAGAACATTAATAGAACCATCCCACCTCACTTATGGATTTCTAGCAAAGGGGTCAAAAATTAAAATGAGAAAAAAAATATTTACTAAAAATGTATGAGAGACATTCGTTGAAATTATTGTATATTTAAACCCAACCAGAATCGATCTGATCATCCTGCAGCTACGATAGAAAGTGTCAAGGTTGGTATCAATGAAAATTTATGACAACTATGTATGAATATAAGACTCCCACTCCATAATATTACATTGAACATGCCCATTTTCCCCTCCAAATCATACTATAGAAAAAGTCTTACCTCGATAATTCTTCTTACAGTGGTCTTCAATTAAAATGAGATTCTTATTAAAGGATGGATCAACCTACATATCAATTTCATAAAAATCTTATAAATGAGAAGGGTTGTGATAATATATTTTATGTTGTGACCTATATAACATATCATTAATAAAATTATATCATTTTCTAAGGGATTAATGTTAACTCACCGGAACAACACATTCCACTATCTCAAATGTCCTCATATGAATTTGAACTAGCATTCTATGTTTCCTAGAATAGTGTTTCCCATGAACCGGTGACACCTTATGGGAAATAAAATGAAAAATATCAATCATTAGTGGTTTTATTTTATTGTTAGAATAATATTTATGATGAGAAGGTATAGACAAAAACTACTAGGTAATCAAATGTACCTACTCAAATTTCTAATATATAATACTATGTCCAAAAACATATAACTCACCAACCACTAACTAGTTGAGATTCCCATCCATAACACTCTGTAAAATTGATTGAATGTATAAGGCCCCGGCCTTAAACCTTACTTAATATTTTATTAAATGAATAATTCACATTGAGGATCTTTTCAGGTTTAGAGTTTTAGATAATTAGGACATAACTATTACATCTCAAAAGATTACAAAGTAGACACTTCTACTAAGTTTCCATAAAATAAAAAAACTCTTAAAAAGAAACATGTCTAGTTCCATGTTTTAGATAGCATGGCATTCCCTTGATCCCATCCTTGACCCTATTCAACATTAAGTCCTGTGAAAAACATTTCAAAAAAAACATGGGGTGATCATAAAAATCTTAGTAAGGGATACACAAAGAATGAAAACTGTTAGTTTATCAAAACAACAAGTAAACCATGTATACTTTATCAAAGTAATACTTTTCACCTTCTTGAAGTAGTAAAAAAACTTCACTGAAAAAAATTTCATTACTTACCCTTATGTAACCAAAAGATTACCATAAAACCCATGTAAAGATCACATAACATATAAAGGTAACTTGGGACATAGACATACTTAAGTGGAATAACCATAAGGTCTAATTCCACACATATCACTTAATAGAATATCCATTCGGCCAACATCCATACATACTTAATGGAATATCCATACGACCGACTTCCATACCCAATGCATTGGAGGTTATAACGTAACCACCTGTCCTGGTATTCACGGCACCACCCGTCATATGGTTTATCACATAACCACCCGTAAAATGTCCAAGTACCATTATAAAATTATAAAACATAAAACCAACATAAAGGAATGATAACATTTCCACATTTCAATCACAATAAATCATTTAAATATATTGAGATAATAGAAACCTTTATCAAAACCATTTTCAATAACAAAATACATAAAAGAGTATATAGTATTTATTTTATTTTAAAAACATTACAGCTTGTTGAGGAAGCCAAAGATCAAATAATATTCGCGGCGGCGGAAAAGGTCGTTGTCACCGTGTATGTTAAAAGAAAGATTCCTTTTTGTTGTTTAGTAAAACTCTTTATAGAAAAAGATTCCTTTTGAATAAAATTAAAAGTCAAAGGGGTTTATACTTCGTATAAAATAAAGTTGTGTGTAAAACCAGATATGCCTCAATGAAAGGAGATTGAGACGAAGTCCCTTTCAAAGTCGGTATCCTTAGATTAAGGATAAATAAATTACATTATTATGTGTGAAAAATACGAATACACAAAATATAAGTGGATATTATGTGTAAAACAATTAGAGGTCATTCACACATTATCATTAAAAACAAAACCAATGACATATATATTTAACTCAATGAAATGAGATTGAGTTATGATTTCCGATACAATTCCATATAAATGACATTAGAATTTATCAATGATATGATTATGTGTATAAATAGTATATCCACAGAAAGGTATGTTTAAACTACAACATAGATATTCCACACATAATCTTGGCATAATAAAATCAATAATTAGAGGATTAACCAAAAGAATTGAAAGTGGGTTATGAAGTTCCCTTACAGAAATTCGACAGCCTAACGACGTCACTTCAAAACTCATAAAATGAGTTGATGAGAGATAAAAAGGGTATCTAATCACATGGAAATAAAATTTAAATCAACAAGGATATAGAACAACATATCCCAACATAATAGTATGTGAATTAAAAGTCATAACAAAATAAGTCTTTTAAATAGAGGAGGGTGAAAGGTTCCCATACCGACATGGGTATCTTTCGAGACATGCACCCCGTGAAAGAAGGACAATAAAATATTAATATAAATACTCATAAATGAACATATATTACACAATGAGTAAAATAATGGGCAGTACATACACCACTCAAAGGAAATTGTGGAAAATGTAGCATAAATATCACGGGAATAAAAGTGAGATGAAAAATACCTTATGAAAACTCGGCAGCCTAACGACGCCACTTAAAACTTCCAAAATGGATTGATGAGAGAAAATAGGGTCTCTCATCATATTAACATAAAGTTTATAGAAAGAGGTATAGAATAGAACATCCCCCAACATAACAAATAGGAGCTTAAAATAACTAACATAAAGGAGAGTACTTAAAAAGAAAGAGAGAGGTTAAATCTCTTACGAAAATTTGACAGCCTAACGACGCCACTCAAAACATCCCAAAATGGATTGATGAGAGAGAATAGGGTCTCTCATCATATAAAAATTAAATTAAGAGTAATATAAAAGAACATCCCAATAACAAGAAAGATGATCTTTAAAAGGAATGACATAAAAGAGTGTACTTAAAAAAAGAGAGGAGTAGGATCCCTTACCTCGTGTCCGACATGTCTCGATCGTTCTTTAATCTCCTGAATAATAAAATTTGGTCAATTTATAATTGCATAAGGACCTCCTTTAAATTTTATTATTCAGTTCATATAATGTTATAATAATTGGTTAATAAAGTGAGTTCATATCAGCCGTTTTTGTCGATGTTCAGTGCATGAGTAAAAATTGAACTTGTTGGAAATGAAATTTCTATGTATTTACAGGTAAATCATCACCAGAACAGTATTTATATTTTAAATATCATATATATCCAGTATATATTCATTTTATACTATTACATATCATTTTGAGATAAAAAATTAAAAGCACCATTCATGGAGACAGTAGGCTGTACGTACGCTTGAACAATACTTTCAATTTTTTGTCTTATTAATGGAATTAAAACAAAATGAGATATATATATATATTATAATTCCAGAATGATACCCATAATTTAGATGTATTATATTACATATATATCCATTATATATATGTACTTATAATAGTACATAACATTTGGAGATAAGAAATGAAATGTACCGTTCATGGAGATGGTAAGCCGTACGTACACATGAACATTACTTTCATTTCATTTTTTTGTATTAAATGGAATAAAATAATAAAGAAATAAAGGTATATTATAATTCCAGTAGGATAAAATATGTAATACCATTAATTCCATCCCTTATATGTCCCACATATGGCATTAACGAATCAAATCACTTTGAGGGGGCGGTAGTCCACACTTCCTAAAATGAATATATCGCGTTTACCCATAATGGAAACCATAAAGGTATGCCATAAATGAAAAATACAGAAGCTTAAGGAAAACATAAACATATTATATATCATATATAAATATAGTGACATCTTAATGGCCACCTTTGAAAGTGTTAAAAGAATATTGACCAATCATCGTTTCGTAAGGTAGAAAATCGCCAACGACAGAAACAGTATGTACTTTAACCATTAGACGAAGGTGTGTGTAAGTGTAGCTTGAATCCTTCTTATAAAAACATCCTAGAATATTTAATATACTGGAGTTGTTACAAATGAAATGAATAAAAAGAGTTTAGGGGGTTGGAGAAGCAAAAAACAAACAAAAGGACACAAGTGAAGACATTACCTTAAAATCGGGTAACTCCCTTTGGTTTGAGCTCAAAGGCTTACTTGGGAAGACTTATGTCCAAATATAGGCTACAAGGAGTTATAGAGGGTTGTGGAGAGAAAAATGGGCAGGGGTTGGCCGAGACAAAGGCTTTGGAAGTGTGGGTAAGGAGGTAGAGGTGGGGGCCTTTTATAAGAGGAGGGGAGGGGCACTCTTGGAAAGTAAAGAAATGTTACTTTATTTTAGAATGAATTTCGGATTTTAATGCTCCCACATTGATTTCTTTCGGGGATAAGGTGATAAGGGTTCTAAATACACCCATCTAGTAGGTTTTGGACATGTGTAGGTCTTATATTTTACATTATCATTCCATTTTATTTAAATCGTTAAATAATGAGGTCATCGCTGCATCATCATGATGTCATACATAATTTAATTTATTTTATGTCTAAAAATTATAAAAAAAATACTATGATGTAGGAAATATTTTTATCTTTCCAATTACTATTTATAGTAAAAAATATGACTTGTATAGCCTCATGTAAATATTGTTTTAGTAAAACAACTCATGTTTGTGTCATTTTTACTTTAACATTAAATAAAAAGGTATTTATGTCATTTTCCAACCAAAGTGGCTCCATGGGGTCCCCAAGTTGACCCATGGATTCTCTTGGTCGGCCATGAAACAGAATATGAGGGTAGGACATGTGTCTAGGTCATTTCATTTTATTAAAACATTATTCTGACCTTAAAAAACACTAATTACCTCTAATCGCGATTGAAAACTTAATAAGTTACTATTCACCAAAACATTATTCTAATCCCATTGAACCAAATTTTACTTCATAATGACAACCATTTAAGTCGGATTTTTGAAATTTAAAACACAAAAATGTCACGACCCGCCCTCGGGGTCCGTGCCGTGACTACCCCAAGCCCGCCTTCCATAGGCCAGGGGCTGGCGACTAGCACCAAGTCGTAAATCCCGGTAAAAAGGGAAGGCATTGCCTTTGTAAAGAAAACAAACACCACAGAGTAAGCAAGAGGAAAATAAACACTAAACAAAAGCAGAGTACAACTGAAAGTGCGGAAAAGTAAATGGTCCAGAATACAAACTCAAACTGAAAGTAAAGTACAACTCGAAAGGGAAAACAGCAACTGAAAAGTAAAAGCCGCTACTCTGAGCTGTCCACTGGAAATCCCACCTGTTGGGTGGGTACAGATAGCTCCTCTACTCCACAGGTCCCGCTGTCTGCTCCGAGCACGTCCCGCCCAGTGGTCCACCTCCGGGTACCGTCCCGCTCTGCAAGCCTCAGCTAAGGTCAACGCTGTCCGTCGTCTGCAACCAACACAACGTAGTGCTGGCAAAGCCCGTGCAGGGGTGAGTATAAGCTACTCAGTAGGGACCCCGAGACCCCTGAAGGTCTCTCAAATCCACAATGGATAAATCACAAAGAAAGGTACAATCACGAAGTAACAACCGTCACTGCTTATGTATATGCCCATACATATACCTAAGTCATCAAATTAAAATACGCTCCAACCTCCGAGCCCAAGTACAACTCAGTCCACACAGGAAAGTAAACGTATTCCACACAGGAAAGCAAAACGTAATCCACACAGGATAGCACAACACAATCCACACAGGAAAACAACAGGTTTCAGCTCAACCAGGATTTTCATTAACGAAACCGTAACTGTTGAAGAGTCCCATCTCTGAAGTGTACAGTGGTCCTGTCACGACTCCGAGGTACTGCTCACTAACCTAAGACTGCTGAAGTACTCCTCCTGTCGAGTACCGCGGGTCTGCTGCCAACTACCGGGCGCTCCGTCCGCTGAGGGTCTGCTGCCAAATACCGGGCGCTCACCCAGATAGCCTACAGAGGTACTCCTCCAGTCGAGTACCGCGGGTCTGCTGCCAACTACCAGGCGCTCCGTCTGCCGTGGGTCTGCCGCTGAATACCGGGCGCTCCGTCCACTGGGCTAGTCGACTCACTCCAAGTTGAGTCGGTCGAGCAGTCTTCAGGTCTCAGCCGGTTTCACGGTCTTCGTACTTTGTACGCTCGTCTCCAGTATCGCAGGTCTGCCGCTACAACCGAGCGCTCCACTGCCAAGGATATGCTGCTACAACCAAGCGCCCCACCGCTCAAGGTAAACAGAAGATTCAACTCACACAGGTTCGGAAGCACTGTTCCACGTAGGATCGCTGAGTGCTGTAGTCATCGTCGTCGAATCCACACAGGATTTCTGTACTGTCGTCGTCGCAGTC
Organism: Viscum album; assembly: GCA_963277665.1. Taxonomy (NCBI): domain Eukaryota; kingdom Viridiplantae; phylum Streptophyta; class Magnoliopsida; order Santalales; family Viscaceae; genus Viscum; species Viscum album. The sequence continues at coordinate 260,824,046 of OY728121.1, read as the reverse complement.
ACAGTAGCAGTAGTAGTAGTAGTAACAGTCGCAGCCAGCACTAGGGTTCCCGCACACAGCAAGCTCGTTCGGAGGGTCCGCTCCACGAGCCGAGAGGCTGATACATCAACTGTCACAAAGACCAGAGTTGATGTATCCAAAAGTTCCGTATCGACAACAGGAACTCAACGCAACAGACGGTGCGTCGATCGGACGCCCGGTCTGAGAGTTATTGGCATTTTCGTCTCCGGGGCCCGGTTGGTTTTAAGGAAAAACCAACCCGACCGTACTCCACCTGCGTCCAAACCTCGGGCCGAGTATTCCAAAAGATCAGTCTCACTAAGAGGAACACAACACATCTGACGGCACGTCAATCGGACGTCCGTAGCTCAAGATATGAGCGTTTCTCCTCCGAAGGCCCGGTTGGTTTCGTGAATGAACCAACCCGGCCGTACTCAAAGTAATCCGAAACCTTGAGTGTGATATACCGAAACGACCGTCTCGATCCAAGGATCGCGTTGCCGCAGACGGTTTGTCAATCGGAGGTCCGAGGCTCATGTTATGGCCAAAAGACCGGAACTGGTTCGAAACGGGGGGGTCCGGGTCCGGGCCGACCCGGCCCGACCCCCCCCTGGGGCGGCGCGGCGGCGCGGGGAGCCGCGGCGGCTTGTCGCCGCGAGGAGGCTGCGCACGGGGGGGGCTAAGCCCCCGCTGATTGAAGGCGGCGCGGCCTTTGTGCCGCGCCTTTGCAACAAAACGGCCCCCACGTGGGGGCCGGTTTGAAGAAAGAAACCGGGGGGCTGCTGCCCCCCCCCCTTCATGGAACCGCCCCCCTCTTAAAGAGGGGGGTTTTATACGCTGGCCGGGGGATTAATTCCCCCGGTTTAACGTCATCCGGCCGGCCAGCTGGCCGACCGGTTTTCTCCAACGGGACCGGAAATTCCGGTCCCCTCTTCGGCTTCCGACGCCGGCGGCTCGGCCGCCGGTCTTCTCATCCCGCCGCGGCCCGGAACCGGCTGCGGTCTCCTCGTCCCGCCACGGCCCGGAACCGGCCACGGTGTTCGTCATCCGGCGCGGTGCGACGGCACCGCGCCCCTTCGCCGCGCATTTGATTCCTTTCAACGCGGCGCGACGGCGACGCGTTCTTGAAGATTCTTCCTCGGCGTGGCGCGACGGCGCCGCGCAAAATAATTGCACGATTATTCGCGTGGTGCGACGGCACCACGCCACTTTGCTTCCACCCGCAAGAAATAACAACAAGAACGATGGAGGGGGTTCGGCCGTGTTCATGCGGTCCGGCCCCCTCACGTTAAGCAATAACGCATCTTAAAATTAATCCAAAGCCACACGATAAACTTGCTAAAATTCATGATCAAGAATAGAATAATTAAACAATAATCAACAACCCCTACCTTGGTATAAGGTTCGAAGATTTGTCTACGTTCCGCGGAAGACGACGTCGCGGAGGTCGGGCGTCGCGGTCGTCGTTCGTCAAATTCGATGACGAAGAGGTGCGTCCGAAGAGGCACATCGTTGGCGAAACCTTGTTCACCGACGAAGGTTGTCCGAGGAAGAAGCGGTGTTCTCTCTCGTTGACACGGAAGACGAAGAAGAGCGGAGCGGCGTTCTTCGTCGGTACTTGAGCGTTCTTCGTCAAGTCTTGAGGAAAGTCAATTAAAAAGAAAACAACGAACTCAAGAACCCTTATCTCGATAGTCGCACGTTGACGTAGTCGTGGAATATCGGTGTCAATTCCTTTGACGTCGGAGGAAGAGTCGTTGTCGATGGCGTTCGTTGCGGAAATCCGTCGCGGAAGAGATGACGCGGAAGAAGTACGTCACGTCGTGGATGGACCGTGTTCTTCGGCGGAGAAGTTCTTCGTTGAAGAACGGCGTTCTTCGCGTTCTTCGTTGGGTTTGAAGAAGATGAAGAAGACTTCCCTACTCTCTCAAGGAGATAAAATTCTAACAAAATAAAATAAGACTCTTTCTTATTTTATTCACACAACCCAACCTCTTTGAATTTCAAAGGTTTGAAATTCAATAACCACACACAACTCACCTCATTAACTCATTACATTTAAGTCATGGGTTTATAACTTAAGTTAACATAATTTAAGTGGGAGTTGAGGGGGTTTTAGAGGATATGAAGGGGTGGGGTTCATGTGGGCCCCACCACCCTCATAACCTCCCATGGGAGGTTGGGTGGTTACCCAACATCCAACAAGAGATATCACTTAGAGTAAAATAATAAAAATTGTAGTGTAATTACAAAGTAAACATCCACAATTTTTATTATCAACACTCGCATGAACGCAACTCCAGAACAGGAGTTCCTAAGCGTATACCGGCGCTACGGTTCCATCAGTGCCCTTGGATTTCAATTCCGAGCACCGGATCAAAAGTTAGAAATTCCCGCTCGTTCGTTCACTGAACGTACCCGAGCCAAACTTCGGAAAATGATTCCGGGCACTCTGGGCCTCGGAATCAGGTGCCGTCTGAAACCGCACTCTTGTAAAATTCTAAAGAAAATTAAGAAAAAATTTTCCTTGAATTTTACGGGTCTTTACATTACTCCCACCTCAGGGCTTTACGTCCCCGTAAAGATACATCAAAAACTAGGGAAACAAAAGATGGTAGCTGAGCACGCATCTGAGCCTCCCGCTCCCATGTGCTCTCCTGGAGATTCCCGTACTGCCATCTGATGCGCACAAGAGGAATCGATCGCCCACGCAGGACCCGCTCCTGTCGATCCTCTATCTCCACCGGGACCTCCGTAAAAGTCGCCCCATCGTCAACGTCAAGCTCCCCATGGTCAATGATGTGTGTCGGGTCGTGCACGTATCTCCTCAGCTGAGACACGTGGAAGACGTCGTGCACCCGGTGCAACTGAGGTGGTAGAGCCAGGCGATAAGCCACCTCACCAATCCTGCTGAGGACCTGGAAGGGTCCGATGAAGCGCGGAGATAACTTGCCGCCTCGGCCAAATCTCCGAATACCACGTCAAGGTGAGACCCGCAAGAAGACGTGGTTGCCATCCTCGAACTCCAGTGGCCTCCGCCTCCTGTCAGCGTAAGACTTCTGTCAGCTCTGAGCTGTCCTCATCCACTCCTGGATGACCTGGACCTTCTCTGTCGTGGCCTGGACCATCTCTGGTCCCATCAGAGCTGCAAGATTTCTTCTTTGCCGATAAGAGAAATCTGGTCCCATCCCCAGGATGAACCACATTCTTTGCCTAAAACAGTCAATCCTAACATGGATGATACTAATCCATACCAAGGATGACGTCGTAAGGCCTCGACGCTACTACTAAGAGATTCAACCGTTACTCTCGCCTCCAAGGGTTGAGTCACACTGTCGGCATCAGTGTGTGGTAACTGGGTCTCCTCCAGTAGATGTCTCACAAGTGAGGGTCAAGTCAACAGCCAAAACTGGAACCTCTTAGTAACATCACGAAAGAGGACAGGAACGAAAATATCATAAAGGTATGCATCTTTTATTATTGCAGCTCATAATACAAGACGCTACACAAAAGCAACAAGGAACCAGAAGTACAAAGGATGTATCCACTAGTTCTGCTCCTGTCCGTCGGCTCCCAGAGCTCCATGATCAAAGGCCTCGGCTGCCTGAAGCTGAGCTCTCCCCTGTGGTCGGGGTGGATCTCCTGGTGGTGGTGGTGGCAGAGCCTCAAAGCGTCGCCCACCACCGTCTGCTCGTCCAGCTCCTCTGCCTCGTCCGCCTCCTCCCTTCGGACTGCCACGATCGAACCTCTGCCTCTGCCTGGGAGGTTCTTCACTTAACTGCTGATCATCAGCATGGCGGGTCGGACAGTCACGAGCCATGTGACCTATCCCGCCACAGGAGTAACATTGCCCACTCTCGGCACGCCTGGCTCTGACTCCACCCCGTCTTCCTCGCACAACTGAGCCTGAATCGTGCAGTCGGCCACTGGTAGGTCTGGTCTGCCTGGAACCCTCAGTCATCCGTCGGCTACCTGTTGCCGAAGACTCCGCTATCTTCCGCACTGTGGTGGGTCGCTGTGCTGGTGTAGACTCAGCAAGGAAGCTCTCGATCAGAAGGGCCCGCTCCAGTACTCCTGTCTGAGTCGGTATGCTGAGGGAGATCAGTGATGCCCTGATCTCGTGTCTCAAACCCTGCTCGAAGGTCCGGGCCCGGAAGAATGGGTCCCGTACCATGTCGGTCGAGTAGCGCGAGAGATCGGTAAATCTCGCCGAGTACTGAGCGACCGTCATGCTGCCTTGCCGTAGCTGAAGAAGCTCCTGGATACGCACCGCACGAAGGGTGGCTGGGACGAACTCCGAGCGGAAGAGGCTCTCAAAGTCCGTCCAAAGTAGGGATGCCTCATCGTGCACCTGGAGCATCAAGCTCCACCATCGTCCTGCTACTGCGTGTAGTAGGCTCGCAGCGAGGATCACCATGAGGTCTGCTGGTGTCCTCACTAGCCTAAACACTCGAACCACTGCCTCCAGCCAGTCCTCTGCTGCCTGGGGATCCGTCTCCCCGCGAAACCTGGGCGGTCGCTGGCGCTGAAACTCATGCAGTGCGCTGAGGCGACGTGCATCGTCAGCGGCTGCTGCTGGAAGCATCGGGGGCTCGGCGTGTAAAGCTACCGCCGGTGCCACTGCTGACAAAGGGCCCTGCACCGAAGCCTCATCGCTCAGTGGGCTGTCGTCACGCTCTACTCTCGGAACCCTAGCTGGCTGCCGTCGTGGGGCCATCCTGAAAAGGAAACAGGTGCGCCACGGTCAGAACAGTATACCTGGTGAGCTGACACAAAGAAATCACAAAGAAAACTTTGAAACACACACGCAATCAATGTTTTCGTGCATTAAGTCGGAAATCAGAAGTCAGGGTCCTGGTGTACGGATACGTCGGCCGCCGCACCAACACTGGACTCCCTGGACTGATAACCACACTCAATACGCTAAACATTATTGCTTCACATAGAAAGATCAGAATTCGCGGTAGAACCGAACTCCTCTGATACCAATTTGTCACGACCCACCCTCGGGGTCCGTGCCGTGACTACCCCAAGCCCGCCTTCCATAGGCCAGGGGCTGGCGACTAGCACCAAGGCGTAAATCCCGGTAAAAAGGGAAGGCATTGCCTTTGTAAAGAAAACAAACACCACAGAGTAAGCAAGAGGAAAGTAAACACTAAACAAAAGCAGAGTACAACTGAAAGTGCGGAAAAGTAAATGGGCCAGAATACAAATCCAAACTGAAAGTAAAGTACAACTCGAAAGGGAAAACAGCAACTGAAAAGTAAAAGCCGCTACTCCGAGCTGTCCACTGGAAATCCCACCTGTTGGGTGGGTACAGATAGCTCCTCTACTCCACAGGTCCCGCCGTCTGCTCCGAGCACGTCCCGCCCAGTGGTCCACCTCCGGGTACCGTCCCGCTCTGCAAGCCTCAGCTAAGGTCAACGATGTCCGTCGTCTGCAACCAACACAACGTAGTGCGGGCAAAGCCCGTGCAAGGGTGAGTATAAGCTACTCAGTAGGGACCCCGAGACCCCTGAAGGTCTCTCAAATCCACAATGGATAAATCATGAAGAAAGGTACAATCACGAAGTAACAACCGTCACTGCTTAGGTATATGCCCATACATATACCTAAGTCATCAAATTCAAATACGCTCCAACCTCTGAGCCCAAGTACAACTCAGTCCACACAGGAAAGTAAACGTATTCCACACAGGAAAGCAAAACGTAGCCCACACAGGATAGCACAACACAATCCACACAAGAAAACTACAGGTTTCAGCTCAACCAGGATTTTCATTAACGAAACTGTAACTGTTGAAGAGTCCCATCTCTGAAGTGTACAGTGGTCCTGTCACGACTCCGAGGTAGTGCTCACTAACCTATGACTGCTGAAGTACTCCTCCTGTCGAGTACCGCGGGTCTGCTGCCAACTACCGGGCGTTCCATCCGCTGAGGGTCTGCTGCCAAATACCGGGCGCTCACCCAGATAGCCTACAGAGGTACTCCTCCAGTCGAGTACCGCGGGTCTGCTGCCAACTACCAGGCGCTCCGTCCGTCGTGGGTCTGCCGCCGAATACCGGGCGCTCCGTCCAATGGGCTAGTCGACTCACTCCAAGTTGAGTCGGTCGAGCAGTCTTCAGGTCTCAGCCGGTTTCACGGTCTTCGTACTTTGTACACTCGTCTCCAGTATCGCAGGTCTGCCGCTACAACCGAGCGCTCCACTGCCAAGGATATGCTGCTACAACCAAGCGCTCCACCGCTCAAGGTAAACAGAAGATTCAGCTCACACAGGTTCGGAAGCACTGTTCCACGTAGGATCGCTGAGTGCTGTAGTCGTTGTCGTGGAATCCACACAGGATTTCTGTACTGTCGTCGTCGCAGTCACAGTAGCAGTAGTAGTAGTAGTAACAGTCGCAGCCAGCACTAGGGTTCCCGCACACAGCAAGCTCTTTCGGAGGGTCCGCTCCACGAGCCGAGAGGCTGATACATCAACTGTCACAAAGACCAGAGTTGATGTATCCAAAAGTTCCGTATCGACAACAGGAACTCAACGCAACAGACGCTGCGTCGATCGGACGCCCGGTCTGAGAGTTATTGGCATTTTCGTCTCCGGGGCCTGGTTGGTTTTAAGGCAAAACCATCCCGACCGTACTCCACCTGCGTCCAAACCTCGGGCAGAGTATGCCAAAAGATCCGTCTCACTAAGAGGAACACAACACAGCTGACGGCACATCAATCGGACGTTCGTAGCTCAAGATATGAGCGTTTCCGCTCCGAAGGCCCGGTTGGTTTCTTGAACGAACCAACCCGGCCGAACTCAAAGTAATCCGAAACCTTGAGTGCGATATACCGAAACGATTGTCTCGATCCAAGGATCGCGTTTCCGCAGACGGTTCGTCAATCAGAGGTCCGAGGCTCAAGTTATGGCCAAAAGACCGGAACTGGTTCGAAACGGGGGGGTCCGGGTCCGGGCCGACCCGGCCCGACCCCCCCCCCCCCCCCTGGGGCGGCGCGGCGGCGCGGGGAGCTGCGGCGGCTTGTCGCCGCGAGGAGGCTGCGCACGCGGGGGGCTAAGCCCCCGCTGATTGAAGGCGGCGCGGCCTTTGTGCCGTGCCTTTGCAACAAAACGGCCCCCACGTGGGGGCCGGTTTGAAGAAAGAAACCGGGGGGCTGCTGCCCCCCCCCCTTCATGGAACCGCCCCCCTCTTAAATAGGGGGGTTTTATACGCTGGCCGGGGGATTAATTCCCCAGGTTTAGCGTCATCCGGCCGGCCAGCTGGCCGGCCGGTTTTCTCCAACGGGACCGGAAATTCCGGTCCCCTCTTCGCCTTCCGACGCCGGCGGCCCGGCCGCCGGTCTTCTCATCCCGCCGCGGCCCGGAACCGGCCGCGGTCTCCTCGTCCCGCCGCGGCCAGGAACCGGCCGCGGTGTGCGTCGTCCGGCGCGGTGCGACGGCACCGCGCCCCTTCGCCGCGCATTTGATTCCTTTCAACGCGGCGCGACGGCGACGCGTTCTTGAAGATTCTTCCTCGGCGTGGCGCGACGGCGCCACGCAAAATAATTGCACGATTATTCGCGTGGTGCAACGGCACCACGCCACTTTGCTTCCACCCGCAAGAAATAACAACAAGAACGATGGAGGGGGTTCGGCCGTGTTCATGCGGTCCGGCCCCCTCACGTTAAGCAATAACGCATCTTAAAATTAATCCAAAGCCACACGATAAACTTGCTAAAATTCATGATCAAGAATAGAATAATTAAACAATAATCAACAACCCCTACCTTGGTATAAGGTTTGAAGATTTGTCTACGTTCCGCGGAAGATGACGTCGCGGAGGTCGGGCGTCGCGGTCGTCGTTCGTCAAATTCGATGATGAAGAGGTGCGTCCGAAGAGGCACGTCGTTGGCGAAACCTTGTTCACCGACGAAGGTTGTCCGAGGAAGAAGCGGTGTTCTCTCTCGTTGACACGGAAGACGAAGAAGAGCGGAGCGGCGTTCTTCGTCGGTACTTGAGCGTTCTTCGTCAAGTCTTGAGGAAAGTCAATTAAAAAGAAAACAACGAACTCAAGAACCCTTACCTCGATAGTCGCACGTTGACGTAGTCGTGGAATATCGGTGTCAATTCCTTTGACGTCGGAGGAAGAGTCATTGTCGATGGCGTTCGTCGCGGAAATCCGTCGCGGAAGAGACGACGCGGAAGAAGTACGTCGCGTCGCGGATGGACCGTGTTCTTCGGCGGAGAAGTTCTTCGTTGAAGAATGGCGTTCTTCGCGTTCTTCGTTGGGTTTGAAGAAGATGAAGAAGACGTCCCTACTCTCTCAAGGAGATAAAATTCTAACAAAATAAAATAAGACTCTTTCTTATTTTATTCACACAACCCAACCTCTTTGAATTTCAAAGGTTTGAAATTCAATAACCACACACAACTCACATCATTAACTCATTACATTTAAGTCATAGGTTTATAACTTAAGTTAACATAATTTAAGTGGGAGTTGAGGGGGTTTTAGAGGATATGAAGGGGTGGGGTTCGTGTGGGCCCCACCACCCTCATAACCTCCCATGGGAGGTTGGGTGGTTACCCAACATCCAACAAGAGATATCACTTAGAGTAAAATAATAAAAATTGTAGTGTAATTACAAAGTAAACATCCACAATTTTTATTATCAACACTCGCATGAACGCAACTCCAGAACAGGAGTTCCTAAGCGTATACCGGCGCTACGGTTCCATCGGTGCCCTTGGATTTCAATTCCAAGCACCGGATCAAAAGTTAGAAATTCCCGCTCGTTCGTTCACTGAACGTACCCGAGCCAAACTTCGGAAAATGATTCCGGGCACTCTGGGCCTCGGAATCAGGTGCCGTCTGAAACCGCGCTCTTGTAAAATTCTAAAGAAAATTAAGAAAAAATTTTCCTTGAATTTTACGGGTCTTTACCACAAAGATGGAAAAATTTCATTTAAATGGAAAATCAGTTTTTATAAGTACCACTTAGTGGTTTCACTATTCATCAAAAATTGATGTTTTTCAGAAAATTACCAAAAATTCACCCTAAGCTATATTTGATATTCTGAATTCAAAAATGATTTCTATTTTAAAAAATTCAAAACATATAAGTTGCATTAATTAATTTAATAATTAATTCCCGCTGTCAAAACAAATAGCATGTTTTTATGAAATAAAATGTATTAAAAGATTGACACTAGTTTAAGTCCGATTTCAAAGTGAAATTAATTCCAACGACCACTATTGAATTAAATGGTAAAAATATCTTCTAATTTAACCTTAAAACAAATTCAAAAGATAATCTAATCATATAAATAAATTATATTAAAAAGAGGTTTTGAATTAAAATACATCATTTTTCACTATTCATTAAAAATTCATCTTTTTCGGAAAAATACCAAAAATTTACACAAATAAATTTTGATGTCCCGATTATCAAGAAGAATTTTATTTTGTCAAATATAACACATAAAATTTTCAAAAAGTGTATTTAAAAGAGGTTTTCCATCAAAAGGTGGTTAATCGACCTTTTAAAGAATATTAGAATGTTTACGTTTAAAATTGGATTGATTCGCATTTTTATTCCTCTATCATTTATTGTAAAAAGTAAAAATATTTGACAAACATATATAATAATTTTGTAGTTATTACTGTTCATTCCCGCCATTACAATGTCTAGGCGTTAACTACTATTTAAAATAATATTATTTTATTATTAGAGTGCAACGTAAGATTCTCAAGAAACTCGTTGTTGCGTGTTAGGTACGCCATCAAGCATAGAGTCCCCTTTAAAGTCATATTAATATTTTATTCACAAATATGGATAAATGTGAAAATGTCATATTCATTATTTACCTGGGGTGTTACATCCTTCCCCCCTTTTGGGAATTGCGTCCTTGCAATTTTAAAATTTGGCTCAGAAACATCATTGATAGTCCCACATCGGAACAAGAGTCGGTAAAAAAATCACTTTAAAATAAAGAAAGAGAAGTACAGATGTCACCCGAGTAAACCCATACTAGGATTCCAAGTATGAAAATATGGACATGGTGGAAAAAACAAAGGGTCATGTTCTGATGGAGAGTGATAGTAAACATGGTTAGGAGAAAGTTAACCACAAGAAAATCACAAACTTGTGATGGGTTAAACGGTATTCGATTCACCAGTAGGAAAAGTTAATAGACAACATTTTTTTTAAGTTACACTTCATTGAGGAATTTATTTTTGAGCTTAACTAAATCATAAGGAAACATTCTTACATGTCACGTAGACTTTCAACTTTTACTAGATTCCTTAATCAAACTCATATTTTCTCTAAAAGACGAGTTTTTAGGAAGACTTGTTCGCATTAAGAGTACTATAATCAGCTTCCTGAGAATCACCTAATCCACAAAAGAGAACTATATATTTCCCATGTCTTTAGACAAAATCTACAACCAAAATTGTTAGTATGAGATCAGATAACCCACAAAAGTATAATCCTTTATAAAAAGGAAATCCATTCTTAATCTCCAAAATTTGTCCAAAAAAAACCCAAAGTTCAACGAAGACCATTACATAAACAATTTTCCATAAAATTCTTCAAAGTAAAACAAACTAAGATTGAAACCCAAATATTTGAAGGATTTAATCACATAGTCTTCCAAGGTATAAATTAACTTTTATCTCGAAAACACATCAGTTGCTCTTAAATTCTCATATTGAAAAGTAATTATCCTATTCACATATCCTCCATGATAGGTTAATCATTTCCATAGATAACCCAAAATAAACTTACACTTGATTCCTAAAATCATCTAGCTAAAAAGAATTAGTCAAACTAACTAGGGACTTCACGTAGTCCAGTGGTAGGCGATAAATACCAGTCGCACTTTGGTTGTGGGTTCGATTCCCGCACCTTTGTCTGACACGACAGGTTGTCACACGGTCTACGTGTTATACTTTTTCGAAATCTATATAATTCTTAAAACATTCCCCAACAACGAGATAAAATCTTCAAAAATAATCATAACATATTTTATCATCAAGATTATCTCATGCCTTTCATTTTCCATCAAATCATAGAGTAACCCATAATTACCTAAAAAGTAAGGATCAAATAAACCCTATTGGTGACCTTTATAATTATTACCTGAACATCCACATCGATTGTTTATCTCGTACATGATGCATTATAGAATATACCAAGGTTCAAGTGGATTATCATGACTCTGTGATAGTTGGTTTAGAACAACCACGAGTTTCCTCATTGAATACCTCATTTCATCCAGTCTCTAAATCAGAGAACCACCACAGTTTCCTTCAAACCTATTTCCACTTTGGTGCTTGCTAGATCCATCCCTTCACTAAAAACAGAAATGTCAGTGTGAGTATATCAACAAAACCATCACGTACTAATAATGAAGATAAACACTAAGATATACTTACTCATTCACTTTATCTAAAACTAGGACTCTTTCTAAAATCCTAATCATTATAGTAATGTCACTTATGCTTAGAGAATACCCTAACCTCTAAAGTTATCTAAACCTCCCATTGATACCAACTATAAGGCCCCACCCTTAAACCATACTTAATATTGAATTAAATGAATAATTCACATTGGGGATCTTTTCAGTTTTAGAGTTTTAGATAATTAGGACATAACTATTACATATCAAAAGATTACAAAGTAGACACTTATACTATGTTTCCATGAAATAAAAAAACTCTTAAAAAGAAACATGTCTAGTTCCATGTTTTAGATAGCATGACATTCCCTTGATCCAATACTTGACCCTATTCCACATTAAGTCTTGTGAAAAACATTTCAAAAAAACATGGGGTGAAGCATAGAAAGCTCAGTAAGGGATACACAAAGAATGCAAACTGTTAGTTTTTGAAAACAACAAGTAAACCATGTATACATTATCAAATTAATACTTTTAACCTTTTTGAAGTTGTAAAAACTATTCACTAAAAGAAGTTCATTACTTACCCTTCTATAACCAAAAGATTACCATAAAACCCATGTAAAGAGCACATAACATATAAAGGTAACTTGGGACATACACATACTTAAGTGGAATAACCATAAGCTCGACTTCCACAAATATCACTTAATGGAATAGCCATTCGGCCAACTTCCATACATACTTAATGGAATAGCCATACGGCCGACTTCCATACCCAATGCATTGGAGGTTATAACATAACCACCCGTCTTGGTATTCATGACACCACCCGTCATATGGTTTATCACGTAACCACCCCTAAATTGTCCAATTACCATTATAAAATTATAACACATAAAACCAACATAAAGGAATGATAACATTTACACATTTCAATCACAATATATCATTTAAATATATTGAAATAATAGAAACCTTTATCAAAACCATTTTCAATACCAAAATACATAAATGAGTATATGGTATTTATTTTATTTTAAAAACATTACGGCTTGTTGAGGATGCCAAAGATCAAATAATACCCGCATCGGCAGAAAAGGTCGTTGTCACCGTGTACGTTAAAAGAAACATTCCTTTTTGTCATTTAGAAAAACTCTTCATAGAAAAAGATTCCTTTTGAATAAAATTAAAAGTCAAACGGGTTTATACACCGTATAAAATAAAGTTGTGTGTAAAACCAAATATGCCTCAATGAAAGGAGATTGATACAAAGTCCCTTACAAAGTTGGTATCCTTAGATTAAGGATAAATAAATTACATGATTATGTGTGACAAATATGAATACACAAAATATATGTGGATATTAAGTGTAAAACAATCAGAGGTCATTCACACATAATCATGGAAAAACAAAACCAATGACATAGATATTTAACTCAATGAAATTAGATTGAGTTATGATTTCCGATACAAGTCCGTCTAAATGAAATAAGAATTTATCAATGAGATGATTATGTGTAGAAATAGTATATCCACACAATGGTTTGTGGAAACTAAAACATAGAGATTCCATACATAATCATGGCATTATAAAATCAATAATTATAGGTTTAACCCAAAGAATTGAAAGTGGGTTAAGATGTTCCCATACAGGAATTCGACAGTCTAACGACGTCACTTCAAAACTCATAAAATGTGTTCATGAGAGATAAAAAGGGTATCTCATCACATGGAAATAAAATTTAAATCAATAAGGATATATAAGAACATATCCCAACATAATAGAATGTGAATTAAAAGACATAACAAAATATGTCTTTTAAAAAGAGGAGGGTGAAATGTTCCCTTACCAACATGGGTATCTTTTGAGACTTGCACCCCATGAAAGAAGTAAAATACAACATTGATGTAAATACTCATAAATGAATGTATATTAAACAATGAGTAAAATAATGGGCAGTAAATACACCACTCAATGAAATTGTGGAAAATTTAGCATAAATCTCATGGGAATAAAAGTGAGATGAAAAATCCCTTACGAAAACTCGGCAGCCTAACGACGCCACTTAAAACTTCCAAAATGGATTGATGAGAGAAAATAGGGTCTCTCATCATATTAACATAAATTTTACAGAAGGAGTAATATAAAAGAACATCCCCCAACATAACAAAGAGGAGCTTAAAATAAGTGACATAAAGGAATGTACTTAAAAATAAAGAGAGAGGTTCAATCTCTTACGAAAATTTGGTAGCCTAACGAAGCCACTAAAAACATCCAAAAATGGATTGATGAGAGAGAATAGGGTCTCTAATCATATAAAAATTAAAGTAAGAGTAATATAAAAGAACATCACAATAAAAAGAAAGATGAGCTTTAAAAGGAATGACATAAAAGAGTGTACTTAAAAAGAAAAAGAGGAGTAGGATCCCTTACCTCGTGTCCGACATGACTCGATCGTTCTTTAATCTCCTAAATAATAAAATTTGGTTAATTTATAATTTATTAAGGACCTCCTTTAAATATTATTATTCAGTTCATATAATGTTATAATAATTGGTTAATAAAGTGAGTTCATATCAGACGTTTTTGTCGATGTTCAGTACATGAGTAAAAATTGAATTTGATGGAAAAGAATTTTCCATGTAGTTGTAGGTACATGATCTCCAGAATAGTATTTATATTTTAAATATCATATATATCCATTATATATTAATTTTATAATGTTCTATATTATTTGGAGATAAAAAATTAAAAGCACTGTTCATGGAGCGGGTAGGCCGTACGTACGCATGAACGCTACTTTCATTTTTTTGTCTTATTAATGGAATTAAAACAAAGTGAGAGAGATATATATATATATTAATTAAACAATGATACCCATAATTTAGATGTAATATATTACATATATATCCATTATATATATGTACTTATAATAGTACATAACATTTGGAGATAAGAAATGAAATGTACCGTTCATGGAGACGGTAAGCTGTACGTATGCATGAACACTGCTTTAATTTCTTTTTTCTGTACTCAATGGAATGAAATAATAAAGATATAAAGGTATATTATAATTCCAGTAGGATAAAATATGTAATAACATTAATTCCACCCCTTATACGTCCCACATATGGCATTAACGGATCAAATCACATTGAGGGGGCAGTAGTCCGCACTTCTAAAATGAAGATATCGCGTTTACCCATAATGGGAACTATAAAGGTATGACATAAATGAAAAATACAGAATATTAAGGAAAAAATAAACATATTATATATCATATATAAATATAGTGACATCTTATTGGCCACCTTTGAACGTGTTAAAAGAATATTGAACAATCATCGTTTCGTGAGGCAGAAAATCACCAACCACAGAAACAGTATGTTCTTTAACCATTAGACGAAGGTGTGTGTAAGTGTATCTCGAATCCTTATTATAACAACATCCTAGTATATTTAAGATACTGGAGTTGTTACAAAAGAAATTAATAAAAAGATTTTAGGGGGTTGGAGAAAAAAAATAAAACAAAAGGACACAAGTGAAGATATTACCCTAAAATCGGGTAACTCCCTTTGGTTTGAGCTCAAATGCTTCCTTGGGAAGACTTCTGCCCAAAGTGAGGCTTCAAGGAGTTAGAGAGGGATTTGTAGAGACAAAATGGGAAGGGTTTGGCTGAGACAAATGCTTTGGAAGTGTGGTTAAGGAGGTAGAGGTGGGGGCCTTTTATAAGAGGAGGGGAGGGGCACTCATGGAAAGTAAAGAAATGTTACTTTATTTTAGAATGGGTTTCAGATATTAATGGTCCCACATTGATTTGTTTCAAGGATAAGGTGATAAGGGTTAGAAATCAAACCATAAAATAGGTTTTGGACATGTGTATGTCTTAGATTGTACATTATCATTCCATTTTATTTAAATCGTTAAATAATGAAGTCATCACTGCATCATCATGATGTCATAAATAATTTAATTTATTCAATGTCTAAAAATTATAATAAAAATACAATGATGTAAGAAATATTTTTAGATTTCCAATTGAAATTTATAGTCAAACCTCTGACTTGTATAACCCCATGTAAAAATTGTCTTAGTAAAATAACTCATGTTTGTGTCATTTTTACTTTAACGTTAAATAAAAAGGTATTTATGTCATTTTCCATCCAAAGTGGCTCCATGGGGTCCCCAAGTTGACCCATGGATTTTCTTAGTCGGACATGACACATAAAATGAGGGTAGGACATGTGTATAGGTCATTTAATTTTATTAAAACATTATTCTTACCTTAAACTACACTAATTACCTCTAATCGCGATTAAAAACTTAATAAGTTACTATTCACCAAAAAATTATTCTAATACGATTGAACCACATTTTATTTATTAATGACAACCATTTATGTCGTATTTTTGAAATTTAAAACACAAATATGGAAAATGTTCATTTAAACGGAAAATCAGTTTTTATAAGTACCACTTAGTGGTTTCACTATTCATCAAAAATTGAAGTTTTTTAGAAAATTACCAAAAATTCACCCTAAGCAATATTTGATATTCCGAATTCCAAAATGATGTCTATTTTAAAAAATTCAAAACATATAAGTTGCATTAATTAATTTAATAATTAAATCCTGTTATCAAAACAAATAGCGTGTTTTTATGAAACAAAATGTATCAAAAGATTGACACTAGTTTAAGTCCGATTTCAAAGTGAAATTAATTACAAAGAACACTATTGTATTAAATGGTAAAAATATATTAAAATTTCACTTTATAACCAATTCAAAAGATAATCTAATCATAAAAATAAAATAGATTAAAAAGAGGTTTTGAATTAATATACAACATTTTTCACTATTCATTAAAAATTGAACATTTTCGGAAAAATACCAAAAAGTTACATAAAGTAAATTTTGATGTCCCGAATCTAATGAAGAATTTTATTTTGTCAAATAGAAAACATAAAATTTTCAAAAGGTGGATTTAAAATAGGTTCTCTATCAAAAGGCGGTGAATCGACCTTTTAAAGAATATTAGAATGTTTACGCTTAAAATTGGATTCATTCACATTTTTAATCCTCTAACATTTATTGTAAAAAGTAAAAATATTTTACAAACATATATAATAATTTTTTAGTTAGTTCTGTTCATTCCCGCTATTCCAACGGCTAGGCGTTAACTACTATTTAAAAAAGTATTATTTTATTATTATAGTGCAACGTAAGATTCCGAAGAAACTCGTTGTTGCGTGTTGGGTACGCCAACGAGCATAGCGTCCCCTTTAAAGTCATATTAATATTTTATTCACAAATATGGATAAATGTGAAAAATTCATATTCTTTATTTACCTGGGGTGTTACAGAAAGGGTCCCTTTGGATTAATGATTCTAATTTTTTATTATATGATTACTCCTTTAGTTCCAAATACAACTCCAATGAACAATTGAAATGAAAATCACTGGCTTGATAAAATCCACCAGAATCTCAATCTTCTTCTAGGTTTGGATGTCAATTTATGTTGATAGAATACACATAGAAGAACATGAAATCCCACGGCCTCCATAAAGACTTTATAGAACCATGATGTGAAATGATAATTGTTATTAGAAATTACACTATGTAGAACATCATGAATTAAAAATATTACTTACAGAAAGAGATATATCATATCATTGACAAAAAATGACTCCCAGATAGAATAATGTGGGATACCAACATTATTCAATACATTATCACCCATAA
Organism: Viscum album; assembly: GCA_963277665.1. Lineage (NCBI taxonomy): Eukaryota > Viridiplantae > Streptophyta > Magnoliopsida > Santalales > Viscaceae > Viscum > Viscum album. Next base: position 260,806,919 of record OY728121.1, on the reverse strand, counting down.
TATAACATTCATTTGGGTTATCCATAGAAATAATTTCTGAAAATCCATATTTATATCATCTCAGTCCAATTCTAGAATGGGTAGAGGTTTCAGTAACCCAACAACTCAATAATGCACATCTTTAAGAAATGATAAGTGAATCATCTCTCTATGAATCCTGATATATTTTATTTCAATCTTGTCCAGTAGTATTTTCTATATTGATCAAGATAATTCATTTTTAGACCTAGATGTGATGCCTATTTGAAATAATGAGACTCTATTATCATCATGTTGTGAAAAGCCATAGGAACTCATACACAATCACATAAAATAATACCATCCCTCCTACCAAGAAAACATCATGATGGTGGCCCACCAACTATATATTCTTTAATTCAGATATAATACCTATAGATCATATAACCTCTAAATCATCATATGGACAAAAAATGGTATAGTAGATTTGAAAGTAAAATATACTCATATTTAGGACTCCTCAACATCCAGAAGTTTGTTCATAAGGATATCCATTAGCCACCACATTTCAAAATACTCATGTAGTACATAAATCCATTTTTTAATCAATAATTTGGCAACAATATAGACTATGTCTAGAGTATAATCCATCTCAATGTTGAAATAAAATAGATAATAATCCCACATACTTGTCTAAGGTTTCATGTCTCAATAAAGAAAAATATAGTTGAGGCTCTTGTGCACCAAATACACAAAAAACCTCTCACTAATCAGATAGTGTCTCAATCATTTTATGGTATGTACCTCCACAGCTAACATGTCATCATGATTATAGAAATTCCTCTAATGTGGTATCTTCTATATATATCCATATACACAAAAAATATATCCTATATCATAACATATCTAAGTAAAATTCTAGTAGTGTTTCCATACAAAGTATTCCCTTAACCAATAGTAGGTATTGAGTGGATTGGTGCTGAGGTCAACCTACATTTGAACTCAAATAAATAAACATCTAAATCATCAAGATGAAAAAATATGCCCCTTCATGGATGACCCAAGCATAGATTCTAAAAAAATAGGTAATATTGGATGAAACACTTATAATAACCTAATATATTATTAATAATATTAATATTAATTTAATTCATAGGCCATTCCTAGGATACTATAGTAAAAATACTCTATAGGTGTAATCCCAGTCCATCCTATGAGATAACAATGACTAAGAAGTCAACTTTATCAAATATAGAAATTGAATGTAGATTCTTAATTATAATTATTATTCCCCCATAGATTACATAGTATATAATAAAGATGGTTGGAATTATCATAAATAGATTGTGATTACAATGATCTTTTAACAAGAAAAATAAAAATTAATCTTGGATAGATGATTTTTCTAGTTCTCCAAATCAAGGAATTACAACGATGAATTTATTATACCAAAATAAAATTCTTAAAAATAATAAAATACATATATATTGCTAAAAAAGTGTTAACTATGTTGGATGGTCTCTATTTGAGATGATATTATCCTAAGCTTAAGTAAATTTTTATAATATGTGGGAACATATCAACAAATAGTTGATAAGTTCGATGAAATGAATGGGATAGTAGTTAATTAATTTTATATAGTTTAGTCTCTAGTATTTCAAACATCACAAAAATGTTATTCCATCATTATTGGGTAATATCATGGGAGAATCCCATAAATATATATGAGAAAAAATGAATCCTTTGGATTCCTAATCATCAAACATAATATTCAACTCATGATGCTCTACTACTTAAATTATATAATTCGATCTATAAAATACCACATCTCCCATCACTATATCAATCATGAACACAATCTCATGATCGGGTGGAATAAATTCACAAATAATAAGGAATGAAATCCAATAAAAGGTCAACTACTAGATAAAACAATTCCTAATAAATTTACCCATCACCCAGAAGAAAGAGTGATATCTTAACGATGATGAAATACAATATGTACTCAATTGGTATTGCATGACTAGAATGATGATCAAACTCATCCTTGTGAATGTAACTTCCCCTTCTAGTTATATAATGGTAACTATTATCAAATAGTTATTGTTATGATCCTAATAATTATTTTTCCAATCAAATCCATCCCAAACTGTTCCCATAGGAAATTATATCTCCCAATTTATTTAGAAAATTCCTTGACATGTTAGATATCCTCTGACCACAATATGAATAATTCATCAATAGTATTAATTATATCCTAGAACTTGATATCAAAACCCAATCCAATAAAATGTATGAAGATAAAGAAAAGAAATATTATTCTCATTTATTAAAAAATTTATGAAAGTGTTGATGAAACATAAATCGTATCTTTGATTTTAGAACATCAATTATATATGTCACTCATGGTAGAATACACATGACGTCTCTAAATCAGCCCTCTATCAAGGTGTCCAGTTCAACATACCTATCTTACACCTATTGAGTGTAATTTATTCTCTATTAAATGTGTACTTTGTGCCCTACACCATCCTGAACCACATGATAAACTCTAGCTACCAGTTTTCTGATAGGTGTCTATGTCCCTCATAGATTCAATATTTTATCCAGATCCCATTCCACAGTTATTCTACTGATATTCCCTATCAAAACTATAGTGATTACCCAACTAACCACATGCATGAAACTCAGTAACAGGTTATGGAATCTTTTAGAACCTATGGAAAAATTTTCCAATCATAAATAAATGTATTGTGTAACCTTTCAAGGATAGCTTCATACATCCCTAGATTCCATTCCATCTACTACCTAGGGGATAATAGTGAAAGTGGGTCTTTATAAATTCAGAACATGTGCTCAAGCATTTTACAACTGAAATAGTATGGACACATCCTGGGGCCTCAATTATATTTACTTATATCTTAATAGCCTAGTTTATCACATTTGTGATGCTTTTCAAGAAAAATACATTTGACTATGACCATATGTCATAGTACATCCCATCTTGAAAACATATCACTATGGAAGTCTCATCATATTCCAAAGATTTATTAAAAATATAATGGTTGGTGAAGCATCTAGTGTATTATATTTTTTCAATGTATCCTAAAATCAGGATCATGAACTAATGAACCTTCTCATTAGAAAATGTGTGTTGATTGAAGTGTCTCAAAAGTAGTGCCTCAATATCATTCTAAGATAACTCCAATTTCATTTATAAATTCTCCAAGATATCTCATTAATTCATAGATAATACTCGAATAATGTAAGCAGTAAACGTTTTCTATCTATATTTTAGTGTTTCAAGGTGATTGTGTATCATCTAGGCTGGATCAATCTAGAAGTAACCCTCCTAGGGGAATCCATCCCTAGTAAGTGCATGTAGATTCAATAGTTGGAAATCTATCATTAACAGATATGTATAAGGGGAATTGTAAATATTCTCCCATTCCACGTATTGAGTGATGCTTATTATGTTGATTTCATAAATATTATTGATATGATTCTATAATTCTTTATGAGGTTCCAACCCCATAGAATTAGGTTCATACAAGATTTCACTCTATGGATGATCAATTCAAATATGACATGGAGGAATTTTCTCTTTATAGTTTAAAACAAAACTCAAAACATATGTTACAAAGAAAATAAATATTAGAAACTGAAATCAATAATGAAACCATGGATCAACGTCCTTATAAAAATGGCTTAACATGTGATTTTTCCTAACATAATAGTGTATTTCAATCCAATTATATTGTACATCACATGATTTCATTTAATATTCTATACATGAAAATGTGTCACATGTAATAAATGTGTCCCTAATATAAAAATTTAGACCAATATATATCCCAATCTTCCATCCATGACATATGTATACTCGTATTGTTCCATACCATCCCATGAAAGATATCCTACAAAATCGAAACACCTCATAATAATTGAATCACCCAAGGATGAACATCTTCAAAAATGTATCAAAAACATCCTAAACACTTATCCCATCCCTGAGTACTTTGTTTCCCCCTCACACATGGGGTATTAAATTTCAATCACATTATCGTTACAAGTCCCCATAATATCATTCTATTCTCTATAACCTTCCCAAATTATATGATATAAGGAAAGAAACATTATCCTATGATAAAAATTTGTAATTTCCATATCCATGTTCTCCCTCATGTGACCAAGCATGGATGGCTATATGACTAGAGTAAAGCCTCCAATATTCCAAAGGATAAAAACTAGCAATGAGTGTGTAAGGAATATGTTAGGGATACACTGCCCACTAGTATATATTAGCAACAAAAGGAAAAAATAACATGGTAGCTAAAATAGATTAATGAAATAAATAATAATTTATAAAACCATAGTTGAATGAGGGATAAAACTAGACAATCCAAATAATAACATAATAATGTAATGAATAGTTGTATGTATCTAAGTGATGGGAATAAATTCAAAAAAAATTACAAAACTAAATTGATAAGATAATCCCAAATCCTAAGTCATAATAACCAAGATATTATAATCTCCAAAATACATAACCTTCATATAAAAAATAGTCAACAATAAGGACGCATGATCTTTTAAAAAACTATATTCATGAAATAATCCTTGAAAACACATGAAGGCCATAATATGGTGTGATTACTTCTCAATTATATGACACACAGAAAGTAAAAAAATAAATTATCGGAATATAGTGTTTGAAATTAATAATTAAACATGGGTATCAATTTAATAAATTTATATCTCTCTTAAAATATACCTAACAAACCTCGAGATATAGTTTGGAACCTAGGTAAATCCAAACCTACTTTAGAACGATGCCAAATATATGAGATCATGTAGTTGAAGAATTATTACCATATCCATAAACATCATAAGGTTAAATCAATAAATCATTATAGATAATTCGATAAGAACACATATAAGCATTACATTATTTTCTCAGAGTGTCCTCTCATTAATGTCTATTTATTTCCCTCTAAGAACTACAACACATCATTGAAGCACTTGATATTCATTAATACATGTATGGGTTGAGCCCCCAAAGTATTAAAATATATCCAAGAATATATATCAATGTTTTCTTCATTTAAATATGATATATGATTATAATAAACCAATAAAATATAACACAGGGAAATAATCTTGCAGGATAACCATTCCACGAAAATTAATATTAATTTTTTTCCATTGAACCAAATTAGAAATCACCATGTTTCAATTGTAATTCAAATTTCACATTAAATTAGTTTACCAATTCACCATAAATTCGGAGTTATGATCACATCAAAAGTTGACGTAATCTCATTCTCATTAGTAATTGGAAATACATAACCGATGTGATGTCTAGAAATATTATCATCATATATTAATTTATTAAATTATTCTAGTTATGGGCATGAGATACTAGAATGATATTTTTTCAGACATACAATAAAATTAAAAATATATTTTTTTGTGATTTATATACCCCATCCCCAATGATGAGTGGATACAAAGTATTCTAAATATCCATGGTAAATCCATGTTTAGCCTCCCATCAATTCAACAAATAAATATGGTTTTTCAGTGAGGGTAGCATCAAAAAAAATGAGAAGAATAACTTGATAGAATATAGTTAATCTCATGATCTAGAATATAATTATTTGATTGATCAGTCATCTGAATAATAATGGATGTCTCACACATCACATAAATTCATTTACTTTGATAAGGGTGGAATCACAATACAAGAACACATGATAGAAACTATATGTTTTAGATTATATTGGTCGGAATATTTATGGTTGAAAAATGACTTTTACATTGTAGATAAATTTATTTTAATATCACACAATAAATACATAACCTAGGATTAAAACCATATAAAAGTTAATTTTTCATTGTATTTTTTGATGCATAAATTCTGGAATTATAGAATTTCGTTAATAATTTTTTGATTATATGGGTTTTATAATGTTATAAATCTCGAGTATTTTATGATATAAATTCTTAATTAAATCATAAATTACCATTAGAATTTTTTTTTCATTTATGTAGCACATACTAAGAACACAGCCATGTGACTTCAGAATCTCCATCCATGGCTCAACAAAGTACATCGGGACAAAAAACTATTTACTAAAATTGAACCTGGGATATAAATCGTAAATATGGGATCATATATATATCTTTCCATATGATTAAAAATATCATCACGGTAGAGTTTATGGAGGAACACAATAAGATAAAAATAACATTTTTTGAATACCAGGAAATGAATAAGATTTATTTTCATACATATGATGTGTGTGGGATGACACACTAAGGGAAAGGTTGTAGAGGAATGAAAATTTGTTTTATTAGTAGAAAAAATATATATAATGAATTAAAATTATTATATAAATGAATAGTTCTATAGAGGAATTTAATTATATTCCAAGTTACCATATATAGCTTAGTATCATATCTGAGGAGAACATGTGAATTATCTAAGTCAATGATCTAGTGCATCAGTTAACTCATATAACAAAGAATAAACTATAATATGAAAATCATTGAAGTGAATGAATTTAAGTTTTTATGTATTGGGATTATGTAATTTGTAGTTATAAGTGTTATGGAAATTATTTAGTAGTTATTTTAATCATGAAACTTATCTAGAGATTTCTTGGTATATTTTATTTAATTATTTTAAAACATATGTTGAATGGTACCAATAACAAGAATATTTTATTTTGTGGTATAATGATATTTTTTATAGAAAAACTTGTCAAGTTAATCATTACATATAATAGATATTTCATTTTGAGTCAACAATATCCCATTTAGACAGGGATTTTATTTTTTCCTTCATGATGAAAATAGGATAGTCATGGAAATGTTCAAATTAATTTCCGATTTAATGAAAAAGTCATGCTTTCTATCATATTTATGGAATACATTTTATCATTTTTAATTTTATTTTCTGAATAAGTATTATGTTAATTTTGAAATAAAATGATTTTATTGAGGATTAATGGCGATTTGGGTAATTAGTATGTTTGAAGACAATATATGATGAAGGTATTCACAATGTTAGATATGTTTCATTATGAGTTGTATAATATTTTCTAGGGATAAATGTTTTAAAAATTATATATAATTTTGTTTATTTAGGTAGATTTTAAATATTTTTAAGGAGTCATAAGATTAAATATTTATGTAATTGAATATGTTGTAATAGAGATAGTAATTGTTGAGGTTTTAGTGATTAAATTATTTTCTCATCATATATTTTTTTACCCAAATTGGATAAGTTAGGAAAACCAATTTTGGTTTAATGAATAATTTAGACATAAGGAATAAAATATCAATTTTTTTGGATATTATGATCCATTAAAATTTAATTATATACCTTATATCAAGAAAAAATCATCATTAATATTCATTTCATAGAATAAGTGGTGAAGTGGAAAATCATCAAAGAAAAACCAAATGAAAAAATTGTGATTATAATAAGAAAAGAAATACCGTAAGTACATTTTAATATTCATTAATAATTATAGTAAAATAATATCTTAAAATGTAGAAAATTGTCTGGAAAGGATAACGTCATCCATTTTCTATAATTTCTGATGAACTAATAGTATTTTCACCCCACACTAATTTATGGTCTTATGGTTTTTATAAATCTCCTGTTCATGTAATTATAACACTGTATTAGTACATTGATTGTATTTCTCTCCTTCATGTATATATTTTAACATCCCACTAATGTTCTCCATATTTGGTTACTTAATTATTTATTATTATTGGTTTCTATTGTCCTTGAATATCCCCTTTTAAAAAAATTTCTATTATCCGTGTAACATCCCATGATTTTTTGGTCTGATATTCTTTGAATAATACAATAGCTTGTGTTGTACGCAACTTCAATTTCAAGCAAAACCCAACCAATCAAACTAGCTGTAAAAAAACAGTTATAAATAGTAATACCCACTTTTTGAAATTTTATAAATTTTATTTTTCAAAATGGAATTCATTTTTTTATTCATAATATCAAAATTACCAATGGTTGAATTTTTGGTATTTTTCTATAAACTACCAATTTTTGATGAATAGTGAAAAATACTACGTTGTTTTTTAAAAACAAATTTTTTTTAAAAAATTATTTTTTTGTATTTAAATTTATTTTAAAGTCAAAATAGATATATAATACCTATATTATTTTAATGTAATTCATTTGTGTCATTTTATAATAAGATTAGATATATAAAATTTTGTTGAACTATTTAACACCTTTTACCCACCTTTTAGGCACACTAGCAAATTATCCTAAAACATAATTTTAACACTACTGTGAATTGAATGTCAAAATTCTGAGAGACAAAGTTTCAATTAGTAAGTAAAATGTGGTTCAATAGGATTAAAATAATTTCTGGTGAATAGTAACATTTGAATTTTATTTACTACAGTTAAAATAAAATAGCGTAATTAAAGGTAAAAATGATATAATAATAACCCTAACACATGTCATAATTCTATTAGACATGTTTTTTTCGACTAAAACCAACATTTGGAAATAAATGATCCTCTTTTATCCACTAGGATTAGATTAGGACATTTATTATTATTTTATTTAAAGAAGATCTAATAGTGTTTAATTCAAAATTTAATAACTAAAACATTTTTAAGATAGGGTTATACATAATATAAATTATAATATAAATATTAATTAGAAATATAAATATATTTTTAATATAATGGTATTTTATTTATAATTTTTAGACATTAAGTAAATAAATTTATTTATGACACAATGATGATGTAGTAATTACCTTATTGATGAACAATTAAAATAATTGATATTATAAATATACAAATAAATGTAAATTGATAATTTTGATTCATTTAACTAATTTATAGGTTAATATGACATGTTAGGATTTACGTAATTTTTTTTTGAATTAATCTTGTTTTTTTTACTTTCACAAAAAACAAATACTATATAGTGTCAAAATTTACATAAATTAGTTTTTAAAATAAATACTATATTAATAAATGATATAATATTCAAAAAAATATGTGGTTTTCCCAAAAAACTAATATAATGATATATATTTCATTAATTAACTACTTGGGGTTCTCTTGTCATTTTATAGTAAGTTTATTAACCATGTAATATAATAATACAAGAAGACATTGTAAAAGATAAACTATTTAACTAAGAGTTAAATTTAAAAGATATGGTTAATATGGTGACCTAAACTTCTCTAAAACCTATTGGTTGACAAGATGCGACCTAGACCCACCATATCCTATAAATAAATCCTTTGGGGTCCATTTTAATACGAAAATGATTTTATAATCTAAAAATATTTCAAGCATTTCCTAAAGCTACCCTCACCGCTCTTATAAAAGGGTGCTTCACATTATATCAAAATCATACATCCAAATCCATTTGGCTTAGAAAACCCCTACTCAAATATCCTACCAACAACCCTTACTATAGCATAGAGTCCTTACTCTAATAAGAAAGAAATCCTAAAAAGCCATTTTGATCAAATCAAAAGGGAAGCACCCGGATAAGTGGTAATAATTTCATCACCTCTTTCAAAGTTGTTTACTTCTTCTATTTCCTCATTGTTTGTTGTTTCCATAACAATATAATAACTCAGGTACCTTCTACATATTGTGATTTTATTTATAAATATGGTATAGCCATATTCATTATTCTATCCATCCTATGAATGACATAGTCACCATTCGTGCGTACGTACGGCTTACCATCTCCGTGTTGTGGTGTAGTTTGTTATTGAACACTTGATTTTTTGGATGGGTATAATAATGAGTATAATTTATGTAAATAATAAATATAAAATTTTAATTATTATTTCTATTTAATATACTATCAAATTACATTCGATTTCACCATCAATATAATGATATTGTCACTCGCGTGTCTGTACGGATTACCGTCTCCACAAACGTGATGAGATTCATTCCCCTTCATACCCATTCAAGAGTAATATTCAATTTATAATTTATAAAAATGTTTAAAAACTTAATATAAATATATATATATGAATCAAATACACCCTATCCATAACAAACATGACTTATATAATAAAACATATAAAAGAGAACGAATCAGTTAACCTTTGAAACAATGATATGACTGAAATATTATTAACGAATCAATATTAGAAGTTCATATATGATATCATATTTATGTATGTGGTTTTTTATCTTTTAAGAATAGTAATTTAACTATTATATAGGATTTCAACTTACCCTCGAGTAATGAAAAGTAAAGGTAAGGTTTAATTTTATAATCTCTTTATTATTCGAGGTTGTTTTTACAAATGTATCTACTAGGAATTCATTATCATCCACATTTATGCTTCCTAAAAATTTATTTTAAAAAAATTCTACTATTTCATAGAATATGGGTTTAAGTCATTTATACCCTTTTTTGAAATTTTATAATTTTTTTGTAAATAATCATTCCGTCATTTTCCAAACAAGGTACATTATGACCTTTTCGACAAATTAAGGTAAAAATGTTTTTTTAACTTATATGGCGGGTACAACTATTTTCTTCCATTATAATGCATTCGAAGCATCCCATACAAGATTATAATAATAATTTAAAAATAATTGTGTTTTTTATAATTATTTTATTTTTAAAATATTTCAAAATAGAAAGATATATTTTTATTAAATATTTTTGATTTTATCTTGGTCAACATATTTTGATGGATTTTATACTTATTTGAAGTTGGTTTATTATGATACAATATTACATATTGTTTTCACGGTTTTGTGATATGTTTGGCAATGGATTTTTTATTTTTATATCATTCATGGTTTATGGTTAAATTATTATCATTTTATAAGATAGTATTACTACGAACATTTGTGTTATGTTCAATAATTTTCTTTTGAGGAATGGATTGGGCCTCGTAAGTGATGGGTGGAGCCCGCTATAGCTCGTCGATGCATCGGTAGGTCTCATTAGACAATCTAGTGTCTTGGAAAAAGGCCTTGACAAAATCTTATTTGTAGTCATGGAATGAGGCCTTCACTATGTGTTTATGATGTCCGAAAATATGCATTCCATCATTATGAAATTACCTATTCATATTACATTTGATTATTCGACTAGTATAATATCCATGAAAATAAGAAAATGGAATTATTTGATTTATATTTTCCATATTAAAATGAATTTTATGTTTAAGAGGCTTGTGATTTTGTCTTAAAAATTTCTATAAATGTTTATGTTTATTTATGAATGATTCTGAAATATTGTTATCCTTAATGAGCTTTTGAGTTCACCCCTTTCTTATGATTTCTTTTTTCAAAGATGTGAAAATGTATATTATGATTAACATGTAGGGGTATGTCATATTATATGAGTGCATTCAAAGGGAACGCCAATTTTTTGTTTTTATTTCCTGATGTAATGTAAAACTTTTGAATGTATGTAATACTTCCAAGGCTATTGAACTAATCTGTCTTTAGAGACATGATCTCTTATGATCATGGAAACGTTATGTAATAAGGCACCAACTCTGGGTACCTTGGTTTGGGCGTTACATTAGGTATTAGATAAAGTTTTGTATAATACATGGAAACTAGATTTAGAAATACTATGACTAGAGAATTTGCCTCAGTGAATCATATCTTCACACACAACTATCGTGAAGCTAATCAGCATGCCGACTACCTTGAAAACAATGGAGTCCTCATCAGCATGTGCTTACATTACTCTAGTATCCATATCGAGATTTTTGATATTGTCTAAAGGGATCAGGGTATATCTACTTCCTTTATACTCTTGTAACCCTGTTTTCATTATTTTAATCATTGTTTCTTGCCTCAAAAAAACATTACCCTATTATAGAATTTTAGGGTCAGTATAGAAGAACTTCCTAGAATTTTTGTAATATAGAAATTTCTTTATTTTTCCATGTAATACATCTCTATCTAGATACGAGTTGGTAGAGGAGGAACTTTCACAGATGTAATTAGGGGTAAAACTAGAAAACACCACTTTGAGCTGGACACGAATGGGAATTGGTGCATGACAATGAGCCTTGCTGCATTCTTTCTTAAAACACTCTTGGGAGATATGATTAAGATAAATCACATTTTCTAATCATCCATTATGAATGATTTATGAGCAAACAATTCCTCAAAGAATAAATTTTTTATGGTTATAGAATATATGCATAAATTGTTCAATTTATATTAGGTATTTTACTAGTTTGGAATTATGTATTGTTATTCATTAAATAATTGGTGTATTCCATTCATAGAAATATCACCTAGTGGAAGGAATGGAGACCGTATCAATGCACATAATCCTTGTAGATATTTCCCTCCTACTGAAGATAATTATACAGGATCAAGTGATACAAATGATGCTAAACTACTTATAAACATACTGGGATAACACACTTAGGTTATTTACAATAGCTTTACATGTATAGAGCACCCTGATCCACAAAGAAGATGATCAATGTTAGACCACTTCATGAGGAAACACCCACCACCATTCAGTGGGACTAAAAATCCATTTGATGTTATGAAATGGATATATTACTTAGAGAAAATATTTCATTCTTTGGGGAGTGGAAAATGGAAATAAAATTATCAGGGAAGTTTATCACCTCACAGAAGATGTAGATCAATGGTGGTAATTAATTAAAAAAAGGAAGGATAAAGAAGTTTCTAATATGGAATGAAGGTATATTAAAGGTTGTTTCATAGAAAAATACTTTCATCATGACCATTGTGCGGATACGGAAAGATAATTTATGAGTCTAAGGAAATAGGAGGATGAGTATATTGCAAAGTATGAGGATAACTTTACATGGTTATAAAGGCATGATGAAGATTATATATGTAACCCAAGGGGAAATAATGATCTATTATTTGATGGGTTAAAACCATTTCTCTATCGAGTATTAGTCTCACAATCCTTCTCATCGTATGAAGATATTGTCTCATGTACTACCATGAATGAAAAGGATTTCTCTAAGTCTTTCATCTTTATAGCATGGAAAGGGAAGAAGGGGTCTATTGTTCACTCTGGAAATTGAAATAAGGGGAAGAAGGGAAAAGATGAATTTACATCCTACAGTAAATGTGGGGTGAAACACCCATTTAATTTCTGGAATGGAATGGGAGTATGTTTCAAGTGTGGAGAAGAAGCCACTAAGCTCGTGATTACAAAGTGAAGAAAGTGGCTGTCAGTGTTGAATGCTTTTGTATTCACGAAATGGGGAATTATGAAAATTTATGTCTTAAGGGTCATGGAAACTTAACTCCAAATGTACAAGGTAACAAGGACAAGTTTATATGATCAAATATAGATAGGTTGATGTTCCGAATGACATGGTTGCATGTACATTAATCATTTCTTCCAATTTAGCCAATGATTTATTTGATTCTGTATCATCACATTCGTTTATATCATCCCAGTTTTCCAATAAATTTAGATATTTTAAATTTGATTTAATAAGGGAGTTTTCAATAAAAACTCATATGTGAAGTATCACTGATAAAATTATTTGTGAATCAGTTACCATAATGTCATATAAAGGTGCTTTATCTACTAAGCTCATCATCACAACCAAGATTTAATTTGATATAATCCTCGGTATGGATTGGATTTCGGACCATGATGAGAAAATTTATTTTAAGAAGGAGGTTACAATGTTTGATGATGATAAGGAATACAATATATTTAGAGCAGAAACATCACCATCTTTTTCTCGTTAAGATCCACCCCTAGTTTCCCTACTAAATTAAATTATTTGGGAGTAAGAGACTGAAATTACAATGGGTGAGGATTGGAATGTTCAAATAGAGGATGTACCTATTGTGAACTAATATGTTGACGCGTTTCCAGAGGATTTATAAGGACATCCACCAAAATGAGAAATTGATTTTTCAATTGATTTAATTCTTGGTTCAAGGCCCATATCAAAGACCCCTTGTAGAATGGCCATTGTGGAATTAGTAGAACTAAATAAAAAACTATAGGAATTGTGTAATAAAGGATTTCTTCGCCCTAATGTTTCTCTGTGGGGATCCCATGTTCTTTTTCTAAGAAGAAATATGGATATATGAGGTTGTGCATGGATTACAGGGAGATCCATGCTATAACAATAAAGAACAAGTATCCCCTAACTCGAATTGTTTATTTATTCAATCATATTCTTGGAGATAAATATTTTTCAAAGATTGATCTTTGATATGGATATCATCAGTTCTGAGTGAAGAAGGAAGACATTCAAAAGATAACATTTCATACATGGTCTGGGCATTATGAGTTTACAGTAATTCCTTTTGGACTGACTAGTGCCCCTATGTCATCATGGATCTAATTAATAGAGTTTTCAATGATTATATTGAAGAATTTGTAGTGTTATATATTAAAGATATCTTGGTATACTCCAAAATATATGAGGACCATGAAAACCACTTGCGTACTATTCTTAAGACTCTTAGAAGAAATTAATTAAATGGGAAGTTTTGCAAGTGTGAATTATGTATTCAGGGGATTTATTTTCATGGAAAATTGTGTTTATTGATAATATATATATTGATCCTTATAATAAAAGAACAATAGATTAATGGCCTCCATCGATGAGTATAATAGACGAACATAGTTTTATTGGTTTAGCTGGTTATTATTGTTTTTTTGTCAACAATTTTGCCTGAGTAGCATACCCATTAACCAATCTCACATGTAAAGTGTTTAAAAATTTTTGTGACAAAAGAGAGTGATTAATATTTTGTAGAACTGAAGGGAAGATTAGTCAATGATCCTATCTTGACTCTACCATCGAGGTATTATGGGATTGTTATTTATAGTGATGCTACCAAGAAAGGGATTGGTTTTTTATTTTTGAAAAATGACTGTGTTATTTTGAATGCATCATGGATGCTAATAATTAATGAACAAAACCATCCAAATCCTTATCTTGAGTTAGCTATTGATATTACAAGTTATTATTCGACTAGTAGAATACCAATGTGAATAAGTAAATGGAATTATTTGATTTAAATTTTCCATATTATTCTGAAGTTTATGTTTAAAAGGCTTGTGTTTTATTCATATACACTACCTTAAATGTTTATACATATTTATGATATTTTACACTATATTTGTATCCTTAATGAAAATATGAGCTCACCCATATCATAGGTTTTATTTTTCCCAGGATGTTAAGATGTATATTATGATTTACCTGTAGGGATAGGCCAAAGGATATGTGTGTGTTCAATGGGGACACAATGTTTTTTTATCTGATAATGTATTGTAATACTTATGAATGTATCTAGTACATCCCTAGAAACTAAACAAATCAGTCTTTCAAGACTTGATCTCTGGTGATCATGATAATGTTATTTTATAACACACCAACTCTAGGTAACTAGGGTTAGGGCATTACAATATATCTACACAATGGAGGTTTTCTATAAATCTATTTTCAAATGTTGAATAATTGATAACCATTATAAAATTATGAAGAATTAATATATTTCTTTGATGGGGGTATGTAACACCTAAAAATTATTATTTGAGATAATAATAATTTATATATATTACTTAACACATTACATAGAAATTTAAGTGAATCATGAAATTTTATAAAAAATGTATTATTTAAATTTGACTGTTATAATAGAGCCATGAAATTTGTGGGTATGAATATGAGTAACTTAATTTTGATATATATTTATAATTTTCCAAATCAATGAAAATTTATTGACTAATTGTTATGAAATAAGAAATCAATTGTTATTAAATCCATTTTAAAATTCCAAAAGAAATTTTATTAGGAAATGATTTATAATGATTTTTTTGCATGGATATTAGTATTAAATTTGACAAATTTTTCAAATAGTTATTTATAAAATGCACAAAATCAATGGAAATATTATAAAATATTTTCCTTAGGTTTTTTTGGGGTTTTCTAAAATGAATGTTTTTCGATGAATAAATAAATTATTCAATTTTACAAATAGTCTTATTTATCCTCATTAAATTAAAAAAATTTAAAGTCCCATTCAATTTTTAATTTTTCATTAAATTAGCTATATGATACATTTTATTTAGAATAATATAAATAATTACGTTGTAATAAATAAAATTCATGATTTTGATATTACATTATTTTTATTCTTAGAGACCGATATTTAAAGAATAATAATTTTATATTGTGTTTAAAAATTTTGTAATAATATTTACATTATCAAATTTATGGTATCTATCTATGAAAAATGGATACCATATTTTTAATTAGTGGTTCTTTATTTTCTAAATAGTCTTATTTTATATTTCATCATAATAAGTTTAAACAATGGTAATGATTTTTCACCTCGATGATGGTAAACTGGGTAAAATAGTGATAAAAGTATGAGATAAGGTTTCATGTTAGAAAATGTCAATCCTTTATTAAATTTTACTATTTCCTTTCAACCAAATTTATCAAAAAAAAATTTATATATAATGTTTTATATTATAATGATAATTAAATTTATATTATTTTGAGTAAGGAAATATCAGAAATGTTACACCCTTTCTTTAACTTTAATTTATTTGTTTAAATATGTATAAGAGTATGTTACAAAAGAATATAAAAGATTATTATAGACATAAATATTTTATTTTTATTATAGTGATTTTTTTGTTTTTAGTACTTATATAATTAATATTAATTCTTTCCCAATAATGACATCATATTTTTTTAGGTAGACAAAAAATAATGAAAAAAATTAAAAAATTTTAAAAGAATAAAAAATTGATTAAATTAAAATGTCCAAAAAACATTATAGATGAATATATATTATTAGGTATGGTTAAAAGGATTATATTATAATTCCATATATCCTTTTAAATTGGGTTTCAAAACAAATAATGTGTACGAATAACATTTATGATATTTTAGGGAAAAATTATATTATAATTATTTATTTACCCTATCATAAAAACATAAATGAGAACATGAACAATAATATATGCTCTAAAAATTAAATCCTTATTAATTTATTATCAAATAAAGAAATCATATATTATATTATAATCCTTTATCATTGAATTTTTTAAAGTGGTTAATGTTAAAAATAATTAATGAAAAGGTTAGTCCAAAATATATGGGTAAAAATGAATTAATGAAATTATTGAAAATTATTATTTTTTGTTTCATTTCTACTATATATTTATCACCATAAAATACGATTAATTTTGTAACCATTTTCAATTAATATCACTTAATAATATGTTAATATGTAGAAAAATTACTTGTTTTCCACACACCATAATTATAAAAGATAACCACGTCCCTTAAATTATTCACAATTTTATAGCCACTTAGATCATTTAATCCCAGATTAAATCTCTCTCCATGATCCGTACACATGTTATAGAGTTATTGGTATTCCTAAACATCCAACCATATTGTCATTAAGATGATATCTAGAGGTTGTTTCTCTAAGATAAGGTAATCAGTATTGAAAAGTGGGCGATAAACATGGAACTATACCAAAGGTTATCAAAAACTGTTTCTATATATAGTCATATCCCAATGGTGGAGCATAACCATTAGTGTATGAAATTTATCTGAAGGCTGCCCCAAATGTTTTAAAAACCATTAAGATAGACATCTATATTGAAATGGGTTTTTAAAATTATTGGTGTAGAGCTTTATATAAAAATAGTTTTAATAAAATATTGGTATAGGCTTTCCACAAGTACACAACCCTCATGGACTCCTATACTCCTATTTCATTAACATTAATGACCCTAGTAGTATTCAGTTTTCTAGATTCTTCCCCAACCATGATGATCTACAATATATTTTTGTTTTAATTCACTTCTGCTTAAATATTAAGTAACTGACTTACAAATAATTCATTAATTTTATCATTAATAATTTTAATTTTAATTTTAGAACTAAAAAACAATCATAGTTTCATTTTTATGCATTTAATTTCTTTTCATATGACTATGTATTCTTATGATTGTTGAAAAAATGGTTATATATACATATATTAATTATTATTTGATAATTATTAGGTTTTTTGTTCATTAGTTATATTATTTTCTACAGGGAATACTAATATATATGTATTTTTAGATTGACAGAGGATTATTTTCCAATAATAACCCCTATACAAGACTTAATTAGTGATTCGGTTCCCACTATAATTTTAAGCCGTTCATTTTGGGAACGTGGAACCTAATTTGACTATACTTTCTAGTTTTTTTACTTATCAATTATCATTGTTTTTAGAAACATGTAAAAGAGGAAATACTTTTACATCCCCAAATATGAGATGGGGTTTAGACTATAATTAGCACACATGACTATAGTTTTTCAGTTATCCCTAGTGTGTCACTATTCACAGTTGATGGGGAGAGTCACTAAGATGCCAATATATAATTGATTAGGCCTCATCATTTTATTCACTCAATTAAACATCATTAAAATAAAACCAAAGTGATTTATATTTGATAAGGTACATTATGTATATTAATGCATTTACCCTCTATGGATGATCAATCAAGATAGTGCTAAAGTTTCTCTATGGATTTGGCACATTTTTCAACTCAACTAAATATATATCATCATAAAATTTATTAGTAATTAATTTTTAAAAGATTAAATTCCACAATGAAGATTTACTAGACATATAAAAATCAATATAAACACATGTATAATACCAAGGGTTAGGTTTAAAGGACCACTAATCATATAAGAGAATCAATTTTCTCTTCAAGAACCACTTGTTCATTGATATATATGACTTTCCAAGTGTATTTTTTATGTACATAAAAAATGGTTCCCTATCACATTCAATGAAAAAACAAAACACTAATTAAAATAGTAATAATAATTAATCAATTTAGATTAAATTTCCATAAATATTGATTAAGTCACCGAGTAACTATACTACACAGGAATTGTGCACTGACCAATATTGGGCGGTATATATCATAACCACATAACTATCCAAGGACAATGTCTTATAACAAAAAAACCATTCTCACAATAATTCAATTTAATTTAAAATGTAGTGAAAAAAACAGCACACAACATACCTTTAATGAGTCTTCTTTTGACATCATGGAAATATCATCTCTAGACATCCTATACATCGAGCATGTCAATTCCATATGTAAATTGGATAACTACATTATACTATCATGACATGAAGAGGTCATATATTTCAACAACTCATATAACCCCACAATAAATTCCTCTAAACACATGTGATAATTTGATTCAAAATACTCAATACCATTGGAATTTTTTATTGAAACTTATTTTTAGGGGACCAATGATATGATCATTTTTATTTCCATCTAATAACAACCAAATACTAGAACTAAAGATTCCCAAAATTTATATATAATTCCTCATATTAAATAAAATATTAATTGGAAATGTGTTCACTTCCATATAACTACTCCCACAATTGTCAATAATTCCTCAAAATTATAGATAAAATTGTTAACAAGTCTATAAAATTCAATACCATGTCCATAAATTATTTTTTAATTGAACACTAACCATTATGTAGAGACCCAATTTTTTCCTTGTAATAATTTGTTATAATTATACATATATTTCTTGAATAAGGCACTGAGACCGAGTGTGTTCCAGAGGATCGGTGCGGCCAAAATAAATTTTATAAAAATATTAAGTACATAATATACAATACATTTGAATGAAATGGGATATCTCTCAAACTTTTTCTCATATTAGAAATCCAGGTCCATGGTTGAGTGAGGAAAATGGCGTTTACCCTAGTCGGGATAGAACATTTGTCGGCTTAAGCCTTCTGGAGAAACAATTATAGAGGGTGTAACTGTAAATAAAATAATTAAATAAAATAATTTCATTTTAATTCTACATCATGTACCATCTGAATGGAGACTTTTTTTTGGAAATCCAAGTCCACCTTTGAGTTCTTAGCACGGTTTTCACCCTAGGTGAAACCTTAGGTGAGAGGGAATTAGAGGTTGGGATTCTGTGAACATTTGTGGAAGACTTGATAAATCCAATAAATATGTGTTTGAGTAAATGATAAATGGATTTCCTTATTTCCTCCCATGTCCTATGGAGATCGTTCTCTCCTTCTGTTTGTAAAATGACACCGAACCATTGGTGGATCAGGATGAGATTTCAAATCTGAGCATGTTAGTGTGTGGGGAATGCAATGATGGATCCAAAATCCAAGTAGGATTCTTTCTTCATAATCAATATTTCCTTAATAGATATTTTATTTGAAGAAATTTAGTTCATATCGTTTTCACTAAATTGAATTACTTTTTTGATCTCCATACTAACATGACCGTCGAGCATTTTAATTCTATATTGCTCATTCTCCGTGTTCGTTTCTCGTTCATCGCATTCTTCGACAATAAATTTTTTGAAATTTTAAATCAACCTTAAAACATAGAATGAATAATTTTTATGAAATTTTAAATATCCAAGGATTCTGAAACTATGACAGTTTCGAGTTTCAAGAACCACATGCGGCCCGGTGGTGAGTGGAAGAGATTCCTCCTCTTCTTAATGTCAAAACATAGATGAATCATTGAGAGAATCATATTTATTTGTTGATTGGGACACATGGATCTGAAATGTGGTTTCTTTTTAATTTTTTTGATCACTGGTGGAGTCACATTTTTCCATGAAAGGGTCCACTAGCGTATAGTGGTCCGTGACGATCGAAGACTGTAAAGACCATGAGGAGAGGACGTCGCAGACGCGTGGGGAACGCGGCGACCTAGAGAAAGTGGGGTCGGGGGGGGGGGGGGTGCATAACATAAGACGTGGTGGTACGGAGTGGTTCATGGAGGTGGTCCAATCTAGGTTACATCAGGTCGGGGAAGGTCGTAGTGGACTGTTCCGGTCAGAGTGGGTCAGGCTGAGGCATAGCAGGTCGGGACGTTCGTTGGGTGCATATTTGAACCTTCATAACTCCTAAATGGAGTGTCTATTTATTATGCGGACTGCGCCTACAAGATATCACATTCAAGGTGGATATTTTAAGTAATGTTTAAGAATTTTAAAATTTGGTATCATGGATCATAAACAAGAATCAATAATGTAGAACAACAATAATAAAATTATTATTATAGAGGTTTATTGTATCAGGCCTAACTCTTGTATATGTTGTCTGATAAACATGCCATTAATAGTATTGTGACCCTAAAAATGATGTGGAAGTTTCAACATAGATTTATGTTCATTAGACAAATATGAAGGTGCAGGTCCCATGATGCACTATTGGGGAGTTTGGGAGAAAGGTGACTTTTTCACCAGGTATCCTTTTAAGATGAATGAATCGTTGATCCTATGTGTTTTTTCCTTAGGATCAAAACTATGCGATATGTATGATGTATTCTGAGATCGAGGTGTGGGCCCAATGAAGCAAAGTTTGTGTACAACGCGGTGAGATGCATCTTCTTCACTGATTTTTTTATTTGAGGGAATGAGTAGTCGATCATGTGATCTTTTCCTCAAGGATAAAAATAGTGTGATTCATTTTGTTATATGAGACCATTTGAGGGTTCCTATCGGTCTAATTATGTTTTTCCTTCAGACAAAAATGAGCATCATATGCTTGTTAGCCTTTTTGAATGATATGACATGTACTTTTGGAGTACATTGTGGTATATAGGGGGACTTGTGTATTATTTAATACACAAGTATTGATAGGTATAAGACCTGTAGATGAGGTAGGGTCACAAGTCAGGTGGTCCCCAAAAACACTATGTACCCCATTATGAATCTAATATCTACCATACCACCTTTTTTGGAGATGGATTTTAGGCCACATGTATCCTATACATAGTTTCTTTTCACGTAGAACATGATGGATCCATATGTATTGGCATTTGAGATGTGATGTGTGATATTCCAAGAATGAAACCTATCCATGGCGATGCTCGATAATAGTTATGATCATGAAGAATCATAGGGGAAACATATACAGTGGAACCCCACATCATTATGGGTGAGGGTCCTCTAGTGTTATTTCTTAGTAGAACCCGTTACCGGGTAGGGAGTGGGTCCTAGATGATTGAGAGTGGAACCCCCTTGGGATTCCAAGGCACAAGTCCTCACCCTCAAGGTGGAAAACCCCATCAGTTTTTGTGTTGGGCCTATACTACATCTATTAAAGTTGAACCCCCATTAACGCACTAGGGATCAGGTCCTCTACCTTCTGAGTGGAATGCTCCAGTTTGTTTGGACATGGGTCCTTGATGATACTATAGTGTAACCCTCTAGTTGTGCAAGGCATGGGTACTCAATGAAATGAAAGTGTCACCCTCCTGCTAGTCTAGGCATGGGTCCTTGATGACACTAGAGTGGTACCCTCTAACCTGGTAGGGAATTGGAAATAAACCTTGAGAAAAACCACACAAATATGATGATTAGTTAGAAGACATTGTTTGACATACCATTATACTCATGATAAATAGTGTCACATTCCCCATTAAGACACATCCTTATGATGTAACCTAAAATTGTGTGAATGGGATAGATCCACCCAATGTGGATAGTATTAAGGTGTCGGGATTGAGCCCACTTGACTTACATGTTCTTGGTAGATGTGTGGGATGATGGACATCATTGGTATATACTTCATGAATTGTTGGAGACTCTTTTCTTGAGTTGATCTGTGAGATAGATACCACCTTAGTCTTTACTTTTGGGTATTTTTTGATTAAGCACTTATAGATTAATATACTATTTCAATACCCACTCTTTTTGTTTTGGACACTCTCCATCCTTGAGAGGTGAAGATGCGTGGGGTATGACTTGTGATATCTCTGTCTAGATTATCATGGTTTGATGAGTCTACACTCTTATAATATGTATTGAAAACTCGACGAGACGTTCATGTTCTCAACAGTTCAAGCTCCTTATGTTTGGATGAGTTTTCATTCACTACCTTGTTTGTTTGAGTTTTAGTACATTACCATACCATTTTCTATCAACTATTTTTTCCAATAGGGTATCTCTTACTACTCCCAATTCATCTTTTTTGGGCATCCTACTGAGTATGTCTATACTCACCCCTACATAGGATTTTCCTGCACATGTCATGCATTATTCAGACAATGAACATGTAAATTTTTGGCATCATATGGGCTTAGGGATTCTAGTGTTTGGACCATATGCGATGGTTGCAGCTTCAGATCTAGAAGTGGGGCTCTCTCAACTATTTTACTTTTTCTGTTACATCATGGTTGTAGAGATTTTATAATTGGGTGATTATTTTACCCCTTTTCCATTTAGTTGACATTAATTTTATTATTCAATTTATAGGTTCATGAATGATAGGATTATTTACAATAATGTAGCATCTTTTACATTTTTCCTTATGCAATTTTTCATTTATTTGTTTCATGAGTATACATGTAAATATGTAAAGGACTCCTCACATTTGATATTATTCTACAAATGTCGCCAACCCGACCTATAGTGGCAGGGTTGGTGTAGTTGTGGCTCAAGAACATTCTATGGAATAGTAGTGAAAATTGGTATTATAGTTGTTTCATTCCATCGTAAATTGATGGAATCTTCCCTAAAAAGGAATTGATAGGGATTTAGGGAAAAATTTATAATGTTTCTCGAGTCTGTCTCTTGGGGCAGGGAGTCCAGTGATGGTTTAGTGGCCGACATAGCCATTCATTAGGACCTTGGCTGCCTTCTTGTCAACTTGGGAACCAGAGAAATTTGTTGCAATGATCAATTGTACATGAATCATATAAGACTATTTCTTTGACTGTCTATCTTCAGTCATCTCCCCATTTTTGTTGGTATATATATCTGCTCATCCGACAACTGTACTCATTGATAACCATTTGGTTTCCTCTATGATAATTACTAGCTTGGGCACCAGCTATGGTTCATCAAGATGACCCTGTGAGTGATGAGGCCTCTTTTAACGGTCCATCATATGATTCCCATTCCTCCAGGTGGGTAGGTAGAAGAAAATCCACTGGTTGAGAAGTAGTTATTCCCATGAGACTAGGTTGAGGATGTTCCTAGGATAAGCTCACACCAAGAGTTTCATTCTCAAATACCACTGAGGTACTGTGGTGACCCTTATCCTGAGGTAGCATATGATTGAATAGAGTTGGTGGTTCTCCTCTTTAGGATTTTTCAGACAAAGGCAGGTTAGATGATGACTTTGGAAGCAACTATTATCCATATAACAGCTAGGTGTTGGTGGAGTCTAGATACATAGATGCACTGTGAGTCTATAAAAAATGGTATTAGTTCTAGAATATGTTTGGTGAGAATTAATAACCCTAAATTTTACAGTCTCACATAATTTAAGTACTTTGGGGGCTCAGTAAAGGAGGGATGACAGTGCATGAGTACACAACTAGGTTTAGAATCATGACATTCTACTCTCAAGACATAATTTTTAATGACTACATCCATCCGTAGAAGTTTGATAATAGAATATATAGGGAGATCAGTGACAGTGTAACACCCTTGTATATACCCACCTATTATAAGGTGATTGAGAGATAACTAGTGACAATGAGACATCTATTAGTGGGGATCAAGTTATCTTGAACTAGTGGCGAGCGCAACAGAGATGACATGTCTGCTTAAGCTTGTGGACGCCAATCAAAAGGGCCTTGACATAAGAGGCCTCTACATGATTAATCTCAGTCACATGGTCTAGGTCAGTGTAGAGCACTGTGACATCCTGAGGTGGTCTGGTTCTATGATACTGAAATGTGAGGTCACATGGAATGATACTTCCTAGCAAGAGGTGTTAAGAAACCCAAGCAGGTAATAGATGGACCACCATGGAAGAAAACCACCGTGGATAGGGGTCCCCCAAGAAGTGTCATGGTGGTCCTTGGGGAGCTAGTGTTTCTAGAGGATCATGATGAGTTGTGGGTGGTGGATGATTCTATGGGGTCCTTCTACTACTACCACCAGATATCCCACGTCAGGCTTGTGGTGCTAGGTGCTGGTGCCACAGACAGTTGCATTCTTTAGATTTCTACAATCATTCAACACATGAGATGATATATTTATGCCCTACGAATTTTATACTTTTTTATGTCAAACTTGTTAAACAGTCTCTGAGGTACTCTTCCCTCCCTGACTAAATTCTTGGGGATTAACTATCACGATGTGGGGTGTTGGTGTAACCCTGTGATGGTGTTGTTCGATGTATCTTTGAATGCATGGAGAATAGGGATACATACCCCATCGAGAGGGGTTTTTTTGTGATTTTAGAAAACCATGATGGAGAGTTTGTTCCTCCATAATAGGATACTATAACAATCTTTTGGGTGATTCCCTATAACGTGTGTGTTCATCGTAGGGTTTTGCAGTGGAGTGTTGGAGCAAGACCTAGCATTTCCAGTTGAGTTTTTTTGTTTAACTCCTCTTTCATGGGATACCACAAGTGGGATTGGCATAGTGTCTCATTTGGGTTTTCTCTCCTTCAAAGGTAGTAGAATACATTCTCGGTATTCCACATTCTTTTCATTTCTATCTTCTTGTGTTTGGATGAATTTACCAACCTACATTGTTCATGGGTACCTTGGGTTGATTAACATTCAAATACATGTCGATTTTATTGAGAACCCGTGAATAGATCAATGTGAATCACTAATTATTTCTTTTAGTAGTATTAATTACCCTGAGGATGTAGAGATTATGCCTTCAAGGTGAGTGCATTATTGTTTACTCAGACCACCAGAGTGTCAGGTACGTCTTTACTCAGAGAGACCTGAACCTGCGGTGGTGATGCTGGTTGAGCATACTACAGGACTACCAACTCAAGATATTCTATACTATTGCAAACAGAAACATTTTTTTAGATTCAAATAGTAGTAATTACCATTATCTCATAGTGCGGGATGTTTCAAATCATTTTTCTTCCCTATATATGACCCTAGTGGAGGAGGATGGTACAATTTTTCATTAGTCGATGGTGTTGAATTCTTTGCTTGTCAAGAATGTGAGAGAGTCCTAGATGTGAGTTATTGATTGTGATATCATTCGTGACTCAAATATCTATAGGCAATAGAAAATATTGATATTATATAGGAAGGAATCTTGAGACTTTTTTGAAGGGGAAAACAATGGTTCTAGTTATGATATGGGAGGAGGTGTTGCGAGAGTTCTACACTTCTCATTTATAATCAAATATCGGTGCGGGACATATGTACATGAATATTAAAAAGTAGTATTTTGGGCTTCCTAATTAATATTAAGCTTAACAGAGTTCATCTCATGAAGCCTCATATTTCATCAGATGACGGTTGAGTACCCGGTTCCAATGAGTTTTTTGCAGCCTCTTGAGATACTGGGCTGGAAATGGGAAGACATATCCAAGGGCATCGTTATAGGGATTACATGGACACAGAAGGCCCATTCCACCATCTTGGTGATAGTATACCAACTCATTGAGTTTTTCTCACATCCATCCTATCAAGGATCAAATTTCAATGATGTTTTGGAAATAGTTGTATGGGAGGGAGGTCATCCACCAGCATGGGGTTCCCTCGACGATTATCTCTGATCATGACATGTGGTTTAAATCACAAAAATGGAGAGGCATGTAGAAGGAATTTAGAACCCGATTATGGAATGTGTATTGCCTTTACCAACCCCCAGACCGATCGGATGACTGAATCTCTCTATCTTGGTGATAGAGGATATGATGTGAACTTGATTGATGGTTTTTGGATGGTAAGGAAAGCAATCCCCGAAGTTCATCTGGACATTCAAGATCATGTGGAGGGTTGGAGAGGTTGCATACAACCATTCCCAAACCTAAAACTAGATTGAGTGATTGATAATTCGGTGTGTCTCAGTTGAATAGATACATGAATTATCCTACGAATTCCATTGACAGGAGAGAACCTTATGTGGATGGACCATACCTTTGGTTTTCATCTTGTGGGTTTACAAATATGAGTTGGAGTTTCCCTAGGAGTGGGAGTTCTAGGTGATGACTCAATATCCTGAGTTATCTGCCTTGTTTTCTCATGAGTGGTAAAATTATTGATGGTTGGAATGATATATATACTTGGTTCCTTCCTTATAAATCATTTTAATATTTTTAAATATATTTCTAGATCTAGGCGCTGAGTTGAAAAGTAATTTTAGGATCGATGTGCCAAAAATTAGTTTTAAAAAAATTAATATGTATATTTTTTTCTGCACATTAATGGGAAATGTTATATATCTTAAATGGTACTCGAATCATAATGGTCGGACCACATTCATGTTCGGAACATTGTGTTTTACCGAGGAGGGATGTAACTGTTCTCGACAGAGGCCCTTTATAGAAAAATTTAACGACAATGTAAGAATAAATAAAATTATTAATTAAAATTATTCTATTTTGATTTTACATCAAATAATAAATTAAAGGGGACTCATAATGGATATCTAAGTCCATCGATGTGTTCATAGACTAGTGTTTACCCTACGTTTTACATCAAGTGAGAGGATGCATGAGGTAAAAATTTTACAACCGTCATTAGAAGACATGTGAAATCCAATAGATAGGCGATTAAGGAAAAGACCAAGGGTTTGGATAAATTCCATTCTTAACATTCAGAGCACATCCAGTCTTTCCATTGGTGATGCAAAATATTTAGCGGACCACGATGAGAGTTAAAATTTGTGTAGATGGAAGATCAATAAATTAAATGACAGATTCTAAATCCATGTATAATTCCTCTATTGGATTCCAAATTTAACTAATAGATGATTTGATTGTGAAATTTGTTTTCTTATCATTTTTTATTCTCCTAGATCCTTTATTAATTTCCATACATACACATCCATTAACAATTCTAATTCTAGAATTATTTTTCATGGTGTTCATCACCTACTCTTTGTGATCGTCTCCAATATACATTCTGAATTTTTGAAATAAAATTCAAAATCTGATAAAATCGTAGATATGTGATGTTTGTGATCCAAGGATTCCGAATCAATGATGGTTTCTAGTTTTGAGTGTTGTGGGAGGAGCTACAATGATTGGAAGTGATGAATAATTTTTATCACATCGAAATGTGGACAAATCATTGAGTGAATCTTGTGTCTTTGTAAATTGGGACCCAATGATACCAAATATAGTTTCTTTTTAATTTTTTAGCACCGGAGGAGTCCTAGTGGTCCACAGAAGGGATCAATAGCACGTGGTGGTCCATGGAAGGTGGTGGAGCATCAGAAGAGGTTAGCGGAGCCCACATGGGGGTGTGGGTGCACGGGGCGTGAAGTGGGTGAGATCTAGTGGGGCGTATGGGGTGCTCATGTAGCCGGCTGAGGTGGAAGGTGGTAGGCTAGGCCAGGCAGAAGTGGGCTAGGATATTCTTTAGGCACTGATTTAAACCTCCATAACTCTTAAACTGATTGTCCTTTTTTACATTTGGTCAGTTCAATCGTGATTCTACATTTGAAATAGTCCTTTTTAAGACAGTTTGTGTAATTTATGATTTAGTATTGTGGCTCAGTTTCATGAAATGAAAATGTAGAATAACAATAATGTAATTATGATTATTGAGGATTTTTGAATCTATCCTAACTCCTGCATACAACATTCTATTAATGCACCGTCAGTGTTGTCATAACATTGAAATTGAGGTAGATGTTTCAGGTCCAATTTTTGGCGCCTAAACCAAAATCGAGGAGCCTGCCCCATGATACCTAGTTTGGGCATTTATGGTGAAATTTGAACTTTTTGTCTACTGTCCATTTTGGAAAAAATAATAGACAATCCAATGTGTTTTCCATGAGTATTGTAATGGTTCAATCTGTATGATGTGTTTTAAGATCAAAGCATGGGACCCACAAAGCACAGTTTTAGCACAATGCCGTTAGATGCAGCTTCTTCATCGGGATTCCGATTCGAGAGAATGAGTAGTCAATCTGATGCACATTTACACAAGGATAAAAAAATTGATATCAATTTAGTTATCCAAGGCTACATTAGAGGTCCTTTTGGAAGCATTAAATTTTCCATTTGGACAAATAATGAGCATCGTATTCTGTTCAGGCTTTTTGGTCATATGTGTCATGTACTTAGAGAGTACAATGTCTCATATATGGCTACTTGTGAATATTTTAGTACCCTAGTATGGATAGGTACAAGACAAGGTGATGAGGCAGGGTCACAGATCATTTGGGACCCATATGCATTATAGTCTAATATATGAATATTCTATCTGTTACATCTCTTTCTTTAGGAAAAAGATTTTGTCCCAAGAGTAGCCTAACCTATGTGTCTTTTCACATAGAACATGATGGATCCCCCATAGGGTGAAGTTCCTTGATGATCCCAAGTGGAACCCCATTTTGATATAAAAATGTTGGTCCTTCACCTTAGAGTGGAATCCCCATCAGTATGGGCATGATTCCTCTACACCTATTATTATTTTGGAACCCTCCATAATTCACCAAGGAATGGGACATCTAACTTTTGAGTGGAACCCACCAGCAGATTTGGGAATGGGTACTAGATGATACTAGAGTGGCACCATTCGGCCATTCTGGGCATGGGTCATCAATGACACGATAGTGGAACCCTCCATCCAGGATGGGAATGGGGCCTCAATGACATAAGAGTATAATGATCCATTATGGATGAGCATGGGTCCACAATGACACTATAGTGGAACCCTCCCGCCAGGATTGGCACGTTTCCTCAAAGTGAAAAGAGTGGAACCCTCCAACCGAGCTGGAAATGGTTCCTCGATGACCCTTGAAAAACCCTCCACCCGGAATGGGCATGGGTCATCAACCTTGTAGCACAACATCTCGACTATTCAAATCAGTGATGAGACATGGTTTGTTATACCATTATACTCATAATAAGCAGGGACAATTTCCCCATAGAGACACATTCTTATGACGTGACCTAAAATCATCTAGAAAAGATTGAGCTACACAAAGAGGATATAATCAAACTGTGTTGATTGAGTCCTTTTGATAGGAATGTTCATGGAAGTCATGTGGGATGTTGAGAATCAATAGGGGATACATTTAGAACAATTTTTGACTCTTTTCATCAGATGAGTTGTGGGATGGATATCCCCTTACTATCTTATTTGGGTTCATGGACTAAGAATATATATATATATATATATATATATATATCATTTTTTGGGACCCACTCCTTGGGTTTCCAATAATCTCGTTATTAGAGAGATAAAGACGTATGGGGTATGTCATGTTCCTTCTCTGTCTATACTTTAATGGTTGAATTAGTCTACTCTCCTACTATAGGTAGCAACTAATAAGCATGATGTTCATATTCTAACTATTTTGGTCACCCTATGTTTGGATGAGTTTTTATTTACTATCTTGTTAAATTGAACAATACCCCTTTTATGTACCTGGTTCTATCTATTTTTTAATCTTTATTAAACCCTTACTACTCCCCATTATCCTTTATTGGTGTGTCAAACTGTGTATGTTTATACTCAACCCTACAAGGGCATTGGCCGCACTTGTCCGTCCTTATTCTGACTCAGGACAAGTTGACCATGACATCAGAGGAACTTAGGGATGGATGTGTTTGGACCGAGTAAGGTGGTAGTAGGTTTTGATCCATGTGTGGGGATCTGTTATCTATTTTACATTTTCTGTTACTACTAGTTTGGGCACTTTTTTACATGGGTGTTTAATTTCCCCCTTTTCGTTTCAGTTTACATTGCTATACATGTACTTATTAGAGGTTCATTCCTGATTGGTTAATTTACAGTAGTGTAGAAATTATTACTTCTTTTCCCTCTAGACTTTTTCATTGATTT
Organism: Viscum album; assembly: GCA_963277665.1. Lineage (NCBI taxonomy): Eukaryota > Viridiplantae > Streptophyta > Magnoliopsida > Santalales > Viscaceae > Viscum > Viscum album. Next base: position 260,776,135 of record OY728121.1, on the reverse strand, counting down.
TGATACATATGTGTGTACATGTTCTTTGAAAAAGGATTCTCTGTTATTTTTGTGCGTAATGTGCTTGTCGACACCCCCTAGCCTGTGGAGGTGGATGTAGGGAAGTTGCAGATTGATCCCTAGTATGGGTCAGTCATGACATATTATACATAAAATAACTGGTTATGCATCCCACATATTACTATAATCAAAACATTCAATGACTTGCACAAACTCACAAGAAAATATATCAATGATCATTCCAAAACACTTGACGGAATCATAAAATATATCAATTGAAAAATTGATGTCTAAACCCGATATTATGTATAATCTCCATGGTAGGATCCCTACCATCCATAACAACTATCATTCACTCACCATAATAACCATCTATCCCCAAATAGGACACATAGTCATTCCTAAAATAACATAGAATCATCTAAACACATCAATCCTTTACCATTCCCATGGTCATCTAAAAAAATTTGAAACTGAAAAAAAAATCATAATGAATGTTATACCCTCAAATAGAATATTATATTCTCAAAACCATATGGTTCTCCTCATAAAACTCATTTATTTGAAACTCAAATGGTTTCATCATCACAGTTGTGTCACTTCCGCTAATCCAAGCCCGATTTCTAGTCTATAAATTATCAAGGTGTTTCCATGGATCGATCATCCCATCCAACTCCACCCAATACTTATTTCATCCATAATGATGATGAAATTGAAAAATCATAGAATTTTATTCATTCCAGTATTCATGTAGGATTGATATTTAAAAATATCATCCCATATACCAAAAAATGGATGATAACTATTCTTTAACACAATAGGTAGATCATATAAAAAACACTGGAATCGTAATTAACCATTATGAATTATTTCATTACACTCACACACTACCCAATCCATATTTCATATATAACAACATATCCCACGAGTATGATTTACACTACAATTAAATTAAAACTGAAAAAAGTTGACACTCTTATGTAACTGGATAGTGAATATTGTCCCATGCTCTAATAGAAATAGGAATAAGAACATAATATCACTCTATTAAACTAATAACCATGGTCACCATTATTGTCAGTCGCGTCTAAAAAATAATACATCATCACACCACATAAAAATGGGATCTCTCACTCATGTGAAATTCTAATGCGTGCACACCCCCTTGGCAAAAGAATTCCATAATCCTCTTCCTCAACAAACACATTCTCTACTAGTTATCTACGCTTTTGGAGTCATTATTTACAATAACATTGGAAAACATTAAACAAAAGGTCTACATGTTTATGAATACAAATTATCCTTTCCTAAAAAATAGTATTCAAACACTGGCACATACACTAAGGTTAATTTATCATAGAAATACACTGAAGAATCTTACATTCAAAATACATAGAGTAACCTTTTTCATTTATCAGAATGGGAGGAAAATTTATCATTAAAATTACTTAATATATGAAACAACTCATTAAAAAATTATCCAAAATTAATTCATCATTTATGCCTACAATAGAATACAATTACCTATAATTAATAATAATTTATACAATAATTTATCGAATATGAAAAAAATATGTTCATAAGTTTAAATTATAAGAGAGAAAATAAAAGCATAAATTATAAGCACAATTTTTACTGTATTATATATAGTTATAACTCATTGATATAATTGAATTTAATATCATGGTTATATATATATATATTATTTTATTAATATTATGATTCTAGTATATACTACTATATTAGTGATGGTTAAATATAAAGCAGATAATTATTATTTCCATAAATAGAAACATGATTTTACTTAAATACTATTTAATTGATTTTATGAAAGTAAATATAATTTTTTTTACATAATAGAATGATATTTGATGTATGAAATTTATCATATATCAAGATATTTTAAAAAAATTAGAGATATATTCATATTTTTTATTTAAAATTAATTTGGATAGTGTTCGTATACATTGGAAATGTTATTATTATGTTCAAAATATAATTTAAGTCATGAAGAAGTTATCTACCACAAAAAAATATGGTTTTGAAGAAAACTACAATTTACAGTATCATAATGAGGGAAATATAAAATCATAAAATGTTTATAATCTAAATGAGAGGGTTGTATTGGATAAATTATTACACTATAGGTATCCATTTATTCATCATCATGAAAAATAATGTATGTTATCCCAAGAAGAATTCTATTCACAAACAAATGATGAATGTGGTGACAATGATGATGTTCATAGGGTGAAAAAGTTGAATTATTCTACCAAGAGTAATATATATCGACAATGTGGTAAAAAAATAATGATAAAATTTATATTCATATTGTTTCATAGGGAAATAATGTGTGGGATTTCTTTTACATAAATAGATTATTTTTAAAAACATTCAATGGGAATACTTTCTGATGATGTACATATTCCATAAAAATAAAATTTGTCAATAATGTTAATTGAAAAACATGGATTAATAAAAACAAAATTCTTATTATCTCAATATATTACATCTTTTCATGGTGGAAAATATAGAATAAAATGATTGTATGAAATATAATACATCCTTATGGAATCCAAAATATGACGAAATTCCATCTCATGCACCACAAAATATAATTTAGAACATCCGATTTTTTCCTTGAAACCTTAATATTTTCTTGACCATTGGAATATAAATAAATATTATGTGGCATGATACAAAGATAAAAAAGTAGAATAATGAGTTGGTTGATCATGGATATTTATTTTGATAGTGGAAATTTGATTATCGACATCCTGATTTTGTTGATGATGTGAATAATGTGAAGTTTGGTAAATAATGGGAAGATATTAATTTCTTTTAGAATATTTTTACTTCTTATTGAACATGGCCCATTTTCATTCACATATGTGACATTCCACCATGTATGTGTATGAAAAAGAAATTCCATTCATAATTATACCCATATATAGACCTTTTAATACAATAACTGATATAGATGAATACATGAAATAGTTATTAAAATATTAGAAGCATCATTGGAATGAGGATGTTTGGATATAAAATGCTTTTGAAAAAAGAAATATTTCATCTCTGTGTTGTGCTTATATTGATTATAAATCATTTTCATTTTTATGAAATGTTTTTTGGCTACAGAATGAAGTGAAAACATTAATTTCTGGTTTGAATGAAAAAATACATGATCTAGAATACATAGTTATCTCTATATATATTATTTATGGGACATCTATGGGTGTTTAAAATGGATCAACTATATAAGAATAATCATAGAGTTTTTGACAGTACCAAGGAGTCTAAAAATCCACCTAAATGTATGCATAGAATTGATATTCTCAATATATTTAAAGATGTTTATTTTTTCAATTATCCAGCTCCAGATGAAATCTAGATTATAATCAATTTTTTCAATAAATTCAATTATAATTGTATGAATCATGTTATTTTATTTGATTTTCCTTATTGGCCAACCCACTTTTTACTTCATTTCTTAGGTGAAATATCCTTGAAAAAAAGAGACGTAAAATTTTTATTTTAAATATTATAAATGTAAAGGGATAGACAAAAGATGATTTATAATATCAATATAACTTAATGGGCTGTGTTGTATGACTAGAATTGAATCTTGTGAAGGTCTGAAAGGTGACTAGATACCCTGAGAGGGGGCTCAATCATGGTACATGTATTCATTATATAAATTCTTCCACTCCCACTGGATCTTGACCTCTTTATTACAATGGTAACATCTTATTATATTTAATGTCAATGTATATCACCTAATTTCTAGTAATATTAGATTATCATGCACTAAATATAAACCAATAAAGTAAATACTAGGGAATAATTATTTCAAATTGGTTCACCTTCACTGTGCTACATCCATGGATCATATAACAACAATGTGCCGATTGTAGAAAATTGACTAAGGGTAACAAAAAATAATATTGGTTTGGAATGTATACAATCTATACCCTGGCTCAATACCGTTACATGGTTTAGAGTTTCTCACTGCATTCCCAAGAGTCAATCCATATGCCTCCCACTCTGGAGTACTATCAGTAGAAATGATCCTGGTTTTCCTCTTCATTTTTCCACTACTCCTGGAAGTGATCCACTCAATTTTTATAGACCAATAGGTCCCTTCATTATCTATAATTTATACTTCCTTAGCTTTATATGGATTCTTAATTGAAGATCCACTTTCATCAAACCAATGAATACCAATTTACCATAGATGTACTAGGAAATTTCATATGAACTTCTTTAGCAATGATCTATACCTTCATGAAGCTCTTTAACAACTCTCAAATACCCATCCATGAAGCTCCTACATTTTAGGAAGACCACATATCCTTCTTAGAGGACGCCTATTTTTTTAATATTAACTAGACTTCATGAAGCTACATCTTTTTGGGAAGCATATTTAGCCTTCATGAATTTCCTTTCTTTCATGATGATCAGAACATTTTGTTGGACTTTACAACTTTCATGAACTTCTTCGAAAATCACCTTCACGAACCACCCTTCATGAACCACCATTCATGAAGTACCTTCTCAATTCTATAGACGTCTGATTTTTTATAATTCTCACATCATTTATTAAGGGGGTAGGGGCCTATTTATAGTAGTTCCACCAATTCCATAACCGGCTCGGCCACTTCATCACCATTTCACCGTCAAAATCTCTATTTCACCAAGATGATCCACTCATGATTCTCCTTGCCTTCGCAATTCACGACGCTCATCGAACTCATGGATCTCACAATACAAATTTTAACACCATTTAGAAACCACCTTTGGGTGTCCCATTCTTCATGAAACTTATTCATTTTCCATATTTTTATAATGCCTTTAAGAAAATACACTATTTGTGATTCTATCTAATTCCAAATTTTAGACCCTAAAAATTTGGCAAACACTGGGACCCGTCATCACCCTGTGTAATAAATTTTCTGTACTACTTATAGGGATTCCAATCCTTTTTCATGTATCCTTTTCAACATTCCTAGTCAATAGTATCTTTGGATTTCCACAGCATACCTTGGAAACCTGCTCATTCAATCAACACAATAGAACCAAAAAATACAACAATGTTTCCTGAAGTGATTTTTACCCAACAATATCCCACTTTGGGATTGTTGAACATTCATAAAATTTTGAAACCACATTTAAGCTTCTTACATATTCTACCAAAATTACCTTCTTGTGATTCTAAAATCAATCAATGATATACATAACATACACACTAATTCCACGTGATCCATGCTTAGAATGAGAAACAAGAGTATCATGAAATGATCATCAATGAATCACCTTAATCCAAAAACTCTCAACTTCATTCATCAAGAACCAAATCTATCGTGATATATAATCTTCCATTGATAACCTTAGGAATCATTAGATTTTAAATTCAACCTACCTCATTTCTCCACATAGCTTGTTTCTCCATCTTGTAGCTTCTCCCCATGTCTGGAATAAAACATATTATCCCTTTTAATAGCCACAATTTACTCCACTTTATCAACCATCTTGAAGTCCATTCCTATTAGGTCTTCCAGAGGGTCAAGAACACATATTTTTACAATAGGGAAACGAATTACATACCCCTAGGAGAGGGGGTTCCAAATCCACATTTTTTAATGTGTTGGGAGTCGACTTAAATGCAAAAGCTAGTTGATGCCTCTCAAACACTTCTTTTTATAAAGGATTTTTTAGAATGTATGCAAATTAAAAGACTATGGGCCTATACCACAACATAAAAAGTCCTTGCTCCAAATTATCCTTAAAAAATATATTTAATTTAATTGGGATTTTTCTTAGAGTTTAGAACATGATTTTTTCTTAGATTCATAAAACACGAATTATTACAATACATTCCCATTGGAGAATTCACTTCAACTATCCTATAATAAAGTTGTTCTTACAAACAAAATAGTTGTGTGCAAGCCTATGTATCCACAAAATATTTAGAATATATTGTGCTGAATGAAATATAATTATATATCTTAGGCTAGGAATACAAAATCCACCAATATAGAAAGAACCTCATGATGTAGATTTCTCTTCATTTGCTGAACTGGACCTATTAGCATATGTATATCCCAATAAATCGTGTTGAGATTTTTTATTATACGTCAAACTAATATCCATAACACCCTTAATATATGGATGTATTATTTTTGCAATAAGTATATGCATTTCGTTGGTATTTAATTGATACTATGATGCTTATCATGTGGAAAAAACAATATTTGTTCTTGAGATATCTTGTATAGTAGAACACTAATTATTTTCCTATATTCTATATCATTAACTATATTCACTTCATTATCCCTAGACAATTTCATCTTGGTAGCCCCTAGAGTCATCATCTCCAGGGAATTATCCATTCCAAATCTTCCCAGGACCTCCTTGATATATTTATATGGAAAATGAATGTTCCATTGTTTCCTTGGGTTACCACCACCATAATCATTTGATTGCGGTCATTGTTCACATATAGATTATAATCAAATCCATCACCGTGGAAACTGAGCTTGTTAAAAAATAGAAATAGTCTTAAATACCCTAATCTTGTTGAATGATTTAACACATATAATGCCTTCTTCAATCTATAAACTTTGTACTTATATTCATGAATGAGAAAAAATTTGGTTGCTCAATTTAATCATCTTCTAGAACCCCATTCTGGTATACTGTCTTGACATCCATATAGAAAACATTGAAACTATATTTCACTACTATAGACAAGAATAATCTGATTGTTTATATTCATTCAATAGGTGAAAATGTTTTATCCACATTAACAACCTCTATGTGGGAGTATCCTTTACACACTAGTAGTGTGTTGTTTTGAATCACTACGCCATATTAATTCATATTACTATGAAAGAAACATTTATTCACAATTAAATGCTTATATAATGTCCTCGAAACAATCTCCCTTGTATTATTAGTTTCTATTTAGTGAATCACGTAATTTTTAGCCAAAACTCATTTATTATTGTCAGCTGCATTAGAATAATATTTAGATTCATCCTTTTATAAAAATGATTCTTGATGTATATTATTCACCCACATTCAATTTTAACTACACTATTTGGATTCTATATTTATATATATTTTAATTCCTCCTACTCACTGTCTGTATCTTCTTTTGGGTCTATATCTTCCACTTCTTCTACCCCTATGTTTCTTATATCTTCATCACTCTCCTCAAGGAACTAATCACTATGTTGTTGAAGATTCTGTTCATTTTCAACTATTCTGACATCATTTCATTCAACTAATTTCCCCAGACTCTTGTTGGAACACTTTTAATCTTATCTCATAGCTTCATGGTATGTTGAAAACAGTCATCTGACACCATATTTCTAGAAGAGACTAAATAATGATGAAATAAATGGGTGTTTCAAAATATCCCAAAATCAGTCATTTGGATGAAAGATAACAGAAACTTTCATCCATTTATCTCACTCAGATCTTGCATCTGATTTAGATATTGAATTCCCCCCCTATGATGTGTAACACATCCTTTTGATTTCACTAATTTCTTGACCCACAATCATTCTTCTTCTCCTCCTACATTTATTCCCACGTGGCAATTTGAAATAAGCCATTAACAACACCTCTAAGCCTATTGAGTCAGAACTCGGTGTTGGAATGAAGAGATAAATTTAATAACAAGATCGTTGTATATTTTTCTTAATAAAGTCCTTCCATAAACAATCCACTCATTTAATGTAATTATTCTAGATTAATTTCTCATCTATTATGTATGAATTGAATATATTCAAATTTTTAAACAGATCACCTTTCCAATTTTTATATTTTGATTCCACTTCCATTTAGATCATATCTCCCATTTAACCTGAAACACTTGAACATTAGTTAATAGCTTGTATACACATAGGGATATGGGTTACTCAAGAATACTCAAGAATAGGATTGTGTCCGATCTTAATAGATCAAACCTTTGATACATTCTTGAAAAGCACTATACTATTTATGTTCTTCTACCAACTTCCCAACCAACCTCAATTTTTCTAGACATATGAATAAAAATTCATTACACACATTCTGAGTCATCTTTAAATATTTGGGATCTGTGGGTTTGGCCTTTTTTACAATTTTGGGTTTATACCTACAAGTATATATTTTCTTCATTGAGGTTCCACACAAATTATATTTTTAATGATGCGTTATCTGTGCATGAATCTCTCCACTAGTCACCATCAATTGATCACATTCCAATTAGAGTCTTATTTCTATTTTCTTCCCTGAAGATACATTTTATGTCTCACAACTAGAGTAGCTCCTCCTTTTTTCTTCAATGTTGGTTTAAATTCTTCCCAAGAGCGTTGTTGTGATTGTAATAGAGGATATTATTGATATGCCTTCTGTTGAGATCCTAGTGATATCTATGAGGATTTAAAACTATTTTTCAACTTATCAGGTCATCCTCCAAAGTAGGATTTTTCTTCATACACTGCATGTGTTGGGGACCTCCTTCTAGGTTCATTTTCCTTATATTCTTTCTTCTTACAACATTATCTTGCTTAATTCCAATTTTTAGAAAATATAAAATATATCCCATTAAAAACAGACCATGTAGCATAATTTATTGGTAGAGATGTTTATACATCTTGAATTTTCCTTCCAACATTGTGATCTTGGGCTTCCCGACACATACTAATGGTGTGTCCCATTTTTCCACAATAGTAGCATTTCAGGGATACTTTCTTATGAGATACTATTCTTTTAGATTTATGATGTTTCTTATTATTATTCTCATATTTTGAAATATTTCTGTTCTTCACAACAAGAAATATATATCAAAACGTCTGATCAATAAAATGATGTATGACCATTAATCCCAGAAAAATAAAACATGTTGTCATTTCTTCCTATAAAATCATTTTTACTGTTTTCTTCAGAAATTACATTATTTTTCATATTTCTGTAAATTTTCACAACGCTTATCCTCTCATTCATAGGAGAGGTTTCATCATATAAAAAACTAGATTTTCCTAAACTACTTGGTTTTATGGATGAGATGATCATTTCACATTTTTCCTCTGACATCACATAGTATCTATTCATTCAATTTTAACCTTCTGAAGGATAGTCAAACAATAAATTAAACACATACTTCACTTTGTTTTTTCCAATAGAATTATATTTCTCGACATAATTTTTGACTAAATAGAGCTATTCTCTCAATTATTGAATCTCATTCTCATAGATTGGAGACGAGAAATATTTTCACTTATGACAGTCATACCACTAGTTAACATAACTTCCAAATCTCAGAAGATATTTTACATCATGTAATATAGAAAATATTTTATAGAATCAATTTGTGAAATAGATTCATAGAAATATTTATTATCTTTTTTTATATTTCAGATCTTCTGAACTAATTTATATAGCTGTGTATACTGATCAAAATTTCGGGATTTTAGATTTTGAATTTCATCTGAGTTCATATTCACTCCATTATCAACATATTTTGGGTTTTTATCTTTGTAAAAATCTTTTATGTTTCTTTATCTTTGGTATAATTTCACGACCCTCTAATCTATAACAAAATAAGTAATCCTTTGATTTAAACCTTTTTTCTTGTGTTCCTAAATTTACAGTAATTGGATCAAAATATCTAGAGACTTATGTTCCTCTATTAATTTCGGATCCAATTTCAGTTTCTTGTCAATGATATCTACTAATGGAAATATTGGTATTTCCTCATCTTCAGTAGTTCCAACATTACTTGTAATAACATGTTGATCATTGTATGACTTTTCCCAATCATTTTTCATATCACTGCTCATTTCCTTCATCTGAATAACTCTATTTAATTAAAATCTTCCACACTAAGGAGTACGATTAGACTTATTATTAATTTTTAATGATATTTTTTTTTCTATTAAATAATTGGACTAGAGTAAAAAATATATTAAACTTTAGCAATAAAAAAATTCCAGATAAAAATAATATGATAAAATAAACCATCTCTCTATTACAAAATTTTCGGTCCAATAGGGGCCTACATACCCTGTGGGGGGGGGGGGGGTTGAATCACATTAGGTTTATTCTTTATTTAAATTATTCCTACCCTAAAATATCATGACCAATTTATTATAAGGGTCAATTTTTATGATAATTAATGTTAATGTTGACCATGTACTTCTTGATTTTATCGGATAATCATACACAGAATGTAAATCAACGAATAAGTAACAAGGATACAATTATTTTTAGTTGGTTCACCCTCACCAGGGAACATCCAAAGAGAATTAAATAACAATGTAATGACTGAACCAAATATACTAACGGTCTCTACAAATAATGATGGTTCGAGCTAGATCTCATTTATTTCCAGGCTCAATATCATTACATTTTTTAATGTTTGATCAATTAATTCCCATGTCTCACTCCCTATGTCTTTGTCTCTAGATCACAACTGCTGGAAAGGATCACCATCTTCCTTTTTCTTTTCTCAATGTTTCATTAAGGGATCCACCCACAGTTTGTGGACCTATAGGTCCCTTCATTTCTTTAATTAATACATATTTAGTTATATATGGACGCACTGTTAAAGTTACACTTTTATTTGATAGATAAATACAACTTTAACATATATGTAGTAGGAAATTTAATCTGATAAACTTTCATGGTGCTCACTCACTTTGTGATGATCATCTTTAGAGATTCCCAAATAACATTTTGTAAATATCATACCTTTTGGTAAGACCAATTATCCTTCATGAAGAACACCCCTTTCACGAAAATCAACTTGAATTCAAAATGATACCTCCTTTCATGATTCTTTTTTAGCCATCATGAATTTTCATACTTTTGTGATGCACAAATCAATATATTGGATTTTACAGCCTACCCAAACTTCTTCTAATATCACCATCACAAACTAGCCTTTGTGAACCACCTTTAATGAAACACCTTCACGGTTCTAGAGCCTTAATATTTTCATTATGTCTCGCTGATTTTTCGTATGGGGTAGAGGCCTACTTATAGATGTTCCACCCATTCCAAAACCATCCAAGACACATCATCTCGATTTTGCAACGATCCTTCATGTCTACCATGATTCTCCTTTTTTGAAAATATCCATAAAAATGTTCCATTCACAGTGCATTCCATAATCATGGGGATCACCATCGACCCCTTCATGCCACCATGATTCTTCACTTGTGTTTCTCTTCAACTTCACCATTCTTGATGCTTGTCGAACATATAGAGAACACCATCATAATATTCTCTCTATTGAGAAACAAACTCTCAAGTACCATTCATCTAAAAATTAATTCACTTTCCATATTTTCATAATTACTTAATGGTAATCTAATATTTGAGATGCTAGAAAACTCCAATTTTTGGATCCTATAAATTTGTAAAACGCTAGGACACCGTTTCAGCTTTTGTATGCAATTTTCTATACAACTTCCATGGAAACCACTTCTTTGTCTCATATCATTATCAAGTTTTTTAGAAAACAATAAATCTAGATCTCGAAAACATTCCTTTGAAATAAAATTTTTCAACAAACCCAATCGACCTAGAAATACTATAATGTTCCATAGATGGATTTTCCAAATGAATCCCATGTAAAAATGTTAAAATAAATTGAATGTTCATTGTTATTCACATGCAATGAAACTTTTAAATAAAATTATGTATGTATGAGAAGATGTTAATGTTCCTGATGAATATTGAAGAAACATTTCAATATAGATCAGAAGAAGATGGATGAAGTTGGAATCTATAAAGAGTCATGATTATCACATTTTTCATAATTTGATTCAAAATCACTCGGTCATATATTATACAATAATTTAAGTGTTTTATTTATGTAGTTTTAAAATTTTAATAGAGAATATTTTCATAATAAGTTTTCCAATATATTGTTCTGAAAAATAATGTATGTTGAACAATTATTTTTGTGTGAGTTAGATAATTTATATCCTTTATAATTTTTTAAAATTCATGATACATATTTCTATCCATCGTCCTACCACAATACATCATTAATTATCTAATTTTTTGGTGGATGTATCAAACTGACATAAATATGCACACATTAAAGTATTGTGTTTAGAATATGAATCATTACAAATGTCCTTCTAGAAAATTTCACATGGATAAAGAATTTATTGATTTTTATAATGTATAAGTTTGATATGACTATGATATAAAACAGACCAATGAGAAATGATGAAGAGATATATGAACAAATTGAACACGTTTTTCCATGACATCCCCAAACATGGTTATTTTTTGGATCATATGAATTTAATATATTAATCCTTGAAGGATGGGATATGGAACATCCTCTAATTTTATTTAACTGTGAGTTTTTTTTGATGTCTATATAATGTAGTTTAATTGAACATGAATATTTTATCTCATCTTATGTAATGTTAAAAATATTTGTTTTATTTTTTATTTTCTTGGATAGGAACATAATCAAATTATAAATAGAAATAATCATTATTTTTATTTGATAAGGTGAGATAATTTATATAGAATATAGTTTCATGATTAGTTAAAATTTATAATAGAATTATTTCAATAATAAAGTATTAAAATTAATATTAAATTAATTTTAATATAAACTTATATTTTAAGAATTGAGTTTTTCTACCGAATCTATCCCTATAGAAATAATAGAATTGGATTTGGGTCATAAAAATGGTTCAGGAAATAAAATTAATTGCGATAAATGTTTTAAAATAAAATATCAATTAATTATCAATTAATATTGAAAGACGAACTGATTTTTTGGTCATAACTAAAAAATAGACTTTTATTCAAGTGAATTAGATATTAGAACTCCATTAAAACATTTTTCTTATTATCGAGTTATTATGAAAATACTAATATTGGATTATGAATCTCATGAAAGAGTCACCATGGTGAATTTAAAGTGGTCATATTTGTTGAAAATGTATAGAAAATTTAATTATTATTATGGAATTTTTTATTTTTCATTACTTGAACATTTCTACTGATGAGATATATATACTGGAATCATTTGTGGGACATGTTTTTTATATAAAATATCAGCCATGATCTGAATTGTTTTTCCTACATTATGTATTCCAAATACATATTTTGGATGATGATGATGAAGAAGATGTATTTAGGATCAACCATTCGTGTTCTCACCTCTTCTATTTTAACTCCACATGGGATTTTCTAAATAGTACTATTCAAATAATATTACTATTTATTACCCATATTTTGTAGACATGTTGACCCTATTTTTCATTTTTTATATATACTAGTCACAATTTTATTTTCGTTTAATTTTCTAATATTGAATTTAACTATATTTGAACAGAGTAACCAAGAGAAATTGAAACTATTACACAAGAAATAAATAATGGAATTGAAATATATTAAAATAATTAGAATGAAACTAAAAAACAGTGGGAATAATGACCTAACTAAAAAAAATCAACCTATCAAAAAATATGAACCAAATGACCCAACCCAAAAAATAGAGAAGTTACCTCACTGATTGTCCAAAATGACCCAAATGTCCTAACCAAAAATGAGTTTCCTATAATTGATAAAAAACTATATCATTCTTAAGATAAAAATGATAATTTGAATATATTGATTTTTCTCTGATATGCCTGTAATTTTTAGATATCTATACTCTAAAGATAAAATGATTTTTTATATCAGTTCAGATACTTTTTTAGTCTAAATATCTATATTCCTTAATTATATCAGGGTAATTATACATTGTTATTTTTCATAGAAATTATTCACGAATTTCTAATTATTTATTTTCAAATGCATGAAATGATTTTTTTAAAGTATATGAAGGAAGTGGATGATAGAAAATAATCACCATATATTAGATATAATAATTCCTTCAATGGTACCTATTGGGTGTAACTTATTTCAAATATATATATTTAAATAAAATATACCACCATGTGATTTTTTAATGTTTTAATTAGGTTCCACCATAGAGAAAAACTTATTCTCTTATGATGCTGGTGGAAATGGTGATCATCAATATGATGCGAGGGGGTACTAGAGCTGTGTGCACCACTAATCATTAATGGTCACACCCTTTCCCTTCATCAAACATACTATATAGCACAACTTCTTATCCCATAGTTTCAATGTAAACAACAATTATATTTAGCCCACCTATATTATTTCCATTATTTAGTTCTAATCAACATTATATTTCTTTTCCTTATGGGGTGATGGATTTTACACCCAAACCATTTTATACATTTTCAAATAAATTTATGTTAGCCTCATTCCTCATTCTTATGTCTACATGAGATTCTAGGTTTATTATCCTTCAACTTTTACACTTATGAATCCAATTATTGAAGGGAGTGTAGTGGATCCCACTAATATGAAATAGGTTAATGATCCTTTAGAGCCTAGGGATCCTTTGAAACCATCTAATTAGACAGTATCAGGTGTAACTAGAGACCCCTAGTAAAAAATTACTATATTTTACAATCATTATATGTTTTATTGATATAATATTTCATATTTCATTTCATATATAGATCTACCATTTTATGGCATGGGTTTACACCATGCATGAGGTGTGGAACCACCACACCGTAATGATCATTGATTATAATGAGGATAACAAAAATTACTATGAAAATATGTTGATAATGTATTAGTTTTATCGATACACTTTTTAATACTCTGAAATCATTCTCATCAGGCCACTGTCACATATACAACTTCAAAATGACGTAATGTATAATTATTAAACTAAAATATTGGAATGAAAAGTCATTATAATTAATGTTTTATTATTGTTATATATATATATATATATATAAATTATTATTTCTAAGACATATTTTTTATAGTATTCCCCATGGGGAGGATTTGAGGATTTCATAACTCATAAAGTTAGGTCATTTATAGAGAGCATATAATCATTTGTTATATAGTGTATTTTGTGCTAGTGTTTGTATAGATTTAGTGGCCACATTTATCAAGAATGAGTGTCCAGATGAAAATGTTATTAAATTATTTCTTTTTGGTAGAGTACCCATGTTATAGAATTAATAAAATTTGTGTTTTTGGAATACTAATTACCATAATTTTCATATATAAATTGTTTTTTATTAAGGAAATATATTTTATTTAACATTAGAATGAAATAAAAAAGGATTCTATGAAATACCTTCATACATTGGGATGAACTATGATATCATAACATTAAATAATGTAGGAATGACGTTCTTTATAATTTTTCTATTAAATTAATTTATTGAAATAAAATTTAATCAATTTTAAATTATATATATTCATTATATTTGTTAAAAAACTATATAAAATAATTTGATAGATTTTGATATGATAAGGATATCTTCATTTTGGGGATGTGTAAAATGTGGTTTACATAGAATTATTTTTGGTGGAAAACTATATAACCTCATAAAATTTAAAATATGGGTGATATTTTTTATCCCTAGCCAAAAAGTGTGACTAATATACAAAAAACATGAATTTAATATCTGAAATAAAATAATTAGTATGATATTATTATTGAAATATAAATCACTAAATATTTGGATAATAATTTTATTAACATAATTATATGGAAATTAGGTATATTTGTAACGATTTTATGGGTATACATGAATCATGTATGAATTATATATTTGATAGTCAGTATAAAAGGGGAAAAGGGAGGGGGTGCCTCTTATGCGGTAATAAAGAAGTTTTTGGAGGGGAATTGTTATGATAGATTCCAGTGATATCAAACATGTATTATCTTTTTAGAAATATAAAACCAATTTGAAATATAATGTGATAGAAATATAGAAGATAAACATGATTAAGAAAAATACAAAAAAATTATTTCCATTATTCGAAAAAATAGGTTATTGATGATGATCAGTTATAATTTACAATTAAGTTCTTTCTTCATCAATTACCACATGTACATTGAAATCTATAAATTTTATTAAATGGATCCTAATTATTTTCATAATTATTATTATACCACATTTATAAAAATGAATTTAATGAGATTCATTGGGATTAATTTATATAACTCACTATTATTTCTATATTTGTTTAAATGATTTATGGAATTCTTTATTATATTCCTCATTCATTAATGATTTTTCATTTAAAAGTAGTCATAATCTCACACATGCAGTATTTTGTTTGAGATGGTTAGGAAAATTCGCATTAAGTAATGGTGAAAATATGATAGAGATATAATATTGGTAAAAAAACTATTTGACATCTAAAAAGTAGAGAAACATCACAGTCAAAAAATAAATAAGAAAAAAGACCCAACAAAGATCATAGAAACATTAAGCCACATGAGAATTAGTTCTCATGCTACGAAAGGAGACCCATCCACCATGACCATGTGGATGATTTCAAATCCTCCATTTATTAACATATTTCCAAGATATGCCTCAATCATTAACAAATTCATATTCAAAAACAATTTTCAGGGCATCCCTAAAAGAAATATCATCATATTTTTGTACATAAACTTCACAAACATTGGAGTAAAAAATTTAAACTGAAGTGAATGTTCTAACCTTTCTTATATCCTGAGTAGGTCTTGATCTAGTAGATTTCAAAGAATATTGGGGTTGATCATGACCCACTAATAGGTCTGAAGATCATATTCTGTATATTGCAGGATAATATTTGACAGCCACAAAGATATTATCAACCATAAATGTGTTTTTTTGAGTGACCTGAGGGTCACCCATAGGTATAGAGACTCCCACATTACGCCCCCCCCCCCGGTTTGGGGGATGTGTCATTTTTTCAAACATATTTTTAAGAATCATCAGGTACCTTTGATGGGTGTGATGCTATTGGAACTTGATCAACCATTGAATTGTATGAAACACCTTTTGTGGGTGTAATAGAAATAGAAACTTCCTCACCTATTAAATTTTTGGGACATCATTGAGTTCTTCTTACTATAAAAAATAAATGAGTAATTGGAATTCTTTTTTATGAAAATTGTTCTAGTGGTAAAAATTTATAAGGTCTGTCTTACAGTTTTAGACCATAGTAATAATTGGGGAAGTAATATTCATAATCCATTTATACAAACGTAGAGGGTATTAAACTAAATTCATTCAATCATCCATAACAACCTCAAGGAGTGATGATTTTTAGTCTCTGAATGATGAGAGATAGATCCAATCCTATCCATGGATTCCTAAGCTGGCATTGTAGTGGTATCCTCTATATTACTATTTATGTTCCTGTAAGACCTCAATTTATTCTCCTTCTATAATTTAAAAAAATTGTGCTTCCATCTCAAGATCATTCAAGTCATCCACCTTCCCACATATGATAACCCCATTATCTCCAGTATGAGTTTTTTACATTTTAGAAACTTGAAAATCCCATGACATGGATAAAATGTAATTCTTAGTATGTCATATTAAAATTGTATGAGTCTCAATTATTGTTAGTGAAAGAGCCCGCACTATAGTTGGAAAATTTGGAATATCCCTTCCAGTAGCCTATGATGGCCCTACTTTTAGTGTTTAACTGTCTCTAGGTGATGTAGAAGTTCATAATTGTTCCCATTGATATTTCTATATAGAACATTATTAAACTACCCTTTAAAATTCATGTTTCATTATGTTCCTACCATTCTCAATTCCCCTTCATTAAAAGGATATGTTTCTATTTAGATTACAGGTGCTGCAGTTTAGAATCCTTCGACATGCATATTTAGAATTGACATATGAATTACAATCCTCACAATTTTAAGGAATTTTTTCATTCGTTACATGAAAATGAATATTATCATTATGGGTGGAGATAATTACCTTCTAAATGAAGGTGGTACTGAGTTCCGCATACACCATTATTCTTGAAAAATTATGAAATATTAGCTTCTCAATCTATGTTTCCAGTATGATTAGAATGAAAATTGGGTGGACATTTTGATTTAGATTTATAAATCCTGATCAATACCTTTGCCAAAGAGTATTATACATTTGAGAAAAAATTAGATCTCCATACATGAAGGATAAGAGTCTCGGGCTTTAGAAATTAAGACCCAATATCCCATATTCACTACTTTTGATCATCTAAGAGAAATAAGAGATTAAAAATCCCCAACCTATTGAAAAATATTTCTAGTATGATATTCCACAAATTTTAGAAACCGTAAGGACTAATTCATCAAGACTCTAGTGATTCTCCCATTTTAGTTGAGTGATTTATGCAATAAGAGAGTAATTACCAATGTTAAGACGTTCTTAGATAGATTCCAAGTTAATATTAATGAGAACTAATGAAACCTTCATAAAAAAATAATTATTTGATGATTCGATTAAGGAATAGATAAAAAGTGTACCTAAAACAACATTTGAGACCTAATATGCACCTGAGAAACATTACGACGGGGTGAAATGATCACTTGGAATTTCCCTATATTTAATATATAACTCTATGAAATACGTAGAAAAAAATGATATAAAAATATAATTTTGGAGTTTTTATTTCAACTTTTTTCATAGTATTTATTATAGAATTCTTTAATGTTGGATACTTATAGGAATTTTAGTAAACATAATCCCGATTGAGGAAAAAATATATATTGTCATCCAAAATTTCCTTCATAATTTACCTACTTATATCAATGTTACAATTTATAATTATTTCTTATCTAGATCTAATAATCAAAGATACATAATTAATTAATCATTTCTTATTAAGGATATTTTAAATTGTGATCATGAGAGATTTATGAAAAAATTATTAGTATAAAATTGTAAAATAATATAAAACATATAAGTTAATATGAATCAAGGTGTAAATGATTTATCATATTATCAACGAATAATTAATATAATTTATATGTATACATTCAATATCTGTTAATATATAGTTATTTTCTTATAAACACACACAATGTAACATTAGTAAATACTCTATACTATAATTATATATCATCAAACTATTTGAAATCATATCAACATATAATTTTTTAACTCATAATAAGAAACTAAATAAATCAATACTTATAAATCCCTAAACTAAATTTCATTGATATTTCACCCTTGTGATTAATCTAGAATCATTTCCCCAACTAATCCATTATATAAATTATAGTAGGGGTATTATTTTTATAACTTTTGTATCATAATAATCCGATTGTTTCCATACTGAACTCCATGTATAATGAAAATATATCAATTATTTAACTCATTTAATAAAAAACTAATCCCCTTAAATGATTCATAATAATATATATATCAAATCTATGCTGATTTCTTCAACACATAAATGATTAGTGACAACAAAAATTCCTTCACATCACTATTTAGATAATCCACTCCATTAGGTTATATCATATGAACATACCTAGATATAATTTTATTAAGTAATGCAATTTTGAAATAAATTGGTAGATTTAATAACAATAATAGCCTAAAATTGAACCGAAAAATTTATATCATTCTTTATCACATCAATCCCTTTAAATTATGTCTAAATAATCCCACATGTGTTAATAAAACATCTTTGCAACTAAAAGGTGGTCTTAAGAAATTTGTAGAATATTATAGGATGGAATTTGTTACATTCCATTACTGAACATTGTATATATTTCCATATTAAACCCATATTTAATGTAGTTCATATATCTATTGAATAACCTACTATCTCGCTTAAAACTAAAATGTGATTCAGTCACCTATACAACTATAAATCTAATGTTTTAATTAAATTATAGAAGTGAACATATGTTATTAAACCAAAATAATAAACTATATTATGTAAAACCCATTTTGGATTTCAAAATGCCACACAAGGATTTAAATAAATCATTATTGAGCAATAATGATCATAGAAAACAAAAAAACTATTAAAAAATCAAACACATTAATTTGATTTAGTTTTTTTAATTTGTGAAGTAAGACCTTTATCACATTTAGACACTATTACAACTATTTAACCCTATAAATCAAAATGAATGATTATTTAATTTAAGATAACCAAATTTTCATTGCATTAATTAAATATAAAAAATATCATTGAAAAATTTACTCCACATAAGGACTCCATTCAATCAAACAACTCATTTTATTAAATATCTTACATAATTCACTGAAATATTCTATGATAAAAAATAAAACACTTCACATGTACACTCATTATTAATGTATAAAAAATTATGTTATCACATCTCAATCTGAATTTCTTGTTATTTATAGTTGAAAATATCACAAAAAAAATAAAATAAATTATTATATTAACTAAAATATAGTAGATTAGTGAATTAAAATATCAATGACATTTATACCCACATAATTAAAGTCAAGTTAACATTCCAAAAAAGATTTTGATGATAAATACCAACTATAATTAAAAAATATGTAGAATACATAATGAAAAATGAAACCAAATATAATTATTATATAAAATATTCTAAACCTATATTCCATTAAACTAAACCTTTATGAAAAAAATAAACACACCATTTTGACAGAAAAATTATATTTTGAATCTTACTAGAAAGTAGAAGTTGGTTTTTTTCATACTATTATTATAAATAAACAATAAAATTATTTAAACAAGTAAAAAATAATTCAATTTAAATTATGTGCATTTTTTTCTAAAAAAAATATTGACTATTTTCTATAATCAATTACCATTAATGTAAATTTTACATGTATTTTCTCAATTTTAGGAACATTAAAAATAAATCATAAAAACATAGAGTCTACAAAATAGGAACATATCTAGAATACATTTTACCATTATATTTTACTCTATAATTCCAGTATTTAATCATGATTATGCCAATGTGACTATACCCAAGTGATACAGGCCCCTCACTGGAATCCAAATGACACAGGATCAAATCCGGGTAGGGGCGATTTCCTAGGGTACTATAACATTACTCTAGCAGTGCTGCAGTAGAGGCAGAACTATAGTAGTGACGTACTATAGCAGTGAAGGGACTGTAGCGGGGGAGGTACTGTAGCAGCGTGGGTACTATAGGAGTATTGTTCACCGCGGGGTCCTTTGGGCCAAAAAATGGGCTTTCAAGCCTTGTATTTGGGACACTTGGCCTTGGGACTTTGGGATATGTAATGTGTCACCCTCTACCCAGTCTAAGAGAGTTCGTTTTTTTAAACAAATTTAGGCTTCAGACCCAAGCTTTTTATAAAAAACTATGACGATTATTTTTTAGGTAATGTCTTTTCATATTCATTATTCAATAATTGAATTTACCTTATAGTAATAGAAGTAAAACATACAAATAAGAATCCATAAATTAAAAATAATGTTTATTTATAAAATAAAAAATTGAACCATTTTTTATCCTCCCAATTTATTATAAAAAAAATTAATTTGTCCACCAACTCATATCATACTAGAAAAATAATAAGATATAATTATAAAAAATATTATTGAATTATCTATATATTAATATTTATTTTCTCCATTAGATTTATTATTAATAACAAATTTTGAATTGTTTTTTAATTATTCATTATCATTATAGAGGGTGGTATTAAATAATGAAGGTAATGTGCCTTACCAATTTTTTGTGATCGTGTAGAATGAATAAAGATGAATCTGAGTCGAATGGATAGACCTTATAGAATATTTCTTATTTCACATTATTTGATTGAAATTTTAAGGATTATTTTGTAAATAAATATCTCATTTTTGTGTACGTATCATGGAGATTTAGAGGCCCTTGAGTAGTAATAAGGTGACAACTTCAGTCGAACCATTAATTTATATCTTGTATTTTGTCATGAGAACCATTAAATAATACATTTTTAACCATTGAATAGAATGGTGACGACAGGATATTGGACCACATCAGGTTCTGATTATGGTTGAACAATGTTGGAAATCTATTGTGAATCATAGAAAGGTATTAAGAAGAGAAATAAGGGGTGGAAATGGTCATTCAAGAGCATAAATAGAGTCATAAGGCCAATGATTCATTTTTTAAATTTACGGTACTCATCTTTTAATCACTGACACTAGATACCAAAATTTCTTGTGATACATATATATCGAAGATGAAAATATTATTTAGTGCACTAGGTGATAGTCCTCATAGTGGTCAGGCTGATTACATTCCTTGATATGGTGATGGAGATAGAAATAGAGATTTTGATAGTGATGGCGGTGATAAGAATGGATGTGGTTATGATGGCAAGGACAACTATGAAGATAGTGATTGTGATGGTGATGATGAAGAAAGTTATCCTATTCATTTTCATTAATATTTATGACCATTAATATTTGAGGATTAATTTTAAATGAATATAAGTGATTTTAAAAATGTGTGTTATAACTGGCTGGAAGAATTAATTAGTTTTTTGTGTTATGATTTATGGAATTTTTTAGTGATGTTTTCTGATATTTTATAGTTATTTAAATAGGTAATTATATAATTTAGTAGTGTTTTTTAATTTTTATTATTTGTTTTAGATGTTAGGGAAATGTGGGGGTGTTACTGCTTGGGATGAAATAATATATCTATACTTAAAAGATTCATAACTGTTGGTATAGTCCAATATAGTTTGTTTAATGGAAACATTGAAAAATAATACATTCATATAAGCCTATTACAACGATTTATAAACCTTTGTTAAATTTTTTTTCAGTGGGGTTTCAAGCCATTGGAAAATACATATATCAATGATTTTATCAGAACTATTTGTAACTTGATATTACAGAAGCCCAATCCAATGGTTAAATATAAACCAATGGTATAGGATACTACCAAATGTATATTATCAAATTATATCTAGAAATATTTTTATAGGCTATATAAATGGAAATACATCCTATACCAACTATTTTTAACCATTTTTAATGACCAATTTCTAACAGTGAATCATCTTGATGAAGTTTATTATTTTATTGAATGTTATTTTATCACCATATAATATATCATTATAATTACAATATAATAAAACCATGATCTAAAATATAATATGGTATTTTTATTTTAATGATGTAATATTTAACTATCTTATTCTCCATCATATTTTAAATGAATCCACCACCCATATATATGGGAAACTACCCCCTCAAAAAGTGATGTAATTTTTCCCCCACCAACAACCATGTACAGTCATAATTATATAACTAATTAATATATTTGTGATATAATATATATTCAGGAAATATTATAAACTACCAACTTCTTTACCCTTTATCCCTATTTAAAATCAAAATGGGATTCAGGCATACGTATAACTTACAATTTCTATGATGTGATGTGATTCATTTCCCCCGCACACCATTCATGTATTATTCATGATATATATATATAGTTAATAAATATTATGTTTATAAAATTATTATAATTCTCAACATTTTAATTCTATATCCTATGATTAAGAACATAGACATTCATGATGAAACATGTATGACAAATTTATGAATATTACACCAGAAATAATGATAACAATTAATGATTTTTAATAGATGGATAATAAGATGTTATAATAGAAACATATATGGTATTATAAATATGAATATGGTTCTATTATAAAATAATATAATAATTTATGACATTATATAAGAAGTGATATGACATCATACTATGGAGAAGTGTGAGGTAATGGATTAATTACTCAATTTATTTTCCTCAAGATATATTACTTCGACATAGTCTTCACTATTCTAAGAATATATGGGTGATGAAAAAAAATATGTTATGTTTTATATAATTTATTTAATATGTATTGATATTGGGAAACTCATAATAACATCATTTAATAACTCTTAGTTCAAATATACAATCATTATAAGGTAATTTTTCTCAACATTCAATCATTTGAGATATATTTGTTGTTATAGACTATTTCATTTAATGTGGTGTATATAATTTCCATATTTTTTTAATATAAATATACCATTAATAATTATTATTTATATTTCAATTAATGTTATATCTAATGGGTTTACAATATAAATTTTACCAAAGGGGGAATGTTTTATTTAACAATTTAATTTTCAGGTAACATTTATATTTTTCAATGAATAAATATTATAATATATCCTTTATAAAATCTATCTATATTATTTTACTAAAGATATTTAATTATTTAAAATTTATTATACATAATTTTATTCTATTCGTTGCATGAATCATGAAGATGATTTTTAAAATAAAATTTCATCAATTTTTCTCTTTTTTATTAGCCATATTTTTCATTTTTGTCAATTTTTTTCAAACATGTTTTAAAAATGTTCTTTATATTTTATCAGATTAATTTTTACGTAATTTTATGTTATAAATAAAATATTTATTTTTTTCAATGGAAGAACTATAATTTATTTAGGGTAGCCTTAAATGTTAGTTATCATATTGGAATTTTTAATTAAATATTTATAGAGTTTGACAGTAAGTTATTCTGATGTTTTATGGCCCGCAATGTCTAAATGGAGGATGACTAAAAAAATATATATAATATATTATGTGCACAATTTTTCTTCAAAATAATTGAATAAATACAAAAAGGTATGTCATATGAGAAATTTGAGACCACTATTATGTTTGAAATATGGTGTTTACCTTATGAGGGGTATAACATTCGAATGCGTTGTACATTTGGATGTATCTACCGTGAGATAAAGTTGTTAAATAATATTTAATATCATATTATATTAAAAATGTTTAAATATCTCCCAAATAGTGCATTGTATAGGAAACATGAGACCAACGATGGGTTTGGAATGAGAGTTTTACCCTAGAGAGTGTATACCACTTGTAAGCATCAGGATTTTGGATGCCTTTCTATAAAAAATAACAATTTTTATTTTAAATAATTATTTATTTCTTTTTTAAAATTTTAAATCCCTAAAATCCCTCAAATATTTTATTATTTGAGAAATCTAAGACCACCATTGGGTCCAAAATGGGATTTTTACCCTAGGCTGGTTATAACATTCATGAGGAACTAATGTTTGATCTGCTAGAATTTTATGTTATGTTAAAAAATAATTTAAAAAATAAATCAATTATACAAAAATCATTTTATTTTCCCCATATCCTCAATTCATCTTCTCCATGCCACAACTAAATTTGCACCCATGATTTAACCGTTTGTTTTTTATCCAGTTTTTGACATTATTAAACAGAAAAATCATTGTCGAGATGAATTAAAACACTCCACTGGATATTTATCACATTTGAAACTGATGATATTAAATTTGGTGAAAAATCTAACATTCTATGGATATTAGAAATACTCTAACCCATTATCCATTTGTGGAATATGTTTTTTGTTGATGCGGATCGATCTGGAGAATATAAAAATGTGGTTCTGGGACCACCTAAGATGTGATTTCGTGTTAGTTTTTATGCGAACCACATGACCTACCCATCTATCTCATTCACTTCATGTGTGTGGTGGTCATCCCAAGAAGGCTTGTATTTATTTTATTATTGTGAATTTCTATAAAAAAAGTAATTGGATTTTACATACAATAATAAAAACACATAATTATCAAAGGATAAATCTATTATTTTTTCCCTCTATTTCAAGGAATGATTCCACTATTTTTCACTCACAATATATTAGAAATTATCAGGTGATTTTTATAAGTAATTATTAGCTGATATATATTGAGTGACATTATCTGATGATAATAACATATAAGAATCAAATGATAATTTATAAATTATTATAAGAAAATCATCACTAGTCTTTTTATGCAGTTATGAAATATAAATATTAGTAGTTATAAAATGGAAATTTTATTAGGTTATCCTATGATAATTTTAATCACATCGAATTATATTTTTTTATGTTATGGAAAATTATCTATGGTTATTTTATAAAATTAGTAGAAGATAATCATTTTTTAATTAATGATAATTAATTATAAAATTATATATATATATATATATATCAATAAACAGAGTTGGGATAATTTATTAAAAATATTTAATGTTATTTATTTATATTTTCAAAGGATATATATATATATATATATTTATACTTTCTATAATTACTGTGGATGTTAAGGATAATTTTATTAAATATAAAATTATCAGTATGTAATTTCTGGAACTATTAATGTATAATATCAAACAGATGCATGCTGACATAAATCAATAATCCAAATATTGTCCAAGAGAGATAAAATATTATCGCATGTAATATTTTAATCGATAATTCGAAATTATCCGTTTGAGATAAAATATTATCACATTTAATATTTTAATAAATAATTAGAAGATATCCATGAGAGATTAAATATTTTCAAATGTTACATTTTAATCAATACTATGAAATTAACCATGAGAGATAAAATATTATCACATGTAATATTTTAATCGATAATATTAAAATTATCCAAGAGAGGGAAAATGTTATCACGTGTAATATTTTATTTCTTTGTGAAATAAAATATATGTTATGGTTCATGGAAACATTAATGAACATCGAAAATTGATGTGTCAATTCTTATGATAACAAGTTTGAGAGGAGGTGTATTGGGCCAGAAAATTTGGTTTATTAGGCTACTCACATCAACGATCATGAGGTAGGTGGTACCGCCTCGATTATCCAAATTTATTGACCACATATTTCTTTATTTATATAAATAATTTATTTTAAATTAATTTCTAAAACTTGCTTTAAATTTATGTAATAAAATCCAATTCTAGTGAATTGAGAAATTTGAAATGGTTTTGGCATGATATTTGGAAAACCCTGAATTCCATTGAATTCAGGTGTGTTTTTGAAAAATGGTTAATTTAAATTGTTTAATTCAAATTGAAGATTTTATGAAAATGATTTCAATTAAATTGTTGAATTTAATTCAAAAAATTAATTGTGAAATGATGAAATTGATTTTGAGTGGATTTCAAACAGGTGAAAATGAATTAATAGGTTTTGATAGAAACCAAGTGGTTTTATCATGTCAAAGAGTCGTGTTTTTAATTAACACCCGTTATTGTTTCAGAAATGGAAAATTATCATTAAAATAAAAGAATGGTACATAATTTTATTATAATAAGTCATAAAATAAATTTCTCATCGTTGATTATGTAAAAGCACATGAAATCCTTAAGTTGTTACTATGTTATTTGGACACACTCAATGAAATTAAAACATTATAAAACATACAAGAATTAGGTCAAATCCCTTATGCTATAGTAAAGAGTTCACTATATCCAATGTCCAAATGATGTATGTGTACATATTTTTTCTAAGATCACAAAGAGAGTGCAGAGAACTATAGGCTAAAATATGATCACACCTATTTGGAAGATTACCATCTTGCTTGCTTCTTACCTATATTTTTTATGTAAATGTATGCCAATGATTTCGAACTACATTAAATGATAATTGAATTTAAGTAAATTGTTTTTTTACTATTTTATTTAATCCATTGTTTTAGAAATATTCAATCATTTGTAATGTCTATTCCTAAAGTATTTTTCATTATTTGAATGGTATATAATGATTTTTTAATATGTTTTAAAAGGAAAAACCTGTTTATTTTGAAAAATGAAATATTTATTTTGGTTAACCAAATTGATGACATATGTTTTAGAACATGAGGTGAGACCCTTTTGGGATTTTTATCTCACACACTACTTGTGCCTATGGATGTTTCAATATTATCTTCTTCTAGGTTGATGAAAAGGGAAATGATCACTTGGAGGTATATCGACCAGATAAATAGGGATTTGTTGAGTTGTGTCTTTAGGGACCTAGGTTGTGTTTCCCAATATTAGTACTTGGTTTAAAGTGATTTGTTCTTGTTTTTTCCCATATATTATTCTTGTACATTACTACCAATGGTGTTTATTTTTATATCCACAATTTCTTTCTTCTTTTACATCTACATTGATAGCAGAAAAAATCAATCCCACACACATGTTGTATGATGATAGGTGCTAGTCGACAACCTATAGGGATCAGGAATGCTCATCAGGCTATGATAGTGATGGATGGGTTATCAGGTCACTAGGGTACATGAGCTTGTTCATGAAAAAATCCAATCAGAGGGAGGTTGATATTTTGTTTTAAAGTTATTTTGAATTTTTGAAATACTTTCGGGACATAGGAGCTATTTTTTATTGAATTCTTGACTAGCTCTCAGGGAAATAATCTTTATTTCTATATGGGTGGTTAGGGAAATAAAAATTTTTGTTTATTATTTCCCCTATGTTGATTGGGATAGAGTGAAACTCGAATATTTTTTGTTCCTAATGTTGAGAATAATTCGTCTTGTTGCGTAGTTTGATTGTTAATCTAATGTGTTCCTATTGAAAGAAAATTTTTTGTAACATTATACCACCAAGAAGATGTGTAAATTGGATCCAGGAGGAGGCTCCATCATAACATCAACAAGTGAATCTTGTTGTGGATCCAAATTTAGTTGAGGTGATCATGTGTACTATCCCCGCTTTGGGGCATGCACCACCATGAGTCCCCATTCATGATCTACTTTTGGAACCTCGAGGGGGGGGGGGTGTTCTTTGAAATCTTTCTGAAGATTTTATTCACAAATAACCAATTGTTTTGAAGGGATCTACCAATCCTCACCATGTTGATGAATGATTTGTCGGGATAGAACATATGTTTTAGTTCTTGGAGACAACTGAAGAAATCATGGTGAAGGGTGCCACCTTCATGATGGAAGGAACAATCCTGATATGGGGGGATATGATAACGCCAAAAATGAAAAATGGGGGATTACAATGGAAGGAATTCAAGGTTCTCTTCACATACCACTTCTATCCAGAGTCAATGGTGCTCGCCAAGGTGGGGGATTTTTTTAGGATTGGGTAGACTAACAAAATTGTGGCTCTTAATGATATTTTGGGCACTTTTAGAAGTTCTACCACACCTTTTACACTCCACATAGTGGAACCAGATAATCAGAATCATAAAAAACCAATGGGAAATCAAATTTGTCATTTATAATAGTGTTCCATCCACATGAATTCAGAACAGAGCTTCCACAGGCATTGGAAAAGTGTCTAGAGGAATTAAATATTGGTCCAACAACTATGAGATGTACCATTACTATAGATTCTTAGTTAGAGAGTGCTCTATTTGATACCAGTGAATACAACTTGTTTATTTCAACCAAAATTAATAATCTTATTAATATTCTTACGGAGATTTTATCTTGTTTAATGGATATTATTACACCCCTTATCATAATGAGAGAGGAGGGTCCCCATAGTCCAGCTTGTGTGTTCTCCCTATCAAATGTCAATATTACATGGTGTTTTTTAGTTCACGACATGGAATCATTTTCCATTATATTTGGGATGGATCAGATCATTTCCAACAAAGCTTGTATTTATTGTTACATTTGATTGGTCTACCGTATTACACCATGACTGCCTCCTGTCATCAAGCAGAATGAGACCCAAAGTTAAGCTAATAAAAACCATGAATCCAGAGTTTGGTAAAGTGATATAATTGTTTTATTTGTATTAGGAGCAAGATCAATGAGGGGTGATCTCCCTCCCATCATCATTTAATTTCCCAAAGTGTTTCCTAATTACATATATAGTTTTCTACTGGTACAAGCGGTTGAGTTTTCTGTTGACATAACACTTGTTACTCATCCAGTTTCAATTTGATCTTACAGTAGGACTCTAACTGAACTGAATGAGTTGATGTCCCAGTTGGATGTTTTTCATGAAGATATGCTTCATTGTTGTGTTCTCAACATTGGTGGTTCTTGGATGATAATTTCAGGATTATTGAGGTTTCTTATAATTGTTACCCTTCCGTGATCATAACGACTACTTTTGAGACATTTTATCACCATCCTTGTAAATCTACAATATTTTTTTCATAGATTGCATAATTTTCCTTGGTTGCACTGAGTTTTTTCGAAGTGATGACAACTAAGAATCAGTTGAATCTTCAAAAAATGTTAATGAAACTGAGCTGATATATGCCTTATGCGGATCGTTGCCTTAGACCTTTGGAATATTTAGTTGGGGATCTGGTACTATTAATGATTTCACCCTGGTTGGGTCATCAATGACTTGGGAGGAAAGGGAAGATAACAACTCATTATGTGGGACCTTATGACGTTGTTGACCAGGTGGGGAATGTTGTATATTCTTTGGTACTACCACCAATAATGACATTAATACATATTGGGTTTCATTTATCTCAGCTTGAATGTTTTTATCTGACCCATATCATGTTCTGATTTTGGAGTGATATTGATGTGGAACATGGTTTATATGTGACTCAACAACGAGTTAGGGTTGTTGATTCTATGATCAAGATAGCTCATGGGAGCATGATATATTTGGTCTGTCCGTTATTGAATGATGTTTCTAATTCTAATGCGATGTGGGAGAGGGATTCATTGATGCAAGAGAAGTGGCCTGTTATTTTTTTCATGGAGGATTTTTAGTAGGCATTCTTGTAATTGAACGATCATATGGTGGAGATATTGTAACATACAATATATATTTTAGGTATACTAAACCCTCATTTGTTAAATTATTATGATCTTATGAGGAGAAAATGATTTAACAGAGAATTTTTGATAAATTTGTTAAGGGACTTAAATGCCAGTTAACATCATGGAATGTTCAATTAAATAATTTTCAAGTTCAATAGTATGTTATTGTGATGTTCTAAGTCCCCTATTGTCTCTATGAAGACTAAATTACAAATATTGAATATAATATATTAAGCACAAACTTTTTATTAAATGTATTTAAATAACTCCAAGGACGTGTGTTATATGAGATATCTGAGACCACCGTTATGTTAGAAATATTATGTTACCCTAGTGGGGTATAACATTAAAAGGATCAATACATTTGGATGTATCCCTCTTGAGATAAATTCATTAAATAATATGTAATAAATTGTTTTATTAAAATTAAATAAATATCTCCCAAACAGTTATTCTTATTGGATATCTAAGGCCACCACTGTGTCCAGAGTGATGGGTTTACCCTATAAGGGGTATAACATTGGTATTATTTGGGTGTTTGGACACATCAGTCACACCAATAACCATTTTTTACTTTAATTAATTATTTATTCCATTTTTTAAATATTAAATCATTAATATCAATCAAACGATACATCGTTAGGGAAATCTGAGACCACTGTTGGGTTCAAAAAGAGTTGTTTACCATATAAAGGGTAAAAAAATCTGTAAATAATTGGCGTTTGGACTGACTTTTTTTTAAATTATGTTAATTAATAATTTAATTATTAAATTAATTATAAAAAATAATTTTTTTCCCTCTCTTCTCTCATCATCGTCTACATGCCGCACCTCCATTGATGATGCACCAATGTTTCAAAACCATTTATTTTAATTAATTTTATATATCATTAAACTTAATAATGAATAATGGGAGGATTTAAAACACTCTATTGGACATTACTCACATTTGAAATAGACGATCTTAAATTCGAGACAAAATACAAAACAATATGGATATTGGAAATACCTGAACCAATACTCCATTTGAAGACGATGCTTTTTGATGACGCTGAGCAATCATGAGAATCCACATTCATGGATGGGTGACCTATTATGTTGCAATTTTGTGTTATTTATCATGAAATTCGCTCTATGTACCCATTTAACCCTTTCCCTCATATGTTCATGGTGTTCATCCCATGTAGGTTTGTCAGTATTTTATTATTGCAAATTTTTAAAAAATTGAAATTTCTTTTAATATACAATAATAAATACTCATAATTATAAAAGGATAAGACTATTAAATATTTTATTCTCTTTCAAGTGATGAATCCAAAATTTGTTATTGACAATATATAATAAATTATCAAGTGATATTTATATAGAATTATTAGTAGATAAATTTAAAGTGAGATTATCGGATGACAATGACATATAATTATCAAATAAAAATTTATAAATTCTTATAATATAGTCATAACTATTTTTTTCTTAAAATTAACAAATATAATTATTATCAATTATAAAATGTTAATTTAATTATGTAATACAATGTTTTTAAAAACATCAAATTATCATTTTTTAGATCTGGTAAATTATCACATGATAATTATATAGATTATAAGAGATATTGAATTATCAAGTGATATATATATATAGATAAAAACATGTGGGATAATTTATCAAAATTATCTAATGTTATTTATTTTGATTTTCAAATGACTCACACAAACACACACATATATATAGTTAGATATATATTTCAGAAAATTACATCAGAAGATAAGGATATCTTTTTTAAATATAAAATTAACAATATGTAGTTGAAAGAGATATTGATGTTTAATTTCACACAAATGCATTGACATAATATGATAATCCAGTTAATATCTGAGAGATAAAATTTTATCACCTGTAATAATTTTGTTGATAATTAGAAATTATCTAGGAGAGATAAAATATTATCGCATGTAATATTTTAATAATAAGTTTGAAATTATCCAAGGGAGAGAAAATATTGTCACATTTAATACATTAATTGATATTTTAAAGATATCCATGAAAAAAATGTTATCACATGAAATATTTTAATCTATAATTCTGAAAATATCTAGGAGAATGATTAAGTTATAACATGTAATATTTTATTTCCATGTGAAATAAAGTAAATGTTTTTATTATAGGACCCCTTAACTAATGCTAACCATTGATACATCGATAATTAAGATAATATGGTCATGAGGAGGTGTATTGAAATATGGTCATGGGGAGGGGTAATGAACCACACATAGTGTAATATATTGCTTCAAGAACCAACGACGATTAGTTTGGGGGTTCTAACCCGATTAGCCCAATTGACTGACCATGTATTGGTTCATTTATTTCAACAGTTCATTTAAATTCGGTTTCTTAAACTCACTTTCAATTGATATAATATAATGTGATTCCAGTGGATTGAGAAATTTAATGTCATTTTGGCATGTGATTTGGAAAACCCCTAGTTCGATTGAATTGGGGTGTGTTTATAGAAAATGGTTAATTTAAATTGTTTAACAAAAATTTCAGATTTGATGAAAATGATTTCAATTAAATTGTAGAATTTAATTTTGAAAATTAATTGAGAAATGATGGAATTAGTTTTGAAAGGATCTAAAATTGGTGAAATGGATTAAAATGTTTTGACATAATCCTAGTGGTTTTATGTTTTCAAAGAGGCATGTTTATATTTAAAAGACATTATGGTTCTGAAATGAAGAAATGGAATTGAAATGGAAGGGTGGGACCTAATTTTGTTTTAATTAGCCCTAAAATAAATTTCATATAATTGATTGTGTAAAAATACATGTAATACATAGGTATTTGGTGGGTTATGTGGAATGAATCTATGTGACTACAACATTTTAAAGCATACATGCGTAAAATAACATCCCTTAGGCGATGGTGACAAGTCCTCTATGACCAGTGTTCATAGGAAGTATGTGTACACATTTTTATGAGATCACATATATAGTGCATAGTCCTATAGCCGAAAATACTATCGTTCCTATTTGGAATATGACCATATTTCTCTCTGGTTAATTATATTTGAGATATAAATGTATACCAATGATTTTGTACTGCTTTAAATGCATGATGATTTACACAAACTAATTTATGAAACTATTATTTTTAATCCAATTTTTAGAAATATTCCATCATTTGTAAAGTCTTCGCGGAAATTATTTTTTCATCATTTGAACTATATAACATGATTTGTTTAATTATTCTATAAAATGAAAAACTAGTTTATTTTGAAAAATGAGGGCTTTCCTTTGTTAAATCAATTGTTGGAATCTTTTTTTTATCCATGGTGACACCATACTATGATTTTTAGCTCACACTCAACCTGTGGCTTTAGATTTTTATAGATTATCTTATTCCAGGTTCGAGAAAAGGGAAATGATCACTTGGGTGTTGATCCGACTATTGAAAAAGTGGTCTCGGTGTGTTGTGTCTTTAGAGAAAGAGTTGTGATCCCCTATTTTAGTACTTGGGTTATAGTAATTTGGGCTTGTTTGTGCCTTATTGTATTATTGTACTTTAATCCTAGTTGAGTTTATTTTTATATGCATACTATTTTGATTATTTTAATTCTTTATTGGTAGTTCCAAAATTGTTCCCACTTACATGTTGTATGATGCTAATTTCTAGTCACCAACCCATAGGGATCCAGAAAGTCAATCTAGCAATGTTAGGGCCGACTCGGTTATTGGGTTACTAGGGTACATGGGTTGGATTGTGACAAATATCAATAGTCATTTTTAAATACTAAAAGGAATATTTTTCATCTAAATTAATACTACATTAACCGAATTACAAACCACAAAAACTGTTTTACAATATTTATCCTGTTATATAACATTTAACTAGGTTTATTTATAAAAATATTTAAGGAAAACATATTTTATTATATTTCTTCCATTTTCATTTATACTGATTGATATATGATTTAATTACCAAAAATAGATATCATGTTAATTTATATGTTTTTAATTTTGAGTTCTTTATCATTCTTTTTAAATAGAAACATGTTTATAATCATCATTAATTTGATAGATAACATCTCGTAAATCTTCACATTTCTTTGTATCATTGTTAATCTAATTTCTTAAATATTATTCTAGTTGAATATAAGATTTAATACTATTATTTTTATTTTATTGACTTATTAATTATTGATATTATTTATCTTATAATGAAAATGGATATTTACTAATAAGGCATATTTTTAGGAATGACGAATAATAGTAAATACATAAGGATTAATTGAAATGTATTAATAGTTGGGATGCAGTATTATATATTCACTTGAAGCATCATTATGTCTATTGGGAAAAACTAGTTTCCTTACCCAATTAAATAGGATTTTTGTTTACACCTGCATATAGTTTAAACTCTCTTATATCATCTCCTTCGAAATAAATATGTGATGATTTATGAGATCACACTGTCTCATATTATTCATTTCTATCATGGATAATTTAGATATTATTTTCTAAGATTTTTCTATATTTGTATTATCGAAAGTTGTTTTTGTGGATTATATATCGATTAAATGGGATGTGTTTTCAATTATCTAGCAAGATATATTTATTATTCCTTATTTTATCTTGATAGAAGAAATTTTATATTAACCTTAATGATGATTTGACATAAACATTATTTTTCTCCTTTCACTAGGATATTTATAATAATCCTTTGAATAAATTCAGTGATTCTAAATAATTTCATTAAAAATGTTTTATATTTATTTTACAATGTAATATAGGAAACATTTATGTGTATATTATAAAAATTCAATTAAAATGTTAAGTAATTTGACATGTTGTCACAAATATCTAGTTCTTATGTAATAATGTTGACATGAGCTTTTTATAATGAGGGATAGGTTCATTACAATTTAAAATAATTTTCTTGTCTCCCTATTTAAAATAAATATTTTATGTTTACAATTTCACAAAGACACTGTGCCTTTGGATATTTTAAAAATGTATTGTCTGTTTATATATGTAGGAAATATTTAATTGTGGTGTATCAAAGACATAATTTATCAAATAAAACCATTTACAAATTCATTATGTTCTCCTTTTGTACTACTAAATTTATCCCTCCATTTTCCATGATAGAAATTTGTGTAATGACTAGCCATCCCCAGTTACAGTCTAGCATATTTAACTTGATTTACGTTTCCATAATTTATTGGTTAAATCCTATTATGTAACCCACACTACATAATTGTGGGATTAAATGTGATGAAATGTTCACTTACATTGTTTGGTCTATGTGGAATAGTAACACATGAACATGATATGATTAAGGTGGTGTGGGATGTGAATTATATATCACCCCAATGCATTGGGTAATGATTTCACCTCACATGATTCCATGTGTGGTGAATAGTAGGTTTTCATAAACATACTATAATAAGATGTCTTAGTGGTTAAACCATACATATTCATATGTTTTAATTTTTTTTGACGCTTCTATACACCAATGTTTTCCTAATATCATCGTCTTATATCATGTTTCAATGTTCATGCTTTTTATTTTGACCCATTGTTTTACCTTGATATGACTCTAGACTATCATGTATACTATTCATCATGTTATGCATTGATTATTACTTTAAAAGGGGTTTTAGCTAACCCCATTCTAAGGTATGTCCACGCATTATCGCAGGCTCTTTATGATGATCAATGTAATTATAGGGATTTTTAAAGAGTTCCAAAATAATATATGTTATCTCATGTTTCATTATATAATACAATGCATATAATTGACTAAAGACACAAGGAATTATGAACATTTTGGATTTTTAGTTGTATCATTATGTAGTAAATCATGAATTAAGGTTGATTAAAGTTATGGGTAATCGTATTTCCTTTAATTGGATAGGCAATGATGGTGGTGTTTTAGTGATTTTTCCAGAAACTAGTTTCTTTCTCATGTATTATTTATATTATATATGATAATTATATTTATTATTCTCTTGGAGTATATATCAATGATTTATTATTAAGTGATATGGTTTTCTTTAATTTCTCTACTAAGAAATAGGCAATGTTTTATTTATATTGAGATGAAAGTGTTCATATAAGGCTTCTATATGACCTAGAGAGTATGCATGAGGATCTCCCTAGCCTAAAATAGTATAAAATAGGGTTTCCCCAACCATAGATGGTATACCAATGGGTTTTAAAATCCCAATAGGGTGAATTAATTATTAGACCTAGCCAAGGATAAGAAAAATAGTTATCCAATGACCAAAAAGGTACAGACATGGTAATCCCATACCAAAATGTCATTAATATAAAAATTATAATCCTTAAAACATTTTTTTGTGATTATTTTTATGCTATATTTTTGTTCCACAGTAGTATGTTTTATTCTTACGTTATAATATCATATATCATGATTGACAGTTGATGGTTCCATATTACTTTAAATTGTTTATTTTATTATGAAAAATCCAAATAACATAAACATAATATATGTAATTTTTTTTTGATTTCATAAGTTATTATCATGTTATCATTCTAAGGTGATTATTATATTCTAATTTATGATCCTATATTGATTATTTTTATATTTTATATATTTGAAAAAATGATAAAAACATTATTATTTTACAATTTCCCTTGGATATGAAGAAAAATATTATATATTATATTTATAAAATCTTATCATGTGTTTAGTATTTTGTAGAGATAATGCAAGATTACATTTAAATAAGAATTTATTTGTGTAATGAGGATGTTTAAATTTTATATGAAAGACAAGGGTTTTATTACTACAATAATTTTCATAATTCCAAGGATCTATAAACCAAAACAATTCTCTTGTTTTTAAGTGACTTGCTATTTTTAAATGTAATTTATTATAAGGATGTTTATGTTTATGATTCATAAGTTGTAATCTAATCGAGTTAAAAAAGAATATTTTATGTCTATATAATATTGAGTAAAACTATGGTATATCTTAATGAAAGAATAAACACTTCCAAGATACTATTAATTATCTTCACATCATAGATATTTTCTTTATTTCTTCATATGTCCTCCACTATCACAGTCATTTAATAAAATAATTATCCAAAAAATCATTCTAGTACATCATATTTTCCTTAATATTAATTACATAAAACCAAAAAATTATATCATTTAATCCATTAAGTCATATTCATATATATTATAAAGCCTTCCGCACAAAAAATTTGAGAAATTAATTTATATCACTTTTTTATAAAATTTGTAGGATAAAAACCCCTCAAACATATTGGTCCCCTTAGATTTAGAATTTATCACTTTACAGTCTCTCTTATTTGAGGATCCATTATCTACATTGATTTAAATTCAATGAATAGAATTTCTATAATAATAAATGTGTAATTATTTAAAATTGAGTTGCATATACATAATCCAATGTTAAAAATCATTTTAATCGAATATCTAAATTCATTAATGATTTCAAAATGTAATGAACCCCATATTTCGGCAAATTAATCTAACATAAACCATTATATATGAGAAAAAATGTTAGAAACACACATTGTTGAACTAGATGAGATTTAGTGTGAATTGAGATATGATAAAAATAAATAAGCCCATTAATTTTTTTTTCAATAATGAGAAAAATAATTATTCCCGATTTATGTCCTATAAATGTAATATGAATGTAAAATAATGCAAGAAAAAACATATTTTATTTGTTTAAATCACAAAGGGAAATGTATAATTATTATAAAATGAATATGTGTCAATTTAATAAATATAGTAATGTAAATTGTTGTTTATATGTTAAAATAATAATGATTTTATACAAGATATTAACCCCTCATGATTAGAGAACTCACTTCCCTCAGAAATAAAGTGTACTCAATATTACATTACAATATTAGATTAATATAATGAATCAAAATTGTTTACACGATATTTGATGCATCATGAAGCACTTTTTCATTTAAATGATGAATTATTCATTAATATAGATATTCAGGGAAACATCCTTAGGGTTTATGTAAACCCCTTTTGCATGTACCTTATGTTCATATTAAGCCTGTTAACATAAATTTTTCTTCATGAAATAATCCTTATATATTAAATTGTTGGTAATATAATATCATTCAAAAAAATAAATACTTTAAAATATTATTTATAAGATAAAAAGTATGTAAATCTCCATATATTCCTCTATGTGTCCATATATATCATAAATAATGATATTTTCCCGTAATTTATCTGAAAAATAAATTTAAAAAACATGAATCAATCTACACATTTGGACTTACTAAAAATTTAAACTTATAGTTCCTGAATTTCCCTGAGTTTGTGAATGTCACTAAGCTCCCACAACATCAGTTCCACAAATATCAACCAATATTTTATGATATTAATTCCTTTAATCTAAATTTTAATTCAATATTCTATTACACATATCAAAATACTCTAGTGAGACTAAGGTTCACATTAAGGTCATTCTCTCAAAATCACCTTCATGAAATACTCATTATATATAAAATTACTAGTAATATTAAATCTTTTAAGAAAGAAAAACTTCTACATATGTTTTATAAGAAGAAACTGTGTATCTCCCCTAATATACCTCAGTGTCCCCTTATATATCATAAATAATGATATTTTTCCCATTTATTAGTATAACCGTAACAAAAACATAAATAACTCAACCCATATTGATTATAGAGAATCTGATTCCTAGAGTTTATGAATATTACTCAATCTAAGAATGCCACTAAGCTCACAGACCATGTATTACACAAGATTTAACCTATTTTTTAATTATAAAACATCCTTTAATCTAAATTTTAATTAAATATTCAATATAATATTTCAAAATACTCTAGAGGAATTGATTCATAATTTTCTTTTTTATTCCCCCTTTTTTAACATTTCATAACAAATTTCAATAAACAGAACAAAAAATCAATATAAATTTATCTTTGGGGTATTTTTCTAACATTTACATAAGTTGCACAATATAATTGGTTTATTTGTAGTATGTAAAATAATTATGTGTCACTAGGTGTTTACATGATTTTAGTCTCTATTTAACATTCCGATAACAAAGGGTGTTTATTAGGCATGATGCCTATGAGCTATGCCTAAAATCATCTATTTTTGATTCATACAAGACTAGAGTAATCTAAAACACATTTTAAATGGATTTAAATTGACCATATAAAATTTTCATTGTCTCAGGAAGGCCATGTTAAAAATTCTGGATTCCTTAATGGTGGAAAACATTTTTTCCTTTTAAATTATAATGTTATTCAAAAAAATTAGGTATTTCGTACAATAATCATTTTGTTTTTTATATGATATTATTTTTATATAAAATAAAGTTTATATGGTTAAAATAATATAATTACTAGTTAATATTTCATAATAATATATTATTAATATTTTTGTAATTAAATTGTATTTTGTCTTAAATACAAGTGTGAGTATCCTTGAGAATCGACTCACTTAATATGTATATTACACCATGATGAATTTGGGGAGAAAAAAATTATTAGGAAAAAACACTAACAAAAAATTATTTATTTTTATTATTTATTTTGTCACCTGAGATTAATTAATTTGGGAATGGGGTGGGGGATCTTGAGGGAACCCCCGAAGACAATGATTTTGTAATCATGTGGTAATGATCGTGAATTTGAATATATAATCAGTACCTCAGATCAATTTCAGTTAGAAACAATATTATCAGCCATATTATTTCCTTACTTTCATGTGTGTAGAATCAAAACTTCCAAATCAATAATTCTTTTAAAATATTTGATTTTATATGTTGTTCTCAGGTGGATAGTAGAGAAAACTTGAATAATATTGAATACCAACACTGAATCTATTTGAACCTAAAAAATAGAAATACATTGGATTTGAAAGGATATATCCCCATTAATATATTATGATTTTAAACATGGAGATATCTCTATTTACAAATAAATATAAGAAAATCAGCATGACTAATCCATGGAGGACCTAGAACTGATCAAATCAACATATGTTGTCTTTGATACAAGAGATGTTTATGTTAATCACAAGGCCTTTATTGCGAGCTTTCAATATTACCAAAAAATGGGATACCCTTCTATTATATTTATCGAAGTTCATAAAAGATTTAGTTTTATTTCCATGATGAATTATAATTTCTACCTTTCACATTAGGATGTGAAAAACTATACCGGAGAGTATTTCCAATTTATGTCACAACACAAATTCCTGCAATCCATGATAATTAAAAAGTATTGGGACAATTAGTTTTATATTTAGATATCAGACATTAATAGTTAAATATTTTATTCATTGCATAATGTTTATCTTTAGAATTGTATAGGTAAGGTGCCTTTTGAAATTTAGACCTATAATCAACAAGTTCCTAAAATAACTACATCATCTCCCAAAAATTTCTTCATAAATA
Source organism: Viscum album (assembly GCA_963277665.1). NCBI lineage: Eukaryota > Viridiplantae > Streptophyta > Magnoliopsida > Santalales > Viscaceae > Viscum > Viscum album. The sequence goes on along the minus strand of OY728121.1, from coordinate 260,735,206 downwards.
AAACCTTTATTATATATAAAATTCCAAATACATTTACTCATATACCATGGAAAATAAACATGATAATGAGTGTGCTCAGATGCTCATTAAGGGCCAATAATGGAGATATCAATGAACACATGAGAATAACCTGAACATATTGTAATGAGAACATGAGTGTATCATTTTATAATCTTAACATAAATATCATTAATCATTATATTTTTGAATTTCAGAAATCATGGATCTTTATAAGTAAAGAATTATAAATGAAAAAATGAACATGATCCATAAAATCCTAATATTGTCAAAAGACATGGAATTGTTGAATACATATAAGCATATAATATCATTTCCATAGTTGTAGAGGAATATCTACAAGACTAATAATAAAACTAATTCACTCCCAAATCCATTTAAGTAGTACTTTTTCAATACAATGACTATCATCATGAAAAAATTCACTTAGATAACTCGCATTACACCCCATTCCATTACTATTTATCTAATGATATATCGATATTTAGCCAATGCATTAGAGGGAGATGAAAGTACCACCCATTAAAAACAAGAAAGAATACATATATATTCCAAATGATCATAAATAATTTTACATATTTGATATCATGAAACAAAATTAATTTCATAAAGAGTTCATCATAGAATAACTAACATAAAGATTATGGGCTTTATAAACATTTCAACATTTCATCACAGCATAACCAATAGAAATGAAATGGGTTTTATAGAAATGATTGCAACATATTATGTAATCAAATTTGTAATGGGAAAGAATGTATTTATCATATCATATCCCCATTAAATAAGTAAATGAATTGTTTATTTTCATTAATGAATATAAATAACATTAAAACATCATTAAACCATCCTTTCCAAGACAAACTTCCCATTTTTCAATCAAATAATTTTTAAAAATATTAACATTTAAAGGAAAACATTTTTTTGAAAAGTATCATGTAAAATTGTAAATGAATATTCCATGAATATATTATTCTTTATGGTGTGAAAAAATCTATTCCTTATAAGTTAAAGAACATTCTTTCCCCATTTTTTAAAATTAAATGAGTAATTCGTTTGTGATATTAAAGAATATTCCATTCTAATCATTTTTTAAAAAGATAAAAAGTGGCTAAAAATGAATTTAAACAAACATATTTTAATATTAAAAATCTTTTGTAACATTTTTTTAGAAAAAAATGATATAATGAAAAATTATTTCCATTTTAATGGACAAATGATAGTGGTCTTCATTAAAAATATAATTTTCACTTCTAAATTATAAATGATTATGAAATTGAATAGAAAAAACGTTTTTTCATGAAATAATAATAGGATATGAACATTCAAGGGGATCTTGTGAGGTAGATAACAATATTTTATCATCATATCAAAATCATAATCAATCCCAATAAGCACTTACATTGTAACAAAAAACCTCTTATCTATTTTTTAACACTTGAATCATAATCCCCATGAATTAAATAAATTTAGTTTTATATGTAAATCCTTATTTAAATCATAAAAATATTTATAAAATTCCAAATAATAAGAGTAATTATGTAAATTTAGGTTTATTATATTAACCAAAAATAATAAACAAGTGGTGGATAATGCCCATGTCCTATTGGAATAAATGTGATAAGAATATCCATCAATGAATTTGTAAAATTTGTCCATAATCCTCATGAATGGATAACATCAAATGAGACATTAAACATCATGAAAATAATGATATTAATTTTATGAAAATTCCACAAGTTATTATATAAGACACACAACTAAAAGAAGTGATGAATTTGACATAAGTCTCCAAAAAAATCTAGACTTGAAATCCATTAACTTAGTTCATAATTGTTTCATACAAATTGAAATATCCTATATAATAATTAATGTTTTATTATAAATATATTATATAACCATAATAATATATATCGTATGATATATGGATTACTTATAATTATTTATCATTTTTTATAACCAATTTTATTTAAAAAACACACTTTAGGGTGATATGTTATTCATTTTGCACATGTTTGTGTTCAATATCATTGGTATTGTATATTTAACATGTTACCATCATCTCCGTTATTTTAATCAAGATATAAATATCATATATATTAATTATATTCGTTTTTATATTCATTAATAAAATTATTGAATGAAAAAATTTACCAAAGAATTTGTCACGACCCGTCCCCCAGGGCTCGTGCCTTGACTACCTCCAGCCCGGCTCTTATAGGCCAAGAGATGATGTCTAGCACTGAGTAGGAATATCCCACAATAGAGAAATATTTTCCTAAGTAACTGTATGAATCTAAACGACTCCATGAAAAAGTTAAAAAACTGAAAACATTGAGTAAAAAAGTATGCTTCTCATTAAGATAACCACTGAACGTGACGGTACAAAACTGAAGAGTAAATGGGATATAATAAAATCCCAATTAAAATAGAAAGGTAAAACATCTTAGATCTCATCTTTAGAAAAAAACTTGATTGTTAGGTATATAAAGCTCTCTAAATTCACATAAGCATACCACATCTACTAGGTTACCCTAAAGCAACACATATCTCCAGCCCATTAAGGTCTATGTCGATGCTATTGATCATATGTACAATACACGACACATGATGGTGAAGTCCTTCCTTGGGAGAGTAAAACAATAATCATTAGGGACCCAAAACCACAAAGGAAAATCAAAAATCAAGACACAAGTCATAGTAACAAAGAAATACATGATGTGTAGCCTCAATGAAGTACAGTAAAGAGAGTCACTAGGGTCAGTTAACATTGGAATTTTCAACAAAACATATATTAAGAACATACAGGTATTCTAATAATGGATTCCGAGGATCAAGGTCTAATCCACTGCCATCTATATGGTTCTGCTCATAGCATGCTTGATCCGGGAGATATTAATCTTCAATCTATCAGCTAGTAAGCATATAGAATAGGTATACCAAACATATCTGAGAGAACACCCTATCTCGAAACATCCAGACCTTCCGACAGATATAAGGTCTCACGAATAAAGTGAGTCTTGATATCCTAGCCAATCATTAGCCACATGGTTTTTTCTCCTGGAATATTCAAATAGGATGGGCCATACTGTCTTTGCAGGAGACTCACTCTCCATCTTCATAGGAGACCTCCTCTGTATCATCGCATGTGATCTACCTCATGTCCTCACAAGAGGCCTACTCCACATCCTCAATAGAGACCTCCTTCAGACCCTCACAGGGGACCAACACTGCATCTTCTCATTAGTCCAACTCTACATTATCGTAGAGTACCTACTCCACACCCTTATAGGATACCAACTCTATAAATTCATAGGTGACCAAATATGTGTCTTCGTAAGAGACCAACTCTGTGTCTTTCGCACAACCCGTCAGAGGATTCCATCATAGCACACTCATTATGGGAGAACATACACCTTGGAAGAAATATTGTACTCCAACTAACACCAAAAGTCATGTAGATTATCTCAAATTCACTGCCCCATCACGTGGGTCCCAATTCCTTAAAATGATCGTCAAATGGACACTCAGTATGACAATTGTGGGGATTTTATTAAAAAGTGGTTAGTTGGGTCTGGGTCCAACCTGACCCAACCCAGTTGGGTGTGATCTAGACCATACCATCCCATACCAAAGGTCATTCCCATTGGCCCACTACACCATGTCCCTGTTCTTTTGGTTTATCCCACCTCGAATTGGACGACACCTCCAGAAAGCGGCCCACCCATGTGCTCTATCACCCTTAGTGTCGGGGTGCACTTCCCCCATACCGACATCCGTGTCTCACCAGACCATGCAGAATCTATCGTAGGCTCCCATAATCACTGCCACGAGAGGCCATCCTCCTCCACAAGGGCACACTACCACTACCGGCCACCGGTGATAGTGGCCCCTTCCGGAGGCCAATGGATTGAATTTGGTGCTCCAATTTTTTATCTGAAAGATGTTATGAAATCCTGAAGTCACATCCTTTACTATTGTGGGATCAGATCCATTTAATGATCCATATCATTGCAAAATTTGTCCAAACGATGATATCTCACACACCCATTAGAGCCATTTTCCACCAACGTCATCGCACCTCCATCATACCGCATCCATTCCTCGTCTGCAATGTTAGATCATTTCTCCAATAATCCATTGTATAATGATCACTCAATCATGAATTGTCGAATTTTTTTCTTTTTGACCAACTATTGTGAAGATTGAAGAACAGGTGGTGAATGTCATGAACCAACAAAGATAAGAAAATATCGATTAATGTTTGTGTTGATAGTCATTCATTACAATTAGAATTGTTAACAAAAACCAAGAACATAGGATAATCAATCTCAGATATAATATCCCCAAAAAACCCCAAAAGATAAATCCCAACTCACAAATATGAATGACCGATGGAATAATTCATTGGTCGATTAATCCAAATTCTTTGTAGAGATATTTAATGGGGAAGGAAAACAGGTAAAAAATCACACTTTACATACCGTTTGGATCAGTCGATGTTGGGGTTCACTCATTGTTGGCGACCGGTTTAGCGTTGTCATATCCTTTTAATTTTCGATCATCGATCAGTGATCCAAAATCCATGATCAACCATTCGTGATCCACGATCTGTTGGCATTCATAGTTGTTTGTCATTTACCAATGAAAGGGAACCGCCAAAGCCTTTCTCCAGAGATTCAAGATATTTCTATGGTAGTGTGTTAACCCTGAATTGAAATTTAATTAGGGAGAAAAAAAATGTGTTTGACCATTGAAACATTGCAGTGTCACCCCACTTTTTCAATTAGGAAAAAGAATAGGATGACCCATCATTGTGTCATAGGGTTGCTACAAAATTATTTAAAAGAAAATAAAATAATCTTATTTATATTTATTTTATTATTCTTTAAGACATCCAAAAATTAACATTCATATTCAACCCATGAAGGTGTTTTTATAGCCCCAACTAATTAAAATTACACATTATAAACTCAACGGGGGCATCATATTTCAAATCAGAGTCACCCATCATTCATGAGTTATTAAGATTTTAAAATAAAAGATTTATATTTAATTATTTTAATTAAGATTACGTCTTTTATGTGTTATCTCAATGGAGACCCACACCATCTAAAGATTAGTCACCCCTACTATATACCCCATATCCTAAATGCAACATTTTATTTAGATTTATGATTTGGGCACCCATTTAAGTGTTATTCTATATTTTCATTAAAACCAATCATGATCGATATTAAAAATATAACATTTTTTTTCAAATGATTTCGGGCACACTAGTCCTCAGAATCACAAGTCATCTCAGCTCCTAGCCTTAGAATATTCCTAAAAAATTTATAAAAATAAAATTGGGAGAATAAAATTCATTACATTCTCTCCACCTTAAGAATTTACATCCCCATTTTCAAACCAAGGGATAACCAAATATACAAGGGTAGAAGCAAGATCTGGATCCTCCAGCTCCAATGTACTCTTCCAGAGACTCTCATGCTGCCACCAGGAACACACTAAAAGAATCAACTTCCCACATAGGGTTTTATCCTACCAGACCTCTATTTCGATAACCAGGATGAAAAGGGAGAATTACGATCCAAAAATAGCATCTATGTGATTCTATAGATTCTTTATATCTTCATCCAATAGAGGCATCCTAATCTCTATACTGAAATCCACTCAAGAAAAGCTATGAATTGGAAGACTGGGTGAGTTGGTTAATGATCACCCATACGGTATCGTGTCTCTTGGATTTATGTGGTAAACCCATCTTGAATACCATAAATATCATTTAGAACTCACTTCTTGGCACCCCAAGGAAGAAAATTTCAACCACTTCTTGGAACATGACCTCGACATGGTGAGTTGATAATCCAAGAACCTGATTCAGACACATGCTCAAATTTTTATGTTAACAATTGAGATGATCATCAATATGTTCCATCATCTTTTCTTTCCTCTATGAAACCCACATGAATAACCCAATTCATATCTCCACTCTAGAAATCCACTACTACTACTATGCATCCAATTAAAAGAACAACAAGCTTCCTACCATTATAATAACTATTTGGAGCATTCCCTGTGGAAAACTGAGTACATAAAGTATCACTATCGGTATCACTATGTTGTTCCTCCCTGATGTACAATAATAGTGTAGGGGTAATGACCACCAACTAGTGGTAACATGTATCATCACTACATTTGAAGGAAAATTTCAACAAGGCCAACAGTTATCTCTCCTTGTTCATCAACTACGAACTACTTCTCATACTGAGAGCATCCGCTACCACATTTCCCATACCTAGAGTATAGACTTTCTCCAAGGCATTCTCCTAGAGGAATTTTATCCAATGACTCTATGTCACATTTAGAGCCATCTTGGAAAATATATACTTGAGACTTCTGTGGTCTGAGTGGATGATTAACTGCCCACTGATTATGTAGTGTTTCCACATATTCAATACAAATACAACCATTTCCATCATTAGATCATGGGTTTCATAGTTCAACTCTTGGTCTCAACTCACATGAACCATCGAAATTCATTGATGACCTCTACAACATGAAAAATCTTTGTCCTGTACCTGATGCATTTTCAAACACTACGTACTCAACTCCCCCTATAGAAAACTAATTTTTGGGGTGCTCATCAAAATCTTTCCTAACTATGGAAAATCCCATGGGCACCTTTTTATCGATGGTAAAGGATTCCCCTTTCAACTGATAATTGTTTTTATCGGCCCTTTGATAGTGGATACTCATTCTAAATGGTCACTTTGGTCAAAGTGATTTTAATCAACACATAACCATTAACACTGGGTCTTATAAATCCCATCCTCTGTAATTCCTCCTCCAGTACCCTCTGCTAACAAAGCTCTATGAAAAGAATCCTATAAACTGATGCTGATATCGGTATTATCTAGGGGTGTAGAACAATGAGAAATTATGTCTTTCTATGGGGAGGTAAACTCAGAATCATCTCCTTGAATGACGTCCTTATACTCTGCCAGTACTATAAGGAACAGAAAACTCATAGCATCCTCTGACCCCTAGGTAAGGCTAGCCGACTCCAGAGTGATTAGATGCAACCTCCTATGCATTAGTTTATCCTGATCTTCTTTGGATTCCTTTTTTCCAACCATGGAAAACCCAATTCTATTTATGTGAATATATTGTACCCTATTTTAATAAAACAGTTTATCTGAGCATGGATTGTCGATAACCAATCCATATCAATAATGTTAACATAACACCTCAATGCTTCCACCAAGATGTTCCATCCAAAACTCTCACATCAAGAGTCAGATCACACTATCAGCACATGGGTGATTATCGAGTCTCCTCTAGTAGTTATCTCTAAACATAACGGTCATGTTAATTGTTTAACCAAAAAATATATGTCTCGAACATGATTTTTTCAATGGAAAAATGATTAGCACCTATTTTTATAAATATTACTTCTATGAGTAGACACTGAACATACCTAAAATAATTCATGGACCCCTTGGGACATATTCCTTGACCACATGTAGATTCCCATTCCCCTTCCTTTAGATTCGTGAGCCTGGTGTGGACCCCAAGGTGGTGGGGGTGGTAACATGATAAAATGTATACCACCTCCTTCTGCTCTCCCATTCTCTTTTCCACATCTTCCTCTCTACAAATCCATCTATTCTTACCACTGTATCTACCTCAGTGCCCTATCCACCATTTACTTATTAGCAACAAGATAATCTAGAAAATCTTTAGTGAGATGTCCCCTACTGTTTCATGAATAGAATTAAATATCTATAGGGAGACTGGACTCAACATTTAGCCTTGACCTAGAGATCGCATATCCTGAGGGCTTTTCTTGGAATGCCTAACACATCCATAACTTTGAGACTGACGTTGAATTTTTTCTCCCAAGGTCTCTACCCCTTGTTGCCCACTAATGACATCCACTAGCAGTATCTACTCAGCCAAAGGAATTTCAACCATAAATGTTCACTCTAGAACCCTAGAATAAATAGGAATAAATTGAGGAATAATGATACCTCAGACATACCTAAGAACACCTTGGTCAATGGTATGAGCCTCGATATACTGGTCATGTATCATATCTATCGAGTACTTGGGAATGTTGGTAGGCCTCGATGAATACTCAGATATAGACATGTGTTCTATCAGAACCTGTAGAAGCTCTTGAGAATGCATATCCCTTAGCATTTATAATGAGTGACCCATCTCTGAGAAAGTATCTCAAACACTATCCATGGAAGATTCACCAAATTGTATTATTGGGTTATCTGAACCCAACATTTCTCTATTGAGCCACATAGAAGGTTCACTACCTACACCGTTATCTTATCTGTTGGTTCCCTGATTGGATGGAAAACTGAATCACGAACATAAGTCGGTCCTCAGATAGCTAAGGGTCAGGCTTACCACGGAACCGGAGGGGTCTCTGTTACTGAAGCTCTTGATATGCACTTATAAAATTCATTTCATTTGAAGGTATGATGTGTACCATGTGCTACTATAAAGGTGGTGGGACAACTGGTACACCACTCGTAGGTGATAACATTGGTACAAAGCCCTATACCCATATCATGTAACCTCAAAGATATTCCTAGAGATCAAGAAATGGAATCATGGATGACAATAAATGTGGAACATCGTGAGGAAAAACAAGATTCCCCACGATCAATAGTGTATACATATTGAGATGTGTCAAGAGGTTCAAGGAAAACACAACCGATTCTTATAAGATGTGTGTACTATCATTTTTACCTGCCACTAGAGTTTTCATGTGTTGGGTCAAAAAGAATTACCTAGGGTCTAAGTGAATTCTTACGTCGGTTTCCACAGAAACACTGTATTCCTTTCCTTGAAAGACGAAATTGAAACACTTGACATTGTATCCACAAACCATACTTATAGGCTATGGGTTCTTAAGGTATAATTGACTGCCCTTTGATAACAGTATATCACGACCCATCCCTTCGGGCCCATGCAATGACTACACCAAGACCACCCCCCATAGGCCAGGGGCTGGAGAATAGTTTTGATTAAGAATATAACATAAAGGGTAGGCATTTTCCTAAGTACCTATACACACGAACTCAACTCCAAGAAAAAGTATTGAAATTGAAAATAATATGTAAACATGTATTCGACCCACTATGAAAACCACTAAATGTAATAGTATAGAAATGAAATATTAGCGAGATAGAATACAATAGCAATTGAAAAAGAAAGGTGCAAGGTTTGGGATCTCGTCTGCAGAAAACCCTACAAGGAAAATAGGTACAATAAGTTGTATAAATGTCGCAGAAGCATACCACATTCATTTTTTCACCCTAAAGCACCACCTTTCTTAGACCCACTACGGACTCCATCAATGATATCGATTATCTGCCCAAGATATGACACATTTGGGTGAATCCCATTCAAGGGTGAGTAAAACAACACTTATTAGGAAACCCAAAACATAATGGAAATTCAAAAAACAAAAAATAAGGTAGACAACCCAATAGGTACAAGAAGTGTAGCCTCTAAGAAGTACAGTGAAGAGAGTAAATAATGTCTTCTGACACATGTATATGTAAACAAAACCTATAACATGAAAAATTAAGTATACATGTAATGGATTCCAAGACTCGAGGTCCCATCCACTACAAGCCATATGGTTCTGCTTGTAGCATTCTATTTATGGGAGTTATCACACCTAGAGATGTCTAATAGTAAGAACATATTATATTTCTACCAAAATTATATGATTGAGAACCTAGTCTCAATATGTATTGGAGTTCCCTATGAAATCCAGTCTCACTAAGGAATGTAATCTTAATATCACACCCAATCCTTATCCACATAATTATTCTCAAGGAATATTCAAATCTGATAAGACATATAGTCTCTGTAGAAAAATCACTCTACATCATCATATGAGTCCCACTCCACAACATCATATGATACCTTCTATGCATTGTCAAAAGAGGGAAAGATTATGTTGTTGTAGAAGACCTACTCCATAGCCTCACAAGAGTCCACATGTACATCGTCATAGGAGAACCACTCACCATCGTCGCATGAGACCTACTCCATGCACTCAAAGGAAACAAACTCCTTGTCCTCACAACAAACCTTCTCCATGTATTTACAGGAGACCACATCCATGAGTTTTCCAAAAAATAGTTAGAATATTCCATCCTTGTCACACTCATTCAAGCTATACCAACTCCTTGAGCCAAAAGATCATATGATAACCACCACAAAGTTTCACGTATAGTATCACAAACGCACCGCCTTGTCACGACAGTCCAAACATGAAAACAGATCATCAAACAGACACATGTTTGAGATTTACATGCATTTTAGAAACAAGGGGTTGGCTCGGTCCTAGTCCAACCTGAACCAACCAGGTTCGACCGACCCATCCTGAACCGGTTCGGCGGACCAGACCTAACCCCGTTTGGTCGACCTGAACCGAACTGACCTAAGACAAAGTCCAGGACCATTGGGCTATTAGAATGTGAAACACTATGCCATGGGGTCTAGATCGATGGGCTGTCATGCAGCTTGGTTTTCCCAGTCCGACCTACATTAAGCGGGCTGACTACTCTAGAACGCGAACCGACAACATGTGGTGTCATCATGAGCATTAGTGCGCACCACCCCAATCATTCCCAGTCCAATCATACGGATCGCCCATCCAACACATGGCTCGGTCACATGTTGTTGGTCAACACATATGTCGCGTCATTGAACCCAAATGATAGATGCATCCCCCCGGCCCGGGAAATCCACCACAGGCTCCCACAGTCATCGTCACAAAAACACATGGCTATCGCCACCGCACTGTCACATGGTCGCCACCACCGCATGCCACCGTCGTCAGTGGCCCCTTTCACGGGCCACCGAATTTTCTCCATTTCTCTATCTTTTTATAAAATATATCTTCAATGGTACTCGTGTCTTCACCTTCTCGTTCCTGGACTCAAATCAATGAAGTGATCCATCACGGTGAAAAATACCTTTGAATGGACATATATCTCGTACCACATTGATCCATTTTACACCTTCTTCACCGCACTTCTATCATACCACATCCATCAATAACCCAAAATATCAAAAAATTCCTCAAAGAATTAGTTTTATAATGGTCGATCGATAGGCAATTGTCGAGTCATGGGCCCAATGTAGAATTCCCATGATGGACTAATATTATAGGTTGTAATGCATGATCAAAAAAGGTAGAACAAACCTTAATATATTTTTTTTGTAGATATTGGATTTTTTTCTGTTATAATTTTTAAAAAAACCCACAATAGAGTATAATAAATATCAGTTAAAAAATCCCCATTAACACCGCAATGTAAAACCCAACCCACAATACACACATCCCATGAATTAATATGTTTTTTGATTAATCCACATTCATCATAGGAATAATGAATGGGGAATGAAAATATATTAAAACTCATACCCTAAATGGATTTTGGATCGGACGACATTAGGGTTTGATCGGGGTTGGCGATCTGTTGAGATTCATCACTATTAGTTGTCTCATCAATCCCCGATCCACAATTCGTGATCCATGATCTATGATCTGTTATCATTCATTGTCATTTGTCAGTATCCAATGGGTTGGAACTTCCAATGCCTTTCTACAGAGTTTCCAGGGAATTTTGAGGCTGTTCCTTAACCCCAACATTGAATTTAATTAGAGAGAATTGAGAACAAGTGTAACCATTTTAGGGTTGTAGAATGAACATGTAGTTTAATTTAAGTAACTAAATAGGATGACTCAACACCGATTCACTAAAAAATAATGAAAATTAAATAAAATAAACATATTTTAATTTAATTTTTTATCCTTTAATTCATTCAAAAATTAACTTTTATAGTCTACCAAAACCGGTCAATGTTAGGCCCCACCTATGTAAAATGCCGCATTACAAACTCAACGATGGTATCATATTTCTAATCTGAGTCACTATTCATGTCACGATAATATTTTTAAATAAATTAATTTCATTTATTTATTTTATTTATGGTGATGTCCTTTTCGGTTTCTCACACTAGAGACCCATTCTTACTAATGCTAACTGACGCCTCGGGTAAACCAACCATCCTAAATGCATCTTTGCCTTCTGAATTTTAATCTGGGCACCCATTTAAGAGTCATTCCATTTTTCAGTAAAACCACTCATGCACGTGATTAAAATAATAAATGTTTTCATCTAACCATTCCAGGAACAGTCGACCTGGGAATCACATGTCGTGTCATCTCCTGGTCTCATAATTTACCAAAAAAATTTCAAAAAAAACCATGAAAATCTGAGGCATTACACAATTCCTCAAGATGGATGTTCGAACATACACATCAAAATTAGTTGATTTTTTTGAAGGATAAAAATATGTAATGTTAATAAATAACCATATTTCAAAAATAATTATTGTAAATATTAATCATATATATTAATTAAATCCATCCATATCACAATCAATGAAAAAACAAATAAAAAATGATTCATATCACATTGTGGAGGGGATATTCCACACATATGCATGATCTAAATTATTATTTTAAAATGTATGGATGGTTAGTAGGTAGAAATTGTATTATAATAAAATTTGTATATTATTTCATAAATATAATATATAAACAATAAACACATCATAATACTTATCCATAAATACTAGTGATGATAATAAATAATTGTATCAATATGTGGAAATAGTTAGACATATATACAGACTTCCAAAAATTTGAAATCTCATATGACAAAATAGAGGGTGAATAATAGTGTCTTTATAACCAAAATTATATATCAGTATATTTTTCTTATAATAAATATATCATTTTATTATAAATATAACAGATTTTAGATGATTTAATGAATTTTAGAAACAAATGAGACATGTTAAGGTGACCACCTATTCTTGGAAATAACATAGTTAGATAACCTTTAAATGGAATTCAGGATGGTCTTTTGGGTAGAAAACTGTCAATAATATGTATAAGGGAGTATAGAAGTGAAATTTTTAGATTTACTCTATTATAGAAGAATAATTGTTGTGTAAACAATTGAGTGACTTAGTTCCCTTTAATAAATATGGAGAGGGATATTTATGAAATTTCTCAAAAGATGAAATTATATTAACTAGATTATTAAAAAAAATTCCATTAAATGACCAGGTATTTGAAGCTATGTTAGGATAATGATGTACTCCCATAATGAAATATAGTTTTTATTACTTTTATTTTGAATTTAAACCGTATAAATTTTACTAAACACTCTTTTATCAACTTTTATTTTTACTGTGGTAAAAAATTCTATAAAAAATAATCGGTTGTAATTTTTTTCTTCAAAAACTGAAAATTGGCCATGAAAAGGCGTATTTATGGAATTTTAGATCATATCGTGTACACTTTTTCTTATTTAAATATAATTATTGTTTCTAAATAAATTAATAAAATATTTTTTTAAAAAAATATCAATATTGTCCAGTTTGACTTAATTCATTTAATTTTCCATTGAAGTAATATATATATTTTTAATTATTATATAATATTTTACCACAAAAATACTATATCATATCCACCAATAAAATTAAAGTAACAATATAAATTACTTATATAATTTAACATGTCATATTTTGAATGTAATTTATTTAAAATTTTCACTAAATTAAAATAATTCTTTTTCTGTCTTATATAATAATTTTAAGAAATTATATAATTAATGAACATTTAAAATAAATTAAAATCATGATTACAATGTCATTATTCAAAAAAAAATTAATATTTTTATACCTTTTTCCACTGTGTGAAAACATAAAATATATTTAAAACTATCAGAGTGATATTTTGTAACATTTTAGGATTAAAATAACGTTTAAGTCATTTTCATAGAAATTTTTCTATTAAAAGATGAAATTTGTAGCCAATGGAATTAATAGTATAATTAAAATATTCCAAAAGTAATTATTATAAGAATTATAGCCTTATAACTTAGCTTCACTAATGATTTACCTGATTTACTCATTATCTAGGTGATAAATATTAACATGTTAACTATTCTTTTTGGTAAAAAATTCAAGATGATTATTTACCAATTTTGAAACACTAGATTCTAAATATTTAATTAATTTACTCTAATACAATACCAATTAGTTGAATATATATTTTTTAAAATAATCATCCAAAACACAACTAAAACCACTTATTAGGAAAAACATATTTAAACATTAATCTTTGTTTAATATTATCTAATGGTTAGAAAAGATGAATTGAAAGATAAATAAATTATATAATATTTAATATATTAATATAATTTTAATATTTCTCCAATAGATACTAGAATAATTTATTAGGACAAAAACACTTTATGTGCATAAAAATATTTTTTTCTAAAAATGGAATATTTGCATATAAAATTCTTTTTCCACAAAATTCAAACATATATTTTATTAAAATGAAAATTATTTGATTACTTATAATATAATATATTGAAATAAACATTAAATAAATTATAAAACATAAATTTATTTTTACCTTATTAAAATATACCAATATGGTTTGAAAAACCCGCATTTTTCATTATTCAATAGAAAATTAATATATTTATAAAAATACCACAAATTAACCCAAAGATAACATTGATATTATTATTATAAAAATATAGGTTTTTTATATTACAATTATTTTAAAATTTTTAAAATATTTAACACTCTCTCGAAAAAGAAAATATAAATCATTTTAAAGGAAATAAATTTTTTTGATAATATAACATACAATAAATTTAATTACTATTTCCTAAGGATTAATCAATAAATATAACTTGAGGATGATATTTTTATATATCACAAAATATAGTTAATTATATTTATACCTTCTAATTATCCATAGAATAATATTCTAAAAAATATCATTATTCGTTTTAACATTTTCAAACCTCTAATACAAGATACTAAAGAAATAAAATTAGTAATTTAAAATTATTTCTAATATATATATGTTACATTCAACCCCTTCAAAAATTATCATCCCAAAAATTTTAACTTATTGTTGATAAAAAATATTTTTTAATTAATAAATTTATTTTTTATATCACATATGTTAAAAAGAGCTAACAAAATATTAACAAAAATGTGGAAAAGATACATATGAAGGTCACCAATAAAATAGGTTTTCGAATAGCACAAGAACTATTGAATGTGATAATATTGACATGGAATAGAAAAATAATGCAATAAGGTCTGGTAGAGAGTGACAAAAAATTTGATGATGATAAATAATAAAATTAAAAAACATGATTCAATTTTGGGTTAAAATACCATCAATTCTTCTAAATTTAAGTCTACATAAGAAATTTTTATCTAAATAAGCATTTTCTATAGTTTAATACATCCACATTAATATATTAATATATAATAATTAAATATACATGATTGAAAAGTATAATTTCATATTGTAATCAATTTCCTCTATAATATAATCTAATTCTTCAATTTATGAGTCCTTGAGATGATTATTTTTATGTCTGATGGACTGAATTAAATGTTACATTGGATGAAACATCATATACTGATATTCTTCTTGTCTTATTTCATTAAAAAAAATACTATTTTTCCTAAGTTAAATCTCCAAAATTTTTAATTACCATATGAATAAATACAACATTATTCTTTGAAACCGTAATTACATCAAATTTCATAAAAATTAATGAATTTTTTAATATCAAAAGATATATCATATTCTTCTTATTACATATTACAAAAAATATCAATTTTATTATTGAAAAATAATATTACTTATTGATAAAAAATTTTGTTCCGTGGAATTAAAAAATATATCATAGTGTAACATCTCCCAAATTATTTTAATCAACATTAAAAATAATTTTATAATATTGTATAACATCATTCTTCACTAATGTTTAAAAATTCTAATTTTGATACTATTGAAAATGGTAATCATTTAACCATAAATATACTTAAAAATATCACATTATAAATTAATCACTTTTCAAACATTTTGATTATCATTATTCCATTATCCTCAATTCCATTATTAACTAATCATAATTTCAAATATCAATCACAAAGGTCATTTAAATCTCAATTGGGTTTCAAAATACCATCACATAAAAAAAAATTTAAAAGGGGTGATGATTCCAATGATCTTGATATCAACCATACACTTATAAACCCATGATCATATCCATAATATTTATGTCAACCTCACATGAAAACAAATATCCTTCCAAAAATAAAATAATAAATTTTATAAAAATAGTGACACAAAAATTAAATAAGATCTATAAATCAAAAAATGAAATAAACATCATAAAAGTGACATGAATTGTTTTTTTATCAAATAAAAATCTAATTTTAAGGATATGACTACACCCAATATAAATCATTTCATTATACAAACTAAACATTATTAAAAAAAAATTGGATATATATTATGGTTTAGCTTTCCCTCTAGAATGTCCCAACCTGGGTGCCACACACTAGTTCTGGAACTGGTCGGTCAGATGACCTCATGCACACCTCCACATATTCCATAGGCTTCCCACTAGCAGTGAGGTTTTAATATAATTCATGGGGAGAATATAAAATATTTATCAGAGTAAAAAAGAAGAATAAATAAATAAAAAATAACAAAAAGATGATATAAAAAACCTAAACAATCAAGTATCCCATTAAATACCGAACTAGTAATAAGATTTCATAGATAAAAAATAGGTATCTAATGTTGAAGTACATTCCAGGTTTCAAAATTCTTCTCACATGTAATGATGCTGAAAAGTACCAAGGAGGTCCTGAACCATGTATGGTTCCCTCAACCCTGAACATTCCGGACACAACCATCTAAGACAAGGAAATTTACCATATTATAACAGGAAACAACGAAATATTTTTATGTACCAATCAGGTAGCCCATGTAGGGTGTTATTACATCTTGGTAGTCCACTACCAAGGATTTATAAAAAAATATGTAGTTGATTAATATTTATACATCTGTACAAAAAACAAAATACAATAAAAAATATAAATAGTTTAATTTTATTCATTTTCTCTTTATTTATCAACTTATCAGCTAGGTTCCCTAGGACACCCGAACACAAATCATATATTTTATTTTCAATATTACCATTCATAAATCATAATTGAATTCCATTTTACCATTCATATTTTCAAAATCCCTAATTCAACATCCATGTTACCATCAATCATTTCATAATTGAATGACCATTTTACCATTCATATTTAATAATACATGGTGGAATTTCAAAATTACCCTTCATCAAATCATAATTGATTACCATTTTTATCATTCATATTTTAATAATCCCTAATCTAATGATCGTGTTAACATTCATTATGTTATAATTGATTTAAAGTGACACCATTAATATTTAATAATACATGATTAAATGAAATAGTTACCATTCATCATTTCAAAATTGAATTCCATTTTCACAATTCATATTCTATAATACATGGGTTAATCCAAATGCTACCATTCACTATTTCAATCGACATATATAATAATATTACAATATTACAATATTACATATTCCACAATGATACGTTTAAAATAATGTTACACATATCAAAATTACCCATTAAAAAATTAACCAATTACTTAATAAAATGTACCAATTTCATAATCATTTCATTCCATTAATAAAAAATAAAAAAATCAATTTATCACATACATCCCATTAAATAAGTCAACAATTAATAAATCACATTTATTTCATTAATTAATTTAACAACTACTAAATCTTATACATTAATCTAAATATCCCAAAAAATCATAATTATTTATTCAATACACAATCTAAATCTCAGATTATTTGTTGAAAATTAATTATTCACATAAATAATAAAAATATATCAATAATAAATTAAAAAATTAATTACCTCTATTAAAAAAATCATTACATCTCATAATTAATTCAAAAAATAATTATTATTGATTCACAATATCCTAATTAATCAATTCAGAAAATTAATTAAAACTATTAGAAAACTCAATTAATTAAGAATATCTAGAAATTATCTAATTAAATTCCCATAACTATATTCATTAATTTGAGACGTGAATCATAAACCAAATACCTAGAATTTTTTGATTGAAAATCAACAAATGTTAATCCCTAATTTCATGTGGATCAATTTAGAACATGATGAACAACACAATCTAAATCTGAAACCTAATTCCATGATCAAATGAAAAAAATTACAATAAATATAATAATAGAACAACCAATACTATATCTAGATTAAAAAAATCTAGATATTGGTAATGTAGAAGACACAACCAACCAAAATAATTTGATAAAAACAGGAGCGATATGAGAAATTAATCAAGAAGAACACTCACACCCAAAGAGGATCATATTTACCGACTGGGATTATAAAGACCAAATGAAGGTCTGAGGGGCTTAAAATCCCACTGAAATGATCTAGAAATAATAGATTTCCATTATGGGACAACCTAGGGAATTCATACATATAATATGGGGTTTGGTAAAGTTTTAATAAAATTACAGCGATTAAAATATGATAAGCTACATTTACTACTCAGGGTGCATAGTTTCCCATAACTATGATCCTTAAACATGTTCCTCTTATAGGGGTCATAGTGTCACCATTTTGGATGCATGGTTTGAAAAACCATGCACCAACCTTATGAGTCAACTTTGTTTGGGTTCAAATAGTTTTACAAACCCTTTACTAGCTGTTCGAATCCCCTCTGTTTGGGTTTTCACGGTTTTCTAGGTTAGGGCACACTATTAGGGAAAACGAAGTCCCAATAGTGCACTCTATATATCTTAAATTTTTCGCAAATTTTTACCAAACAAATACGAATGTAAAACCCAAATGAAAATTAATCGTCACGGGGTAAAATAATACACATAAATCTATCAAATAAATCTCTAGAAATGGTCATGGTTTTAAAATCTACCAACCTTATATTAGATCATCAATGATATTACAATTCAGAATCTATAAGATTGTGAGTAAAAGTTTCTAGGACACTACATCCTAATATTTAATTCTTTTTCAACTGATTCCTCCATAACCTGTCCATGTTTTCACAATACATGAACAATCCACATGGTATTTCCCCGTAAAACATTCTGAATGTGATCCAATACACATAGCAGAGGCTCCCAAAATGATGCATCTATCCCAATTTCAACATCAGGCACATATATAACATGAGAAGGATTGTGGTGATATCACTAATTTTGTGACCCCTTGAAAACATCATGTATAACACAATATCTCTATGGAAGATCCAATCATTAATACACCAACTTGATTCCCTACATAACCACAAATGGTCCAACAAAACAAGGTACCAATAATCCCTATATTTTTATCATGCATTGAAACATTCTATGTGACACATGAAGGAATATACGATCATCATCTATAAACACGATGTGTCATCCACATCTATAAAAAAAATGATTTCTATCTAATTTGATCCATAACCATACATTCATGAATAATTTTTACATACTCAAATTTCCCTTAAATTAGACTCAGTCCAAATTTCTTAGACTCAACTGCCTCCATCTAGCATTAAGTTCATCTATATATCGAATGATAATGTGAATCTTATAGTTCAATCTGAACAGTTTCCTAATAACTATTGTTATAGCCGAACTGAAGTAGTTCCTAATACATCTCCCAAGACATAATAATATCAAGAATACATTCTCATATCATATCATTATGCACCTGTGTTGTATGCTTTGACAACCCATATATCTATGGGTGGAATTTCTGCTTAGTAAAACCTATGTACCATGTTAAATTTATAATCATTTCCATATGTACAATGTAATATTAGAGTAACATTATGATGCTTTATTCCATGGAATCATGTGAATTTAGAATACCCCATGAACGTATAGTTCCCCCAACTACTCCTCTGAGACGGTCTCTTTTATAAGAATAAAATGGGCTATATTTTTCAAATGGACTCAAGTCACCAATATAGTGGCAATATTGTCATGAATCTTCAGTATATTGATAAAAATCAATGGTAACCTGATCATAATTCCATTCAAGAATGTTCAATGGATTTAGAAAACAACCAAACCAGTGATGCTTAGTATTCACCCTATAACTTGTGTATCATTGTGTTAGAAACCCAGTTTTCTCCATTGTCATTCCTATCAACCCAAACTATTGTTATATGACATGGGACAATTTGGTCACACTAGGATTTTACACCCACATCGAGGAATGAGACACAAAAAATCAAATCCTCCATCATACTTATAGGAACTACAACCCGATTACTAAAATATATTATACCACACTCATATATGGTCCAATTAGAAGGTGAATCCCAACCATGAAAGCTTTTGATGATGGTGAAGTGCTCTAGATCCTCATATATCATTTTTTTTATTCTTATCAAAAGTGTATATTCTACTAAAATAGTAACAAGTTCCATATTCTCATGACTATTCTAACCACTGCATTCATCATATCCCACAATGGCATCATCTCTCACTCTATATTAGTCTCTTATATACCCGATGTCATAATATTCTAACTCAATGTTCTAGCCACACTATTTCCCTTCCCCCATGTATATGCTAGAACATAATTAAATTATTTAATAAACTCAATCCATAACTTTTACTAGAGATCCAAATATCACTAAAAAATTATATACTTTAGGCTATTCTGATCAATAAACACCTGAAACATATCATCCAACATATAATAACACCAACACATTAAATCATAAACCAGGGCATCCAACTCAAGGTCATGTGAAGTGCAGTTCTTCTAATTTATTGTCATCTTCCAAGACCCATAAAAACACTTTCTACCTATATCATCAAAGCTTAATGCATCATCCTTGAAGAATTAAAAAACACCACATAGTACTTAAAATGCTCAGTAAGGATCAGAATGGGTGCTGATTTCAATTGCTTTGTCAGCTTCTAGTAGTCCCTTCCATAAGTTTCAAACCATTCAATATTAATATTCTATTTTTTAACCCAAAAATATACACTTCCATTAAAGAAATGTCCTATATGAATATCCAATAATATCTTGGTAACCCCAAAATGCTAGGGAAATTGAAAACATTCTCACGCTACTCAAATGAAACCACTTCATAAACCTTCCCTGGTTCTATTGAGACACATTCCTCTATGATGATGTGACGCAAAAAGTGTAAATGATCATAACTAAACTGACACCTAAATTCGATGTCGTATAGATGATGCTCTCTCAGTGTACTAGGTATGATGTTATGGTGTTTTCATGATCATCACGATAATTTTATTACACTAATATTTCATAAAAAACAAAAAAAAAATAAACTAATCCATGTTTGGATGGAAGATTATGTTCATCAAGGACACGAACATGGTTTTTTCCTTCATCAAACAAAATGAAATTATGAAAAAAAATATATGACATACCTAATAAGGTAGGATTACCATCATATATCATAATTTGAAACTATCAATTGAGGATACCTTGATCTCATGTAAATATTAGAGAAAATTAAATATCTATAAAATAGGCAAAATTGATCATAGATATCCAAATATGGATAGCAGTTCTTCACATTCATCAGGTTCCGCATCCGATAATTAACACATAAGAGTGTTGTCACGTTTTCCTTCTTAAAAAATAAATCAAGGAAAACCCAAGGTGATTCACTCATATGAATAAAACCTTTATCCACTAACTCTCCCATTTGAGTCTTGAAAACGTGATTTTATGTCAATGCCCTTCTGTATGGTGGAATTGAAAATATCTCATCTCCCAACAAGTGATCAATTGTAGATTCTAAATATATCTCATGTGGAAACCCTATGATTTCTTTTTGAATCCCATTATTAAACTAGTCCACTATAGGTGGAAAGATACCTTGTTTCAGATCCCCATCATCCCGAAATACACTAGATGCCTAGGGTGTGTTCTCTAGTAGTTTTTGAGTAATTTTTCCTTCTCAACCAACCAGAATATACCACATTCCATGGTAAATTTAGTTTCCACTCATAGGAGATGTAAATGTAACTCTCCTAAGTTAATATTCTATAGGATATCAGTATTCTAATAACCAGTCCATACCCAAAATCATGTCAAACCATATAGTGTATATAATATAAAGGTCCCATAGAAAAATATACTCCCAATACTTGAGAGAAAACCCCTTTTATAAATAGATTTCATTGTATTGTACCTCCAAATATGAATCTATCAAAAATACACTACTAACAAACTCTACTATTAGGCTCACCCCTATTGTATTTTTTGCATATATAAAGGAATGAGTGGAATATTTATCAAATAAGGAACTAGATATAATAGTGTATATATGAATAAAACCTCTAACTATCAAGATTCCAATATCACTATCCATAAGAGATGGATGAATGCCTTGAAACTTCCCGACCCCTCATTCTTACGATGCAGTCTAAACTCCCAGAGCTGCACCACTCTGTAGATATAGGATCTCCTACCCCAAGGCTCCATTTACACAACCTATTCCGTTATGTCAAGTATAACTCCAAATTCCATAGAGATATGGTGTATAAGATCCACTTCCCACACACAGTTTCTATCTATAACCTATATCACTACACATCTATCAGGGGTTCCTACAGAACCACTGTATTTATACCATATTGTAGTAAGACTGACACACTAAGGGTATTTTTGGGAACTATATCCAATTTTATCCTAACATACCACATTGGTGATAGATCACATGGTCACGGTCCGGTGTAACTATCCCTACCCCTTTTATACTCTTATTTTTATCACCTTGACTAATATTCTTAAAGAGACTATTCCTACAACCTGAATAAATAGCTCCTGACCAATTGGAAAAAAGAAAATTTCATGAAAATAAAAACTCATTCATATTCACTCCCATCAATGAGAGTCTTATCCAACACCTCAGAAAACCTAAAAATTTGAAATAGGTTAACTGGGAATATTTTCTCACCTTTAATCACATCTTGAAAACATCTCGCCATAGATTTCTCATATCATACCAACACTCAAGAGAATCACAAAAAATATGTAAAGAATCCAACCCAGTCTATCACATTCATACTCCCCTGAGGAAACCACAAGATCTCATATTTTCTTCTTTATCTCAGTTTCCATGGTTAGAATTTCTCCAATAATTTCTCCAAGATGTCCTTCCATAACATGTCATCAGGTTGTCTAGTATGTGCCTGAATCTCCCACCAGCATTTTGATGATCCTTTTATCACGTAAGTAGCCAAAATGACCATATTCATAGAAGGATTCTCTAAATGGTCATTTATAATCTTGATATAATCTACTTAGAACACATCTCCCTCTGGTCCACCCTCAATAGTAAATATCTTACGGTGCTTCAACTGAAACTCCCTCATCATGTCATACATTCTATCATCATACTTCCCTTTAAATATTTCCATGATTTGTGTGAAGAGAGAAAATTACGATTAAATATTTGACTATACATCCTCACCCAACACAATAAGTGCTTCAGGTTCCACTATTGGTCGGTTACATCCAGTCATAGACTCAATTCACCATCTTACTAAGAATTGTAGAGAAGGAATATATCTACAATTCCAAACTAATTTCACCAAAAACCAAACATAACTCTAACTCATTTATGGGAACACAATATTCCCCAACATGTATATTCCTCAAACCCCACCACACTGTAAAAATTGAAGAGCTATCACTACCCAGGATCATCCTAAACCATTACATATGTTCGTAAGAGTAAAACCATTATCGTTATTCAAGTTTATCATTTAGATCCTCAGTTAATATAATCTATAAACATTTTAAAATCACACAATTTCATATTAGGTACATATTTAGTTCAATTTCACATGAAAAGAAAAAAAATGTTTTTTTCCATCAACTTACAGTAAACCCATTTTCCTGTGAATGCCTCAATTAATTCCTGTAACAATAGAATCATGAGTTCCTAGTATGATACATGAAAAATAAAAAATCATTCCATACTATTCCATGAGTAAAATATCAAAAAATCCTTCAAACACTAATAAAATTACAATACAACTATGACACCCAAGGTGAAATAATATTCAACTATAATATTAAACAACAATAAAAACAACCCTACCCCTATTAATTGGGCCCTACCACATTAATTTGTTCTCTATTCAAATTTATGATCTCATAATGAAGGATTGACTCTTAAAAGTCAGATATTCCCCTTTACCACATATTATGTCAAATGAAACAAAAATTAAATCCATCGATAATAAAACTTTCTAATGTCCTATCCTAGGTCCCAGAAGAAGGTGACCCGATCTAGTCAGTCACAATACCTCAAGAATGCATCCCCATACACCCGAGACATCCAAATAACATATAGCGTCTAACTTAATTCATTTGGATACTATACAGTCTTTAATATAATAAAACACCAGAAGTAATACAAAATAAATAACCATATGTTGATATAACACAGCCGGAAAAATCAAGTATCACAAAAAGTAAAAAACTAGAGATAAAACATAAAAAATTAAAAAAAATGTATGTCACTGAAAAGTATGTTCCATGTTTCATAATGAAACTCAAATTAAAGAATCATAAACCTCCAAAACAGTTCATGAACTGTAACACCTTGATATTTCATGAAATATATATTTTCGAATAATTTTAATATTTTTCAAATTTTTCATTATACCGAAAAATGAAAATAGAATATTATTTATAATAGAAACATGTTTGTATTATTTTATAAGAAAATCCGTGTTTGTAATTATATAAATAAAACATAATTTTTGTTATGATTAACACATAACACTAATGATAGATCACATTACACACAAGATGGACTTTCCTCAATGGCTTGCTTAACACAGAAGACATAGTGTTAGTAAAAAATAATATATTATTAAAAATGATAAAATTTAATATAAAAAGATATAACTATTACATTAAGTTTCTTTTTATTAATTTTATTTACTAACTTAGTAAAATATATGGTTGAATTCATTTGTTAAAAATTATTTAAAAATTAATATAAGAACAAATTTAATATAAAGGGAATGTTTTTATAGAAAACGATTTTTATTTTCAAAAAATTATGTCATTTTTAAAAAAAAAAAATTATTCAATTATATATATATATATATATAATATAATTTATATATCCAATAATTTTTGTTTGATATTTATCCAATACATTTTATAAATACAATATTGGAAGATACCCAATTTCACACATAAAAACCTATAAATATAATAATGAAGATTTACCACCTTTTAATGGATAACCAATTTTAAATAACATTTTGGGATATTTAATAAATATTATATGTCAAAATAATGATAATATTTTAATTAAGAACATGTAGGGTGAATTTTTCTTATTTTTCTATAATGATTCATATTTGGATGAATAGGTAAAAATAATGTATTTTAAATCAAAATTGATTTTGTAATATAATTTATTTATATATTTTTATTATTTTTTAAATTGTATTTATAATTTAATTAGATTAAATATTTATCAACTAATCCAATTTAGTTCATTGGAATCCATTTCAAATAGAAATTGAATATAAAAAACATAGAATTTTTTTGATTGTTTTTACATTAAAAACCAGCATTGTCATCCCATATGGGAGATTATACATAAATTTGTTTCATCCACATATAACATTGGAATTTAAAAAAATGGAATCCATATTTTTAATAAGAATAATTATTATTTCTAATGTGGTCCTGTTAGTTATTCATTAGTGTGTTTAGTGAATGAAATTAAAATAAATTACAATGATTAAGGATAAATTAGGAATACATGGGAATAAACACTAAATTTAAGTTCACAAATTACCTAACAACTTATCCATATATATATATACAATTATACGACCATATAAATTTTATTGTTTTGTTTTTTTAGATTTTATGACTTTTTCAGGTAGAAATGTGGGTACAACAAAGTTGTTTTCAAAAATTCTGTGTGAGTCCTTTCCTTTTCCTATAAAATGCCACAACCTCTACCCATTCCATACAGCACTCAAACCACATAAATTTGGCAATGATATTTCTATTACACTTCCATAAATCCCAAATTTCAACCTTGATGCCTTCCTCTGGGAATAAATAATTCTAGGGAATCCCTTTGGTGAAAACCAAAAGATGTTACCCAAAGAAGAGGTAGCATCCCCCTCAAGATCTATTATCCTATTTTCTTTCTCCACCCATCAAATATCCTTTTAAAATGATAATAAAATAGAACAACTATATTCAATATGAAGATATTTTTTTATTATGAGGTCATTACCTACACTTTCACACACTTCCATCAAATCAGAAATGAGCATATTGTTTTTGTGTACGAAATGCTATTACCTCAGAAATTAATGATTTTTTTCTTCCATTAAAAACTATCATGGTGGGAATTATTATATAAAATTAATTTATATATATTATATGTGATATATATTACGTATTTAGTCTTATTTAATTCATTTAAAACACATATCCCGATACATTCCATTTATTTTAAATACGATAATTCCGTTTGAGGAAGGGTTAACTACAACCCCGTCAAAGCGATGTGATTCATTTTCTCTTTACATGGAATGTGTTATGTATATATTTATTAACATTATATGATATATATGATATAATAACTATACTATAATAATTATATATATATATATATATTCATATATGTATCTCATTCTTTTGATATGACAACAAAACTAAAACAATGTTCATGCTTACTAAAGGCCTACCGTCTTAATGAACGGTGTATTCTATTTCATACTTATATATTCAATGTATTATTTTAATACACATATACTTAATATAATTGATATTTTTATAATCTTATATATTTGGGAAATTATGAAATATGTATAAGGACTATAGATACAACAAATTAATACACTGGAGAATAACAAAGAAAAAAATAGGTTAAGTGAAATATTAACATTGAATTTTTAATTAGGGGGTAATATAATGTCATTATAAAACCAAATATAAAATTATTGATAAGAATTTGGATTTTTATATATTTATAATATATATATATATATATATATATATATTATAGAGGATTTTTTATGAGTATGATGAGAGTCAAGACACAATAGAGATTAATTTCATTTAACTTATTATTTTTTTATGATTCGTGCATTATTCACTTCACATTTAATTTGTGTTGTGTGTATACATCCCACGAATGTATTATATGAATATTATTATTGAACATATGGGTATTTATATATCCATTATAGGTTATTTATTTCATGGGTTTAATGTTTGAAATGATACTAAATCTGTAAGATAGTTTTGTTTCAATATTCCTTATTTGAGACCCATGTTTTATTATACACATACATTTTTTAAGCGTATACAGTTAAATTTATCATTTAATATCATTAATATCCTTATTTTAATGATATTTTAATCTTAATGTTATTATATTATCTTACATATAGTGTTTGATTTGAGATTACAATGAGGTAAGATTTTATTGAAATAGTGTCATTGATTATCTAGACATTTATTGATTATTCCTTAATTGGTAATATCATTAGATACATCTCTCAAGAAATCTCCCGTATTTTCAGCCCTCTAATTGATCATTTTATATCCATGTAATGGTACCAGTTTTCTATTCATTTCTAAATAATATAAGAAAGAAAATGGGTTTATAAATTTCAATCATTACCACTCACATCAGAGGTAAATTATTGTTCCTTCAAAACCATATTTTCTAGAAATATTCAAAAAACAATATACTATTATCCTATTTTTTAATTTAAATAATATAATCCTTTTCAATTTTCAGTATATACAGTTTTCTATACTTTTTACATTTAAAAATTAATGTTTTGAATGTATGGATTTAACCCACGCCCATTATCGTCATTCAATTTATGTTTCCTATACATCATTATAATGTTATTTTTTAATAATAAATTATTTTCCAAAAGTTATAGAAATTCATTTTTTTAAATAACTTGTCATGGAAATTATCTTCCATAAATATTTCATCCTTCTCTTATAAGTTTTAATGTAAATTGTTTTTAAAAATGTTTTCAGGGTTAATTTATAAATTTTAAAATTATTATCAAAAAATTGTATTAAATTTTTTCATGTATTCTTTATATGTTTTCAATGTAATTAAAAAGAAATGGATTTAATTTTTTTAATGATCATTTAAAATGTTTTCAAGGAAATCGGTGTTCAAAAAATTTTAAACTTCTTCCATAAATTTTCATGAAAAGTGGGTATAAAATTGTTTTAATAATTATTTATATGTTTCTAATTATTTTAAAAGGATTTTTCTTGAAAACATTTTCATGTAGTCATTATAATTATTCTGGTTTTTTTCAATGGAAATTTTTTTCAATATATGTTTAATTATTCCTTTAATTGTTTTCATGATTATTTACATGAAAATATTTTTCAAGATGTTTTATATTTTAAAAATAAATTTCTAGAGAAGAAAAATATTTTTCTCAAAAATTTTTTAAAATGATATTTACAAATTATTTCCACACTATGATGATATTTGTTGGTGTTACTCATGCCTTTATGTGGAATGATTTAATTTATTCTATTAATATTATTTCTATGAATGGTTTATATTTTTTAAAACGATGTTTATGAAAACCATTTCCCTTTCATGGGATATATTACATTCAAACAAATTTCTATTTATGATTTATACTTTTTATTATATGATTATAAAACTTGTATTTTTTCCATAGGTTATGATATGATTACATGTTCACGACACCCATTTCGTTTCATCTTTTATGATATGACTATTTATTATTTTGTGGAACACATATAAATTATTTAATTAGGAGATTAGTGTTGAGTCAATAAGGTTTTCCTTATGACTTTTCCATTCCTTCTTGTTTTGAAAATCACAAACACCTTATAGTTAATAAAATGTATGTTTTACCCCCAGAAAGAATATTTTCTTCCATAAGGAAATTTACCCTAACCTAGAATCTCTTATGCATAGAAATATTTTTCTTTTATGTACAAAAACTGGATTCTTAACAAAAATCCTGGAATCATATAATGACAAGTATTGGAGTATTCTGTTTCTCGGATGCAAATTCTGGTTGTGAACTATAATGAATTTCCATTATGAATTATGGATACGAACATTCATGAGTTCGACTCCGAACTCTTAAGTAGTTCGACTCCAAACTCTTAAGTAGTTCCACTCCGAACTCTTAAGAAGTTCAACTCCGAACACTTATAATGTTCGACTCCGAACTCTTAAGTAGTTCGACTCCGAACTCTTATAAATATCGACTCCAAAATTTTAAGAAGTTTGAATCTGAACTCTTAAGTAGTTCGACTACGAACTCTTATGATGTTCGACTCCGAACTCTTAAATAGTTAGACTCCGAACATTTACTAATTCGTATTTAAACTATGTAAGTTCAGATTCCGATCTCTGGTGAAACCAGACTCCGAATTCCTATAAAAAAGAATCCGAACATTTTCTAGCATAGACTCCGAATTTCACTTTGGTTAGACTCTGAACTTTTAATTTACTTACACTCCGAAATTTTATATGGATCTTACTTACTTTTTCTCTATTTTAATACGATGTCGTGAATTCTGTTATACATGATTTATTATTAAATGATGTCATCTATTCTGTTTCTAATTAACCGTTGGTTGAGTTACACGTGTACAGGTCCCTCCGAATATCATGTAAAATATGACCATTGGAGGAGGGAGACGATCGTTGGAAATTTTCTTATAAATAAGTGCTCATTTGAAAGAGCTCAAGAATGAAGTTGATTGATCAAGAGACCACACACTATTAAGGTGATTTCTAGAGAGAGAAGCTTTTCATGATTTGTGCGTACCAAACCGCTCGTTCATATTTCTTCGTGCGACTCCGAATGTTGGTGATTACATTTGAGGGCATCCGGGGATAGGAAGACAGAGGTGCTGACTACCTTGAAGCTCGAGGGCTTCCTTGCTGAGGAAGACAGAGTTTTCAACTACCTTAAAGTTGAGGGCTTGCAAGGATAGCAAGATAGAGACACCGATCTTCGTATCGAGGGCTTACCGTGGTGTGGGTAAGACAGACTTGCTTGAAAGTATAACTCAATGTACCTTTATCCATGGTTGTTGAATACCCTTCTCCATGGGTTAAAAGATTTATATCTTGTTACTTGTAGTTTTACTACTGGTTTTTCTGCTGCACTTTTTTATTGTAAGGAAAGTATAACCTTCTTATATTTCTTTACAATTGTACTCTGATTAGTTTAGATTCTATACACTTTAAGGTAGAATCTCATATTGTAAACATTAGTTCTAATTTTCTAATTGGTGTTAGAGGTGTTGGGAATTTTCTTATTTTGACTTTGTTAAACATAGATTTTTTCTAAGGAAATTTTTAATGTGTACAATTCTCCCCCCCCCTCTTTTATATTGAGCATCTACAAAATTATTTTGATCTTACAATTGGTATCAGAGCAGGTTGTCAGAAATACTTATACTCACATATAAGTTTTTATTGTTCACATTTTCATTGTTCTTCAACCTTGCATAGAAAGTTTTTTGTCATTCTGAATTGTCATTCCAAATTGTCATTCCGAATTTTCATTCCGAATTGTCATTCAAAACTTTGTGGTTATGCACTATTGTTACTAACAAGCTTGTGTGCCAATGGTTATTTTAAGAATGGCTGGAATCAATGTTGGTTCTATTGAAAATCTAAATCATACAAGACCACCAATCTTTGATGGTAATGACTATGAGTACTGGAGAGATCAAATGAATACTTTCGTTATCCGTACTGGAGTGGATAATTTCGTTATGCTTACTTGTGATTATAAAATTTCTGATAAGGAAGCTAGAACTTTCACTAACTAGGAAAAGAAAGAGTATCAACTTAATTATATGGTATGTAATACCTTACTTTGTTCTATGACTAGAAATATATATAGCCAAATTTCTTCTTGTGAAGCAGCTAATTGTATCTGGGAGAAGATAGAGGTTACACACTTTGGAACTTCTTAAGTTATTGAGACTAGGAGAGCTATTCTTAGAGCTGAATACCATGGCTTCAATTTTCCTTATGGTGAACCAATTTGGAAAGTTCAACAGAGATTTGTGACTATAGTGAACAGTATTCAGTCTATGGGAGAGAAGGGTCTGAATTATGATGCTCTTGTGGATATGATAATTTATATTATTCCCAATGAGTGGGAATCCAAAAGAACATCTATTGATGAGAATAGGAAGGTCACTAAAATATCGTTAGATGAACTTTTTGGAACTATTCTCCAACATGAAACAAGAATGAAGAGAGATGCTGACAACATCAAGAAGAAGAATGGAAATGTTATTGTTGCTTTTACAACAACATCAAATCATATGAAAGCTATGTATCTTGAAAGAGTTACTATATCCAAGTCTATGAAAGTTATTATCCAATCCGAATCTAGTAAGAGTGAAGTCTCTGAAAACGAGTTAGAAAATTTTGCTCGAAGGATGAACAAGATAGCTGGCCAGAGAAATTTACAATCCAAGTATAAGAAAAAAGAAATAAAAGATAGGAATGATGGAGAAGTCACTTGTTATGAATGCACGAGAGCTGGACATATTAGACCGGATTTCCCTTTGCCTAAAAAGAAAGGAAGGAAAGAAAGGCGTTCTGACAGGAATAGAAAGAAGTATTATAAAGCCAAAGCTAATAATGTTCTGAAAGTTAATGTCACCTGGAGTTCCAGTGATGGTGACTCTTCAGATGAATCTTCTCATTATGAATTTTCAGGACAGAAGAATCGTGGTCTTATAGTCATATTACCCATTAACAATCATTGTTTTATGGATAAGGTACGAAATACTGAATCATTTACCAATGTTTCTTTAAATTATAATGATAATGAATATTATAACTCTTGATATGAAGAATCCTCTTCTGATGAAGAAAATACTACCTACCTATGAAGAGGTTTCTAGGTTTGCTAAACTTCTTGAAATTGAGAATTCCAAACTCAATAAAAAAACTGATAAGGCAAACTCTAGGAATACTATTCTTACGAATGAAATATCAGATCATACTAAAGATCTTGATAGAAAAAATTCTGATTTAATAAATATTTCAAAAAATATTGAGGAATTATGTTCTGAGAAGAACAAAATTTCTAAAGCGTTAGAAAAAGTAATTTCTAAGAAATGTATCTTCGAGCCTAGATCTACTCCTAAATCTAATGATTTTGATGATTAAAACAAGGTTATAAAACTAAAGTCTGAAATATTTTCCTTAAATAAATGTTTATCAAACATTACCCATGGTAAAGAAAATTTTGATAAAATGTATTCTCAAATACGACCATTAAAAAACAAATCCGGATTTCGTTATACCCATACTAAACCAACTTTTAGCAACAATTACTTTCTTCCAAAAAGTGCCCCATTTTTACCAAGTGTCAATGTGGTGGTCACTGGGCAAAAAATTGTTCTTTAAATATAACCCAATATTTAAGTTTTCATAAAGACTATTTTTTTCTAAGAAAGTGTGGGTTCCTAAAATTTTGTTTCCTGGAAATCTCGGATCCAAACAAGTTTGGATTCTGAAAGTCTAATTCTTATATTGATTTCAAGAAGATAAAGGGAGTACCAACAATAATACATGGTACATGGATAGTGGATGTTCACGACACATGAATGGTAACAAAATATACTTTTAAAAGGTTATCAAGATGAAAGTAGGAAAAATAACTTTCGGAGATAATGCTCAGGGAGAAATTGTTGGTATAGTTTTCTTCAAATCAGATTATTTTCTTTAAAACCTCAAAATATCAGAGTCAAGTTTTCCTAGAGGGATTGTTCTCAATCATCAGATCAGATCCAAAAGGTTTGAAACCATTAGATGGCTTTTGGAAGACCAAAGGTCACATCCGTCGCCTATATAAAGGGGTCCCCAAAGACTCATCCAACATCGGTTTTGAAAGATTTTGCATCTCGAAGCCCTGCTGCTCTTCTTAAGACCAGTTATAAACTGTGCAAAGTCATTCCAAATCATTCAGGATTCATCACTCCGAATGTCTGATGAAGCAAAATCTCAAGATATGTTAACTTCAAAACCAATCTCTATGTGGTTAGTCTTCAGGGAAAGGTTAGTTCATTCGGACTTCTATAAGCTTTATTCCCTTATTAGACTGAATGGATGGGAATATGTCTACGTAGAAAAGTCAGATAAACAGGATCCAGTTTATACTGATTTGCTGATCGAGTTCTACGAGTCTGTTTCCTACCAAATGGAAGATGGCAGAGAGTGGTTTCCTTTCAAGTCTTATGGGATGACTTATAAGCTATCTTACAACAAGGCAGTGAGCTTGGTTGGTTTATCCTATAAAGGAGATGCTGAATTCTGCTCACATCAACTTCCCAATGTGCAAGGAAGTCTCAACAAGGAGAAGGCACTGATGTGTCTTGGACTTAAGGATGATTAAACCATTAAGATTTCTCATCTCACTCCGAACAATAGAATCCTTCAGCTTTGGGTGCAAGGCATTATCGTTCCAAGAAGTGGTGATAAAGAAAATTTGAAGAAAAGTGATATCTATGTCTTAGATTTCTTGGTAAATCTAAGAAAGATAAATCTAATGAGACATATATTGGTTACGATCAAGAACATCAAATAAGGAAATTTGAGAGCTCAGATAATCCTGTTCCCTACCTTACTATATAAGCTGATAGTTCGGTGCTTAGAATCCTTCAAGGTGGCATGAAAATCAAATGTTCGGACTTGAAAGCTTATGCTAGTTAGTGATGATACCTTGAAGAGGATGAAGATGGGTTTTTCCAGTGAACCTGGAGAATTTTACCCTCTATCTGTGGAAGAGGTTGAAGCTCCTCAGAAAGAAACTCACACTCCGGAAACATCCAAAAAGAAAAGGAAGAAGAGAAAGGTTAAGGAAGTGGCTGCTGATGAAGAAAATCCTAAGGCTACGGAAACTAAATCTGCTCCCCCAAGCCGAAGAAGCAGAAAACATATACAGATGAAGTGGTGGCCAAGTGGAGGGAAGAAAAAGGGAAGAGGAAAGAATGGGATCCACAATTCGGATTGGACCCTACAGAGGATAAATCCTTAAAAGAAAAAGCTGCTGAAGAATTAGAGAAGCAGGTGAAAGATAGGAAAATGAAAAAGAAAGTATCTAAAGCTGAAGTGGTGAAATATTTACTGTGGGCTTCAGAGTTAGCATCTGAGCTGATTCTGGTTCCGAAATCTTTCCGTACAGAGCCTTGTTTACCAGAAACTCCAGCCAAGAACTATATCACTCCGAAAAAAGACAAGGGTAAAGAAGTAGTTGAAGAAGCTGAAAAAGAAGTTGCTGAAGAGGTAGAGGAAGAAGAAGAAGAAGAAGAGGAGGAGGAGGGAAGTGAATATTGGGATACCCCGATCAAGCATGTACATGACTATAATGATAAGGCAGAATACGCAATGTTAGTAACTCCAGGAAAGGGAGATGAGGATGCTCGCAATAAACATCAAGAAGAAGAAGAATAAAATTTATTGTATGATGAGGAAGAATCCTATTAGAGGAATTTCCTTGAGGAAGGACAAGAAGAATAGAAACTAGATGAAGACCAGATTATTCACGTTTCTAAATCAGAGGAAGTATCTCCTAATGAGGAACCCATTCTGAAATCTGATACGGGTAAGAAAGTTCTCTTGGATACTCCTATAAAAGATATCATCAGGAAGAAAGAGGTTGGTGGTACCTATAGAAGGAAGCTAGTGCAAGTTTTAGAAGTGAAATCTCAAAGAGATGTATCTAATTCGGAATCATCATCTCAAAGTTATGATTTTATTGTTGAGTATTTGAAAAAGTTGGTGGACGTTATTCCAATATTTCCCACCATTGACACTAGATGTCCAATGCTTTAGCTAAGCCAAAATCAAAAATCAGAGACACTATCCTTGCTAATGGAAAAGTGTGTGAAGATCGAAGCTGAACAAAAATGTTTCTTTATTGAATATGATGTGCATAGAAATTCCAGCAGTAATGTGACAAAGTGGTCTAAGATATTTGATGAAGATTTAGTTCAGTTTGAATGTTTTCAGGCTGAAGTTCAAAATGACTTTGAAACAACAGATAAAAAGATTAAGAATCTTCAAGATGAGATGATTATTGAGCAGAGTTCCTGGATTCAACAAGTGAAGGAACTAAATGGCAAGGAAAATTCTCTGGCTCAAAATATTATATATGATAGAAATCTCCGTACTGAGCTTGAGAAACGAGTCGTTCATCAAGATGAATTGTTAAAGATGTAGAAAGAAGCCATGGAGGCTCAGGCAGAAGCATTAAATTTCCAAGAAGAAAAGACAAAATCCTTGGAGAGGCAAGTCGATGAAGACCAAAGAGACCTAAAGAAGCTCAAAAACTTGTTAAAGAAGCTCATTAAGAAGGAAAAGGAAGACAAATGAACCCACTCTGATCTATTGTTGTAGTTTTCTTTCTTTGTAAAAATTTTCCCAACTCTACTGAAATGTTATTTGGTTCGTTGTATCTTGTCATATACTAATGTTTCAGGTACCATATTTTCTTTTCCGAACCCTTTAATTCTTTATGAAAATCACAAACGGGGAGAAGTAAAAATGAACAACTCCTAAGGAGGAGAAAGAAAAATTTCTATGTGAAATATTCTAAATGTAACGGGGGAGTTTCTCACTTCTAAGTTTTTCATTCCCATGATAATGAAAACTCCACTCTGGAAATTCATAATACAATCCTTAGAGTTTCAATGCCTAAGGGGGAGTTAGTTGTATTCACTTTCATTCATGAACAAAGGGAGATAAGTTTTAATTTCAAAGCCTAATGAAAATTTTCAAAGTCCTTATATTATTGTTTGTAAGGATGTTTGTGCTTTCAAAAAAGGGGGATATTGTTGAGTCAATAAGGTTTTCCTTATGAATTTTCCATTCCTTCTTATTTTGAAAATCACAAACACCATATACATAAGCAAATGTATTTTTTACCTCCATAAGGAAAATTTTCTTCCATAAGGAAATTTACCCTAACCTAGAATCTCTTATACATAGAAATATTTTTCTTAAGTAAAAAAAACCAGATTCTTAACCAAAATCCTAGAATCATATAATGACAAGTATTGGAGTAATCCGTTTCTAGGATACGAATTCTAGTTGTGAACTATAATGATGTTCCACTCTGAATTATGCATATGAACTTTCATGAGTTAGACTCCAAACTATTAAGTAGTTCAACTCCGAACTCTTAAGGAGTTTGACTCCGAACTATTAAGGAGTTCAACTCTGAACTCGCATAAAGTTTGACTGCGAACTCTTAAGTAGTTCAACTCCGAACTCTTATAAAGATCGACTTCGAACTTTTAATAAGTTTGACTCCAAACTCTTAAGTAGTTCGAACCAAACTCTTATGAAGTTCGACTCCGTCCACTTAAATAGTTCGACTCCGAACTTTAAATAATTCGACTTTGAACTCTGTAAGTTCATATTCCGATCTCTAGTGAAACCAAAATATGAATTCCTATAAAATAGAATCCGAACTTTTCTTATCATAGGATCCGAATTTCACTTTGGATAGACTCCGAACTTTTAATTTACTTACACTCCAAAATTTTATATGGCTCTTAATTACTTCTACTCTATTTAAAAACGATGTCGTGCATTCAGTTATACATGATTTATTATTAAAAAATTTTGTCTATTCTTTTTCTAATTAACCATTAGTTAAGTTACACGTGTATAGGTCCCTCCGAATTTCATGGAAATATGACTGTTGGAGGAGGGAGCTGACTTTTGGAAATTTTCCTATAAATAGGAGCTCATTTGAAAGAGCTCAAGAATAAAGTTGATTGATCTAGAGACCACACGTTGTTAAGGTGATTTCAAGAGAGATAATCTTTTCATGCTTTGCGTGTACTGAACCACTCATTCAGATTTCCTTGTGTGACTCCGATTGTTGGTGATTACATTTGAGGGCTTCCAGGGATAGGAAGACAGAGGTGCCGACTACCTTGAATCTCAAGGGCTTCTTTGTTGAGGAAGACAAAGGTTCCAACTACCTTGAATTTTAGGGCTTGCGGGGATAGCAAGATAGAGAAACCAATCTTCGTATCGAGGGCTTACCCTGGTGTGGGTAAGAGAGACTTTCATGAAAGTAT
Organism: Viscum album; assembly: GCA_963277665.1. Classification (NCBI taxonomy): domain Eukaryota; kingdom Viridiplantae; phylum Streptophyta; class Magnoliopsida; order Santalales; family Viscaceae; genus Viscum; species Viscum album. Next base: position 260,697,985 of record OY728121.1, on the reverse strand, counting down.
AAATCAATTCACCTTTATCCAAGGTTGTTGGATACACTTCTCCTTGGGTTAAAAGATTTATATCTTGTTACTTGTAGTTTTACTACTCGTTTTTTCGCTGCACTTTTGTATTGTAAGGAAAGTATAACCATCTAATATTTCCTTACACTTGTACACTGATTAGTTTAAATTCTATACGCTTTAAGGTAGAATCTAATATTGTAAACTTTAGTTCCAATTTTCCAATTGGTATTAGAAGTGTTTTGAATTTTCTTAGGTTATCTTTGTTAAACATAGATTTTTACCTTGTCTAAATAAATTTTTAAAGTGTACAATTCACCCCCATCTTGTATATTGAGCATCTACAACATTATTTCGATCCTACAATTAGTTGGATCTATATCACCATACAATTCATTTTTTGATGACTTATATCTTCATAGATATAATAATATTATCCTATGAGTCATCCTTGACTACTACAGCTATAATGGGAGTGAACCATGAATACCAATATAGAATGAGAAGTCAACTCATGCAACTAATATAGTCATGTGAGTGAACCATGTCTATAATGATGGTGTGGGGAATGAACCCATGCTACTAATATGGACTTCATAGTAATGACTTGACTATATAAGAAATAATTTTATATGCTTATATGATTCCACAATTACATGTCATGTTCAAATGTTATGATTTCATGACATATGTTCTTTATTTTCAAATCATTATTATCTTATAAACTACTATGATTTATTGCATGATTCATGTTAATTATCATTGACATGTTATGTGTGATCTACTAATGTTGTGATCACACTATTGTACAACTATACTCAGGTTTATCCTTAGATGAGAATCTTAGATAACAAATTTTTATGTTTCCAACCCTATGTTATAAAGACAAATTTATTATATGATATGTCGAAGAGGGGTTCTTGACTTTTAGAACCTAGTTCTATATAATGTAGATCTCTCATGTACCAGTGTTTACATTTCCATGTTTCCAATGGAAATAAAATAATACATTCATTGTGAATATTTTTGAATAATGGTCTTTGTATTCTACAAATGTGATGTATTGTCTATGTTAAATAAAGCTAGGTCATTATAGTTGGCATCAGAGTGATGGTTTTGTCAACCTTGGTAACATAGGATAAGGAAACATTAGGTAGATCCAGAAGAATATTTATAAGGATATGTCTATAGTTTTCTCAAAGGATAAGTATAATGATGAGTTAAAAGTAAGGAAAATATCATGGAATTTTCATAAAGGATATATTAAATGGTTTCCTAGAAATGTATCTCTTTTTGGATACTACAACTAGATGTTGTTCTGGAATAGATGTACCTAAAAGTAACAACTATAACAAGGTATTCCAGGCCTAACTTGGCGTAACCTAGTTCAATACAAAATGCCTTACTACGAACCTGGTTTGACACTCATAGTGGATATTCTTTGAAAATTAAACAAATATTCATGATCCATCACGAAGGATGTAAATTGAATTTGGATGTGAATATGATATAATTAACCGAAGGTTTATTATTTAAAGAATTGTGTCATAATTTATAATTCACATAAGTTGTTTTCATAATTATGTGATTCCACTCTATTATAATCATTTCTGACTCAATTCATTATGTATTTATTCAATTTATGGAACTAGATGGACACGATTATAATTGAGTATGATAGACAATATTTTGAGGAGTAGTCCAATGGAATGATCACGCGAGTGAAGGGTGTTGATATCATGCCTAGAAAAGTTTAAAGGAAGATAGTAAGATATTTTACATAGAGTTAAGGTAATGGATACCATATATGGAAGAGGATTCAATTTCGTTTTTCCAAATAATGTGGAAGGAATCAGCAATGTCCTCATCATAGTTGAACAAGAATGTGTTTTGAATTTGGAAAATAAGGATACAAATTAGGTAAACACAAATGAAAGATGAAGGGTTTGGTTAAGAAATCATAAAATTTCCAAAGCATTAAATGTGTTATGAATGGTAATTGTGAAAATAGATATACTTAGGGGAATTATCCTGACGATAATCAGAATTTTGGAACAGGTTTTTGTTATATTATAGATTATGAAGAGACTATAAATGAATCATGAATAGAAAAAGATATTAAATAATAAGATGATGTATATTTCTTATGGATTATGGATAAATTAGAATATTCAATGTTTTTGTGTATTGAGATTCAAATATTATATTATATAATTGATGGAATATTCATGTATTGTTCTTCTTATGTTTTTTTCTCAGTATTTAAATGTATATGTTGAATGTTTTTGATGGACTTGAAATGTGATTCAATGACCATGTGATATTTTTTATGATGGATGGTAAACCATAATATGTTCATTAACTTAAAAATTATTTTTTTGATAAAGATATGTGGGATGAATAAGAATTTTGGATGGTATTGATTTCCTTGGAACTAAATAAGGACACGTTGACATGTGTTTTATTCTATCATTGATGACGTTTAAAAAAAAATTATTTAATTAACAGGTATAATATAATTTGGAATAAGGAAACCTGTATTTTTTCAATAATTATTTATGGAAATTCTGATCATTGTCATGCTTCAAGCGAATACAGGATGAAGTTAATCACATATTTGGAATGTATCAACCGATATCTACATTGTGATATATGTGGGATCAATGTTAAGATGATTATGTAAGCTTCTTTATGAATTTCTATATTTCTGTCCTCTAGAAGTTCTACCAGCATTACCATTCATGAAATGTTTAAGTTAAAATTCAATGAAAGTATTTATTTATAGAGATTATGTTGAAAACCATTGTTAGAAGGTCATTTAGTGATTAACCTTATTTTGAGGATGTATATAAAATTTATTTTGGATATTACATTAGTTTGTTTTTAGAAAACATCATGATGTTTGCAGGGTGTCAACCAATATTGTCCGGCAAGGTCAAAAGTCATGAACCCATGTCTGAAGGAAAATTAAGGTTTCATTCGTACCACTGTCCTACATAATGTTGTTGTTATTGTTAAATTAATTTTTAAGAATAAATATTAACAATGGACCATAAGAGTAATATTTTCCATTTATAGATTACTGTATTAACAATATTGATTTTGAAGAATAGTTAGAGGAAATTATTTTTTCATTTCATTATTTTATTGGACTTATGATTTGAAAAAACTGTATTTTAGTACATTATGTATCAATTTTAATTTATTAAGATCCCAATCATAAATTAATTTCTAAATTAGAAATTGATAAAAAAACAAACATATAATAATTTTTTTATGTTGTCAGAATCTATGAATAGAACATTCTTGTATTGATCCTTTTATAACCCATATGAATTTTAGCGGACAAATTTATTTTATGATTTGTAGAATGTAACACATGGAGATATTGGAAAATATATATTTGTTGAATTAATTTAATCTCCTTGATATTTTTCATTTCGTGTTTCCCACTTTTTTTTATATGAATGAATAATTTTTGGATAAATTATATGAAACGAAATGTTAATAATACCCTTCACAGAACATAATTAATGGATTTAACTACATGGAACATTGAGGATATCATACATTAAATGCAAGACTGACTTTCCTTGAAGACTTACATAACAGGAAAGACCAAGTTTAATAGGAGAATAATATATTATTATAAATATTACTATTTAATACAATAATATATTAACTAGACATTAATTTTAAGGTTATAAATAGAATTAACAATATTATGAGACTATAAGTTTTAATTAATTTGTTATAAATGCATAAAAATTGATATAAGGACCAATTGAATATTAAGGGAATGTTTTTATAGAAAACTATTGTATGATCATAAGGTTATTTTATCATACTAAATAAAATTAATAAAAATTATTGTGTTATTTTAATGTAATATAAATATTATATTCCTAATAAAATATTTTTGATATTTATCTAATATATTTTACAAATATAATTTTGGAACAGACCCAATTTCACCCATAAAACCTATATTTTTTTTAAGGCTCTTATACCACTTTTAAAATATTACTTATTTACAATTTAATTATTTGATAATTTATAAATCTTATATGTCAAAATAAAATTAAAAAGGAACATTAAAATTTTAATAGAGTAAATGCCTTTTATTTTTCTATATAGTTTCATATTTTGGGAGTAGTGTAAAATATTGATTTCTAATTCCATTTTTTTTAATATAAATTAATAAATTGTTTAAATTAAATTTTGACTTTGTTTTGATGTTTGATCATATTAATTTTTTTCATCCAATACAATAAAGCTAATTAGAATAAATTTTACATTGAATTTTAAAATAATAACATAGTAAACTAATAGAAAATTTTAATTTAGAATCCTATATTGCTATCCAATTTCTCGAATAAATGCTAAATTAATTTCTGACACTTATTTGATATGAATTTGTAAAAATGGATTCAATAATGGGATTCTTAAAATTTTTAAATTTCAAATAAGGTCAAATTAGTTCGGAAAAAAATAGTTTGTGATTGTAAATAAAAATAATTCTAACAACTGAGGAAAAAATAATCTTAAAAAAGGAATTAACCTTATACGTAAGGTCTCAAATAAAGTATATATATTTCAAAAAACAATTTAATGGAAATTTTTAGGACATTAACTATAATTTATTTATTTTGGTAGGTTTTGGTTTTCTTTTTCCTTGGTTAAAATTGGGTACACCTATCATGTGTTCAAAAACACCAACTGATTCCTTTCCTTTACCTATAAACGTTCATTACCTCTCCCCCTTCCCCACACTAATCTAACCACTTACGTTAATATTTATATATATAATAAATTTTCCAACCTACCTCCCTTCCCCATTGAGGCATTCAGTTGGCATAAATAAATCAATGGAATCCCGTTGTTGAAAATAAAAAGGAGTAACCGAAAGAAGATGCAACATCCTCCCTCATTCTCCATTATCTTATTTAAATTATACACCCCAACAATATACTAATTACATGATAAAAAATGTTTCATAAATATACCGAGATTTATTTATGCTAAGGTTTATACTTACTCTTATTGTGACTTCCCTCTAATTGGTAATGAACATACAGTTTTTGTGTATGATTAACTACCACCTCAGGAAAGCATGAATTATACTTCAAACTTTACAACCTATCATGGTAGGAATTATTATTGAATGTATTAATATATATATATATAATATATGATATTTTTTATTTATTAAGGATTTTTAAATTGTTTTTAAATCAAATCCTTGTACTTTTAATTTTTTAATATATGATATTTTCGTTTCAGGAAGTGGGGATTATCTCCTCGTCAATACTACGTGATTTATTCAAACATTACATGTAATGTGTTAAGGATAAGTATCGTAAACTTATATAATATATATATTATATAATAATTATTCTTTAATAATTATATATATACATATATATACATATATGCATCTATTTCTTACAAAATGTCAACAAAATGGAAACACCGTTATTGCGGACATACGACCTACCATCTCCTTCAAAAGTGTATTCCATTTCATTCATTCATATTATATATATTTTTAAAATAATAATATACTATATATTCATGATATTTATATCATGGGATAAATTCATGAAATCATGAAACAAGAATAAGTACCAAGGATACAATAAATTAAACAAATGTGAAAAACCAAGACAATATCACCTGAAGTGAAACCTTAACATTTAATTGTTAGTTTTTGGTTAAAATAAAGTCATAAAAACCATATATGGTGTTAGATATAAGAATATGGTTCTTTTATATATTTATAATGAACCTATAATTATTATACATGATCTGTTTGTGAGTATGACTAGAGTCGAGACATACGGAAGGAGAATTTCATCTAACTTTTTATTTTCCTTAGATTCATGCATTATTCACCACTTATTTAATCTGTATGGTGTGTATAATTACCATGAATGTATTGTATGAGTATTATTATTAAATATATGAGTATTTAAATATCAATTATATGATCATTGTTTCATTTGGTTAATGTTTCAAAATTTACGAAATTGGTAGGTGCTTTTTGTCCCAATCTGCCATCTTTGAGACACTAGTTTTGTCATGCACCAACAATATATTTTGAGGTTTATATACATATATTTAACATTTAATATCATTATATATTTCATTTAATGATATTTTAAGCTTTATTTCATTTCATTTTATTACCAAGGAAGTATGATTAAAAGGTACCATGGGGTAACGGTTTATTAAAATAATATAAATGTTTATCGAGATTGTTTATGATTGTGATTTCATAAATGAAATGTTAGGGTCCATCTATGAAGAAATATGATGAGTTTTTTTAATATCTGGTTATAAATTTTATATCCTTCAAATGGAAAGATTTTCCACTCTTTGATAAATAAAATGACCAAGATCGTATTTTATGAATTTTTGACTTTACCTCTATCTTCGGTTAGCAATATGTGTTCCTTTAAAAATAGTATTTTAAAAAATGATTCCAAAAAGATAATACAATTCTCAAATAATTTTAACAATTCATTTTAAACAAGTTTTACCTCTAAAAAATGGTTTTAAAAAATAAAATTCTTATCATTTTCATGTTGATGAACTTTTTTAACTATATACAGCGCAAAATGAATGTTTCCCATGTATTAATTTAAAAATACTTCATGACCATAATACTATTGAATATTCCATTAAAAGAGAAAAAAGTTATTTTTGGAAATACAACATTTTCCTAATATTTTTTGAGATTCATTATTTTAAAATTAGATTTCAAGGAAAATGATTTTCAAATAATTTTTTATCTTCTTTTATATTTTTTCAAGTAAAAATGTTTTCAAAATATTTTTAATATTTCTTTATATTTATTACAATAATTTTCAATGAAATGGTTTTAAATTTTTTTTCAAGATTTATTAATAATATTTCAATGTAATTATAATGAAAAAAATTTCAAAATTTTTTAACTATTATTTATATGTTTTCAAGTAAAAATGTTTCTAAAATATTTAAAATAAATTTCTATATGTTTCAAAAGAATGTTATGAGGAATGGTTTTCAAGAACAATTCATGCATTCATCATAAATGTTCAAGATGTTTTAAAAAAATGTTTTCAAAGATTACTTTAAAAGTATTCATGGTTATTTTCTGGAAAATAGTTCTCAAAATGTTTTGAATTTTAATAAAAATTATCAAAAGGGAATAGATATTTTTTTTCAAGAAATGTTTTTAAAAGAACATTCAATATTATTTCACATATAATATGAAATCTGTTGGAGCAACTTATGATTTATTTGGTAATTTTTATAAGATTACATTAATATTATTTCTATGAATGGATTTTTTTGTTGTTATGATTTTTATGAATCTCACTTCGCTTTTATTGGTTATATGTTTTTGAATCACGTTGAAATTTATAGGTTATGGTTTTAATGAAATTATTATGAAGCATTTTTCCACTTGTTATATTATTATTACAATTTTGTGATACCCATTTCATTTTAGGAGATATGGTGTGATTGTTCATGATTTTGTGAAAAATGTATGTATCATTTATTTATGATTTTGGTGGGACCTTTACACCCTATAATGAGTTGTGTAAGGATTTGTATCTCATGAAATTGAATAAGATAGTATTGTGAGTGAAACATTATTTCAAAGTTGGCCATGAGTGTGAACAATGAATACTGAGATGGTATGCAGAGTGAAATCTTGCTACTAATATAGAAATGGGAGTGAAGTATAAATACCATGATTATATAGAGTGTTAAACAATACTACTACGATGGAATTCACAGTAATGTCTTGACTAATATATAAATCATTTTATATACGTATGTGTTTCCAAAATTCAATGACTTATTCTTATGTTATTATTTCATGGATTATGGTATTTATTGACATAAGATTTATTTCCTATGCACATCTAGGAAATATCTGTGATACATGTTTATGATCTTTGATATACATGTTTTTATTGTTTAATGTTATGCTCAAATTATCATACTCCAATACTCTTGTTTATTCTCATATGTCTCCCTTGTTTATCCTTACATAGCATCTTTTCCCACCACATTTTATATTTCCTTCCCCATGTAATGAAGATATATTTCTTGTTTCATATATGTAATAGGGGTTCTATCTTAGAGAACCTAGTGGGATAACATGTGGCTCTCACATATACTAGTGTTTATATTTCCAAGTCTCCAAAGGAGGTAAACTAATAAGGTCCTTGGGCGTCAGTTTGTATAATGTTTTAAGTATTCAGAAAAGTTATGTAAATTTTTTTTTCATTAATACTAGGTCATTATACTAACCATGTCTAGTTCCCTCAACCATGATCTATCCCAACATTTCCATCTAATACATGGCCTTTACCCTAATCCAGTCCCGTAATAATGGAATATTTTCTTACACTTATTAGTAATCCTTAGAAGGGTGTGAGTACAAATAAGTAGTCCACCACCATTGGAGTGTAAAATAATATTCAGATAATAATTTTGTATGTAGTTTTGTAAATAATAAAATAAAAAAATAAGTTAAGAAATTTATGTTTATTTATTTACACATTATTTAACGACAAGTCATCTGGGATCCCAAGGCCACCAAAACACAAATAATATATCTGAATGTAATTGTTAGCATTGATAATTAATAATTTACAGCCATTATAACTGTTAATATTTTCATAATACAAGATTGAATTTTAGTTTTTTCATAAATAATTTCATAATTGAATGACCATGTTACTATTATCATTAAATAATACAAGATAATTACACAGTTACCAATCACCATTGCAAAATTAAGTTACATTCTCACCATTCATATTTTCATAATACATGGTCAAATGTCCTTATTACCATTATTTATTTCATAATTGACTAATAATATTAAAATTCATATTTCATAATACATGATTAAATGCGACTGTTACTATTAATCATTTAAAAATTTAATGCCTTTGTTATCATTCATATTTTATAATTCATGGATGAAATTCTAAGATTTATTTCACCATTTAAAATCACATTGATAAAAATATCCAAATAAAAATAATATCACTATTCCACATATATCAAAAATGTTATATGTATCACAACATCCCATTAATTAATTTACCAACTAACTAATCAAATGTAACAATTGCATAATCATATCATTCCTTAAATTAATTCAACAATTAATTAATTACATCTATCCTATTAATTAACTAAAATATAAATTAATAAAATTCATTAAATAAATTAATTAGACAATTAAATAATCATATACATTAATCTCAACATCCTAACAATTAATTAAAAAATTAATTGTTCAATTCCCAGTCTCAATGACATATAATTAATTAAATATTTAATCATTCACATTAATAATTAAAATTTCTCCAAAACTATTTCAATAATTAATTACACAAATACATCAATTTTTATATAATTTAATTAATTAAAAAATAATTGATTCGTGATTCAAAATTCCTTAATTAGTTAATTCACCACAATAATGAATTGAAATAGAAAACTGAATCGATAAACAAACCCTAGATATTTTACAATTCTATACTCATAATGGAAATGAATACTATGTGATTTTAATTCTTCGAACCCAAATTGAATTATTTAATGAAAAATCACCCAATGTAAATCCCAAATTTTACATGGATCAATCATGATCAGGACGAAGAACACAATGTAGATTTGGAACATAATTCCTTGACAATGTTAAACAAGATCGCTTAAATATAGATCTATACCCAACAAGCCATGTAATAGATTAAAAAATATGTATCTAAAAAAATAGAATATAAAACCCACCTAAATAATGGTAGAATAATGGGTGAGAGATGATTTACTAATTCGGAAGATACCACACACCCAAAGAGATGCAGAGCTGCCAAATATGCTTTAAATTAACGAGAACAGATGTTGGTGATCCCAAGAATCCCATAGAGAGGCACTTGAATCATTATAAATCAATTATGGGATGAGAAATGTCATTATAAGCTTGAATATGAGGGTTTTGGAAATTTTTAATAAAATAATCTAGATTAAAATATTGTATGCACAATTTTATGCTCGGGATGCATGATTTCCCCTAAATGTGAACCTTAACCATGTACCTCCTCACAGGGGGGTGGGGGTTTTCATGGTTTCACCTTTTAGGGTCCAAAAATTTAAAGACCATGTTTCGGAAATCTGAATTACATTTATTTGGGTTCACACGGTATTATGATCTATAGTGCATAGTTTGGGAAAACCAAGCACTAACGAGAAATTGCCCTATTTCTTCCATTTTTCATAAATTTTAACCCATTAAACTAAATTTAAAACCCAAATTAAATGTAATAAATAGACGGAAAATGTTAATTGATAAACGAGTGTCAGACATTTCCAGAGGACTGGTTTTTACATCCCCAATCATACATTATCCAAAAAATGTCAGGTTATCACTAAACCAGATTTCATTATAATTATTATCATTAAATGTGTTTTTTTCAAATCCATAATTATAAAACTACAATAGATCAATCATTAAATGTTGATTGTTTTTATAAATTTAATACCATTAATATATCACTTATAAAATAGAATCCTAGAATCTGTATTATAAGAACTTCAATCATCCCACTTCCTACAAAAACAATTATCTTGGCTTCATCATCTTAAACCGTGATACCTCATTTAAAAAATATAGAAAATGGAAAATTTATTTAGATATATCAACTGCAATATAATCATTATTCTTGAATTTAAGTAATTAAATATGTGTAAAGCATCTTGTACCATTAATGTGTCATTCATTGTCTCTTTATCAATATTGGTAAAACCATTACTCGTACAACATTGATGATTCAGTTATATATCATTCCCACTATGAACATGATTCATGTAATTCCCAAATTTTCAATATTTAATAAATTCAAATATTAAGGATAACATAGTTATGAAATTATTCTCAGCCTTTACTTTAACAGAATATGTCATATTTCATCAATAAATACATACATCTATAAATTCATTTCCACATTGAAAACAAGTCCTTGATCATCTAATCTATTCAATTGAAAAATTGTTCCTAAATTCAATATATGTTTTTGAGGATTCCCCTTTTCCATATGGTTTTTATGAAACTCCATATTTCTCTTATATGGTAAATTAGTAAACTCAACAATCATGTGACTATTAATTATATAAAGAGATTGATGAAAAAGTATAATCAAAATATTTTTTACTAAAATTGCTATTTCAATTATTTACTCATGAGGATAATCATTCCATTGACCACAAAATTCAAAATTACATCTATTATTTTGGATTGTATCAATAGAATTAAACAGAAAGTCATAATGTGAGAAAAAATAATAAATGTGGGAAACAACATTGTCATGAGAAATTATTTAACTATTGTCTAAATTATGAATCTTTATTCTATAAATCCTTAGGTCTATCCTAATAAATTCATGATCATTACTAAAAAATAGTATTGTCTCTCATTTAAATAATTATTCATTAGGATAATACTAAATGATTATCATCATTGTTTATAATGGATTACTTAACCTTTCTCTGATAACAACAATTTTGACCCATGATTTTAATACAATGATATAACATTTCTATAGAGATGTATGCATTTCATTACATAATAACAGGCATTAGAATCTTATATTTATAGTTCAGGTAGAAACATGGAAATATAAACAACTAATTCTAAAATGATCTACATTGTCTCATACAAAGTACAACATTACACATACCCTTTTAAGATATATCATACATTGTACTTTTCTTCATATCATGATTAAAATAAACATAAGAAAGGGTTTGATATGATGATCATTATAGTTATTTAAGTGATATATCAATGATCAATTGAGAATAACACAATTATATGGGTATGAGAACATGATCATAACAATTGATAATCATACCCTTCATATCACAGTTTAATGGGTTTAAACCATAAATTTTCATTTTAGTTATGGTTAACATCAAATTCTATAATTGTGAACAAAGATCCTTAGTAAACATGGTTAACTCCCAATTATATTTAATTTTATCTCATTGGATATCAATCTCTACCCAAAGGAATGTAGGGAGTTATCGGTCTCTGTAGTATCATAATGAAAATCATTCATACATGTTCCAAATGATCAAAAATATTTAACTGTATTATATCTAATGAAAAAATGGGGCTCAGAAATATATACTTACTACATTATGTGGGGAATATTAATATTATTCATACAATTTTCATCATTTCATTATATTATAAATGATTTATAAAAATAGTTTTCAGGGATGATATTTCATCTTATTCATAAAAAATAATGAGAAAGAGTATGTATGGTATCCATATATCATATATATAGAAAATTATATGTGAAATATATGTTTTTGTCTCTGAAAAATTGAATTACCCATTAATGATCATTAAAATTGTTTTGAGAAAAATAAAAGTTATCATTTGAAGCCAAATATGTATGAAATTGTAAAAATATAAATGTAAAATTATTATTTGAAAAAATCAATTTTAACATTTAATCTAATAATAAAATAGAAATTGAAATGTGATAATGAGAAATGCATGTCATGTTGTTTTTGTTTAAAAATTCATTCAATGCATACCTTTTTTTTAAAATTCATAATTAGCCTAATTTGAAAATGAAAAAAAAATTTATTTCAAACCATTAACTAAAAAGGTAAAAAAATATCAAAATAACTTTATAAAATAATAATATAGTATTAAAATTATTCATTAAAACATTTTTAGAAATTATGGATATAAAATAAATGGTTTCCCATCAAAGAGTGAAATGAAGTGGAATTTACAAAAAACGTATTTTGAGTTTCTAAATTAGCAAATATATAGAAAATATAATGAAAAAATTTATTTCCAAAAGAATTATCGATTTTTAAAATTTATGAGATTATTGAGAGGATTTAATATGATTTAAATATCATAAAATATTTATTATGAATCCAACAAAATAATAAGACTGAAACATAAAACCCTTACCTATATAGAAACATTTGAATTATAAGACCCCTGAAAGAAATAAACATAGATATATAAGTAAATTTAAATTAATCTTATTATTGGAATAATTCATAAAATTAATTGGTATTATATAAACCATATAGGGGAAACAACTTTTTAATATGACATGTGTCCCACAGAAATAAAATTTCGATGAAAATCCCTTAGAACATTGGTAACATTAGATCGATAAGACTTGTAACTGGATAACATAATTTTGAATATTAAATATAAATTATATAATGATAAAAAAGATGTAACATGTCTAAGGGTTTTTATATACACAACAGAAGAGAAATTAGTTGTAAATATTGCTTAAGTCTCCTAGAAATCAAAGTGACACAAGAAATTCCTTTCTTTTTGCCTAATATTCTTTGTATATGTTGGAATTCCCAATATAAAAAAATATATTAATTATAAATCAATTAAAAATAGATAAAAATATAAATAATAATATATACTATTTACTTATAAACTATTATCACCAATTTGATAACCATTATATATTAAAATCACAATTCTATTTGATATTTGTTTTGTTGTTCACATTTTTCTTAGTTTTATAATTATTTTTATTCTATTTTGATCATTTTACGATCATATCAAAAAAAATTAATAATAATTTTATTATCATATATATTAATTATATCCATTTTTAGAGTGATTAAAATTTAATATAAAGAAAAATGAATTAAACTGTTCATGGAGATGGTTGGTTGTACGTACGTGTGAATGTGGTTTCCTTTTTCAGAATGAGGAATAAAAGTAAGGTAAATAATAAATTAACATTAATAAATTTTCATTATATAATATATATCATATATATTAAATTAATACACCTATATTACATTTCATTCAATACCATCATGAAAAATGACTCGTATCAATTCATCGTGGTGGTAGTCTTCACTTACACAAGATCAACATTATCATTTTTTCATGGTTCGTTTGGTAAGTAGTTTAGCGTAATATTAAAAGTAAATATGAATTATTATGTCTAAAATACTATATAATCCTAAAACCTACATAATACCAATCCATAAAATATGATGATTAAAAAATTAATTGTATCGCTACATGGAGATATTCTGTTGAATGTAAGTATGAGAGATAATTTAACATCCCTTTTGATGGTTAGGGGGTTGTATAATACTGTTATAATTATAATAATAAAATTAAATAGTATTTTGTATACTCAGTTTCAGAATTTATGATAAATTATTTCAATTTAAAGGAGTTATAGAAGAGTATAAAAGAAATATATTGGTTAAGAAGATTGCTAATTATTTGAAACTACTCCTTTAGATATACCCTAATTGGAATCTGGGGTTTTCTTTTGACAGAAACATAACCCGTAGAATATTTTTAGGGAATTTTAGAACCTAAATTTTTATTGTTTGGTCAATATATAATTATAAAAGTGGTGTAAATACATAAGGGATGACATTCTATATTAGAATTGAGGTGAAGGGAATTATTGAATCCCTCAAAAGATTAAATTATAATAAATTCATTCCCAATAAAAATGTATCCAAAAGAATAAGTATTAAAGGGTAATTTTTTAAAGGTTATTAATATTCTTATAAAAATGAATTTGGAACACATTATGGGTCATTTAAACCCTTATAATTTTGACTAACCCATCTATAATAAAACATAATTTTAACTATGGAAAGAAAATTTTCAACACTAATGGGTTGTAATTTTTATGTATAAATGTAAATATTTGCCCAAAAATGATAATGTAATGAAATTTTTGGCGTTATAATATCATCTTTTCCTTATTTAATTATTTTTAATATTTCTTATAATTTCAAAAAATATTACTGTGATAATATCTAATTAATATGTATTTTGACACTATTCGTTTAATTTGAATTAAATGGAATAAAAAAATCTAATTGGAAAATAATATTTTAACCTAACATTAATATGTCATATAAATCTATTTAATTCATGATGTACAATAAGTTAATCCAGTTATACAACATTTATGATCATAAAAATCATTTCTTTTTAATTGAATTAAATAAATATGTTTTGGAATTGTGTAATAATATACGATAATTATATAATACATTGAAATTTAAAATTAAGTACAAAAATATATATAATTTCCTTATTAAAAAATATTAATTTAATATTCATTCATATCTAGTTAATATAATTATGTGAACACAGAATGTATATCTAATACTAATAGTGTGACATTTTTTAAGATTATTTTATTTAAATAATATATAAGTATTTTTTAAGGGCATGTTCCTCTTAATAAGATCAATTTTAAGAATAATGTTTTAATATTTTCATTCCATTAATCCAGTAATAATTATAATGACAAATAATGGCCTTATAACTCTGTTTTATCCATGATTATCCTCAATTACCCTTTATGAACGACATAAATTTTACCACCGTTATTATGCATATTGCTGAAAAAATAATGTGGCCTATTTTTCAAATTTGAACTAATTAAATCCAAATTTGAAATTAATTGAATATAAATTTATACATATATGTGCAAGTGACTAATATAAACAGAAACATGTATTATATGTGAAACCAGTTTATTAAAAAACTGATTATAATTACTAGACGTGGTTAAATCTTATAGTGTTATTAGGAAAATATTAATTTAATTTCAAAACATATTACCGAATTCATAATAGAGAAATTTAATTAAATGTTTTCACCAATTTTGATTAATTTAAATTATTTATACAAACCAAATTTCCCACATAATTTTTTTTTTCTAGATAAACTTTTTATGTAAATTTTTCTAACAATAAATTCAATCATATAGATTAATCAACTGAAATTCTGTTGATTTATTAAATTATAATATATAAAATTTAAATTATGTATCATTTTAGAAAAAATATTAAAATATTTCATTCTCCCAAAATAAATATTGTTTTCATTTATAAATTCATTATTTTTCAATATTCACATGAAGATAAATCTTTTTGGAGAAATTTTTGAAATTAACCCTATGATGTTTTTGAAATGATGTTTTAAAAAATTTAGTTAGTTTTATGAAATAAAGTTTTTTAAATATTTTTAAAAATTATATAATTGTTTTTCAAAAAGATTAATAAAAATCTTTTTTGAGGAAATATTTATTTTAAAAGTAATATGATTTTTCTAAAAAATAAAAGATTGGTATACTAAGAATTAATTTATAAATTTATAATGTGTATGAAATCATTATATATTTAATATTTTACATAACCTTTTTCACACCAATAGTTTCAATAGCTAGGTTATAAAGGTCATATAATTATATTTTAATAATATATCACTATTCGTTATAACTCAATATTTTATGTAACAAATTCTATTGATGAAATAAATGTAGATATATGTAATTATTTTAAATAATATAGGGTATTACAAAAATAATTTCAGATATCCTAGATAGTCTAGTTTCTATTCCTGGATATTCACTAATGATCCTAAAAGTCCCCTTAGTTACCTATATGATCAAAAAAAATTAATTATCAAAGAGAAAAAATAAGGATTAATAGACATACCAGCAATAAGATCTCCAGTAGAAATACTATACATCTTCCCAAATTCAAATAAATAAATAGAGGTATAACTGACTCCATGATTCTAGTCTCACAGAGTAAATATTTTATGCCAAGGTGAATAATTCTCCTCTAAAATTATATACCATTTGCTAGAGCCTTATGTAATATACACAAACCCACAAAGTTCATATTTACTTGTATAGACTCTTACCAAATATGTAAATCCAAATAATCATATATATTTTTTCTATGGATAGCGATATAATATTTAGTAGTTGAAAAAACACCAGAATGAGGGGGAGTAAAAAAACAATGATCATGATCGTCAATCATGTTAATGATATAAAATAAGAACTAATATCTATCTTCATGGAAATAATAAATATTAACTGTGTAATAACCACGCTTAATAATATAATGTTAATTTTTTAAATGAAAATTCTATTTATATAATTTTATTTTACCAATAACTTTTGTTTCATGCACTATCGAGTTTAAACAAATAACGATACAAAATTAAAATATTATTTTTTAAATGTGATCATTTTAACCATGAGAAAACAAATTTGAGTAATAGTGATAATAGATGATTTATGAAACAAATATAATGTTCCTATATTATATAAATTAAATGATAAATTCTTCTTAAAGAACTACTCATTTTTTTTTGTTATTCATTAAAAATATGTTTTCTAATTTTTTTTTTATTTTTTAAGTGTAAATATTGAAATAAATTTATTAAAGTTTATGTATATTAATTTTGAAAGATAATTTAAAATTTTTAATTCGTCATACAAAATTTTTCGTTGGATTTGTTTTTGATATTTTTCTGAAAAGATTAATTTTTCAATGATAAGTGAAAAATATCAATTTTTACAAAACAATCATTTTTATTATATTTAGAAGTCAACTTATGATTAGAATTTAATATCAAATTAATATAATTTTAACTTTTTTGTATCATATAATTAATTAAATATTAATAAATATTATATTTAATTTTTGTGAAGGTATTTTTTTGTGCATAAAAACACATTTTTGATGAAAACTGTTTTTCATTACATATTTTTGGGATTACTTTTAAATTAATTTCAACAATTTTTTTCAGTCAAATATCTAAAAATTGATTCCATATTTGTTAGTCACTCGGTAATTTTTTCACAAATATTCCCTTCTTTATTTTATCAATTTGAATAGAAATCAATTGTAAATTTATTTCCATAGAAAATGAATTTTTTTAAATCTATGATTAAAATAAAATGATATGGACCATTAAATGGACCCAATATTGGAAAAAAATTTATTGGATGAGTTAATTTCATTATAATCAACCTTTTTTAGGATATGTGACAATTTTAATCCATTTTGAATGAGATTAATACTATCATTTTATTTTATTTGAAGAAAAGTCAGACATGCCACACTAATATTTTATTTAATATATTATTATGAATAATGGATGAAAATGATATATTCAATTGTAAGTAGTATTTTGAAAGATAAAATATTTATCTTTATCCAGGTAATTTATTATTTTGTATTTTAATATTTATCGTCTATTCTTATATAAAGATGATGTAGTAATTATGAAATTAAAAGAAAAATAAAATAAATGAAATTATAAATACTAAATGTACTTTAATTTGTGATGATTAATGAAATAAAAAACAAATTAGTTGACCATGAATATTCGGGGATGTTTGAAAATATAATTTTTTAATTATATGCAATGTCTTGATTTTATGAAGGTTAATGTAATTAATAGATAAAAAATTTACAACAATGATATTTTATAAAAATAATTTATTTTTAAAATGTTTTAAAAAATTCAATAATGAAATTGGGATATTATATGGTATAAAATTTTACCCATCATAAACTTATTAGTCAGTAGTTACATTATATTTAATCATTAACCTATGATGTTAAAATTGGTTAATTAAGGGGTTAAACAAAAAGTTAAAGCTTAAAATAGAACTGAATCCTATTAAAATAATAATTTCTATGTTATTTAAAGAACATCTTACCCATATATCGAATTAATGACAATTTGGTAGAATTTTTCATTATAGTAGTCTTAATATATTTTATATTTTATTTTAATAACAAAAGTATCATTGTCATCAATTATAAAAGGGAACTACATCCCTCAACTCATTACACCATATTGATCCTTCTATCACAAACATAAAATAAAAAATAATATTATCAGTTTTCTTTTTTAAAACATTATAGGTTCTGACCCTTCGATAATACCAATCTAATAACCCATTATAAGATATATAAAGGGTTCCATTCAATTAAGAGATAATCTCCAAACATATATATTTATTTTTACATTTTTATATTCCACCAATAATTATATGATATTTGTTAGAAAATAATAACTTCAGTATCATACCTATTTTTATATGTTATTATTATAATTAAAACACCACCCCACACCATCATTCCTATCATTCAATTAATGAAATTATTTCTTGTGTGAATGTATGGTTTATCATCTCTATGTAGTGATATAATTAATTTTTACAAACAATATTTTATATAATGGTGTTTTGAAATGAATAATTTTTATATAATATATATATTTATATAACAATTATTTTTCTTGAATGATAATATCATATAAACATTTTTACATTCCAGACACATGGGATATGATAATTTCACTCATTTTTTCATGTGCACTACAACCTTCATGAATCAATGTGATCAATTATTCATTTATAGATTAATTATATGGATTAAATGATGAATTTTTTGAATAAATATTATATATATGATATTAAAATTATTCTTCAAAAGGTAATTTTTATTTTTCTTTCTTTTTTCAAATCCATCAATATATAAAAAAATGTTCATGAAAACCTATGACATATCATAACTATGAACAATGTGACTCATTTATCTATAGGTGATTTTTATGAATTATTTGAAATATGTATCTAAAAAAGTTATTTTATGTATATATCATGATTAATATTATTTAACTGATGGAATTTTGATCAATGTATAATTTTTAGGAATGCCAAACTAAAACAAATCTTGTTAAATGATTCAGTTATATCCGAGAACTATGATGATAATAATTTTTCTTAATAAAATAGTGATAATATGTAATGGTATTATAAATATAAAAAGGATCATATATTATATTTACAAAAGAAAATATTTTCAATACATGATGAATAAATGTGAATGAGGATATTCTGGAATTGTGGTAAGGGATTTTCATTTTACATTCATTTTTCGTAACACAATCCTTATATTCCACTTGATAATTTTATTTGTTTTATATAATACCCATAAAGGTATTTTATTATAATTATGATTAAATATATGAATACTTACATATATATATATATGTAATTTAACTTCCTTTGTAAGTCTTACAATTTAAATTTTCCCAAAGCAATATGGGTTTATATTACAATATTATGATTATTTGGATTGTTAATATTTATATTAATTTGGGAAAATATATATTATATGTTTATTCTTAGTTAAAATGGTCTTAAAATTATTTTACTATTTTACTAAATTTTTTTATATTTATTTTACCAATGCATCATTTTTTTGAAATTTTTTTGTGATGATCATTATGTTGTTTTCCAAATTAGGTACTAATTGAAAATTAAAAATATATATATATGGAATATTTTTTATGCTATAAATGTTCACATGATTTTCAATACATAATGATAAATCAATAATTTAAATATAAATTTACAACATTACATTTTTACTTTCAATGAAAATGATTTCATTTATAGGATGACAGATTTTTAGAAGAGTGGTAATTTTAAATGTTGAATTTTATTTACCTAAAAAATTATTCCATGTGAAAATTACAAAAAAACGTCCATAAAATTTGAAAACAATTTATGATAAATAATATTTTCATATAATACGATCAATGGATTAAATCCTTATTATTCTTCAACATATTTATATGTATTATTACATGATGTTTATGAAACTTATTACCTTTTCCATCGGTTATACATTCATGATATTCTTGTGAATCGCATATTTTTAATTGAGTGATGACACAATGAATATTTTATGAAAATTATTGATACTTATTTATGTTTTAATTTATCTGAATGTAGGGTCCAATTTATCCTTGCAATGCATTGGGTAAAGATGGATAACTGATTCGGTAAATTTTTTATTCATGAACATGATTTCATGTTTAAAATTTAATGTGTTAACTTTATTTTCATGTAAATTATCTTATACATAGACCAATATTTATAATCAATGATTAAATTTATGGACCAAGATAATCATGTCCATAAGATCATGCATGGTTACCATTTAATTTCCATGAGTTTATGTGATTCTTTGATATCATGTCGTTAACTAAATTAGTTAACCTATTTTTTTTTATAGTTGGTCACAAATTTGTAAGTTTATTTTTTTTTTGTAAGAATTCCACAACTTATAAAAATGTTATTCCCTTATGTAACATGTTATTTTAACGTTTTTTAATTCATGTGTTATCATCTTCAAATATTTATTACATGAATGAAAGTTTAGATCTAGGATATAAAAGATGTATCTTTAAAATGATACTATCATTTTCTCATACCTTTACGCTCATGTTATGATTGTTTTTTTCATTGATATTTTCTCATTTTAACCTTCACTAAGAATCTAATATCACCCTTTATTATGTTTTCTTTCCCCATGTTGGGAATAATAGTTTTAGGAATTATTTATCTAAGATGCTTGAAAGTCATTAAATGCTAATAGGAGATGATATAGATCATTTATGAACATATTTTTTGCCTTTCTATGTTTTTAATGGTACTATACATATTCAATTATGGAATAGATATGAATTTTATATAATAAATATGTATCTTCATAGTTGTAGCATAAATTTATGAGAAATCATGGTCACTATATTTTGTATCAGAGTAGCATTTAATGAACCATTGGAATCTATTATTAGAAAAACATAGTGATAGCCCTAGATATAAGTCTATGTATATGATAAAATATTGAGGTATTGGTAATGATCATGAATAACTAGGGATAAACCTAAGGTGTTACTCCACATTGTGTCTTGATTTTTAAAGCTATTAAATTTATCTTCCTGATTATATGGTTTCCCAACAT
Organism: Viscum album; assembly: GCA_963277665.1. NCBI lineage: Eukaryota > Viridiplantae > Streptophyta > Magnoliopsida > Santalales > Viscaceae > Viscum > Viscum album. Next base: position 260,676,292 of record OY728121.1, on the reverse strand, counting down.
AATTATTGTTTCTTACAATATGATATTTGATTTTAGTAAATGGATGGAACATAATATATTAATTTTGTTTTTGAATGTGATGGTCTATGAAATAATTATTTATATGTGAAAACAATTTATATAAGATTTAGAATGAAAAAAATTTGATTATACAAAATCATATATCTCCATCTATGAATAACGATACCACCCATGGTTAGTTCCCAGACACACCTAATTAGAGAAAATGGACTTTCATAGAGAACATTGAAGAATGAGGATTAAATTTCTATCTTTTATATAAATATTGAACAATAACTCAATTTAATGTATTATAGGAACATGAAAATTATTAGAGCGTGGAAAACATGGACTCAAATCATGAAATTGAAGAGGAAAATGGGAATTTATGTTAATGAAATAGTAAGTAATAATGGACTCTCTAAGGTATTCTCAATGGATGAATGATTTTAATGTATAATGTAATGCCACTATGAAAGTCGATGTCTCATGGGGAAATCTCATGAAAATAATGCTTTTATCCTTGAACATGAAGAGTTTATAAGTGATATATAAAAGGAATATTCTATTTTAATTATTTTTCGTATTTTAATATTATGATTATTTATTAAATTGAAGTTGATGTATCTTAAAAAATTATTTCTATTTCATATTTTATTAAATAAGTATTGAGGAATAATATAATGAATCATATTTAATAATTTATTTAGGAAGTTCGATGATTGATTTTTTTTGTATTTGGAATCACGATATATATTATATAAGATTCACACTAATGATATTGTAGTTATAAAAATCAGGAATCGTCTAAGTGATTTTTCGGTAGTGGGTTTTTATAATCGATTTAAAAACATATGTTTGATGATAATAATAACCATGGCAAGTGATTTAGTGTTATGGTTTTATATTTGTAGAACACTTGTTTAAGAGATAGATAAATATTAATATGTGTCTCAGGTTGAGTAAATAATGTATAATTTATATGATGATATGATTGAAATTAATTATGAAAATTGGATAAAATTGATGACCTTGTAATTTTATAGCGATTTTAGGACAATTTGATCATGGATACAAATATTTCTTATTAGATTTATGTAATTTATCCTATATTTTATGATTTTAACCGAGGAATAAGGATTATTTTATCTATAGAAAGCATGCATGTTTTCATTTATGATTTAAGGTAATTATACTTATTTACATGTTTTAGATGAATATATGACGAAGGTGTTAAATATTATATATGGGACAGTTAGAGTTACTTTCGTGGATTAATTTTATGTTGATCATGGAATAGATGTGACCCTATTTGTTAATCTAGTAATTTTATTTTTAAACATATTTTGGAGGGGGTTTTATTAACAACATATGTAATGGATTATGTTAATCATTGTGAATTATTGTTGATATTTTAGACATTAATCAATATTGGATATCATATGAGCACCATTTTGGGTTTTGGTTAATATCTAAAGACATGAGGTGTATCTTGTTATCTATTTTTGTATTTTTTATATCTATTATAATCTTCTCATATTGGTTCTTGTTGGGTTTTTTATGAACATTATAGGATCATTTTCAATGTTTGATAACCCAAACATAAGAAGATGTAGGATTGATGATAAACACATAAACAAACTATTAATAAATTGTACATTGAAATCCCCAATAGAATAAGTCTTATTATTTCTCAACAAGTGATAATTATTAATGAAGATCGTGACGTTGTGAACAAAATCACTCTACTAAAGGGGGGTACAATGAAAAATATATCAGGGACTGTATTGCAATGATTCATTAATACTAAATGGGCCATAGAGCCTTTATTTGAGATGATAGAAAATAGTGTTGGAGAAGGAGTGAAATGAGAGGCTTTCATATAGTCTATATTTTTACAATAGGAAGGATGATATCCACTCATATATCTGTCAATGAAATAATTGATGAAATTAAACACATCAGTAATTTCAATTTATCTATATACATTTATTCCAATAATTAATTTAAACCTATTTAATGACTATCCAAGATAATCAATCCATTCATTACATATTTTATCTTCTAATAAATCCATTCTGGGAAAATAAATATATTTCAAATACATATTTATTATCTCATGTATTTAATACATGCCATATAATTTGTTCATCAAATTCCAGCAAAAAAATTATAAACTCTATTTTATATAATATTAAATATATATTAGTACATATCTACAAATGTAGAAATCAAAATAAAATCATATATAAACATTATTCATAGCTTCATAACTCTTTTTGAATTTATCCAAACACTATTAGATTCATCCTCACATCAATATATCTTTTTTATGCCAACATTTTTCTTTTGTTTTAACCATTCTCAAGAGACTATTGGTGTGATCTTAAATTCAATTTTAGTATAGAAGAAAATATGAAATCAATATTTCAAATATATATGTAATGAGCAGGCTCTATGAATGCATCATTGATACTCAATATGATAAGGGATCTGGTGTGATATCCATCAATCATAGTCAAATAATTGTAGGATCCTTTCCTTGACAATATGTATCATATACACCATATGTATTGAATATAATCCCTTTTTACATAACATAGAGGGACTACTACACATAGAACAATTCAATCTAGTATTGGCCCCTTATAATTTTGTTGATTCTCTAAAAAGGACTGACCATGTGGATGAATACATCACATGCCATTTATTTATCTTATAAAAAAAATCACATGTCACTTATCCATGTTGAGTAACACATAATATAATAACAAACTATGACAGGCCATCAATTTACATACTATAATTTAAACATGGGTAGATGTATTCTCTGTACATACAAGTGTATTAATCCCATCTTGATTACACTCCAACTGAAGACATGATCAATAATATACCGAACCACATTTTTATTGCCTATATTGATATATTGACTTACATAAGTATGTTATAATAGTATGATTTCATAAATTATTTGTATCTCTCCAAAAATAGGTATGAAGGATTGATAATAAGTATACACCTTTCTATATATCTATGATCATAATACATTCCATGAAATATACATTAGTAGTCCAGACCATGTAATAAACCTTAACATATTACATCATGAATATAGTCTTAATTATCACATATACAGCCCTATGAGATGGTTTGAATAATCTATTCGATATATCATTTTCATATTATCACAACCCATTATACTCTATGATGATCATCAGTTAGGGACAACACAATGTTTGTACATTTATGGGATATTTATCATATGATAGTTTGTGTAAAATATTTTACAGCACCCATGAATGGAAAATATATAGAGATTTACTTTATTATAATGACACGGTAGATTAATATCTATTAAAACCAATCTATTATAGTGATAAAATATTAAACTTATCTAGTTGTTACTATAATAGGTTAATTTTCCATTAATTACATCCATATGAAATTTATGCAACATCACTACGTGACCATATGATAAAATACTCTAATTAACCATTTGTTGATTGAAATTTATGAATGAATATAATTTTAATAATTGTGAGACATATCAATCAAATTCCTTAAATTTAACACCATAAAAAATATCCAAACTCTGTAACTTCATAACATCAAATGATATAATGTAAAATTTCATTTTACATACCGAACTATTTCTATGAAAATCTTCGTTATATTTGGGATCTTTTCCATTAATCATTTTCATTGAAATAATTTTTAAATAACATAAATATTTGATTTATCACATTAAATGAACATCCTAAACTATTTTAGGAAAAATTTACACCAACATTGTTATGCTAACTCATGTAACTATTTACAATTTTTCTTTACTATAATACCCAAAACACAATTGTGATAATGTTATAATCAATTTATTATAGTAAAAATATGTAACCATTTTCATTTCTCTTTACCAATATTTCCTTGAAAATTTAGGGTATAATTTTAAATTCACTATTTGATTAAATTGGAATAATATTGATATTTATTTTATCATAAAAAAATATGTAACTATTTAAAAATTATGTTACATCCACATATCATAACTCTATGATATATTCTGTGAAAAATCACTCATTCCCATATAATAAAAATATTTTATATTTTAACATTGAACTTATAAATAGTTATAAATACTCCCTTTAGCCAGTTACGCATCATTTTCCCTTCAGAATAAATTTCTGAGAATATGTAAAAATTAATTAGCCTTTTATGAAATAATGTTTTTTCATTTTTCATAGAAATATTTGAAAAATAAAAAATTAAATCCATATAATATGTGGTGTTCAACTTATTTAGAGCATTTAATTTATTTTTTTTTGGAAAATATAACATCAATGTATAATGGTTACACATTCAATAAATTTTATAAAAATATATAGGTAATCTATTTTATCCTATATAATAAATTTTTTATGATATACTGCCAATACATATAATAGAAATATAATGTTTCATAAACCATGGATATACATTTAATCATCTAAAAATATAAATTTTTTATTGATAAATCCATCTTATCTTATATAATATGTGAGATGATGATAAAGTTAATTTACACAGATTCATCTAAGATTGACATAATCCTTTAAATTAAAAATCTCGTTTTAGTAACTATTTACTTCATCTCATGAATATAAACTTCACACTGATTAATTATTCCATTTATTTTGAATTCATTTTTATTTTCAACACATTTTCAAAAATGAATTCGATATACCATACTCTTAAAAAAAATAGAAGAATCAATTTTTATAAAATAAATATATAATATGGACATTCCAATGAGTTTTTTAGACAATATCATATAAATAAGAGATAATCCAAACCTATTGAATTATTATTATACATTTCCTAAAATACCCTGGTTTTAATGAATTATATGTGCTTCTTGAAGAAGCATTATTGACCATTTTACCTTTTTATTTTCTATTTTTATTTATCTATTGTTCAAACCTGTATAGTGAATATAGTATCACCACCCAAAAATCACATAATCATATCATCCATTATCAACACTTTTAGAATAGCATGTAATAATTTTTAATTGAATTAAATAATATTTTCAAAACATCTTAATAATGGAACTAGGATAAATTATGTAACCAAAACAATCCATTTTATTATACTATTTTATGATATTTATTGAATTGAACATTATATAAAACGTGTGAAACAACACCCATCATTATATGTTTAGAAAATAGTGTTTTATAATCTATAATCAAAGTCTAGAAAATATATTGTACACATTTTATGATGGGTTTATACAATCTAGAAATGCCAAATTTATCAATGTAGAAACTCTATTCCCCAATTAATTAAAAAAAATCTAGGATTCACTTCTTTTCATATATCTGACGTTCAATATATTTATAATACATTTTAAAACATACACATATATCATATATCTATAAAAACAATAGAATTTACTATTATAACATATTGATTTTTATTAAATATTTTAGTATCACTATGTAATTAATATATCAAAATATATTAATTTCATTTGACATAAAAAAGATATTGAGTATATCCAACTATAAATTATTTATGTAAATAATAATATCTAGTACATGAGTGGAGACTATGATATTGTTATTAATTTGGAATCCAGTTCCATTGAAACCTAAAAAATCATTCCATAATTCTATAACAATATTTATTTTCTCCTTGAATAACATACATACTTAGATACTAATGAAGGCACTGTTATGAAACATCCAATATATATTTTACTCAAAAATATTTCCTAATTTACCATTCTGAGGATTTTTGTAATTTCATTTCAAATTTTCAAGGATGAATATAATGTTTAGTTTGATGGAAATTAAACCCTTATCTACAAAAAAAATTAATGGGATTCAAATCATGTATTATATGTTTTATTTAAATATTTTTAATGATATTAAACCAATAAAAAATTATGATATCCCCATATATCATATCCATTTACAAATCCAATATCCATATTTCCCATTGTTCTAGGACTCTTTAGCATTAATCTCATTATAACTCTATTTATGTAGAGAATCATCATAAATCAAATATTTGTGAGTTCTTAGATTTTTGAGTGGATAAAACTTAATTCAAATACAACATAATGATTCACTCCAATCTATTCCACATGTAATGTAATCCTATTATGGTGTCCTCACTAGAGTAACCCAATGAAAGTGACAAAAGATATTAAAGGATGATTTTAGGTCATCCACTCTTAGCATAAACTAACCCAAAAATAATCTAGATCCACTAATTTTTTCATACATGACACAAGATACTCTGGATGCATCCAACATTAATATAAGCTACTATGTATGACGAATGAGGACAAGAAAATTGTTTCCTTGAAAGAAATCCCACACATAGTATTTATGGGCATACGTATTATTGTAGTACCAAATTATTATAAATAACATTAAAATTAAAATCTTAAGTATTAAATAATATGTTTCAATTATAATCCCATATCATGTTATTATTATATTTATTCATTAATCTTGTGATTTATTTTTTGATTTCCGATTTGAACCACCAAATTAAGATGTTCTCATAAAATTATTTTTTAACATGTTACACAAAGAAAATCTCTCTATTAATCTCCTAAAAATATAATTCAAATATATTCATACATATCCAAACCCATCACATGCACATGGAATATAAAAACATCGGGTAATGGAATAGTGTTATATAATACAAATAAAATACGCCTGAGTAATCCCTAAGAAACATAATAGATAACCCATTCACTTTTATATCCATGGAATGCCTCTTGGAATGCAGGTTTTCCGACCCTGTGTCCATCTACCTACAAATACTTTACTGTTAAAGGAATTCAATTCATGGGAACACTAACACCTAATATTCATAAAATATTCCCAAAAATTACTCTTATTCTTATAAAAAATTTACAAACCATAGTCATGGGAGGTGAAAATTGTATTTTATTATATCGAACATAGAATGATATGAAAAGATCTAGGATAGAATAAATTTATCGTATAAATTTATTCATATAGTCATTTATGATATAAAAAAATTATAAATTTGAATAAAACATCGATGAAAATTTTTAATAAATGAATAATTCATAGATTTAAACATGATATAAACATTAGTGGAAAATTTAATTACGTAAATCTAATTATAAAATAACTGGATAATCTCACCTTTGACATAATTTACATTCTATAATATTGAATATAAACTCTTTATTTTTTTTAATTACGAATGGTTTCATATTTATCATAATATAAAATTTTCCTTTTTACATATATTAAATAATATGTAATATATAATACTAGTAATGATATTTATTTTATGTAAACCTTGTATTAAATCTAAATATCATATAATTTATTTTTATTTAAACATTGATCATATAAATTATCAAAATACCATTCAATATGGGTTAAATAAAATCCAAAAAAATCCTTTCTACATTCAAAATTTTGAGATTAATTAATTATGAATAAGATATGAATAATTGAGATCATTTATAATAAAAAAAATTTATTTATATTATAATATATGAGAAAAATATGAAAAATTAATAAATATATTATAATTATAAATACATTATAAATAATGATCAATATAATAATTTATATTATTATAAAAATGACCCCTTTCACATTTTATAATAAATTACATTTGTATAATATTTCAGGAATTTTAAATATTTTTATAATTCAATATCTGTTATGTAAATTTTTTTATATAATATACAAATATTTTTTTTGAATTTTTAAACTCTTTATAAAATTCACTTTTCGATTAATAAATAAATAACTTGTTTCTATATAATAAATAATTCCATTTACCAGGAAAGTGTAGCCAGAGGGGAAACCCCTGACCATTTATTAAAATAAAATAAAAGACAGTAAACATGCATTACAAACCCATCAGAGTCACATACAGTCCTCAAAATCATACCCCTGAGCACCACCATGATACACAGACTCATCCTCCGTCGCCGTTTCCCACACCGAACTCTCATCTTGCTTCAGTACTTTGGCATACTTCCTCCTCAGATTCAACTTCTCCAACTCAAGAAACTAGTTCGGAGATTGCATGCTTCTGGCAGCAGATCTGGTCAGCATCGGTTTTGACAGATGAGTGATGTCCTTTTTCATCCTTCCACAAGAAGAGGCAGTCCCCTTGTCCGAGACCATCGGCATTAACTTATTCCCAACTTGAGCAATCTCACTGTATGAAGGCCGCGTCATATCCCCACGATTCTCCTTGTCGCTATCAGTGAGGTCCCCCCATTTCCCATGATACTCTTGTATTTGCTTAAACTGATTGTTCGTATCAATTAATTCCAAGCATTGAGGCTGCTCCACCCTTGTGTTTTCAATAGCCTCCCTTGCCGCAACTTGTAGACTGCCACTACCACCTTCCTGCATACCCTGTCCCTTGATAGCAGGTTCATCAGAGTCCAAAACAACCATATCAACATTATTCTGTGACGCAGGCCTCAGGACAACATTCCCTCTGCCCGGCGACTTGCTCATCACTTGCGGAAGCACCACAACATCCTGCACAGCACCCCCTTCCTGCTCACCTGCAACTGTCTCCTCCTGCGCCCCATCCAAATTCATATTTCCTAAAACATCAAACCGATTACCCAAAGAAACAGATACCAAAACTCCATTACTAGCCTCACCCTGACCACTGCCCTTATCATCAATGGCCTTCGGCTCTACCACTGCAGCAGAAGCAGCCCCCTTCCCTGCCATAGATCTCCTATGCACCTTGCCTGCATCCACCGCATCACCCATCCCTCTTGCATTCATGCGGCCACTGCCAGTCTCTTTGTTCTGACCAGCAGCTCCATCACCATCCCGAGAACCTCCACCAGAGGAAAAGCCAGCCCTCACCTGCACAGCAGGGACCTCCAGCTCCAGCAGGGGATCCGAGTTTATTATCCCCACAAGGGGGCGTGCCACACCAACACCAGCAGCACCCTCGGAGGACCTCCCTTTTGAGAAGCTTCCAAAATTCAGATCCTTCCTCAGCCTATCAAACACCCCAGACACCGAAGGGTTAGAAGCAGAATTCACAGAATGCAATTGTTCCCCCTGCCCCACATTGGCACTTCTGTTTATGAAATCCACGGCTTGCCTCTCCTGCATCATCTCATCAGTCGAGCCTGAGGATTTCCCGCGCCTGGTTCCACTGTGAAATCTCGAAGATGAGTGACCCAGTCGCTTGCATGTGGAACAATATCCCAACCAGGATTCATAGATGACTTCTTGCTTCCATCTAAACTCATCTCCGACAGAAATCCATACCCAGTCAAGCGGAGGCCGAGAGATATCCACCTCAATACAGCACCGTGGGTTGATCGGATGACAGAGCGTAGACGTGCGCGCATCAGGACACAAAAAACGACCGACCAAATTACCAATCATCCTAAGAATCGACGGATTTTGAAAGGGAAGGGGGAGATGAGGAAAGCTTACCCATACAAGAAGAGATGTGGGGTCGCGATTCATACACAATTCAAACGTCCATCGGAACAAGAAGAAGCTGCACCCATTGCAGCGCCGGGGAGCACTGGACCAAGCGCAAATCAGATCTTCTTCAGAGGCAAACCGGATCATGAACTGTCGATTGTCAAGAAGTCCTACCACTGCGCGGTCCCTCAGATCCCATTTAGCGAAGACGAAACGGTCAAACTCATCCACGGACGGCCTTCGGGAGTTGAATCGAGCCACCAAGGTCAGACCCAGATGCCTCGATGCTTCAGAGAATTCCGACACTGAGATTTGGAGGTGAGGGTTTCCAAGATGAAGATTAGGTACCTTGGGGGTGAGCGCAATCGTCGGGAACTCCGGATGATTTGATACTTATTTATAGTCTTAAAAATATTATATTACTATTAAAACATATTTTCCATATAAGAATAAACATATTGATTTATCAATGAAGCTGTAGCTATAATACCACTGATGGGATTTGTATGAACTTCAAATGATCATATGTAGTGGTAGGTAATTGATACAAAGACATAATTATTGTTGATAATCAACATGTAAATAAAATATATGAAAAATATACTAAGAAATCACAAATGTCATCGGGATTAATATTTCACATCGAAGGATAATACTTGATTAAGATCGTGAAATTATAGTGAAAATAACTCTTCCTCCAAGGGGGTCACACTAACTAATGGTTCCATGAACGAATAGTGAGGGTATCAAAATACGGAATGGGTTCTTGAACCTTCATCTTAAATTATTAAATGAAGTATAGGGGGATGATGGAAATGATAGGCTGACTCAAAATTTCTTGTTTACAAAGGGAGGAATATCATCCATTAATATATCCATCGATGTTGTGTTTCAATAAATGAAAACAATTCGGCCATATTAATGCACCCATATATATTTACTCCCATTATTAATTAAATGATTTTAAATAAGTGGTCATTCAAATTAATCAATTCATAAAATATTGTATTTGATATTAAAACCATCCATGTGAAAAAATATCGAATATGAATATTTATGATAACATTGATTTGATAAATTATTTATATAACATGAAACAATTTAATTATATTAAATATAAAAATTATATATATATATATATATATAATATCTTATATTATATATATTATGTAATATCAAATAGTTCATTCCTGAAAAATCATCTCCAATAACCATTTCTAGGAGTAAATGATGAAGTGGAAGTAGATTAAAGCACAACCGAAGGATGTAATTATGCATATGAAAAAGAATGAAATAATGTATGTAAATTTTCATTATTAATTTATATGGTAAAAATTTCCCTTGAATTTGTGAAATGTACATTTAAATGAATTTTTTTTTTCATTTCTTACTAAGAAATATATTGTCTTTTAAATAATCAATGATTTATAGTTTTTTGATGGTTAACATTCCAATAACCTTGTTCACAATCACTTTCTATATGCCTTTGGGTTTTAGTTATTTAATTCGCATTCATTTTTTCACTTTTAACATATATTATCATATTTGGATACATATTTATGTGTTATTACGGATAAACTTCATACTCCCATTTCCACTTTTAAGATGTAGTTTTGTTAACCATTTTTAAGATGTGGGTTTTCAGAAAATGATTTCTTAAATATCAAAACACTGATTACTAAGAAAATATATGAATATTGATGATGTTAATTTTTAAATGGTGAGGCTATTTCCTTCCAATATTTTAGAAAATATTTATATTTAAATAACATTACTTGTTTGATATATTTCATTACTTGAAACACTGAGTTTAAATGATCTGCAATGCACTATAAAAATATAGTTATTTAAATGTTAAAATTGTCGTCATGATATTAAATTATTGAGTAAAAATAGGACTAAATAATTTTTGAAATAAAAATAGAGTCCTAAATTAAAAGGAATTTATTTATTATTTCAAAAACAAAATCACATATTTTTTTAAAGTAATTTTATTTTCATCAAAAAAAATTTCTTATAATATGGGTTCCCATTTTTTTAATAAAGAAATATTAAATTTAATTTATTCAAGTAATTTAAATTTTATTTTTAAAAATATATTTCATTTTTTAAATCAGCATGTTGAAATTATCTTAGGTTGTTATTTGATATTTTTTATGAAAAGATAAATTTTTTGATGTGTAGTGAAAAATATTTATTTTTATACACTGAAATTTTGTATATAAAAGATATTCTTTATTATATAGTTTTTGTCCCAAAGTATCCTATATTTTATTTAGTTATATAAATTATATTTAATTAAGATTTAATCATCCTTATACAGGAGGTTTTTATATGTATTTCTTCTAATTAAAAACACTTTTTCATGAAAAATGGTTTTTATTTCCTTTTATGGGAATAATATTAAATTTTATTTTAAAACATTTATAAGATTAATCATGAAGATTGATCATATATTTATAAAACATGGGTCCATATTTAATAATTATGATACTTTTTATTTTTTAACAATATAAAAGTAAGAAAATTAATTTTATAAGCATGGAAATGGTAATTTAGAAAATCTAGGTATAAAATAATTTGATAAAAACCATTAAATGAAAAAAAATTATTTATTTTTTATTTTATTTGTTAATTTCATCTATAATAATACAATGTTTGGTTATATGTCATTTTGTTTCCATTTGAACGAGATTGTGACCATTATAATATATAGTTTTTAGAAAAGTAAAACATGTCTTTATCTTATTTCAAATAAATATGTTATTTTTATTCTGGGGATATCCAAATGATATAATCAACTATAAATTTTATTTTTAAAGATAAAATATTTATATTTATTTCAATAAATTTTTAGGAAGAAATAATTAACTTAAATTCATTTACAACGCTGATGTAGAAAATACGAACTTAATGAGATTATCAAATAAATGATATTAAAAATATTAAATATATTATAATTTGAGAAAATTAAAGAAATCCAGGAATTTTTTTTCCCATGACATTTTGGGGATCTGAAAAAATATTTATTTATAATTTTATGTGCTTACATGATATTATTAAGTCAAAGTATGGATTAGTTCTTCATGTTGACTATAATGTTTTTAATGAAAATAATATTTTATTAAATTATTTTAAAAAAATGTAATATATTAAATAAATAAAATAGGATTATATATTGAGTAAAATGTATTCCCATATTCATTTGAAAGGAAATAGTTATATTAGTTGTAAATTTATAACCTTTTTAGACTAAAAAATATGTTACCCCCGTTATTGTTAAAATAGGTTAATTGAGGGGTAAATACAAATGACAGGATTTGAAATAACACATAAACATGTTAAAAATTATTGAGTTAATGATATTTAAACCATATATGACCTTAATATTGAGTCAATGTCCATTTGGAAGTATATGGATCTCTAATAGTCTTATTGTAAATTATCTTCTTCATTAAATTACAAATGTACACCTAACCATAAATTTAAATTGGTTTCTCCTCCTTTACATATTTACACCACATTGAGACCTATATCGTAACCAATTCCTATAAAATAAAATTCTATAATTCTTTATTATAATTTTTAGGTGTTTTTATTTACAAAATACTAACCCTAAATTATAGCAGATTTAAAGGAGACATTTATTTGATGATGTTATAAACTATAATGATATTTTTCAATTTCTAATTTTCGTTAAATCCTATAAATATGTGATATATACATAGTAAAATAATTTATTTAGTATCCTAAATATTAATGAAATGTCATTATGATTATTAAAATACCAAAACACAGGTATATTCCTGTCAAACAAGAACTGAATGTATCACTCGTGCGTAAGTGTGGCTTATCATCTCCACAAAGTGATACAATTGTTTTTTAATTACCATAATGTATGGATTGGTGTTAAGATGGTTTAAATATATATATATATATATTATATAAATTAAATATTTTAAATTAATATTTGATACCTATAATCTTACCATCCTTAGAGTTGTGAAATATTAATGTCGCTCGTGCGTATGTGTTGACTACGACTTCCACTAAGAGATATGATTCCATTATACTTTATATTTTAAATTGATGTTAACAATGATTAAATTTATGAATCAAAGATATATTGATCTTCATCTGAAGGAAATTTTCATCTCATGTGATCACCATCAGCCACAAAAAATATTTGGAGAAGCAGCTAATGTCCCTAAAAAGAGATATTTGAAAAGTGGGGCTCACATCATCAAGAACCCTTGACAAGCCAGTGTAATATCTTTAAATTACTTTGATATTCCATTTTAGTCATTAGAAGGATCCCATAATTTTTTTGATCACAACAATCCTTTTCAAGGGAGTTTTCATCCCTTGAAGACTCTTATACATGTCAAACATTCCACGTGATGGAGTTTTACATCGAAATAAGATTTGGAAAAATCCCTTTGATCGGTATTGCCATAACAGGCATGGTTATAGGAAGATTGTTCTTATAGTCACCATTATCATAGAACCTCTTAGATGACCCAAGATAAGATCATATAAGGTTCACGAAAAAATATTACTCCACTTACTTAAGATCATATTATTATGATACATTCCAATGAAGGCAGATAATAACTAAGGTGATGAGGCCTACAAATCCATATAACTCAAAACAATAAAAACATATATTGAGTGGATGGAAACAATTTAATAGCATCAAAAGAGTGGGATTATCAGGGAATATTTTCATGTTCGTGCAAGGCCTTCCACCATTTAAGACACATGGGGTGTTAAAAGGGATCACATGGAAGCAATATGTTCTTCAAGTGATCACATTGTAGATCACATGAAGGACATCTGTAATGTCATCCAAAGTATGAAAATGGGTTTTTTCATGTCTATTAGGTCATGGGAAATCTAAAAAATCTAATTATTTTCAATCTATGGGGAATATATGCAATAAGGACTATAAAATTAGAATTACATATGTTATTATAGATACACCAATTGTCATGATAAATGATAGTGTTCTTCACAGGATCATTCTATATCATGTGATGGTTCCCAAACATGTGACCTTGGTCCTCTGAAGCCCTCCAAGATTTTTATCCATGTCTCATCATCCAATTCTCTCCAAGGATGTCCTCCAAGTCTCATTATTCCATATATACATGTCAATAATGTTTTTAAATTCATTCCATACATGAAAATATGGTCTTAAAATTCCCTTTAGACATATTAAAAATTTCTCTTGACACCATCCAGACATGTCAATTAAGTATTTTGAATCCCTCTAGACATATCACTTAGGTATCATGATACCTTTTGGGCATGTCACCCATGTCTGTTTATGGCCTCCAAATATGTCATCCAAGTCTCATAACGCCCTACAAACATGAAAATCAAGTCTCATGGAACCCTTATATCATGTCAAGAAGGTCTCTCAAATCCATTTAGACATGTTAATAATGTCTCATGATCCCTTCATTACATGATAAGAATGTATCATTATTCCTCACAACATGTCATACAAATCACATGATGTACATTGGGAATGTCAATAACATATCAGGACGTCCTCTGAATATGTCAAGAAAATCATCAGGAATCACGAAGACATGTCTATATCGATGATATAACAACCTCCCAGACATTCAATTTACATCATGAAATGTTATCCAGGATTTCCAACTAGATAACGCGAGACCCTACATATATTTTATCCTTGATTATGTGATATATTCGAAAAATTCCAAACAGGTCATGGTATGTCCATATATTAATTTAAATATATCATGTGATTTTATTTAGAAATATCCATTAGGAAAAAAACATATTTATTGAAATATTTAGACATATTAGACACACTACCTTTGAACAAGATAATTGTTCCCTATAAACATATTTGTTTATACCCCTACATTAAAAAATGATGACCCTAATTCATCATATATGCTAGATAATTAGGATTCCTTCCAATATCATGTTCTCCTAGTGGAAACGATATCCATTTTTTTCCTCCATGTCACCGACCATCTGTCCAATGGTACTCAAATAGTTTTATGGGTTCATCTCTATGGCTTCCTAATCAACAGATTGAGAGGGAAATTAATTAATGAGAAATATATTCCACTCTATAAATATGATATGTTTTTTCCTTCATAAGTCCAATGATTCATGTTAAAAAATGCATCATGGCTACATAAGTGCACATATAAGATGTCCATATGTAATGAGACTAGTCACTTGTTATATCTTAATTGTAACAATGTGAATGTCTCATGTGTTCATAATGTTACAAATTTTAATATCATTCGCATCATGAATTTTCTGTATTTAGGGAATCCATAGTCTGTATTCCCATTTAGTGGCGTGATATAGACTCCAACATAGAAGGGCATTCACCTCTATATATGTCTTGATTGAAAATCGATCTATGGTGAATCTGATTGAATCCATAAGGACTCATAGGTACAATTCCAAAGTCTCGTGATAAATAATTAACTCTTATGTGCAGTCATATATTTTATTTTGACATGATTTTAAACTTTATTTTTTATATGAGATATGTTTTTTGATTGAAATTTTGAATTTTATATGTACAATGCCTCAAAGATGTTCAATTCCATCGTCAACATATTAATATCCTCCTTGGATGAAATAAAAATCTCTAATTCATGGTTATATCGATTCAAAATATATGGGGATATGTTTTCATAATAAATAATAGTAATTGATGTGGAACCATAGAGACATAATGATGTAATTACTAATAGAACCCCCTCTTATATAGATAAAAGGATTCAACCCCTGATCAATTTTTTGGGTAACTGGTCCCATATTTAGATTGTTATGATTATTTTGAACAAATCATAAATTTATAATTTAGTATCAGAGTATGTGATAATTCCCCCCAAAATGGTGTGATGAGTCTGACCTCCCAACCTCTCGAACAATACAAGTTCCAATGTTTCATCTGGTTTAAAATCCATAATTATTGAAAGCCTTTGGAAGGTATGTCTATACACGTTATTGGGTTTTGACCAATTAGAAGTTTCTATGAATGATAATAAAATGGTAAACCATATATAATGTTTTGTATAAAACCCTCACCCACCACCAATCAATTGTCGGAGATCTGAAATTTAAATGGAAACAAAATTAGTAAACCCTAAATGAATGAATGTAATATCAGATTACTTGAAAATTTATAAATATTGGGTATCATGTATCCTTAACATGAAGAACAGTAAACATCATTTCAGGAAACAGTATTGGAGAAATTTATGTGAATATCTCAAATGACAAAAATATATGATTGGCTAGATGTAACTTGGTTTCATATGAATTATGTCCACGCTCACTATGAAAAGTCCACACGAATGGAATGGATGAGTAATGAAAAATGATTTATTTTTATTACAAGTGCATATATTATTAGTAATATATCATAATTGAAAGGATGAATATATCAGTTAATTTGTTCTTTGATGTCATAAGGAATTTAGAAACATCTCAAATATACATCTCCCTATTTCAAGATCATGTGTTCTACTAGAAACTATTATTGAACCTCAATTGTGAATAAAAGATCAAAAAGACACAAAACTACAACACCCACCTAGAACCATCAAAATTTTGTATCAAACACAATGGATTGAGAATACCACCATCATAATATAATCTCAACCCTCAAGATTTCATGAAACAGTATAAAAATTCTAAAGATGTTGTGTATGTTTCTTCCAAAGTAATCTAAAATAAATCTAGTATAAACAATTTTCAAAAATATAAATTCATAATTTTATATCTAGAATAAAAAAATTGGAACATTCCATGTACGTAGAATGTGTAACAAGGAGTAAATAATGGAACCCTCTCAATTTAAGATCCAAAATGGAGGGATCCTTTCAACCACCATCAATAATTCCATCCCACCCATCACACTATGTCACCTACATATGAAAATACCTGAATGATCCTACCTAAAATTCTCATTCATGGACACTATGGAATTCACATCAAGCAGGAAAATTTTTTAAAAGGGAACGGTCTTATAACATCACTTTCTCTAATAAATTCCACCAAATATTATATAAGTATCTAGTGAGAAGGATCATGTCCCTTCTAACTCATATGATGTCTATATGGATTTTTTTACCATGAATGGGGGAGACACAAATCATTAACCACATGCATTAATACCAATGAAATATTATGATATCCAATGAGGATAGAAGTGGCACTATATCCCCACATCAATAAAAAATACTCAAGTACATTTTTACTCTAAAAATGTGTCGAACAACATTCATGCCCCCAATTTGATAATGTTTCACCACATTTTAGTAACTACTTAAGAACACAACTGAAATATTTTGGCACAGGTACATACAGAGGGATATAGATATAATTTTATCATAAAATCCATGGAAGAACAAAAATTTAATAAAAATATTTCTTCTATAGAGAAATCACCCTTTCATACTCCTGTCATTAACGATTACAGATATATTTTGATAAATAATGTCAAACCAGACTAGACTCATATTCATGTTCCAAAAGGATCTCACCACGTGAGTGTGTTTCATTTTTCAATAATAGTATTCATTTCTATTGAAAATGACTTTTTATATACTTCAATGAAATGAGATATGAATCATATTCGCATTCCTATCATGGATCACAAAGCGAGACAAGAAAATTATTCAGGATATGCTCATATACCTAATGAAAGAGACTAGTAAAATACTCCGACGACATTAGATCAGGCTCATATCACATATCCTACTAAGGTTAACTAGGTGTGAGACAAACACGAATTGGGATATTCTCATATTCCAATAAAAAAGGAAAATCACTATACACTAATTAAAAAGGATTAGAATAATGTCCCTCCTCTATTTGGGGCTCAATATGTGAGAGATGAAAATACCTCTAGGAAGGGTGTATTCCTATCCTTGAAGATACATGGAATATGTAAACTTCTCAAGGAAGCCAGAATGATATCCAACCTTCCACTGATGAATGAATACATGAGAAAAATTCAATGTTTACACAGGAGGAGACTCGTATCACATTTCCAATATTAGTGGTATATTATAATATTATTGAGTGGAATGAAAATAAAAACTACGGTCATATATCTAATTTGACTATAGATAAATGGTGTAAACTTGAAACCATTCATATGAAGGATCATATTAGTTCCATGAATAAATATTTTCACAAGAATAATCCATATTCTTTTTAGTAGATGAATCACTTTCCAGATTCACTTGATGTTTATCCACATGTTCTATTAGTCATCATAGATAAGGATCATCTCACGAGATTAACCTAATGAGGCAGGACAAAATATTCCAACTGCAATGAATAATAATTCTTAAATCCATAAACCACTCAATATTAGTCAAATTTAGGTTATTCCATGCATTTCAATAACTAATTATGTGACTTCACACTCGTTAATCACTATTGAAAACAATAATTTCCCTGATATCCCCCCCCCCCGTGGGATAGTGGAAATCGATCAATATCCTCTACTACTAATATCCATTATGTTAAACCTCCACAAAGTGATATATACCTCAATTAAGGAAATCCAACCCTTTCCTAGACACCTCTATATAAAGATATTTTCAATATTCTGACACCTTGTATATAGAGTTTCTCAAATCACCCTATTCAGCTGTATATAGTTCCCCATATACTACCAGGAACACTAAACCATGGTTAGTAGGTGACCTATATTTGCATCATCTATGGAATTTATAGGTAGAGACATATATGTTTGATGAAGAGGTAGTTACCATAAACATAAAAAAATAGTTAGTTTGAAATATCCAACTAACCATGTTTTATCCAATCACCACATTTGAGTATGATATCCCATATAATTTAGAGAAGGAGTTCATTCCTTACCTATTCCATAATAATTTGGAAAATCATTAGTGATTGAAGGATAATTGTGTCCCTTATCTAGGATATCAGTGTCCAATGATTTCATTAATTCACTCTATTATAAGATAGACATGACCACTATTCCATATCCAGAAACCTGGGAGTGGAAGATCATTAAAATTTAATATGTATTTTTTTGTATCTCTATCATGAAAACTATCAATAAATTGACTTCTCGACACCATGAAATGTATATGTCCATGGATGGGGGTCATATTTACTATTAAACTTCAGTTTGTCTCAAGAACATTAGAACCCCCTTGGATATGGAATCTTGTAATGTCATTGTCATTAGATAGATAAAGGGGTTGGGTAACATATGAGCCAGTTGGTCAATAAAATGGAATTTAGCCTCATTAAAGATGAATATTCATCGCAAATGGGGATGGAGGATTCCCAAAAAACCAGTATGTTTGTCCTCTAAAAACAATATGATCACTTTTAAGACATAAAAGCTGAAATATTGAGCTACCTAGTGAAATCCCAAAAAAAAATAGATCCCGTCATGGGATTATATTTCACCTAGATCATACTCGTGCATAATTATTCCCAATAAAATGGGGAACAATAGTATCCACCATTGTAGTTTTCTAGGAGAAAATAGTCCCCACTTAGGCTAGTAGAATATTAACCATTTCCCCTCCCCTTGGATCATTAATTAGTGATAGGGTTCATAAAACATAAAAAATTATATAAAAACAAACCCTAGAACACATAGATGGGAGAAATTTTATATTATTTACCATCACCAGGTTCACCACACCATGGATTTACCCTAGAGAAATCATTGTCGATCCTAGATCAAACCTACCCCACCAGGATGAGGGAATTTTTATCCTAATTAAAGTAATAATGATCACTAAATCATTCACTAGAATCATCATATATTCATAACAATAATATTCACGTTCTAATAGATTCCACCAATAATCCATATCCCATTAGTCTAGTGTAATTTTCATCATCATCATCACAAAATATGGAATTATTAATTTCTAGGATGTGTGGTAAATATATCATGTCTAAATCTCAACCACCATTCCTATAATAAGAAAAACAATCTCTATTTGGGGAATATTTCAAACTAACTACGTTAAACAAAATCTTGTTCAATATTCATAAAGAAATAAGTGAGGAGGTTATAGAAATGGAAATGAAACCATGTTGTGGGAATAAGTAAAAACTGTGAAATATGGCAATGAGTTGTTAAAATTACCGTGATGAAAGTGGTGTAAAATGACCATATTATGTCCTGAGTAATGACACATATACCATTACTTGATACATCACAATTAATTTCATCCCCATGAACACAATAGTTAATGTGGATCAAGATGAAAATTTAAGGTGACACAATACATAAAATAGACAACGAGAGGGAGATTATTAGGATTCTTCACCAGAGGATGCACACACACCAAATCAAATGAGGTCCCAAAACTAGGAACATATGCATAATGAGCATCCATATCTATGTTGGTACACTAAGAATGATATCTTACAATATGTGTCTATATCCCAATGACCATCCATAAGATAAGATATTAAATCCATAGAGGAACAAATGGAATGATATTTGAGTGAAATTCAGAATCTCTGATTGTACAAAGTGGAGCTAATGTGGGGAAACATTACCACTGGGTATCTTAGTCATACATAGATGAATAACCATACTCCTAAACCTTATGAAAGAGATTATCATCCTGTAAGAATGGAATCTGACCATCATGTTACCATTTTATCCACGAAACCAATCTATATAAATGAAAAAATTGAAAGGACTAAAACTTTCTTCTCCTATAGTGACCCACGATGGTGATCATATAGTCTTGTCATGTAACAAGAATCAGTGAGAGATAAAAATACATTCACTTCATCAAGAGATTATTTATCCCTATATATGGGATGCATCATAGATTGTAATACCTCTAAAACTGATCAATACCATTGAAATCCTTGATTATTGAATAGAATAAATAGAAGGGATAAAAGAACCCATGGAGCCTAAGAAGAATCCATATCTTTATTGGAAGGATGATAATTTTCCCCTAATCAATATTTGTAATCCAACCACAACAAAGCTTGATGGTGTGGTTAATCTAGAACTGCTTCTCATTTATTTCATCCCACAGTCTAGTGATGATGGGTCCTTGGGATGAGTAGGACGTGACCAAGATGATGGTTTTCTTATAGAATCCTATTATCCCATCAATATTTTGGTATTTCCATCTCCTAGAAGTATATATTGAATAATTGAATGTCCTTCCTTTTCAATTAAAATAAAATTTTATCTCAATGCCTAAGAAAATGACTATCAGTAAACTTACAAACATCATGTAATGTGAATGTGAGAGGGTTTTTAGATACATAACTAGATGGAAGGGTATAGTATATTAAATCAGAATCCCTATCTCACAAGATGAACTAATTATCTCAATGTTGAAAATATCCATGATTATCTATATACACCTCTTTTCATGATGGTGTATCATGGATGATTTCTTGTGTTTTCAAAAACAACACAACTCCACGCTGATGCAATTTATTCAACCACATATAAATCTATTCGTATGCTTTCAACACAATTGAATTGTCATGGTATGGACTAGACTGCTATTATTACCCTAAATCTAGTATAAATTATTATTCAAGCACCCAATTAGTCTCAAAAGAATTCAATACCTCCCAGAGAGTGGTGGCTCTAAAAAACACCCTCAACCATAAGACAATGGAGATCAGGGTTGACTGTGATTTAAGGAATCAATGAAAAAATAATACAACATATAAAATGATTAGTTCTCTTCATATTTCCTTATTACCCTGAAAATTAATTTCTCATGTTATAGAAAATAGAGAAACCCAATGAGTTAAACCTCAATGATCTTCCAAAATACTACTCTTACCATATGAGGCTCGATCACACAATATAGGATTTCATTCTCACAAAATACATCCTACAATTCATAATGTATTTTGGGATGGTGATGCCTGAAAAATACCAAAAAAAATGGGACTTTATTAAAAAAATTAACAAATATAGGATTTTTGGGATTGGAAAAAATTTATGACATAACATGGAGAGAAGTTCGATGGATAGACGACTCAAATGATATTTGATCGAGCTAATTTCACCCTGATAGCATATCTTATCAAACGCATACTCTTTCTACCACCTAGGATGTTGCTCTGAAATAATCATCATAGTTGTTTACATATTTATCTTATAAAGGAAGATATAGAAGATGAAGAGTCATATGGAGATCACATAGTTATTATGACACTTCAATAATTCATTCCATCAATGTATGGATGCGAATTTCCCCACCAAACGAAAACCTCATAAGGGAAATCAATAATATATAGATATATTAAAAAAACAACATGAGGAAATGTTATCTAATTATGAATTTCTGTCTATGTTTATGTTCCATATAAGTGATATCATAGCTTGAGGCTGAGGACACATGAGTCGATGATATATTGGACAACACGAGTGTTGAATAACCAAACATCACAGTAACATCCACAAAGAAGGCATATATTTAACCAAGACCCATGATAAATCACTCCAGCAAGCCCAAATTAATCCCTAAGCTCCATTATACGCCAATATCAATCATCTCAAACCATTCATCAGTTGAGACCTTATAGAAGGGGTGGAATTATATCATCATCCCAGACAATGAGGAAATCTTCCCCAACAAATGCTTATGAAAAATGATGCTCCTACAAACACAATAAATAACCCAGCCCCAATAACTCAAATACCTCATCTCCAAAGACAAATAATATTTTAAAACAATATTTTAGGAATAATAATCCTTTGGAAATAAAATTCCATTATGAAATAGTTGTAGGTTTTATGATCAAACGGTTTACTTGGTTTCCCTCCATCGTTAAATATAACATGAAAAAATCACTCATTAGGTCCCATAAAATTTAATTTTAGTTTTATATAGAGGTCGATGCAGTCGAGGATTATAATTTGACAACTATTATATCAAAATACCATGTCACAATATAATTAAAATATTATTACTACGAAGTAAACATCTATGTATATATCAGAACACTTTATGTTTTAGGGAAAAATCACAATGTTGACAATAATAGGATTAAAGTTGAATATGATTCTAAGATCAATGTCATCACTATTAAAACCCATTGATATTTTCAATATATTGAGGGAGATTTATCTCCTATAAATCCACCCATAAAAGTGTCTAATAAGGGCATTAAAAGACCACTCCATAATATCAAGAACAATTCTCAGTTTTAGGACCCACATATAACACTGTGATCTTAGTTATCCTGAAAGACATAGAATATAACGGTTTTCATGGAATTCTATTCCATCATATCCATGTGGCAGTGTAACACCCAGAGATTTTATGAGATATATTATTTTTAATTTATATCATATCTTTTATTTTACACTACACCAAGATTATCTTGCACTATATGCAACACTGTATTGGATTGCAGTATACACAATACTATTCTTTTATTGTGTTACACACAATTTCATGTTTGTTTAATAGTATTTATTCTATGAAAAATTTAGTGTATAAACACACAATTATATATATATATATATATATATATATTAAATGTATAAATGTAATGTGGTTGGATTCTATTATACACAACACCAAAGGAGTCTTGCACTACATGGAACACTGACTTGGCTTGCTTTACACGCAATAGCGACCTTCCCCGATAGCGTCTGTTGTATGCAATACTGGGTTTCACTAAACAATGATATATGGTTATAATATTATTATGAACTAGCCATTATGAATAGTATTAACTAAATTTTGAATTTTATTACATTATCATTCATCTTACACAGTTTCTAGAACATGACGTCAGAACAAAATAAATTTTTCGTGTAAAATAAGTATTTTTAAAAAAATGCAGTTTTTCCGCCTTTTGATGGAACACCCATTTTAAATATCATTTTTGACAAATTCATAATTTAAATATAAAAAATAAACATCTTATTTTGAATCATGATATAAAAAATTACATTGGATAAATTTTTGATATTTTTCTGACAACGTTCTTAGTTTGATGAATAGTAAAACACGGTAAATTTTACTTAAAAACAACTTTTTTCATCGAGATAATTTATATGGTAAAATTATTATAGTAAATCGTTTTAAAGTAAAAACAGAATATATTTTTACCATTTAATATAATGTATGTAATTATAATTGATTTTACATTGAATTTATAGGTAAAATAATTTCAATCTTTTGTAATGTTTTAACTTTTAAAACTTGTTTTCTTAACAACAGGATTAATTTTAAATTAATTTCTACAACTGTTTTGGTTTGAATTTGGAGAAATGGATTCCATATTTGGAATCCATCGGTCCAAGTTATGTAAATAGGCAAATTTTTACTTTTGGGCACTATGAATAGTAACTACGGTAAATTTTATTTACCTTAGTTGAAGGTAAATCAGGTAATTAAGGGTAAATATAATATTATAAAATTACCCTAAAACTTGTATTAATATAATTGGATGATTATATTTCGTAATAAAGAATATTTGGGTCGAAATATAATCCAATGGAACCCACTTGGATGTGATTAAGTCCTTTAATTTATTTTATTTTAAAGAAAGTGAAATATGTCTCACTCAAACATTAATAATTATGTTGTTTGTAATATAAGGTTATACAGAATATAATTTGGATTATAAATACTCATTTTAAAGCTATATTTTTTTTCTTTATCATTATAATTTATTTGTGATTTTTAAGAAATATTTATTTTCATAATAGCTTATACATTAATGAGGTATAAATTATTTATTTAGTGAAAAATCAATAATATCATTTTTTGTAATATAATAATACCAATCAGAAGGACCAAAAACTTGACCAAACCTTATTGGTCGAGTATATATATAACCTAATCATCCAAGGGTATATTTTTGGACCATTTGGAGCCTTATAAAATAGATTAGGACGTTTATATTATTTTATATTAAATGATGTCAAAGATGTCACCTTCATAATTTAATAAATATAACAATTTAAATGTTGTGATTTTATGAATATAAATTCGAGTAAAAATATTATTATGAAAGCTATTATATTTATCTAAATTTTAGGATTTTATTTGTAATTTTTATTTAAATAATATGTATATTAAATGATTATAAAAAAATGATGTATTAATAGTTTTATTAAGAGAAACATCAAATAAATGGTTTTATAAATATTAAAATAAACATTATATGAACTAATTAATGTTATCAAAAAATTATCTATAATACTATAAAATGTTAGGAATCAATTAAACACTTTGGTTTGAATATATCCTCTGTGTGTATTTTATTTAAATTCAAATAATTGGATAGTGTCAAAATTAACACTATTGTAATTTTATATACATAACATATTATTAAAATGATTACAAATCACATAAATATTTAAAAATTATAAATTTAAATTCATATGGTCTATAATGTAATAAATTACCAAATTATTGATAATTCACAACACAAATGTAATTATTTATAACAATTTAAAATCTAGAATATTATTACCACAAATAAGATTAAATAAATTAAATAAGGATAAATCAAATTTGTAAAGATTAAAATAAAATCCAAACATGTCTAAATTTTATGGTTTGTTGTGAATACCACCTTATATCATCTCATATCCGATTTGAGTAATTTTTGGAGGTTTTTATGTGGGGTTGGAATTATTTACAAATTAATATTTCTTATGTTTCCAAAGGTGCCCCTCTCCACCCTTATAAAAGGGAACCTCCTCCCTCTCCTCTTAAAAAAACATTGATCCTCCAATATCGGTCAAACACTACTCATTTATCTTCTCCACTTCACTAACAACATTATGTAGGTTCTGGTCTTTTCAAAAGAGCAACTCCAGTCCCTTAAGAGGAAGCTTAAAGGTGGTGCGTCGAAGAAGAGGTAATCTCTTCTATCGATCCTTTCATGTTTCTTTATTCTTCAACTTCTTATTCTTTAGTTGTTTCATTATAAAGTAATAAAATAGTTATCTCTAATATACTGATATGTTATTATAAATATGCAACAACCCCATTTCACCTTCTATCCATCATACGGAAAACAAAATCATCGTGCGTGCGTACGTACAGAATATCGTCTCCACGCCGTGGTGTAATCTGTATTTCTACAACCACGTTACTTGGATGGGTATAATGGTGTAAAGAATAACTATATATGGTTATTATGACATCATACTGATTCTGAAATATTATATCATCCACTCCAATTCTATTCAACAATTATGGGATTGATATCATCGCTCATGTGTACATACGGACTACCGTCTCCAAGAACGAGATGAGATTCATTTTCCATGATTAACCATCCAAGTATGATTATAAATTATATAAAAAAAATAATAACGAAATATTTTACATAATAATTATACTAGATTTCTGTACATATATTTTTCATTTACTTAATTCCATTCAATTCAATAAAGAAACGAAAACAACGTTCTTGCGTACGTACGGCCTTCCGTCTCCATGAACGGTGTATTTTATTCCATTTATCGATCTATCATATATATTTATTTGATGAATATATATTATATATAAATATTTTTTTTTACTGGAATTATGTAAATCAGGATATAAGTAATAATATCAAGAACATCAAATCGAAACACGTAGTATAAATGAAATTATTTTACCCAAAACGCTGCTTTAACATGGAATTTACAAAAGAACAGGTAATATAAATTCATATGTGAACCATATATGATATCATAACAATTAATATGATTTTTTAATATGTAAATTAAATTATTTAAATCAATATACAGGAAGATATGATACATTTGAAGCATATCAGACATAAGGTAAGGGAAAATCTCACAATCTCATTTTTATTTGAGACTGTTATACTTCAGAATTTACTGGGGTAAATTTATCATCCACATGCATGTTTCCCCAATATTTAATATTATTTCTATCCTCCTAAAAAATTTTAAATCAAATTTTAACTATTGTTGAATTTTTATTAAAAGATATGAACGGAATCTTTTTTCGTTTTCAGTACGAGATACTTTTTTACTTTTCCGGCCAAAGTACAAGAAGAATGTTTATTAAACTTAACATACATGAATGGATTTTTTTATGATTTCATAGAACATTATTTCAATGAAGCTTCCTTTAAAAGTTTTCTTGTTTATTTTTAATTAACTTCTTTTAGTTTAAAATTGTATGACATGTTAAGAAAATAAAAATGTTTTTGAAGTAGAAAAGATATTTTACTCAAGAAAGGAGTTCAAGTGTTTTATCAAAAAAAATTCCATCTAAGATAATATATAGTTATATTTATATCAATATTTTTACATCAATTTTATTATGTTATGATGTAATTATTTTTATGAAGTCATTTTATCTTATATGGTTTATGTTATGATGGCATGTTGTTTAAGAATCCCATTTTTTATTACATGGTTATGCTATATGATTTATGATTTTGTGTCACAAATAAGAATGGTTTAATTATGTGATGGGAGAGACCAATATCTCCCTCAAATTCATTGGGTGGAGATTTATATCTCATTAGATAGACATGGCAGGAACGAAAGGTTAATTCGGTTTAGTGATACAGGACTGGAACGAGGAGTGAACTCGATTCAATAAGGGACTTTGTACACTAAGATGGTATTGGCTGCAATGCCTTGGATACTATAGAAATAATATCATGTTCATAATGGTTTTCCACAATTACATGTTTTATTCCCATGATATTTTATCATGATTGATGTTCCATTATGATCGATGCCTTATGTACTGCCATAATTTATGTCATTGCACAAGATTTTTATGTTTAAACATTATGTTCTTGTTTTTAAGTTTAAATGTATATGGATTGTTTTATTTTCTCTATTATTACCCTTACTGATCATTTTAGCTCACCCTTTATATTTTTTCTTTTCCCCATGATATAAAGAATGGTTTTAGGTACGAAAACAAAAGGGGAAGATCTTTATGGGAGATGTTGAAGATCTTTCACCATGATTAGAAAATTATGTTCCTAGTTTCCAAAGACACTAAACTATTACGATTCTTGAGTGTTGGTTTTTGTTATGTATTAATTATCCCGAAAAGAATCAAATGAACAAGAAGATTATTTGGGTGTGGCAAAAGACACAAATACAGTAATTGTAAAGGAAAAGGTTCAGTTAACACCATGGACAAGGATAATGGTATATTTAAGACATCAACAACGGTTAAATGTTTTAAATGTGGAATGTACGAGAATTATGCAAAACAATTCCCTAAGGGAAAGTCTCGTGAAAAGAATCAGTATGGTCATATGGGTAGTATTTATGTTGATTATTATGAGGAGACTATGAATGACATGATAGATGAATGAATTGTTCAATATTTGTCAATGGTTTAAGAATGTTAGGGAATGACTACATGTTTATAAAGAGTAATGAAGTATAAGTAATATAATGGTACTATAGAATAAAGAGACATCTAAGGATCATTACACTATTGTTTTTCCATATGTTTTTGAATGTATATGTTGATTGGTACCGGTAACCATGAAAGGTTATTCAGATATTTTTGGATAGCACCTAATATGCGCCTAAAGAAGGGATAAAGAGATAATGAAATGTTTGATAGTATTAACAAGCTCATGATTGATATAAGGACAAAGTGATATCATTGATTTAGTATATAGAATTTTTGGGATTTTGGAATGTGGAAAGAGTTACCTTTTGAAAGCCTTCATGATTTCACTATGGTTCTATGATAAATTATGTTTCAAGAGAATACATGATTAAGGTATTAACATATTTGGAATGTGATCAACAAGATATATCTTATGATATATGGGGGATAAATGATGGTATTCACTTGATTATTATGTGACCTCTCCAGTAATCATTTTATTTATACTATGAGCTTGGACCGGAGTATTTTGTATAATCCAAAATATTTGAATGAATTAAGTAAGACATAATATAGTATTGTTTAAGGCTAGAACTTTTTTTCAATATAATTTCTATAATGTTATAATAGTGTAGTTTTAGAAAAAGGACAACCTGCAGGACGAGGGACAACCCGTCGTGTCGGACAAGGCTGTGGGAATTGAACCCATAACCGAAGTGTGACAGGCCTTTATCACCTACCACTAACCTACAGATCATCCCTAGTTAGTATAAATCAGTTATAATTTATTAAGTGGTATGATATATGAAGTATAAGTAAATTTTAAGAACCATATATGATTAATCTCACTATAGATGGACTTATGTATATTTAATAACTTTTTATAACCTTTGGTTTGAGACAAATGGAATGACCTATCATTCTATCACATGATCTGTTAACACTTCACTGAAGAAAAATTCAACTTCATTTCATTAAGAGATGAAGTTGAAATTGTTCAAGGCCCGATCAACGGTGAGATTATACCAAAATCAAGTATATATTTCCTTTAATTAATTTTTTTTTCAACATTAGGGAAATGATCTTGAAAAAAAAATGTTTCCCTAGTGCTCTCATATCTAATGAATTAGATGGTACCATAGATCATCAAAAATTTATGGCTTTGTGACTGTTTGGTTTATCATAACCATGTCCTTTACCACTATCCATAAGAACTTGATTGTTAGATTTCTCTTCCATATCCATATTCTCACATATTTTATCCTATTTGGAAACCCAGTGATTAGTTAATTTTGGTAACCGTTATGATTCATACTTTAGTTTTTAAAGATAAGTTTTGGTATTCCTTTTTACGATGTGGGTTTCTATGGAAGAAACTCTCATGTAATAAACCATTTATAACCACGATGAATTTCGAGGGTGAAATTTTTTTAAGGGGGGTAGAATGTAACACCCTGAAATTTTAAGAGATATATTATTTTTAATTTCTTTCATATCTTCTATTGTACGATACACCAATCATATCTTGCACTATACACAACACCGTATTTGCTTGCAGTATACGCAACACTATTCTTGGATTATGTTACACACAATTTCTAGTTCGTTTAGTAGTAGTTATTCTACGCAACATTGAGTGTATACATATATATATATTTATTCAATGTATGAATTAAATATGGTTGGATTTTGTTATACACAACAACAACGAAGTCTTTCACTACACGCAACCCTGACTCCGCTTACATTACATGCAATCACGACCTTCCTCGATAACGTGTTTTGTACGCAATACCAAGTTTCACTAAACAAAAATATATGGTTATAATATTATTATGAACTAGTAATTATGAATAGTATTAACTATATTTTTAATTTTATAACATTATCATTAATCTTACACATTTTCTAGAGCATTTTATGAGAACAAAATAAAATTTTCGGATAAAATAATTATTTTTCAAAAATGTAGTTTTGCGCATTTTGATGGCACACCGAATTTAAATATAATTTTTGACAAGTTTATAAGTTCAATTTTACAAAATAAAAATCTTATTTTGAATCAGGATATAAAAATTTACATTGGATAATGTTTTGATATTTTTCTGACAACATTCTTATTTTGATGAAGTGTAAAAACACACTAAATTATACTTAAAAACAACTTTTTTCATCGAGACAATTTATATGGTTAAATTATAATAGTAAATTTTTTTAAAGTAATAAATAGAATATATTTTTACCATTTAATATAATGTATGTAATTTTCATTGATTTTACAATGAATTCATAGGTAAAATAATTTCAATCTTTTGTAATGTTTTATCTTTTAAAACTCATTTTCTTAACAACGAGATTAATTTTAAATTAATTTCTGAAAATTATGGGATTTGAATTTGGAGAAATTGATTCCATATTTGGAATCATTAGGTCAAAATTATGTTAATAGGATAATTTTTATTTTCGGGCACTATGAATAGTAACTACGGAAAATTTTATTTACCATAGTTAAAGGTAAATCGGACAATTAATGGAAGATATAATATTATAAAATTACCTTAACACTTTTTTTAATATAATTGGATGATTATATGTCATCCTAAGGAATATTTTGGATGAAATAGAATCCATTAGACCCACTTGGATGTGATTAAGACCTTTAATTTATTTTATTTTAAAAAATGTTAAATATGTCTCACTCAAACTTTAATAATTAGATTATTTTTAATATAAGGTTATACAAGATATAATTTTCATTATAAATAATTATTTAAAAGATAAATTTTTTTTATTTATCATGGTAATTTATTTGTGATTTTTAGGAAATATTTACTTACCTTAATAGCTTATACATTAATGAGTCAGAAATTATTTATTTAGTGAAAAAAAATATAGTTTTTCTTAAAATAATAATACCTATTAAAAGGACCATAAGCTTGACCAAACCTCATTGGTCGAGTATATATATAACCAAATCATCCAAGGGTCAATTGTTTTTCCATTTGGAGCCTTATAAAATAGATTAGGACATTTATATTATATTATTTTAAATGATGTCAAAGATGTCACCTTCATAATTTAATAGATATAACAATTTATATATTGTGACTTTAAGATGATAAATTTGAGTAAAAATATTATTATGAAAGGTATTATATTTATCTTCGTCATAGGATTTTATTTTTAATTTTTATTCAACTAATATGTATATTAAATTATTATAAAAAATGATGTATTAATTGTTTTATTAAACGAAATATCAAATAAATGGTTTTATAAATATTAAAATAAATATAATATGAACTAATTAATGTTCTAAATAAATTTTATAGATATAAATTACATGTTATGAATCTATTAAAAACATTTTTTAATATATCTTCTGTGTGGATTTTATTTAAATTCAAATAAATGGATAGTGTCAAAATTAACACTATTTTTATTTTATAAAAAAAATATATTATTAAATTGATTAAAAATCACATAAATTTTTACAAATTATAAATTTAAATTTATATGGTCTATAATGGAATCAAGTACCCAATTATGGATAATTCACAAAACATAAGTAATTATTTATAACAATTTAAAATCTAGAATATTATTACCACAAATAAGATTAAATAAATTCAATAAGGATAAATCAAATTGATAAGGTTTAAAATAAATTCCCAATAAGTCTAAAGTTTATTGGATGATGAGATTACTACCTTATCTAATCTCATATTCTAATCAAGTCATTTTTTGTGGTTTTTATGCGGGGTTGAAATTTATTATAAATTAATATTTCTTATTTTTTCAAAGGTTCCCCTCTCCTCCCTTATAAAAGGGCACATCCTCCCTCTCCTCTTCACTACACTTTGAGACTTCAAGATCGGCCAAAACCTGGCCATTTATATTCTACACTTCCCTATAAACATTTTGGAGGTTCTGGTCTTCTCAGAAGACCAACTCTAGTCCCTTAAGAGAATGCTTAAAGGAGGTGTGTCGAAGAAGAGGAAATTGCTTCTACCGATTCGTTCAAGTATCTTTATTCTTAAACTTCTTCTTCTTTAGTTGTTTAATTATAAAGTAATAACATAAGTATCAATAATATACTTTTATGTTATTATAAATATGAAACAACCAATTTTCACCTTCTATCCATCCTGCAGAAAACAAAATCATCATGCGTGCGTACGTACGGAATACCGTCTCTACACCGTGTTGTAATATGTTTTTCTACCACCACCTTACATGGATGGGTATAATGGTTTAAATAATAACTATATATTTTTATTATAACATCATACTGATTCTGAGATATTATATCATCCTCTCCAATTCTATTCAATAATTATGAGAACGATATCATAGCTCGTGCGTACGTACGGACTACCGTCTCCACGAACGCGATTCGATTCATTTTCCATGAATAACCATTAAAGTATGATTATAAAGTCTATATAATAAATAATCATGAATGATATTAAATAATAATTATACTGTATGTATGTTCATATATGTCTCATTTACTTAATTCCATTCAATTCAATAAGGAAACGAAAATAGCATTCATGCGTACGTACCACCTACCGTCTCCAAGAACGGTGTATTTCATTCCATTTATCGATCTATCATATATATTAATATACATAATATATATGATATATAAATAATATTTTACATTCTGTAATTATGTAAATCAGGATATAAGTAATAATATCAAGAACAAAAAATCTAAACATGTACGATAAATGAAATGATTTTACCCAAAACACTGCTTTAACAAGGAATTTACAAAAGAACGGTTAATTTAATTTCATAAGTGAACCATATATGATATCATAACAATGAATATAATTCTGTAATAAGTGAATGAAATTATTTAAATCATTATATAGGATGTTCGGAAACATATGAAGTATATCTGATATAAGGTAAGGGAAAATCTCACAATATCATTTTTATCTGACACTGTTTATACTTCAGAATTTACTAGGGAATATTTATCATCCTCATACATTTTCCTCCATATGTAATATTATTTATATCCTAATACAATTTTTTAAATCCAATTATACCTATTGTTGAATTTTTAGTAAAAGATATGAAAGGAATCTTTTGTTATTTTCAGTACGATATATTTTTTGACTTTTCCGTCCAAAGTATGAGAAGAATATTTTT
Organism: Viscum album; assembly: GCA_963277665.1. NCBI lineage: Eukaryota > Viridiplantae > Streptophyta > Magnoliopsida > Santalales > Viscaceae > Viscum > Viscum album. The sequence goes on along the minus strand of OY728121.1, from coordinate 260,642,292 downwards.
TAAACTTAAACAACATGAATGTATTTTTTTATGATTTCATATAAATTTATTTCCATGAAGCTTACCTTAAAAGTTTTCAAGTTTATTTTTCATTAAAATCATTTAGTTTAATTTTTTTGACATGTTTTGAATGGAAAAATGTTTTTTAAGTAGAAAGGGTATTTTCCTCAAGAATGGAGTTCAAGTGTTTTATCAAAATTATTTTTCGTCTAAGATAATAAAGGGTTCTATTTCTATTCATATTTTGACATTGATTTTATTATGTTATGATGAAATTATTTTTATGAAGTCCTTTATTATCTTATATGGTTTATGTTATGATGGAATTATGTTTATGAATCCAATTTTTTATTACATGGGTTATGCTATATGATTTATGATTTTGTGGCACACATAAGAATGGTTTCATTATTAGATTGGTGGGTCCAATATCTCCCTAAAATTAAATGGTTAATGATTTATATCTCATGATATAGACATGGCTGGAAAGTCATGTTAATCCAGTTCAGTGATACAGGACTGGAACGAGGAGTGAACTCGATGCAGTAAGGGGATTTATCCAATAAGATGGTCTTGGAAGCAATGCCTTGGCTACTATGGAAATAATATCATGTGATTAATTGTTTTCCACAATTATATGTTTTATTCCCATTCTATTTTATCATGATTGATGTTCCATTATGATCTATTCCTTATGTACTGCCATACTTTATGTCATTTCTCAAGATTTTGATGTTTAAACATTATTTTCATGTTTTTAAGATCAAATGTATATGGTTTGTCTTATTTTCTCCATGCTTACCATTACTGAGCATTTGAGCTCACCCTTTATAAGTTTTCTTTACCCCATGATATAATGAAAGGTTTTAGGTAAGAAAACAAAAGGGGAAAATCTTTATGGAAGATGTTGAAGATATTTCGCCATGATTAGAGGATTATGTTCCGAGTTTCCAAAGACACTAAACTATTACAATCATTGAGTGTTGTTTTTTTATGTATTAAGTATCCCACAAAATTAATGTAATTTCCATGTACGTCAAGCTATGGATCTCTACAGGCACACCTTTTAACATTTCACAATTTTTGAGATACACAATTGATGAGAATGTATGTACACTACATGGTGATACTTTCCCATTCGAGTCTTGTAAATCCATATATACTATGGATTTTATAAATTGGATGATAAAAAACCTATAGTGGATTAATATATGATGTTTAAATCCCCACATGTATTAGGGATTTCCCATTTGATTCCATAGAGTATGGTTAACATTGATTATGTTAGACCAATAAACTTGAATGAGTATATCAATTTAATCCCAAATATGCATGATCATCCTATCCTTAGTGAAATCATGAATGAAAATAATTACCTTATCATTCCCTATGTAATGAATCTGGTTGTTTAGGATGTGAATTCCTCTACCCATGGCCATTATAAACCCTATGAGGACATATATCCCTTTAGATTGCTTCACCTTTCTGAATATTATTCTATAGACATAGAGGTTAAAGAACAAGAGGATGATGTTCTAACCCCCAACCCCAATAGCCTAGAGTCAGTGTCATGACACCATTACATTGGAATAAGATACAACTAAATCACATCCCAAAGGACAATATAATTTTTTTATCTTGGTTAACCTAATACATACATGAGTCTTCTTTTGTAAATGAACAAAAAATAAAATATAATTTTTTCAAAGGGAAATAAAATTATTCTATCTAGAGTATACTTGAAATATTTATTAGAACAAATTAGGGAATAATGGGGAAATGGAAAGGGATAAGGGTGAGCTCAATTTCCTATTAGGGGTATAGTACAAAATATGTAATAATGAATCAATGAGAATAAAAAATATTGTAATGTAAATAACTGAGAACATATTCCATGTAATGTTTAACTATGAATGAAGAGAGTAAATAATATGGATATGGAAAATAACAAAAAACATGTTCCAAATGAATAATAAGATATGGGATAATCTATATCTTATGGTATGTAACTGAAAAAACATTCCATTTATTCAATAAATTGAGAATGGCATTCATCTATAAACAAAGTTATAGAGAAAATAACATGGATAATAAATATTGAATATGAATGATGAAAATTATTAATTTTCAAATATCATGATTCCCAACAACATGATACCATTTCCATAAAAATAATTCACAAGAAATATTATGATACTACTGTCAAGACCATTCAAACAAAAATTAAAATATATGGGTAGCAACCCTTCTACTCTACGTGGAAACAAACTCGTATTGGTTCACGCCAACAAATTTCAACCCATGATACTACCAATTCATCAATTGGATTACTTTAAATGGTCCCTAACCTATGTCTAACAGCTTCAAATCATTACTCATATATCAAATAATTTATTTAATATAAAAAATCAACTTATCAAATATTTATCTTGAGTAATGGATAATGATTTGTCAATATTTCCCGAGATAATAAAATAAATATAAAATTCATAACCAATAGAAAAAATGGTATAGAGTTTAGGAATCCAAAAAATCCAATATAAATGTTCTTCATAATTAGGGTAAATTCAATGTCCAATTATCTATGAAATGTGAATATTTCCAGGGGACTACAAATATGATTATATAAAGAGAATATTAATATTATCTTTGTCTAAATCAATCAAAAACCATCCAGGGGAATAATGACAATGGTGTTAATGATACATATCAGTATTGGACTAAAATAAAGGGTTATTATGGTTGATGATCTAAAATACAATTAAATGTTCTTTTGAAACGATTATTGAAGAAAATAGCACATACATTTTGAAAAAATTGTTCAAAATAAAAGTAACTGAAAATCAATTTTATAAAAAATTTCATTAAAATGAACCTTTTAATATTAAAAATAATTCTAAGTAGAAATGATGGTGTGTAATTCTGTACATGTCGTAGAAGATAAAATGAACATTCCTTTTGTAAGATAAAAGGTTATAAAAGTACCTTGTTCAGAAAGAGACATGATGATTATATTTAATAAATTGGTAAAAGAAAAATTTATAATTATTTCTTTAATTAATAGTTTTGATTGTATAAAAAATGTTTTGAATACCCTTTTAGGAAAAAATATTTTTATTGAAAATAGGTTCTCCTACTAAATATAGAGTACACTTCAGGATTACTTGAAAACATTTTTCTAAAACATTTTAGAAAAAATGAGTTAGAAAATGGTACTTTTAAAAAAATTGGATGAATAAACAATCGATATGAAAATGAAAGTATTTTTTGAATTATAGTCAAATAATATTCTTCAATATTAATTCTAATGTAATAAATCTAGAATAAAATGAGATTGCATAGAAAACAATTGAAAATACAATAACATTGATGTGAGAATAAATAAATGATTATATAATATGTCTCAACTATAAATGAACAAAAGATAATTGGATATAAAAAAATATATTTTAAAATTTTATTATTCACATAATCATTTAATTTTAATAACAAAATATATATAATCTAACACAATGAAAAGTTATCAGGTTATAAAACTTGTTACTACATAGAAACATCTAATTAAAATCCTCATAAATGTAATAATTCACATTGAAACATAATATACCATGAATATAAAATTATTAATGATATAATATATTAAAAATTTGTAGTAGATAAACTGCCCAAAATAAATATGTATTGAGATTCACGTATGCCTCCCAAAAGTTAAAAATCATACAATAACCACTTACCTAGCATTTCATTTTTGCTGAGCATAATTTTGAATTTTTTATAATTGATTAATCATTCCACTAACTCAAAAAATTACCATAATAATATTTATAATATCATATATTAAAAACTTATAAAATATTATGACCTGTTTTGTAATAATAATTCCTTTTTTCAACTACATCAGTTATTAATTGTCTAGTTTTTCGGGTAGTTTTTTAATTTTTTACTTTTGCTCATATTAAATATATCATTATTTTTTTATTTCAAGAATTTAAATCATTATTTATATTTTATTTATATTTTTTATAATTTTATTCAATGAAATACAAAATATTTTCACATTAGGAAATGAAATGCACCGTTAATAGAGACTGTAGGTCGTACATGAGCATGAACACTACTTCAATTTATTTATCATTTTTATTAGAATAAAAATAAAATGATAAATATGCATATTAAAATTAAAATATAATTTTATATCATCAATGTCAGATTTCATTTTTAATGAACTCATTAATTCCTTCCATGTATAGCGTGAGGGAGTCCCATTTTTTGAAGAGGTGATAGTCCAGACATCTAAAAATGATGTTATAAAATTTAAAAAAATTGAATGAATGTAGATATATATTATATAAAAATTTAATAATAATTCAATAAACAATAATGTAATATAAACCATATTAAAAACATTTCTCAAAATTCCCAACCATGATTTGTGGTAATGAAAAATTGAAAAAAAATGTTTTTGTGAGGTAGTATTTCACCACACATGAATGATATGTTTGTAACCAATTTGATTCAACTTTGAGTAGGTTGATGTATATAATTTAACATAAATAATTATGTTTATATTTATTCTAATTATAATTTTATTTATGAATGTTATAAAATGAATTTAATGGGTAGAGAGGTAAATGAGATAAAAGTGGTCGTTGACGAACATTGCCTCTAATTTAGGTAAATCCTTTTGGATTAAACCAGAAGACTCCCTTAGAATTCCATATATCTAATGTGAGGCATCTAAGACTAAGGGAAAATTTGGGACAATATTTTGGTATATATATGGTGAGAAAATTGGATTGAGATTTTGGTACAAGTGGGAGGGGAGAGTTCCATTTTATATTGGCGGAGGATTTACATTTTTATATATTTTTTAAAAGTGAATTCCACCAACATTTTCTAATGTAATGTGGTTCTAATAATGAAAAAATTAGATACATGGGGTTATAAGGTCTAAATACTTACATACAATGGAATTTGGAAAACTTTCTAGGTCATTTTTAGGTATTAAGATTAAGGTTTAGTCTTTTGATAAACTATTTCTTCTCTTAATCGATGTAATTAATTTTAATCACATTCATTAATATTATTGGTAAAGAATGATTTGGACAGATTAAAAATTAAAAAATTATACTTTTTATATATATTTTATCGATATTTTTAAATTCCAATCACTGTAGGAGGACAAATTGAGCTAAAATTAACCCCACATACACAACAATAATGTGGGGTTTTAAAGTACAAATTTTTTAAAAGTTTTCTAAGTATTTATAAAAAATTTCAAAGTGAAATTGATTCCAATAACTTCATTTATTTGATTTAAAATAATTTTTATTTACTAAAACAATAAAACCAATCAAAAATATAATTTATTCGTATAAATATATTAGACTAATTTTATTTAATTATATTTTAGTATTTATAACTATTCACCAAAAAAGGAAATTCATAGAAAATAACCAAAAATTCGCTCTACATTAATTTTTAAGTTATATAATAAAAAATTTAATTTTTTTACATATAATATTTACATATATTGAGAAAATATTTTTAATGATGGTTCTCCGTCAAAAGGTAATAAATTTCCTTTTGTATGCATACAATTCAGTTCGTTATTATATTATGCAAATAAAATATACTAGATAAATGTGAAAATATTTTATCCAATATATAACATACATATTTTATTAATATTATTGAATAAAAGATATTATTTTAATTTATTTGGATGAAAAACATTTCTGAGCATAAAAACATTTTGTTTATATTCAATTTTATTTTATATTCTTTTCAAATTAATTTCTAAAATATGAATTAAATTCATATTTCAATGAAACATATATTTTCATAATTTGTCTAATAAAATAAAAACATAATAGTTATTGGTCAGGTTATATCTTATTATATTAAATAATAACATTATAATAATATTTTTTTTGTTAAAACATTCTCTTCTATGTGGAAACAAATATCAAAGATGGTCTATGTTGTGTGTGATGCAAGATAACTTAGAATTATTTGCATAAAATTTCATATAATATATTAATATTTTATAGAATATTAAATATACCATAATTTATAATGTGGTTATATTATTTACTACATTTGGTGTTTCATGTCATACACACTGTTGAAGAAATGTTACTATTTTATACATTGTAGGGTGTTACATTATCCCCACATAGAAAAATTATATCCAAGAAATTTAAACATGATATTGGTAATATAGGGTATGATATTTGATAATTACATCACTAAAAAACCACATCATAAAATATTTTATAAAATATCCTCGTTATAAGGGAGAATTATAAGAAAAAATGCAACATGGAATAACATATAACTAGGTCTCTATGTAGGATAACATTAGTGGAATTTGGAGAAATGTATTTAAAGGGAAAATGTGAATATATATATATATATGTGGGTTGATTTAAATAATCGATCACAAAAAATTTATTGAAAAATTTAATTTTGAGGGCCTCAAAGGCATAAATCAATGTTGATTTAAAAGGCCATCAATTCAACAAAATTAAGCTATAAAGAATAAAATAAATAAATCATTTTCCTAATGTTGAGTTATTATATTTCTTTTTAATAACATATGGAAATATACTTACTTGGTATGATTCAATTTTATATGAACAATTCGATTTTTTGTTTGTTTTTATATCAAAATCAAATTCATCCTTTACTCAATAAAATGGAAATCTTAGAAATAACCCCTTTTTTGAATCACATAAATCATTATTTAACAGATCATTTTTTCCATAGAAAAGTTATTATAATTTTCTCTATCTATTTTCCAATAAACAATATGGTTAGTAAGTTAGTATCTAAACCTATAAAGTGACAATACTGGTTTATTTTACATATTTATTTGTAATATTTATTAATTAAATAATTACACAATAACACTGATATTATTTAGGACGTTTGTTGGCCTAAAACCCTTATTATTCTCTTGAAATTTTTTCCAGCCCCACCACCTTTCCAAAATTGATGGGTTCTCTCCTAGATTGTGGTTTGTGATTTTTTATACTATAATATTGTAATTTTTAAAATAAAGATAATATACATCCATGAAATTTAATAAATAAAATGACTTTTTATTAGGGTTTTAAATAAATCTGAAATAAATAAATACTGCATCCATTTAATTATAGAGAGTTCATTCATTTTTTTAGATATTGTCCTCTAAAAGAGGGAATTGAATCGGGTAATTCCCAGGTTTCCTATAGTTTTGGAAATGAAATCTAAATGGATTCTCAGGAAGATATTTGTTTCCAATCATTATACTAATAATTGTTTTTTGGAAACAATTTTTTTTACATTACTCTTTACCAAACATAATTAATTTTCTCATTCTATTGACATGTATTCCTAGGTGTCTCCTTCCACATTACATTCATGATGGAAATCAATCCTTTTTTCTCTACATGGTCCCCTGCACTTCAACTCTTATTAAACTCTATCCTTCAATTCTATGGTGATTTAAAGAGTTGGTTAAGGTATATGATATCAATAATATCTTGTTAAAAAAAGATATGTCATAAAAATGAGATCAATAACTACTAAAAAACCACATTTGGATTCCCATATTCAACACATTTTCATTCATGTTCGATGTTAACCTGACACCATTGGGTGTTATCCGTTCAATAAAAATAGGCTGCACAGTGGGGGAAATGATAATCCTAGTGAGAAAAAATATAAAAATTTATAGGAAATTTAAATCATGAACACTTATTTTCATTCTAAAACACCATAGGTTTAATATAGGTTTTTTATTTTTTTTCATATGTCCATATCCTTCCCAATTGTTTGTAATGAAAAATGTGAATAAACCAATCTATATCCCCAAGTATTGTAAATCAAGGTGCATAATAAGGAATGATACTGTGAAAATGGATATAATAAAGTCAGGAATAATGCAATTTTTTTGGATATGTTTCCCCTATGTTCATATGTTTCATTACCGTGTCCACTTATTGTATTTAGACTGGGATGTATTTTTAGGAAAACCATATACTCTCTATATAACCGAATCCTCAAGATGTTATTTTATATATATCCTAAAATTATATATTTATTGAGATGTCCTCTCATATATTATTTATTAAATCTATTTCACATGGTTTTATCTAAACCTACTATAATACAAACAGTAGTGACCCCTGCCCCAACATCCCGGAGCTGATATTGTGACACCATTAAATTGTCACAAGATAGAAGTAAATCATACCCCAAAGGACTGAACAACATAGTAGACTTGTTGAACCAGATACAATCATGAGTCTTATTTTACAAAATATTATACAAATTACAACATAATTTCTATCAACAATAATGAATTTATTCCATTTAACATATCAATTTCTTTCATTATTAGAACACTTTATAGAATCCAAGGGAAAGGAAACAGAATAAGGGTGAGCTAAAATTCTCCAAAAGGGTTAAGTACAACAAGAAAATACAATAAATCATTGAGTATAATCTATAAGGAATGTTAAATTACTAATAATAAATTCCTTGTAATCAATAACTATAGATGATGTGTATAAAAATTCTATAATATTAATAACAACATGAATGTAATAAAACCCCAAAAAATATATGGGGTTATGAAATAATTACAACTTGGAATCTTTTAATTCAAATGAACATAAATGGAATAACTCAGATTTAATATAAAAAATCTATAAATATAAAATAATTCATGATATAATATATCAAAAATGGGTAGTAGATACATTATAATAGAAATAAGTTTTGATTATGATGTATGTGCCATGAATGTAAAAGTTAGGCCACAATCCCTTACCATGTGTTTCGTTTCAGGAGAACAACTATTATCCCCTATGTATTTTTGATAATAATTTTAGTAACTCATAAATGAACCTGAAAAAAGTTTATAATTTCATATGATAAATTATTATATTATCTTATTAAACTTTTATTAAAATATTTTATTATTTTCAATATTTTGGGTGTTCATTTCTACATTTTGAGTATGATTTGACATTATATTTTTTAAAATTACATATATCAGGGTTTAATAATTTTTATAATTTAAAAATATATTTAAATGATATATATATATATATTAATTATATATATAGATTAATCTATAATATTTCAATATATTATATTAAATGCATTGTTCACGGAGATGGTAGGTCGTACATATGCATGCTTTCTAATTCCATTTTTTCCATAATTAAAATAATGAAAATTATAATATATAAATGAATATAATAATTTTAGTATACTTTTAAGGTCAAATATTTCACAGATTTTTATTAAAATCACCCTTTACATGTTCCATGTATAGTGTAATGAAGTCACGTCTCCTTGAGTAGGCATTAGTCACACATCCACAAAAATGTTATTATATTTACCAGAATTGGAATCCCTGATATAATGTGTTATATAACATTTAAATAAATATTAATAAAACATAATTATCATAATTATCATATAAAAACAGCACGTCCATAATAATTCTGATCAATGAGAGTTTGTAAAAGAAAAACGAACAACATCGTTTCATGAGACAGAAGTTCAGCATACACAAACAATATTTTCATGACCAATTTTATGGATGTGTGTGTATGCGTATATATAAAAAATAAAATAAATATATTATATTATATTATGTAAAATAAAGATATTATATAATCATGATATAAAAATAAATGAAATGGTGGATAAACAAATGAAAGAAAAGTGATTGCTGAAGTACGTTACAACATATTCGGGTAACTCCATTTGGTTTATAACTAAATTCATTCTTGGATGTATTTATGGAATATTATTGGATTATAGGATTAGGGGAGGTATTTTGGGGGATTATATATCAAGATTATGGTTTTGCGAAATATCTTGATAGGTGTGAATAAGTTGGAGGCGCGAGTGTCGTTTTATACTGGAGGAGGAGTGAAATTCCTGTATATTTTAGAAAGGACAATTCAATACATGTTTTTCTCATGAAATTTGGCTCCAATAATTAACCAAATTAGATAAAAATTAGGATATGGTGTAAATATGTAAATAAATTTATTTTTGATGTGTTTTAAGTTCATTTTGTGACCTACTTTTATGGTTTGTCCATTGATAATATAAATTTTCTCTTAACTATTGTATTATATTTTAATCATATCTATATCTTTTTATCTATGAAACTAAATTGAAATTATTAATAAATATATATTATTCAAATTAAAAAAATTAACACATTTTTCAGATGTATAATCACATAAGTGGATGAAATTAATTTAATTTTAATCTCATATATGGAATGTGAAAGTGGGTTTTTAAAGTAAAAATGTTAAATAGATTATCATGTTTTTATAATTAATGTCATTGTGATATTAATTCCATTAAAAACAGGAATAATCAATATATAATTCTTCTTTTTAATTTTCGAAACCAATCAATAATATAATTTATCATTTTAATTAAATTAGACTATAAATAGTTTTGAATTAAAATTCAGAAATTTTTTATGTTTCATAAAAAATAATAATTCATTAAAAATAATAGATGTAAACTTATGAATATTAAAAAATTATAATTTCAATATATTTTTCATTTTACATATAAATTTTATTAAATATCTAAAATTTAATTTTAATTATGTTTCTTTATCAAAAGGCTGCAAAATTACCATTAGATTTTTTAATGTATAAAATTTAGATTAATATTAGTTTATGACTATGAAATCTATTTGATGGATGTAAAAAATGTTTTATTGAATATATAAAATATATATTTCATTAATTCAATTAAAAAATATTATTTAAAATAATTTATTAATATCAACCATTATTGTCATAATACAAACAATTATTTTATATTCAATTTATTTTTATATTCATTTCTAATTAATTTCTCATCTATTAATCCATTTTATAATTTTTTAAACCATATCATTTATTATTATAGGAAATAATTTTAATAAATAAAAATTAAATATCTATATTATAACTTATTATTTTAAATTATAATAATTAATAGTATATTTTTGTTCTGTGAAAAGCAGTCATACGTGTAGCAAAAGAAATTGAAAAAATAATTTGTTTTCATGTGATGCATGCTTATGTAGTATTACATGAATTTAAAGATATATAACATATTAATTGTAGTTTAAAAATAAATATACAATTATTTCATGAGATTTTATATTCCATACTACATTCTGTGTTGGCGTTGTACACACTATCCCAAAAAAGATACTCTTTTAGAATTTTTGAGGAGTTATAGATGATCTCAAAAATCCTCTTACCATATTTGAGGAAGCAGTCTCAACCACCATCGATGTATTTGGAATATAAATATATGCATATAATTATACATATATCCTATATTTACTTGTTTTTTCACTCACTTCTATGAGGTTCATTTGTAAAATAAATTTCAAAATAAGTAATGATATGTGTTCACAAGGAATTATGTATATGTTCCTAAACTAGAACATGATGCGTCTATAAACCATTTCATCATGCCATATGAATATTGAGTATTCATGAAGGAATCTAGTAGGTTGATTCCATCTCATTATAGTAATGTATAGTTGAATGTTGAAAAATTGATCAAAAAAATTATGTTCAGGAAGTGCAATCTCAAAACTAATGCACCAGCATAGTCCCTATAAAGAAAAAGAATGGACAGATCATGATATCCATCAATTTTAGAGACCTCAGTTAACATTTCCTAATGTATTATATCTCATTTCTAATAAAAATACTCTTGATCAATGAAACTACATGCTTTTGAGCTCTTTCATTCATATATTGGTGTTTAGTGTACAATCAAATAATGATTTCCGATTTAGATGATGAATCCACTATGTTGACACCATTATAGGGAATATTTTTATCATGATATGACTTTTGAATTAAATTAAAATGAAACAATATACCAACATTAAATTAATCATATCTCTAAGCCCTTCAGAGGATGAAATGGGGAATGTTATATCGATGGCCTTTTCATGAAATATCAACAGCAATTTGATCACTTCAGTGCACTCAAAAAAATATCCTACAAGATACACCAACATAGCTTGAGAATGAACTCACTAATTTTTTCATCTAGTTTAACATAAATTATATTCCATTTCATTTCATTACACCAATGTATCATCCGTGTAAAACTGAAAAGACTCAGGCAATCATAGTAATGTAACATGATATGAATCTTAAATAACTAAGCGGGATCTATGTGACCGTCATATAAATTTAGTATTTCTTTTATAAACATGAATAAAAATATATCAACTTCACAAATATACTAAAGTATTGATTTTATGACTGATGATATGGGGGCTGTTGAGAATCTATTGAGTGTGTCAATAAATACTTTTTTAACACACAATTTCTGATGCTTTAGTGGACAGAAAACCACTCATCATATATATAGACTCTATGGAATGATCAATTTGAACTATTATAACACATAAAAATTATGTGGGAAGAGAAAAAAGTCTCTTATACCTTAGTAAAGTGTTCTTAGGTATTGTAATCATATATTTTGATGTCTAGAAGAATGGTCATGAACTCATCATTATAGTACAAAAGAAACTGAATAACATATAGAATCTTGAATTAATTTTTTTTTCATTTATTAAATCACTCAATTGAAATCATAGACACTATATATTGAGTAAGTGATGGGAATGATAGAAAATAATTATATAGTAGTATGAAATCCATCTTGTGAGACAAAAGGAAGTGAGAGAAGAATCCCTACGTGATTTCCTTTCAGCACATCCCTTACTAGAAAGTACACCAATTGACAATGAACTTCTAGATTTCATGTGTTTAAATTCCTATGATACTCTCTAAGCCTTGGATTTTTTTAATGGTGTATAGTTATTTACAAACTATATTAGGTTCTAAAACCTAAAAAACAATTGGGATGGCTTGGGGATTATATTTATTTCTTTGGAGAAAAAAAAATTTCCCTTCTATTTCTCATTTTTCAATGTATGAACAAATAATTCGCAGGAACACCAACCCCTCATAATTGACTTGGAAGTAGCACTAAATCTATAAATATCTTATATTTACATAAAAGTTAATTCAGAGCTAGTGATGATACCAATAAATAGTTAATATTCCACCAAAAAGAAGGATTTTCAACTCTTATCGACTATGTTAGGGTAATAATTTCATAGTTCCCTTTTGAAAATATGTTCATCATGTTACTTGATTATAAAATGATCATTCTGATGCACATGCTAATGCAACCATAGTATTGGCCTACCCTGGTCAGATTAAGGTGGTCTTCTACATCAAATGATGAGGGTTTAACTCATCAATCATCACCTCTGTCATAAAATATATTAATATGAAAAAAACTAATTAGAATGTGATTAATTGATGTCGACCCATGGATCTATAGAGCTCATGATTAATTATCTCGAAAATTGGACCCTCCAAATAGAATGAGCCAAAAGGGAATAGGTTCAGTGATGAGCATGGAATATTACCATTCAATATTGTCCAATAAGAAAATAAGCATCTATAAATGTTGCTTAGATGAAATCCTTCTCAAATGAATAGTAGAAAGAGATATTCCTACCTTCATCAAAGAAGCCCATGCAATATTTTGTGATGCTCATCCATATGGGACCAGAATCTTCCAAAAAAATTAGGATGGTTGGTTACTACTAGATAAAATGATACAAGTCATTGTGAAATTCAATAGGAAATTAAATCCATTCTTGATTCATGAAAACATCAAAAATCAACCTCATGAATTTCTATATGGAGATAAATATTTTAAATCATTTTCTATATTCTGAATAGATGTTGTGGGCCCATACCCCCCAACCATAAAAAATCTATTTATGAATATAATTACTACTATCAAAATAATTTCCAAATGGGAAAAGGAAATATACGTTAAAAAATTGTGGTCAAATAATATCATTATATTCATGAATTTTAATTTCTTCATTAGATTTACAGTCCCATGAATGATATTGATGGACAAACTCAAAAAAAATTCTGTTGTGGTTGGGAAATTGTACCAATAGTACAATATCGATTCCATCCACTCATCTCGTGATCATAAAGTAGAATATGGATATAGTTTTTTCATAATAATTCACTATCGATTATAATCCATAATTGTAAATAATGTCAAGATGTATTGGTTGGACAAGATCTTCCTTGCTTCTTGAGTTTACCATACAATAATGTGAATGGATATAATATCAATTCAGTAGTCATTGGTGTACCGAATGAATTATGTGTTTCCTATTGAATTATAGTTTCTATCTCTTTGATTATCATTATGAGGGAAACCATATGATTATGAGTAGTCTAAAAGTGAATTTATCTGTTGGGAAGGCTCTACTATACATTGTTTCACACCACAAAACCATGAAGTACATCTGAATGGGATATCACAAGCCTTAAATAATGGTTGACATCTTATAATTCATTCAATGAGAATAGGTATTGTCTCCTATAAAACCAATGATACTAGTAAATTCCCATTTAAAGCTAAAACCCACCTCGTTAGGGACTTATATCAAACATAAGGTCTGTCATAGTGGAGCTCACTCACTAGCCACAATATAAGGGGAACATGTCATTCCTACAACCATATTGAGGTTCCATAATAAATACATCACATATCCATCCCCAAATCATGATACATTTGTACAATAAGGAATTAACTAGTACAGATGATTTCCAGATATCAAGACTTTAAATTGTACATCACCTATAATCTTGGTCACATAACATTAAACTACATGATATGTCCATATCACATGTTGTTAAACTTCATGGAAGGAATCCTCACCAAAGTATGTTAAACAACATGGGTTGTGTCATCTCAAAAAAATTTAGTAAACATGAGCAAGATATGTGAGAATGTGTAATTAGGCACCATCCATCCCATTGTTTATGTCTGATTCACCTAGAGAATTCACATATTCAAGAACTATGAGTGGCTTGATTACTATCATCACAAGATATGTAGTGACACCTAGATCTCAAGTCCATGGTCTCTCTACAACCTATTAATTCCATTTAAAACATATTATATGGTGTGAATATATATTTAACAGAACACATTGAATGGAATTCTAACCCTAGGTACTATGAACATGATTCCAAGGTAAACTATCATAGGAAGCGTCATATGACAATCATGGGAATCCTATTAAGAGATTATTTCTTGAAATACTAGATATAATTATTGGGGATTATATAATTTTTTTCCATTTCATTTGTCGTTCCTAATTAACATGTGTCATTATACTTCAGTGATGATGTCCTCACAACCAGACACTAAAATACACAGTTGTTCAAGAAAAATGTGTAGATGTATTCCTACAAATATTGGATATGTAGGGATAACAAATTCCCTCGGATTGGGTATATCTTTATTAATTATTGTTTTTTATGTCACATAACATTCTTCAATACCACAAGACATCAAATAGCATGGCTATTTTCCTTGTAGGATGACACTACACAATATATAATTTTTTTCAAAACTACCTATATCTCATTTTTCATTCATATTAGATAATTAGGGTATCCTAGAGCCTATATCTTATACTATACACCAAATGATAAATACTAACCCATTTTTTTACATTAATAACATTTATATTATGAAGGGATCCATTGAAATTACTAGTTCCTCAAAAAATGGATCATATGGACTTAGAAAACCCGATGAAAGATTCCCCACATGATGGAGACATATTGATTCATGAAAATGTCAACGTAGTGTAGAATCAAGGATATTAAAAGGCACACTATAATTCCTCACCACATGAGGTTAAACACTATGTTTGGTATCTCATTCAATAAATAGGACTACACATTACTATTGACCTAGCTTGAGTGGACTAGTATCATCTTTGTTGGTTTTTCCCACACCTCAATTCATTTACTATGTGTGACTTTATTCCTAATACCAATGGATATTTAGTGACACCCAGAACTCCAATCATGAGTCCAGTAATAGAATTCATTGGATTCAATACCACCCACATTGTTTTGGTGATAGCTTCATTGATATTTTCCCATTCAATAAATACACATTGAATGATTTTTATTACAAAAGGATACGTAGGGGTTCTTTTATCTTCAATTTTGTGTCAATCTACAACACTCAATGTAAAAAAATAACCCTTTACATATGGATGTTTAATTCATGTGGATATTCCCATTTAGTAACTACTTTTTTCTTGATTCCTATCATCATTGCATCTGCAGTGACACCCAGATCTCTAATCCAAGTAACAGATACAATATTCAGTAGAAATAATTCCCACCAACAATTTATTATTGGCCAGACAAGGATGAAGAGTTTCCTATATTAAAAATACATGTGACATGTTTTCTATCAACATATAATATGTAGTGAAACCCACATATCTATTCCAGTGTCTATCCATAACGATTAAATGGAACAATTCCCCCTCTATATATCAGTTAGACTCGTGTGGATTTTTTCCCATTCAATAACTATGTTATTCATGATTCTTGTTAAAGTGGAATATATAGTGATGCATAGCTATAAAATCCTAGGTTCATCCACAAAAATCAACATAAAAGTCCCCCACCCTCTGTAAGTGTCCTACCTGCGCAGGGAGAGTTCATGGAAAAACTACATGTGGTTGATTACTACAATTATAGGATACACAGTGAGACTGAAATATACAATATTAGGCTCATATTTAACTTATAAGATGATAAAAATGTTCTCCTAAATATATATGGGTTCAAACTATATATAAATCAATATGATACATGCATTCATGTGAGTTAACATACTAAATAGTTTTCCCTTGTTTGTCATGTCGAGCATGGTTTATGTGATATTAAAGAGATTTTTATGCCACTATAGCTGAAACAACCAAGAAACACATAAAATATAGAGATGATCAATTACCCCATTACATTAACCCACAATATACACATACTTACAACACGATGTTAAATAACAAAGAAAATCTACATTCTGCATGAAGCTAAACTTCACAGAAAACATCCTTTTCACATGTAAATAAAATTCACAATAGGTAAATCCCCATATAATGATTTTCAAATGGTTAGGAAACAAACCATCATTATCCTTTATCAATGGAACCTACAATCAAGACCTATATATGGATCTTACCTTTTATGCTCAATAAACCCTTCATCTATACTATTTAGGAAAAATATTGACTGTAAATAAAAATATCAATGAAGATAATAGGTAACAAATTGTGGCCTTAATAAAAGTAATGTCATACTCTCTAGGACCCTTTATATAAGAATGATTTTGAGTAATGGATTTTCAAATATTCTCACAGTGATGAAATGTTTATTATACAGTGACAAAACATTTTCAGAATCTCAAACACATCCAATGTGTAATGTATTAAATAATTCACTGTTCATTATTTGAGCACCTCGAGTTACCCAAAACCATTCCTATCCATTTTAAATGGATTCCCATATTTATGGGACAATTTTAATGACTATTCATTTCAGCCGAAGGAAAATTTATATGAGACTCTATCCATCAATTAAATGTATCAACAATCATAAAATGAGATTTCTAATCCTTTTGAAACTAGATGTCACCATGGTGGAACTCAACAACATAGAGTGTTTTGGATCATCCCAAGATTGATTTCAAATACCACAACTCAAGCCCTGAAAATATTTTAGCAATATTTTCTACCACCATAACTAGACTACTCAAGTAGATTCAATTTCAATGATGATACATTATCTTGTTTTATTCCATTTCTCAATGAACCTATGAATCTCACGATTAATAAATAGTTTTATGGCCCAAACCACATCACTCATAACAACATGGAGTATCTCTCAGTCCTCCCCATTTAAAAATAAACTAATATCGTGTTCTAGATCCCTTCTTAATAATCTTTCACTCCATGTCAAAATTCATCAGCCAGACATTTTATTCTTCAAAGAATCAATCGTGTCCACTGCAAAATAAAATGTAGCATCTTTTCATGACCATGTTTTTATACCCTATAGGATCATGTATAAGGTTCCATTAATGAAAAACTATAGGAATCACATCTTTACAAGAAATGAACTCCAATAATCATGAGCATCAACACCACCACTAAAGAAGTTAGTATGTTATGGTGTTTCGGTTCATCCATAGTTCTACTTCCCCATTTAATTTCCATTTGTTTAGATTTTTTGGGTGTTTAATTAAACAACAAATATTCTAACCACCCAGGTGGAGTAATCTTCCATAAACTTTTACACCAAACAAACAATGTTCTCATAAATTATTCATAACCCAGGGAAAATAGAGGATACACATTATTTTACTAAGGCAACAACACATAAGATATTGAAACCCACTAACTAGAGGAATCACCTCATTTGTCACGACCCATCCCAGTGGGGCCCGAGCCGCAACTCCCCAAGCCCGCCACTAATAGGCCAAGGTCTGGTGACTATCACTGGGAAGGCATGTTACTAACATTGGAGACATTTACTATAAATATGTACCAAAAGACACACATCTCCAAGCCCATAAAGGAAAAAGTAAAAACTACTAAAAATGGAAATGCATGGATATACTAAAATACCAACCAAAAGTGTACAACAGGAAAGTAAAGTACAGTAAGTGTAAAACCCTGGGCCAGAAATACAATCCCACCAAAATAAACTCTATAACAAAGTCCAACCTACAAAGAAAGGTACTAGGACTGCAATCCGTAGCCATAGGAGCACACCTCGGCCTGTCTGATCTCATTGAGCACCATTCGGTCCTGGTCCACCTACAATACAGTCAAAGGGTCGGTTGTCTGCAAAAGACACGACACGTGCCAACAAATCCCATGTAGGGGTGAGTATAACAATACCCCGTAGGACATCCTGAAACCACAATGCAAACACAATAAGGGAAATACCAAAAAGGAATTATACAGTCATCTCCACACAATATATGTCTACAAAACAAATAACAAGAATAACCAGATATACTCATACATGATCGACTATCGCGATAGCACCACTAGGATCCAACTCGAAGATTCCACTAAGCACGTAACAAGGAGAACAGCCTCCTAGGTTTTAAGAGAGAGATACGATGTAATCGTTCCCAGAGAACACACTCCAAAAGTACTTGAGAACATGATGATCATATGAGGATCACAACCAATAGCCATGGGGTGATTTCAACAACTCAGTCTGATCTAATCCGCTATGTAGAGGATCAGCGCCCGTGTAAATTTGGTCACGTAGGTACCGAGAACTCTACCTAGGGTACTAGGATGGAATAGAGGATCCAGCTCCAAGTCTCATAGAGGGGATTCCAACAACTATATTCAGGAAGTCCTGCTGAAGGGATCATACTCCTGTATGTAGGAAATGATACCGGAAACCTTCAGGTTAATGACCAAGGGGACGAACCCTAAGAAATATAGTCCAAGTCACCAAAGGAAACTAGCTCAATCCAATTAAAACAGGTTACACGATGTGTATTATGGTTACACGTTGTGTTCCTTGACCTCGGGTACTACCTGTGTAATGGACTGTGTCATCCGTCCAAGCTATGTAAAACTCAACTACACGGTGTGTTGTAGGGTTACACACCGTGTTCCTTGACTCCGGGCACTGCCTATGTAAATGGCCCGTTTCGGAAGTCTCAGTCATGTAGGAAAGAATATACAATGTGTGTAAGACAGAGAACACATCGTGTTCTATCAACTGGGAAACACCCATGTACCCTGGCCGTATGCCCGTACACGGTGTTTGTCCATGTTTCCTGCCTGTGTACCAGTACATGGGGTATCTCGTGTATCTGCCGAGGTCCGGCCGGGGAAGGTCATACACACCGTATCCTTGGCCATGTACCCAACCCATGTCTGTGTACTCCCGAAGTACACGCCAGGTGGCCCGTCTATGAACACACACAGTGTAACCTAAACTACATGTCGTGTAGTCGGGAAAATTCTAGAACCACAGTCTTCCTCCTCGCGCTTCGTCCGATCTCGAGAATTTCAATCTCTAGCACATTCATCCAGATGCATCAGGTCTTGGTTATTCCCATCATACAAACACTGAATCAGGTGTTTTCATTCCTTTAATCGGGTCTTAAACCTCCAACTATCCATCCAATGAAAAATTCCCAAAAATGAATATCTCTTGATCTGCTCTGAATCGTCCACCGAAACCATTGTTGCAGCTATGTACCCCCAATCCAAGGTTAGATCTAAAATCATGGATAGTTACGCTACAGATCAAAGGCAAAATCGATCATTGTTCTTATCTCGTGAAGAACACGTATGACACACACAGAGAACACGAGAATTCAGGGAAGAAAAAAACAACAAATCAAGAGGGACAAACCTCGATCGATGTTCCTGTCGATCATGGTCCGTCAATATTATAAGGTTGAACGAAACCAAAAATAACTCAAGAATCAGAATCCCCAAAATCCCCACAAAAGCCTATCCCGAAAATATGACCAATCTGCAGGCTAATATATTTGTGGATTCATCTCTGTTCATCGCAAGAATCATGATCTGGAAAAAATCACAAAGTGATCAAACGCCCTACCAGGATTCGCGACGTTCATGGGAAAAGATTTGGTCGCCACATCATCATCGCCGGTGAAGCTCGTTAGGAACATCGTCACCGCGTTGGGAGGTTTTCTCTAGAGCTTTCCAGAGCCTCTCGGGGAAATTTAGGGTTATGAGAATTCTAACCCTGATCCACTACGAAATATCTATTTAAAAAGTTAAATGACTTCGCTGCAGCAAGGGTTTAATAAAATATTTTTATTAAATATTTTATTACAATAACGTCAAAACACTAGAATTCACCACTGACCTGTGCCGGCCGATGTTAGGACTCACCTTGGGTAAAATAGTTGTTCTGAACGCAACGGTGCCCTCCGATTTTTGATCTGAGCACCCATTAAAGTGTTATTATACTTTTTTTAGGAAAACCACATGCACGCACAACTTAATTATTTAATTAAATTGAAATATTTTTTCCGGATCACTGGGCCTCGGAACTGTACGTCGTCTCAAAGATTGGTCTCGAATGAATTCCCACATAATATAAAAATAACACATAGAAAAATACGAGACATTACATCACATCCACCATAGGGATTTTACATCCCCAAAAAGGCAAAATAAGGGATACTCAAAAAGATGTGGGTACTGCACACAAATCTGAGCCTCCCGCTCCCACGTTATCTCCTACAGATCCCCATGCTGCCACTAGACACACACTAAGGGAATAACTCACCCACGAAGGATCTTCTCCTGACGATCATCATCCTCCATGGAGTACTCAGCAAAGTTCTCTCCATAATCGTTGTCAAGCTCACCCCAGTCGATAATGTGTGATGTATCATGCACGTAACTCCGCAGCTGTGACACATGGAAGACGTTGTATACCAAGTCCATCTGAGAAGGTAGAGCCAAGTGGTACGCCACCTCACCAACTCTACTAAGAATCTGAAAAGGGTTAAGGAACATCAGAGATAGATTGCCGCCTTGGCCAAATCTTCGCAATCCCCGTCGAGGCGAGACCCGAAGGAACACATGGTATCCCTCCTCGAACTCCAAGGGACTCTGTATCCAGTCGTATAAGATATCAGCAGACTCTGTGCAGTCTTTATCCTCTCTTGGATGACTCGCACCTTCTCTGTAGTAGCTCGCACCATCTTTTGGGCCCATGTGTGCGAACTCTCCTGGGTCAGTCCAGCAAATTGGCGACATGTAATGTCTCCTGTAAAAAGACTCAAATGGTTCCATACCAATAGTCGAATGATAATTGTTATTATAAGAAAATTCCTCTAGTGGTAGGTGATCCTCCCAGCTATGACCGAAGTCAAGTATGCAATCTCCTAGCATATCTTCAAGAACCTTTATGGTCTACTCCGTATGACCATCAGTCTGAGGATGAAACATTGTGCTCAAGTGTCACTAAGTCCCAAAATCTTCTTGCAATACCTTCCTCAACCAGGATGTGAAACGAGCATCACGATCTGAGATGATCATGGATGGCACTCCTTAATATCGAACTATCTCCTGCACGTAGAGTCGTCCCAAGCTCTTTACTATAATTTGATCTCGTATGTCTAGGAAGTGGGCCGACTTGGTGAGTCAATCAACGATCACCCAGATGGCATCGTGTCCCCTGGATATATGTGGTAAACCTGTCACAAAGTCCATGGATATCCAATCCCACTTCCACTATGGCACCTCAAGGGGCTGAGTCAAACCTGCTAGAACCTGGTGCTCAGCCTTTACTTGCTGACACGTAAGGCACCGTGAAACAAGCTTTGCCCCACTCTTCTTCATTCCTGGCCACCAGAACTGACGTCGGAGGTCTTGGTACATATTTTACACATCTGGATGCACCGCCAAAGGAGATGTCGCGACATCCCTTAGAACCTCCTCCTGCAAAATCATTGGTACTACAGTGTACCCTTTTAAAAGAACAACGTGCTCCCCACCTTTTGAATATCCATCGGCAGCATCACCTGTGGATATCTGAGCACGTAGAGTCTCACAGCTAGCATACTCGAGCTGTGCTTCCCTGACTCACTGTAAGAGTGGAGGGGAAACAACCAACGACTGAAGGTAAGATCCCTCATCTCTATCCATGAAGGATAACTGTATAGAGGCCAACTGCCTCATCACCTCATCCAACAACCGTGAAATGGATTTCCTTCTGAGAGAATCTACCACAATGTTCCCATTCCCAGAAGTATAAATGATCTCAAAGTCATAATCCTGGAGGAACTCCCGCCATCACCTCTTTCTCAAATTCAGATCCTTCTGAGAAAAGATATATCTGAGACTCTTGTGATCAGAGTAAATGTTAAACCTCTTGCCCATCAGGTAGTTCCAGCACATCTTCAATGCGAAGACTATAACTACCAACTTAAGATCCAGGGTCACGTAGTTCTACTCATGTGGCCTCAACTAATATTAGCCATAGGCAATCATTGTTGCCTCTCCATCAGGACACAACCATGCCTTGTTCCTGATGCATCGTAGAAACCCACATACTCAACACCCTCCTCCGGTAATCTCAAGATCGGGGCTCTTGTCAGACTCTATCTCAAATGCTGAAAAGCCTGCTAGAATCTCTTGGTCCATATGGGGGGATGCCCCTTTCGAGTCAAAGCTATCATGGGTGATGAAATCCTGGAGAAATCAAAAATGAATCTTCGATAGTATCCTACCAACCCAAGGAAACTCCATACCTCCGTCACGCTCCGGGGTGGCTCCCATGCTAACACTACATGTACATTGGCTGGGTCCACTACTACACCATCTGTTAAGATAACATGTCCCAAAAAGTGGACCTCCTATATCCAGAATTGGAACTTTGAGAGTTTTCCATACAACCGGTTCTCTCAGAGTGTGTCCAGAACCATCCTCAGGTGCCTTGCGTGTTCCTCCTCCGACGGAGAATACAAAAGGATATCATCGATGAAAACCACCATGAACTGATCTAGATAGGGTTGAAATATCTGGTTCATGACTCCCATATACATTTCATGGGTGTTTGTTACGCCGAAGGGCATCACCATGTACTCATTGTGACCGTAGCGACATCTGAATTTTGTTTTCGGTAAATCCTCATCCCGTACTCGCAACTGGTGATAGCCTGATCATAGATCAACCTTTGAGAACCATCGTTCCCCTCTTAACTAGTCAAAGTGGTCCTTGATTCTCGGTAGTGGATACCAGTTCTTCACGGTCTCCTGATTCAAGCACTGATAATCAAAAAATAGTCTCAAGATCCCGTCTAACTTCTTGGAAAACAACAATTGGGCCACCCAGGGTGAAACACTAGGTCTCACGAAGCCCTTCTTTTATAAGTATTACAGCTGCACCCTCTTCTCACGAAGCTCTTTAGGATCCATAGGATATGCTGATGCTGATATCGGTGTCATCCCAGGTTGCAACGCAATGTAGAAATCTATCTCCCGATGGGGAGGTATCCCAAGGACATCCTCCGGAATGACATCCTCGTACTCAGCCAATATTGCTGGATACTGGAAAATCATAACATCTGTTGTGCCAAGGTCTAGGATAGAAAACTGATATGAAATCAGTTTTACATTCCTATGCACGAGTCCAAATTGCGCTGCCTGGGTATCCTTTTCACCGACGAAGGAGAACCTTGATCCATCACTGCGGACACACCACACCCTTCGCCTAAAACAGCCAATCTGGGCATGAACTGTGGATAGCCAATCCATACAACGAATGACATCGTAAGGCATCAACGCTACCACCAATAGGTTCCAACCGAAACTCTCACCTCTAAGGGTCAGGTCACACTGTCTGCAAGGATTTTTGTTCACTGAATCTTCTCTCGTCAGTGTTTCTAAGCATAAGGGTCAAGTCAACGGATCAACAAGAATATCAGGGTCTCGAATAATATAAGCAGCTAGGAAATAATGACTAGCACCAGTGTCTATTAGTACGACAACTAAAGTAGAAAAAACACAGATTATACCTCAAATCATTCTAGGAGTACCTGGGTCATAAGCCTCTACTGCCTGCAGCTGTCACTGCCTCTATCCACCTTCTCCCTAAGCCTGGGGTGGGATTCCTAGGGGTGGTGGTGGCAAAAGTTCAAAATGCCGACCACCTCCAGCTACTCTCCCCGGTCCTCTAACACATCCTCCGCCTCATGGATCTATCTGCTCCACACCTTTCCTCTGCCTCGGTGGTCCATCCACTTCTCTCGTGTTAGTAATATGGCAGGTCGGACAATCTCGAGTGAGATGTCCCCTATCATCACATGAGTAGAATCACATCTCTCGAGGTGGGCTGGATGCACCCTGTGAACCCTATACGGTAGATCCCCTGTCCTTGGATCTCCTATGAAAATGTCTCCCATGCCCGGGTCCGTGACGTTGGCTCCCTGCTGCCGAGGTCTCAGCTCCAGCTCGCTCACTACTGACAACTTTCGGCTGCCTCTAATATTCCAAGAAGCTCTCGACCACAAAATCCCACTCGAGAAACCCAGTATAAGTAGGAATTCTCATATGGACGATGCTAGATTGGATATCTCTGTGCAATCCCCGGTCAAAAGTCTGAGATCTGAAGTACTGATCCCTGACCATATCCATCGAGTACCATGAGAGGTCGGTAAACCTCAATGAATAGTCATCCACTGTCATGGTTCCTTTTTGGAGCTGAAGAAGCTATTGTATAGATACCTATCTCAGGGTAACTGGTGAAAACTCCTCTCTGAAGAGATGCTCAAACTCTGACAATGATAGAGTTGCCTCATCGTGGGTCTGGATAACCAAACTCCACCATCATCCTGCCGAGCCCTGTAGAAGGCTCGCTGCCAGGATCACCATCTGGTCTATTGGCATCCTGACCAAACTAAAGACTCTAGCCACTACCTCATGCCAGTCCTCTATTGCCTAAGGGTCAGGCTCGCCTTAAAACCTCAGGGGTCTCTATCTCTAAAACTCGTGGAGTGCACTCAGCCTGTGCTCCTCCTCTACTGGTACAGCAGGCACTAAACACTACTCCACGGGTGGTGGAATAACTGACACTCCACCCGAAAGAAAAACTAGGGGATCTGGTCCCTGTATAGAAGCTTCATCACAGAGGGGGGGGGGGTCATCCTCATGATTGAGCTGCTAGATCCTAGCGGGTGCTCGGGTGATTATTACAATACCCAGTAGGAAACCCCGATACCACAAAGCAAATAAAATAATTGAAATACCACCAAAGAAAGATATAGTCAACTCCACATAGTATATGTCAACAAATAATATAACAAGAATATCTAGATATACTCATACACGATCAACTATCGTGATACCACTACTAGGATTCAGCTAGAAGATTCCACTATGCACGTAACAAGGATAACACACTCCTAGGTCTGAAGAGAGTGATATGAAGTACTCGTTCCCGAAGAAAACACTCCACATGTACTTGATAACATGATGATAAGATGAGGATCACAACCTATAGCCATGGGGTGATCCCAACAACTCAGCTTGAAGTAATTTTCTATGTAGAGGATCATCGCCCATGTAATGATGGTCACGTCGATACCAAGAACTCTACCTTGGGTACCAGGAAGGAATAGAGGATCCGGATCCAAGACATATAGAGGGGATACAAAAAACTCTATTTTTGATGTCCTGCTGAAGGGTTCATAATTATGTATTTTGGAAATGATAATGGAAACCATCATGAGAAAGACCAAGGGGATGAACCCTAAGGAAACTATTCCATGTCACAGTAGTGAACTGGCTCAAGCCTTGTAAAACAGTTTACACAGCGTGTATTATTGTTACACGTCGTGTTTCTTGACCCTTAGAACTGCCCATGTAATGGCCCGTGTCATCCGTCCAAGCTGTGTAAAACTCAACTACACGGCGTGTAATAGGGTTACACACCGTGTTCTATAACTCCAGGTACTTCCCGTGTAAACAACCCATGTCAGAAGTCGAAGTAGTGTAAGAAAGAATATACCCTGCATGTAAGTCAAAGCACACACTATGTCCGGTCAACTGGGAAACACCCATGTACCCTGGCCGTATGCCCGTACACGGTGTCTATCCTTGTTTCATGCCTGTGTACCAATACATGGGGTATCCCGTGTATCTAGCCGGGTCTGGCCAGGGAAGGGCATACATGCTGTGTCTTTGGCCATGTACCCAACCTGTGTCTGTGTACTCTCGGAGTACATTCCTGGTGGCCCATCGACGAACACACGCCGTACAGCCTATACTACACGCTGTGTAGTCGGGAAAATTTCATAACCTCCGTCTTCCTCCTCGCGCTTCGTCCGATCTCCGGATTCACGATCTCTAACTCTTTGTCTGAATACTTGCGTTCTTGGTTCATCCCATCATATGAACACTGAATCAGGTGTTTGTAGTCCTTCGATTGGGTCATAAACCTCCAACGATCCATCCGAAGAAAAACACCCAAAACGAATATCTCCCAATCCGCACTGAATCGTCTGCCAAAACTGTCGTCACAGCTCTATACCACCATTCCATGGATGTATCTACAATCTTGGATCGTTATTCCGTAGATTCAAGGTATAATCGATCATTGTTGTTATCCCGTGAATAATTAATATAACACACATGAAGAATGTGAGAATTCAGGGAAGAAAAACACGACAAATCGAGAGGGATGAACCTCTATTGATGTTTATGTTAATCTTGGTTCGTCACCGTTAGAAGGTTGAACGAAACCAAAAATAACTCAAGAATCAGAATCCCTAAACTCCCAGCAAAAGTCCATTCTAAAAATACGAAAAATCTGCGGGCTAATCTGTTTGTGGATTATTCTGAGTTCATCGCATGAATCAAGAACGGGAAATAAATCACAAAGAGATCAAACACCCTTCCTGGATTCATCGTGTTCGTTGATAATGATCTGGACACCGCGTCGTCATCACCGGAGAATCTCGTCAAGAACACCATCACCGTGTTGAGTGGTTTTTTCCAGATCTTTCCAGATCCCCCAAGGGAAATTCAGGGTTATGGAAATTGTAACCCTAATCCCCTGCGAAATCTCTATTCAAAAAGATAAAAGATTTCACTACAATAAGGATTTAATAAAATATTTTTATTCAATATTTTATTACAGTTACGTCCAAAAACTAGATTTCACCACCGACTTGTGCCAGCTGATGTTAGGCCTCGCCTGGGGTAAAATCATTGTTCTGAAGGTAGTTGTGCCCTCAGATTCCTGATCCGAGCACCTGTTAAAGAGTTATTCCACTTTTTCCAGAAAACCACATGGGTGCACAACTTAATTATTTAATTAAATTCAAACATTTTTTCCGGGATCACTGGGACTCGGAACTGCACGCCGTCTACGAGCCTGGTCTCAAAAGAATTACCACATAATATTAAAATAAAACATGGAAAAATCTGAGACATTACATCATTACTAGATGGGAAATCCAATAATCTTGAGCCTTGGGATCACTATTGGATAACATGGAACTTTATGGTGTTCTAGTCCATTCATGTTATGTTTTCCCAATTCAATATTCATAACGTCCTAATAATAATAATTTAAATTAAACATCATTTGATGTGAGTACCACAAGAATTTATAAGTCAAAAAATATGTCCTTACGACATGACATCAAAACTACATGATATATCCCCTTACTATATTAAATTAATCTAAATAGATAAAACTACATTGTATAATTTATATTATCAGGAACAAAAGGATTAATAGAGAGAATCATAAACTATAGTAACAGAATGTCTGGGCTCAATGAACATAAACTTTATCAAAATCATGCAGATTTTTTCATGGCCTTAAATTATCCGACCAAAATAGATATCATTCTTTCATGGTTAAAATCCCACTAAAGTCATCTGGGGAATATGTTGTGTCCCAACATACTTGACCAGAAATTATTGTGATCCATTAAATATTGAGAACTCCTAAATGGAAATGTTTAAAACCCCATCACAATTAAATATAGAAATAGGGAAACATGGGAAATAGAAAAGTTGAGGCCTATAATTCCTTGTCATATATAATGATTATGATAATGTTAACGAAATAAAACAAAAAAGATGAATAGAGTGTATGAAATATCATATTTTCTTTAGAAAAACCTATATATCTATCTAGGTCCACTAAATTCATAAAAATTAAGATAATTATCTCTATTATATATTCTAATAATTTACCCATGAAATCTTTATAAATGAGGTTGTGTCAAGGAAACTAGAGGAGGAACATCAATTTGTAATCTAATGTCGGTGGGAATGAATTTCTTTTTCTCAAGTAAAATCTATTGTAATTAATAATTAAAATCTCGGTATTTAGGCATAACTGATATTATAAAAAATAATGGGAATCATTGATAATTCCTGTGACTTAGGATAAGTGAAATGTAATATACATCATCAATGAAAAAAGATGGAAAATGGTACATAAGGTTCAAGAGATTCATTCATGGATTAGTTTAATAAGTTGATGTAATTTCTATATATCAGATTTTCTCCCATGCATACAAAAATAAAGGGATAAAAACTACTCACCACAGGAACATATAGGACTCCATGTGATCAATAGATTTCTACTCTAGGGAGGAAATGGATTAGTGCAATTGATCAACAGAGTCTGTTTCTGCTTGTGCTATCTACTTTATTTCCTCTACCTGGGATAAAGATTCATTTAGGGATTTTTCCACTGGTTGAAGGATCCCCTATTGATCTAATATATATTTGTCTATAATATGATATGCAAACTAAAATTTAGATAACACTTCTTAATGGATGATATTTTCATTCTATAAAGGGAATATTTCATCCTCCCTTTCACTGAACACATATCAATGAGCCTCCAACTCCACAACATGCTAGGATGCATCATTAAATCCCATATCCCAACATCAATTTACTGACGTGGAATTATAATCCTATACTACATATAATTCATGCTCCCTCATTTTCTACCTCATATTGATCACATACTTCTCCCAAGAGTGAAGGGAGGTATAATCAAAATCCACATAACCAATGGTGGTAGTCATGACCTGATGATGACCTAGAAGGGACTTCATCCCATCCAATGGGGTCTCTAAAATTATAGTCCAAATCAATCCCCACACATTTGGCTACATCGACTTATAAAATGACTCAGAATCTGAACAATAACCCAAGACTATCCAAGTAACATAAATATTTTTTGGGACTATGTTTCTGGGCAAGGGAGGAATTCATATTATCTTTAGTGAAGTGGGAAGGGAGACTATATCTCTATTTATTGAAATATGAAGATGAATTATAGAAGAAGAGGGGACCTGAACATTCAATCTCTATAGTTAAGGAACAAAAATAAGTGTAAGAACTAATTATTATTCAAAGGATTTATTGTTTGATATCATTATGTAAACAAAATATATGAATAATGTTTGAAACTTATTTTTTATGGTTTTATCAACGAAAACATATTCATGATCAACCAAATTATCATGTAAGGAGGAAACACCCTCTAATGATGAGTGGATTGGTGGGACCACCAGTCCATTCTCTAAAGTCATACATTTCTACCCAGCATTGGGTGTTTCAAGAGAAATATAAATGTTAGGTTAAATATAAAAAAGTGAAAAACATTTATAAATTCAAAATAAATTTTCATCTTCTCCAAATCAGGACTCCATAAAACATTATTTAGTAGTACCATAGCTACCAACATTAATTTATTCTTGGATTTTTTTCTCCTAATCAGGGTCGAATGAAAATACCAATAGGATATTAGAAGCAAGTTCCAGTTATAAATGATCCAAAATGTAAACTTTGTCTAATTTAGAATGGTTCAGGCATTGGATGTAAGGATCTAATGAGAATAGGAACACTAAAACATATTCTATGTACAAGATACACTTTCCTCTAGGAGGGATCGGTGGGAACCTACACATTTTCTAAAAACCAAAAGGAGTTACTAGAATGGACCAAAATAAGAATGGAGTAAAGTAAAATTATTATTTGGTTATTATGTGGGAGACATTTCAAATACTTAATAGTTCTTTATTTTCCCTTGCCTCATTTAGGAATGATCCTAAGATGGGTTTGATACTAAATTCATCGAGGATGTAAGTAATGAATGTGTTTATTGTGATTCCCCTTGAACATTATATTCCACCCTCATCAAATAATGTTTACCTATGTAACCCTCACATCCAGTCACATTGTCACCAGTTCTTGCTGCAAAATTCATACACCCAAGAGAATAAACTAGGGATCATTAGAGTGGATGGTAATTCAAAAAATCCTTCTATATCAATGGGGACATAATAGAAATCATTAAAAAAGAAATATCACCATGAAAATTTGAATAAATTATAAGGGTAATAGTTACCCCTATATAAAATATTGGATACCATTGTTCATCCATTTCAACATCCATCATTACCCGAACTACATTTATCTACACATGAGGTGAATTATTTATCAAACCGTTTATTATTTACATCAATTTTTCATAGTCTCAAATGAAATCCATTCCCACTGTTGGGTGATATTTGATGGTGATGTACAAGATAAATAATTTGAGAAAAACATTCTAAAGGTATCTTTTCCTGATGTAGTATTTCCCAGTGCTTTGTCATTATGTTCCATTATTTCACAGTCATACATCTCTAAAATATAGATATATAGAATTTTTCTATGGTAAATTCACTCATAGGCACTGTACACACTGAATCCATGCAAGTTAAACCTAATATTAGTCGTAAGATTGGTGGTAACTATTTCATTTCCTTATGAGTCGCTATCCTGGGTCTTGGACCACTGAAATAATATTTTTTCCATTCCAGATATAGGAGTATAAAATCTTTATCAGTTTATAATCATCACATAAAATAGAGATAATTTCCTATTAGGATATATGATGATCCATATATTGATATAATTTTGGGTGAAAATTTTCATGACATCATGTGGATGTAATTATACATGACTTGAGTCCCCTCTTGGGGGAAATCATCCAACACTAGTGATCCACCATTAAATGAGTTTCATATTAAATATATACATGGGGTGAAATATTATCTGAATTCAATGAAAATGATGTCCAAAAAATAGGGTACATACCATTCATAGAGAATACAACGATCAATGTAGGGATAATGGGAACCCTCCTGAAGTGACATCATCTAGGATCCGTTCAAAAGGATACCCCCTTCATTTTTATGTATACTAATGATGGGCACACTACCATATGTTTTAAAGGATAAGCAGTCAAGGAGGATCATGGAGGCCTTGAACAGACACTCCATAATATGAATATCATTTCCTCAATAATTCGCAACAATAAAAGGTTTGAAACGAGTGACATGAATGCTATAGATTCATAGATACTTGAATCCCCCCAAATATACACCCATCCAACACTATAATAACTAAAAGGAGATGAAAATTTTGGTTTCTTCTCTTTAAATATAAATGTTTCATCATAGGAGGTAATATTTAGGGAAAAAATAAAGTATAACCCAATGAGCTTCA
Source organism: Viscum album (assembly GCA_963277665.1). NCBI lineage: Eukaryota > Viridiplantae > Streptophyta > Magnoliopsida > Santalales > Viscaceae > Viscum > Viscum album. Next base: position 260,610,270 of record OY728121.1, on the reverse strand, counting down.
CTTCATCCATATAAGACACCATCATAAATGTCGAGACTGTGAGTCCACCCTTCCATCCATAGGGAAAAGGTAACTGATTAAGAACATAAAATGAATACGGAAAAACTGAATAGTCTTGTCAAAATTGGTAATAAACTCCCACAAAAATGGGTAAACAAACCATCTTCAGTAGTGGACCAATAATCATTCCTCACCATTAATTGAGTCCTCTGTGAGAAAAATCTTTTGGTTTAATGACTATGGGATAAGAAGCATCTTTCGTAAAAATGTCTCCCACCCATTTAATTAATTGGATTTATATTAATTGAATTAGAGAATTTTATAAGTACTTTTTGTATAATTTGTTTAATTACCTAATAAGGGAGGGGCATTATACATGTTATCCCATGCAGAAGATGGGGTAAAAAATTTTACACAATTGTATCCATTTTTTTTTGCACTGCATATTATCCCAACATCCCAAAGATTGATGATCACCTTACCACAGGTTATGTAAAATTATTTTTTATTAATAGTCCAATGATTGATAAATTAAACTATCAATACCTTACTAGAGTAGGTAATGGAATATTATATTCAAATGGCCTCAAATGTCTTAATCTACTTTAGGTCATCGCATATTCATAGGTTACATGTTACAACAAGATGTGTTAACAAAAATCCATTCTAAAACATCAACCTACCTAAATTTCTATGTTACGATACCACCATAATCTATGGATTGTGGATCATTTTTTCATTATCAAATGGTATGTGTTGATGTGCGAATCATGCTCATAATGGTTATCCCCAATGTCAATGAGAATAAATATAATCATATAACCATCTCTAAATTTCTCTTTTCCAATTATGTAACCTATATGGAATATATTGTTCTAAAATGTATTATAGGTTTCCAGAATCCAATATAGAGAAAACAATTGATGATTTTGGTGGATGTAAATGAGTATCATTAATGATTCCAAAACCCTAGAGTGTAAGGTATTCTTATAGAGGAAATTCCCAAAGGATCCCCCAATTTGCCTTGTCAAGAAAATCTACGATTACTAAAAAAATTTATTGTGTTCAATTAAAAACATGGTATTTTGATGACGCAATACTTTTTGGAAAATTTATTTTATATCTTCTGGGAACTAGAATCCATCAGTATAAGTGAAAGGAACACATGTGAAATAAACTATGAGATCCTTTAAAAAGAGGGTCATGACACCAACATCATCATTCATGTCATATGAACCATGATTCAATTCTAGATCTCATGACCTTATTCAAGTCTCAAACACTCCATTACTAACTGATCATCTCTTGAATCATATAATCTATAATTTATTTCAATATCACCTGATCAGTTATGAGTCATGTTAATGTGTGGCCCTTATATGGTCACACAATCCACATGATGACCATGAAAATAATTGATTGATCCAGTGTATCATGACAAACCTAAAAATTATCAATTATTCCAATGATGTAGGACGTGTTTTAACAAAATTAACAAATATCGATTCATGAGTCCTATGACCATGTTTTGAGACAAGGTAGAAACAAAGTGAAAACATGTGACCTAATATTAAGAGGGGATATTGGTAAATAGATCTTATGATCAGTTATTGTAATGTCCCAAAATTCCATTACTTTTTTAAATTAAATGGGATTATTCTGAGACCAGGCACTAAGACGGCATTCAATTCCTAGGCATAGTTTGCCCAGAATTGGCAATCAAAAAAAAGCAATGTTTTAAATAGCACGCATGATCCGTTTTCATGAGAAAGAGTAATATCTCTTAAATGTGTTCCCAGATCATAAATCTAAGTGCATAGTTGTGTTCAGAGTAGTGGGTTAACTCTATGTGTGTCTTATGTTTATTCATCATGATTCTCTAGTGAGAAAACCCGAAAATGGAAGAACCCTAAATAAAATAATTAAATTTTTTTTTCAAATCCTTATAACTCAAATTTTTTGACTCATATTGAATATCTAAGAAAACCCTTAAGCTCATGAGGGTGTTCTTTCTTTAGGAAGAGAGTAAAATTGGACATTGTGGGCCAACATGGGAAAGTAGTTTTTTCCTGTAAATAAAATATTTAAATAATGTTATTTTATTTTCAAATCCATAAAACTCATGAACAGTAACTCAATTTGAAAATTTGATAATTTTATTGAGATATTTAGGGAATTCTTTCCTTAGGAATAGTCTTTCATCGACTGACTCATGCTAGATATGAATGTTCGTTTTTGGTACGTAGTCGTAAATAAAATAAAATAAATAAAAATTATTTTATTTTTTGAATCCTCAAAACTCACAAATGGAAAATAAAATTAAATATCAGAGGCCACTATTGAGTTCGTAATGAGATTTTCTCCTTATGCAGGATCTAACCTTGACTGGCACGGGTCAAGGGTGAAAGATAATTTTCATAATGTTTTTGGAAAAAAAGAAACATAAAAATTTTATTTTTCACTAAATTGTATCACTACAATGTAGTGATGAGCCGACTATTTAATTCCATAAATAAAACATCATAAAGATGCAGAAACACAAAGTAAAGAAAATAATTTTTCAAAAATGAAATATTGTAATTGTAGTGACTCATCATTATAGGAATGTTGCAATGTGTTTTCCCCATTTAAGGGGATAACAAGAATTAGAGATCAGAAATAGATATTGAAAATCACTCTAAATATCTATAGGATCACCATTGACAAATTAAGAATAGTGAATGATGTTCTCTAACAACATTGAGCACTCCCCCTCTTATTTGACATATCTCTCCCCCGACAATGGAGAATGGAATTTCACAGATGTATGACATTCAATGACGAATCCATCCTTCGATCGAACATATTCTCAAGGTTGGGGTTTTTTTGCATTAATCTTGTTTCCATATTTTTCTTCAAAAACAATGAACGTGGATCAACCCATTAACAGGATGACCTACAAGTCATTGACTCTTACGGGATGGGTTTTTTCATGGAGGAATATAACGCAAATGGAGGCATGTGATTTGTTCTTCCTCGATAAAATATCAAACAAGATGGAATCAATATAGACAAAAACCACAGATATGATCTATCTTTCATGCATCCCATGTGCATTCTTCTCCCCCTCAATTTCTTCGCCTTTTTGTTACTTATAAATGACCTGTTGATGCGCCTTAGATCCATGGTGCAATGACCCATGACCAAAGATCTGTACATGTGACGACCACTGGGTAGGGAGAAAATGAAGGTATTTAACACACGTAGTGACATGGGACTTCCATATTAAATTCTGACAGTGGAGGCAGTGACCACATGAGGAAGGAGGCATGCACCAGTATCGTCCTATAGCGGAGGAGTTCGCGACCAGTGGGCCATAGCGGTATGGGATCCCAGAGCCTGTGGGGCGCCATGTCATGTAAATAAGGCCATGGCCAGCAGACCATAACAGTGCGAGAGGTAGTGCACCCATGTGGTGCATCGAGGTAGGATGTCCCCTAACAAACAGGGGTCACAATAGTGTAGGGAAGCAGTGTAGGTCGAGGTGCCACATTTTATAGAGTGGCCCATGGGGTGGGATACTGTATGTGATAGCACGCTATTCTCACAGGACCGCAGGCAGAGGGAATAAGTCATCATCATCTGGCAATTTGGTCGCGTAAACTGGATGCCATCGTGGTGTTTAGGCTAGTCCCAAGAAGACCCATAGATAAGAGCCTGGTCAACGGGACAAACCATCCCACTAGGTGACCTGGGATGGAGAAGAACCATGCCTCCAATGCGGCCAAGCCTGAATGAGAAACAAGGATGTTGGATGGCCTGACAGGCCAGAACATTCTCGAATAGGTCGGATCAGACTGGATGAGAATGGGGTTACTGGGTTACCCGACGGGATAGACCCACAGTTGAAATGGGTTGGTCATGTGAGACCCAATGCGCTCAGCCACTGGGCCAGGCTAGACCGGGTTATCCCAGACCCAACGGGGTTGGGTCAGGTCAGCCAAAAATGGAGAAGACATACAGGACCACCATGTTGGGTTGGTCGGGTGGGTTCGACAAAGTCAGACTGGGCCCAGACACTACGGGCTCATGTTTACAAAATTGATAGTATCCTTCAGACTGAGTATCAGATTGACACACCCTCAACAGATTTGTGACCCTTGCAACTAGCCAGTCCATTGGGTATACTCTAAGTGAGTCTTTATGGAGGTGGAGATATGTACAATGACATGAGGTTTATATTCATCCAGAATCAGGTGCACTAGAGAGCGTGAATCCTTGGATTGTATGTGACACAAATGATATGATGACCAGACCTCAGTGGTCTAGTAACCAAGAGGACGTCCATGGTCAAAATAACCTAGCGGACCTCAGTAGTCCAATAGATGTGTGGACCTCAGTGTTCTAGTAGCAGAGAAAACCTTAGTGACTCATCAGGAATGAGTACCTCAGTAGTATAAGATAATTCATCATTATGACTAACAATCATTCTTTTTATACATTGACTTATACCAATCTTGAACCATGTTTACATTATGGTATTCCATTTTGGAATTTATTTATGGTCTTGAAATGTGGTTGAGCATTGTGGTTTGGGGTCCCTACTGAGTTTTCTATTACACTCCACCATATGTGCCACACCATCATTTTCTGTGTCTTATGTAGGTGATTGATTCTTCGACAGAGACCTTGCATGTTCCGGATAAGGTGGTACTCAGTGAGATGGGACATATATGCATACCTCTATTGAAATAGTTATCTACCCTTCACCTACCCTTTATGGAGGGTCTTTATTATATGTAACATTAAAATTGAACTTTCTTGTTTTGGTTTTGGGCTTGTATTCTAGCCCCTTTATACTTTTTGTTTTTATGGTACTTTCAGAAGTTTTTCCAATGAAATATCTGGTTTAAATTTTTCTTACATTCAATAGATTGAGATTTGAGAATTTGTATAGGTTTAAAGGAAATGAATTCACTTTTTAGGATATGTCTACTCGGTGCTAGTCACAGCCCTAGGCCTATGGAAGGAGAGTTTGAGGTAGTCACGACAATGGCCATGGGGGAAGGTTTGTGACATTGTGAAATCAAAGGAGGTTAGTTCTACCTTATGAACCCAGAGTCTACGTGTTTTGTTTGTGGATAAAGTGTTAAGTGTTTCATGTTCGGATTTTTGGCCAGATAAACCAATATTTGTGCGGCAACTAACATATCCAAACACCTAGACCCTAAATTCTATCTCTTCAATCGATTAATGAAAACACTAGTTGTAGGGAAAAATTATTTTATATGCATCATATAAGAATGTGTTGAGTTTTCCATGTACCACTTCAGTCAACACACTATGTATACTATAATGATCGTGGTACATCTTGTTAAATTTCAAGATGGTTCTTTGTATAAAGCAGGCCAAGAATCTACCACATGATCACCAGGATGATCTGTGGGGTGATGAGATGGATACATGGGTTTGTACTAGAGACAACACCATCGGGATGGTGTACCAGCTATACCACCACCTATGGAGTAGCACATGGTTGGCATAGTAATTATGGATGCTATTTGTAGGATGAGTCTGTTTCAAGAGATTCAACGAAAGATACACCTCAGATTCTGATTTGTTCCTGACTTAGAAGTGTCAAAGGAATAAATGGAGGTGGTGGCCAGATTTTCAGTCTTGTCAGGGAAAAATTAGATCAGATGGAGGTCCTGGTAGTGAGCCTTCTATGTGGCTTAATAGGTAAATGACAGGGTTCTGATTACCTATGATGATGTGAATTTTCTGGGGATATAGCATAAAAACCTTTCTTAGAGAGAGGGATTGTGCAATAAATTCTATGGTATATGCATTACCAAGAGCATCTAGAGCTTTGGAAGGAATATTTGTTAGTAGATGAGTAATCAACGAGCCATATGGTCCCATCCAGTTACTGGATGAATATGATACGACAAGTACACTTGGTCTTAAACCTCTGAGAGAGATGTGTTTAGGTACATCAGAGTCATCACTATTCATATGTTCTTTCCTACTTATGATAGGGTGCTATAGAGAACCTATCTGGATGAATGTAATTTGGATGAGCAGATATAGATAGTGGATGTAAGTATTGGGAATGTTGGAAGCTGATGTGGGTCTCAAAGACTCGGGTGTGTGAGGCATTCCAAGAAGAGTTCCAAAGATAGGGGATCTATAGATCAAGCCACATAGGGTGAGTATAGTTGGCCTAGAAAGAGGTAATGCTTTTCAATAATTGGTAGGATACTCCTCACTCAAGATTTTACAGACCATCATGAAGATAGTGAAATGGTGGATGGGCCACCAGGCTAGAGATAGTGACTAGAATAGATTAATAAGTAGGGAGGTAGAAGTGGCCTAGGACTAGGGAGAGTAGCAGAAGGTGGTACACATTTCTACATGTTACAACCTGCACCCCAATGTTCTCCACACCATGATCAGGGAGCTAGAGGGCATGGGAAGGGGGTTGCTGCAAGAGGATAAGGATTATGGCCCAAGTGATTAAGGAATTATTTGAGGTAGAGAATGTGTCTCCTATTAGCTATCATATTAATAGACATAGATTCTAATCATTCATTATTATCACAAATATTCTTCAAGATGTAGAGTTTCCAGTTAAATAATTGACATGACCCTTACATTTGGAGATACATATGGGAGGATACTTGATAATCACACTTATGCCTACGTTGTGATAAATCCCTTGAGGTGAGAGTTTTTGTTGGATCCTATTGGTGGCAGTGTTGAGTCCATATATCGATTTCATGGGAATGGACTAGTCATCCACAATTCATTATCAGGTTGAATGTTTTAGGCAAAAAATATGTGGTTGGTCTGATCTGTTTCAATGGTATTTTCACTTGGTTGTAGAAAAAATAAACCCATGTAGCATATGATAAACTCATTTATAAGATGATATAGCCGATCATGCTTTAGTTGGCCAACCATACCCACATGGCGGTAGATCCTCTGTGTTTTGAGTTCGCAAGAGCAGTGGAAGAGTACATGGACGTCTTTGCAGAAGATGCTTCTAGGATTACCTCTCCACAAGAAATCGAATTTTGCATCATTCTGCACCCCAATATAGAACCAATATCAACATCAGTATATCATATGCATTTTGAAGAGCATTGTGAGCTAATGGTGTAGGTGGGGGGCTTGTAGAGGAAGGGCTTAGTAGGACCCAATGTTCGAGGTTATGTGTGAACTATCATCCATTTTACCATGTGGTAGCATGGAATGAGTACCCACTACCAAAGGGATAATGAACGCATCAATCCATTGAAATGGGCGGCCTTCCGCATGGATAGAAATGTGCATGTAGGATTCTAGCAATTGTGAGATAGTTTGATGAGCACCCTAATCTTGAGTTGGCAATGATAGTCTTCACAATAATGACCTGGAGTCAATAACTCCATGGGGGGTGATTTACTGTATACTTTAACCACAAGAGTCTCATGTATAACTTCTCTCAGACAGATTTAAACTTGAGACAAAGATGACGGCTGAAGTTCCTCAAGGACTATGAATTTGAGGTAGTCTATACTCCTTGAAATGGGAACATGGTACAAGATTCTCTAAGTAGGATACATAGTTCATAGTTGTTGACTGAGGAAACCATATAGTTGGCCGCTTTACAGTTATCCTCCATGAATGGGGATTAGGCAACATATCTATGGTCATTGGTTGTTAGCCTTCAATATTTAAATGATTTAGGGTGGCACAATTCAGTGAAAATGATTATGAGTCTTTACATGATAAGTTGTCCATAGGGAATACCCATCATGGAAATTCGAATGGAGGGGAGAACATTTTTCTTTTTAGAGGATTCAAAGTTGTAGAAGTGACCCCTATATTGTTGAGATGCATCGGGTATGTGTGGGGGATCCATAGAGGAATCAAAGGATGACGAAACAGGTTGAAATATGGATTTCCTGTTAAGATAAAAGGTTGAACACTTTTATGAATTAGTTTTGTGGGTGGTTCTTTCTCCTAATAGGGTTATAGAGAATGATGTGTGAAGGGATATGAATGGAATTCATGAAAGTATCACCACGTACATATTTGAGACATGATACCATATTGGTGATGGTTGATCGACTCAGCGAGTCAAACAAGTTTCTAACTACCCATGAGAAGAGTTCAGTAGAGGTTTCATGAAGCCTTTACGTGATTGAGATTTCACATTAGGGAAAATCTTGCATAGTTTTTGGTAGATATCGAGTATCGACAGAAGATAACCCTCCATGGATGATCAATTCATCTTGTATGCATTCAGTATGAAAATACGAATATCTAAGAGGGCACATGGGAATGTGAGGCTTAGGTTTGTGCTCATACCCTCATTTGTTGTTTATTCATCATTTTCTATTTTGAGGATATAATGACCTAATGGTGGGGGTAATGTAATGTCCCAGAATTCTAGGAATTTCTTATTAATTGTATCGGATTATTTTGAGACCTATGCGGAGACGGCGTGAGATTCCGATACTCGGTGTTCTCAGAATGGGCTGTCAAAAAATGTTATGTTTTAAAATAGTGAGTGTGAGTGGTTATCCTGAAAATGTGTAATAAATCTTAAATAGTTTCCCATATCATAAATCCAAGGGTACTAATTCATTCATAGCAGTGATATTACCCTGGTCATTACTTTTATTTTGTTAGCATATGTCTCTAGTGGGAAAACATAAATATGGAATAACCATAAATAAAATTATTAAATAAAATTATCTTATTTTTCAAATCCTTATACCTCATGAATGGTGACTCAAATTGAAAATATGAGACCACTTTTGAACTCATGAGGACTTTATTTGCATAGGTAAAACCTAACATTGGCCAGCACTGGCCAACATGGAATGTTGTTTTTGGCCAGAAATAAAATAATTAAATAAAGTTATTTTAATTTCAAACCATTTTAACTCATGAACAGTATCTCAGATTGACAATTATAGACCTCCTTGTAGATTTTCAGGGAATTATTTCCTTAGGATGAGCCTAACATCATATTCCCCAAGTAGGTTGTGAAATGTTTTTTGTGAAACTGCCATAAATTAAATAATTTTAATAAAAATTATTTTACATTTCAAATCATCAAAACTCCTAAACGGAGACTCGATTAAAAATAAGAAACCATCAATGTGTTCACAATGAGTTATTATCATTTAGATAGACCAAACCATGACCGACGTGGTTCAAATGTAACTGTTAATTTTCTGACTTTTTAAGAAAAAATAAAATTAATATAAAAATTTTATTTTATTTGAAATTGTTTCTCTCCAATGAAGTGATGATCCAACTATTTCATTCCCAAAATGAAACTGTGTAAGGACACAGAAATGAAAAGAAATAGATATGCTATTTCATAATTGAAACATCGTAATGATTGTGAGTCAATGAAACATATATAATCCAATGTGTTTCTCCATTTAATGGGATGACAAGAATTGGAGATCAGGTAACGATCTGGAAAATCACTCAAATCTCCAGAGGATCACTATTTCTGAATGATGAATGTATAATGATGGTTTCCCAAATCATTGATCCCACCTCCTCATCTCCGAGAGATCTTTCCCACAACAATGGATCGAGGACATTCACGTAAGGATCTCCTTCAATAACGAATCATTCCTCGGATCAAACCTATTTTATAGGTAGGGGTTTGTTCTTGTTAAATTTGTTTTCGTGTTTTTATTTATAAATAATAAATGTGAAAAAACCCACTAGTAGGTTTATCTGTGGGTTTTTTGTATTTTTGGGAAGGGATTTGAATTTTCGGAATTTAAGGGAATGATATTCATATAATTTGATCTTCCATGTTAAACAATAAAATAAGGATGGATCATTGCCGACACAAAAAATGAAAATGATCTATCCTTCAGGAAAACCATGTGGGTTATTATCCCCTGTTATTTCTTTTTATATTTGTATCTTATGAACGAGTGGTCATTGCACCTTCGATCTTTGGAGCAGTGGTCCAAGACCAATGATCCAACCCCATGGTGATAATGAGGTGGGCCGACGATGAGGGAATAGAACACAGACATTGACATGGGGACGCAATCATGATGGTCTTCGGTGTTATGCATCAGAGTCCACATGAAGATGGATGTGTGTTCTGATGGAGCTCTACAGCGGAGGAGCCCTCCACGGTGCAGGCGATGGCATGCCCCGGTGGCGCGCCATGGAAGAGAAGATTGTGGCCATCAGGGTCCACATTGGGAGAGGGTATCTGCGCCGATTGAGGCGCCAAATCAGTTGAAACTGCTCGTAGGGTGGACCACAACATTTTTTTTGGCACACCACACTTATTTGACCTCATGTGGAGGGAGGTGGCCAACCTCATTCAGCCACATTGTAGTGTTAACCGGATGTCAGCACGGTGTCCAAGATGGAACCATTCCGACCTGCAAATGCGGGCCTGGTTGATGGGATAAACGGGGTCGTTAAGTGTCCAAGGATGGATATGAACTGGGCCACCAATTCGGTCTGGTCCTAATAGAAAACAAGTCCACTAGAAGGATCAAGTGGTTAGAACTTCTCATACTAAGTTAGACCGAACTAGAAGAGAACAGGATCACTGGGAGACCTAGTGGGCTAGACCCACGGCCGAACCGGACCTGGTCCAGCAACGACCAATGGGCTAGGCCGGAGTAGTTCATCCTAGTCCCATCTGGGCTGGGTTATGTTGGCCAAAATGGGCCAGGTCATTGTGGAACCACAAGATTGGTTAGTAGTGTTGCTAAGACCTAGTCGGATAGGGCCCATACATAACAAGCCCATGTTTACAAAAATTACAATATCATTTAGAGAGAGCGTCTGATTGACGCAATGTATGTCGAATTTGGACAATTGAAATGATAAGATCAGTTGGTTTTAATCAAAGTGATTTGATCATTGAAGTATAGATATAAAAAATTGCTTGATAAATAGATTCTTTTAGAATCATGTGCACTGGAGAGCGGGATTCCAACGGATGGCTGTGACATGAAGAAAATGACAGGAGAACCTCAGTGGTCTAGGAGTCGAGCAGACGACAGTGGTCCACTAGGTGAGTAGGCTTCAATGGTCCCAAATCCAAGAATACATAATGGTCCAGTTGCCAAGAAGACCTCATTGGTCCAGCAGTCATGCACACCGTAGTGGTCCAACAACCTTGTAGACCTTAGTGGTCCAAGAGCTGAGAGGACCTCAGTGCTCTTGCAGCTGAGCATACCTCAGGGGTCTAGTATCCATGCAGACCTTAGTGGTCCAGTGGCTAAGGGGTGCTCAGTGGTCTAGTAGCTATGCGATCCTCAGTGACTCAACATGGATGTGTCCCTCACAAGTACAAGATGATTCTGCTTTATGACTGAAAATTTTAATTTATAAGATTTCATTTATATATTGTGTGAGCTATAATTTCATTGATGTCTTTCTTTTATTCATTCCTTGTGATCCTTATTAGTGTGCTTCCCTTTTTTTGGGTCCCAAATAGGTGTCGTGTTACTTTCCCATGCATTGCCCTTGCCCATATGTGTCATGTCTCATGCAGGAGATCAACACTTTGACGATGACCTTGGTTTTCCGGGACTAGGTTTTTCATAGTGAGATGGGATGGATGATCATACCTCTATGGATACAGGATGCTACCCATAACCTACTCATCAGGTAGGGTCTTGAGTAGATGGAATATGTTAACTGTACATTACTTTGTGATATTGGGCATGTATTCAATGCCATATTTACATTAAGTGGTATTGCACTCTCAATAGTTGTTTCAGTGATAGTTTTGGTTTACATTGTGATTACCATATACAGTTTGAGAATTGTGTGTGTGTGGGGGGGGGGGTTTAAATTTAATGCCTTCCTTTTTGGGATATGCTTATATGGTGCTAGACTCCACCCCTGGCCTATGGAAGGAGGGATTAGGGTAGTCACAACATAGGCCCCAGTGGATGGTTAGTAACATTTATCATGAAGAATTCATGTGAAATAGATTATTCTAAAGTGTATTATGAAGGATTAAAAAAATAATAGTAATCAAATGGGCTCTAGGGAATCAGATTGTCGATTAAATTAGTTAACCCTCACTACCCTATTTCCAGTGGTCTCCAAGAAATACTAAAGGCCACCTTAAAGACTAAATGTAATAAAAGACATAAATTTTCAAAACTCCCAATGGGTATAAAGGGAATTTAATCTCCTTATAATTGATTCCTTATTCCATTAAACATGGTTCATTATGGGTGGAATTTGATGATGCCACCATAAATAGCATAGAAATTATATAACTAGAATAAATACCCCAATCATGAGTATTGTTTTCTAGAAAAAAAAATTGAGGGAAGGTTGATGAATATGATGGATCAGATAACCATTAAAAGAAAACATGATCCCATGACATTTGGAAGGACTCTTGAATAGATCATGCACTATAAATGATATATTTATGACATTTAGGATCCCATTTTCAGAATCCATCATATTCTTGTGATGGATTCCTGGAAGGCACAGATCTTGGGAAGGATTCTAGATGATTTATTCTGATCATGATACTTTTAATTCTTTAGTATATTGAAAATAAAAAAAAACCCCATTTTAAAATAAATCCGTGGAAATGAGGAGGCCTTATGAGGGTCTGAGTTACATTGATCATCATGTTATGTGCTTGTGTGATTGTCATGAACCCTCAAAGCCCATGGAGCTATAACCACATTATCAAAACAGTAATATTAGAATGTCACATTCATTATATGAATGATATCAGACTTATCCATTGAATTATGTGATACCCCTTTTTCAGAAAAAAATAAAAGGATATCCTGTGATAATTCTCACACATCATTTTGGGACCCACCATTTATCACACAATGTTTTAGGGTCAAATATCATAATTTTACATAACTGAACTCACATGAAATCCTAAGAACACATTCCCTTATAATATATGGAAGGAAGTAGAAATGTAATTGTAAGAGGATTTTATTGAAGTAAAGATACATTGGTATTTATCGATAAATTTTTAAACCTCATATTATCATAATAGTTCATGTGAAATGCCATTGACATGTCATTTTGGCCTCTCAATATAGCATTTTAAAATATTTATCTCTCTCATGAATACCACTTTATAATCTAGTGCGATCTCATGAACACCCCTTGATAAACCATTTCAGCCGTGTAATGGATCCTATACAAGTCTTATTTGATCACCGGAATTCCATTCCATGGGCGTCCTGATTTCATCAATACTTTTTTACATGTATCCCTAACCTATTGAAGGATCTCTGACATGGGAACATGATTACATGAAATAAATTTGAATGACCAGGGTCCAATGAACACGATGATAGGAAGAACGTTCTGGCATTCACTCTATTCATGTGCCACCATGGAAGATCCTTGGCTGGATAAGGTGAATCACATTATGGAAAACCCCTCCACTGAATCTATATAATATTTTCGAGATACACACCCTATAAAACATTGTATAATCAGGGTAGTGAGTCTTATAAATCTGCTCCCTATTCAAAGAAACATATAGAGAGATGATGTAAAAAATTATAATAGAATTCATGAGCAGACTTCTCATAGTGGAATGTCACGTGATCCCATGGTCTTCCCCTAGGTAAGACCTAGGGAATGACATGTTGGATAAAAACATGAATATTTACTTCATGTTATCACATCATGGATTACATAAAGATATTTTATCATTCTATCCATATTATGGAAAGTGGTTTTTTCCTGTTGACTCAATCATGTCAATTGTAAACATAAAAATATTTGAAGCCCCATTGGGATCGTAGGGTGTAAAAAATAAAAAGGAATAATTCTTATGTATAGATGTATATGTTAATTATTTGTATAATGAATCATAAAATTTTGATGAACTATCTAGATTATAAAATAGAACTAGGGCATGTCACTCGTGTCCAACTAATCCCTCCATACATGTCACCCAATTCTCACAAATTTCACCATGCATTTTATGATTGACTCATTATTTCATCAACACAGGTTAGCCATGTATCAAAATTCCCTATAGACATGTCAATAAATTCTTGTGATTCCTTTTAGATATGACATTAAACTCTCAAATTGACCATTAGACAAGGTTACACATGTATCTTGTCACCCTACATAAATAATAACAATTTCCTATAAAAGTATCAAAACAAGTCACCTAGGCCTCGTGAAGCACCTATGATATTCCATCCATGTCTTGTGAATCCCTCTGTAAAGGCCACCCATGTAACCCATTCCCTCTGAGCATGTCAAGAAAGTCTTGATATTCCCTCTAACCATTTAATAAATTTCTCACGATTCCCAATTATATGTCAATAATTCCTCATGATTCCCTCTATACATATCAATCATGTCTCATGATTCCCTTTGAACACGTCACCATGTTTAATTGAATCCATGTGGCCATGTCATCCATGACTGATGAAGTCTTCTAGACATGTCATGTGAGTTAATCTGTAGCACCAGGACATGTCTATATTGATCATGAGACAACCTCCCAAACTTTTCATCTTGATATTGTGAAGTCCTCCAGGATTTCCTACTAGATCATGTGTTTCCCTCTAGACATTTTAACATTGATCATGAAATTTATTCCAAAAAATACATCCAAATCATTCAATAGTTTTTGTAAAATTAATCCGAATCATGATATTTTCTTTGAAAATGTCTTTTTGGAAACTAGGATATGTCCATTAATCTTAAGAAATGCCAGAAAGACCCCACGAGACCAAATAACCAGTACTGATATATATTTTCAGGCATGCCTAAGCATTGAAATATGAAGACTCTATTCCAACTATACCCTAAATCTGTATGATTCTTTACTAAGGCCTCAGTTATGTAGGGAATATATATTACCGTAGGTCCCTACTTTTCCCAAACAGTCTGACATATAGATCCCAAACTATTATATGGTTTCACCTATCTACCTTATAAATCGACTAATTGAGAATACAATTGAACTATGAGAGATTTTATATTTTCAATATTAAGGATGTGTAGTCCATCTAAAAAATGGTTTGAAATCCATGTTAAACAACCTATCAAGACTCCCTCAATGAACAAGTCCCATGTCTACATTCAATGAGTCTACTCAGATGTTATCCCTTATTTCTCACATCGGTCATGGCACACATGGGATTATGGATTTGTAATTAACATATCATTTGTATCATGAATTAACCCTATATAGGGAAACATAAATGTGTATTCCAAATTTAATGGAATGATATGAATTCCCCCATATAAATGGATGCACATTAAGATAGGTTCCTAAAGAACAATAAAATATGATGACTCTGATTTATACCATATGTCGGATAAATCAGACTTCTTATTTAGGGTTGATCTCAATGCATAGTCCAAATTTTCCCTCAAATATTTCATTTCCTCAGGATGTTAAAAGTCATAGTTTTGAAAAATTATATCGGTTATAATCATAACATGTAGGATGAATAATAAAGTTTCAATCCCACCCTGAAATTATTAATCTCCTCCCTGGATGGAATAAAACTATAGGGTTCCCAGTTGTATGGATTAAAATATAATAAGCCTCCAATTTCAATGAAATAATATGAATTGATTAAGAACATAATATATATATATATATATATATATATGAGATTTATAATAGTACTAAGCTCCATAGATAAATGGATTCTACCCCTACTATGTTTATTACGGTAAACAGTTATGTATTAGGATTATGTTGATATTTGTGAATCTGTAATAAATCAATAAGAGTATACTAGAGTAGGATATAATTCTTCTCCAAAGGGTGTGATGATCCAAAAAACCCACCTTATGAACCAATATGAGTTACTATATGACCTCATGTTAAAAAATATATATGACTACAATCCTTTTTAAAGAAGGTACAGAATCATTTTTCAATGTGGGTACCATTAAGAGTGTCTATAAAACATAAACAGATAGAAAACCCAATGTAAATCATTTCAAAATACACTAAAACACCATATTAAATTTTAAAGCATAAATTTATTCATTGGTAAAAGTAATGGTTTACCCTAAATAATGAAATGTAATGATAGAATAAATGAATCATTATAGATATTGGGAATCTTGTCTCTGAACATGAGGAGCCATCCACATATTTCAGTAAAACAATGATGTAAATCACATTTATATCACTACTTTTTATTGATTATTATAAATATATATTTAGTAAAATTAAATTATGTACATACCATGATAAATATTTTTAAACTGATGGAAGCATGATCAACTAACATAGACAAAGACTAACAAAAATAAATATCCATAAAAATTGAAGTAATTATCTATTTGAATTGTGATTTAATTAATTTTTTTAAATAAAAGTGTGATAACATGTAATAAATAAATATTAAAATAAATGATAAATATGAATATGTTTATTTAATACATTTATAATATATTAATATATTTTATATTATAATTTTTTAACATGAATTATGAAAAGTGAGACTTTTGATATGTGATTTTTTTCTTATATATATTTCTATGGGACACATGCCTTATATAGAAATTTTTTTATTTTTCATGATTATAATTCCAATGAATCTTTTTTAGGATATATATTATGAATTTACTAGGGTTTTACCAAAAAACATAATTAAACATCACTCTTAGTATTAAAATTCAAATGTTACCGAAGTGGTAATAGTTTATTTCACAATCTCACCATTATTCAGGATTATTAATGTTTAATTTTCTTATATGCAATATTTATGGTCCATTTTAATGTTATAGATAGATTATTTCCATGTAATTTTTAATATTATCCAAAAAATGATTACAATTATTTTTACCCTGGTATAGCTTTATATAAAATAGTTTGAAATTAAGCTTGTTTTCCAATTTATAAATAAAGAATATTGTGTCTTTTTTCAAAAAAAATATGGGTGGATTATTTTTTTATTTATAATTAATTAGATTACTTTCCTAAAATCTGGATAGAAATATTCCTAGAAACTCCCATTATATATATAAATTTTTATTTTTATTTTTTTCCCTCTTATAATTGTTCAATATTTTAAATGGGATGTTATTTGAAAATGTAAAAATTATTTACCTAATGAATTATTCCCTGTTATTGTTCAAAAAAAATTTCCATCTATGATTACATACAATAATGATACCTATTATTTACAAAGGATATTATGTAATGATAAATTCATGATTCACTATCTTCATCGGTTGTGCATTTGATGATAGGATGTTGATGAAAATTGTTCCCATTTATGATGGTTATACAGTGATTAAATATCTTTGAAATTCACTTCACTTCACGATTTTTGATTTGATGAATGTTTAATGATCTATTGGAACACATATCTATGATTTTATTTACATTATAGGTGGGACTGATATATCCCTCCAATTTATTGTGTAATGATGGATGAATCACGTGGTAAATATGTTATGCATGATGTTTACATCATGGATGAAAATCAAGTGTGGAAGTTATTTTCAATTCCAAATGAATAAGTGTGGACCTTGATTTAATTTCCATAAGATTATTTGTGGACATATCTTTCTTGTATATAATATCAAACACATAGCATATTTCATTTCAATGTATTTATACATTGTCTTTATTTAATGTTTATATCTTAATGAGTGAACTTGTTTCTATTAATAAATATTCATTAAGATATATTTTTTGGTTTATATGTATATTCCATGATTTCATCCAAATATATTTTTGAATGAATAATTTTCACTGAATATTTTATAAATCCTTTCTTATGATCTTCCAATATATAATCCTTCTCTAGAAATTGTGATATATGATATACAGGGTTTAGATTTCAAATGATCATTTCATGTTCTCTAAACCTTATTCTTATGTTATACTGGTGTGATCATTTATACTCCCTTTCATACCCTAAATGAGAACCTGAGCTCACCATTTCATATTTATACATTCTCTAAGTTATAAAAATGTATTTAGAAAATAATTTCCTATGATGGGTGATTGATTTTTTTTGATTTAGTGGGAGATGATATAGATCATATATGAAATTGTTTTTAATGTGTCTATGTTTAAAAAGGTAGTAGTTATATACTATTATATATTTAATTTAAATGTTATGTAATGATATTTTAACTACATATATTTAATAATTATTTACGAAATTTATCAGTCTATATATTTCATGAATCTAAGAATATGAGTTGGGAAACTAAGTATTAATAGTGTAATAATGATCCCATTATCCCTAGAAAAATATATAACCCCATATTTTATAATACATATTGATTCATCCCTAATGAAGTGACATGTTCCTTCAGCAATCCATCTAGTTTCCCATTAATCAAGAAATTTAGAGAATAACTATCGTTATTTATGGTAAATTTTTATGAATTAGTATAGTCAATAATATCCCCCAACACCATCATATATTGCAATAAATTTCTTACCCTCATCATTTCATTAAATTTTAATTAGAATTTCATAAATAAAATTATCCAACCAAGAGAAGCATGCCCAATAGTAACTACCCATATTAGAGGAATCCAAAATATAGCTCTTATGAATACATTAAATTTTATTATTCTATAGATTTGGTGTCCAAATAAATGAACTTAAAATGGTATGGATTGCTTCAATAATTTTATTTAAAATAGTGATCCTTCCCATGAAAGAGAGAATATGGTTCTTTATGCTTGTTATCCTTCCCATGATCATGTTTTAATTATCATAGAAATGATTATAATGTATCATTTTATTGGAACGTAGGGCCCCATGATGAAAAATTTTGATTTTCATTTAGTGTATACTGGGGTGATATTTAATGGGTTCAGACCTCCAACTCATGAAAAATTTAGAAATGTATACAGTTCCCCAATCAATATTAAAACACAAACTGTTTCTATGTCTATATTTTTTTCAATATATTCCTCATTCTTCTAATTGAGGTGCTTCTACAACTGGTAATGAATTAAAAAACATACAAAAATACAGGTGGGATGTTCTAATCTAACAAGAACTATATCAAAAGTGTTTTATGAATACAATATTTATCCGGACATTCTAGTTTATAATATGTTCTTTATATTCAATAATGAAGAGGATTAGTGAGAGAGGATACCCCGATGCAGGCTCCTCCAAGAAATTACAAAACCTAATCATTTCCCCATGAATCTATTTATGAATAATGTTTTGTAGAAGCAATAAAAACACACACAACTGGTCTGATAAGAAACATCATCTCAGTACTCAAAAAATTAATATTCATTCCATTATGTTATATTCATTATCTCTGTCAATTTTGAATATGATGTTAGATTCAAAAACACTTCTTGTAGAGATATAAAATCAGTTAATTGGATAAGTAATTTTTAGAACCAAACTATATGGGTTAATCCCACTATATGATCATCCATACCATTACTCCACCCTAACCATAACCCCCAAATTCCAATGGACAATTTTCACTCAAATTGATCATTATGCATGGTTTCAATCAAAGCATGATTTAACATTTCATTCATAATAGTGGTCAATAAATGATTGAAATAAACAATAAAATCCCAAAATATAGTAACGTGTCATCGATCTGACTATATTATTTATATAAAAAACATCTTGATGAACAAACTTATAATTTTTCTTCAATAAAATGTTCCCTATATATGAATAACCAAACCTAATATTAATAAAAAATATGTGTAAAAATATTCAATAAATTAATCTCCCTCTTATTACAAGGTTTTGTCCCACATCACCATGGGGTGAACTATTCGTCTTTATCATGAAGAAATATGGGTCAATGCACCCTTAAATTTATCATTGGGAGCTCAACTTGATAACATTAAATAACAAGTATCCTATATTATTTAATGATGACTTGTTTTATTTTCTATATGGATCCTAATTCTTCCATAAGGTTGTTCATTGGTTATACTACTATAAAGTAAAGGTGATAAATATATATAGTCCCCAAACTTCTTATTTTATTTATTTCATTAACTATGAGTACATATTTATTCCATTTGGATTCACTAATTCTCCTGAAATCATTATGGACTCGAA
The DNA here is from genome assembly GCA_963277665.1 of Viscum album. Taxonomy (NCBI): domain Eukaryota; kingdom Viridiplantae; phylum Streptophyta; class Magnoliopsida; order Santalales; family Viscaceae; genus Viscum; species Viscum album. Next base: position 260,590,226 of record OY728121.1, on the reverse strand, counting down.
AAATAATGTCTTTTGAGATTAATATATAATATATTTGGATGTCAATATATTGATATTGAGTTCTTTTCTGGAAAGAGGATGAACATGAGGAGAATTTGAATATTGAACAAAATAATACGTGGAAGGAAACATAAAACTAAGCCACTATAAATGATAATTATTGTTAGAGAAATAAACATTCATGGGGAATGTTATCACGAATAAAGGCATATATGTAGACCCTTATAAATAAGAGAAATAGAGTGATGAACAATACCAACCATTGTGAGGTATATAAATAGGTTACATATATTATTTGGATACAATTGTATATTTGTGAGATACATATCACGATTACTACTCTCCTTAATGAATACAACTCAATAATAAGTAATAATTGTTTGTAATAAGGAATATGACAGAATATTTAATAGAATGAACAAAAGTTTTATCCCTAATCCTATGATTAGATTATAAAAAATTTGGGATGTATTTTTATTGATATAGATGTATTGAAAAGGATTTAATTTATTATTCATACTATAAGAAAAAGTTATATCATATTCATCTGAAAAACTATATATCCCCTTAAAGAACCATGTAACTAGTGATCAAAAATTGGCTGCAGTGATATTCACATTAACAATTTTTTAGAATTGTCTCCATTATGAGATGTATGACATATATAAGGATAAAAAATTAATATTGAAAATGTTAAAACAAAATGCGATTAGTTTGCACCAGTGATCGTGGGATGAAATGGTCAACGACTATGATTGTTCAATCAATTACTATCATAGGATGGCAGACAATGTGGAAAATGAATTAACATGGATGGACTCTGGAATACAATACATAATGGAGATTAGAAAGGGATAAAATATTGTTATAAATTCAGTAGGTAGATATGAGAATAATATATGGTTAATAATACCTCCATTATGAACTAGTTTCTCAACCATCCTTTCCTGAGAGGGTCATTAAGGCTTGGAAATATGATCATGTGCTAAAAAAGAAATAGGAAAATATTCTAGATTTCTTCATTCGAGAATACAAATGTATAATTTTTTGAACTCAAAATTTTTTTCTCATAAAATGTAAAACTAAAATGGGATGTTTTAGATGGTGTATCGTGATCATCCATTTCTCAAGATAGAAGAATACAATTTGTGATTTTAATTTCTATCATAGAAGATTTATCTCTCTAAAAATATCCTTGATATAAATATAATAAGTCATATGAATACATGGAGTTCCACTATAAAATATATTTAATATATATATTTTTTTTACCTCATGGTATTATAGAATCCTTCATAAAGTGTCGAAAAATGGGTGTAGCATCAGCACGGCTAATCACCCTCTAGTGGATGTTTACTGTGAATGGACCACCACACTCTTGAGGTTACATGGAGATCATGTGAAATTTATTTCCATCAATGTTCGGATCAAAATATTCCCTTAATCAGGTTATTGTACAAAAAAATTATCTATTCTATTATTATAATGACAGCATATGGGGCTCTGTATAGGAAGAGGTGTCATACTTTCCCATGTTGGGATAATGATATAGAGAAAAATTTTATTAGACCCATAATTATCCAAGAAATTATAGGTAATGAACATAATATTAAACTACACATCAAATATATAAAAATTCATCAAAAAATATATATTAAAAATTAACTATGAGATCATGATATTGTGGTTAGGGATAATGTGTTCCTTTTTACCCTGTTTTAGAAAAATGTTATCATGTTTGGGAAGAAAGGAAATATTATCCCAATACGTATCATCCCCTTTATATACTTGATCACATCGATGAAATTTACCATTAACTAGATCTAACATTGAACCTATCTGAATTACATGATTTATTCCATGTATCCCTCTTGGGGATATACATATCAGACCTCACACAAGTACATAATCCATAGGTTGTACCAACAGAGAATGATATTTCATATTAAGAGTAGACCATGTTTATCTTAGATCATAAAGTTAATGCCCTATGGAATAATAAAACTCACCTTCTCTAATTGTTATGGAGGAACCATATGTTTGATAGAGAGACATTAGAACTAGATGATGTGATGAAATTAAAGTAACCTCATCTATTTTGTGTTTGAAATAAAAAATTTTTTGGGGAACATTTTGAAAGGGAAATGAATGTAAGAAACCCATATTCTATTAATAAAATCTCATATTTATATCAATTGATTTATTTATTATGAATTCTAATTATATAAAACACATGAACTACATTGTATTTTTTAAATAATTACATGGTTTGTTGGATTTAAAATACCATTAAGAATCATAAACATTGGTTGTATAGCTGTTATATAGTGTTATTATATATAATATATAAAAAGGGTTATGAAAAAGTACAATTTAACCTAATTGAAGAATATATGGCCTCAAACAGTAGGATAATACCCAATTAAGCATAGTTATAAATTTTTTTGATGGAGATAGTATCAATGGAATTTTCCATTGACCAAGCCGAAGTCAAAATTGAAAAAATAAACACCAATGAAACTGTTCATGGGAGAATATATATGACATCAAGACCATGTTTCATTACATGGATAATGAACTACCCTATTAAAATATCATAATCACACACCATAAACTTAGGGGATTCCCTGGTATAATATTTTTATTGTATCTAGAACTACATAGTATGGTTTTTTATGTTTTTTGTTCCATTAAACTGATGATTAAATTTGTTTTTTATTTATGTATTTAAAATGATAAATTAATATGTTTAATAAAATAGAATTTCAAAGAGATTAATGAAAAATTGAGTTCATGGGAAAATTATAGTTTCAATCGGTATATAATTTTTATTTAATTGAATAATATTTAAATTAACATATATATAAATAAACTTTTATTATTGATTTTTTCATTAAATATCAATTATAATAAACTTTCATGAATTATAAAATATTTCATATGGGATATAAGACATCAATTTATAATAAACAAGTATTTTTTTATAAATGTGGATTTTGGATATAAAAGTATAGAGACCCCAACCCCATCAACATGTAGTCATTTCCAACATTATTATATCAGAATAAAATATAAAAAATCACATAATGATAGACTAAATAGTATAATAGGCATGGTAAACAAGATATATACATGAATTTCATGTCACATTTTCAAATAAAACATAGACAAATAATTTTCATTGTGAATTCCAATACACCCTATAAAATATTCTTTCATATAAATCACAAAACATTTCATCATATCCAATGGAAAATAAAAAATAACAAATGGGTGAGTACAGACGATCAATAAGATTAATCATGCAAATGATTATATGAATAAATAAGTAATAAATAATACATAAAGTTGAATTAAAAAAATACATTCCATTTAATAAATGAATCGAGCTTAATTATAATGTAATAAATGAAAGTCTAACATATACATATGAAAAATCATAAGAGCATTGATATTAACCACATATTTTATAACTAATAAAAAAATAAAATGGGATATAAAAAATAAAAAATCATGGAATTAATAACAATATACATCTAAAAAATATCTTCTAGGACTTATTGCAAGACATCTATACCTACATGTCCTTATTCAAAGACATACATATAAACGTGTAAGGAAACAACCAAAAATCATTCATAAATTTAAAATGAAACCTACCGATCCATTGACGATATGTTTATAATTATTCACCACTAGTATCTATTTATCTAAATAAATCCACATTTATCAAAGGATATATTTTATTCGTTATTATTATTCCTTGTGCAAAGTAAAAATATAGTAAAGGATACATAATTATCTATTTTTTCCCAATTAATAAAATATAATTGAATTGGAACACCATATATAAAAAATTATATTCAGTTTAGGACATAGTCATATCCACCATACAATTATATGGATATTAAATAGCAATGTAATGAAAAATGAAAAACATTCACTATAAATTGAATGATTCAATAGAAAGATAACAACCACAAACACATGGAAGAGTGTAAAATAACATTTACCACATGGTAACATTCAATAAAAATTCAAATAGATGATAAAAGAAAAATTGAAAATAAAAATACAATTATTTTAAATTGTTTCATGATATAACATTTCAAAGGGGTTGTGTGTACACCGTATATATGAAACTAGTTTCATAACAATACAATACGTCTGAATGAAGAAAAATTGTGATGTAGTCCCTTATCATAAGTTTGAATAATCATTCACATTATATATTTTTTGGATTAATAAATTTAGGTCAATTATTTAATTTCGTACGGAAAATTTTCATTATAATCATTCGTTTTATTTTACTTACTTTCATTTTAAATATGATTACATAATTAATTATGTTTACATCAAATGTTGCGCTAATGTTTTCCAGAAATTTCATAAAATCCTCTGGTGGGTTTACTATATCCAATGAGGTCATTATTTAAAAATCATAAAATATAAATAAAATACCTATTTATCATAATTGTACAACAATTATACATTTATGACCAATCATGGAGGATGGTTTTGAGAAATAATGTATTTTATGATCGTAAAGATGGATGGTCATTCAAACAAATCAGTACAATTTCCATTTTTCAATGATCATTATTGAAATTGGGCATATAATATATTAGAATTATTTAATTACCACAAAATAAAAATTACTATATTTATTATTTAAATATACAAATCTATAATCCATATTTTTTCTATACGAAAAAATAAAAAAATTGTTTCTTGAAGGTGATATTTCGTACAAATAGTAATGGCATTATCAACATTCATTTTGTGGAATGGTATGAAATAAAATTATATTTTATCATTCATAAATGGAAAAAATTAAAATAATATCATAAATATTACATTTATATCACATATTTTCATTTAAGATGTTATTACTACATTCAATGTAAATCAATATTCAAATATGTATCAAATTACTTCTCAAGGAGGTAGTCTACCGTACAAAAATGTTTTGATTCTATAATCTCTTTGATTTATGTGAGTGTGTTTTTATGAAATACATATAAAATAAATAAATATCACTACTTGTAATATATTATGATCATTATTTAAAAGTTGTTTAATCTGAATTTATTTAGGTGGAGGAATAAATAAATAAATAATTCATAGTTAATAAATTTAATAATTCTAAGACCACCTCTTTATGATTATAACAAAATTATCCCTATAAAGGATTTATAAAAAAAGGATTCAAGGACGAGCACTTGGAATATTGGATGTGAATTTGGAATGTATTTTTTGAACCAAAATGGATTAATGTCATGAGGAAGAGAGGATATGGAAATTCCTTTTATTGGTGACGTGAGTGTCAAACTTGTAATTTTAAAAAAGAAAAGGTCTTCCCATACTTTCACATTAATAAAGGGTTAAAATGGTGTATTTTATAGAATTATTAATTATAATCTTTCATTATGGTTGGATTATTTTTTAGGAAGGTTCTAATGTAATTCTAACAATTCTCCTATTATTTTAACCATTGGAAAACCTTTTTACCTTAATATTGTTAATTAATTAATAACCTTTTTACAAATCATAATTGTTAAAAAATATTTTGAAATTTTTATATAAAATAAATTAATATTATTCATAATATGTAATCAAATTTTATGAATTCCATTAAGAGAAGTAGAAAAATATAATTTAAACTTAATTATGAAGACGTGACACAAAAGCATGTATTCAAATTGTAAATTTTTAGATGTTTCGTAAGTTCATATATCAAAAATAAATATGAAAATTATTCCAATAAAAAAATTATTACAGTATATATTTTTTAACTAATTTTACTTTTAATAAATTGTGTTATAATTTAACATTATAATTAATTTATACATAAAGGTATTTTTTAATAACATTTTAGTTTTTTTCACACTTTACAAAAATAATTAATGATTTTAAAAAATTAAAAACAATTGATCAAAATATAATTCTGATATGAAGATATCTAAAATTATGTTTATTTTTTAATATAAAATTTTTTCATGTGGAAAAAATTAATTATAAATTATACACACAATGAACGACTAAACATCCTATGTAAGAATACATTTTTTTAAAAAAATATTATCCATTCAAATGGTTCTAATTGTATCTATAATTAATAGATAAATATATTATTTTTTTATAAATGTGTAAAAAATATAATTTTCATTAATTAGTTGTTACTATTGATACACACCAATTTAATTTCAGGGTTATAATGATAAAATATATTAATTTTTATTCAATCACATAGTTTCTTGTTTAACAAGCTATAAAAGATAATAAATTTAATGAAATATATTTTGTGGGTTGTTTGTGATCATTGATTCATGTCACATGATATTTTATACAATGTTATAATTTTATTATTTTATGTTGATATATTCTCCCCACCTTAGGTAAATTACATCCTCATAATATAACCATAATCTTAGTAATAATGGGTTTGATATTTAAAATTTATTTTATATAAAACCCACATCATTAAAAGAGTTAAACAAATATCCGATTAATAATATATAATGGTAATTATAATTATAATACAAAATAACACATTAATTTGTTTCTATGTAGAAAGAAACTTGTAGAATATGAAGATCTAGACTTTGAAGAGATTAATAAATAATTATAGATAGTGATAGAGGTAACTAATCATAAATGTGAATGATCAATGAAAATTTAAATACATAAAAACATAAATCATTAGGGATTTAAAAGAACATAGTTTTATCATATATAAATTTATGACGATGATAATTTTTTTCTATATCATTTTATTATATTTAAGGAATTATTTTAACATCTATATGATGACTATTTTAGAATATACGTACTTGATATATTTCTATTTCATAGAAATAATATAAAATTTGGGGTTTTCCTCAATCAATTTATAATTAATCAGTTAATCTATGAAATTAACATCAAAAAATAAATTTGATGACTCCTAAAGTAATAAAACTAACTATTAATGGATCTTAATATTCATAATATAATGATATTTCATTCCTGAGATCAAATATTATAATAAAAATATGGTTCATAATTGATACCCAATATGAATAAATGATGACATGGTCATTTAATACATTAATATTTGAAACCTCATTCAAATTTAATCTTAAACCATTTCATTAATGGTTATCCTTATGCCTCTTCAAATGATTATGATAAAAAAGCATTAGAATAATGGTCACTAAATTTTTAAAATGAACTTATAATTAATTATTTCAAATATAGTCATTACTGTCCAATTTAAATTATCGATATAAATTGTCTCATAATCCAAAATATATTATATTGCAATTAGGAAAACATTAATGTTTATCTTTGTGTATATGATGAATTTTAAAAAACAATTAATCATTCCACTAAATCAATTATCTTATTCATCAGTAATAGGCATCATATATTTCCTGATATATAATGATAATGTACTATATTAAAATCATTAAGCATTTCATAATCATTCTCATGGTGGAAATTTCCTCCAAAAATTATGAAAAATTACATTCCCTTCATAAAAATACCAGTTTGTTTTATTCCAATGTTATCACATTAGGAAATCCTTATTTCCATTCTTCCACAAACCCAATTTTTTCTATGTTGTCCCCTACTTTTTATTCTTATTTATTTTGAATCCATAAAATGATGAAATTTATTTTTCTATATTTTTAAAATATGATACTATGTCCTAATATCATGATAATTTTTTGGAATTAGTTACTCTCAAAATATTATCCCAATCCAATCAATTAAATGACCATTCTTACTCAATGGATTACAAGTATTACTGTAATTCCATTCCTTGTTCTAGGAACCATTAATTAAAAATGGAATACCCCAAATATTATAACATAATTATGATACATAATTTATAATAAAAATTGAAATTATTGACATAAATAGAAAAACTAATGCATAGATAATAATATAATAATAAACATTATTTCTTTTTTTATATCATTCTTATCAAATTATTATCATTGTTTGTAATGAAAATGTGAATTATCTTTATTATATCCTCAAGTATTTTCTTACCATGAGAATAATAATTTCTATATTCATGAACATGGTGATGATCAAGTCAAGACCAATGCACCATTTTTGGATTTATTACCCCTAGGAATATCTATTACAGAACCACATCCAGTTATACGATACAAACAAGGATTGATTTTATAGAAAAAATCCCCTTAATAACTTTATCACCAATAAATTATGACTATATTCTACACATATACTCACACACTACCATAATGTTATGTTCCCTATTATATTTTTTCATAATCTTGTTCTGAAGGTTTCTACAAAACTACAATTGATACCAATTAATATGTCCCCAAACCCATTAACTTTGAGCTAATGTATACCTTATTATATTGGCATATGATATAAGGAATCACATCCTGATGTACCAAATAGTTTATTAGTATCATTAAACAAGATACATACTTTAAATTCACATTTCATTTGATGACATAAGATGAAAAATGGACTTTATTGATAAATACATTATTCCACCCAATATGACACTTAATCTCAAGGAAAATATTCATACTCATATCCCGATGAAAATAACACTTAATAAAGCTGTGAGCTCAGATGCTCATTAAGGGATGTAGTACTATGGGTGATATGAATAAATAAGTAATAGTGAATATGGTAGCAAAAATTATCAAAACAAATTCCATTTAATTAATGAATTAATCAGGATATGGCTACTATAAATGATGATCATAAAATTCCATATGAATAATAACATGATCTTGTAACATGATCATGAATATTATAACTAATCGAATAATCACTTTATATATCAATTAGCTACCTTATAATTAATAAATTCATAAAAATGATCATCTGAAACATTCCATCATGGTCTTGGACCATGATATATAATATCGATGATGCATAGTGCCATGAAATCTATATTAACGGGTAAGACGTTAGCTAGAACCTAATCTCGTTTTTCTCTTGAAACCTGTAATGGATTAAGGGGATATATTTATATAACTGAGCCCCACCCATAACATCAGGTAAAAATAATTACTCATATGTAAAATTATTGATTTAATTATTTAACAATATTTCTTATTGACATATATTTACATTGAGTAAAGGATACAAATTTATCAATATTTCCCTAGTTAATCAGATTAAATTAAATATTAACACTGGAAGAATAAATGATATAAAATTTAAAAAATTATCATTTGCATCAATAAAAATTATTTATATTTAATTGAATTTAAATTTCATATGAAAAATTATCAAATTATTGGGGATTTTTCTATAGAAAGTTATCAACGGAAAGTGAAATTTAGAATTTACAATAATTTTATTAGTTGGAAATTTTCAATTCAAATCACATTAGATGAAATTATTCAAATTCAAACATATAATACTAGGAATTATTAAGGAAACATGATAATACATGTCAAAGGGGTATTATATAAAAACAATTAACGATATTAGGTGAATAACACTACAATATGCCTCTGTGATGGAGAAATTGAGATATAGTCACATACTTTTATTCCTACTCAAAACATACATATTTTATCTTCTTATATAATAAACATTTTTTTTACTTTTTAAGATCCATTTTCATATATATTAATATATTATGTTTTCTAATTATCATTATCTTTATGTGTATGAAATTAGTTACGTTTACATCATATGTTTTGATAATATTTTTCTTAATTGAAAAAATACTTTGGTAGATCGACTATGGTCAAATTTTTCATTATTTTATAATATTTATAATTTTAATAATGAAACATTTATCATATTTATTCAAAAATAATAATTTTATTACAAATCATGAATAATTATTTTTTGAAATTTATTATATTACAATCATAGAGATGGTAGGTTGTACGCACAGATGAGTATTATTATATTTATCAAATGTTTATTATAGAAAGCAGGTAAATAATTTATTAAAATTCCAGTATGATAATATTATCAAAAATTGAAAAATATTATTTTCAATATACTTCCATATATAATCCATGTTTTGTGTTTTGTAAAATAGAGTCACATAATTTCATGAAGGCAGAATTCCACATGTACATGAACTGTGTTATCATCATTCAACGAGTCAAATGGTAATAAAGGAAATGATATATTATCATATAATCAATGTAAATTTAAAAATTAATATCAAAATCATATTAATAATTTTAAATATATTAATTAAATTTATACTTATTACATTACTTTTAAATAATTAGTTACAGGACAATCACATCGCTTCAAGAGGTAGTAGTCCATTATGCACACAAATTATGATTCTATAAAAAAAATGAGGGATGTGGTGATTGTGTTTTAATGAAAATAACATTAAAAAATAGAATTATTTGGGATACAATTATTTTAAATTATTATCTTGGATAAATAAAAATTGATGGTGATGAAGGAATGAATAAACATAAATTCATAGTTAGGATTTTTACTTCTTCTCATGATACCTCTTTTGGATTATACATAATGTATTCCCAAAAAGGATTCAGGACTACAAGGCCTATAGTAAAAAGGTATGGAAGATTTTATGTGATTTTTTGGTGTTGGATAAGCCAAAATTGTGTGGAAATGTTAATTAGATGAGAAATGGGGTGGCCTTTTATTGGAGACATGAATGAAAACATGTAATTTTAGAATGTAAGAATATGTAATAATGTTTTTCATATGAAAATATTGTCCAAAATGGATTAATCTTACAACTGTATACATCATAAGGTCTAAAGTTTTCAATAAAATAGTTTTTAAAAAAGTTTTGATATCCTTTCAAATAGTAAATTTTTGGTTTAACACCTTGAAAACCAATATTTTTCTTTAATAGTGGTAAATAGTATTTTTACTTTTTTACTTTTAATAATGGTAAAAAATTATTTTGAATATATTAGATAATATAAATTATTATGAATCCATATTTGTAATTCATTTTTAAAAATTAATTTCATATATGTGGGAAAAATAATTTAAAAATTATACCGTAGTTGCAATGAGTTTGTGGATGATCCAAACATTACAATGTTTTTGTATCAAAATTAAATATTAAATTTATTAAAATGTTTTAAATTAGAATAAATTATATATAAAAACAAATTCTAAATTAAAACAGATTCAAATCAATAAATTAGTATTATATATAAGTTAAATGAAAAGGCAATAATCAGTTATAATCCTATAATTCTAAATATTCATCTAAAATAGAACTGTTTTGGGAAATGAAAAAATTCCACATTGACAAATTTTAATAAGCTTGTATTAATAAATATTTATATTTATTTAATAAATTTCTTACTAGTAGTAAAAATAAATTAGATATTATTTTTTCATGGTGAAATTAAACAATATAATTTTAATAATTTAGTTTGTATAATATTTACCCTATAATTTAATGTATATCTTATAACGTTGTACTTGTAACACCTGTGATTTAAAAGAAGAAAAATTTGTTCGATGGCCTAAAGGACATGATAAAATGATAATCGAAAATGATATAACACCCCCACAAATTTACGATATACTTATTTGTAAATAATTTTCTTCTCTTTTATAGCTTGAAATTCAAACCATACCAAGTTTAAAAAACACTATACTCAAATGAAATATTACTATTTGAACATTAATATTATAATGTAGATATTACATAAGTAGATATGGATATTAAAAAAATGTTATTAAAATTATAAGGATTATATATAAATGGAATGGATTTATATTAATTGGAGATAAAAAATTTAAACAATTAAAATAATTATAATTGTTTTCTGAATGTCTATTTTTTTTAAAATAACGTTTAGTTGAGCTTCATAGAAAATTAATTTGATGAAATTAAAATAATTAATATTATAATAATTTCAATATAAAATTTGGGTAAATTTTTGGGATTTTCTAAAATATTGAATTTTTTGTTGAATAATGGATAATAATAATGTTTAATAGAAAAAGTTATTTTCATTTAATTTATTTATAATTTTAAAATATATTTTCAATTTTATTTAAAGTAGAATAAGTTCAACATTTAATGAATTAATATAATTTAGTTCATTAGATTCATTATTTTATAGATTTTTGTCAAAAAAACATTGTTAACATTTAAAAATTTTGTTTTTAAAAACCCTCTTTATCATGGAATCTATATGATTAGTTTTAAATTAGTTTATTCAATATAGGGGAATTGATTTTTTTAAATTTTATTCCATGTTTAGATTCAGGATATTTTAGAATTTATAACAAGTTCAATTTATTGTTTTGTCAAAAATGTAAATATTTAAAATAGTGAAAATTAATTATTTTGGTGATGGTTAAAATATATTAATGTGGGGATTAAACTAATATTTCAATGCTTGTAAATTTCCTACCAACATTTACAACACCCATTGGATGGAAATATTAATATATTAACTCTTTATTGACAGATAATGGTTAATTTTGGAGTCCAGTAGAATTATAAGAATTTTGGTATGTTTTAAAATTACCAAAAAAAATCTATTGTTCTAGTAAAATCATTCATAATAGGCCACCCCTATCTACTATTCTTCACACTTTTACATGTTTTTGTTCCCTCCAAGGCCTTCCTAAATCACATTCCAACAACCATCCCCTAACCATAGAAGAATTAATAAGGACAAAAAAGCGAACATATGAATGTGTTTGGTATAGTCCTAAAGAAGATACCTAATGAAGAGGAAGATAATGACAGACATGACATGTTAGACCCAATAAAAGTGATTTCTTCTCAATTTCATTATATAGAATAAAATTTTGTAATTATGGACCTATATACTTTTATGAGGTGTATATATAAAACCATATTGTCATGGAGTATCAGGGATTTATTTATTCTCTTTGTATTTAATGTTTTAATTAATGTTATCCATTCACAGCCTTTTTGAATCAAATATTTCCAAGGTGATAAGGGACACTATTAAAAAATAAAAATTAATGTTTTCCTGCTAAATATATCATTTTAATAACAATTTATTTAAAATTATTTTATTAAAAAAATTATATGAGAATAAAATATTTTCTTAATATAAATTTTTTGTCTTATTTTATTTATTTCAATGGGTTTAAAAAAGATATTTATTTATTTTTATTATAGATAATATTTTAAAAAATAAAAATGATATTTTATTTAAAATTATAATTAGTTTTTCACCATGATTATAATTATATTAATTTTTTACTCCATTGAAATATTTAATTTTTTATTTCAACAAAAAATCATATTAAATTTGTTTGATTTTGTTATTGAAAATTTTTCAATGAAGAGGGAATTTTGGTATTGAAAGTTGAATTTAAAAAAAATATTATTTGGTATTAAAAATTCTCATCTAAAATTAAATGGTATTTCAAATTGAAATGTTCTTATGTTAATATTTTAGAGGATTTGTTTCAAATATTGTATGATGAAAAATTGAAAGCATAATTTTTTTATTCTTGAAATGGTACACGAGAATTATATATGTTAAATCGTAGATCCTATATAGCACATGGTGAGCCCATTAGAGATTATATGATATAGAGGGATATATAGAATGAGGTGGTCACATTACAGCTTCTATGATGTGGCATCATAGATAGTATTGATTGAGCCCGTTATAGAATATACGACGGGGTAGCACATGTAGAACATGTTGAGTCCATTATAAATTAGAAGATTATAATTCCTGTAGATCTCTCCAATTAATTTCAAAACAATTATATTGGAAGTCATCCATATAGATACTCTAATTAATTGGGGGTTTGAAATGGTTTTCTTGACTATGATGGTCAATGTCACCAAAATGTATTTTTTTTTACTTTCTATGGGTTTTAAATATTTTTTAAACAAATTTTTTTTTCCAGGTAACAATTTTTATTTCCAAAAATCAATGAACAATTTACCTAAAGGTAATAATTATATTTTTTCATATTTGTTTACTTGACCAATTGTTTAATTTAGTTTTATATCCCTTACTGTAATTTTTTTGGTCATCCCAGTTTTTAAAAAGTCTTTCAAAGGATTTATGGATTGGAAAGAGAAAATAATATGTCATGTTCAAAGTTGGGGATACTTGACATGAAAACAACTAGGAATTACATTTAAAATATTTACATTTTTGTAAAATGTATTCCAATAAAAATATCCACACTGTATTAGATTATTTTGTAATTTATGTGCTATGGAATAATTATATAAAATTGTAAACCAAGAAATATTTTCAATGTTAAATAATGTTTACTATTAACCTAAAATTACAATTATGTATTTTATAAAGTTGGAGCCTTAGAGCTGCTATCTTAGTATGGTTATGGTTAAATTATTGGTTAGGATAATGATCGTATCATGACCATGAAATATTGTACTATATGTATAAGTTGATATGATATAGCATTTTATGAATACATTTTGACTCAAAATGATTATTTATATTTAAAATGGTTTTTCATAGAGGAAATAGAGAAGATATAGTGGGATGTTACTGAGAGAAGAATATTCAACCATATTAGTATCCTTAGAGGGTTGTTATTGAAATAGAACAATTTTTTTGTGATGGATTACTTCGAACAAGGTATAAATCGGGGTGGCATCTATACTGGAGTGGAACCCAATATAATAAGAATTAATTTATCTATAGTGGACCATTTAATGTGGACACATCACCTATAATTCTATTTAATATCATAAACTTACGTGATGTATGGACTATTTATAGATAAATTATAATTTGTGTGAAGGTATGATTAGAACATTTAAAGGTAACTCTGTCAATTTTTTATTTTGAAGGTGAAGTTGATGAATTGTTTTATCTGTATAATAATATAAGAGATAATGATGATCACAATTCAATGAAATTGGAAATATTTATGATTATTATTAAGTATAAAAATTTCAATAACGTTGATTGATATAGGATGGAGATAAAATTATTTTATTTGAGGAAATTGGATTAATATTTGTTGTCTATATATGAAGAAAACATTACAAGGTTGGCCTGGTATGTAATGGATTTGGTTCAGGGAATTGACTGTAAAACTGCTACATTTTACACAAGATTAAAAACATGCATATTAAGTGATTTTTCCATAATATAATTTTAATTATTTTTTAATTTATTTCATTTTTATTATAAATACAAGTTAGATTTTTATGACATGTATGTTTCCTGTGATGAAAAAATTAATAAATAGTAAAATTGTTAGGAAATTGAGAAACAACTATCTATGAAGCATGTAGGTAATCTCCAAACATGTTCCTTTTTTGGTAAAATATATTTTATGGATTTTTTTTTTAATTCTTGGAAAGTGTTTCCATTGTATAATATTCGGTCACAAGGATAGCGACTATTATGAAAATAGACTGGATCCCTTCATGAATGTGATAATAGTTAGCCAGTCCATAATTATATGTCTTAGTTTCAATGAGTTTGTAAATTATGTGAACGTGTTTCCATTGTTACTTGCAGTATCATCCCAGGCCTAGGAGCCACTAATTGGTGCAACGAGCCGTCTCCCCACATTTTCTCTTGAACTCCTCCTCAACTGCAAGAGATTTATTACTACAATAAAGGGTATAATAAATCACGTATGGATATTATATGCTCTCTACTAGAGTAATCCAAAGAAAAAAACTTATTAAATAAGGGATAAAAAATTTTATAAACTAGAAACATTAATTACTAACCATTTATAAAAAACATAGTACAAATGCATCTAAATGATAATGAATTCATGTCAAAAATAATTGTGCCCACATGAAGAGAACTAAATATAAGTAAATATAGTAGACTCTCCAAAATGATTCCTAACACCATGTTGAGATCCTCATCCATGAACACCCCAAGACCAACTCAACTTCATAGAATATAGAATTTTCCATTGTATTTAAAGAAAAAATGATGTCTCCTCTAGTACCCAATAGTGGCCTGAGAAGGGGGTGAGTATAACTCTATAGGACACCACAAAAGGTCTCTAAAAATATCCGGTCTAAATAGAAAGTCGATGAAATTACTAAATAAATAATAATGTAAGAAAGAAAACTAAGTTTTCATTATGTAGTAATGTTTACTTCATAAATTTACCACACTAGTTCCAAGTTTCCCTTTTAGGTCATATTTATCCCTTAATAAATTTCAATTAAATGTTCTATGTGTTAATAATTTACATTATTTACCCACTATCATATTCAAATCAGTTAATAAGAAAAAGGGTGTAAATCATGGACCCTATCTATCTATGGATACAAATTTCATAACAATCACATCACACTTTTAATGGATCCTTGATCCATGAAATTTCTTCAAATGTATCCTTTAGAGGTATGGAGACTCAATCACCTTATCTAACCCTTGTATTATATGTTGGGTTTTAGTTCCTTAGTATAACCTATCCAGTGTAAATAGACCCTCAAGTACAATACCCCATAAAAACTAATCGTGGTGAACATGCTTATTTATCCATTTACCACATATACCATATCACAAACCTTACACAAATAATACACACAATATAAAAATTTTAAAATCCATTTAAAACATAAATCATCGTTATTGTTAAACTCATAGACACATTTTCCACCTACTTAGCATAATTTATTTAACCCATTTCCCTTATCAATTTTGAACCCCTTTATCATAATCAATAATTTCCATATGTTATTTCATTTCAAATATTTAACAATTTCCATAAAATTACATATTTTTCATTGTTTAAAATTTCCATAAATTAACCGATAAGGAATTTACAATGATCCCTATACAATATCCCCATGACATATTCATCAAATTCCCTCATTTTATCCCTTTCATCACATTTATCAACTCACAAGAATGTACCCCTTTAATATACGAACCATTTCTTATGCATTAACCCACCAATGAATTCTATGAAAATTTCATAGATCGAATAGATTAAATCATTTATTTTGAAACACTCATTTAATTTTATGTAAAATAATCCCTAATGCCAATATAAACCACTTAATATAACCTCTAATAGTGAAAACCAAAATTAAAATGGGCATTTCAAAAATATTATTAGGGGTCAAATTAAATATATGTAACTTTCGAGATTAACACTATGATGATAAATGTTCATGAATGTTGGTGCACCACATGTATAATGACTAAGGCATAAAATACATGAATATTACATAATTTTAGGTGAATATTTAGTACACTTCCAAAATATATGACTAAGAACCATAATATCTTAGTGTACACGGAAACATGGTAACCAAATATTCTCTCAAAGGGAATGATTTTAAAAATATCTCATAAATATCTACACCTATAATACTTATACCAAAAAACATTGTTCGTTACAGGAAGAAAGCAATCAAAAGAAATGGGAGAGCTCGGATGCTCGGTAAGGGTAAATAATGAAAATGCATAAGCATGCCATGAAGAAAAGGGTATGGAATATGGGTATAACATTTGAAGATCATAATCATAATATTAGAGACAATAATAATTATTTGAAGTTGACAATACATGAACCATAATGAAATAAAGATCATAAAATATGAATGAATAAATTTTTAATAGACCCTATAAATGTGGAAAACACATAATTTTATAGAAACCCTATGTCAATGAGGCTTAAAAAGGCCTTTGTAACATGATATACTTTGGTTAATCACTTGTGTTCCCTCTTGTGGATTTATATTCCCTCTCATGCACCCTCTTTTTATGGTTATGGGTTTCCCTCTTGTGTATTCTCTTATTTCAGGTTTGGGATGTCATTTAATTTATCCTCTTGTTTCATCTTTGGATTTCCTCTCATTTAAACTCTAGTTTTTCACATAGTATTTCCTTCTGTTTACCCGACTATTTGGGTCTTGGGTTTTCCACCCATTTACCTTATGGTTTTTGTTTTGATATTTCCTCTCATTTACCCTCTTTTTTTGGCATGGTATTTCCTCTCATTTTCCATCTTCTTTTAGGATTGTGATAATCACCCATTTCACATTTTAGCAAATAAAACATTTATCAATTCCCAATTCATTGGAGGTAGATATAGGTCTAACCCATCAAATAATGAAATCATACACACATGTGCTACAAAATATTCATCATATCACGACCCATGAAAAAACAATGGGGTCTATAAGCATAAAATCAATACCCATGAAATGAAATGGACATCACTATCATTTTATCACATAATTACATGTTGAAAAGATATAGGATTCATAATAATTTCATCAATTAATAACCCATGAAATGAATAGGGTTTCAAAATCACATACCCTATGGAAATGATATTAGTTTTTATAATGACCATAAAATTAATCAAATCACATTAATAGAAACGATATGGAAGGAACCTGGAAATAATTTCTTATAAGGGAATGTGTAACATAAATGGATTTCATCATAGATAGAAAATAATTATTAATAATTTTTGAAACACATTTTTTGGGGAAAATATCATTTTTTTTCTAAAAATGATATTTAATAGAAAAGACCATTTGAAAATAATTTTCATCAATAATACCTTAAAACATATAAAGAAGATGTGAGAATATTTTGTACGAATTTTTCCTTGAAAACTTATAAAATAATCATAAAAAATGATTGAAATTTTTTTCCATTGAAAACAATTCAAAAACATAAAAATAAACATTTAAAACATTTTGAAAACCATTTCATTGAAAATAACATTGAAAACATACAATGAAATCGTGAATATGTTTTTAAAACCTTTATACATGAAAACATGGGAATTATGATTGATAATTTTTTAAAAACCATTTCTTAAAAATACATTGAAAACATGTAAACATAGATTCCAAACATTTTGAAATCAACTGTCCTTGAAAATTACATTTAATATTTTTTATTAAATTCTAACTAAAAAAAGAAATAGAAGATTTAATGAAATTATGGCGTGTAAATCCATACATTTCATATGAGATAAATAAACATTACATTTAAAAAAACGTTTAAAAAAATTCCTTAATTATAAAGAAAAAAGAATATTACTTTTAAGATAATATTAAATTAAAAAAATTTAAAAATTATATTTAGGGATTATAGTATAATGGTATAATATTCTAGGAAACCCATTTTAGAAAACATAGAATTTCGATTGAAGAGATAGTAAAATCGATCCTTAATAAAAACCAATTTTTAAAAATCTTATTGATAAAAGAGTAGAAAAATTAAACCAATAAATGAGTATATCATTAATAATAACAAGAGAAGAAAATTTATGAATTTATTAAGATATTTATCAAAATATTTAATCAAATTAAGAATAAACATAACCAATCTCAAAAATCAATGAGACTATCATAATAAACTCTTATAACATGGTAACTTGGGATCATACTCTCCGTGTAAGAAAATTAAATTACACTAAGCATAAAATATAATTAAAATATTTACTATCATCATATAAAATGTGTAATGGAAGTATATAATCCACGAGAAAATAGTTTATGTCTAAAATAAAACATTATTCTCATAGAATAAAAATTGGGAAAAAATGATTTTACATATTTGGAAACTTTTGAATCATAAACACAATGAAATAAGAGTCATTAATAGTAAATTTTAATAAAATTAATTTTAGTATAATAAACAAATAATAAAATCATAGTATATACTTATAACATACAAATGTAAATAGCAGGGAATATAACATGTATCTCAATTAAATTAAAAGTGTGATGAAATACCTTAACCCTGTGTTTTGAATCTATTCGTACTCATTCAGGACAACTGCATAATAAATATTAATTTATTATATATATTTTACCAAATAATATTCATTTATCTAATACCATATATGGATTTTTTTGACATTATATTATATTCTTGTTAACAATCATTTGTTAAGGTTTTACTTCGAGTAATATCCGCTCTATTTTTCTCACATGTCCTAACTTGAAATATCATGGTTTTTATACTCATATCATGATTATAGAATGTATAACATGATATAAATATCATATATATCCATTATATGTTTATTATATTAATCTATATAATATATTTGATGTTTAATTGGAATGCACAATTCATGGAGACATTATGTTGTAAATAAGAATGAACGCAGGTTCCTTTTTTATTGTTGTTTTAACGACCCATGTGTTTATAGAATATATAAATTTTAGTTTCTATTAATATTTATGAATAAGATGTAAATTTTATGTTAAAGGGGACTCTTCTTTCGATAGCATAATCAGCACGCAAATACGATTTTCTCTGAAATCTTATGTTGCAGACACTATTGAGTTATACAAAAAAATAATAAAACTATATTATTAATATTTTAAATTGTATATAATGCCTCGATAATGGAATGGGGGGAATTAATAGTACCATATATATTTTATAATATGTTTTATAAATGTTTAGTAAATGATTCATTAGTAACCAAATTTATTAGAAATGAAAATAAAGACCAATTGAATATAAAGGATTTGTTTTTATAAAAACCTATTTAAAAGAGAATAATTATCATTATAATACCGTACCACTCATTATGTATTTTTATTTAATGAAAAATAAATTTTATATATTCAATATAATGTTTTAGATTTAAATTATATGTTCTCAATACATGATATAATAACAAATTCAATTTTTTGGATAAATGAATTATTTTCCTATAAAAGTGTTTTACCACCTTTTGATGGAGAGCCCTTTTTAAATTTATTTTATGACATATTTATATGTTATATTTGAAAAAATAAAACTCATATTTAAAATAGTTAAAACAAAATTTACATTGGTTGAAATGATGATATATTTCTGAAAACGATTATGTTTTGACGAAGAGTACAAATATGCTAAATTTTAGTTTAATAAATCTTTTTCCTTCAAGATAATTTATTTGGATAAACCATTTTATTTAATGGTTTTAATGTATAATTTAATATATTTTTATCATTTAATTCAATGTTGGTCATTTTATGTAATTAAACATTTAAATATTACATAAACACATGTCCATCATTTGATCGTTATTATTTCATTAAACACAACATTTTAGTTTTGGAAATAAGAATTAATATTAAATTAATTACTAAAACTTCTTTGTTATGAATTTGGAAAAATTGATTCCATATTTTAAACTAAAAGGAACAAATTGTGTGAATATGTACCTTTTTTGGAAAATATTAATATTAACATTAGTAATTATTTTATTTACCATGGATAAATGGTAATTCTGGTAAATAAGGGTGAAAAATAATATTATAATAATATTAAATGACAATAAAACCTGTCCAAAACCTATTTTATAAGATATTTCTGACCAAGGGAATTTTTGGGTCAATTTTTGGGCCCCATAGAGCCACTTGGGTGTGAAAATGATATTTTATAAGAATTAATTTAAAGTAACGAAATATGTAACATAAAAAAGGTATCTTTTAATTAAACAATTTTTATGGGGTTATATAAATGATATCTTCAAATATAAAAATTCATTAAAAATATAAAATTATTTACTACATCATGATATTTTATCAATAATTTTTATATTTTAAACTAATATATTGAATTATGTCACAATGATGATTCATTATTTGCATCATTAGTAATGGAATGATATAAATGATATTATATTTATTAAAATAAATGAAATTTGACTATTTGGATTCCATCAATGATTTTTTGGATTATATTTACATGTTATATTTTAGTTAAAACCTTTTTCGATGGAATCATGTTTTTATGACGTTAAGAAAAATCAATTACATAGTATTGTCAAAATTGACATAAATAAATTTTCCAAATAAATATTATTTTTTTAAATTATTTAATAGTCTTAGAAATATACGATGATTCCTAATGATTTATATAATGTTAATAATGTCATTTATGATACACTTATAGTTCTATTTCCATTTTATTGTAAAAATAGTTACCATATATTTTGAAAATTCAGGTAGACATGGCTAGAGTTAATGTTTTTGACATTGGGTTAATGCAAAAAGATAAAGTTATTGTTTATGCCCAAAACATGTCTAAAACCTATTGGTAGGGATGGTATAGACCCAAAATCATCATATAATTGAAATAAATGAATATTTTACTATTTCAAACTAAATATAAATTTAATATAAAATAATAGTTCAATAACATCCTACAGTTCCCCTCCACCCTCTTATAAAAGGCATCCACCTATACGCACGTAATAACATCTATGAAGCCCCTTGTATGGACCAAATTATACCCAAGTAATCTCCCAAAATCCCTAAATTATTCATATATTCCATACCATGGGCATATGTAAATTAAAGAAATCCTTTTCGCTCAAATCAAAAGAAGTTACCCGATTTTGAGATAATGTCTTCTCTCAAGTTCTTTTCCTTTATTTTCCTCTTCCACTCGATATGACCTTTTTATTCCTTGATTACATAACATAACTAGTATCCTAAATATACTATTATTTTAATGAGAATTATTTTATCAACATATAGACACACCACAATATAATGGATATGAACATATTATTTCTGCGGAAGGTGAACTACTGCCTCACAAAATGACGATTTTTCAAATCACTCCTAGTTCATCTCATGGTGGCCATTATGATAGAAATTTAATTATAAATGATATATATAATATTTATATTTAATAAATTATTCTGTATTTTTCACTAACTTAATAATTTTATACTTTTCATAATGTGTAAATATGATAATTTCCTTTGAGGAATTGCGAACTACCGCCCCCTAAAAGTGATCTCACTCATTCATGCCGTTAATAGAACATAAAAATGATTGAATTAATGAAATTATGTAACATATATAGAATATATATAATAATGTAATTATAATATACATATTTATCATATAGTATTAATTAGATTAAATATTAAAATGAAATGAATGTAGCGTTCATGCGTACGTATGGCTTACCGTCTCACTAAACAGTGCATTTCATTTATTATCACCCAATGTTATGGACTATTATAAATACATATATACTGGATCTAAATACACATTTACTAGATATATATCATTCTTAAATAATGAATATAATTCTGGGGATAATGGGATTTTGACCACATGGACATTCTGTAATTATGAAAAGTTCTTTTTTGATTCAAGTACCGAATATCGACAAAATGACCGATATAAAAATAAATAATTATATGATTGTTTTATCAAAGTTATAAGTGATATAAAATTATTAATAAACTTTAATAATGTTCTGAAATCATGTAAAAATTAACTTATGTTTATTATTTAGGAATAAATAATGAACGAGACAAGTGAGACTCAACGTAAGGGACTTCATCTCAATCTCATTTCATTGAGGCTTATTTTGGTTTATACAAAAACTTAATTAATATGATGTTTAATTATACCCTTTTTCTTTTAGTATCATTAAATGGGGTTTTAAAGAAATATTTTGTTTTATGAATATATTTACTAAATGATAATGTGAATGTTAATTTTTAACATACGTGGTCATAATGACCTTTTGGCCGCCGTGAGTACTATTTGATATTTACCTTCCATAACAAGCAGTAATTGTTTTAATAGGAAAATAAATACCATGTTCCATTTTTACATATCTTGTTATTGAAAATGGTTTTGATAAATACATTCATTATGTCAATATCATGAAATGATATATTGTGATTGCATTGTGGGAATGTTATCTTTCATTTATTCTTGTTTTATGTGTTATGAATGTGTTAGGGTTCTTGGAAATTGTATATGTTTGTGGGTGTTTCCACAATAAACCATGGGTGGGTGAGGCCGAGAAAGATCGATAATTCATTTGGTATTGTGATGAAGGTAAATGATAATGTTTCTCCTGAGAGATTTTGGGAATATATTTTGATGGGTGTTCCAAACCTAAGTCCTTATGTATCTGTGAAAGCTATAATGTAAGTATGTTATGGATTCCATAAGTTACCTATATGATTTATGATTTATATGTGTTATTCATATAAATTATTATATCATGAGCTATGCTAAATAGATTATGTTTTATGGTTGAAAATAATTACTTTTGTTTTGTTTTTTTCATGGACTAATGTTTTATTTCCTTATTTTATATCACTTAAAGAGATTTTTATTTCCATACCTTGTTTTTGGAATGTTTTTCATAGGGTATATGGATGGGAACGATAAATGAATAATTCAAAAATATTTTATCATATAAATAATTCTTGTTTTGATTTATTATTTTAAATATTTTGAAAAAAAATTATAACGAACCGTCCCACGGGGCCCGTGCCGTGACCACCCCAAGCCCTCCTTCCATAGTCCAGGGGCAGGAAACTATCACTGAAAGTCGTAATCCCTAAAACTGGGAAGGCATTTTTTTTTTATAACCTATAATCGTACACAACCAAGCACACAGTAAGATACAAACAACTAGTAAACTGTATAAAAAAAGAATTCTGAAAGTAAAAAGGGGATGGAATACAAGACCAACAGTAAAGTACAAGAAACCGAAAGTACATGTAAACTGGAATGTACAAGATGGATGATAGGTGAGAAGAAGATCATGGATCTTCCATCACAAATCCATCCCGAATGGTAGTTACATCTCATGAATGGTCGTCTCTGCGATTTTCCCCATCTAACTTCCCCCTTCGAGCTACCTCCAGTCTTGGTACTCTCATCCTCCTTCAGCGTTGTTCGTCGTTTGCACCATACACAATAGGGTGTGGGCATAGCTCGTGCATGGGTGAGTATAACAATACTCATTAGGGACCCCGAGACCCTCATGGTCTCAAAAAATCCACCAAGGATGAACTACAAGGAAAGAAATCAACTTCCAACCCTACTTAGGTATATACCCATACACATACCTAAGTAATCATGTAAACCCATCTCAATCATGAGGATAAAATAGAGTTCAACTTCAAAGCCAATTGATCCATTGTTCCACAATGGAAGGAATACCACGAAGGTAAGTACCACACAGGTACGCCACACAGAAGAATAGCACCAAGGTATTTATACAAAGGAACATACTGCTCAGGTACAAACTCATCTCACACTAGGTATAACTTTATTATAGTAATAGAGATAATTAAATATAACTAATGAATCATCTTAATCTATTAATAGGAAGACCCTCAAAGGATCTATCGGTGCTAACCCACACAGGATCACTCAGTGCGGACCTAAACTGGATCGTTAGGTGCTGACCCACACAGGATCGCTCTGTGCTGACCCACACAGGATCCCTAGGTGCTGACCCACACAAGATTTCTCGGTGATGACACTCATAGGTTCTCTCAGTGATGACACAAATAGGATCATTAGGTTCTTACCCACATAGGATCGCTCGGTGCTGAACCACACATGATCACTAGGTGCTGACCCACATAGGATCGCTCTTTATTCTTCACATCACATACAGTTATAGGGTTCCAGCGCTATGCTCGCTCGTCTTTGGTAGGGTCTGCTCCTCAATCTACTGGTCGATACTCCAACTGCGATGAAGTCCCATTAAGAATTATCCCAAAGGAACGCCACATACTAGTGTTCTCAAAGTAACAGACTGTGTGTCAATCGATCGCTCGGTCTGTGAGTTGTTGTCCATTTAGTCCTGAGGGCCCGGTTGGATTCGGGATCGATCCAAACCAACCATAATCCAAATTTGTCCAAATATATAATGGAGTATACTCAATGGGACCTTCTCTATCCAAGGATTCCAATACCTCTGGCGGTTCTTCAAATGGATGTTCGGTGACAATGTTATGGCCAAAAGATAGTAAATGGGTCATAGTGCATCCGGGTTCGGTCAGACCTGGTCGGACCGACCCGGCCCACGTTGGGTGGCCCGGCTAGGCGGCATGTTATGGAGTGGAGGCCGCGAGGGAGGAGAAGTGACGAAATGGTGCGGAGGGGCAGTGTGGCAGGGCCGCGGGCTACAAAGCGGGGCCACAGGGCGGCGGAGCCACGGGACACCACAGTGGGGTCGCGGGCAGTGAGGCCATGGGGTGGCACGACGAGGTCGTGAGTGGTGGGGCCATGGGGAGTGGTCCACTGGTGTTCCATTGTTCACGGAGGCCACAAGGCGTCATAGGAAGTGGTGGTGCGGGGCGGCGGATAGCACGGGCCGCGGAGGGCGTGGGGGCCGTGATGCAGCACCGTTGTCTTTGTCGCGTCTGGTGGTGGTGTCGGCCACCATTCTTGTGTTCCACTGGTGCCAAACTCTGTTACCATTCACCGTCACAATCACAAAGAATAGACAAAAGTAGAACAGTAGAGGGATCATGCCAATTTTTTTGGCCCACAACCTTCATTTTAGAGCGGTAGCAAGTTGTTACCAAATTTCCAGAAAGAACATTTATGGAAGATATTTAAAAAACATCAATCCCCATGACCTAGTTCAATCATTATTCCCAATCCTATAATGGAAAACATCCGTGTATCAAGTATTATATCAGAGTTGATCTGTGTTCTTAGTTTATAAGGGATGAACATGGGAAGTGGTAATCATATATAAATAAACACCTACCTCTATGATTTGTCGATGGAGGCTGCAAGGAAGAAGATGATGTCATTGGGGATAGACGGACATCAGTGACGTCGACGTCTACATGATCATCAGTTTTTTGTCGTTGAAGACGATCCTCAATGGCGTGAGTGTTCTTAATTGGGGAGTGTGTTCTTCATTGGAGAATGTGTACTTTTTTGGAGAGAATAGACCTCCATGCTATCTCCCAATTCCCCTACACCTATCCTTTCCCCAATTCCACCGAAAAGAAAAGAAATTGCCAACACAAAAATTAAATAATAACATAACATTTAAATTTATGTTGACACATGAAATTAATTGATAACTTAACATTTAATTTTATTTTGACACGTAAAATTAATTAGGGGAGTTAAAAGGTTTCTCCCCTATTAATAAAGGAGTTCAATGGGTTTTATCCATAGGTGGTCCCCAACACCATAAAACACATGGAAGATTAACTCTGGTGGTCCCCACCACCATAACCTCACATGGGTGTTTTAGTTATTGTGGTCCCCACCTCTCTACATCCATATGGAACTTCAAAATAAAATAAAAAGTTATACTATTTTATTTTATATCATTCTTTCACAAAAAACCCAAACTCTATCTTTCACCCTAAACCTACTACAATAGAGTTGATGGTCTCCTTAAGTGAATATCGTTGCTGAAATTTCAACGATGACCTGGAATTTCAATTCTGAGAACAGGTTCAAAAGTTACAAAAACCCTCAAACAAGTTTGATGAATGTACCTGAAAAAATGTTCATAAATTCGTTAAGTGGACACTGGGCCTTGGAATAATGCACTGTCAGTTTTCATGGACTCGTAAAATTTGCATTTATTTAAAAAAATATACACAGAAATTCTGGGTCTTTACATTCTCCCCACCTCAGGGTTTTGCGTCACCGTAGGCCATAACTCAAAACTAGTACTGCAAGTGGGGGTACTTTGAACAAATCTGAGCCTACTACTCCCATTTGCTCTCCTGGAGGTTCCCATGCAGCCAACGAACGTGCACCAGATGTATCGACCACCCACGAAGGACCCAATCCTGTCGATCCTCAATCTCTACTGGAACCTCCATAAAATTCATCCCATCATCGACATCCATCTCGCCGTTGTCGATGATGTGAGAAGGGTCATGCACGTATCTCCTCGAATCGGATACATGGAAGACATCATGCACTCGATGCAATTGAGGTGGAAGAGATAAACGGTAATCCAACTCGCCAACACTGCGGAGGAAATGGAAAGGTTTGATAAACCTCAGAGATAACTTGTCGCCTGAACCAAATCTATGTAAACCTCGTCGGGGTGAGACTCGTAGAAAGACATGGTTAGCATCCTCGAACTCCAGAGGTCTCCATCTCTTGTCAGTATAAGACTTCTTCCTACTATGTGAAGGCTTCAACTGCTCCAAGAATATCTGCATTTTCTCTATGTTAGCTCGTACCATCTCTGGTCCCACTAGTGCTGACTCCCATGGGGCAGTCAAGCACAAAAGTGATCTGCAGGCTCGCCCATACAACACCTCAAAACATGTCATCCCAATGGATGATCGATAGCTATTGTTGAATGAAAACAACACCAAAGGCAAGTGATCCTCCCCGCTATGAAAGAAGTCAAGGACACAATCACGTATCATGACCTCGAGGGTCTGATTGGTCCACTCAGTCTAACCATCAGTCTGAGGATGGAATGTAGTGCTCAAATGAAGCTGCATCCCAAAAGCCTCTATCAAACCCTTCCATAGCTAGGAAGTAAAACATGTATCGTGGTCGGAGACAATCGTCGAGGGTACTACATGTATCCACACAATATCCTACAAATAGAGGAGTCCAAAACTCTATACTGAACCCTCCTCTTTGATCAGAAAGATGTGGGCCGACATGGTGACTCGGATGATGATCACCCAAAGAGAGTCATGACCTATGGATGTAGGTGAAAGTCCTGTCACAAATTCAATGGATATTTCATCCCACTTCCTCTCTAGGACCTCTAAAGGCTGAACCGATCCTGCTGGTACCTGATGCCCCACCTTCACTTGCTGAAAAATGAGGCTGCAAGAGACAAACTCTGTTACTGATTTCTTTATTCCTAGCCTTTGGTGATGTCGTCGAAGATACTGGTACATATTCGCCACTTTTGGATGTACCGCTAGAGGGGATGTGTGGAATTTACTCATCACTTCCTCCCAACGATACACTGGTATCATTTTACGTCCTCTGAAAAGGATGATGTTCTCCCCACCATTAGAAAATCCATCAGGTGCCTGTCCCATAGATATCTGAGAACGTCAAGCCTTGCAGTCCGCATCCCCACAATATGCCTCCAAAACGCACTGAAGAAGTGGAGGAGTGACTGTTATAGACTGAAGAAGTGGAGGAGTTACTGTTATAGAATGAAGAAAAAACTGCTCCATCACGTTCCACAAAGAATATCTGAAAAGAGGCTGACTTCTCCATCGCCTCGCCTACCATCTGTATACCAGATCTCTTGCTGAGGTTATCTTCTACAATGTTCCCCTTACTAGGAGTATAGACTGTCTCAAAGTCATTTTCCTAGATGAACTCAATTTAACTTCATTGTAAAATGTTCTGGTCCTTCGGAGAGATGATATACATGAGACTATTGTTATCCGAGTACACTGTAAAGTGTTCTCCCATCAGATAGTGTCTCCACATCTTCATGGCAAAAACCACTACTACTAACTTCTGGTCATGGGAAGCATAGTTGTGCTCATGATGTCTCTGCAATCGAGTACCATATGCGATCATTTCCAACTCCTGCATCAAGACACATCTGAGCCTAGTCCCTGATGCATCGTAGTAAACAATGTACCCTACGCCCTCCTCCGGTAGCCTCAAGATTGGTTAACTAGTCAGCCTCTGCCTCAGCTCTCGAAAACTCTGCAAGATTCTCTCCGACCAAACGAAGGGTTTCCCCTTCTTCTTCAATGCATATAGGGGTGATGAAACTCTTAAGAAATATTACACAAACCTCTGGTAGTATACATCAAAACCCATGAAACATTGTACCTCCTTCACACTCATGGGTGTATCCCATGCTAGTATCACCTCAATCTTTGCTGGATCAACTGCAACTCCAGCCTCCGATATGACTTGTCCAAGAAAGTGAACCTCTCGGATCGGAAACTAGAACATGGAAATCTTACCATAATGTTGGTGCTCTCTGAGTGTGTCAAGTACTACCTAAAAATGATAGGCATGCTCCTCCTCGGTAGCTGAGTTGATCAAATTGTCGTCGATTAAGACTTCTACAAAGCAATCATGGTATGGCTGAAAGATCATGTTCATGAGTCCCATGAACACTACTGGACCATTGGTTACACCGAATGGCATAACCAAGAACTCGTAATGGTCGTACTAACATCTGAAATTCATTTTATACATATCTTTGTCTCGTACTCTGAGCTGGTGATAGCATGATCTGAGTTCTATCATCGATAACCTTCGTGCTCCCTTCAGCTGATCAAAGAGGTCATCAATCCTTAGAAGTGAGTAAATGTTCATCACAGTCACCTGGTTTAGATGCCGATAGTCAACATAAAGCCTCAAGCTGCCATCTTCCTTCATTGAGAACAAAATCAGGGCTGCCTAAGGTGACACACTAGGCCAAATGAATCAAATCCCCTGCAAGTCATCTAGCTCTACCTGCAGCACATGAAGCTCCGTGGGATACATCTGATACTATAGCGTAGATATAGTTGTCATCTCAGGGAACAAGTCAATGTAAAAGTCCACCTCTCTACAAGGAGGTGGACTTAGATCATCACAAGGGAAGACATCTTGTACTGGTCAACCACTACAGGATATCTCAGACTCTCTACAACAACCGCTCCTAGGGTAAGGCTATCCAACTGATGACGGATCGACTGCACTCTCCTCCAGGTAATTCCATCCCACTAGTGCAGAAAATGTTTTTTACGTCGGTTATTTTTCATTTTTTACGTCGGTTTCTAGCCGACGTTAATACGTGCGACGTTATAAATAAGGTTTTTGACGTCGGTTATTTAAAAACCGACGTCAAAAACATAAAATCGTGATGTTTATCACATCGGTTATTTTAGAAATGACGTGATAAAAGGCCTGGAAAATGGTTTATCATGTCTGTTATTAAACAACCGACGTGATAAACAGGGGCGAGGGGGGTTTATCACGTCAGTTCTATAAGAACTAACGTGATAAACCGGGGTGAGCGTGGTTTATCACGTCGGTTCTAATAAAACTGACGTGAAAAACTATGGGAGGGGGGTTTAACACGTCGGTTATTATATAACCGCCATGATAAACCTGCGGGAGGCAGTTTATCACGTCGGTTATTCAATAACCGACGTGATAAAACATTCTACAGGCCTTTTATCACGTCGGTTATTCAATAACTAACGTGATAAACCATTCTCCAGGCCTTTTATCACGTCATTTATTAAATAACCGCCGTGATAAACTATTCTCCAGGCCTTTTATCATGTCGGTTATTAAATAACCAACGTGATAAACCATTCTACAGGCCATTTATCACGTCGGTTATTAAATAACTGATGTGATAAACCATTCTCCAGGAATTTTATCACGTCGGTTATTTAATAACCGACTTGATAAACCCAATTTTTTTTAAGCAGAATGCAGTCATCTTCTCTCCACCAGAATCAACCAGAAAACAAATCAAGAAATCGTACCACAACAACAGAAGTTGATCAAAATTAAGCATTTACATAGATAACATATAAAACATACCCCCTAGATAGCCCCCACCCTCATTTATACCACATGGATAGCCCTCCCTCACCCCGTTGAAGACCTCACCCTCATGTATACACCCTGGACATCTCTCCCCCACCCCATTGGAGCTCCCACCCTCATGTATACCCCTTGGACAACCCTCCCCCACCCCATTAGAGCCCCCACCACACTCCTGGACTGCCCCCCGACCCCCGGAAACCCCCAAACACCCCTCGACAAACCCCCACCCGCCTGAACAAAACCCCCTCACCCCCTCACCCCACTTGACAGCCCCCAACACACCCCTGGACAGCCCCAAACACCCATGGACAACCCCTCACCCCTAGACAACACTCCCACACCCCTGGACCGCCTTCCCACACCCCTAGACATCACTACCACCCCCCAGGACTGTCCCCCCACCCCACCAGATAGCCCTCCCAGACCGCTGGACACCCCCAACCCCACTGAACACACCCCCACACCCTTGGAACCCCTCCCCCACAGACCCAAATCCATACCAGAAAATCCATCAAAATTAGACCAAAACAAGATGTAGAGAAAAATTAAACATTCAAAACATACACTTTCAACTTCAAAAAAAAACTAAATCCAACCTAAACAACTACCAAATACACAATTAAAACGACAATATTCAAAATTATATTTTACATTACAATCAACTAAAATTCAATCAAACCTGTAAAATAATTTGACCACTCCACTTGTATGTGTTTGATGTCTTCAGCAGTATAGGGTTGAGGGTCATCAAAAAGATAAAAATTAAAAAGAAGATAGTTAACTTGTATAATGATTAAATCAAATTGAAATATTATGGAAAAGTTTAAGAGGAAATCGTACCAGGTCAAAATTCACTATTGTCCCAGTTGTTATTATTTCATACATAAATCTTAACATATAATATCCGCATTCGATGAGGCCTTGTTGTTCATGACAATTCTGTTTGAATGAGTGTAAATTCAATATATTATTTTTATGTAATAAATAAAAATGTACAAATTATAAATGGAAATTTACCTTCACATTTACATATTTGATCTTTGCATTTCTTTTCATTGTGTTTTTGCGAAAGTAGACCCATGCACTGTTAGAAAATAATACGAATGGGGTAAATTTAAAATTCATTATAATATATAAAACCATTGAGAAATTGAAGCTTACTTTTCAAATATATTCTTAAAACTTTCCTGCACATCCCCATGAACAGAGCATATCTAATAAAGAGCTTTCTCCGTTGGGCAAAAAATCCCTAACATCTAATGATCACTGATAAATGGAAATTTAATGTTAGTGGGTTTTTATGTTAAAAGATAATTAACTCTTTGAGAGAAATGTGTTTCATACCTCTCACAAAAAGGCATCATCCAACATTGTGTGATTATATTATTTTCAAATCTTTCAGCAATATAAACCATTCTTTGTTCCTCACTCAATGCACATGCTTCAGGGGAAATCAAATGCGGGTCCATGAATCCATATACTTCTGTCAGCTCATTCCTCTGACAAATATTATAAAGATACCTAAAAAAACATACATAAGTATACATTTTTAATAAATATAACACAAGGAAAAGGTGTTATGACTTACATGGAAAAAATTTGTACCACGTTGATTCCCAACTTATCTCCAGTAACAAGCTCCATGATATCAGTTTTTGTAATACACACACTTATTTCACGTCCAAAAACATGATATTCCATTGGAAACTCATAAAAACCCAACAACAAATGTGAATATCTTGACAATCTGTCAAGACCACTGTAATCTGTATCTGATGTCATAACCTGTTTTCTTTGTTGTTTTCTATACAGTATTTCTTTACCTTTGAAGTATTCATATGAAAAAAATTGAAAAATATAGTAGTTTAAAATGATAAAACAACTTTAATAAACAAATAAAATAAAATATATTACATTCATACCTCTATGGTAATGAGTCCAAGAAGTCTGGATGGCCAAACTAAAAAATGGATGATACTCTATCCAACTATCGCCACCTCATCTGTAGGTATTGGTACCCTAGATGATCTATCTATAATATCCTATACAGTGACCCTCTGATTCTCTACCTCTAATTGTTGATGATGAACTGTATCTCCTATACAATATACCAACCCGTATGATACTATATGATGTTGAGAATCATCAACATACAACTCGCAATATGTAGGAAGCTGCGGCAGAGGCTTTGGATAAAAAATGGGGTCCGCAGGCTGAGGTGGGGGAGTGGGAGCTACTGGCGGAGGTGGAGGATAAATAATGGGGTCTGCAGGGGGAGGTGGAGGAGTGGGAGCTGCAATCTGAAATTGTCTTTGCATTTCTGCAAACATAGACTGCATCTACTCTCTAATCTTGTCCTCCATTTTCGCATTAATATTTTGAACTTCATCCTCTAAGGATTATATTTTTTTTATAAACCCCCTCAATGTTATAAGTTGAAGAACGTGGAAACACTTTTCTTACCGATACACCTGCCGAATATCCTCTTACACGACCAGGATTTTCGGGCCTTCCCAATGCTGCAAATAAAATATCTTCCCTCCCAGTAGCTCTAAATGTCCCATGTGAACTATTCTCCTCAAGAGAGTCCTGTATTAATTAACTGAACATTTCTATAATGATTGAAACTTATATGAAGAAAAAAGTTAACTTAAATAAATTAAATAGATATCTTACAATCCTCTTAGCTACGATTCTCGATTCTTCCGAAAGATATTGCCCTTTTTTCCCTTCTGAGCTCTCTTCCATTTTTCATGTCTAGATGGAGGGGATGGAGGGGCCACCTCTCCAGAGCTTGAAGACTCAGCTCTTAGTTGTTGAAATTTTTCCGCCATCATTTGTTCTTCCAATAATACATACCCTCCCCGAGATAAACTATGAGGGTATACATTTTTAGATTGGATCTCCTAATGAGATTTCCTTGTTTGCTGTAATTTAAGAATATAAAATCATTAACAAAATATTAATAAAATCATTTATATAAGAATGTTTATAAAAGTTTACATTGTCCTTACCATAAATGACTCTTTTTTTCTACTTTCAAAAAACTGTCTCCATGTGTCTTCATCTATAGAAGGATTTATACGACATGGATTGTCGTGACTCCTATGAACATAAATGAAATCAGATGAGAGGGTTGATTTGAAATCCCTCCATCTCCTGGCAGCCACCGATAAGCATTTCTTCCTGACTCCTCCAATGTCAGGAATATCAAATTTCATATGATAAAGAAGAGGTTAAACATACAATATATACTAGAAACATTAAAATAATGGTCAAACAATGAAAAAAGATCTTACCAAAATCGTCTCCCACAATTGAGAGATAATCGCTTTATCCAAACCTCACCAATCATCATACAGAATGCTTACTTTGGTCCTAGCTTGAGTTGCAACAAACCTCTTAAAATATTTGGCATTCGGACCACTAGGAATATCATCATCATCAAACTCAATGACTATCCTCTGATCCTACGTATATTCAAGTGATAATTTTGGTAAATGTGTGCACCCATGTTTACCAAACTTTGAACACTTTTTCGTAATAGGAGCATGTGAATGTTCCTCCCCAGAGGTATGACCAGCAATATGATCCTCTCCAGAATCATGTGGCTGATTATCTGAATGATCATTCATTATCCTTCAAATCAAAAAAACAAACTTCAGTTCACAAATTTACAAATTCAAATAATTTAATACTACTGTAATCAGAAAATAGAAAAGTGTACTAAGTTACATAATAGTAAACATTGGTAATCTGGTTAGCATGTTAAACAATGGTAAAGATGAGGAAGATGGTAAAGATGGTCAAGATGGTAAAAATGGTAAAAATTGTAAACCTGGTAAACATTGTAAACATGGTAAAGTAATTGTCAGTGAAAAAAAATAAGAATTTTAAAATTCATGTAATGGTTATAAACATGATAAAGTAAACTAAACAAACTTAAAACAAACAAAAACATATACTTATTTTATTTTAAAACATGTTTTAATAAATAAAAAACTTACAATATCTAACATTTATGGAAAAAATAAATGTAAACAAGAAATAAACATATGATACCTGTAATTTTAGGAATGTACAAATGGATTTTTTTCCCAAATTCCTTCGTCGTGATCGTTCCTTATGGAACAAACTATGTCTTCAACATGATCATCATTATGTTCTGTTAATATTTCCATGGAAGTAGGGATCTCACATAAATCAACATATTAATCAAGTTCATCCTCACCAACATATTGTTTTTCCCTTGTAAAACAACAACCCACTGCATATCTGATTGATCTACTACATAGAATATTTGTTTTGCATGTGTTGCCATTATAGAAGAATCAGCTGTGTCTTCCAATCTATTCAGATTAACAAGTGTCATTCCGAATTCATTGTGTCTGACACTGTTGTTACCATTAAACCATTTACAGTAAAAAACGAGAACTTTAATTTTAAAGTCATCAACCTCCCATATGTCTTCAATCACTCCATAATATGCACTTGATGCAGAAATTGGGTTTTTTCCCTTAGCACTTGAAAAATGCATTGCTTCTGCAAACACCAATACACCACTATTCTGAATTGCACTTATGTTGTCCTAAGCGTTTGTATGAAATGTATAACCATTAGTGTCATAACTGGATCATGTTATCACATTTAAACATGGACCACCCACTATCCATTTTAATGTATCTGATACATCTAATATACCAAGCAAAGTCTTTTTAATCGATGACAAAAAGGTTTTGTTGTTCTCATTCAAAATCCACATTTCCTTCTTCTTTGGATGACATTGTTTCAACTCATTAATATGCAATGTGATATACGGTTGAGCATAAGCTATGTTATTCAAGATGTATGATTCTAAATTCTTCATCTGTTCAGCTGACAATGATTTGACTTTCAAGCCGCGAATCCCCTATCCCTCATTATTAACTCGTTCATGGCGAGATGGAGGCAAACCTATGTGTTGCGCCGCTGCCAAGTAGCTCGTACAAAACTCTGCTACCTCCTCAGAAATATACTTTTCAATAATGGAGGCTTCAGGTCCATATAGAATTTTAACATACCCCTTTAATATTTTCATATACCATTAAAAGGATACATCCAACGAAGATATACAGGTCCACAAAGCTTTATTTCTCGAACCTGATGAATCATTAAATGCACTATTATATCAAAAAAAATTTGGAGGAAAATACATTTCTAATTGACAAAGTATAAAAATTTCATCCTTTTCCAAAATTTCAAAGCATTCACATCAATCACCTTGTTACAAATTGAATTGAAAAAATAACACAACTTCATTATAGACTTTCTGACATGAATGGGCAATATTCCACGCAATGCAACTGGTAAAATTTGTTGCATCATGACTTGACAATCATTTTATTTCATACCATTCAACTTCAAGTCCTTCAATGAGACAAATGTTTTTACATTAGAAGAATAATCTTGAGGCACTTTGGTATCATGAAGACACTGACATAAGCTAATTTTCTCCCTCTTCGATAATGTATGACAAGCCGGGGGAAGAAATGTTCATCTTCCTTTAGGAGTGGGAGCTAACTCCAAATTTATTCCCATTGATAGCAAGTCTATTCTTGCATTCAACCCATCTATAGTCATTACTTTAATATCTAACAATGTTTCAATCAAAGAATCACAGATATTCTTCTCCACGTGAATGACATTAATATTATGTTTAACTTCATGATACCACCAATACGGTAGCTCAAAAAAATTGACCTTTTCTTCCAAATATGACTATCATTACCAGATTTTTGTGTCTTTCCCAATGTCACGTCAAGGTTTTTCACCCTCTCAAAATACAGATCAGGGGATAAAGGATTTGGAGCAGTATCAAATTCTTGTGATCCATTGAATGCCTTTTTTAGTTTTCTATAGGGTTTTCCATAGGCAAAAACTTTCGATGACCCATGTACACTGTTTTCCACCCATGATGCAATTGACAATATGACGTCTGTTGTTCGCAAATTGGACATTCTTTATGCCACTTAACACTATATCCAGGCAAATTTCCATGCGCTGGGAAGCCATTAAAAGTGAACAGAAGCACTGCATGCAGTTCAAAATATTCCATTTTATAAGAATCATACACCCTAATACCATCAACCCATAACAGTTTCAAATCATCAATCAACGGTGACAAGTAAACATCAATATCATTACCGGGTTGCTTTGGACCCGAGATCATTGTACTCAACATGACATATTTGCGCTTCATACAAACATCAGGAGAGAGGTTGTAAATTACCAATAAAACAAGCCATGAACTATGTGTGCTACTGAGAGTTCGGTATGGATTCATTCCATCTGTGCACAACCCTAGTCTGAGATTTCTAATTTCATTTCCAAATGTAGAGTATTGCGCATCAATTTTCTTTTATTGTGGACAATCAGCTGGATGACCTATTTTTCCATCACATGCCTGCTCTTCAGCATGCCATCTTAACCTTTTTGCGTCATTTGAATTAGCAAATAAACATTTGAAATGATTAATTATAGGAAGATACCAAAATAACTTTGAAGGGAGCTTTGTAATCTCTACATCAGCCTGTGATTTTTCTTTCACCTTTTACCGTGATGTCCCACATTTAGGACACTCTGACAGAAATTCATATTCCTTCCTATATATAATGCAGTCATTCGGACAGGCATGTATTTTCTTGTATCCCAATCCCATCGGGCATAATATTTTCTTGGCTTTGTAATGTGAATCTGGAAGATCGTTATCTTTTGGAAGAATGTCTTTCATCAATTGTAGCAGCTCTGTAAAACTTCTGTCACTCCATCCATGCTTCTCCTTTAGGTTAATCAATCATAACACTGCCGAAAAAACCGTAAAATCTGTACAACTAGGATATAATTGTTTTTCAGCATCACCATATAGATGCGCAAATGTCAGTCCTATCTCAATTTGTTCTTCTACAATATCGCGAATCATTTCTTAAATTCCATCAGAGTTACCATCTTGCGAATCATCATCATCAGTGAAATTCCGTCCAGTTTCACCATGCCATATCCAAGGGCTGTAACTCAGATTAAAACCATGAAAAATCATATGATCTTTTATCTCTCTACTTTTTAACTTCTTCATATTCAAACATTTCAGGCATGGACAGAAAAAAATGTCACTACTTTGGAACATTTAGTTTTGAAAATTCCAAAAAGGCATCAACACCTTCCTCAAATTAATTGCTCATTCGATGTGCTGTAATCCAACATCGACTCATTATTACCTATAACAAATATCAACAAAAAATATATATTTTTAAGATATGACAAATATATGTTTATGTGTCAAAAATCATAATTTGAATGTAAAACAATTTAAAATATAAAACAAATCTATAGTTATTTAAAAAAATATGCTTGAATATTATTTTTAAAACAAAATATAGTTAGATATAACAGTTTTAAATTTCATTGAATCAATGAAAACCATGACGCCTACATAATTTAATATTGATTTCGGTTTTGATGTTTTAATATATTAGATAATCTACCTATTTAACATGTTATTAATGGTTTCTGTAGACCCTAAGTCCATTTGTTAAATATTTTCACACAATTATAAAAATCAATGGAATTGATTTTGGGAGGAATATGTTCAATCATTTGATTTTGATGTCCCATATTCTATAACAAAAGGCAATGTGGATACCAAAGCCCTTAGTTTGGTTTTTTATTCTCAAAGGGTTTATGATGAAAAAGAAGAGTATAAGTTGATGTATATGATAAATAAAATACAACTATATTTTATATATGGTTATGATAGAATTAATTCATACCATATCATTTAGGATTTTCTCCCACCAAAAGTAACCCTCCTCTGTTCGAAATGAATAAATTTAGATAATTATTCATGAATTCATACATGTATTGTTGTACATAAACAAAAAAGAAGATTATTAGTACTAAAAATAAAACTAGGAAGAAACAATAAACTCTATATACTCATGAAAGCTACTCCACAACACTTCCATGCTACTAACATCTATAAAAAACTACAAATTTCTTTTAAAAACCAATTTTTTTTATATTTATGTATGGTGGTCATAACATGTATACATAGTAAGATCCTCCCTAAAACATCTCATGAAAAATGTTGAGGAAGCACACTAATGCCCTATGAAAAAAGGAATCTAAATCATCACCTAAACAAGGAAAAATAGTTTCATATACTCACTGTGGATCACTCACAAAATAATTCATATAAATAAACCTTTTCGTATAAAAAATTATATTTATATATATATATATATATTAAAATTAAGGTTCTCGGATACCACTTCTCCACTAGTTTTCCTCTCACACCCCAATGCACTACTCCACAACACTTCCATGCTACTAACATCTATAAAAAACTACAAATTTCTTTTAAAAACCCAAAAAAATTGTTTATATTTATGTATGGTGGGCATAACAGCTAAAACATCTCATGAAAATGTTGAGGAAGCACACTAAAGCCCTATGAAAAAAAGAATCTTTATCATCACCAAAACAAGGAAAAATAGTTCTATATACTCACTATGGATCACTCACAAAATAATTCATATAAATAAACCATTTCATATAAAAAATTATATATATATATATATATATATATTAAAATTAAGGTTCTCGGATACCATTTCTCCACTAGTTTTCCTCTCACACCCAAATGCTATTGTCATGGTCTCACCCCGCCCATAAATCATCCTACACCATGTGAAATTGTATCACTTACATCAATGAATCATATGTATCTTAGATTATCTCATCACCATATTATCAATATAGTAATGAGGTGCATACTTGGAAACCACTACATCTTGTTTACATTAAATGTACAAAAATCGCAAAACATAATTATAGAATATCCGTGAAAAAAAAACGAATGAAATAAATTTGTGGAATGCTTACTTGAATATTTCCAGTTTAGATGAAAGATACGAAAGGAGTGAAGAAGATATTCAATGAAGCTAAAATGAGTTTAACGCAGGTCGATCGATTGGCCGATTAGGGTTTACCGCGTGAGAGAGACGAGCTGGCAGACTGTCAATCGAAAAATCGTAAATGACAGTCCACGGGGCATTAATTTGTTTAAAATTTTTATAACGTCGGTTATTATATAACCGACTTTATAAACTATTTTTTAAATTTATAACGTTGTTTATTTTAAAACTGATGTAAAAAAGCTCCCGTGCTCTGGTTTTTTACGTCGGTTAATTTATAACCGACGTAAAAAACCCCCGGTGCTTTGGTTTTTTACGTCGGTTATTTTATAACCGACCTAAAAATGCGTAGATATCTCATTTTTTACGTCGGTTATCTTATAACCGACCTAAAAAACCAATGCGCAGGGGGGTTTTTTACGTCGGTAATTTGGAAACCGACGTAATAAACCCAATATCTACGCGTTTGTTTCGTCGGTTATCAAATAACCGACGTAAAAAACCAAAGCCCGGGGGGGTTATTAAAATAACCGACATTAAAAATCTACTCGCTTCATTTTTAAGTTGGTTATATATAACCGACGTAAAAATGGTGACGTAAAAAACGTTTTCTGCACTAGTGTCATGTGCTCCAAAGGCCCCATTTTCTCCGGTGAAGGTAAACAGAGTTCTATCCATGAAAGCACACTTCACTTTGTGCCAAATACAGTAAATCTATGCATGGACTGCAAATAACCATTCCATATCAAAGATGATGTCATAAGGCCTCAACCCCACTATTAGGAGATCCCAGCCGAAGCTCTTGCCTCCTAGAGTAAGATCGTAATGCCGACACCACTTCGTAATCATCAAATCTTCTTCCATAGGAGAATTTATCCATAAGGATCGAGCTAACGACTCTGTCAGAATCTCTATGATCTGAACGAGGGAAGTGGAAATAAAAGAATGATTGGAACCTGTGTCTAAAAGTACTACATCTAAGGTTTAGTAGACACAGATCTTACCTCATATCATCTCCGGAGCACCGTGATCGTAGGCCTCTCCTACAGGAAGCTGAGCTCGTCTCAATCCTACGGCTCCCTGTAGTCGGGGTGGACCACCTAGTTGTGGTGGCGGTAACATCTCGAACATTTCCCACCGCCAGCTGCATAGCCAGTGTCCCTGCCATGTCTGACTGCTCCCTACGGACCTCCTCAGTCGAATCTATGTCTCTGCCTAGGAAGTCCTTCAACCATCTGTTGATCATCCGTATAGAGGGTCAGACAGTCACGATTCATTTGACCAGGTCTTCTGAATGCCTAACACTGACTGCTCATGGCATGACTGGCTCTGCCTCGGGTTTCCCACACAATCGACTCTAAATCATACGGAGTTCGACCCTATAGGTCTCGTCCTTTTGGACCTCTATAACATCGGTCTTATGCCAGCTGTAGAAGACTCCTCTATGAGATGAATATTGGTGGGTCTCACTTTTGATGACTAATCAGCAAGGAAACTCTCCACTAAGAGGGATCCCTCTAACACCCATGCCTGCATCGGGATGCTAAGAGAAATCATCGAAGCCCTGATGTCTCGACTGAGCCCTTGATCGATGGTCTGGACCCTAATGAATTGTTCATGCACCATATCTGTGGTGTAATGTTAGAGGTTAGTGAATTTCACTGAGTACCGAGCCACAGTCATACTGCCTTGCTGCAGATGAAGAAGCACATGTATGCACACTTCTTGAAGATTCACTGGAACAAACTCTACACAAAACAGGCTCTCAAAGTCTTCCTAGAGTAGCGACACCTCGTCGTGAACTTTGAGCATCACGCTCCACCATCTCAATGTTGCTTCATGTAGAAGGCTGGTGGTAAGGATCACTATGAGATCAGCTGGTGTCTCTACTAGTCAGAAGACTCTCAGTAAGGCTCCAGCAAATCCTCAGCTGCATGTGGGTCCATCTCTCACCTAAACTTGGGTGGCCTCTGGAATTGGGACTCATGCAACACTCTCAACCGTCTTGAACCCTTTTCTCCTTGGGCTGGAGGCATCCGTGGCCCAACACGTAATAGTACCGCTGGTGCCTCTACTGGAAGAGGGCCTCATAATGAGGCCTCATCGCTCGGTGGGCTATCAGTGCGTACTATATCCAGATCTTTAGCTGGCTATCTATGTGGAGGCATCCTGAAAAGGAATAGGTGTGTCGTGGTCAATAAGTTATAGCAGTTGAGCTGACTCAATGGAATCAGAAAGAAAACTCTTCAAAACACACACACAATCAGTTTTTTCATGCACTATGTCAGAAATCAGATGTCATGGTCCTCGTGTATGGATATGTTGATCGTTGTACCAATACAGGAATCCGTAAACTGATAACCAAACTCACTAAAATCAACATTATTGTCTTTAAAATGATAATATTCCTATGTTCGTCGATAGGACTAGCTCCTCTAATACTAATTTGTCATGACCTGCCTGCAGGGCACGTGTTGTGACTACCCCAAGCCCACCTTCCATAGGCCAGGGCTAGCGACTAATACAGAAAGTTTTATTTCCTAAAACTGGGAAGGCATTTCCTTTATTAAATGAAAACATACACAACCAAGCACACAAAAAGATACGAAAAAAAATTAATGTGTATATCAAAATAATGCAGAAAGTAAAAAGGGACCGGAATACAATACAAATAGTAAAGTACATGAAACTGAATGTACAAGTATTACTCGAATGTACAAGATGAATAATAGGTGAAAAGAATCTCCTAGATCATCCACCACGTATCCTACCTGAAGGGTAGGTACAACACACCAACGATTGTCTCTACGGTTCACCTAGTCTAATGTCCACATCTGAACTACCTCTACTCCGGGTACTCTCGTCCTCTGTCAGTGCAGTTCGTCATCTACACCAGACAAAACCAGGTGTGGGCATAGCTCATGTAGGGGTGAGTATAACGATACATAGTAGGGACCCTGAGACACTTAAGGGCTCACAAAATCAACCAAGAATGAACTACAATGCATTAAATCAACTAAAAACCTTACTTAGGTATATTCCCATTCATATAACTAAGTTATCATGTAAAATCATCTCAATCACGAGGAAAAAATGAGTCTAACATCAAAGACAAAATTTCAACTCTTCCACAAAGGAAGGAATACCACGGAGGTATGTACCACTAATGTACGCCACACAAAAGAATACCACCAAGGTATTTCAATAATGGAATGTACCGCTCAGGTATGAACTCAACTCACACCAAGTATAACATAAGTACAGTAGTATAGATGATTAGATGTAACCACTGACTCATCATACTCTATTAAGAGGCAGAACCACATAGGATCAGTCAGTGCTGACCCACATAGGATCGCTTGGTGCTGACCGACACAATATTTCTAGGTACTTACCCACACATGATCGCTAGATGCTCACCCACACAAGATCACTTGGTGCTGACCCACGTATGATCTCAAGGTGCTAACCCACAAAATATTTCTCGGTTCCGACCCACACAAGATCGCTTTGTGCTGACCCACACATGATCGCTTTTCATTCTTCATATCACAGCCAGCTACAGGGTTCCCACGCTAATCTCGCTCATCTCCAGGAGGGTCTGCTCCTGAAGCCACTGGTCGATAATCCAACAGCCATGACTTCCCAGAAGAAGTATCTAAATGGATTTCCATATCAAGTGTCTCAACAAAATGGAAAAAGCGTTAATCGGTCACACGGACTGTGAGTTACTAGCCTTTTAGTCCCGAGGGCCTGGTTGGATTCGTGCTCGATCCCAACTAACCATACTCCCACTTTATTCAAATCTCTATTGTGGTATACTCAAAATTTTTGTCTCACTCCATTGTTTCCATCATCACTGAAGGTTCATCAAATGGACGTTTGGTGTCAAAGTTATGGCTAAAATAGAGTAAATGGGTCGTAGTGGGTTTGTGTATGGTCCAACCTGGTCCGACAGACCAGGCGTAGCCTGACCATCGCCGACACATTTTGTGTCAACCCAACCCGACCCGCTAGGTCCTGACAACTGTGTCTGGATTAGCCTGTGCTGGGTGGCCTGGCCCACTGGGCAGTCTGGCCAGTGCAGGGTGGCCCGGCCGGGCGGTGCGGGAGGACACAGAGGCCGTGGGGCCGTGAGAACAGTGAAGCTCTAGGGCAGTGCG
The DNA here is from genome assembly GCA_963277665.1 of Viscum album. NCBI lineage: Eukaryota > Viridiplantae > Streptophyta > Magnoliopsida > Santalales > Viscaceae > Viscum > Viscum album. The sequence goes on along the minus strand of OY728121.1, from coordinate 260,545,899 downwards.
GTGGGGCTACGGGCAGCGAGGCCATGGGGCACGAGGCTGAGGAGCACCACGGGGCGCGGGGTGGCATAGCGCCAATGGGTGTGGATGCCGCAGGGTAGTAGAGGCCGCGGAGCGCCGCGGGGCGCGGAGGCTGTAGGGCAGAAGAGGCAGCGGTGGCACGATGTCACAAGTGGCAGCAACCACGGGCTACGCTGTTGTCTAAATTGTGTCCAATGGTGGTGTCGGCATCCATTCTCGTGTTCCACCAGTGCCAAACGACGACACCGATCACCGTCACCATTTCAAAGAACGCAGAAAGAAATTACAACAGAGGGATCATGCCATATTTGTTTGGCCCACACCTTCTGAGTTAGAGCAGTAGAATGTGGTTAACAAATTTCCATCAAGAATGTGTATGGAAGATATTTAAAAAATTCAATCCCCACAACCTTCGTCAATAAGTATTCCCAATCTCGCAAAAGAAAACATCCAAAAATCAACTAGTTTATGCGAGTTGATCCGCATTATTATTTTAAAAGGCAAGAACATGGGAAGTGGTAATCACATAGAAAAATAAACCTACCTTGAAGATTTTTCGACTGAGGCCGCAATGAAGGAGACAATGCCATTAGGGATGTATGGACATCAGTGATGTCAGCGTTTCCTCGATCATTGGTTTGTTGTCATTGAATTCATTCCTCGTCGTCGTGAGCGTCTTCATTTGAGAACACATTCTTTTTTGGAGATAATAATCCCCCACGCTCCCTCCCAATTCTCCTTCGCCATTCCCTTCCCCAATTCCACTGAAAAGAAAATAAATAGCATACATCAAAGTTAGATAATAACTTAAAATTTAATTTTATGTTGACACATAAAACTATTTGAAATCATAACATTTAATTTTATGTTGGCTCATAAAATTAATTGGGGGAGTTGAGAGGTTTCTCCCCCATTGGGAGGGGAGTTCATGGGGTTTTTTTCCTCGGGTGGTCCCCACCACCATAAACCACATGAGAGATTAATTCTGGTGGTCCCCACCACCATAACCTCAAATGGGATTTTTAGTTCAGTTGATCCCCACCTCTCAACATCCACATGGGAGTCCCAAATAAAATAAAAAGTTAAAAAAAATTATTTTATTTCATTCTCTCTCGAAAAACCCAAATTCAATCTTTCACCCTCGACCTACTATGTTCATGTTTAAGGTCTCCTTAGGCCAATACTGGCACTGCAAGTTCAACAGTTCCCTTAGATTTCAATTTCGAGCACCAGTTCAAAAGATAATAAACCAACTCGCACATTTACTGAATGTACCCAAAACAATGTTCAGAAATTCATTTCAGGAACACCGGACCTCAGAATCACACGTCGTCAGTTTTTTCGGACTCATAAAATTACCATTTAATTAAAAAATAATTACATGGAAAATCCGGGTCATTGAAAATTTGATATAGTATATGTTTCTACATTTTAATATTTGAGATTTAATGTAATTGTCATGGGATAAATATCTAAAACTCTAAACCAAAAAAATCATTACTGTGAATTCAATACATAATACTAGATTATGTAATGTTTAAGGTTGGGGCCTTATAGATGGTATTAGAGGATATAATTAGACAAAAATGGAGATTGGTATGTTTTCTTAAGGGTTAGGGATAACGCCATGGGTTTATTATTATAAGGTATATCATATGTTCACTATCTAATAAAACCCTTTTGATTATTTTTTATCTAAAATATTAAGGTGACTAATGGTTTTTTTCGATTCATTAATCTTTGAGGAAATTATGGGTTATTAATTTATGGGTTGTAAAATGCATGGTATGAAATATCTTTGGAGGTTAAAAAATGTTATGGTTATTTTTGAGGATTTAATATCATTTTGTTAATTTTATTAGAATGGTATAGTTTTTTAAAAAGGAAAACATGCAGACCATGTGACAACACATCATGTCCGACAAAGCAGTGGGAATCAAACCCACAACGAAAGTGAGATTGGGATTTATCGTCTACCACGGGCCTACGTGATTCCCCCAGTTATTATGACTAATTTCTTTAGTTTAACCGATTTTATTGGTCAAGAATATGTTGATTTCGGGAAATTATTCTTTATCAAATCAATATCATTAGTATAGGAATATTTTTTGGGGATTAAGAAATAAATGTTATTTTGGGTGATGTTTTCTGTTTTAATAACTCTATATGACTATAAAAAATAGAATACAATGGGATTTTTTAGGGGTGATGGTAAAATTTTATTTTGGAATAATATTATTTTTTTGGAAAATTGGTGATTTGGGATATTTATGGAAATGATTATCCTATCATGGAGAATATTTTATTATTATAATTACATTTAATTATGATACTTTAAGACTACTTTATGTAATTTGGAAATAAATTTTAAGATTTATCATGGAAGACTAGGTGATAAAATCCTTCTAAATTATTGGGTTTCAATATTATTTTGGATTAAATGGATGAATTTTAATCAATTTTTATTGTGGAATGGTCTATATAGAACTTGGGTATTATAGTTGAATTTTGGAAAATAAAATTAGTCCTTCTCTTTATAATGAATTAATATTTTTGGAGGAGGATCTGATCTTGTACTAACCATTTTGGTTTTGCTTAATGTTTCATGATTGGATGAAAATATAGTTAATATTTTGAGGACTATGTAATTTTTTTAGATGTTGATTCTAGCCCTTAATGTTTGACCATGTCATCTTGAATACTCATCATTTGGATAAAAGATTAGTTTGTGATAGATATTTATTTATGAATGAAACTCTACTAGAAAAGTAAGTATGTTTCATTATGTTTTTATAATAAGTAAAAAAATAAATCCTCAACATTATGAAAAGGACATTAAAACAAATAATTTTTAATTTTAATTTTACTATAAGGAAATCAAAGACCATTTAACCTATCATAATGTTTTAGTATTCTAGTAGATAATTATTTTCTAATCATGTTTTCTATCATTCTCCATCAGAATATAATGGTTATTTTCTCTTCAATATCCTTTTTCCAACATTTAATCCTAGTAAGTGTTTTCATTAGTATCCATTTAACTTCTCTTTCTTTCTATTAATGAGATAGAATTTTTACTTTTTTTCTCGATTTTCGATTTTCAATGAAGTTTCTGAGCATAATTTTAAAATTAAGAGGATGAATTTCCAAAAGGGGGGAATGATGTAATGACACATGTATTTGTAGACAATTTTTTTAATTTATATTAATAATTATTTAAAATATGTTAATTTTATGTTAAATGGTATGCATTTTTTATAGCGTACTCGACACACAACATCAGGTTTCTCTGAAATCATACGTTTCACTGAACATTCAGTTATACAGAAATATAATACAATAATTTTTTCTATTTTAAATAGTAGTTAACGCCTAGCTATTGGAATGGTGGGAATTAATAGTATCAACTAAATTTGGAAATATTGTTTACACATGTTTAAATAATGATTCATTGGTTAACAAATTTATTAGAAATGGAAAAAACCAATTGAATATAAATGATGTGTTTTTATGATAACATATTTAAAATAAAATAACTCTGTTTATAAAATCATATAACATTATATGGATTATTATTTAATGAAAACTATATATAATATATTAAATTTAATGTTTTAAGTTCATCTTATATGTTTTCTAGATATTATATAAAAACAAATTCACTTTTTTCAGGTAAAAGAAGTATTTTTTTAAAAAATACAGTTTTACCGCCATTTGATGGAAACCACTTTTTATGTTTAGTTTTGAAACATTTATATGTAATGTTTTAAAAAATAATCCTCTTATTTTGAATTGGGATGTCAAAATTTACTTTGGATGAATTTTTATATTTTTCTAATAACTATCAGGTTTTGATGAATAATAAAAACAAGATAAATTTTAATTGAAAACAACTTTTTCAATCAAGATAATTTAAATAGATAAATAATATTATTTAATGTATATATGGATTATATTTTTATCATTTAATCTAATGTTGGTCATTGAAATTAATTTTACTTTTAAATTGGATAAAAACACATGTCAATCTTATTATTGTTATTACTTCTAAAAACCCCACTTTTCAGTTTTGACAATAGGAATTAATTTTCAATTAATATATGAAACATCTATGTTTTGAATTTATAAATATTGATTCCATATTTTGGAATCATATGGTCCATATTTTGTGAATAGTTACCTTTTATTTTTAGACATTATGAATAGTAACATCAGTAATTATTTTACTTACTATGGTTAAAGGGTAAATCTGGTAAATAAGGTTAAAAAGTACAATTATAATAATGTTAAACTACCCTAACACATGTACCAATATTATTGTATGACATATTTCCGACCGTGGAAATCATCAATTTGATTTTGGGACCCCATGGCGCCACATGGGTGTGAAAATTTCATTTTATAATAATTAAATTAAAGTAAATGGAAATGTAACATAAACATGTATCTATTACTTAAACAATTATTATATGGGGTTATGTAACTTCTATATTCTTTTATAAATAGTAATTATAAATATAAAACTTTTTCTTACATCATGATATTTTATTTTTAATTTTTAGACATTAAATAAATAAATTTAATTATGACACAATCATGATGTTGTGATTTCATCATCAATAAAGGATTCAAATAAATGATGTTATATTTATTAAAATAAATGAAATTTGATTAATGTGATGTCAGAAACGAATTTTATAGATTATATTGAAATATTATCTTTTAGTGAACTCATTTTTTTGAAGGAATCAAGATTTTATGTCTTCAAAAAACATTAATTACTTAATAATGTCAAATTTGACATAAATAAGTTTTTAAAATAAATACTATTTTATTAAATTATATAATAGTCCTTAAGATCTAGGATTCTTCCAAATAACATATAAATTTTTTATAATGTCACTAATTATCCACTAATGGATCTCTTGAAATTTTACAGTAAAAATAGTATCCATATATTAATAAAATTCAAGAAGACATGGTAAGAGTTAAAGTTTTTAACTAAGTGTTAAAGTTAAAAGATATGGTTAATTATGTGCCTTAATTTTGAATAAACTCTAGTTTTTTAGCAGATGTCGACTGAAAATTATATTATCTTTGAAATAAATTATTTTCGTACCATTTTGATTCAAAAATAAATTTATAACAAAATAATATTTTAATACCATCTTAAAGTTCCCCTCCGATCTATAATAAAAGGACATCACCTATTCCCACTTACACACATTTCTCAAGCCCCTTGTATTGGCCAAATTCATCCCAAATAAGCTCCCAAAAATCCATAACTTCCTCTTATAAACCTTATATTCAGAAAAAGGAAATTCAAGAAATCCTTTTGGCTCAAATCAAAAGATGTTTCATAATTTAGAGGTAACGTCTTCTACCAAGTACGTTTCCTTTATTTTCCTCTCCACTCCCTATTATCATCTTATTCATTGATTGAATAACAAAAATTTTATCCTTGATATACTATAATGTTTTTATGAGATGTCTTAGAACTAAACTTATACATCATCCCATCTTATGGATTGGAATATACTATTTCTGTTGATGTTGAACTACTGCCTCACGAAATGCTAATTGTTCAAATTTCCCCTACCACCTTTAATGGTGGCCATTATGATGGATATGTATTTATATATTATATATATTATATTTATATTGCCTCTATTCTTATTTATTTTTCATTTACAACATTCATTTATGCATTCCATAATGTGAAAATATAATAATATCATTTGAGGAAGTGCCGACTACCACCCCCACAAAATGACATGAATTGTTCATGCCATACATGGAATGTATAAAATTCAATTAATTAAATTACATAAAATATATTACATTGATATTAAATATTAACTATAATATAAATATGTATCTTTTAATTTTACTTCCTTTAAATATGAAAAATAAATGAAACTAGTGTGCATACGTACGTATTACCTACCTTCTCTACGAACGGTGTGATTCATTTCTTATATCAAATTTTTATAGAATGTTATAAAAAAATATATACTGGATATAAATATGCATATACTAAAAATAAATCATATTTATATCCCGAATTCGATTCTGGAGATAATGTTCTTTTCACCACATGGAAAATTTGTAATTATAACAAGTTCATTTTTGACTCAAGAAACGAACCTCGACCAAACGACCGACATAATGTTAAATAGTTATATGATTTTTTTATAAAGAAAATAAGTGATATAAAATGAATGATAATCTTTAAAAATGATATAAAATCAAGTATAAATTAACTTATTTTTATTATTCTGGAATATAAAGAATGAACGAGACATGTCAGACTCAAGGTAAGGGACATCGTCTCCAAATCCATTCATTGAGGAATATTTAAGTTTATAAACAACCATATTTTACACACTGTATTATTTTACTATTTTTCATTTAGCTTCATTAAATATTTTTCAAATGGAAACAATTGTTTTATAAATATTTTTAATAAATGTCAATGTGAATGTTTTTTTTAACATACACGGTGACAACGACCTTTCCACCGTCGCTAGTATTATTTGATATTTGGATTCTTTGACAAGATGTATTGTTTTGAAAATGATAATATATAACATATAAATTTTTTTGTATTTTTCTATTGAAAATGGTTTTGAGAAATTCTTTGATTATGTCAATATCGTGAAATAATATATTGTTATCGCAATGTGGAAATGGTATTTTTATATTATGTTTATTTTATGTGTTATGATTATGTTATGGTTGTTAGTAATTTTATACATATACATGTGTTTCTATGATAAACCAAGGTCAGTGATCATGAGAATTCTCTCCAATGCATTTGGTAATGTGATAAAGGTAAATGATAATGTTTCTCCATTGAGATTTAGAGAATATATTGTGATGGGTATTCAAAACGTAACTCTCTATGTAGCTATGAAAGATAAAATGTATGTATGTTATGGATGCCACAAGTTACCTTTATGATTTATTTTTTCTATGTGTTATTCAAAAATATCATGATTTCAGGAGGAATGCTAAATAGGTTATATTTTATGATTGAAAAGTATGATTTCATTTATTTGTATGTATTCATGGACCAAAGTTTTCTTTCCATCTTTTATATCCATTGCTGATCTTTTTAGGATCATCCCATGTTCTTGTAAATATTCTTCACCTGGTATAATGAAGGGTAATAAAAAGGATGAATTCATGAAGATTTTTATCAAGAAAAGATTCCTTGTTTAAAATAAGGTGTTTTATTATTGTCAGAACTTTTTAAAGAGTAGAAGTGTACACTTTTTAATATTTGAGATGCTATGTAATTGTCATGGACTGATTCTATAAAACAATAACCTTGATAATATCATGAATGTGAATTCTTAACACAACTCATGATTATGTAATGTTTAAGGGTGGGGCCTTACATTTGTATTGAAGGAATGTATGTAAATGACATAAGTGTATATATATATGTATATATATATTTACTATAGTTCAATTATTATACAATTTATATAATATATGTTCACTAATTGCATCCTTAATACATTCCATGTTGTCTATGATTGAATCACATCATTTTTGAGGGGGATATATTCCATACATCCAAAAATGAAATTATCTTATCAAAATCAAATGGAAGGTAAAAAATATTTTTTTTGTAAAAATGATAAAATAAGATAAAATAATTAATAAATAACATATATAAAATTTCTAAATATAGTTTCCATCATAATTGAAATTACATTAGGTGGTAGTAGAAAAAATTAACATTCATCATTTTGTGATGTTGTAGTTTTACATACATGTAAATAGTATGATTATTACACATTAGAGGTTGGTGTGTGTAAGTGTAGGTATAAATATTTAAATAAAAATATCATACTATATATTGGGATAGTTTTTCTTTTTATATAATAATAGAGAAGAAAATATTTTAGGGGGTATGGAATGGAAATTAAACTTGAGATCTTGAAAGTAGATGTTACCTTTTAATTTGGTAAATCTATTTGGTTGGTGGAAGAAGGGTTCCATGGATAACTTTATTCCAAAAAAGATAATTCAACGAGTATGGGAGAGAAGTTGGCATATTATTTTAGTAGTTTTTTGGTTAGATAGTGATATTTAGTGGTATGAGGAAGAGGGAGTGGTGGTGTTCTTTTATTTGGAATAAAAAGTTCTCACTTGTACTTTTGAAAAAAAGATAGGTGTACACATTTTATTACAAGAAAAAATTCATACCAAACCATAAAAAATAATTAATTCAAGGTTTATCTTCTATATATTCCTATAAAATGGGGTTCTGACATGTGGATAGGTCATTTGGGACCTTAATATTATGGTTTAGTCCCAAATTAATCTTAATTGAGCTTTAATTACAGTGATTAATTTCAATCACTTTTACTTATAATTTATGTAAAAAATTAGTATTTTCATTTTAGAATATAAATATAACAATGTCTACAATTTGGTATGACGTTTTTTTGAAATTAAACTCATATAAGAGGAAATTTTATGATTAATTATAATCCTACAGACTGGAAGCAATTTTGATGTTTTAATGTGGAAAGAAGTTCCAAATATTGATAAGTTTTTATATTCAATTGCAATGTGAAATTTATTGTAACTATTTACACTTTATTAATAGTTTTATAATTGAGATAACGTGGCCATAAAATAATTTTAATGTATTATGTAACATAATATAATTATTTAAAAGAAAAGGATTTTAATATCTAAAATGCAGTATTTTTTAATTTTCATCAAAAAAATGTTTCTTAAAAAATCCCTAAAAAATCAACTTATGTCTATTTTGGAAATATAAATTAAAAAAATGGATTTTATTTAATAAAATTAAATTTTTAGATGATTATAAAATTAATTTTATTATTAAAATCTGTTCATCCAAGAAAATATTATTTTTATGCATAATGGACATTATGAAGAATCATATATTTCATTATCAATATATTTTATCTATATAAAACAGTTATAAATAATATTGGAAAATTAGTTACTAGTATTAATATTTCTATGTTTATAGCATATATTATTTGTCATCTCAATTATGTAATTTTTCAATAAGATGATGTTTCATACATAAAATTTGGTGAGGCCTGTAATGTACGCCATGTCGGTGTTGTATGTAGCACAATTCATGTTGGTATTTCATTTGAGAGGAATATTTGACATATTGTTTTTAATATATATTAATATATATTTACTATTTATAGTGTCAAATGAAATGAAAAATATCAAAAATTTAAATTTATTCGTAAAAGAATATATCACAAAATCTCACGGTGTTATAATATACCCACATAAAATTTATTTCACCCTCAAAACTAATGTGGGTTATCAAAGGGTTGATACTTGAATGTTTCATTCATAGAAACACACATTGTACAAATTAATAGTAAAACATCCCTTAATAAAGGAATTTGGAAGCATAAAGATTACCCAATGTGACATATAACTGAGTTCACAAATAATAGATCATTGGTTGGGAGTGATTATTGGACATGTTGGAAAATGATAATATATATAGGGAGTGATTATGGTCATCAATCACAAACAAGTGAATGATCAAACAAAATATAATGTTCAAATTTTTTTAACTGTTTGATGATTTAAAATTCCATCAGTGCAACAAAAATTAATGTATTAGTGCAATTTTTATTGTCATTATCCTATCATTGAGTAATTATATTAATTTTCAAATAATATATGGAAATATACTTACATGTTTCTTTTAACTTTCTTATACACAATCCCAACCTTTGGTTATGACTTGATATATTAACAATACATCTCTAACCCTATGAAAAGGATGAGAATTATTTTTTTATTCTTGATGTACTAACATCTCTTGAGATCAATGATTAATCAACCCATCTATATTTAGTTACCATCAACACACTATAGTTTGAAAAGGCTATCTGATGTACATATATCTACATTTAGATATAAGACACAATAATCTTACTAAATTAATATGATGTTTAACATAACCTTCCAATATATTTTTGTCCTTATAATCCTTTTAGAAGATTAAAATTCACTGATTTTGAAAAAGGCTCATTAAAATAGTTTCAAATTTATCCCCTTTATGTCACAAAGTTCCACTTTTTAGTCACGTTCCAAAAATTTGAATTCACTCATTGTATATTCCATTGAAACATGGTAACAACCTTAATTAGCATAAATAATTTTTGAAAATAATCTTTCTTCATTATTCCAAGGGTTACTAAATATATTCTATAAATCCATGAAGATTTAAACATCATCCATGATGTCATAGAACAATTTTCATCCAATCAATAACCAGATCCAGGGTAACTAGTGTTATCCAATTTTCATTATTTAAATAAATCATCACTTTATCTAAGTAAAAAACAATTTTATCAGCATCTTGATCACATTATGTGATACAATCCCTTAGAAAATATAAATTTTCTATGTATTCACCACCATTAAGTAAATACTTTTAAATCAACAAGGAACAAATTATTTAGAAAATAATTATTTATTTCATGATTCTAAAAACAATATACTTGAATTCCAAAATAGAAGTACTTCATTCAACCAAATATTATTCATAAATCATTACCCAGTCTTCATAAACATATTCCTTAATAGTTATTTCCTAGAATATTAAATATGAATCATATATTAAGCAACAGAAAAATAAACCTAATAATTATTCTTATGATAATTTTATAGAATACTTGGATGAACATCACATACCATTCCAATGTCTTTTCCATCAGAAGTATATCCAATACTCATAACAGCCTCATGATTCTCTTTATGATATTTCCACAAGGGAAATAAAATTTCACAATGACCATAATATCTACATCTAAAAAAGTCAATTTAAACCATGATCCTTATAGATCTCTCTATTGACTAAAACTAGAAAGCACTGGGTGACAAACATATATCATAAAACAAAATCGAATTATCATGAAATATTACTTATAGGTTGTCAAAATCATGACACCCAACATTAATCAAGGACACATTATATTTATAATATATTATTCATAACAAAACTCTATTTAAATTCTTTATTATGCTTCATGAAGAGTTTGTGAATTTTCAAAGCATAACCCCTGAGTATTTCAAAACAGGTGTGGAGTATGGGTCGTTGTCGTGTACCAAATTTCCATAATTCAGGACAGAAAAATCTTGTTCGAGTTGTTACCCATATGAATGAATTTTCCAGATCTATATCAATGTGTATTATGAAGACATTTATGTATTTATAGTATACCACTCACTATATCCATTAAAAAATTCGATGACATTTTCTAAAATGCTGACTCGTCCTTATACTTAGTCTTATAGAAATCACATTATATTTCATTTTAAATATAACGATGGATCTCTCTAACGTTTTCTAATCCTAGTTTTCATGGGATGAGTAAAAATTTCCATTGATACCAACTGTACTGATCCAGTATTATCAAACATGGATATTACATCATTTTCGATGAATATTTAGTACATTGCGAAAATACATGATTGTGGACATTAGTAGTTTAGTGTCTTTGGAAACAAGGAATCAAAATATTTTATTCTGTAAATGATCTTCAACAAATACCATGAATATATATACCATTATTACTTTTACCTAAAACCATCCATCGTAACCTATAGAAAGAAATCATGAGAATGGCATGAGATCAAATAACCAGTAGCAGTAAATAAAGAAAATGAAAAAGCATAACAGGAAAAAATGGCATAGAACATGAGCATAATATTTAAAGAGCATACCCAATATTCTGTAGATAATAATAATGATTTTAAGACTATTATAGATGATCCATAATGAAATAAATAACATAATAATTGAATGAATAACACATGAATTAAACATAACATTGTTCCAAATACCATATCACATAAAAACCAATGTCAAGGAGGCCTACCAATGCATTCGTAACCTGTTAGGCTTATGTTTATCACCCGTGTAGATTCATAGTGATTGGGATGCCCTCCCTTTTACCATTTTATATGGGGTTTGGGATGTCCTAACATGTACCCTCTTTTTTTGGGCTTAGGATTCACTTTCATTTACCCTCTTTTTTGGCATTAATATTTACTCTCATTTACCCACTTATTTTGGGAATGAGATTTCTTCCTGTTTATCCTCTTATTATGGTCATGGGTTGTCCTTCCATTTACCATATTATTTTGGTCTTAGTATTTTCTCTTATTTAACATTTTATTTTAGGCATGGGATTTCCCCATGTTTAACCTCATGTATTTGGCTTGTGCTGCCTTCTAGTGTACAATTTGATCTCATAAAACATTTATCATTAACCAATTCATTGGTGGGATATTTAGATCCCACTAGTCACATTATGAAATTATACATGCATATTCCACAAAACATTACTCATATAATATCCTAGGGATAAAATATTGGTTCTGTAAACAAAATATCATAACCCATGAAATGAAATGGTTATTTTTAAAATTTTATCACATAAAACCCTACAGAAAAGTAATGCATTTCATAATAATTTTATTAAATCATTACCTATTAAAGGAAGTGGGTTTCAGAAGAATATAACCCATTTAAAATAAATGGATTTTCATAATAACAGTGACATAAATAATATCCCATTCATAAAAAGGATATTAATGTAACTTTTAGATCATTTCATAGAAGTCAATGAGTTACCTCAACGGATTTCATCTTTGATGGAATATAATTTTTTAACAACATCCAAAAAATTTATATGCGTATAATAACCTTCCTACATTTAAAAATTATTTTTATACAGAAAAACCAATAAAATAATTTTTTTGTAAATACTGTGAAAAAATATAAAGAACACATGTGACCATTTTTAAAACTGTTAACCTTGAGATCATACAAAAGATGATTCAAAATATTTTAAAAACAATTTTTCTTGAATGTTTTCAATCCTATATGAAATAATTAAAAAAATTTAAACCCATTTATTTTAAGGGACCTTTTTGAACATTCATAGAATAATTGAAGTCTTTTTGAAAAAATTTTATGTGAAAACATATAAAAGTATCTTGAAAATGGTTTAGAAACCTTTTCCTGAAAATACATTGAAATCATATAAATAAGGCTTGAAACAATTATGGAATCCATTTTCCTTTAAATTACTTTTAAATATATTTTCATATATATTATCCTTGAAAAAATGAAAATGATGTTTCAATGAAATGATGGTGGATAAATCAGTACATGGCATACAAGGTAAAAGAACATTCCTTTTTTCTGGGAAAAATGTATGAAAAAAATCCTTATTTATTATGAAAACAAAATATTACATTGATTATATTTGTGAATGATGAATTTTGGAAAATATAAATTTTATATTTTATTTGGGAATGGAAAAAATATTATTGGAAACCCATTTTAGATAACATATATTCTCGTCCAAATAGATGGTAATGATGCACTTTCCTAAAAACAATTTCTTAACTATCTTATGGACCAACGAGTAGAAAAATGTTACAAATACATTATTTAGTAATGTATAAGTAGAGGAGATTAAATTTCAAAAATTTATTTAGAGATGGATCATAAGATTTTATCCAAGGAAGAATAAACACAAAAAATCTCGAAAAGCGATCAAATTGTCTCAATAAAGTCTTATAACATGTTAAAACGGGATCATAATCTATATGTAAAAAATGGAATTATATGAAGTTTAAAATATCATGAAAAGAGATATATACATGATATAACATCTAAAATGGATTTATAAACTTCTCAAGAAATACATTAGGTACATAAAAAACACGGGTCTTAAAGAGGGAAAATTGAGACAAAACTATTTTACCGATTTCGTTAATATTCAAAACATAGAACCCCTGAAATAAGGATCATTTATTTGAAATTTAAAATATATAAATAAAATTAAAATATATATGTAATATAATCATGGTCAATATATACACCACACAAATTTAAAGAGTGGCGAATCAAACATGTGTATCATAGAAATTAAAAGTGAGATGAAATCCTCTTACCTAGTGTCCTAACTATTTCCATATCTATTCAAAAATCATGTATAATATATATAAATTTATTTCACACATTATAATGAACCATATTATAATATCTAATACCATATATTATTTGATTATAACTTTATATTACCCACATTTTTACAATCCTTTGTAAAGGTTTTTCTTTGGGTAATTTATTCACTGTTCTTGAAACATATCTTAACTTTTTTTATCATTAATTATTATAATTATATCATTATAAAAAAATGAAATACGTTTATTATAATTATATATATATAATATAGATGTATGAAATGGAATTTAATGTTCATGGAAATGGTAAGAAGTACATACATAATAACTGTGTTTCAATTTGTATTGTTATATTGAAAGAATGTTAGTAAATAACATTTGTAGAAGTATAAATATATGTATATATATATATTCCATAATAATTATTATATCATATATATATAACATAAGTCCACTAAACCAATATTTAATACATTCCATGTAGTGTGTGAATGAATAAAAGCTCATTTACGGGGGCATTAGTACACACATCCTCAAACAAAATTATCGTACTAACTTCAAATGGATGGTAATAACATTTATGTGCTATAAAAAGGATTAAAAAATATTAATGAAATAATTAATATCATATATTACATATATAATCATAGTTTCCATCATAATGGACACCATTATAGTTGGTAAATGAAAAATGTACAATCATTGTTTCGGGAGGTAGTAGTTTGTCATACATAAAATAGTATGATTGTTACCCAATAGATGGAGGTCTTTCTAATTGTGGGTGGAAATATTAACATAAAAAATTATAGTATATTTATTATTCAATTTTTTATACAATAATTGAAAATAAAATATTTTAGGGGGTGGATAATAGAAATTAAACTAGATATCTTGAGAGAAGATGTTAACTCTTAATTAGGTAACTCCATTGGGTTTGTGCCTAAAGGATTTCTAGGAAGGCATTTTTCCAAATGGTAGGCTTCAAGGAGGAAAATAGGGAAGTTGGGAGATTATTTGAGTAGGTTTTTTTGTGATCCAAGGGTCTTAATAGATTTTTGTAAGAGGGATTGTGGGTGGCCTTTTATGGGGAAGGAAAAAGAATCGATTGGAATTTTTTAAAACGCATTTGGTGTACATATATTATTTATTAAAATAGGTAACAAAACACAAAAAAAATCATGAATGGAATGTATATGGCTGATATATGGAATGAAACTAGGTTTTAAGGGTTTCTTGGTCAATTGTGACATTGATATTAAGGTTTAGTCCCTTATTAAGGAAAATTTGTCTTTAAACCCAACAAATAGTTTTAATCACTTTTTCTAGTCATATTTTTAAAAAATTACCTTGATTTTATTAGACTCTATATATTCTACTAAATATAATGTTCAATTTAAGTTAAAAGGAATTCAATAAACTATATTACTATATGTATAATTGAACTAATTTGACCTTAAAACAAATTTAATATATAAATTATCATTAATAATTATCTAAACTAAAAGGAAATTATTAACTAAAATGCAGTATTTTTTAATATTCATTAAAAAATTATGTTTCATTGAAAAAAACCCAGAATTCACGATAAGATAATTTTAGTATTCGAAATTAGAATTTTTTTTATTTTATGAAATTATATTTCAAGATATTTCAAAAATTAATTTTATTATTATTATCCATTCATTCAAGAAAACAATATTTTTAAACATAATGGACTTTAAAACAATCCAATATTTCATTATCAATTTGTTATATGTATATGTATTTTTATATATAAACATTATAAAAAATATTTTAAAATCAGTTATTAATTTTCATATTATCATTTTTAATTATAAGGTAATAGTTATCTCTATTATATTATATTTAGGGTAAGATGATGTTTCGTAGGAAACATCAGTGTTGTGTGTAACATATGCCAAGTCAGTGATGCATGTATCACCAACCAAATCATTATCATGTGTGAAAGGAATATATTAATATTTGTTTTTAATATTTATATATATAAATATGAACTATTTATATTGTCATGTGAATTGAAAAATATAAAAAATATAAAATAATTTGAAAAAAAATATTACACAAAATATCAGGGTGTTACACCATTGGTGGACTTTAACCTACCAATCATCCTAAAGGAATCCCACATGGATAATTAGGGTTATATTTATTTTTTTAGGTTACAATTTTACCAAATCCTATTAATGGAACCCAGTACACTAGAAGAGGAAATCCAAGAACAGAACTCAACAAGTACAAATCTAAAACCCAACCGTGGGACATAACTTGTAGAACACCTACCTCAAATATGAATATGAACTCATGATCAACCATATCCTTATAACTAGATTTATGAATCTTATTATACCTCAAAATATATTCCAATAAAAAATGAGGGTTTAGATATTAATAAAATATAGACAAAGTTATATGCCCTAATCTGGAATATTGAAGGAAGTGGAGTGTTAGACATACCTAAAGCTTCAATCTACAACCAAGGGCATTCCAATTGACCAAAAATAGAACGTGATTCACCATTCAGATGCTTAGTGAGTTTTGGAATGTCATCATTGATGATATAGGATAATTGATGGATGAAATTGGATGGGGATCTAAAAATAATTTGGAGGATAATTTTTAAATTTTCAACTTTTTAATGGGCCACATGGTTTGGAAACACGATTTTCATACCTATGCAAAAAATATATACCTACCTCTTCAAATGGTAAGTCCATGAAACATGGTTACCTATGAAACTAAAAATGTTAACAAACCATGCACCAACAATGCATAACCACTATCTCTAAGTTTGTATTGATTTTCTAGTGTGGACACATGGTTTACATACCCATTCCGTAATTAGTCTCCTTGTATATGTTGGTGATATTTTCATTCCAGACATTCATAGAACCCCCAGAACATCCCCTAAGACAATAATACTCCCACAATACTTTATATTAACTAAAAATAGTGATTAAAACCATAATTTTAAAATAATCACACCTCCATGAGATCCGGGATCATACAACCTACCCACCTTTTAGCGGCTCGTCATCAAGCTGTATCACCAAGCATCCCGGAACATCCAAGGAAAATATATTAGGCCACTATACCATCATATATATCTCACATTAATACATATCGAAATAAAAATTTACATTCCTCTACAATAATCTACCAATGTCATAGTCTTTCCCCACAATACATCATACTATGATCCACTAAAGGATCTAGATTCTCCTCTGAGGATGAGTAAACCTAAAACCATACATAAACCACCAGAACTCTATAAGGAGGCCTATTAAGAACAACTTAAATTCCTAACAAGGAAAATATACCCTCATCTACCTACCATAGTGGAAGAGTCAATTTACAACTCCATGACCCGATATTCTTTGTAGCCCATGGTGAAAACACATCACTCGATGATACCTTATCCTCGAAACTCTAATAGTAACCAAACTCAACACAACCAAAAAAACACATTGGCTTTCTCAAAGATATTTTATGACCTACATTGAACCTTAACATGAGCCTTAGTATTCCCCTTCCATACCCGTACATCCAAAATTGACAAAAATAGTGAAGGAACTCAACCAGACAAACATGAGTCAACACACATCATTAATGTCAGATCACCAAAATAGTTCATACATGAGTCCCTTCATCCTAAAACATCGGTCACTTCATCAATTGAGCACCTACCCATTATGGTGATACCCACCTTACAATGTAGCTCACCCAACCAGCCTTATATTATTGGAACCTCCATTGTCGAAACGACCCACAGAATCACAAATCTTCATTCATGACATTCCTAACATTCTTCCCAACATATTGTGACCAAACATACATAAGGAATTAACACATTATTTTCATCATGTGTTTCCATAAAAACTACTCAGAAGGACATACCCACTTCACCCATTGTGTACTAAGAATAATTTGAACTTCCTAAAGAAGACTTCATTTCTGAAAATCACATTCCACTACAAACATAAAACCTGAGGTGGGTCAGAAAATACCTCATTTATTCCTATTTTCATTTCATTTCAGACCACCCACAATTGGCTTTCCCCAAACATTCAACTTCCACTACTATAATGCTACGCCTTTCCCACAAACCCAATGAAAATACATACATAAGGCCTACACAATTTATCCATAACATCTAATATGGTAATCCCCTGAATTCTAGTAGAATTACACCATCCCAAAATTCATTACCCTCAAAACCATCGTCATGAAAAATTTCAACCATCCACATTTTCAATACATGCACTTATGTTTTCCATCACCGACAATGGGTATCTTTTCTCTAATTGATGCTTATTTCGAAAATATGAAATTACTATTTCACTACAAAAAAATAAACAAAAGGCTATTTACATATCAATACATACATCATTTAACATAGAAAATTTAGTATGTCCTTGATTGACTCATTCTGGAAACACTCAACTTCAATATTTACACATTTTTACCACACATGACCATGATTCCTTTATAACTAATTACACTCCATGGTAACTCAATCACACATTCCAGTTTCCATGCTCATTAACCATTGATGTTTGAAAAATAAAAACCCCTTTATCACACCATGAAATTTTATATCATGTGCATTTAGATTCCTCTTAGAAAATCCCTAAGATCAAATACAATGCTTAGAAAGACCAACCACCACACCCAATGCCAACATGTACATATTTTGGGGAACCCAAAGTGAAACTTGTAGTATTCTCATTAGAATACTCATGCCCCTACATCAACTATAGACTATATTCCACACATCCAGGACTAAAATATCATTAACCACCATAGGTTTTTTGTTACCAAATCTTACCTAAATGAATTAAAACAACCTCTATTCAAGATTTAAAGATAATATGAATACTATAACTTGGATGTGTTCATCTAAATTTCCAAAAAACAGAAAAACATCATCTGATGCCCATTCCTAGCTTTTGAGAATGGTACTTATAGCATTCATCGACACCAGTACATTCTGAGGTCCGCTCTAGTGAAATATAAATTGTTTATATACCACCATACACCAACACATATACCTCCCTAATATATAAAATTCCATTCTGGCCCACATCCAACCAAAATCCATTAATGTTATTTTTTGTAAAGCTTGATCATTCACAATGTACCTGGTATGATGTCAAAATGATGTGGGTGATATTCACTAGCTAAAAGTACCATAATAAGTTAACTGAGAACACCAAATGAATTATGAATCACTTATATCGTCTCCCACTTTGAAACAAAATGGACTACCGGGTATTTTAGGCCTCCATGACTACACTCATATCATCAGCACTTAAGCACCACTACTCTGGCATAAGTTCTAACCAAGACTGACCACCACTCTATTACCATTTTACATGAATTCGTGAACTAACATTTCCTTTATAACTACATCAACCTCAACACTCGAGTTTTTCTAGATATACCATGGTAGTTAAAAACCAAATGAAATGGTCCCCCATTACAATCAAAACCATTAGGCTGTCACAAAGCCACACTTCCAAAATTTGTTTCATATTGATTGGAAGAATCTTATCCAGATCTACCTATCTTCCCATCATTAATAGATTTTTTACTTTCTAGTGTGTTCTCACATATAGGACTCATTAGACCACTCTATGTTTCTCAAATTCCTCAGACCACACACATAAACCTGCTTTAGTTATCACTATTAGACCATCACCAAAGCCTATCCCAAAACCCACTTACTCGCCTGACCTTGTCTCTCAGTCAATTAGCTCCATTGTCCTCAATGAATTCACAATATCCCACATGAAAATAAATCCATTCAAATAGGTAATACCAACCATGTTACCACCCTCACCTCAGGCATCACCTTCGTAATTAAAGTATCTAACCCTGATTGTGTCACGCTTGACTTGACTTTCCAAAATCAACATAAAGGGTTCTATTAATCAGCTTCCAAATAGAATGTTTAGACACACAAATTATGTATCCATAAAAATTCTTCTTCAAAACCCTTACCATAACTTAAAAACCACCATGATAAGACACAAAGTAATAACCATGAATTTTTACATAAAACATGACGACAACAAATGATTTGATTCCACCCATGAATAAAAAAAATCATGTTTCGCATCCGAATACACCTTCAACACTAGACCAACCTCTACTGGGGATAGCCTACATTTCTAGAAATCCTAGATGAACTACAACAACTCAAGTCACGTAATCAAATCTATCAACCGTTGGACTTATTCCTCTAGGAAAAATCTGCACTATCCAACACTCTCTGTGTACCACTACAAAAATCCAAAATAGAACCCTACGTAACACACACCCAAAAACCCTGGTTACCTCATTCGACTTTTATTGTAGGTGACCTAAATGGTCAAATGATATGAACTCCATAAACTGGAGTCACGACATGACAAAATAGACCTCTCTATAATCTATGAACATCAAGTGACAAACAAAACATTGCTCACAAGCGACTCCGTTACTCATGGTCTGATACATGCTATGCCTAGTTCACCACATTACCATTTACTCTTTTTTTCAACCAACATACTCATACATATAAATCAACCCCATGATCCAAACCCCCCACTCAGGAGCCGAAAACACAACCTATAATATTTGAACTACCATGGGACCCCACAACCACAATAAAACCCCCATCGCAAATGATTCCAAAAATTTGACAATCATTATTAATTCGAACATACAATCCACACAATTAAAATCCATAAGGGTATCCACATTCACATTATTAGAGAAAATCTCAAAACCGCAAGGTCACACATTAACTAAATTCACTATAAGGAAATCCCCATTATCCAAAAATTGGGAATCATCATGGTATTACAAAATATAATAATGATCTCATCCTAAGGTACTCTTACTATCCAAAAACTAATAAAAATAGATAGATAAAAAACACAAAAATACTCAATAAATTCTTCCCCAAATTTTATATCATTACAAGATCAATTAAAATTAATGTTAGAATTTTTTAAAACCAAAGGATCACAATTTATAATGTCCTCTTTACCCAAAATTTCCTAAATCTCTAGTAATATATATTTATATTTCCGAACTTTTTCAACATAAAAACTCATGAAATTTCCAATCGATGTAGACCACAACAAGAAAATACACTAACCTCAATACTTAACCCACTCCAAATACACAATCCAGACAGATGTGATAATATTTCTAATACCACTCTCTACTATTTCAATTTTGATCATGGTCAACATTGGATAATAAAACAAAAATCTATATTAGTATTTTATAAGAAACATACTTTTTAAACCATTTCCCCTTTCATAATTTGAAAAATTAACTTTTTTGATACATATAACATTTGAAAACTTATTACAACCTATATTCTAACTCATTCACAACTATTATTAACACAATTCTATGACCATTAAGTTACATTCATTCTGCTAACCCATTTTCATCATATTTTTAAACATACTTTTCTTAAAAAGTAAAATAATTTAAAGAAAACCCTATGCTTCACGACCTACACACCAATATTGTGTGTGATTATCATGATCATTTCTACACATGTCCCAACATGCCTATAATGATTAATTATTATACAACCTCATAGTGTTCTGTCCATGAGAAAAGAATCATAAAAAAGTCACATCAATCAAAAATGCATCACCCAATGGGGAAATATCATTCAACTACAACAACACATATCAAGAATAACAATTTCCGCCCTATACACTTGGGGTTTCCCTCATACATGGGTTAACTACTCTGATACACAAGATCATTACCAAATCCAATCAATTCCTAATAACCCATATGATTTTCTAAAATAGGAATACAATGAAAAAAATCTTCTAATACAACTTTCTGAAGTCCCCAATACGAGATCCACTAACTATTACCTCATGTCGAGTTGCTACATGTCCTTAAACTCACCTCCCAAATGCCAGATGTTGCCAACTATTCGTGAGGGTCTGATAAATGACATGGGGAGACAATACTCTAATTAACATAGTAATACTCATTGAAGAACAAGATATATACATGATTAAATAAGCAATACACTAGGAATAATAATTACTATCCATTTCCCGAACATGGTAAAAATCAAAAAGCAATAAATAATCTATATAATAACATACTGTGGCAATGTGAAGAAAACTCAAAAAAAACACTGAATAACCAAAATTGTTATTGAAACAAAATCTATATCCTTATCCATGAACATCCCATGAATAACTCGAATCCCTATCATATGACATTTTCCTTTATCCTGACCTGAAACAACAATGTGTATGTTAGTACCCAACGGTGGCCTGAGCATTGTGTGAATTCAACTCAGTAGGCCACTATAAAAGGATTCAACAAAAAAACTAGTCTAAATAGATAGTTAATTCATTTTATAATTAAGGAATAAGGTAATAATGATGACTTTGGTTATATTGGGTAACAGTGATTACTTCACCCATGTACCACATTAGTCCTATACATCTCATTTAGTTGATCTTAATCACTTAATTCATCTCCATTACATGTTCCTGGGGCTACTCTATTACTTTATTTACATAATGTAGTAATCCAGTGAATTACTATGAATAAGGGTATTAGTCATGTTACCTACCTCTCTAAGGATTATAATTTATTAAATTTACATCACACTAACCTCGTAGCCATGGTCTATATAGTTTCATCAAATGCATATGTTATATGTATAGAACCTTATTTCCCTTTTCTAATCCAATCATTGTGAGGTGGGGTTTAGAGCTTCAGTGTAACTCATCATTTTTGGCACAGATCATCAACTCAAATTCCTAACAACAACCAAGCCATGTGAAAATTATTATTATCCCATTTACCGTATATACCTTACCCGAAAACCATTCACCATCAATACACATAACATAAACATTTCACATGACATTAAAAATATAAATAATCTTTATTGATTAACTCATTATAAAAATCACCACTTTTTTAGAAAAACATATTTATTCCATTTACCATTTCATGAATTAACCAATTTTTCATAATAAACCATTTCCTTATGTTTAATCATTTAACTTATTCAATAATTAACCTACATTAACCCATTGGTAATTTTTATCAGTTTCCATACATTAACCCATTTTGAATTTCAATTGACCCCTACACATTATCCTATTGACTTATTTATTAATTCCCACATTTTAGACAATTAATCACATTTATCAACTCAAAATCATTATCCAATTAACATATTCACCATTCCTTTTTCATTAACATACTTATTGATTTCATATACACTTCATAAATACCTATGAAAGTTTTATTTATTATATCATTATCAATTCATGATACGAAAAAATACATCATTCCAACATTAACCAATATACACAAACCCTAATGGCGCCCATAATAATTCACATAAACAAGAAAAATAATTATATCATGTGATCAAATTTAATATAATTCCATTTCGTTGATAACAATACCATTCTCTATGTTCGGGAATGTTGGCACATCCCATAGTTTTCCCTATCCCGGTTATATTATCCAAATAACATCCCATAGGGATCATGATGGTTCCACTTATTCATTTATTAGGAAATTTTACTAAATAATATAAAATGGAACAAAAAAATAAGAGGATATCACATAAAACAACTATACATGAAAAAATATATACCAATACTATGGGATATAACATGTAGACCACTTACCTATAATCAAAAAATGAACACATGCTCAAAACATATAATTAGATCAGGATTCCGGAACCCTTTTAAGCCTCAACCGATATTCCACTTTAAAAAGAAGGTTTTATGGAATCTAAAGAAAATGGATGAAGCTACAAGACCTAATACAGAGAGGGGAAGAATGTGGAGTTATAGACATTCCTGGATCTTTCATGATAAACCTATGGTATTCCAAACATACAAGAATCGATGGACATCCACCATTGAGAATATTTGATCAATTTGGTTCATCACTAGGGTTGATTGAGAATAAATGGGGGAAGAAATATGGTGGGGGTCAAAATAATCTAAGGGGTAAATTTTTTAAATTTTCACATTATTAATGGGTTATATGGTTTTTAAACACAAATTGCCAAAACGTGCACTAACCATGCACCAGCCTCTAGGAATGGTGGTTCCATGTCAAATGGATACCTATGAATGTCACATGGTTTAAAAAACTATGTGCCAACCATGTGGAACACCTCTCTCAAAGGATGAAAAATTTTCCTAGCGAGGCTGCATGGCTAACAAAACAGTGTGGCAACCATTTTCATTAAATAGGCCATCCTAGTTTTCCTCATTTTCATTACCTTAATCATTGGAACAATGTCGAGACACCTCACAACCCTGGATGTATTTCCATTATATAAAATACTAAATCTATAATTTTAATATAGAAACACTTCCATACAATTTGGGATCCAACACTTAGGGTGGAAATCAACAAGATCCGATGAAAAAAGGGGTGTCAAAAATATTTTTCTA
The DNA here is from genome assembly GCA_963277665.1 of Viscum album. Taxonomy (NCBI): domain Eukaryota; kingdom Viridiplantae; phylum Streptophyta; class Magnoliopsida; order Santalales; family Viscaceae; genus Viscum; species Viscum album. The sequence continues at coordinate 260,521,375 of OY728121.1, read as the reverse complement.
CATCAATAGTTGATAATCAGACAACTGGTGACGTGGTTAAATTTCTATAGATATTTGTTTTTTTCAAAGGATCCTCAAATGTTAAATATCATAGGAAGCCCTATAAGATGTTTTAATTAATGGAAATAACTTGGTAGATATTTATTTTGTTTTGATTTATAATTGATTTTTTGTAAAGGAGGATTTAGTGGTGGAATAATTACTTTACTTATTAAATATATAAATTTATTTTCATTTAATATAATTGGGGTTTATATGTCCATTAATGAAATTTTAATAATATTTCAATAATAATATTTCACTTTGGCTAAAAAATAGTGTGTTAAAAACATTTGTAAAATGGTTATGAAATGTTAAATTTTATTTCAAGGATATACATCATATTTCTTTTGGAATAATATAAGAAACATATTAACATAGTTATAAAAATGTACACTCACATGTTGGGTGATGACCCATCACATCTATAAAGTCTATAAGGATTAAACCCATAACTAATGAATGATATGGGTTTAATAACTACCGCTGGCCAACATGATTCCTTAGTTAATATAATATTAATTTTTGTTACATGATTTGAATAATAAATATTAATAAAGAATTGTATATGTTAACTTTGAGGATTGGGGATTATAATATTATATTATAAGACTAGTGATAACCAAATTCGATTTGGAAAACGATTAGAGATAGATTGAATAATTTTCATTCATTTAGCGGTATCACTATTTTATAAAAGTAAATTTTTGTTCTTTGGGAATGAAAAATTCATTTTTAGATTTTAATTTCTTGTGTTGAGGTATAAATTAGAAATTGTTCAAAGAAAAACTAAAAGTTAAAATTGTTCTGGTGAAATAGAATCATATCTGGTAAGTAAATTTCCAAATCTTCTTATATAGTAAAATAATTCCACAAATAAATTAAATGGAAGTTTAAACAAAAATGATATCCTATTCAATTCATATATAACAAATAAAATATTATTTTTAATCATAAAATATATATGATTTGGAGGAACTTAATTCTATATTGATAATTCACTTTTATATAATAAATCACCTATATTACTCTCTACAATTATTTATTAATTTTATCTATGTCCACATCATTATTTTCAACCAATGTTCTCATAATTAGAAATATAGTTAACTATTTTTACAAAATACCCTATTAAATAAATTTAATTCTCATTAATAGGTTTTTTAAACCATTTTTATAATGTTGGTTTTAAAAATTTATCTTCAAATTTCCATCATTTGATTACCAAAATAATGAATAAATATCGAGTACTCAATTTATCAAATTTGGTGGGAATGTGACACTGTGATGTAGTAAAAGAATAAAATTATGTTTGATGCTGTAAATGACACAAAACACTAATATATAAAAAGAATATCATTCCTTTAGACTTCATAATATATATTTTTTTCCATAAATTAAATATGTTTTGTAACATCAAATTCACTCAACACAACGTTTGAGTGAATCATTGAACTCTAGAAAAATATTATAATTTAAAAATTTCCATTACAACATAAAATTTAAATTATAGGGTATGAATAGTGATACATAAATTGTGATAATTATAAATTGTAATGATTAATAAAATTTATCAATACTTGTTGGAGATAAAATTATAACAATTTGAATGAAAAAATAAATTCTATATAAAGAACTGTATTTTTTAGTAGAGATGGTTAAGACGAGTCAGTAGAACATAATTTAAAAATATATTTTACACTATATAGGAATGTTATTTGATAAAATAAACATATTATTAACATCATAATATAAATAATATATTATGGTTATTTTTGGATTTTTTTCTAAAATATTTCATTTTATGATGAATAATGAACAATAATGGATTTTAATGAAAAAATGCCAATTTTTTTATATTATTTACAATAATAATTTTTAATATTATTGGATAAAAAGTAATATTAGTTCAATTATATTTCTAATAATACAACTTATCTCATTAGAATAATTTTCATATAGAGTTTTTATATAAAAATGTTGTAGATTTAAGATCATTTTTTTAAACAATATTTCTTACCGCATCTGCGAGATTAATGTAAAATTAAAATTTTCCACTCATGTGGATTGAATTCAAAAAAATTGACACCATTTTTGGAATCATAATAATTTATAATGAATAATGTGGTAAATTAATTTTTAATTAAAATAAATAGTTATTTCAATAAACATTAATTATTGTGGTGAAGGTTAAAATCGATTTATAGTGGGTGTAAATAACATCATAAGGGTTAAAAATGATAGAAAAGTTATATAAAACCCATTTTCAGACATATATTGAACTTATCACTCCAAGTTTCAATATTGGCCCATTTTGGAGGATTCTACCAGGATAAAAACTGTAATATGAATAAATATTTTTCAAACTAAATTACAAGTATACCACTCACATTATTTATAAATGGAAACCCCCTCACCTATGTTTTTAACACTGTTACACCCTTTTTCTCAGCTGATACCTATAAAAATTACTTCCCATATCCCCTAAACTCATCCAAAATGATTTAGTTTTGGAATTAAGACATCCTAGGATGGATTTTTGTACAAAACTAAGTAAGGTACCTAAAAAAGGATTGATAAAGACAAACATGATATGAAGGAATCAAGGTTAGTGACTTCATTTCAATTTCCATTCATTCATGAGTTTTTTTATGTTTTGAATCTATATTATTTTATAATAATTATTTATATCCCCTTTGACATGTTATATCAAGAATTTATTTTTTCTATAGTATTTAATTGTTTTTATTAATGTTATCTATTCATGGGGACTGTGACACAACAATTTCAAAGCTAATAATGTAATTTTATTTTAATCTTTTCATAATTTTTTACATCCAAAATATTCATTTCCATGTACATGTATTTAAAAATTAGTCTTTGAAATAATTTATATGAACATAAAATATTTTTTAATTTAATCTTTATATCACTTTTACATTTTTCAATGGTTTTCAAAATAGAACGTGGTGATATATTTTATATTAAATGTTTGGACAAATAATAATATGAATGTTATATATATTGAAAAAATACAATACCCTTGTTTTTTTAAAACTTTTATTGAAATATCTGTTAGAAATATTTTAATTTTTATAAAATAAAAATTACTTCTAGATTTTAGGTTATTTTTGTGTTGAAAATTAATATTCCATGAAAATAGTGATTTAGTAATGAAAATGGGTTTTCAATGAAACAATATGTTTTGTTATAGAAAAAATATTTTTTAAAATAAAATTGGTATTTTCTTATACAAATGTAATATTATTAAATTTTCAGAAGTTTTTTTTATTATATGATAGTGTGAAAGAATTAAAATGGTTTACTCATGATATAGTACTTGATAATTTTACATGTGAACCGAGGGCACTGAGATTGTGTATGTTGATTTCATTATAGATTATCTGACAAGGAGGCCCCAGTAGTATAGTATTTTCCCATTATTTATTATTTTATGGGTTTCCTAGATAAAACTGGATTAGATCAGTATTACATATAGGATGGGGTAGGCTAGATAGCACCTAGTGGTCCCCTTATAACAAAACATATGGGTGCACATAGATAGTGATCGAATTCATTAGGTAATTAATATATTGGATATTGACTATAAGATTATACCAATGTAATGGGGTTTGAATTATTTAAGGAATTCCATTCTCTATGAAAAATAAATGGATTTCTAATTTCATAGTTTTGTTTTTAAAGGCGTTTTTTTATAAAATGTTTTTCTGATTTTCTTGAAAATATATATTATTTCTTATTTTCACTGAAAATTTGTGGTAAATAAAACTGTATATCAATTTTAATATTTTATATTTGACTAATTATTATCTCTTTTTTATTATCCCTTAATAGGTTTTCTATTCTCATCCAATGTTTAAAAAATTCACTTGGTTTAATGATGTTTAGGAAGAATGAATAATTAATTTTTATATTATTACAAATTTCAAGGAAAATAAATTAGTATTTATTTTAAAAAATTTACATAATATAAAAAATAAATAATAATCGAGATTTTTCACTTTGGGATATATTGTTTTATAATATATGAGTTTTGATTTAATTATATATAAATGTTGTCCTTAAAATATCCTCCAAGTTAATGAGAATAAATTATTTACTAAAAGTAATTTATATGTACATTTTATGGTCATGAAATTATAATAGTAAATTATATTTAATTTTGAATCATAGTTTTATGTTCTGGAAACTATTTGATATATTAATTTTAATGAAATAAATTTCTTGATGTTTTTACGACTTCTTTCATGTGACTTATTATTCTGAATGTAATGTTATTTATATAGACATTCTTGGTTTTAAAAATTTAAATTCACATATATAGGTAAAAATTTAGGTAAAATAAATATTATTTTCTAAATAAGAACATAAAAATTATCTGATGCTGGATTTTTCATAATCGTCTAAGATATAAGTATTTGGGTGGAAAATTATATAAGTGATTAATACACAGTGTGTATTCTTATTTAAAAAATTCTCAAAAGTGATTTTATATAAATAATTAAAGGTATCCATGACCAAATATTTATTTTGATATTATTTTTTTAAAATATTATATTATTAATTTTATTAATCTTTAATGAATCCTCCAAAATATATAAAATATTTTTTTTGATTTTAAAATCAATTATTTTTAACCTTGAATCCCTACAGCATTACCAAGGGTATTATTTTAATGATAATATTTATTAAATATGTAAAATATTTAAAACCACTAATATATTGAATAATCCTAGGGAAAACAATTTGACGGTTAATTGGTTTGCTTACATTATCATATGGAATGGAAAAATAATGTTTGGAAATTATGAAATAATTATCCCCTATTGGATGACAAAATTCATCAAAAATCCCTTCCATATTCACTTAAATCCTATAGAGCATGCTATTTATCATCCATTACCAATTTATATGTGGAATATGGTTACAAATATCTCAATAATATCCTCCCATATATTTTGTAGGAACACATCATGGTAGGGTATCAACTCCTTCTCCAATTCTTTCAACTACCCCTATATGATAAGAATTTTTTTATTTTTTTCATACTCGTAAATGGTCTCAAAAATAAATTTTTTTCCCATTATGATTTTGAGGTGATGAGGGCAGGATATCAATATGAGATATATTGATATTATTATTAAATAATGTATTTGTGGTGGCACAATTACAAGAGGGGTGAATTGAAGATTTAGAAACATTAGATTAAAAGCGTTTAAACTAAAAAAAATTAAAAAAACACTTCATCTAAAAGGAAAATATTTATTCATTGATCAGTATAATTATCATTAAATCATAGTCAGAGTGATTTAGATATATCATTCTAAAACATTTACCATCATAAGGAGAATTATTATATCATATTCAAAGTGTATTCAATTAGATTAGAGAAAATAATTTTAATGGAAAATTATATGATGAAATCATAAAAAATATATCTTATTCAAGATTGATATTATTAGAAAAGTATTTATCAAATTCACAGTCGATCCTATTTTAAAAAATATATATTATTTATAATAATGAGAGTCATTATGATAAAACTATTATATACATGCACATAAGAATAGAAAACTTGTTACAAAAAGAAAAAAAATATATCAATAAGAATGAATTATAGTTATATAAAAATTAAATAGATATGTTTTACCATAAGTGCAATGTTTCCAGAATCTATGGATAAAAGATTCCATTTTTTAATATTCACCTAAATTTCTATATTCCCCTAGAAAGGAAATCCCTCAATAGAATGGTTTTCTTATCTGTATGTTTATCCATTATAACCCATGATCCGTTGGATTTGATTCTGTCACACTATCCATTTGTTCCCTTAATTTGATTGACTGGATTCTTCCATAATATCATTGTGTTCCCTCGATCAGATTGATTGGTCTATCCTTCTTCGTAGCCATAGAGATCCTCAATTTTAATCACACAAACGGACATACAAGGTAGTTAAAACTGATTGTATAAGAAAAAATGATAGGGATTCATTAATAAAAACACCTTGTTAATAAATACCAGACACTAAGGACAAGAAGTTAATGCATCGTAGAATTTAGGAAAATTGACGGAAAAAGTGAACTCTTAAACATCATACTCTACATATGAATTGGTATATAAAATAAATATTCCTAACACTCATAGTTTACCCAAAATTTATATTTCTCATTATTTATTAAAAAAAATTAGATAACTAGCACTTCAATGACTATTTTATCACTAACAATAACTCACACGTGCGAATGCACGTGGATATAATCGAATGTTTTAAAAAAAATGACTGATCAAATTAAATATGAAATTCAATGCTGAATAACATACACAATAATAATTGATCCAGTATCCAAGAAGAAACAATGAAATAAATGACACAGTAATTATGAAGATACAATATGTACTTAATTGGAAGAATGGAAATTATCCATTCCAACTGGTGGATTTTTAGATACCTAAAAATTCATTTGCATGTATACAATGTTCTTAAATCAGCATCTCCATGAAATTTCTTGGCATCCTAACTGTGAATGATGGAATCCTCCAGAAGAGGCACATGTTTTTTGTGGGCTTCCCATTACACATTCTATTATAGACCCGATCCTCATATGTAAAATTATGCAGCTTTATCTCAGAGTATATCTCCAAATTCTAGCTTGAAATAATTATAGAGGGTTGTAAGAGAAAATATGAATTGAATCTATGCATGATTTTGGATTATAGAAAATAGTTAGAAAATATTTGTTTTTGGGGAAGGATTTTTCAATAAATAAAGAGGGATAATTAGCATGCAGTATTATTTATAAAAAAATGAAATTTGAAATCAGAGAAGTTTTTTTACCTGATTAAATATTTAATGTAATACAGGGTGTGTGGTAACAAAGTCATTGAATATCAAGAGGTTTATCTCAACTTATATGCAATATTATGGAAAATTTAACTGGGATACTACATGTATACATGAATTAAATATGTACTAAATCTTGGTGTCCCTACCTACAAGAGAATTTCAAATGAAATATTCTTTAAAACATCTAGATCCCTGAATTGTAAGAGGAAGGAAGACATTACTGCTAGTGAGACACTTATAGAACCAGTATTCACTATAGTAAACTCATAGTCCAAGAAAATTTAATTGAGAAGATGATCAACCCCAATATGAATATCTAGTAGATATAGACAAGAAAGGGAATCTACTTGTACCTATAACTCCCAATAGAATTCTACAATAAGAAAATGATGGATCATAACAATTTTGATATGTATTGTTGATAATATAAATAATACACATATCATATCTCAATTTATCAACAATATTACCTGATGATTTCTTTTCTAGGTATGCATCTTCATATGGTCCCAGATGATGGCACCACAAGTTTGGAATAAGCCACCTGTAGTGATAGTAAATGATAGTAATCTTTATAGTTGATATATTAAATGTAAGGAAGGGTTCATGGTTACATTATCATTGAAAATAAAGAGATTTATCTCAACTGATATGCAATATGATGGGAAATTTAATAGTGATGACTATAAGTATAAAATAATTAAATATGTACTGAATGTTGGTGTCTCTAACTACAAGATGATTTCAAGTGAAACATGTTTCAAAACCTATGGATCCCTTCACATAAATATGCAGGAAGACATTACTTCTGGTTGAACACATATAGAACCATTATTCCCTATAGTAAACTTAGAGTCCAAGAAAATGTAGTTGAAAAGATGATAACCACCAATATGAATCTCTAGTAGATTTAGACAAGAAAGGGAAGATACTGGTACCACTAACTCACAAATAAATTATAAAATAAGAAAGGATAGATAGTAACAATATTGATAGGTAAAATTTATAATATAAACAATACACATATCATTCCAAAATTTATATACTACATTGCCTGATTATTTCATTTCCAGGTATGCATAATCATTTGGGCCTAGATGATGGTACCATGAGTTTGTAATAGGAGTGCATAAGAATTATGAGACACCATTTTAATTGTTGACAATGAAAAGAATAGAGTGAAAGTATAGAATTTTTAAATTTTGAGGAATATTTGAATTCATTTTCAATTTTGATCACAATAATTGTTATGAAAGCACTGAAATAAAAAGTTAATGATATATCAATGAAAAGCCAGTGGTTGTAATAGTTGACAAAGAAAAGGAATAGAGTAAAAGTATATGAATTTTTTAATTTTGATGATGATTTAAATTAATTTTCAATTTTGATCGCAATAACTGTTATTCAAGTGCTGAAATAACAACTTAAAGATAAATCCAAGATAAGGAAGTGGTTGTAATAATAAAAAGGAGAATTGTGAACATAAATGAAATAAAAATAAATTGAATGAGTGGAGTCATCCACCCATGCTAAGAGGCTTCAACAGAGAGCCTTCAACAACTTGAGTAGACCACACAACCTGAAATTGAATAAAAAATTTGTTTAAGATAGATTGAATATTGATGTAGTATGATAATTAATATCACAATTCTAAAAAAATTAGAATCTATATACATAATACCTGAATATAAAATATGTAAACACATATAGTTTTGAATACCTTTTCCATAAACCAAAAATTCCATTAATATATCATTTCCATCATCACTACTTGTAAAGCATGGTTCTGCAATGAGATGAAACAATTCCATTCTAAATACATGATAAAAATTAAAGAGAAAAAAATCACATTCCAATGACCCACTGCTCTAAAACACATTATACAATTCTCTAAAATACATGATACGGTTCTCTTAAAAATGGACCAACGATCTAATAAATCACAAGATCCTTTGCTCAACCAAATTACAAGTTCTAGGACCCAAAAAAATGCATGATCTACCAGTCAAAGAAAAAAAATATTCCACTACTCTAAAAAATAATGTGATATATGAAATACAATACATGATCTAGTACAGAATTAAAATATATGATCCACTACTGAATTAAAATACATGATCCACTGTCGTAAAAATGATACACTTCTCTAAAACATGTCATATTAGATTTATTATAACTAACTAATAACATTTTGAAGTTAAATTCTTGATGACCAATATGAAAAAATTTCATGAAATTAAAGGTATTGGTTTAACTGTTTTTTTAGTGATGAGAAGTCATAGTGGTGGAATAAGAGCTAATAAGCCTTGACCTGATCACATACACAATCATGCAATATGTTTATCTATAGTTACGGTAATATTTAAAAATTCCAGAAATATATATGTACAAAAAATATGAAAACATTTGCACATAAATAATCTATAATCTTTTATATTTCAACAACTTGTTGGAAATTATATAAGTTTGCGTGTCATCTAAATTTAGGTGCACCGAACTGGTATCTCAAATGTATTCATTGACATGGTATGTGAAACCATCTTGAAATGTCAATGGGGATGATGACATATCCAAGACCTTTGGTTCCACAGAAAAACATTACCCAAGTAATTTTTTTCTTGGAGAAAAAACCAAATTCCTAGTAGAATTTAGTTGGCATCCCCAAAATGCCCAGAAGATCCACCATTACTAAAATAGAAATCATCATCTGAACATAATTACATGTCACAAATATATTAAGACATGATTCACTTCAACAACATAAAAATAATGACATTATCGAACATAATTTCAAACATATATCCAGTGAAGTTTATTGAAGATTAGTGTTTAATTGATGTATTTTATTCTAAAACATAAATAGTGATTCCCATAATTTGGTTTTACCTTATTTTTTAAAACATAGATAGTGATTACCTCTATTTGGTTATCATTTAGTATGGGAAATGGGGAAAACATAAATATACAAATCATTAGTGCATATGAAATATTATAGAAATGAAAATGAAAATACCAAGTACATTCTACAATACAAACTCCACATTGAACAAAAAAACAAAAGAAACATACATTATAAAAAACTCAAAGCATTGGACATCAGGTTCCTGCAAGTAAAACACATGTATTTAGACTCACCCAATCCTCCCATTATGATGATTAGAAGGAATTCATAGAAGTCACTACACCATGAATGAAACACGGCCACTCCTGACCCCATCCAGAGGATAGAATCTGTAACTGAATAGGAAAACCATCTTCCAATGTCAGCTAAAATCCACTGATGTTCTTCTTGAAGACACCTCTTTATATCACAGACTAGAATGGGATGCTCCCATATGTAAGGGTCATTAATGTGCTAGCTCAGTCCCTGGCCTAATTTTTTATGATTTCCCCAAATCTTTCATTATATTATTTTAAGTATTTCAGGAAGTACAACTCCATTGCAGAAATTCCCTTGATATCTCCATTTTTAGGTTCAGTCACCAGTAATACATAAATAAAAATAATCAACATTCATCTTAAAAAATTAAGTGCATTATTGAAAATAATTTTTACACAATTAATAAGGACACCCATTGGTTGATCACCTAAAAATAATAATTGATTAAACTATATATATTTGAAATATGTTGTTGAAGGTACTTTTGAAAACATTTTATATTGAATTTTAATATGAACAAACCTACCCTAATACATTCTTTTAGTAGAAGAAAGTGTATTTTTGTTGAGTAGAGTGGAAAATTAAAGTAATCCAGCAAGAGATTTAGCTCAAACTCTTTTCACAACATAAACTCAGTCAAATACTTTTTCCCAAAATTCAAATATGATTTGATTTTGAAAATGAACAAATCAAACCCACCCATTTAAGAACTACTAAAGTACATGATATTAAAAAAACATATAAAAGGAATTTAAAAATATCTTAAAATAATAAATATAAATTAACATTAATTTATATATTAAAATATCAATATATTGATTAATCTCATTTAATACTAGATAGAAATAACAAGATTCTCAATATAGTTGAATTCAAGTTGTTGTATAGCTTTAGTATGTCGATCTCATATTTTTCTAAACAATTATAAAGTGAAACTCATAGACTGTCCATTCAAACTCATGAAGAATATGATTATCACTGTATTATTTACTGCTGGAGTTGTAAGCAATATAATCTTCCATACATCCTATAATGTTGAAGAGTTAGTTGGGAAAAAATACCTACCTCAATCCTCGATGAGACATAAATGATACACATATCTTAAGTTTCATCTCTATGCTTGTTAATTGAAGACATTCATTCCATCAGCCCATGCGCATTCATAAATATTTTGGTTCATCACTATGCTGGGATGAGAACAATAAATGTATGTCTATAAACTCTTAGGCACGACCCACAAATCTACAACTTTGCATCATTATACAGATCCATTGAATTGTAATGTGAGATGAATATCTCATAATGGAGAAAAAACTCATTGAATCACAATATAATCATACTAAAATACTACCTTTTCAATATATATTGGAGTCAATAGTGAAAACATAATCGTATAAAATCATTATAATCATCTGTTTCATATGTATATAGTCCACAATAATCAATATACAGTGGAGTCAATAGTGAAAACATATCACCTGCATTCATATATTGGATGAAAGGGAGGTTAACTCCATGATTTTACAAATAATAATCGGAATTTATATAGTGTGTAAATGGAAGTGAAAAATGATGCGTGGTAAGGAGGTTAATTCCACAATTTTTGGATAACATACCTGTTGTAGTGATCTGGCACTTATTAGTGTAGGATTCCCTTGATCTCTTCCTGTGCAGGGTGATTCACCTACAATATATAAATAAAAATAATCAATATTCATCTTAAAAGATGATGTGAATAATTAAAACATTATGAGATGAATATCCCATAATATAGACAAAACTCACTGAATTACAACATAATCATACTAAAATACTACATTATTAATATAAATTGACGTCAATAGTGATAAAATAATCTAATTAAAGCATTATAATAATCTGTTTCATATTTTTTTCATTAAAAAAACAATATACATTGGAGTGAATAGTGAAAACAAATTACCTGCATTCATATGTTGGATGAAAGAGAGGATAACTCCCTGATTTTATGACCAATAACCCGCATTAACATAGTGTGTAACTCCAGATAAAAATGATGCATGGTAGTAAGCAGTAACAGTAATCACTCATTCTGAGGGATGTATTGATAATTAGATATATAAAACACATACCCACCAATAATATGTTCAACTAATTCATGTACTCAATATCCCGCAACATTAAATTCAATCCCATATAAATAACAAATCCATTCAAATCATGATGCCATGAGATAAAAATAACAAACATAATAATTATGAGGCATGCACCAATGTTCTAGAAATACCTGAAAATACAATAAACAATATGATATAAAATGAATATTTTAATATAATTCCAGGATTAAGAATCATGATTACTGATATTATTTTAAAAAGCAGCATGCTTTACATGTCTTAATGAAATTAATGTAAGATCTCGTGAACCATTAATGTAAAATTAAGAATGAAAAGATTCAATTCGATGAAAAAATGGCATAAATGGATGATGAGTAATGTAAAAACATGCATTAATATACGATGTGATGAACCATTGAATGAAAATCAGGAAATGAAATAATTCAGCTGCATGCAAAAATGGGATAAAATGAATGATGAGTAATGAAATGGGTTGTACTTACGGTGCCAATGATTCAAGAAATGAGGATATAACACCTTTTGTGCAGATATTGAACATTATTGTCACTGAATACTGATAGAGATATGTTAGTAACATATTGGGTCCCCAAAAACTGGTCTTTGAAATCAGTAATATTGAATTAAATTGTGGAAGCATTATATCAATAAGGTTAAATAAATAGCTTAAAATCGGAGCATAATCTTACATATTAGTTAAGAACGAAAACATACCTGGTTCCTGTGGCATCTAGAAATGGTTGAATCTGAATCAAGGTTCAATTTCTAGAAACTAGTGAGATATACGAATGAATATCAAGATTTAATTTCCAAGGAAATTGGAGGTTTCAGTGAAGTTGAAGAGCTTCGCGAATCATTTGCGGGTCGTCCGCTACAGCGGTCGATGGTGAAGAAACATTTGGACAATTTCTTGATGGTGGAACTGGGAGTAGATGAAAGAAACAGGGAACCCTACGAGATGGTAACCGAATATGCGAACAGTTGGGTATGGATTGTTTTGATAGAGGGAGGTCATAGTTGGGGGAGGATAACATGGTTGATGATGTAGTGGAAACGAGAGGTTGTGCGGGAGGTAGAGGTTGGAAGAGAAGATTTTCAGTGGGAACCCTAGGAGGTGGTGAGAGATTTTTTGAGCGGGATTGAAATGGTTTTGAGGGATTGTGTAAATGTGTTTGGTAGAGTTGGTGGAGTTGAAGCACCCAATGGTGTGGTATCCAGCGGCAGGGCTGGTGGAGGCGGCACAGGTGGAGGTGAAGAAGGAGGAGTCAGCCACATCGAATGGGATGGAAGAGATGGAGAATGGGAAACCCTAATAGGGATGGAGGAGCCGACAGAAACGCAGGTATTGGGATCCCGTAGGCAGAGAATCATGAAATGGGATGGCTGAGGGAAATGTTTTAGGTGTCATGGATGCATAAGAAGGAGACATGATAGCAGGAAAGAAGCCTCATTTAGTATAGATATTAGATTTCCCATCATTTTATTGATTTAAAACATTATTTTGTAAAATAAATTTCTTAATTTTGAAATAAATTTTCTATATTAATAATTCAAACTAATGAAAACTAATTAAATTTTATATAAATATCATTATGGTGATCTTAATAAGTACGAGTCTGTTGTGTATCTGTTATGGTATGAGTTTGATTAAATTTTTTTTAATGAAGGACATGTCAAAAAATATTATATTTGATCCAATAAAGGTGAATATGATTCTTATCATATTAAGTTAATCCTAATGATGAAATTAAATTTACATAGGTGAATAGATTATAAATAATTCAATGTATGGTAAATGATTATGTTTTCTTAAAAAAATTCTTAAAAAATCTAGATATAAAAAGATTGTAATGAATATATAGAGAAAGACATTTTTATTTCGAAAAAAATGAAAAGAAAATATATATGTGAAACAACTTACACAAACCCCCCACCCCCTTTGGGAAAGAAAAAACATTATATCCTAAAGGAAAATTAAAAAACAAATGGAACTTGACTATAACGAACATTGTATTCAGAGAAACTACAAGATTTTTAACTCCATTGATTTTATAAGGATTTAGGATATGATATAGAGAATGATGAATATGATATAATTCCATTATAGTATTATCATTTGATAAGAAATAAAATTCCCTCCTTTATATAAAAAGAACATATTTTTTCATACATCAGTCTAATTATCAATGTATCATAATCATAATGATATTGCTATATAAGAGTTAGGAAATTAAAGTCATAAATAATATGATTGCATATTATTTAGAGTTGATCAGAGAAATAAATCGTAATCACAAAGTGTATAATTAAATTATAGTAAATTGATAATATTCTAGAATGATATGTTTAAATGGGTTTTTACCTGATTCACAATAGATCCATTTAGTATAACAAGTTTTATTTATCATAAGTATATTCAATTGGATAAAACTATTATAAACCTAAACTGTGGAATAAAAAAAATGTAAAAAACTAAAAAAATTACAAAAATTAGAAAGCATTATAGTAACTTAAAAATTGAATAGACACCTTTTAACATTAAGAGTATGGTAGGAACAAATCATAGATAATGGTTTCCCTTATTTTATTCAAAAAATAAACATTGAATTTCCACAATATGGAATGAACATGATATGATGATTTGATTTTCTTTCATCTTAACCACAAAAACCAATGATCTAATGGATCAGAATATGTAACACTATCCCCATGTTCCCTCAATCCAATGGATCAGATTCTATCAAACAATAATTGTGTATCCTCAATAATGTAGAATTGTATTTATGTATTCCTGGCCTCATAATCCCTCCATCCTAATCACATAAAAATACAAAAAAACAATTCTTATGAATACAACCTAAAGGGGACTTCTTAAGAAAGACTCTCTTAAAAGAAATACATGAGACTAATAAAAAGGTGTTCACACTTTTTAGAATTTTTATAGATTGTGGAAAAAATGGATTCATCAGCTTAATACTCTTCAAATGATTGGAAATTTATAGGCATCTTTTCCAATAATCATTTTTTTACAAAAGGTCATATTTCTCTGAGCTTGTGGCAATTAATTAGAAAGTGTTCACATCAATGGATATTTTATAAATAATTTTTTTGATGTCCTATTAATTTTCACTATTTTAGAGTTACAAAACTGATTACATTAGATATCAATTTTCCAAATTCATAAATCAAAATAATCCAATAAAATTGACATTCTTATAAATATCCTTCATATAATCTAAAGGATGTATTGTTGAATGATTCTCAATTCCAGTATCAGTTTGACTAAAAATATTTTTTTTAGTACAAATGATGGGAAAACAAGTCTTATATATGATATGATAAAGGTGATTATGATTATTATCTTAAACATACCCATTACGATAATTGTAGTGATGAAATATATTTTATATTCATGAATACTTCATAAATAATTCTATATATGGTAACAATATATGTTATATGAAAACTCATTAAAAATCTATTTCAACCTAAAAACATAGTGGAGTTATTATAAAGATATTTTTTGTGTTTTAAAAAATGTAATTAAAAATATATAAATAAAAATTCTAACTCAATAATGAGAGGCCTATTTCTCTCTCATTAACTGACCCCATGAATCATTATTTATCCTTGTTATACTACTGAAATTATCCTCTAATTATTATAGGCCAATGAATTTTATTATGAATACCCATAATCATATTCACTCAAGAGGATTCAATAATTTGTATATATCCTTCATTGATTGGGAAATTCTATGAATATATCCTCCACTCCTTGATAATTGGAATTAATGTGGTTAAATATTTCCATATCATTAATGATATATATGGCATATATAGGAATGTACATATTATGACTTGGGCACCCAGATATTTCTCTTATTAATTTGGTAATGTATTAGTATCAAGAGATTCCAGGTATTATATTATGGAGTAAAACTAATACATTATATGAATTTTTCCTCCTTGTTAATTATTATCAGTAGTTATCATTAAATTATGTTTATGATATGATTTATGTTGTTTCCACATTCAATTTTTTCCATTATTCTATCATGTAATATCATGAATCATTGTTCATGGTTATGATTATCATACCTATTGTATTACCGTTGCATTTCTCTTCGCCCAAATATAATAATTCACCATTAAATTTTTTTTCCTGATATCATTTTTGATATTTATAGCTCACCATATTCTTAAATACATCAATAGGATATCATATGCAGTTATAGAATAATGATGCAATTTTATGATCTTTTTACAAAAAATTTCAAAATTGTTCTTGTACCCATATTTCATGTTGATTTTCTATATACCAAATATCTAAAATACAATAGGCATCATGACCATTTGGGATTGAATAATTATTAAATTTATCTAATAAATTATTATATACATTGCATTAAAAATATTTTTTTTATATTGATTCATATTATGGTAAAATTATTATACATGGAAATGAAAATTGGTTGTTTCCGGTATAAGTGTAAGAGGTGAGGTGAGGTTTAAATTAATTTTCATGAAATTATTTTATGTATTTATTTATTTTGTATTTATTTTTTCACCTCCAGTGAGTGACATGTAATGGGAATCATTTGATAATTATAAGTGATCGATATCATTAAATTCCTTAGTGTATAGTGTGTATTTCATCATGATTTTTTTTCCATGAAATTATAAGTAATTTATAACAAATCAATGTAGATTGAGTTATTTTTCCTAGGGGTAGTGGTATGATTATGAGAATTTATAAGTCTCTCTAGGTAGTCATATGAGACTACATGGGACATGGTCTAGTTTTCTAGTTCCAATAAATTTTCCACATATATTGTATTACACTTTATACTAGATAATTATCATATTTCTATTGATTATTTGGTCAGTCTTGGAATGTTAATGTATATTCCTTTTGTAGCTCAGTAGCATACATTAGTTCATTTAATTGCATTTACCTATCATTTTGTTCTATTAAATGAATTCCTATAAATTATTGTTACGTACTAATATATAAATCATTTAAATCAATGTGTGATTACAAGATTAGATTAAAATGAGTTGATTTAAATTTTTTGAACATGTATTATTTAAAATAAATTTATTGATTATAAGACTACTAGGTATTAATAAATAGATTTTCAATGATGTTTTTTGGACATGTAATTTTCAGAAAATATTTTTAATGGGATAAATGGTGATATGATTTGTTTTATATTCATTAAAAGTCCCATGTTCAATGGTTTATCCTTCTTAATTCTGAAGAGAAGTATTTTTGTGATCATAAGAACCATTGAGAAGGGTGGGTATGTTAGTGGTGTTATTTAAAAAACATAAATTGTTAATAAATTAACAAATTATCTTATTACTATTATTACCATTTTAATCATTATACTACATAAGCATTGGAATGGAATGAAAAATGAAAAATAGAACAAAATATAATTTACAATATTCTCCGCCAGTGTGTTTGACTATATATTTTCCATTGAAAACCCCCATTTCAATGGGGAAAAACTATAATTTAAATGTGAATATAAGGATAAAAATCCAATTATGATCCATCTATATCGTATTATGTCTCATTATTCTCACTCAAATCTATTTTAAATCATATATATATATATATAAATAATTCATGACATGTTAAGAAAACTTCCAACACATCTATTTGAATTTTAAGAGTGAATAATTCCATATACAGAACTCTTCCTTCATCAAGAGAATCTAAACTTGGTGGCACTTATTGATAAAAACCATATAATATTAGCTATATGTGAAGAATTGAAAATAATATACCAAAAATATATTCTGAATCTATACACATTCATTCCAAAAAGTTATCTATAAATGAAACATCTTGATAAGAATCTATATAATAACTTTTATTCCAAAAACTCTATTTAGTAGAAGATTATTCTTCGTAAAGAAGATAGATTAGTTAGAAACTCTACAAGATAATAAATTTTTCTTTTGAATATCTATTTGATATATCCATCTAATTCTATTTTTGAATCACATCATATTTTTGAAATGTTTGAATATTATAAATCTCAAACTATTCTTTCCCCCGTTTATAGGTGAATTAGATAGAAAAACATTTGGAAATGAATTTATTTTTCATTCATAATGAAATTATCACAATTATTGTAAATCATTATTGTGCCTTCCTGATGTTTCATGAAAACTCTATTATGTTGATCATTCTTCTAACATCTATAAACATATTATTATTGAATTTATTCATACTTACTTATATTAGAAATAAAATAACCATTAAAATATAATCATTGGATCACCATTTTACTGATCATATCATTTTTTATATATTGCTCCTCAAAAATTTATTTAGAGGAA
The DNA here is from genome assembly GCA_963277665.1 of Viscum album. Classification (NCBI taxonomy): domain Eukaryota; kingdom Viridiplantae; phylum Streptophyta; class Magnoliopsida; order Santalales; family Viscaceae; genus Viscum; species Viscum album. Next base: position 260,502,838 of record OY728121.1, on the reverse strand, counting down.
TATTTTTTTGGTATCTTCTTTAGGAAATCATAAATCAAAGTACACATCACTAATTTTCACTCTTTTCGTCATCAAATAGACTATATCCTTTGAGATTATATCATATAAAACATCATATGATAAGAAATATCATCCATATAATTCTTCATAGAATAATTTGTTTGATAAAATCATTAATATTTTTCCATTGAAAGTAACATTGATGGATCCTTCTCTATCGATTTCAATTCATTTTATATTTCTGTTTTCATATATCTAATATCAATTAAAAATAAATTTTTTACATTCGCTTTTCAATGGTTCATCATTTGATTCATTCGAAACCATGACCTCAATACTATATAACCATAAATTCATTGAATATTTAATCTTTTTATATCTTAAAAAAAACTTCACAGGATTCACATTATGGATACTATCTTCAATAAACCTCATCTATATCTATCTGGTCCACTGGGTTCATTGGATATTCGATGACATTATTTTTTCTTCAACTATGTATTATTATTAAAAAATAATGTTCTCATTATATTATAAATCAGTAATACTTCAAACTTTAAAAAAATTAAAAATCACCTATGATGGAATTATGGAAGGATCCATTCAGTAAAAAACAAACTAGTATAACTAGTAAAAATAAGAAACTGCAATCTCTAACATTATATCAATTCAAATCATTCTAGTCCCATCAATCTGGTGTTTTTTGTCTGGAAGCTTGGACCATTATACCATTGAACATCATTACTTCATCAAACATGTTGTTGTACTCAATTTAGTGAACATATCTACTGTATATCTATTAATTTACATGTAGTTTCTTGATATTTGACTTCATAAAAATATATATAAGAAAAATTCATAGATATTCTCTCTGGTATGAATTTTTAAATCACTCCCCTTATAATGAGATGTAAATAAATCAACATTGACCATAGCTCTCTTCATGGTGTTATGAACACTTATAACATCATTCAAACTTCTAGAAAAAATAAAATTTCCCTTTATTTCAAAGGAAAACATATATCACCTCCTCCAAATACATATTACGAATGATTATTAAGCCTCATACAGAAATATTTCTTAATAATTCTTCTATTTTCTTTATTAGAAATACTATAAACAAGTTTTATAAGTCTTTCAATTACTAAATTTCATAATATTTCTTTTTTTTATCAAATAAAAACCATTCACATAGAAAATATCCAGGCACCATAGTACTCGGTAAATAAATTATTTTGATGGAAATATTTCTCTCGATGAGATGAACATTTTTAGCCATGTGAAGATAAAATCCCCATTAATTTTATATTCTCCCACATTTTATGATTAAAATATGTTTAAATTAATATTAGAATTATTTTAACATATTCTTATAATGTTTTTCTAAATGCACCTCTTTTTGAAAATATTCCAAAGCATGGTTAGGGAATTAAAAAAATATATGTATATATTGTTGGTGGTATAATGTTTAGAATTGTGTTTAAATTTAAAAATATTTCCATTGGAATATATTTGGATAAAATAATATCAATTTGATACTCAATGGAATATACTAAAGGAACAAATTTCCACCTACAACATTATCTTTAATGATGTGGTATTTAAAATCATTTTTATTTGATATATTAAAATGTATAATAATTTTAGAAACTTCAAGGACACATTAAATATCACAATGAATCATCCGTGATTTTCTACAATTAATTTTCTAATCATCATGCTAAACATTCATCCATAACATTTGTGTACAATTTTAGGTGTTGAAAACATATTCTAGTTCTAGTGTACTAAATTAAAAAATATTTATTATTACTATTCATATTCACCCAATATTATATCCTAAAAAATATTAACTAAAGTTGAAAATCTATAACTAAAATCTATATAGAAATAAACATTACTGTATCCATGAAATTTTTAATCCTAATTTATTTTAAACTATATTCTATAAGATATTGTTTTTTTGACATACATTATTTAATATTTTATTACCAATATACAATATTAATTTTGATCAAATTGTTATATTTCAATTAATGTAAAACCCAAAAAAAATAATTTTCATATAGTTATAGGATAGATCATGTTTTCTATTAAAATTAGGATTCGATTTTAATTAATAATATTATTAAATTTATATTTAATCCTCTTCATTAATACAAAAATTGGAGTAGAAAAATAATTTGAATTGACCATGAACAAATTTTATAGAATCTATCTTAAATACATTTGTTACGATAAAAATATATATCATTAATATTTTTATAATATTTATTCCATTAAATAAAATTATTTATCCACAAATTTATATTTAAATTTTTCTCATCATTTGATCAGTAAACTCTTCACTGGTTTTATCAATGTCAACAACAAAAATTATATCGTCAATGTAAAAAAGGAAAATATTGGAATCTTTTTTAATATCCATAACTTATAAGTATCATTCAAATTTTAAATTATAAATATTCATATTTTTCATGAAGAACATATGGGTATATTACCATGTATGATGTGTTTGTTTTAACCCATAGAGATGTTTCTTCAGTTTAGAAACCATGGTTGAATATTTATCATGTAATAATACACATGGTTTCTCAAAATAAATTTATTTTTAAATGTTTTTATTTTTGAAATAAAAAATGATATCAATCTGATAAAATATTGAACCATGGTGTTTCAGAAATACTAATAACATTCATAGAGTATGATGACTCAAGATAGGAGAAATGATTATATGAAATAGATTCCTTTCACATGTGTGTATAATTTTTTATTTTTTTATTTCTACAAATTTCCTCATTTCATATAGTTTACTTCTAAACCCTAAGGATATTCTTATAGAATTATTTCATACTACTCATGGAATATGATTCAAGGATTAATTATTCACATTTTATTTGACCCTTATTCTATGTCTTGTATAAATTGATTTTGTTCAAAACCCTTAAAATATAATTCTAGTTATATTTGTGAGATAAGTGATGTATAGTTATCTAATTTCAAATCCCTCATTGTCCGAATAAGTGAATTCTAACTTCCATATATTTTTTTTAAATTCAAACTCTTTATATAATGTATTAAACTTTTGGTACTTTCATCTTGTCTCACTCTCATTAACACTAAACTAATATATGAAATATTGATAATGTTTTCTCTGACATTCATCTCACCTTTCATTATTCCCATTAGATTCCCTCAATCCATCTTCCATAACATTTTAATAACATTGAGTGTGGAAATAATATTTTCAATAACATTTCCATTATAAGAATCCACCATCATTTTTAAATTATAAATCTTTCATTTTAAAATCTATTGTTGGATGAATTTCCCTAGAAAATTCAATCCAAATATTTTTAACAAACATCTCATCATCCTAAATTCTTATAATTTTAAATCATGGATACTAAAATTTAATGAAAAGTTTCAATGAAATATATTTGTTCTGATATTACATCTCATTTGATAACATTTTTATTATTCTAATAAAAAACAACTATTTAATACATGAACTGGTGTATTATCATCTTATCTTTATAAATACATAGAATATATATATTTAGGGAGAATACTTCTTCCCATATCCAGTAAATATCTATTTTCTATATCTTCAACTAAATTTTATAATGGAGTTTATGGGGATCTATATTGGTCTTTGATTCCATGTTTCATCTAATAGAGATAAAAATAATTTCTTATAAAACCCATTCAATTGTAATATCCTAGCTACAATATTTAAACAACTATATATCATTTAAAATTTGATTTAAATATTTAATAATTTCTGTAACCACTAATATATGTTTCATTAAAATTATTGTTAAAATACGAGTGAATTATTCAAAGAACCTAATGAAGTAAAAATCACCTTTGGTCGATTTGTTTCAATTTGGACAACAATTGATGGTGTTGATAAGCTCATGTGTTCGGCTGGATTGGATTTCAATGTTCTTTGGACTTACACTTACTTCCATTTCATTCATATAAGTTTTATATATAGAATTATCCAATATATTTATTAGTTTGATGTATGATATATTATTTTCCATAGAAAGTGTACACAAACTATTCAAGAAATGATTCTCATGTTTTTTATGCCACAACATTTTATCATCCTCTACACATAAGTTACATATATTTTAAAGACCTTTAATTTGGAAAATATTTATATTAGTGAATTATTATTTAGTAACAAAATTTCCACCTTCTAATAATATGATAACACCTGAATCATTCCTAATGATAATATCTTTACCATCAATACAATATTTTCTATCACATATTAACTTCGGTTTGAGACCACCAATATATAAATCATGTGACCATTTAAATTGATGAGCATAAATATCAGTAGTTCAAATTCGATATATTTTTAATGAATAATTATTCATAAACATAGTCGATCCAAGGTTTTCATCTTCATAATTTTTTATGATTTTTGTACTACCTATTACATGTGCGGAACAACCATTATTGATTAACTAATGATTTTTACTCTTCCTATCTTTTATATATGTCTCTTGAATAAAATATTCTTCAACAAAATTCTATTATATAGATTCAAATTCATTACTATGGTATTAATCTTATCCCAGAAGAGTTACAAAAAAATACTATAAAACGTTTCATGGATGGTAACATCTTGCGCAATCATCATCTAGGAAATAAAATTGGTATACCATTGGAAACTATATAACATATAGTGATTTTAAATTAATTTATTCCTGAAACATCCAAATGCTAGTATTATTTCTTTTATTATTACCCCCATTAGTTTATTCTTTATTCTAGGAAATGAGATATTATATGAACAATTATATTCTATTTTCCTATATATAATGTTGAAGATAATATATCCACCAAAAAATTATGATCTATTGAATTATGATATTTCTCTGTAGAATATTTTTAGATTATTAATAGATAATTCACCAAAGACATTCATTAGTCAGGTAGAACCCTTTACTTTGTGTTTTTTCAAACTTTTATTATTGAGACATGTTTCTAATGTATTATCTTAATAAATTATTTCTATATGTTGTTTCTAAACAATTAATGATTATAATGATAAGATAATGTTTTGAATTTAGTGGGTAACGGTGTAGCTTAATTCTTGGGAAGTGTTTCCCCATATCTCAAGATATTTCTTCTTTAATTATTTAATCATTATTGAAATTTTGTATAATATTTTTTATGGGAATTTTATATCTCATGAAATATTGTTATTGTTTTAAAAACATAACCTCCTCAGCACCTCGTTTTCTAAAAAATATGTTTTATAAACATTCCATTTTCAAAAACGTATAGTTTGAGTTTTTTAATTTCCTCAATATAAACATCCTCTAATTTAGGATGACAATAAATTCAAAAATTAACATTCACATATTATTTCATCATCCTTTTTTTATGTATCATTTATTGATATTCAATCAAGGAATTAAATATGTTCTAATATCAAATGATATTTATTGTTGGTTTATTCACCTTTTTCATCTTATATTTCTGAGAAATCATTCATTTTATAAACTCATGAAACAAAGGTTTTGAACGTTTCATAATTTTCTTCTTCTGAAGTAATTTTTTTGTTTATTAATCTTTAATTTTCTTAGTGAACACACTTCATATGTTTCTAGTGAAAAGTTTCTTAATGATTGATTGATTTTATATCATCATTAAATTTTTTTTCAACTTATTCCATTAATGTATTTCATTAGAATCATATTAATATTATAAATCTTCTTTTATAAAATAAATTGAAAGAATTCCAATTAAACTAATATCAATATTATTGATTTTGAAATTTCCACATGACATTATTCTACATGTTTCTAATATTATTGAGACAATAAATTATTATTTCATGTATTTAATCAATATCCTTTTCTTTGAATCACTATTTTAAATAGCCTCATCACCCTGTATTTCTAGCTATTTTATAGCATAAAAATCTATTTAATACTTAATATTAATTTAAAATTTTGGTTCAATATTCATATCAAATAAAGCATGATTATTGTATAGTTTATCAACAAAAATATATCATTATCTTATATAGTTGAGATTTTAGAATGAAACAGGGAATGAAAGATTTGTATAAATTTCTTGAAAATGAATAAATTATCCAAAAAAATTGAATCTATAATTTTGTAAAATTTCTATGAAATTGTTGATGTACTCAAGAAAATTTTTATCATCTAAAATTATGATATCATCAATCATAGTACAAAAAATTTACATCTTTACTTATATCACATAAATATTTCTCTTGTAGTCCATTTTGAATTTGTCCCATGATTCAGTATATATTTTTTTACCCATCATAAAAATGAATATTGTTTATCATAAATACATTTTAATATCACTACCAAAATTTCCTCCCACCTCAATATTAAAATCTCCAACTTACATTATAAGGGTATTTTATTTCAATTAGTAGAAACCAAAAATTGTTGAATAACTTAAATAACTTCCATAATACATATCATTGAGTGTCTTTCTAATTTTACAACCATGATTATTTTTTTGTATAGAAGATAGGATTTTCTATTCTATTAACTATTTTAATATTGTCTATGAATAATATAAAACATGGGAACATTGTCTGAAATAAATTTAATCTCTGTAGGATCTTAATAACAACTAAGAAGGGGGTGAGGTTTAAATAAGTGGTGATTATTTTTCAATTTAAATTATCAAAAAATTAAACCCTTATTCTTGTTAGAGTTATTACCCATATAAACATTATTTTACGACATTAGAATCATGAAATGATAATAATTAAAATCATGGAATAAAATATATATAGGTTACATCCCTAGTGTGAGTGACAACAACCTTATAAATGAAAGTACCATTGGTCCCAGGAAATTCACGATAATATGTTAGGGAACACCATGATCCTATTAACATTAGACAACATATATCTCATTATATTTATGATTTTACTTACTCCCATAATATTAAAATGATTTACATATGTAGTTAAACCATAAAAATAAATTAAAACAATTATCACTTCTCTTTAAATATTTATAATTAAATTTCAATATAAGATTCTATATTCAGTAAATTTCAATATGGTGATCTATTTTATAATCTAGTGACCATATATTGAGTGAAAAAACAAAAAAAAAATCACAAAATATGAAATTATTCCAATTAACATTAAAAATAATGAACCCCAAATCTATTTCAAATTTTTCTCTAATTACATTGATCGATGATCTATCTATTTCCAAGGCATGGTAAAACATTTTATGGTATCTCTAGTAGTAATAACCCTAACTAGAGTAATATTATTCTTTAGAAAATTTATTGTTGGGTTCAATGATCATCCTTATCCCAACAGGGTAATTTAAATCTTCATTTCATAACTCTATCAGGTAATATATCTAAAATATTCTAGCTCTCTGAAAAATGTGAACAGTATTATACTTCCTCCAATATTTTAGTTGTCTATGATAGAAAATAATTGAGAAGTTAATTTCATTTTCCCTCTAAACTAAATTAATTTTAATATCTATAAGACCTCTTGAGTCTTATTAAATCATAATGAAAAATATAGCTACTGAAAACTATTTCTAACATAATTAACATTATATCTAAGGGGATTATTCATAATTCCAAATCTCATATAGATAAAAATATTTTATATATTATATTAACATATTCATATTTGGGATCGTTACCATGTTTTAGTAATTATTCTCATTAATTAGTATAGTGTAATTTTCTCTTTATTTTATTTGTTTAGAAGACCATTATTAATGGATGATTCACCATTTTTCATGTGTTACATCATTTAACTAACTCTGTCCAATCAACGTATACAACCAAAGTCATTATAAATTAATAAAGTCCCACCAAAATAAATTTTCTAGAAATATATATTAGATAACATCATTATTGTTTCTCAACATCCCATCATGGTGATGGATCATTATCTATACATTAAACATCCATAAATGTAAAAAAATTTGGCCCATTTGATAGCCCTATAATGATATCATCTATATCCTCTCAGTTTGATGGATCATCACCAAATGGAAACAAATTTATTCATACAAATTTATTATAAATCATTAAATTGTATCATAGATCATTATATATCATTATATAAATAAAACACCATGCACTTTGTAGAAACTACATTTCAAATAGATTTATATATTTCATTTTGTTAAACTTGACTCATTGATTTTGTGATGAAATTTTAATAACATAAGATATATACCCATTATTAAACATTAATCAGAATGTGAAACTATACTCAATTTCATATTTGGATTCATTCTCATTATATATTTTCATTAAATAAGGAAACATATAAAGATATGACCAGTAATGGAAACATCAGTGCATCCGATATAAATGAACAACATACACATCTAACTTCATATGATTACATCTCAACCAGATCTCATCTATAAGATAAGAAATTTCTGTTATTGTTGATCTATTATCATATATAATTACAACCTTATTCGTACTCTTTTTTGTTATCCATCTAATAATATTATGTATTTTCATTCATTTGATCTTTTTCCATTGAATTATGCTTATAATTATGACAAAAATAATGACCGATAAATTCATACTTGTTCAATCAAGAGTATATGAGTACTTATCTCCCATAGTAATGACGTGAATAACAGTCATCTTGGACTAGAAATTTAATCACAATGTTGGTATCATTGAGATTAGTATAGAATCATTTGAAAAAAGATTTTTTTTTTCCAAAAAAATGTCAACAAAAAATTCATTGACTTCTTTTATAAACTCCACGAAAATTTTAATTTTCCTTTATTATGAAAATTTATTAACATTTAAATTATATATTTATAAATTAATTGTCAAAAAATTGAAAATTAAATATATTGGGAAAATAAAAAAACGTGATTAAAAAATCCATATGAAACATAAAATGATTTTAATCATACATTTATTATTTTATTAATAGGTGAAGGTTTATAAATATGTAAGTGTTTGTTTATTTAAATTGATTTATTAATCATGTGAAAACAATTATTTTATAACATATATTAAAAATATCATTTTATGTATTTTATTAAAAAAATTATAAATTATTTCAGTGAAACATTATTATGTTATTATCTAATGATTATATATGTTGCATATTTTATGAATATATACATGTCTCCAAACATGAGGTTTAGTTTTTTCTATATATATTTACCATGGTGCTTCTTGTGAATGAGTTTCAAAAATTGTGTCTTTAGAGTAGTTCAAGTGTTATACCTTTTAATCATTTGGAATTGTGTATTATATTTTCAACATGGGAAGCTTGATTATATGTTTTTACATCCATTTTTTATATATTTTAGTAATTATACAAGTATTCATTGTTATTTTTAAGGCCACTTTCAACAGGATGTATGTCGAATTCACATTTTTTTTATATTGTATTCATATTAGTGTCTGAAATCAATCCAATAGAGTGTTCATTATAAAAAGTAATAGTAGTAAAGCTCAGGTTGATAGGGAATGCCCATTTTCCTAGTGGAATTCCAATTTGGTTGTCGGTTAAAATAGAAACCCCATGCTAGTTCATTAAAAAATTGTATCATAGGCTTTGTTTCCCAGTAGAATCCTATGTAAAACATGTCATTCAAATGTTGTTTTGGGAAAACATAATATTATCGTGTAACAATTTTAATATAGACAAAAAAATGGAAATGAGTGTGTGTGTGTGGTCTACATACATGATGAAATCACTTGGGTGGTGAGGAAAAGAGGGTTTTGAATTTCGATTCCCCAATTTTAATAACTTTTCTGCTAATAGTGTGTTTATACACATATAATGGTTTATGAACTCAAGGTTTTCATTTTAGTTTTTAGATGGGAAATGAACGTGGGTATGTGGTATAAGGTTTGTTTATATGTCTTTGTAAATATGGCTATAATAATGCACCCCAAAGGGAATAACCTGTAGATATATTCATTTGATTGGACTATAGACCATAAACCCTTCTAGTCGAGTCGTGCATTGTTACATACCCTGTTTAGATATTTTTTAAATAGTAATTTAAGAATTTTGAGTAACTGGATGTGAGTTAAATGCTTCGTTTTAATATATTGGTGATATGAATTGATTTTTTTGGATTTGTGGTTCTCATTCATTTTTATGTGTTTGATGTGTATATTTATTTTTTTGGAAACATTTGGAATTTATAGAATTTTTTGTTTCAAAACGATCCACAAGGATTGTTTATAAAATGTATTTTGATTTTAGTAAAAAAAATTATTCTATATTAATCCTTTAGGGTTGTTAAATTAGAAATGATTCCCCAGAATTCTTTTTTTGAATTTAAAATATATTGATGTTTTTAATAAAATGTATTTTTAACCCCTTAAGTGTGCATTAAAAATTTATTATTTTTAATTAACAAAAATTATGTTTTTTATATTTCAAGCATATTAATATGTTGTGATGTCTTTTATGATGGTTTATGAATAATTTGTTTTGATCAAGTCAATTTGGAATTTTTCATAAGGATCTATGCTTTTAAAATCATTGATCTCTTTTGAAATTCTATTGAGGATTTGGGAGGATAAATAATGTAAAATATTTTACTATTTAGGTATTATATTAAATGTATTTTTGTTTTTGTAAAACGTATTTTCATTCCATTGGGGAATTTATAATTTTTAAATGAATAATTTTTATCAATATGTTTTTATTGGTTTAGTTTTTATGGATTTCATCCAACCATTTGGGTTGGAATTATTCAACACTATTTGAGAATCATTATCATACTGGGTCCTTGATTAATTTTATTTAATATATGAATCCAAGAATTTTCTTATGTAAATGTGACTTTTTTATCATTCGGGTTAGTTATTTTATATTTTTATGCTATTAAATATACTCAAAATAGAGTGGACTATTTTATTATCCACTTTCATTACAGTATTGGTGTGTTAGCCACAAATTTTTTTATGATAGTATAGTAGATGAGCCTTGGATTTCTAATTGACTGAATGATTGAGGAATGATATACTTGGATATTTTTTTCAATTTTCAACATTTATGATCATTAATTGATTGTTTTAGATTCTTATAAAATTTTGGTTGACTTTTTTCTATAATCATTGGGTACCAATTTCTTTTCTTTGGATTGAGAGGAGGATGTTTTTCATATGTTCCTTCCAATTATTGTTTGTTCCTTGTGAGGAAATTATATTAAATATTCCATATTAGTGTGTGATATTAATTATTTTAATGCATCATTATACATGAGACAACGTTAGATGATTGATATGGTGTGATAGGGTACATATAATACTTATTGGTATTATGAACAGGCTAACATCAATTTAATTTTTCTTTTATTCCAATGAAGTGTATCCTAGATATGAGGACACTATTCACCCCATTTCTATATATGAGATCCATATCTAGAATAAAAAATTTATTCTTTACTGTGTAATTCCTTTAATTAAAAATTAATTAGAATTTATTAAATGAAATTATTGTATATTTTTATGATTTCCATATCTAGTGATAATGGATATTATTTATCATTGAAGACATTTTAATGTTTTTTAGTTCATAAATCAATTTTGATATTAAGATGGTTTTGTGGATAACATTAGATAGAGAAATGTATATATTGTTTATTAATTTTTGGAATTCTATTTTTCATGATGATTGTATCAGTGCATCCATAATCATTATTTTTCCCTATTTAATAAAAATATTAGGGACACCTATTTCAATCTAGTATTATATAGAATTCCAATTTGAGTGTTTTTGGATGAATGATGTAAGAAATTTTTATATATTTTGATCATTTTAGAGGATATATGTAGAATTATAATTTTCATGGTTATAGGATCTTTTGAGTTGTGTTTTCCCATTAAAATACCGTAATAATCATTAGTGGGATTATATATTCATTTATTAAACTTAAATTGATTTTTTCTCTCCCTATATTGTAAGTGGCATAGTTGGGAGAATTGTGACACATGCATGTCACTATTACATTATATTTTATATTATATTATCATTTTTTCTATTTAGGTTATGTATGGAAAAATTAGGGTAATGTCTTCAATTTTTGTTAATTTTTTATCATGTGTATTTAATCCATGAATGGTTCAGTGGAAACCATGTTGTTATAGTTTCATTATTAAACATCTATTTATTTTGGTACTTTATAGGGGTGACCATCCTAGGTTTTTCATGGTTATCTCAATATATTACAAGTTATTGGGTAAATTATAATAATTATTTGGTGCAAATTTCTATTTGGGAATGAATTTTTAATTGTTTGTGGAAAATAATTGGCTAATGTGTAGTGGGTTAAAAAGTTTTGATTGGGTTTTTTTCATGGATGTATTTTAGATTGAATTCCATGTTCAAAAAAACTGTGACTATACCTTTATTATGAAATGAAATCCCCATGGATAGAACAAGGCATGAAAAACTAAGTGACCAAATAGTACGGCATCACTATATATTAGTAATGTGTGGAAATTATTGAATTTCTCCTTTAAGATATTTATCACTGTCACTCTCTCCACTTGTAAATTATTGGTTTAAGAAAGATTCATTCATGTGGAGAACCACCATTCATCCTCATATTATTTTAATTTTCTCACAAATGGTTTTCCAGGCGGTATGACATTACTATTTCATTTTTTAATATTTCAGTATAATTACATTTCTGATCTCTTGGTTTCCATCAACACTGTGAACCCAAAATAATTTTTATGTTGGTAACAAGCTTCGGGGATGTACAAATGATATGGAATTTTATTTTATAGGGTATATGAGGATGTTTCATGGTTTTATTGTCGGTTCTATATCAAATGAATTAAGTTTCAATTGTGTTTTTCTTGACCATGGTAGGGGATTATTTGGAAATATATTATAATACTTTATTAACATTGTTGAGTATTTAAAAATATATTATTATGAAATTATGAACATGTGATAATATTTTTCTGTGATTATATAGGGAGTAAAAATTTATTCTACTTTAAGAATGTGATTTTGTAAATTTTATTTTTTTTTGGTTAAAGTTTTTGAGTCTCTTTTGTACTAAACTTTAAAATATTCAAAATGATTTTGTCACCAATTATGTCTTTAATGTGGGTATTTGATGTTATAATTAAATGTTAAATAAAATGGATGGAGATTACATTAATTGTATAGAAATCATTTTGATTTTCATTGGATCTCATTGCAGAATAATATTGTTTCCTAGAGAATTGAGATTTTAAAAAAAAAATTGAAATTTTTTATTTCTGAGAGAAATTGGTTTTTTCAGTGTAATTTAATTCCATGAAATGGGTGGATTTTATAATGGTCTGTCCAGTGTAATTGGAAACTAGTTTTCCTAGAATATAAGAATTTTTTTTTGTAAAAATGGGGTAAAAATGGATTAGCATCTGGATATTTTTTTTTAATTATCTATTGGAACATTAGGTAATGTATTTTTATAAGTGTTTGATACTGTATATTGATCACCAAGTGTTAATTTCTCATTTTATTTCATATTACCTGGATTTTGTGGTTATTATATATAATGAATCATACTATTTTATAACTATTATTCATAGATGTGAAAATGTGTCATTCGATACATGGTTGTTGGGTTCAAGTTGGGGTTTTATTTCAAATTCATGAAATTGTATTTATTTTCTGATTTGTTTTTTTACGACTTCCAATGTTATTATTGTCATTGGATGTTCAATATGTTGATAAGTGGCTATTATTAGTAAAATTCCTTGTTAATATTTTATACATAGTATTGATTGATTTTTCGGGTAATACGAGTTGGATATGACTGATATGATTAATGAGAGTTATTATAGAATGAGGTAGTGGTGTGATCACGTGTGAAAATAGGTATCTAATGATAGTCTAACGGGTTTCTATGGGACATGGATAAGATATTTAATACCAAAATATGGACTTTATTAATAGTATAATTCCTTATTACTATATCCATAATTCATTTTCCATGATAATATGGTCCTTCTTGGGATGTTTTATGAGATTCCTCATTATCGGTTGTTTGTGTCACCTAGTTCATTTCATTATAGGAACTATGATATTTTTTGTACACAATGATTTTTCTTCCATGCTTCCATGGTTCCTATAAAATATTATAGTGCCACATTTAGTTTATTTATTATTTACCTTCAAATGTTTATTTTCAAATGCTTTACATTTGATTTTTAATCAATGAATTTTTTTGATTACATGTTTAATGGGTTTAGGATAAGGCTATTATTTGAGGTTGTTTTAGAAAACTTAATTTTTAGGAAATGATTGAAATGTGGAAAAGATAGTGATTTTATGTTTTTTTATTCCTTCAATGTCCCTATATCTATGGTATGAATTCATAATTAAAAAAGAATATATATCCTTGTTCATTTTTTCAAAAAATAGACATTTTCATTAATTTCTTAGTGAAATCTTATAGAACTTATATTAGTAAATATATATAACCTATTTATTATGTTAATTTTGATGACACATTTTATGAATTATATTTTATTTGGATTTATATAGTTTTTAATGGTGGTGACCTATAAGGATGATTATCTCACACCAATATATGATGTAGGGTTTAGACTCCTAGTTTATTATCCATTCCTGAGGTTTATTTTAGTCTGTTAATTAGTATTGTGATATCGCATGTGATAAATGGTCAATATTGGTGATGTTGGATCTATTTGAGCTTCATAACTATTTTTCTCTTATGATATTTTATCGATATTTCTTTATGGAATTTTGGATTATAAATAAATATTTCTTCATTGTATTTATTTATGTTGTTATCCATGTTTGGATGATTTAACATTTTTCTAGGTCAAGCCAACTATTTGTTGATTCCTTTAATTATATATATTATATTGAAATAAAATGTAGAAAATTTTCCCAATTAGTTTTCAGGATACCTATTAACTAGTTTCCATCTCACAGATATTAGAAACTCTATTCAGGACTAGTGGAAAACCATGACTTGTGCTAATTTAGATTGCCACCTTAGTCTGTTTCATTACACCCTCTTAGTCACAATAATTTTTCTCCAAAATCACTTCTTTTTCATTTTCCCATATCCCATGTGATGTTTAATAAAGTTAGTTAAATAATTTATAATATATAATGTAGTTTTTTGTGGGAATGGTCAATGTGATGACTGGGGAGTTTTCATTGCTGAAAAATTATTATCAAGTATAGATCATGGTTTTGGTGGTTTTCAAGGAACTTAGAGTTCCAAAATTAATATTTAATAGCGAATAATATATCATTTAAAGAAATTTATATTTATTGGATTGGAATAAATATATAAATACAATGAGGGACCCTCAAATGAAAACTAGGGGATTAATACATCCCCCCTTGACTATCATGTTCATTTCTTATTTATATTTCAATTGTTGGAATAAATTTCATGATACCCAATTTAGAAATATTTTAACAAAAAAATATGAATATGTGATCATGTAGTTGTTGAATTTTATCTTTGTATGAAAAACCCATGTTAGCATCTATTTCCGACACTTTCGTTGGGGCACGCGCGTCCGTCCGCTGGGGAGGGCGTGCTGCTTGTGGCCCCGCATTCCCGCTTTCCAAAGTCGGGCGGCATCTGTTCCTTGTTCAGGGACGTATGCTCCTTGATCGAAACCGGGATGATGGTATGTCGGTTCTTCCTTCCATTGATTCCTCCTCGGAGCTCGTCACCTAGTCCGAGTCTCCCTCATAGATTTAAGATGGGTTCGTGAAGCTCATTCCCGGTGCCATATCTACATGGATTCCAGTTAATTACGCTGCTTCCGTCAAGACGCTCCATGGGGTCTTGTCGGGACAGCAACCTGCGGTGAGGAGAATGGTCACGTTGGGGCATCGCCGGCATGTCTGACTTTGGTCCCTCGTCATAGGGCTTCTCAGGGGCGCGGAAGCTCGAGTCATCCCACATCGAACGTGGGGAATGTGTACCATCTGAGGTTTTCCTCATCTTCCAATGTTTAACACAGGGAATATCGCAATTTTAACGTCTTACAGAGACGGATCTAGTTAAAGGATC
The DNA here is from genome assembly GCA_963277665.1 of Viscum album. Taxonomy (NCBI): domain Eukaryota; kingdom Viridiplantae; phylum Streptophyta; class Magnoliopsida; order Santalales; family Viscaceae; genus Viscum; species Viscum album. The sequence continues at coordinate 260,486,774 of OY728121.1, read as the reverse complement.
CCTATGGGGAACACCGATGTTGGGGCCAGCACGTGGGCAGCCTCCAGTATAACATGGAGTGGGAAAAGGTGGCATGATATCACCGGGATGTGGCGGCCCGGGTAAGGATCGGGATGGACAGTGGAGTGAAGCATGGGGCTTACGTTCTGAGACGGCCCAAGAGGGGGGATACAGTTTAACGTCATGCGGGACAGAATACAGTTTAACGTCATGCGGGACGGAATACAGTTTAACGTCATGCAGGACGCGATACAGTTTAACGTCTTGCGGGATGGGAGATTTGGGGCTTACGCTCTGAGGCGGCCCAAGGTGGTCAGGGATCCGACATGGAGAGGTCGGGACGACAGAGTGGTGGGCTTGAACCTCATGGAGGCTTCCTACGTACTATGCGTTAGCACGGATCAAAGTCCACATAGTTCGATGGGATGGGGTTTACGCTCTGAGGTGGCCCATAAGAGGATGTCAGGGTCGATGCGCACTCTAAGGCCACGTGAGTCATGCTCGGTGTGGGAAACAAGAGGCACCAGGGACAAGACGAACACGTCGCGGAGGGTGCGTCCGTGAGAAGAGGAATGGGGCTTACGCATTGAGCGGCCCAAAGAGGAAATAGGGGCTTACGCATGGTTAGCTGCCCTGGGTGTCGGGGCTTACTCTAGGGTGGAGGCTCGTGGTGCGACAAAGCGCAGTGGGAAAAGGACTCCACTGGCCTTGGCAGGGTGGAAGTACAGAGATGCATGGGTGCAATCATCTTCAAGAAAGGTTAGGGGCTTATGCTATGAGGCAGCCCTTCCCCTGTGGACAAACGCTGCACCGACAAGGAGGATCTTATTCCATGTGAGGAAGAGTCCATTCCCGTGGAGACGAGTGGGCATAAAAAATGTACGAGCTGGGGGGACCCTGCGTGCGAAGCACGGGGTCGGACCACAGTTTAACGTCTTGTGTTAAGGACGAGGTGCTTAGCAGTTTAACGTCCTGCAGCTTGGACGAGGTGGGTTCTCTCCACACCCCTAGGGCTTACATGCCCAACGCCCTTTAACCCTTGTGGAAGGGAAGGAATCGACAAGGCCGTGGTGAAGGGGGGCGCAGGGAAAACCACTGGGGGGTCCACGTTAGTGTGGCTATGCGAAGAAGCAATAGCCATTAGCGTGCCAATGCGGAGAAGCATAATGAAAAGCAACGCAACGAGAAACACGGCCCAAGGTACCTTGAGGTTACTTCGCATGAGCCTGGAAGGCCGTGCGGGAAAACAACGCATGGTGTGCATGCCCAGCAGGGTAGACATCAGGTGTCGGTGCAGGGGGCAGCCAAGGGGTGTCAAGTTGAGGGGTCCTCGGCCTTGCGCGTGGAAAAGGGACGATTTGCGCGCAAAACACCGGGACGACGCGCAATAGGAGCAATGGAATTTCACGCGAAGAGGGAATTACGCGCATAGTTTTACATGCGCGGCAGGGTATTGCGCGCGCAGACCACGGATTGCGCGCATGTGGGGAAACTGGGGGAAGGGGAAAATTCACTGAAGCCGATGGAGTTGCGCGCAAAGGCGAACTCTGGGGCAAGGTTTCGCGGAATTCGGGATTACCTGGATGTCATATTTCACGCGGGGGGAGCTGAATTGCGCGCACGAGAGTCGCTTCGGATTCCTTAACCCCCAAACCGTTTAAGGTCACCTTATATTTATAGGCGACCTTCGGCGCGGAATCCAGGCGCGCGCGATGTTTTCTGTGCCGGGAACCGCTTGCGCGCAAAATCTCACCGCGGAGAAATGGGGCACGCAATTATTGCATGCCTCAACGATTTAATTCTGCAAATCCCGGGAGCACTTCCCGCGTAGAACATTTGTGCGCGCGAATCCTCCTTTACATCACGCACCACTTCCTGGGCCTCCAGATCGGGCCTCTGATTTCGAATATGACTTCGCTTCGTCATTCCGAAACTTCCTCCAGGAGTTGCGGGCTTTTTTCGGCATCAACAAATTCCCCCCCTTGGAATTGGATCGGCGAGAGGTCGTAACGATCGGATTCCAAGGGAAACACCGAAACTCCAAAGTGTGGAGCCTCTTAGTCAAGTTGTGCGCAAAATTTCGATGGGGCGCGCAAAATGCCGGACTCGCGTGGAATCCTCTTTCCTCGTGGCGCGGAACCCTGGCCTCACCTATAAAAAGGGGCGCTGGGTCCCAACTCCATACATCCGCTTTTTTCCGCGCGATAAGTTTTTCGCTCTCGTGCGTGAAATCTCTCCGCGGCTGCGCGTAATAACGCACTGGCAGCGCGGAATTCCTTCTGAAATTTGGTCGTGAATTCGCACCGAACCGGGATCTTCCGCGCTTCGCATGCCGATTGCGCGCTCATCTCTAGGATTTCGCGCAACTCCTTCAGATTTCGCGCCAAACTCTCCAATTCTGCGCACTTCATCCTGATTTCTCCCAACTCCCGAAAAATTTGAGATGGCTGCAAACCGAGTCTATGAGGGGGAAGCCGCTGCCCATAGGACAGAAATAGCAGCGAATGAGGAGGTATATGACACCAATGTGATCATCTCCAACAATCTCACCGTTTCAATCTGCTGACTCCGGACCAAAAGTCAAATCCCTTGTCGGACCACCTCCCGCTCTGGAATTTTGGCATCCTGGAGGAGGTACCACTGCCGGGCTTCGAGGTGGACACACCGCGGTCCTGGGTGACTCAGGACGACGAACTTCCTCGCTACAACATCACCAACAACAACCGTCCGGGCAGGGAAACTAGACACATGGATGTATATGTCCAGAACCCGAGGACTAGGACCATTAGCAGGGACGAGCCTGTGGCGGAGGATTCTTCGGCCCTCTACGCAAGCACGTTCCGTCAGAGAATCTTGGATTACATGAAGGGTAGGCTGAAGGATTGGGACCTGCGGTCCGGGGGTAACTTCACCAACAAATGGGCCTGGGCGTTCTGGGTTCGCAATACCTGCGACCAGTTCGGAGACGAACTGCGGTATATTGGCATGTTCGAGGCGGTATGGACATCGCAGTTCCATTTCCACCATCAGCTTGAACTCGGATCGGATCTATTCACCTGGTGGTCTCATGACACCAAAACGTTCCACCTTCATCATGGGGAAGTTGGCGTCAGTCTCTGGGACGTTCACTGCATCGGCGGTATCCCACTGGAGGGTTACCAATACAAAGAGTTCGTTCCTCTAAAGAACACATGGGGAGACAGGTCGCGGATGCCTATGCTGACGTGGCACCTGCTGCAGCTAGCCAAGGAGAGGCTTGGGGTCATGGTCTTCCTGAAGGACATCGCCTACAAGGGCTGGTTCAGCCTGTTCCTTGAGAAGGATCCCGCCGTCAAGATGCCGGAACGGGGCAAACGGTGCCCAACCGCGACTCAGAGGAACAAGAATGGGTCATACTGGAAGACCCTAGAGGCAGGGCAATACCAATCATTGGGCTACTACGTCATTGAGGCCCGGGACCCGAACGTCCGGTATGCCGAGTTCCTTGCCGCCTTCCTGAGCGGGTGGCTCCTGCCGGTGTGGGACGCGAGGATGGGCGTCTGTCCAGCGACTTTGGTGATGGCATGCTCCATGGCCGCCAACAAATGGTTCAACTTGGGCGTCCTCGTGCTGGCCAAGCTGTATACCATTCTGGGGCGCATCTCACGAGGGGGGTAACCTCGGAGTGTCTGTGGTCCCTTCCAGATCATCCATGGCTGGGTGGCGGCTCATCTCAGCGGGTATACTTTCCCAAATGTCGTATGTCCTCTGGGAAATGGATTCCGAACGTCCTTGATAAACATTGCAGGGGTGGCTCCATTGACGCTCAATGAGGAGGGCGTGAGGATCCACATTGGTAACCATGCCAACTTCAACATCAGCTCGTTCCCCACCCCGGTTGGCCAGCTGGTGGACAAAGGGCGAGGCTCTCTGGAACTGCAAGAATACTTCCAGAGAATTCGGGGTGGGGTGCTCATGGCTCGGATCGACGGGAAGGTGATCTGCGAGCCGTACGTGCCATCCCGATTCTCCAGGCAGTTCGGGTGCCTCCAGCGAATGCCGAAGAAGGTATTCACGGCTGTCTGGAAGGAGAAGAATCCATGCGTCCGGCGCCAGATGTGGATGATGTTTACCACCTTTGGCTCTGGCGACGTCGTTACTCTCCCTCCCATCGGGGTCGATGCCGGCCTAGCAACCGAATATAATGAAAACAGGACCATTGCGTACCCTGAGGGGATATTACACAAGCGTGTCTGGCAACTCGAGGTCACTCGCGCGGAGACCGGGCGACAGGAACGAAGGGAAGGTGCTGTCGGAAGGGGAGAACCAAGGGCGTGTCAGGCAGCGAGGCTTGCGCAGGCCGGGACTTCGGCAGCGAGGACATCACATGGTGCCTCCACGTCCTTGTTACCCATAGGGGGGTCACATGAGGCGGCCAGGGAACTGCCCGAGAAGCAGATAAGATATCTGCTCGAACCTTCCCAAGACACCATTTTCCTGGCACTATGGTTGGCCTGGATGACCCTGCGGCAATCGCTGAGCGTCAAAGCCATCTGGCAGAAGATAATGTAGAATGGGATCCAACTGCCGGAGGTCGGGCTCGTTCGTATTACCGACCGAGTGAAATTCCATCGGTGGCATGATGATGTGATGGCCATGGACGCATATGCACGCCAAAGGGGGCGGCGTGCAGAGCCAACATTCCTAGTGAAAGTGATGCTCGACCAGGAGCATGATCCGGAAGCGATGCCACCGGGAGAAGGAGACAGTGATGAAGAGCCGGAGGGGGAGGAGGAAACCGGAGAGGATGAAGGCGAGGGAGAAGATGAAGAAGAGGAGCCTGAAGGTGAGCAGTCTCAAGGGGCGACCTACCAAGGGAGTCTCCGAGAGAGCGGTGAGATTGCCAACTCTGATCTCGAAATAACCGAGATTCTCGAGGTTTGTCTCTGTCTTCATTCATTTTCTTCATTCATCCATTATACTTTCCAACTTCTAACTCACTTCCCCATCCTACTCAAGAGCAGCTGAGCGGTGGACGGGCGTCCCCACCAGAGGAAGGCGGAGAGGAACCAGTGGGACATGATGGGGATCCGAGACCCATCATTGAATTAACCAGCGCAGAGGGGTCTCCCGTTATGGCGGCTCCTGCAGCGGCCGGAACACAGGGGACTGACGCTCAAGATTCCTGTAAGTTTCATGCTTCACTACTGGTGCTTGGTGTCAAGAGATCCCATCTGACCAGCGTATGCCCCGCGCAGTGATCTCAACACTGGAGGCACGTCAGGCTGCGGAGCCCGGGCCATCCGCGAGTGGACCAGCAGAGGACATACCACCTCGCTCGAAACATGATCTCTGCACTGAGTCGGCCCCGACAATAGATGAACAGAGGGCGGAGGACATTAGCAGCGCTGTTCCCGGAATGCGGTCGGAAGATGGTGGAGGCATCATTGCTGCTGGGGTGAGGGAAGGTCTCCCAGATGTCGAGGATTCTATTCCTCATGAAGACATCCCTGGGGTGGATCCTGCTGCCGATCTGCTGGCGGCCTTCCCCATATACCGACCTGCTTACCCTAAGGAGATTGATGACTCGGACTCAGAGGCAGCCGAGGAGAGCCGGATGACACGGCGCAAGGAGTGTAAGTGTATCCAGCGCTTTCTCAGGCAGCCCTAGTCCGATTGGCTGAGGCGGATGGGATCACTTCAGACCTGGCTGCGCTTCATGTGCGCCGGAGGGGCTGATTCTCAGCGCCTTCATCTAACAGTCCGTGATTACATGGCCGAGAAGATGCGCAAGAGCAACCGGCACACCGACATTTCCCAGTGCCAGGAAGGATCGATGAGCGCTCAAGCGCTGCTAAGGGCGGAGCATGATGTGTGGCACCTCGAAGGGCAGGCGACAGATAAAGAGGTCTTCATCGCAACATGCTCTGATCTCGTGGAGCAACTGACCGCCCAGCTGGCTGATGCCTAGGAACAACTGGTGGAGGCGAGTCACCAGATGACCGTGCTTCGAAGCGAGCAGGCTCAGGCACATGCTTGGGCTGATGAGCTGCGCTCTGTGGTGGCCGATGAGGAGAGAGTCTTCAAAGAGCGGAAAGCGGCCCTGGAGGCTACCATCCGGAGGGTAGCAGCACTGGAAAGATCGCTTCAGCACGCTAAACCATAAGGGATTTGTTTTCGCCATCTCATGAACTCTTTGCTTGTACTGCTCATCGTCTCAATCCAATATATGTCCAAATCCACTCTTTTGTACCCTTGGTTTAATGCGCTCAACCATAACATCGAAACGAATAACAACTCACCCCTAGGATCCTGTGGGACATGCCCAACGCAAGAAGCAAGAGATGCTCTTACCATCATTCCGTTCAACTGTGGGGCATTTGACCAAGCTTCAGGCGTCCAAAATCGGGCCTGGACTTTTGAAGAGACCCTGGGCCGATTCATGTGTTGACTTCTCAATGTGCCTTAACACACGAGCGGGGCAATGCCGAGGGCATTGAAATTCATCCGAACACAGGGGGATGGAGAGAAAGGGTGTAACACGCTGCCCAAATTAGGAACCCAATGAGGCGCAACCATGGAGGATAACTGTCAACCGTGGCGGAAACACAGCATCCATATCACGTTGGCCCGGAATGGGAGGACAATAAATGAGGGCTGACCGCTAACCATGTTCGCAACACGGGGCCTAACTCAAATATCGTTGGTCAGTTTTCCGGAACGCTGGCCCAGGACAGTAGGCGGACCATAGGTCACGCATCCATACTGTTATGGGGTCCCGTCAAACATGACCAGTTCTCCGAAACGTTGGCCCAGGACAGTAGGCGGACCATAGGTCGAGCATCCATACTGTTAGGGGGTCCCGTCAAACACGAAACGAAATGAGGGTCCGAATAAGGGGGAACACAAAGCGCGGGAGGTGGAGTGGTGGCTTGTTCAAACAGAGTCCAACACTCTCGATATTGCGCCACCAGGGCGAAGGCGCATTAGGCAGACGTACCAACCTGATCACGGGTCGTCCCAATTTCCAAGAAGGACCTCTTGGGTGAGAGAACTGCCACTTCCCATTATTACCATGGGGCATCCCAAACATGCTCGGGTAGATATCCAGATTACACCATTTCTCATGAAGTCGGGTCGAGGGGCTGACAATAAAGAAGGATGGGGTTCAGCTATCCCTGGGGCTGGACCCAATACGAAACATCTGGGCAGTCCTGCGTATCTCATAAGGATGAGAATCAAGCCACAGGTAGTTCTGAATATACAGTTTAATGTCATGCTGGATGAAATATAGTTTAACGTCATGCGGGACGGAATATAGTTTAACGTCATGCGGGATGACATACAGTTTAACGTCATGCGGGACAAAATATGGATCTTAGTTTTAGGTCTTAGAGCTCGGACCATGAGGATCTTAGTTTTAGGACATAGAGCTCGGACCATGAGGATATTAGTTTTAGGTCTTAGAGCTCGGACCATGAGGAAAGGGGAGAAACGGACACATGGCTAGGTGGTTACAAAAAAACCCGACGTGAAGGAGGACCTAAGCCCTACTTAACATGTGCTCTTCGGGGAAACTCTCGAGTCGAGGGACCAAACATGGAGGTATGATGGACCCACAGGGAAGTTCCCCAGGCGTTCCTATGTATCTCATAGGGATGAGAATCAAGCCACACGTAGTTCTGAAAGTGACATGGTAAGATACCAGTGCCAAGGGAAAAGGGGAGTGCGGGCGTGGCCCTTGCACTAAAAGAAGTGGCATTTGGTAAATCTTGTTTGTCCGTTAAGGTGAGTGGGGGGTTTTTTGTGAAGTGACAGACGTAGAGTAGCAGGCCATGGTGTCTCCAAAAGCATCAAGCCGTGATCGGCATTGACAAATGGCATGGCATAATACCAATACCCAACGTGATGTCCTCTACAACGAGGTCACCACAACGCAATGCTGTTTTTTGTCGTGTGGCCAGGACGATAATGTCAAAGTTTAGGGTCGTGTGATAGGACCAACCGCACAGTTTAAGGTCATAAGGTTTGGACCAAGAGCATAGTTTATGGTCATATGGTTTGGACCAACAGCACAGTTTAAGGTTATATGGTTTGGACCAACAGCACTGTTTAAGGTCATATGGTTTGGACCAACAGAACAGTTTAAGGTCGTATGGTTTGGACCAACAGTACAGTTTAAGGTCCTATGGTTTGGACGAACAACATAGTTTAAGGTCATATGGTTTGGACCAACAACACAGTTTAAGGTCGTATGGTTTGGACCAACAGCACAGTTTAAGGTCATATGGTTTGGACCAACCGAGAGAGGATCCTCGGGCAAAGAAGCCTACGAGGGTTCAACAATCAGGGAGGGGCAGCAGATGTTAGCTCCCAGCTATGCTGGGCCTGAAACGCAATGTATGGGCGACTCCTCACTCCCCTAAGGGGATTAAGGTCAAGCTGCACGCGACCCGTAAAGAAGTGACCCAAGCACATACTCTAGAGCTCAGATCGCGGGAGCCTCGAGAGAAATCGTGACGCATCTCAGTCTGTCTGATGTGCGGGGGTGTACTGAGGGTTAGTAAAAGGAGTGTCGAGATTCCACCTTGGCACGACGGGGCGGAAAATGACATGAACCATGCCACCAACATTCAGGGCCTGGGGAACTGGCATGACGACTGAGGATTACTGTTGACCATGTTCGCAACACAACATCCTGTCGTTTTAGCCATGGGGACAAAAAAATGATCATCAACCGCTGACCATGTTCACAATGCGGGATTTGTATCAATTTTTTGTTTGAAACCCTCGGGGGCGTTGGCCCATGACGGTAGGAGAGCCCTTGGGCGTTGTATCCAGGCCGTTCTTGGGGGTCCCTCCGGGTATGAAAGATGATGGGGGCCCGAATGAAGGGGAACACGAAGCTTGGCAAGTGGATGGAACTTGCCTAAGTCAAATCTGGCATTCCAAGTTCTAGACCAGAGTGCATTGAGCACATCAGCAGACCATTGGAAAGGGTCAGAGGGCACAGTCCGAGAGCGGCCAAGAGATGGCGGATCCCTGGGCAAAAGAGGGTGTGTAATGCCAAACACCCTGAGCACTGGGAGATCGTTGGATCTCTTAAGAGATGGGGCTGGACCTGACATCTAGGTGTTCAGGAGGTCCTACATATCCCATAAGGATGGGAATCAAGCCACACGTAGTTCTTGACAATACAGTTTAACGTCATGTTGGACGGAATATAGATCTTAGTTTTTGGTCTTAGAACTCGGACCAAGAAGGAAGAAAGGGCGGAATTTGGTAACTCCTGGGATAGAACCAAGTTGAAATGTCCAGGTGGTCCTACGTATCTCATGAGGATGATAATCAAGCCACACGTAGTTCTGGAAATACATTTTAATGTCATGTTGGATGAAATATGGATCTTAGTTTTAGGTTTTGTAACTTGGACTATGAGGATCTTAGTTTTAGGTCATAGAGCTCGGACCAAGAAGGATCTTAGTTTTAGGTCTTCGAGCTCGGACCAAGAGGATCTTAGTTTTAGGTCTTAGAGCTCGAACCATGGAGCCCAGATGTAGGGCAGAGTGATGTTTAAGGTCGTGCTTGACCATACAGTTTAAGGTCATGCTAGACCGTACAGTTTAAGCTCATATAGGACCAACAGTTTAAGGTCATGTAGGACCATAACATTTTAGGGTCATGTAGGACCAACTGTTTAGGAAAAGTACTTCTTGAGGAACCTGGCATTGGTGGGAGGAGTGATACGCTCCCCATCCATAGTCACTAGGGAATACGCACCATTGGGATAGACCTTATGGACAAAAAAAGCTCCCTCCCACTTGGGCTCCAATTTGGGTGGTTTCCTGCCGGGAATCACTGGCGCTCTGAGAGCCAACACCAGGTCACCTTGCATGAAGGAGCAGAGGCAGACCTTCTTATCGAAAGCTCTAGACATCCTACTCTGATGCCTTTCCATGTTATGTAAAGCGTGAAGCCTACTTTCGTCCAGCGCTTCCAATTCGGCTAGACGGATCTTGGAAACTCTGTATGGCGCTTGTTGTTCGTAGAACGCCATGCGCAATGAGGAAAGTTGGACCTCGATGGGAAGGACGACCTCAGCTCCGTACACCAGGGAATACGAGGTCACCTGGGTGGAATTGCGAGTCGTCATCCTATAAGCCCAGACGGCATTGGGGAGCTTGTCCGGCCAACTTTTCCTATTCTGAACAACCATTTTTTGAAGACTGTTAGAGAAGGTTTTGTTAAACGCCTCAATCTGTCCATTCGCCTGTGCATGATAGCGGGAGGTGTGGTTCGAGAGAATGTTGTACTTGGCGTACAATCTCTTCAGCTCGGCCGCTCGGAAGTTGGTTCCATTATCTGTGAGGATAGCGTGAGGTATTCCAAACTGGTGAATGATATTGGAACTCACGAAGTCAGCGATAGAACCAGCCTTGAATTCCCTAAGCGGGTCTTCCTTTTTCCACTTTGAGAATAAATCCGTGGAGGTTAAGATGAACCGGCAATGGAGGGCCATCACCTGCAGGTAGGGCCCTACGACATCCAACCCCCAGACTGCAAAGGGCCAAGAATACTTAGAAGCATGGAGAGGCTCCGGTGGCCGATGCACAAAGTTAGCATTAACTTGGCACGCATGGCACCTCTTGGCGTACTCGATGTAGTTGTGGATCATGGAGGGCCAGATCTATCCCAGTCTCTGAATCTGGTGGGACAACTTCACCCCGGCCTGGTGGGCGCCACAGGAGCCAGCGTGCACTTCCTACATGACCTGTGGGATCTCAACTCCTTGAAGACAATGGAGGAGAACACCGTCAAACCCGCGCCTGTAGAGGATCTTCTCACGACTGGGACCGCTTTGAAGGATGAACTGCGGCGTGTGGCGCCGGATTCGTTCCCGCTCCGCTCGGTCCATCAGAAGATTTCCATGCCGGAGATATTCAACCAGAGGTGTCCTCCAATCAAGAATTGTCTCGATCACCACGCCTGGAACCCCGGGGGTCCCGACGAGGGGGCACCAGCTGTGAGATGGTTCACTCGTGGGCCAAGACTGCCCTCCGGGATAACAGGAGAAATGACTCTTCGGTGCGCCATGTGGATGATTAGGTCATCCTGTTCGGGCTCCGCGAGTGATGCGGCCAGGCTGGGCAAAGCATCTGCTCGACTGTTCTGCGACCGGGGAACGTGAACAAAATCTGGTCGGGAGGGGAACTTATCCATTAGATGGAGGGTGCACTCCAGCAATGGCACGAGTTCTGGCTTCCTGATAGTGTAGTCACCGTTAACCTGCTTGATGACTAGTGGGGTACTTTAACCTCCAGATCCAACTCGAGGCCAGTGATGAGGGCATGATATTCTGCCCCATTGTTGGTGCAGCCCTCTGACAATAAGAAAGAATATGGCAGCACAGCTTGCTCCGGGGTGATAAAGGCGATACTCAGACCCACTCTGTTATTCTTAGGATTGTTGAGCCTTCTACCGGTAGGGCTTTAGGAGGCGCCATCAAAGTGAATTTGCCAGCACGGGGTGGCAGGATCGACTGAGAGGATTGCCTCATCAAGAAAGCCCACATCCAGCGGCTGGTCCGTAGAGGTTGGATGAGCAGCTAAGAAGTTTGCCAACGCCTCTCCTTTGATGGCCTTCTGAGGTAAGGACCTAATGTCGAACTACTGGAGGTCACCACCCAGCATGCCAATCGGCCGGTAAACATAGGCTGACTCATGATGTATTTCAATGGGTCTACCCGAGTGAAAACCGTACCTCATGGTGCTGCAAGTAGTGCCGCAATTTCTGTACGGAAAATACGAGCGCCATGCAGCTCTTCTCGATGGGAGAATATCTAATCTCCGTGTCGAGAAGAATGCGGATGAGGTAGTAGAGGCTATTATCTGTTCCCTCCTTGTTTTTCTGGGTGAGAAGGGCGCCAAGGGATCGCTCCAGGGCAGTCACGTAAAGGACCAATGTCCTTTCGGGAACAGGTGCCATCAGGACCGGAGGATGAAGAAGATACTGCTTGATTTCCTCAAAAGCGGTCTGGCAGTCTTCATCCCACCCATAGGCGGCGCCTTTCTTCATGAGACGAGAGAAGGGCTTACACTTGCCGGCCAGATTCGCAATGAATCGGCGTATATAGGCTATGTGGCCTTGGAGGCCTTGAAGCTCCCAAATATTACTCGGGGGAGGCATCTGACTGATGGATTTGATCTTCTCGGGGTCGATCTCGATACCTCGATACCTGAAGATGAAGCCAAGAAACTTTCCGGAGGTGACCCCGAAGGCACACTTCAACGGGTTCATCTTCAAGTGACAAGAACGGAGCAAACCGAACACTTTCTCAAGGTCTTTGATATGGTCCAGGCGCTGAAGAGATTTAACCACCATGTCATCTACATAGCACTCCACCAGCGTCCCGAGGATTAGCTTGAATATGCGGTGCATAGCCCGTTGATAGGTGGAACCGACGTTCTTCTGACCGAAAGGCATAACCCGATAGCAGAAAGTGCCCTGGGGGGGCCTAAAGGTAGTGTACTCTTCAACCTCGGGGGCCATCCGGATTTTGTTATACCCGGAGTAACCATCCATGAAAGAGAGGGCTTGGAACCCGGCCGTTGCGTCGATCAATAACTCTGTCACGGGAAGGGGAAAATTATCCTTCGGACAGTGGTGATTAAGATCGCGAAAGTCGATGCAGACCCTGATCTGCCCGTTCTTCTTCCTGACGGGAACAATGTTGGCTAGCCACATGTTGTACTGGACTTACCTAACGAAGTTGGCCTTAATGATCTTATCATCTTCGGCCTCAACCATGGCACCGTGAAAGGGGTGCATTTTTCTAGGAGGCTGCTTGGACCCGCGATGGTTTGCTGGGAGGCCAAGGCGGTGGACGGCTACCTGGGGATCTAGTCCCGGAATCTCATCATAACTCCAGGCAAACACATCACAGTGCTATCTGAGTAAGTCTATGTACCGTTGTCGTTCCTCGGGAGGCATAGAGGTGCTGACCAATGTGGGTCTTGGGTCCGCCTCACTACCGAGGTTCACCTGTATGAGATCGTCGACCGTGGCGGAGATGCCCTCCTCTAAGGTAGGAGGTGCATCTTCCATGTCTTCTTCTCCGCTAGGGGAAAGATCGTCCATGGGGGGAGCCGTTTCGGGGCTGCTCGACCCTGATGGGGAGCTAGCACCGGCTTGGGAGGCAGAGGTCGTCACGACGGGAGGCTCATGAACTGCGAAGACCGTAGCGACAAAGGCGGTTGATCCAATCCCATCGGGCCTGCGGCCCAAGGGGCCACACATTACGACATCAAAGCAGTGGTGTCGTGTTGGCCTGAGACGGTCGAACCCGGCTCGGCAAAACATGCACGTATGACGCACCACCGTTGCCATAAGGCCAACGTCCCGATATTGTACGGGGGTAGGAGGCTCGGGGATCACCCGGGCTTAGTTGGTGTAAGAGTACGAGGTGATTTCCCGCCGTCGCTTAGACCTGGAAATATGAAATCCTCTGGTACCCGAGACAATAAAGCACTCTCCCATATAGGGAGTTGTGGCCTCCAACCGATGGATTGGGAAGACACATGCGTCATCCAAACCTGCCCAGAGATCACTCGCGACAGTGGCAGGCTCAACCACACCTGCCAGGATCTGCTTGTCCTTGCTCTTGTAATAGTCCGCGTCCAGGTAACGAGCTTCACAAGAGGAAAACGAGGACGCATCTCCTTGGAGCACACCCACTTGACACTTAAGGGAGTATTTGAGGCACTGATGGTATGATGAGGGAACTGCTGTGTGAAGATGGAGCCACGACCTACACATCAACGCGTTATAGGGAGTGTCCTGAGAGACAACCATGAATTCATTATTGGAAATTATGCCGCCGAACTGGGTCTTCAGACGAATATTTCTGAGTGGAGTTTGCTCGGTCCTGTCATACCCCTCGATTCTGAGGTCAGAGGGAGTTAAATCATCCTCGGACAACCCCAGTTTTCGCAGTGTCCGAGTTGGAATCAAGTTAATCCCAGAACTCGTGTCGACAAGACAGCGACGGACCTCCACGCCATTGAACTGGTCGGTGCTGTATAGCGGGCGGATGTGCTCATGTATTGGAGGGTCTTCATCTTCACCGGAGAATGAGATAACCGCCTAACATTCGGCGTCCTCAATCACCTTGGTGTGGAAGGCTTCTACGGCCTCTACCTCCATTTCAAACTGGAGGGGGCTCCTCAGAGCCTCGGAAAGCACCTCACGCATTTCAGTCGATAGGCGGAGGGCCTCAAGGATGGAAATCCTCGCCAGAATGCCGGAAAGATGCTTCAGGACATCATAATTTTGTGCCAAACATGAGATTCTGCTTACATGAGGTCGCTCTGCGATTGGGGGCATGACGGGCCCTGCTGGCGGGACCGATGACTGACTGGTACTAGGCACATCCGGCTGTTCACTAGATGAAGCCCGGGAGGTGGCTTCCATGCTAGGACCGGAAGGCCGTAGTTGGCTAGCGGCAGGGCTGGGCTGGTTGCGACGCGGGCAAGGCGATTCCGCCCGATCCAGCAACTCAAACGGTGGTGGAAGCAAACCTGTTGTCACCGGATGAGGGAGCCGCGAGTGCTGCGCTCTACACTGGGCATGTTGCCTGGTCTCGGTGGCGTGCACGGCCTGACTGAAGGTGACGACCGCCGTGCCCCGGCGATTCACGTAGCCACGGCTCCGTCGACGTTGACGACGGCTGGGGACATTGGGGATGTTCACCCGGCGCTCCTCGTCGTCAGGAGCCACAAAGAGATTTACCAACTCTTAGGTATTAACCAAAGCGTACCCCGGACTATCGGTCGAGGAGTCATCCATTACCGGAAGGGGTCTCGGAGGGATCCCCATTCCCGGGGGCATGAAATCGGCAAGCGTGCGAGAAGATGACGGCAACGGAAGGGCACGTTCTTTCTTCTTGCGTCGCCGCCTGCTCTTCCGGTAAGAAGTAGGCTGCGACAACGATCCCGAAGTGGCGCTCGCGGATTTTGAGGGCTCTGGCTGGTCCAGGCGGTCACAGATGATGCCATGGGCATGGGAGACCGTCCTGTGGGCCATCCAGTTGTTATATTTCCGGGACCCCCGGTCGGAAACCTGTTCCCACCCATCCCTGTCGTCACTACTGCCATCTGATCCCACGAAGACACCTGCCACCTGTGCCAGGGCTGGGCCCAACCTGACTATGTTGTTGTCAATCTGGTCTTGGATCCATTCCTTGAACACATATCATTGTTGGATGGTGTGTCCCAGGAACCGGTGATAAGGGCATTAGTTAGGGCGATCCGTGAGACACGCCTCTTCTGGCTTCCGGCACTCAGGCGGCCGCACGATCCTCTGCTCCAAGGCGCTACAGAAATAACCGGGGACCTGGGCCTTGCCAAACGAGTAAGCCTGATTCCTTCTACCTAGAAAGGGGACCCTTGGGGGCTGACCATGGCCAGGGACCGGAGGAGCAGGCCAAGGAGGCAGAGCCGAATTACCTCGCCCAGGTGGTGGCGGTGCGTTACGCGGAGGCGCCTGCCGATTTTGAAGCGGTCGCTGCTGGGCCGGAGGCTGTGGGGGTGGACCACTATGAGCCTACTGAGCTGGCCTCACCGGTAGAAACTCTAGCTGTCTGGGGGCCTCTATCTGCGCCACAGCAGCGAGCTCGGCTCTGGCGGATCTCCTTGAGGAGATCACCGGAGGTAGCGGGCGTGCCTGACTGGCCTGTTGTAGGGCTTCTTCGAGGCGCTGAGCCTTGTCCGAGAAGTCCCGGAACCCTCCTGGGTAATTCTGCGTGATCAGGGAAGGAACCAACTCTGACTTGACGTTCCCCACACACATCTTCAATAATTTCCCCTGAGTCAGTGGCATGTCAAGGGAGTACGTGAGCCCCTTCCATTGGGCGACAAAGTCCGCGACTCGCTCGTCGGGCCTCTGCTTGCACCTGAAGAGGTATGCAATGTTCATATTCCGAGTTGTGGAACTGAACTGGTAGAGGAATTGTCGACGAAGGTCCTCCCAGCTAGTCACTGATCTAACAGGGAGCTGGCTGTACCAAACGAACGCTGGTCCCTCCAGTGTCTGAACGAAGCACCGGAGCTTGGCATCCTCCTGCTACGCCGGAGTCCCCAATATAGGCCCGAAACTCGAGTTGAAGTGTGCCAAGTGTTGTGGTGGGTCTCCGGTCCCGTTAATGGGGGAAAAGTGGGATTACCAAATCTTGGAGGGGTCGGCATGTCATCCACCCATGCGGGGTACGGCTTGCCATCCGGTGGGATCGCCACCTGCTGAGTTTCCAGGGCCTCCAAGCGAGCGATGAGTACCTCAATCAGATCATCTGGATGCAGATTCATGTCCTGATGGGGATATCTTACTACAAGTGCATTACCAGGCTCTTTGATACGATAGTCGCGCTCAGCGGCTCGGGGGGCGGCTGGCGGAGCGACTGTCGGAGCGGCGGGAGGAAACCGAGCAGGGTCTCCCAGGTTACCTCGCTGCTCGGGAGGGTTTGGCGAAACATATCGTGCCCTCTTTCCATGGGCTCCAGTGTCTCCCCTATCAGCGAACACGACACGGTAACGGTTTCCCGGGGGGATCTCAGAAAGGGGTAGATGCTCCTTCCCCTGCTATCCTAGTCTAGGGTTTCCATAGACAGGCCGCCGCTCTGCAATGCATTCGGCCAGGAGCTCATCAACCAACCTCTTTTTCTTAGGTAGATGTTGGCAGAGCGTGGCCTTCTTGGGATCTTCATCTGCCTTCTACAATGAGGCAGATGGGTTGGCGAGTTTGACAGACCCGACGGGCTCTTTACCCCTGCCGATGTTTCGGCCCAACGCCAGTGCCTCTGTGAGTACAGGAAGGCCTAGGAGGCTCCTCTGTTGGCGATTAATCCTCCCAGATGGGTCCAGCAGCGGCCTGTCCTCGGGGGCTGAGTCCCCGCCGAGGGGCTCCACAATGTTTCCCTCATCCAAATGTTCAGCCATGTTGACTGCTACTGCCCTTGGCGATGTTCTATCAGGGTCGCCCAGTGGATCGGGCTGCCGGTGGATCACACAGAAGAGGAGAGCAGCGTACTGCCCCCACCCACGGACGTGCATGCGGGGGGTGGCCTCCTCAATAACTCCGCGGAGTACTTGAAAACTCTGGACGCATTGTTGCTGAAGGGCCTCATGGAGGCCCAGCGATTCGGGGTGCCGGACCGTGGGGAGTGCTGCTAAGTCAACCTTGCGGCACTGCTCACCAATCTTCTCGAGATGCGCTTGGCTCCCGGGATAAGGCGCCAGCTGATGACGGAGGCGGGAGTGAGTCACCCGAAGAATCTGGCGGAAGCATTCAAACTCTCCCGGGGTGAGTGAATCTGGCACATCAAAACTCGATTCTGCGACTGGCCAAAACTTCTCAGGGAAGTGGCCCGCTACAAGAACGGTCCAGAACCTCCACGGATCCGGCTCGGGGTTTGGAACTTTCCGCCCCTGCTCGTCCACCGAGGAAAGTCGGGGAATTGGCAATGGCGCCGAGGCAGGCCGTCAGGGCGGTGGGCTGGCCGGCGGGGAATACAGCGAACTGGGCGATTGGCCGCCGATTCCTGGGTCATCCTCCTGAGGTTGCAGTGCCCTGGCTTCCATGTCGCGATAGGATGGGCCAGTGGATGGGCCTCCTATCACAACGTCGGTGCTCGCCGAGGGTGTGTCGCCTCGTGATCCTTCCGTCGGTCCCCAGAAAGGTTCCTCATCCTCCCTAACAGGGGCGGGAGGTGCTTCTGAGGAGATCAGCAGCAACTGCATGCTTGATCTCTGGCTGTAAACCAAGCCTTCATCCTCCTGGATATACCTTCGAAGGGAGGAGGGAATCATACGGATCACACATTCGGGGAGTACTAGAAAGACGCGCCGCGCCCCCATCCCTACCCTCAACTCGAATGGTTGGGGGGGGGGGTTCTATCGTCGAATCATACTCTACATCAGAATCCGAGAAATGGAATGGTCTGATTCCCGTCTGGACTCCCCTGACATTCCTCCGACTGCGACGACGCCCGACCTTCCTGCCCTTGGGTAGATCCTTAGGGTAAGGACGTCTTCCGTCATCGGGTCCCCCGGCCACAATAGAGCTGGGGCAGAGGGGACCGAAGGACGGGGTGCGAGAAGCACCAGGACAGATGTCGAAAGGGACATGGGGAGGACCTCCATGTGAGTGAGCGACTGGATACACAATGACTCCATGCTCGTGACCGGCGGTAGGGGGAGTAACCTCATACCCCATGTAGTGGGTGCTGGAAGGAGTCATACTCGAAGCATAGTCGTCGCGAAGAAGCTTTCGGCTTCCCAGATCGGTGGCATGGGATGAGCCTTCATGGTGAGCGGCACTACCGCATATTGGTCCGCAGTGGCCATTGCCAGTGTCCGCGACCGAGAGATTTGACCCAACCTGCCTGCTGGGTGGTCGGGGTTTCGATCCCAGTCGGGCACTCGGCTACCCCTGCTCAACATACGCAGGGATCTGGGAACAGGAGTCAGCAGTGGCTGGGGCCACAATGGTTTCTGATACTGGTGCCCCAGGACGGGAATTCTCCCCCACTCGCGCCCGACGCTGGCATCGAGTCAGATGGGCCGGAGCCGGCGGTGAGGGAAAGAAGATTTCCTGCTCTTCGGCTCGGGGAGTCGGGCGGCGGCATCGACGCAGCCTAGCGGGGGTTCTTGCCGGTAACCCCTGTGATGGATCGCCGATCGGGTAGACCCGAACATCCCCCACCTCATTGGCGTAGGGGAGGGATGTGTCTCAGCGCTCCGGGGATAGACTCCCGAAGCGGTTGAATGTCGGTGTGGCGAGAGGCGGCTCCCTGCGCGGCCCTCGAGGGCAGCGATGGTGGTGAGGCACGACCGCCTCTAGATCCAAGAGGGCCATGATCCTGGTGGGGATGACCCCTTCCTCGTCATACCTACGGACTAGGTTATTGATCACCCTCCGTTGGATGATTTCTGATGGGGAGAGGGGGCGCAAGTGCCTGGATGCTATGGCGGTCTAAGTCGGAGTAACCGTGGGATAGGTGGGACCATGAGGGGTAGCCGCGTCGGCACTGCCCCTGCCCCTGCGCCAGTGGGCATGTGGAGATCGAGCTCCGAATGCAGTGATCTGATTCCTGGAAACAGGGAGATGAACCCATTAGTATCAACAGGAAAGGAGATCGAAAACCAAGGCCCAGCATCATTCCGTCTTCCATGGTTGGCGAGAGGGATCCACGCTGACGACATCACAAGAAGGAGTAGTTAACATCCTTACGGCCTTGACCCCTAGCGGGTTCACGTCCCAGTGAGGGTTACCCGGACCTGGTGACATTCTATTATTCCGATGCTCCAATGACTATCATTCCCCGTGTTGAGGAGAAGAGCTTCATGTCGGTTTCACCATTTTTTGTTTCCGACGCTTTCACCGGGGAGCGCGCGTCCGTCCGCCGGGGAGGGCGCGCTGCTTGTGGCCCCGCATTCCTGCTTTCCAAAGTTGGGCGGCATCCGTTACTTGTTCAAGGACGTCTGCTCCTTGATCGAAACCGGGATGATGGGATGTCGGTTCTTCATTCCATGGATTCCTCCTCAGAGCTCATCACCTAGTCCGGGTCTCCCTCATAGTTTTAAGATGGGTTCTTGAAGCTCATTCCTGGTGCCATATCTACATGGACACCAATTAATTACGCTGCTTCCGTCAAGACGCTCCAAGGGGTCCTGTCGGGACAGCAACCTACGGTGAGGAGAATGGTCACGTTGGGGCATCGCCGACATGTCTGTCTTTGGTCCCTCATCACAGGGCTTCTCGAGGGCACGGAAGCCCGAGGCATCCCACATCGAACGCGGGGAATGTGTACCATCTGAGGTTTTACTCATCTTCCCATGTTTAACATGGGGTATGTGGCGAGTTTAACGTCTTGCGGAGAAGGATTTGGTTAAAGGATCTCTAGGGGGGAACACCGATGTTGGGGCCAGCATGTGGGCGGCCTCCAGTATAACATGGAGTGGTAAATGGCGGCATGATCTCACCGGGATGTGGCGGCCCGTGTAAGGATTAGGATGGATGGTGGAGTGAAGCATGGGGCTTACGTTCTGAGACGGCCCAAGAGGGGGGATACAGTTTAACGTCATGCGGGACGGAATATAGTTTAACGTCATGTGGGACGAGATACAGTTTAACGTCATGCGGGACGTGATAGAGTTTAACGTCATGCGGGACGCGATACAGTTTAATGTCATGCGGGACGGAATACAGCTTAACATCATGCGGGATGGGAGATTTGGGGCTTACGCTCTGAGGCGGCCCAAGGTGGTCAGGGAACCGACATGGAGAGGTCGGAACGACCGAGTGGTGGGCTTGAACCTCATGGAGGCTTCCTACGTACCATGCGTTAGCACGGATCAAAGTCCACGTAGTTTGCTGGGATGGGGCTTACGCTCTGAGGTGTCCCATAAGAGGATGTCATGGTCGATGCGCACTCTAAGCTCACGTGAGTCATGCTCGGTGTGGTAAACAAGAGGCACCAGGGACCAGACGATCACGTTGCGGAGGGTGCATCCATGAGAAGCAGAATGGGGCTTACGCATTGAGCAGCCCAAAGTGGAAATAGGGGCTTACACGTGGTTAGCGGCCCTGGGTGTCGGGGCTTACTCTAGGGTGGAGGCCCGTGGTGCAACAAATCACAGTGGGAAAAGGACTCCATTGGTCTTGGGAGGGGGGAAGTATGGAGATGCACGGGTGAAATCATCCGCAAGAAAGGTTAGGGGCTTACGCTCTGAGGCAGCCCTTCCCCCGCGGACAAACACCACTTCGACAACTAGGATATCATTCTATGTGAGGAAGAGTCCATTCCCGTGGAGATGAGTGGGCTTAAAAAATATCCGAGCTGGGGGGGACCCTACGTGCGAAGCATGGGGTCGGACCACAGTTTAATGTCTTGTGTTAAGGATGAGGTGCTTAGCAGTTTAATGTCCTGCAGCTTGGACGAGGTGGGTTCACTCCACACCCCTAGGGATTACATGCCCAACGCCCTCTACCCCTTGTAGAAGGGAAGGCATCCGCAAGGCCATGGTGAAGGGGGGCCATAGGGCAAACCACCGGGGGGGTCCACGTTAGCATGGCTATGCGAAGAAGAAATAGTCGTTAGCGTGCCTATGCGGAGAAGCATATGGCAAAGCAACACAACTGGAAACACGGCCCAAGGGCCCTTGAGGTTACTTCGCACGAGCCTGGAAGGCCGTGCGGGAAAAAAATGCATGGCGCGCATGCCCAGCAGGGGAGACATCAGGTGCCGATGCAGGGGGGCAGCCAAGGGGTGTCAAGTTGAGGGGTCCTCAGCCTTGCGCGCGGAAAAGGGACTATTTGCGCGCAAAACACCTGGACAGCGCGCAATAGGAGCAATATAATTGCACGCGAAGAGGGAATTACGCACAAAGTTTTGCGCGCGCGGCAGGGTATTGCACGCGCGGACCACGGATTGCGTGCAAGTGGGGAAACCGGGGGAAGGGGCAAATTCAATGAAGCCGTTGGAGTTGCGCGCAAAGGCGAACTCCGGGGCAAGGTTGCGCGGAATTCGGGATTACCTGGATGTCATATTTCGCGCGGGGGGAGCCGAATTGTGCGCACGAGAGTCACTTTGGATTCCTCAACCCCCAAACCGTTCGGGGTCACCTTATATTTATAGGCGACCTCCAGAGCAGAATCCAGGCGCGCACGATGTTTTCTGCGATGGGAACCTCTTGCGCGCAAAATCTCACCGCGGAGAAACGGGGCGCGCAATTATTGCGCGCCTCACCGGTACAATTCTGCGAATCTCGGGAGCACTTCGCAGGCAGAACATTTTTGCGCGCGGATCCTCCTTTATTTCGTGCTCCACTTCCCGGGCCTCCGAATCGGGCCTCTGATTCCAAATAAGACTTCGCTTCGTCATTCCGAAACTTCCTCTGGGAGTTGCGGGATTTTTTCGGCATCAACAACATCCCAAACTACTATTACTGTGGATCCAAATTTTCAATATTATGATAGAAATCATTTAAAATTATTTGGGTTTTAGAATCCCTCTTCCACGATCCCCACCAAATGTACATTACATATCATCCCCTCAATAATTCTCACTTCTAAGATACTATAGTATATATTTATCATGAGGTGTATTTTTTGACAACAATCATCCCCACCAATGCATTGTTCCTCTAGCTAATGATTATAAAGTTGCACATTGAATATTTACAACCACCCCATAAACCATGAAATATTTTTCTCCCATGTTATCAATAATAAGATCACTCAAATATAAAATATTTATTTTTCCCCATTATTTTACTCGCGAGTGATGTTCCAACATTATTCCCAAAAACTATAGTCATAATAATTGCAAAACAAAAATATTTCCTATGACTACTGGGGTTCAAGAAATTGGAATCCTATTATGATTCCATCCCTACACAAAATAGTATAAATATTATTGGAATTATAAATAAGGAATTCTCATTGGATTTTGAACCAGCTTTTGATGATTGGTTGGTCTTATCAAATCTACCTCATATACAAAATGATCCAAAATTGGAAACCTTAACATGAGAAGTAACCTAGATTTACCCAACATGTATAGCTTTGACTATCCAATTGAGCTTGATTAGTTTAAATAAACTATATGTGATTTGATTTGATTTTTATGGTAATGTATATTTGTGGTTGAAATGAAAAATAAAACATATCATTTGTACTTTTTTTTATTTTCAAGTTGAAAACTAATTTCATACATTCTATGAATGAACGTCATGCTTTGTAATGTTATTCAATTTGTTACCCAACATAGGGTTACACATCATGTTCGATTTTATGTTTTATAAGGTTAATTTAAATACTTTAAATGATGAAAATAGTATGTATTTGTTTATTGGAATTATTTTTTAGATAATATGAAGACACATCCTTCCATTTAGAAAAATTAGGTTGTTGTTATTTTCAATAGAATTTAATTTTTTGATTATTTTATAATAACAATTTTAATGTGATCGAAAAAAATTTATTTTCATGGTATAAAAACCATTTATTTGGATTTGACTATATATATTTGAATTATAAATATAATTAAATTGTTTTTTTAGTTTCTTAACATAGAAAGGTAGTTTTTAAAATAGAATAGATTAAAAATAGAATGAGTACGTGATATTGGAGAGGTGAATGCATTGATATTATTTTTTTAAAAAACATACCACTTATCTCAAAGAAATATTGGATACCTAAGGGAAAATAACATCGTCTAATTACAATAATAGGTTTCAATTAAGTAATAGTTGGTCACATGAAAACTAATTTCCCTATATAGAAATTGGATTGAAATGGTGATGATATTGTGTCATAAAAAGGATTCCAAGAATGAAAAAATAAAAATATATATATCAGTTAATTTATAATATAACACATAGAAATTTTATAAATATTAAGAAAAAAATCCAACAAAAAAATATTGTGTGGAAAAGGGGGTAGTTGTAGTGAAGATAGTATGAAACATTGATATGTAAAATAATAGTGCAATTATCAAATAATGAATATGTGGGTAGTACTGAAGATTAATGTGATATATACCAAGAATTAATATTTATGTGTCCTTTTAAATAGTTTATCGTTACAATAATATTGGTAGGGATAGAAATAAATTGGTATAATAAGGTACCTCAGACCTCACATATGATTATAATTTCATAATATGAAAAAAATTTATGCTTTTGATCATTGTTAAAACCTAAATATTCATAATTATTGACTTTGATATTGTGAATACTAAAATAAATGAGAGAATAAAAATTTTATTAAATTAATATGATGTTAATCAAGTCTAGTTTATAAAATTTGTATATCACTAGAAAATGCATTTATGACATCAAATAATTGCTACTAGAATGTAGTGATATATCTATGTGTATTTGGAATAACATTATGCTATAAGTTGTGTTTCATTTGGGATAAAACAAATCAAAATGGAAGAGTAACATACTATAAAAAACTAAAACCGTAGGACCTTCCATGTTAATTTCATTTAATAAAATGATTATGATAATGACATTATACCATATACTAGAATATCTGTTTTAGAAAACACAATAACATGATATGGATAGGGTTAATTCAGGAGAAAATGATGGGTTCTTCCATCTTGTGGGATACATGGAATAATAAAAACTCCAAATTATTGAGAAGGATAACCTCTTGTCCTTGGACTAATAGAATATTATTATTTTAGGATAATTTATTAGTAGATAATTTGAAAATTTTGACAATGATTTTTTTATAAAAAGATATCGTTACACACATTTGAGGGTCGATGCTATTTATATACACATCTAGTGATCCTATATTGAACTAAGACATTCAAAAATAATGATGAGAAATTTCTAAAATAATCAAATGAAACAACCCCTATACCATTAATCTGAATTTATTTACTTCTCATTAAGTATTTAAATACCTATTAAAGACCTTTGAACTCCACAAATCATTATCTTATGTTGGTTTTAATATATGTATGATAACTATGTGTGAATATGGAAACCAAAATAATAGTAAGCATATAATATGATAATTTTCATGAAAATAAAATGATATAATGACACTAACCATGTAATAGTGTATCCAATTGTAGATTATTCATTCATTCAAACCACCACCTATGGTGGTACATTTTCATCGTAATTATAAAAATTTAACTATTACACTAAATAAACATATAACAATTTTTTTTACTATATTTAACTTAACATAAAACAAATTTATAAATTCCATAAAAAATATTTTGAGATGTTTCTTTTTTTCTTAGAAAATCTATAATACTTTTTTGCCACATTATAAATCATGTTCAATAACTTTTGAAAATCCAATTATGAAATTTTTTAGATATCATAAATATAATATTTTTAATAGCTAAAAATATTTCATAAACATTATCATTATTAATGAAACCACAAATTGAGAACCCACATGCCTTTGTATCATTGAAAAAAACCACAAATTCCCATTTACATTAATGTAAATAAAGATATACCTCTAAAAAAATTAATTAATGTCGTCCTATATATACATCTAGAAAGATATCTATCATAAATAATTATCTAAATATATGGGTCCGAAAACTATATAATATTAATGTACTGATAATAATTTAATCCGTTTTTCCATTAATTCAAGTGACCATAAAATAAATAGCATTCTAATCCCTTCTGGCGACATGATTGGTGTTGCGTTCCGAGGAATCTGCGCGGCGACTGACGCTTGATGATGGCTCATGGATCGAGGCGGGACAAGTGGCTCGTGGCTCGAGGCGACTGCGCGTGATGGTTCCTGTTTATGATTGAATTTTGAATTTTAATTCTGCTAAATCGTCTGGTATATTTGTGAGGTTTCTGGTTTTCCTCAAACAGGGTTGGGGTACCGGTTCCCTCTAACCGGCTTTTGAAAATGAAAAAAAATATTGGATGGAAATATATATTTAGTTCATATATTAAACAATCGCATGGATTTTATCTATTTATATAAATATATTTACTCCATATACATAAAGTATGGCCCCAAATGAAATGCTCATTACATGAGAGGACAAAACCAGTATTGGATAATCATCATATGATGAAATGATAAACAACATACACAACTACACGTTGAATAACTACACCTTAAGGATCACATAATATAGTACAGAATGTATTATGGTTACCATTATATTTATCCTTATAAACATAGGTATGAGTATTTAATATAAATCATACACCAATAAAATAACCAAAAATAGTTTCTTAAACTACATGATATATAAAGGAATGGCCATCTAGTATACTAAATATGTTTTTTCCTAGTGAATATTTTCAAAATATCAATAGAAAATCCATCCCATGATAAAAATACAATTTAATCAAAAAGTACGATCCTCTATCATAATTTTTCATTTTAGATTATATGAAATCATACATTTATAGATATATTTTAATTTCACTTCACACAATATATATAGATATTGTGAATTATTAAAAAAGTAGGGAGTGTTATTTATATAACATTATACATTTCATATTCTTAAAATAATTTTATAATACTAACAAAATGCCATATTTTTTCTCAACTATCCATATTCCATATTAAATTCAACAAGATAGTACTCATTTTTACGGAAACATTAGGGTTTTTTTAAACTCATAACATCACTATGTAATTCCTCTATATCTCTATTTTTAAATATTATAAAACACATAATATAAAATCATATACTGAGTGAAATGTAAAACAATTGTTTTTAACAATGAGGATTCTTTTGAATCATATTCCTCATGTTCAACACATTAGACATAGTATTAATATTCAATTACATTACAAAATCAAATGTTATGATGTTAATAATTTATATTATCTACTTATGATATTTTTAATGTTTCTCATTATTATAATATTTTCATATTTTCTTTTTCTAATTTAATTTGAGATAACATTATGATTAATTAAAATATCTATATTATTAGTTACTAATATATCGAAATTTCCATTTTCATATTATGTCAATTTCAATTCATAAGAGAAACTAAACAAAAAAATTTATATTGTTTCCTATTAATATCATCTAAACAAATCTCATATATCAAATGAAATTAAATTTTAATTTTTACTATTACTTTTTTATTTTTTATACATTAAATTCTCATTGTATAAATATACACCAACTATAATATTAGATAGAATATTATCTCCAGCATATCAGTCTAAGATATACAACTTCTTATGTTTCTAGGAAATAAAATTTAGTTTCTATAGTGGTGATAATTAATAAATATACTAATACTAATATTTTATATAGAAATATATCCATTTAGATAAATAATATAAAAATAATATATTATTCATAAAAATATTAAACTATTATGTTGTGGGAACCCTTTCCATCATATTTGGAAAATTATTTTATATTACCTATTCTTTCAGGGATATAACCTATTTGACCATTATAATCTTTCTGAAACTTGTTATATATTTTTATGAGACATAAAACTTTCATGGAATCTAATTTTATTTCTAATAATTATTTTTTAATAAAACCAATATTTTACTTTATGATAAAACTGAGATAACTATACCCACCATTTACATATATCCATTAGAGCTCAAACTATTCCTTTGAATTCTAAGATGATGAAATTTTTTCCTGTTATTTCATCATGTGGATGATGTTTTTAAACATTACCAATTAATTAATTTTGAAAACTTATATATTTTTAAATTATATATAATGTATCATAACCTACATAATTATAATATTGAAATTTATAGCATAAATAAATGACAAATACTCTCCATGGATTTTTAGAAACACCACAATAAACTATATACAATTATATATAATGAGGATATTTATTATAATAACTAAAAACTCCTTCAGGTTTCAAAAAAATCTACTAGCTACTAAAATAATGTTCTTTACTTTCCAACTAACACTTAAACTTTTAGATTGAGCCTTCAAATGCTATTAATATTGATATAGATACTGAACCTCAACATCACATGTGATTCACTTTTACCATTAAAAAATTTGATGGTATATTGTAAAGGTATATATTAATCATTCATATTAACATAATCATCTAAAAAATTTCATGTATGAATTCCATATCTAAAAAAATATCTCATTAGAATCTTTTGTATCTCGAAAAATTAAAAAATTAAATATTATTCTATATTTGAATAAATACTAAGGTCACTTTTCTCATTTTTATTATCATTACTTTGATACCTCATGTGAATCCCTCTATTCCTCACATAAGAATAAATATTTACATGATGAATTACATCAACAAAATGGATCCTAGGAATAGGTTTTTCAAAAAATTATTATTTTACCTTTTTTTAAAAGAGAAGATCTGTCATATCTATTATATCCGAAGATGTTTCATTAATGAATATTACATATTAATATTTATCTTAATTTAATGTTCTATCAAGATCCTTGTCGGGATACTATCAGACCTTACACCCAATAAGATCCGAGAAAAGGCTGAAGAGGCATTCTCAATCCACCCAGGCTGACAAATAGTGATGGGAATAAAATTTATAACAATGTGAATGATTTAGAAAAAATACAGGTTGAATAATAAAATTATATCATACAACATGAAGAAATAATAACTGAATATCCACACATGAAAATATTTTCAAAATAAAAATGAGACATAAAAAATATGTAAACTAAAAAATGAAACTAACACCACTTAGAAGACAACATGATCTTCACATGACCTCTTTGTCACCACCAAAATCAAGACCCAACTACTCTAAAGGATAAACTAAACTAGGAAACTGATCCTACAAAATATCTTGGGTCCACTGATATGCAATGGTACAACTCGGGTGTAATAATACAATAATTTAGTAGGAAATCACCACATAATCGATAAATTTCTTTTCAAGAAATATTCTACAAATAATATATTTTAAATACTTATAAAAACATATTTTTATAATTTACATCACCCAACATATCTTTCCCTTATTTAAAAAACATAGGACATTTATTTTTTAAAATAATTTTCATTTACAATTCCAGTTTAAAAACCCAAATACTACATGAGAATTATGGTAAGTAGATAATGTGGGTATGCTACAAATAAGTGTTATATTGAAGATAAAAGTAGATTATACCAAAAAACAAAGAAACATGTAACAAAAATAGTCAATATATCATATATATATATATATATAATGGTAATTTCCCAAACACCTCAAGGAAAAATCCTTTGATATACTATGTTCAGACTCACCTATTGGTGTATTCTGAGGATCCATAGTCAATAAATAACTATCCAAACTAAAATATACAATCCAAGTGAGCGTTTCACTAGGAATATTAGAAAATATAATGGGTACCGACCAAAATAGTTTTTCACGATAAGAAACCATCACCGAACCCTCTAGATAATGCCTAAACATCCAATGATAATAATATAATGTAAATTGGGTGGCTCTCACATGTATTTCAAATACAAATATCCCAAATACTGTATGATTTTAATGATCAGACACTGAAACCACCAATATGATAACATTTTCCTCGATGGATACCCCATAGTTGTGCCCAAATCACATATTGTAAATCCCAATTTCCAACCATCCAATCACATCAATTGAATTAAAAAAATACATTCCAAAATACCACAAATTACCAACAAGCCTTAACATTATCAACTATAATAATATTTTCAAAACCATTCCCAAAACTGAGTTTAAAACATGTAAAACTATCAAAAGTTCCATATGGGCCTTTTTACGAATTGAAAATAGAACCAAAATTGGGGATTTCATATAGACAAAACAATAAGAGAAAAAATTTGGAACAACATTTGAAATTTTTTTAATATAAAATAACCATATTAGAAACATTAATGGTTTGAATGAACCATTGAGAATAAAGATAGACAAGGTAGAGCATAAATAGATGATGGAGAAGTGTTTGAAAATCTAGTATTTAAATAGAATGTCATTGGGGAGATAAAATTATAATTATTTTCACCTGCATATGTTCACTCCAAGAGCATATGGGTGTTCCAAAATAAAAATAAAACAATGAATGAAATAACTAATTACACCAATTCATGATTTAGGAATCGAAGGAAACTATTTAACAACCTTATACAGGGCTATCAAACAATATAGAGGCACCCAAACCACACACCAAGACCAATTTATAATGATATCTATGTTACTCAAATTTAACCCTGTCCAAACTCCAACACAATTGTAAAATTTCATTTTAAGAAAAAAATGAAAATTTAACAAAAACCTTGAATACATACATATTGGATCATCAAAGGGAAGCCATTTTAAATCCCCATTTTCTCAAAAAATTTAACAAATAAAACCAAATTGTTTTCATAAAAACACATCACAAGAAATAAAACACATTAAATTATTACTCTATAATGATCAAGAATTCAATGAAATGATTCAAAAATAAAATTGATAAAAACAGTCACATAAAGAGTGTGTGATTACAAGGAAACATCAACGATATTAAAAAACGGGCCAAAGAAGAAATCAACACATCCCAAAATCGATGAAATCAAATGACACATCAACCTTAACTATTAAGGTTCCAATAAAAAGAAAAAACCAAATAAAAACATGGAATATATTATAGAATATGATGATGAAGAGAAAATATAACATGAACTGCATCAAATCTCATTATTTTCGAAAGAGAAGAACAAAAATCACGAGAGAAACCATGGTAGGGGATCTTGGGATCTGCTTAGTTTGATAAAAACAAGACAATGGGGTAGATTCCATGAGTGTTTCTCAAACTTATGAGGGGAAAAAATATAACTTCATTGTTTAGAAAAATGGGTTTTTAGCAAGATTTGGTCAAATTTTTTGTTAAATGGTTTTCCATACTTTGTTCCCAATGTGCACACCATACTCGGTTATGGGGAGAGTTTCACGGTTAGGTGACATAATCTATGAAACAATTCTTTGATAGTTTGATTTGCTTCGGAAAAATTGAAGTTCCTTCTTGAAGACTTTCTGCTTTGTTTCTGTTAACCATACTCAAGATGTATTCCATGTCTCATTTTAAAAAAATAGGTCGCATGGTTATTAATTGGAATCACATAGTTTGGATAAACTCTATTTATACCTCACAAGACAAACCGTGAGGGATGAAATGGTACTAAAATCACCCAATACCAGAATAGTCCATATGGTTTACCCTTAAACTATCCACACTAACTGTGCATAAAATGAAAACTCACCGAAAACCTCCAAAACTAAAAAATGTAGACTAAGAACTCAAACTGATCCTCTTCCAAAAGAAACTAAATCTATGAAAATTCTAGAATTTACAAAAAAATATTTTTGTGGTATAAAAATACGCCACACCAAAAACAAATTCTTCTTAATTAATGTTACACATATAGACAAAAAACAAAACGCGATCCAAAATCCCATCGAAGTTGAATTAAACCACAAATATTGAGGAGACATTTTTCACCACAATTCAAACCCATCAAATTATATATAAAACCACTACAAAGTTATGCATAATGGGAGGATGGTTCTCCCCACCATAATAACCTATGTAACACCACCATTGTAATTGTAACACCCTACCAAAATAAAAAAACCAAAATTTAAATTATATCCAATTCATATATCATCATTTCATAAAGATAAAAAATGTCAACAAACCAAAACCAAACATAAAAACTACTTCACAAAATCCTTTCCATACATGATCCAAAAAATGAATAATCTCTATTAAAATTTCAATAAGGAATTTCCACAGTGAATTTATTGATAAATGGAACTTTAAGAAAATATAGAACTATAATATAGAACATAAAATGACACCACTATGTTATTGGATTAAAAAATATGATCTGATATTCCACTTTTACCCATCATTCTAGAATGAATTCATGATTTACTATGGTCCATATGGTTAGATCCCTAATTCAAAAATCAACCACTGTATCATAGCATAGAGCTAACATCCTATGCTCAAAACATAATCTTCTCAGAACTCCACTTTTATTATCACTCCAAGTAACACATGTGGCCAAAATGATGACACAACATTCATGAATTCCAAATAGATGGCTTTAAATACCCAAACTGACCACAATGGAATCAAATGAATGAGAATTTCAATGAACAAGAATCCATAACTCGTCAAGAAAACCCCTCATGAAAAGGTTCTTCAAACATACTCTTCTCACCGGATGTGTAACCTTTACAATCTCCAACTACAACTGACTACACAACATGAACATTCCCAGCTAGTAATGCTTCATCCACTATCTACTAGAACTGAACATCCTTGTATGATATAAATCGATCATTATTGCCTATAAGAATACATAAAACATAAATTTGTGCATTCATATCATCTTCCAGATCTATAAATGAATAAAATGCAACCATCTACATGAAATTCTCAAAATAAAACCTTTATTTTCTAATTTTATAGTTAATTACTCATGACAACTTCAAAATTCCTAACCTTCTCATATTATGTTATAAAACATAGTATAAAAGTTTTCTTAAAAACATACCAAGGAATTCCATCATGTAAGGATGGTTGAATGATCACCTTCCACCACTCCAAACACAAACCATAAACCAAAATCATAACAACCTGCACCATCATTGCTTCAAGAGTTCCCAAAAACATGAATATATCCTTGTCTTTATCAAGCTACTACTCTCCCTCCAATGAACTCTGGTCACCACGAAAAACTAGACAAAATGTAGAAGAACCCAAAAACACCACTCAACTACACCACTCCTCTAGGAGTCTTGGCGGGGTCAATAACTCGACTAGACTCCATTGGAACCACTGAGACATTTCTAGGAAATATACATTAAACAATATAAACACAATAAATTTAAACCAAAATCTACTCCAAACCCATCTATAATGGACATTCCAATACAAAACACTATCTCACAAACTAAACATCACAAATTAATTCCAAAATCCTATTTCATAACCATCAATCATATTCAACATTTGAAAATTCCTTCTTGTTGGTGCACATTCTAAACACCAGATCCCACTTTTGAAAACTAAAACACCCAAAAAGTCCCAATTTGTGTATAATATAAAACTCCATATACAATTTCCCTTTTGAAAAAAAATTAAAAAAGAATTTGAATATTCATGCACAACATCCAATGAAAAATGTACACAAAACAGACATCAGACACCAATGATATAAAGACCCAGAATTTCTATGTAATTTTTTTATTAAATGGAAATTTTACGATTGCACAAAAATTGACGGCATGTGATTCCGAGGCCCAAAGTGCCCGAAATCAATTTTTGAAGTATTGTTCGGGTGTGTTCAGTAGACGTGCGAGCAGTTTTTTCTAACTTTAGAACCAGTGCTCAGATTTCAAATCTGAGGGCACCATTGAACTCGCTGTGCCGATTTTTCCTTAATAAGACTTTCACCTAGACTGTAGTTGGTCGAGGGTGGAAGATAGTTTTTGGGTTTTTCGTGGGAATAATACCCATAAAGTCATTCATAGGCTAGCCTACAACCATTTATTAATATAAAAGAAAAGTTCAGGGACAAGAACATAGGCTCAAAATACAATAGCTAGGAATCATAAGATATGTACCCATCACCACCTCTATGGTAGAATGCTTCCTCCGAAGTGGATGAATCCCATTCCGGGATCTCATAATGTTTTAGGACTTTGGAATACTTCCTCCTGAGATTTAATCGCTCTAAGGAAATCAACTCATTAGTAGATAGCATACTCTTATTCAATGCTTCCCCGCCTTCCTTTCTGACAGATGACCATGTAGAGATTGGCTTTGGCAAAAAAGAGTAATCTTTCCTTGGCCTTCGTCTCATTGTGGCGGTCATCTTCTACAGATTCTCAGACATTTTCACCTTCCCTCCTTGGACAATGCTATTATAAGAGGGAATAACCATGCCACCATTTTCCTTATCACTCTTGGAAATATCCCCTCACTTTCCAGGGATAACCACCTCTTGATAATACACTGACCGTGTATTAGCATCGATCATTGATAAGCATTGCGGGTTCTCCACCATTTCATGATTTTCACGACGCACAATCTTCATTTCTTCATTTCCAACATCATCCTCCTAGGACCCAACCTGCACATTGCCACCATTATTCACTGAACAATATACATCGACATCCTCATGTTCCAGAATCTGAAAATGGTTACCCAACTAAACTGTAGTCAGAATCACTCCATCATCATCAGCCCGACCACATCTCCAATCAATACCTACTTCCAAGAACCCCATATTCGGACCATCAAGCATTGTAGGGGAGGACTGCAGCCCCACAGCCCTGTTATTGCTAGCCAGCTCACCCCCGAAATTAGAAACATGGTTATCAGCCTGCATCACTACAACCCCCACTTGCATGTCACTCCTCATCCGATTAAGGACTTCAGCAACCATTGGATTTGGATCCTTCACATACACCCCATCAGCAGCAACTGGTTCCACAAAAACAGAATTCAACCTCTCCTCCATGAGGTTTCCAACCTTGTTACTCGACTGTAACAAGGACCTAAACTCATCATCCGAGCCTCCAGCATTCCTCTACCTTCAGGACCTACACCCGGACATAGTGTGTCTCGACCCATACTCCCCTATACTGGACCAAATCAACCCCCTTCCTCACACTGAGATCACTTGACTACTCCAAGACCCGCCTCAACCCACTAAGAGCTACAGCCACCTTCTAGCTATCCTGATGCTCTGCATCATTCTTCAGCGAACCAACAACATCAAGTACCTCATCATCCATCAATAATTGATCCCTTCCACGACCTACAACATCAGACGCCATCTGCCCCAGACTAAGCACCACACAAGACTCAGGAGCTTTCCCAACATGGTTATTCTCCTTCCTTGCCACTATCCATGTTCCTTGACGATGAACCCCCTTCATGTGATATGAAGGCCCCTTCCAGCAATCCTCCAAAGTGTGTCCAAATCTATGGCATGAAGAGTATAAATTTGACCAATTTTCATAAACTATCCGCTTCTTACTCCTACACTCCTCCTCGATCGTGATCCGAACATTGTCAAAAGGCATACGAGATGCATCCATTTACAAACAAACATGTGGGTTCACCGGGTGACAAACCACCGTAGTATGGCTATCCAAACACAAAAACCTCCCAATGAGATTTCCTAGAAGACTCTTGACCCCCCACCTATAATGGTGTCCACCCTTCCTATCTTTTAATTTTTCCAACCTCATGAATTAATTAAGTGGATCCGACTTAATTAATTCACCCAATTTGAATTTTAAACCCATTAAACTAAATAACAGATAATCTATTATTTAGAAGGTCCATCAATTCTTTTGTTGGAATATTTTTGGCAAAGGAGGATTAGATATCTTGGGAGAATACTCTCCAACGAAGAACTATTTTCTCAACGAATAACACATTCTTCCAACAATGAATTCCATCCAGGAGCATCTTCGACTTCTTGCTCAGAAGCACCTTGAATAAGAAACAGACATGGGACATCTTCGACGAACGACCATCCCTCCTCCTCATCATTAACAAACCGATGCATAAGCTCGGGATTGGATGTGTGTGGTGGACGCAACGAATGATGACAACTCCTTATTCTTCCCCGTTACTCCGTCAACGAACAACGAACAAAGGTAGGGATTTTATTTAAGTATGATATTATTCCCTTGTTTCTTTCCCTCCAAAAC
The DNA here is from genome assembly GCA_963277665.1 of Viscum album. Classification (NCBI taxonomy): domain Eukaryota; kingdom Viridiplantae; phylum Streptophyta; class Magnoliopsida; order Santalales; family Viscaceae; genus Viscum; species Viscum album. Next base: position 260,451,533 of record OY728121.1, on the reverse strand, counting down.
AAATACGCGGACCAACATATTATCTAGTTAGTCCGCATAAGATTTTCCATGAGGGTTAGGAATATATTGTTAATGAGGGATTATGGGAATTTATGCTTTTAATATATCCTCCATGCTCGTTCATTGGTTATGTTATTGATGACCCATTTTCTACCACCCTAAACGCAGAGGGTTTGGGACAAATTAACATTGCCCAACTCCCCCCCCCCTCCATCGTTCTTCTTTGTGATTTTATTTGTCATGGAGATGAGGGGAAAAAGGTGTTGAAGGAAACCTGCGCCTACCTAGTGACGCATCGGTGCCCCGGGCCAAACTACGCCACCATCTGGCTCCTGAGTCGCCCCAACCATGCTTCCCACTAGCCAAAACGGCCCGAGCTGTGCTGGACCTCGGACGCGCCATGCTCTGGTTGCACTGCGCCCTGGATCTCGGCTGTCGTGCCTCCCGCGCCTCCCACAACCCTCACATCTCCCTCCCGGTCCCTGGACGAGCTGGCCTCTGCATGCCCCATTGCACCCAGCGACTGTACCATCCCTGCACCCTACGCGTCCCGCATGCCCCATGTGCCACGCGGCTCCATTGTCCACATTCCCGGAAATGCCCCGGTCGAGCCGGCCATCCGGCCTCGGCTGTGCCGCCCATACCCCGGGCTGAGCTGCCCTGATCAGGCCCCTCGCATCCCCCTCCGGGCCGAGTAGCACCCTCAAGGTGCCGTCTGGGCCAAACTGCCCACGCGTCGACCAACGGCAGGTTCGTGTCCTTGTGACCAGTCCACGCTCTCGCGGCCGGATGGGCTCGACCCAGCGGGCCGGGCTGGAACAAATGGGCTGGCTCACATAATGTGCAGGGCCAGACCCAACAGGTCAGTCTGGGTTGACTCAAACCGGGTCAGCCCAGACTGGGTCGGGCTGGGTCGGGCCGACCGAGTCGGACATGACCCAGGCCTACTACGACCCATTACATTCCATGGCCATATCATTGGCACAATATGTATTTTTGACGAACCACCAACTGTGCTGGTAATCTTGGAGCATGAAGGTCCCTTTGGGTATACCCCACAAGAGTTTGAGGTATAGTTGAGATATGGTCAGTTTGGATCGTGCATGAATCCAACCGGGCCCCATGACTTAAAGTCCAATAACTCGCAGACCGAATGTCTGATTGATGCGTCGTCTATTGCGTTGAGACCCCTATTACATTGATGACCTTTTAGATACATAATCTTGGGACTTCGTGATAGTTGGAGTATCGACCAGTAGATCATGGAGAAGATCCATCCGGAGGCGAGCATTTGTGTGGGAACCTAGTTGCATGCTGAGACCTAATTACTATTTACCATTTGACTCATAGTGACTCATCTAGCCCCATGGGGAGAACCTGGTTGTGGCGGTAGAACCACAATGGATGAGCGCACTTAATGATGTAGTAGACCCAAGGTACTCAATAGGAGGAGTACCTCTGCAGGCTTTGAGGGGGAGTGCCTGGGTGTGGCGGCAGAACCATGGTGGGTAGCGCCTCTGTGTGATGAAGAAGACCTACGATACCCGACAGGAGGAGTACCTCATGAGTCCAAGGTTAGTGGGAAGCACTTCTGTGTGATGCGGCAGGCCCATTATACTCGATAGAGGAGGAGTTCTCCAGTAGCCAATGGTTCGAAATGGTTTACCCCTAGAATAAATCATAGTTTGATCTGAGTCAGTTACTTTTCTTTTTTCCTCATGATTTATGTGGATTACTTGATAACATAGGTATATATATGGGCATATACCTAAGTGGGGTTATCTGTTATTTTCATATCTTGTGGCTTATCCTTGTTAGATTTTGTGAGACCTTGAGGATCTCGAGGTCCATACTGTGTATCGTTATACTCACCCGTGCATGGGTTATTAACGCACCTCATTGTGTTAGATATAGAAGATGGACAACACTGACCTAGGTTCAGAGTTCAAGGACTAGATAGTACCCGAAGGTGGACCTTACGGTGTGTTGGTACACTGAGTAGATGGACAGGTGTGGAGTGCTGAGGAGGTGATATGTACCTTCCCTTCAGGTAGGAACCTTGAAGGATAACCTAGTGGTTGTTTTTCCAATTTCCTCAGTTGTAATTGTACTTTTAGTTTCTTTTAATTTCCAATTAGTCTTGTATTCTATCCCCTTTTAACTTACTGTACTCACTTTTTGGTTATTCAGTTTACTCATGATCGTATCTGCTGTGTGTTTTTACAGGTTATAAATGGAATAACTTCCGAGTTTTAGTGAATTACACCTTTGGTACTAGTCTCCCACCCCTGTCTTGTGGATGTCGGGCTTGGGGTAGTCACGGCATGGGCCCAGGGGGACGAGTTGTGACAAATTGGTATCAAAAAAGTTGGTTTTACCGTAGAAAATATCACTATGATATTTCGTTTCTATTAATCAATAGTGTTAAGTGTAGTGATTGTGGTTTTTAGTATCGGGAGTCCAGTGTTGGTGTGGCAATAGACGTATCCATACACCAGGACCCTGACTTTGGATATCCGACTCATTGCACGAAAACACTGATAGCGTTTGTGTTTTCAAAATTTTCTTTATGTCAGCTCAACCAGGTCCGCTCACCAGGTATAGTCTTCTAAATGTGTCACATTTGATTTTTTTCAGGATGCCTCCCTGTGGACAACCAGCTAGAGTCCCGAGAGTTGTACGCATAGATAGCCCAACAAGCGACAAGGCCTCGGTGCAGAGGACTCTTCCGAAAGAGTCACCGATGGTACCACTCAACATTGGACCACCGATGCCACCATCCCCAGAAGTAGACAATTCACACTTCTTGGGAGCATTGCACGAGTTACAATGCCAGAGGCCACCTTGGTTCGAGGGAGAGACTGACCTACAAGTGGCTGAGGATTGGCTAGAGGCTGTGGTGAGAGTTTTCCGACTGGTAGGGACACTAGTCGGCCTCATTTTGATTCTTGTTGCCAGCCTTCTATAAGCAGCAGTGGGAAGATGGTGGAGCTTGATGCCCCAGGTTCAAGATGTTATGAAACTTATTTGGGTAGCCTAAGAGAGCATGTTTCTTGCATTGTTTTTCCCAGTGAATCTTCATGCAGTGCGAATACAGGAGCTACTTCATCTGCAGCAGGGCACCATGATCGTGGCTCCATACTCATCAAGGTTCACAGATCCCTCACGCTACACCACCGATATGGTAAGAGACCCATTCTTCATGGCCTGAACCTTCGATCAGAGACTCAGGTGGTATATTAGAGCTTCATTGATCTCACTCAACATCCCGATGTAGGAAGGGGTGTTAGAGAGAGCCCTCCTTGTGTAGTGTTTCCTTTCTGAGAAGTCTCTAGAAGTAAGATCTACCACCAGTCGACACATTGCTGAATCTTCTGTAGCATGCAGCAGGCAGATGTCGCAGAGGTCCAACATGACCTGAATTATAGGTGGATGACTGCATGACTGTGGATCATTTGTGTAGTGCACTCGGAGCAGAAACATACCTACTCGGAGCGGGCATTGTTTCTCATACGGTGGGTAGAGAGACATGGCTCGTGACATTATGACCCACCGTTCGGATGATCAGTAGATGGTCAAAGGACCACATAGGATGAGACAAAGATTCGATCAAGGTGGTCCGTAGGGAGTAGAAAGATGTGGCAGAGGAGCTGGTCATGCACCTGGTGGGGGACGGAGATTCGAGACACTACCACCACCACCACCAGGAGTTGCACCCCGACCGTAGGGAGTAGATGAACATGGGAGAATTTAGCTCTATCCATATGAGGCCTAAGATCATGTCGCTTCGGAGATGATCTGAGGTACCATATTTTTATATTCCACCATAGCTGCAGTTCTTATAGACACAGGTGACAATCACTATTTCATTGCCACTACCCTCATTTAGAGATCAAAGATTCTGATGAAGTCGTTGGCTCGATCCTTACGGCTAGAGACTCCTACAGAAGTAGAATCGACGATTACACACTGGTTTCGGAAGTGTGAGATTACTATAGGAGGAAAGATCTTCGACTGGGATCTCCTAATAGAGGCATTGAGTCCTTACGACCACATGTTGGGTATGGACTGGTTACCTAAAGTCCATGCTCAGATTGACTATATTTGGGGAAAATTGCAGTGTTTCAACATGAATGGGACCAGGTTTACCTTTACCAGTGAGAAGGGAGCCCTTGCAGCATAGGATGTACTTTCTCAGAGGAGAGTGCAGCCGATCACTCATTATTTGGCTAGCCATACCTTCAGAGCTGTTGATGTGGAGAATCCGAGCTATCCTGTAGTGGTGGACCAGTACATGGATGTCTTGACCGATGAAGTTGTAGGTATACCCCCTCACAGAGTGGTAAACATTTACATTGACTTATACCCCAGGATGGCACCAATATCTACTTCAGCTAATCGGATGGCTCCTGTGGAGATTCGTGAGCTGTGGGTACAGTTAGAGGACTTTCCGGAGAATAGATTCATCTGGCCCATTTTTTCTCCCTAGGCAGCCCTGATTCTATTCTCCATGAAGGAATATGGGAGCTTGAGGCTTTGTATTGACTATCAGTGCCTGAACAAGGTGACCGTGTAGAATAAGTTCACACTCATGAGGACTGACGAACTCGTTGATTAGTTGAAGGGATCACAATGGTTCGCAAAGGTAGACCTCTGATCAGGCTATCACCAGCTCAGAGTTCGAGATGAGGATGTTCAGAAGGAGGCTTTTAGATGTCGATATGGCCACTACATGTTCTTGGATCGGCATAACCAATGAACCAGACGTGTTCATGGGACTCATGAATAGCGTCTTTCTTCCATACCTCGATCGCTTTATCGTAGTCTTCATCGACGACATTCGGATCTACTTGACTACTGAGGAAGAGCATGACTATCATTTGCAGGTAGTACTGGACACACTCTGAGAGCACCATCTTTATGGTAAGCTTTTGAATTTCCAGTTTTGGATCCGAGAGGTTCACTTTCTATGACATTTCATCTTGGAGGCTGGAGGTGCTGTAGATCCACCGAAGATTCAGGCGATACTTTCTTGGGAGCCACCCAGGATTGTGGCGGAGGTATGACATTTCCTAGGATAGGTGGGATTCTACTGGAGGATTGTACCAGACTTCTCCAGAGTAGCAGCACCGTTATCAGCCTTGACGAAGAAGGGGAAACCCTTTCTGTGTTCAGAAAGATTCCAGCATAGCATTCAGGAGATGAGGTAGAGGCTGATTAGTTCTCCCATTTTGAGGCTTCCAGAGGAAGGCGTGGAGGAAGTAGACTACTGCGATGCATAAAGGATTGGAATCATATGTGTCCGAATGTAGAAGCGATCAGAGATCACTTATGTTTCTTGGAAGCTAAGACAACATGAGCAGAACTATGCAACCCATGACATAGAGTTAGTAGCAGTTGTATTCGCCTTGAATATGTGGTGACACTATCTAACAGGCGTGAGTTTTACTATGTACTCTGATCACAAGAGACTCATGTATATTTCCATTAAAAAGGACATGAACCAGAGACAACGACGTTGGATTGAATTCCTCCAGGACAATGACTTCGAGATAGTCTATACTCTTGGGAAGGGGAACGTTGTTCCAGATGCACTCAGTAGGAGATCTGGTATACAGATGCTAGGTGAGGTGACAAAGCAGCTGGCTGCTTCACAGATATCCCTTATTGATAGAGATAGAGTGGCCTTCCTTTAGACTCTTACAGTCACTCCCTCCACTTCATCAGCGTGTTAGGGAGGCACAACATGGGGACGCTGGCTGTGAGACACGATGTGCTCAGATATCCACAGGGCATGTACCTAATGGATTTCCGGATGGTGCGGAGCACATTATCCTCTTCAAAGGATGTACCATGGTACCAGTGTCACTTCAGGAGGATGTGTTGAGGTATTTCATCACATCCCCTATAGTGTTAAATCCTGGAGTGGTGAAGATGTACCAGGACCTATAACGATAGTACTGATGTCCGGTAATAAAGAAGGTAGTTGCAGAGTTTGTCTCTCGGTGCCTCACTTGTCAGCAAGTGATGGCATAGAATTAGGAACCAGCAGGTTTGGTTCATCCTTTTAGAGGTTCTAGAGTGTATGTGGGATGGGATATCCATGGTCTTCATGATATGACTTCCATGTTCATCCATGGGACATGAATCAATTTTGGTGATTGTCGACCGACTCACCAAGTCGGCCCACTTCCTTGCGATCAGAGAGAAGGGTTCAGTAGAGAGAATGGGACACCTCTATGTCCAGGAGATTGTGCGGTTGCATGGAGTACCTTTAACTATTGTCTCCAGTCATGATGCACGTTTTACTTCCTAGCTATGGAAGTGGTTGCTTGAATCTTTCGGGACGTAGCTTCGTTTGAGCACCACCTTTTATCCTCAGACGGATGGCTAGACCGAATGCACCATTCCGACCCTCGAGGAAATGCTACGTGCTTGTTTCCTCTTCATCAGTCGCAACTGGGATGATCACTTAACATTGGTGTAGTTTTCATACAAAAACTTTTATCACTCCACCATTAGTATGGAACCTTTTGAGGCATTGAACAGGTGACATTGCAGATCACCTTTGTGCTGGATAGACCTGTGGGAGTCAGCACTAGTGGGACCAAAGATAGTATAGGCTACCAAAACGAAGGTGCAGAATATCCAAGAGTGGATGAAGGCTGAATAGAGCAGGAAGAAGTCATATGCCAACAGGATATGGAGACCTCTAGAGTTCGAGTATGGTGACCACATCTTTCTTCAGGTCTCACATCGATGAGGTTTTCGGATACTTGGCCGATGCAGAATGTTATCTCCGAGATTCTTCAGACCTTCTTAGGTCCTCAGCAGAGTTGGAGAGGTGGATTACCGCTTATCTCTTCAACCTCAGTCGCACCAGGTGCACGATGTCTTCCATGTATCCCAGCTGAAGAGATACGTGCATGACCATTCTCACATCATCGACCATGGCGAGTTGGATGTCGACGATGGGGAGACTTTTACAGAGGTTCCAGTAGAGATTCAGGATCGACATGAGTGGGTCCTTCATGGATGGTTGATAAATATGGTGCACCTTTTTTGGCAGCCCAAGAAGCTCAAAGAGAGCACATGGGAGCGGGAGGCTCAGATGTGTGCTCAGTACCTCCATTTGTTCCCTTAGTTATGAGTTTTAGCTTACGGGGACGTAAAGCCATGAGGTGGGGAGAATGTAAAGACATAGTATTTCCATGTGTATTTTATTGTATTAAATGGGAATTTTATGAGTCCGAAAAAATTGACGACGGATGATTCTGAGGCCCATCATGCCCGAAATCAATTTTTGAAGTTTTGATCGGGTTCGTTCAGTAAACGTACGAGTGGGTTTTTATAACTTTTGAACCGATGCTCGGAATTGAAATCTGAGGGCACCATTGAACTCATAATTCATGTTTTCTATTAAGATGACTTTCACCTCGACGATATTTGGTTGAGGGTGGAAGATAGTTTTTGGGTTTTTCATGGGAATAATAAAATAAAATAAATTAATGTTTTATTTTATATTATCTGTTATAACCACCCAAGTGGAAGTTGGTGGTGGGGACCACCACACCTTAACCTCGCATGAGAGGTTATGGTGGTGGGGCCCACCCACACATAACCTCCCATGTGAGGTTATGATGTGGGGATCAACTGGGAGTAACCCCCCTAATAACGGTGGGAGAGGAAAACCTCTCAACTCCCCAAATTAATAAGGGAGAGTCTCTTGACCCCCCCCCCCCCTCTTTTAATGGTGTCAACCCTTCCTCTCTGTTAATTGTGACAACATCATGAATCAATTAAGTGGGGCCAAAATAATTAATTCATCCTATTTGAATTTTAAACCCATCAAATTAAATAATATATAATCAATTATATAGAGGGTTCATCTATTCTTCTGTAGGAAAAAGGTTGGAAAAGGAGGATTAGAGGTCTTGGGAGAAAAATTCCCAACGAAGAACTAGTTTCTCCAACGAAGAACAAAGAATGTGTTCTTCCAATGAAGAATTCCGACAAAGATAATCTTTGAATTCTTCCTCAGAAGATCCTTGTTGATGGAACTGATGTGGGACGTCTTCGATGACCAACACTCCCTCCTCATTGTTGTCAACAAACTGACGCATGATCTCAGGATTGGAAGTGTGCGGCGTACGTGACGAATGATGACAACTCCGTCTTCTTCCCCGCGACTCCGTCAACGAACAAAGAACAAAGGTAGTGATTTTTTTTAAGTATGATATTATTCCCTTGTTTCATTCCTTCCAAAACAAAGAACACAGACCAACTTATTATCATGTTGATTAGCAGATGTTTTTTCTAGCGGGTTGGGAATATATTGTTAACGAGGGATTGCAGGAATTGAAGTTTTTAAGATATCTTCCATGCTCATTCTTTTTTTATGTCCTTGATGAACCATTTGCTAAAACCCCAAATACAGAGGCTATGGGAGAAAATAACATGGCCCGACCCCCTCTGCCATTCTTCTTTGTGATGTGCTTCGGCACGGTGACGAGTCGACGAAGGCAATGATGGTAACCTGCGCTGCCCCCTCGATGCTCCGGCACCCTATGAAAAACCGCATCGCCCTCCGGCTCCTAAGCTTCCCCACCCGTGATGCCCGCAGACCGCACCACCCCCACCCCCCCCCCCCCCACTGAAAAATCGACCCGAGCCACACCGCGCCCTGGCCGAGCCGTGCTCCGGCCGCACTGTGCCCCGGCTCTCAACCACCGCGCCTCCTGTGCCCCTCACGAAGCCCTCCCAAGGCCTGGCTGAGCAGGCCTGCATGTGCCCCGCGACACCTTGAGGCCTGGCCATCTGTGCACACGATGCACCCCACGCGTCATGCGTGCCCGTGCCGCCACTGGCCATACGGGCCTGCCTGCCTCTGTGCGCCCCGCGCACCCCAAGACATTGTCATTTGCGTGCCCCTCGTTGCCCTGGCTGAGCTGACCTTCCTGACCTTGCCACACCTCCACTTCCCCGGACCGAGACTCCCCGAGTCAGCCCCTCGCGGTGCCCTCTGGGCAGAGCCGCCCCCTCACGATGCCCTCCGGGCCGAGCCGTGCCCTCATGGTGCACTTCGGGCCGAACGGCCCTCGCGTCGACTCGTGCCCGGTCCGCACCCTCACGACTGGTCCGTTCTATCACAGACCTCCATGACCACTCAAGGCCTACTGGACTGAACCTAATGGGATTTCCCACCTAACAGGTCAGGTCGGCCTGACTGGGTCAGACCGGACCGGGTCCTACTACGACCTTTTACATTCTTTGGCCATATCATTGGCACCATACATCTGTTTGATGAAGCGTCAGTGCTGCGGGTATTGTTGGATCATGAAGGTCACTTTGGGTATACCCCAGAAGTGTTTGGGGTATAGTTGAGATATGGTCAGGTTGGATCATTCAAGATTACAATCGGGCCCTCGGGACTAAAAAGGCTAATAACTCGTAGATCGGGCATCTGATTGACGCATCGTCAGGGGCGTTGAGACCCATATGACGTGGCAGACCTTTTAAATACTTCTTTGTGGGACTTCATGAATGTTTGAGTATCTACCAGCAACACATGGAGAAGATCCTTAGAGAGCCGAGAATTTGGGCGGGAACCTAGTAGTTGGTTGAGACTTGATGACTGCAGACTGTTTGACTCAGAGTGGCTCGACTGGCCCAGTCGGGAGTGCCTAGTTTTGGCGATAGACCAATAGTGGAGGAGAGCGCTTGGTGACAAGGTAGACCCATGGTACTCAATAGGTGGATTACCTCTGTAGAATATGAGGGGGAGTGCTAGTTGTGGCAGCAGACCCATGGTGGGAAGCACCTCTATGTGACACAATAGAACCACGGTACTCGAAAGGAGGAGTACCTCAGCAAACCAAGGTTAGTGGGAAGAACCTCTGTGTGATGCGGAAGTCCCACTCTACTCGATAGAGGATGAGTTATCCAGCATCGAAGGGTTATAAATTTTTTATCCCTAGAATAAATCATGTTTTGAGCTGAGTCAGTAACTTTTGTGTTTTCCTCACGATTAAGATGGATTACTTGATAACTAAGGTATATGTGTCGGAATATAACTATGTGGGGTTATATGTTGTTTTCATACCTTGTGGATTATTCTTGTTTGATATTGTGAGACCTTATGGGACCCAGGGTCCCTACTGAGTATAGTTATACTCACCCCTGCATGGGCTATGCCCGCATCTCGTTAGGTTAGATACAGACAACGGACAACACTGACTGAGGCTGAGAGTACCCAGACTGGATGGTACCCAGAGGTTGACCTTATGGTGTGTTCTTACACGGAGGAGACAGACAGATGTTGAGTTCTGAGGAGGAAATCTGTACCTACACTTCATGTATGAATCTCGGAGGATGAACCAGTGGCTGTTTTTCCTATTTCCTCAGTTTTACTTGTACTTTCAGTTTCTTTTACTTTCCAGTGGGATTTTATTCTGGCCCATTTTTACTTACTATACTCATTTTTGGCTGTTCAGTTTAATATTGCTCATATATGATGTGCGTGTTTAAAGGTTATAAAGGAAATGTTATCCCAGATTTAGGGAATTATGTCTTTGATGTTAGTCGCCAGCCCCTGGCCTGTGGAAAGCATGCTTGGGGTAGTCACGGAACGGGCCCCGGGGAAGGGTCATGACAAATGATATGTGACTAATGTTGATACAAAATCATGTCATATGTTTTGGTGGAAAATTCCCTAATAAAAAAACAATCAATTAGAATACCAAGAGACATTCATCCATCCTTGTATGGGTTTCCAATCTAGGTAAGACCATTTTATATCATTTTTACACATCTATTTTCAATCCCCTTATTCAAAAAATGAAGAAAATTAATGAAACCCTCTACTTCCCACAGAAACTCCAGGATCAGAATAGTCAAGGGTTCATTATATTCTTTATAGAACTACCTTTATAGTTCCATAATTATTAATATATAGTCTTTATGATGCCCCAAATTAAAAAAGGGTTTCTCTAATTCAATCTCTTTATGAACCAGAACTAGATACCATTTGATCTAACATCTATCTAGGTACGTGAAATGTCTTGATAGGCATTCAAGATCCCCCAGGGCTGGATAAAATCACAAGAATCAATGTAATCAAAATAAGAATGATTTATCTCAAAAAAACCTATATCAAATACATAAATTAGATCACTTATCATTAACTCATAATAAATGAACATCCAAAATTAACAAACTGCTCCAAATACAACTCCGAATGAATAAAAAATTAAACTTAAAATGTAATCTAATAGAAAGATAAAGATAACTCATTATCCATGTGACCACTTAGTCACCACGAACCACAAGAAATAATTTATTTAATAAAAATACTGAACTAAGAACCTAAATGTATAAAAATATTTATTCTATTAATACTGAGTGGAAAAAGGATGGTGTGAGCATACAATTTCATAGTAGGAAATCACTACAAAATCCATGCATTTCCTTTCAAAAATTATTCTTCAAAAACTTGTTTTAAAATAAATATAAAAAATATATTTCTACCATTTAAATATCCAATAACTATTTTACATCTTTAAAATAACACATTGGGATTCTCTTTTTATTATGGTTTCTCATTTAAAAAGATCATTTTCAAAAAACATCCATGCAAGAAGACAAATAAGAATATAGAGTGGATATGATATGAATAAGTTGAATATTGAAGAGTCATATAGGGAATACCAAAAATTAAGAAACCTTATAAAACATGAGTAAATAAAACATAAATATTGATAATCATGGTTGCTTCCTAATTATATCAAGAATTATTCCCCATAAATTCTTTGTTTGGAATCGCCTTCTAGAGTTTGGCATAACTCTATAGTCAATAAAAAACTAGCAACTCTAAAATGTCCAATGTAGTGGAATGTCCCACCTAGCCTCTTAGCAATCCAGTTGGTACTAACCCATCTAATAGAGGTCGATAAGAAACTATCACACGACCCTCTAGAAGATGCCAAGGGATACCATTATAAGAATATATGCTTAATGTGGAGGTTCTCACACAAATGGCTAGAACCAAATTCCACAACCATAATGCATGCCTAGCACAGACACTAACACCACCTATGTGTTGACTATATCCTCAAGGGTTTCACCATAGAGGTTCCCATCCCAAAATAATTCATAAATATGTTCCATCAAATCATTCCCACCAATTTAATTCCCAAAATACTTTCCAAAATACCTCATAGTACAATTGTGTCCATAACATCCACAAATATATCATTGTTTCCTAAACCATTTAAAAAATCAAGTTGAAATCATACATCCACTTCAAAGGTACCCAATCGGACTTTTACAATTTTGAAATAAAAGCACACTTAGGTATTCCAAATGGGAAAAACATTAGAATATGTTATTTGGAACCACAATTGAAATAATTTGAAGACCATGTAATAATCCTGGAATAAAAATGGTTTTGAAAAAACAACATTGTGAAAGAAGAGGGCCAAGGTAGTGGATAAATGGAGGGAGGAGAAGTGTTTAATAATCAAGAGACTAGTGTGAACAAAATTGTGGAGAAACCATCATCATGTGTGTGACCATACAATGGAACACATAATATTAATTTAATTTCAACTAATAACAATTAAAGAAATGGATGGAACTATTTTAACTTCCAAACACATGACTATCAAACCACAAAGCTGCACCCAAACCACCCACTAAACCCAATTTACAATTAATACCATTTTCCCCATATATAACCAATGCCACACTCTACCAATAGTTCTTAATTTTATTCTATGAATCTAATTAAAATTTTATCAAACACCTTTAATATACACATGTAGGCTCAACTAAGGGCCATTGATTGAAAAAATCATTTTCACAAAATTGAAAACAAAGAAACATGAATTAAATTCACACAAACACATCTCAAGATTTAATAACACATTCAAAAATGAATTTGGAATGATCATGCATTCAAAGGCATGGTTTTTATGGGAAATGGACCGAAACATCCACATCAATGATATGTACACACCATTAAACTCCATAAACTGGATGAATAAGGTTAAATGAACAAAACTCCACACCCTAGTATAAACAAAATTGAACCAAATAACAAAACTAGATTTTATGTTTAGGCCAAAAGATAACCAATGAAAGAAAAATCATGAATCTAATGGGAATAATATTAAGAGGTGAATATAGACTATAAACAACAAGATCATTTATTAGATCACAAGTAGAATCACCAAAAGAGGTAGAGGGACCATGGGGGTGAATCTTGGGATCCCCTTCATGATATAAAAACAAACTAAGGTGGGATAAATACTGAATGGGATTTTAAAATAACTAGTGAATTTTTTTTATAATCTAATAAATACTATGCCAGTTTCATAGTTTGGCCACACATTTTTTCAAACTGTATATCAATTGTGAATACCTTTATGGAGAAGAGTGACTCCCACACGGATTGGAAACACATTCTGTTAAACAATGTCAATATCATTTGATTTTTCTCTATAAAATAAAAATACACCCCCACACACTTTATAAATGTTTTCTCTAAACTGTGTACAAGCCAGACACATTGTCCCATACACCAAAGCAAGTGTCATTGTTACTCCATGGACTCCCACTATTTGGCCCAAACCATGTGTATGACATTCCTAAAAAACTCTTCTAGAAAAAATAATACTAAAAAGAACATATTCCAAAATAGGCCACATGGTTTACTATCAAACTATGCACACTAACCATGAAATGAATGAAAACACTCCTGAAACCATGAAAACATTAAAATTCTTGTTGATAACACAACATAAAGCATAAATAAATATACAAAACTGATAAAATAAAAGGAAAAAAATTTTATGGGATTGACATGTTCAATAATGATGAATGTACTTTTTCTTGAATAAAAATTTTATTATATGAGTTTTTTGTTTCAAAATCACTTTTTTTGGGGTTTTATTAAAAAATAACCACTCTAATGATTACCCAACATTAATTTACATCAAAATTATTAGTTGTCCTGCAATAAACCCCTCCCCAAAAATATTACCCCTCCTAGGCCGAAAATTGATAAGAGAGATATTGTCTATTGAGTCCAGCCTCAAGTAGGCCCCATGTTGGTGACTATCACCGAGGGTATAATAAACACATAGATGAAAGGAATTACCCTCTTAGGGAATACATGTAAAATAATGAGATAATGCAGACACCCAGCAACTCCATCTCAGACTGAAATATTAAATAAAACCATGTACATGTATGTAAAGCCATAAAAAATGCAACAAGAACTGAATAGAATAACTGCAAGTACCAAAATAAAATAAAATGGAGGTGACCACGAAGCCCAAATTGCTTCTTCAAACCCCCTAAGCTAGTATTATCCATACAAACCTCCAACCTCATCCACGTGATTTGAAAAAATTTATATAATGTTGGTTGAGTATAATAGTAAACTCAGAAGGATCCTCCCCAGATCTACTTGTGAAAATTTTAACAAATCATGGTAAAGAAAGGTGAAAAACAAGTGACACTATCTTTTCACCTAAAATGGTATACTAGGTTTCCAGCCATACCATGGTTACACTCACTAAGTATCAAAAACAAGAGTACATAATATAATAAATATTACCAAGGGTACCCCAATACCACTTCTCCATTGTTTTACTAATTTTCACCAACGTTGCACGTAATAAGAATATCTATCCAAAAATACTGGCCTGAAGTCACCTAGGCGAGGACCACACCATGCACTTCATGAAACACAAAGGATTTCCTAAAGGAACTTGGGAAAATAACAACACCATCCACATAATCATAAGTAAACAGGTAATTTTGGGAGCCACCACAACCCACATAACATGCATCATACATGTAGTATTGTAACTAATTCCATTACACCTCATATGTATGTGTAAAGATCCTATATCCATCACAACATATACATGTTATAACTATAGTATTCCATATGAAACAATATCTAAAATATGTGCATTCCAAATAACCACAATCCATTACATCCCTTAATATAGATATATAAGGAAAACTACCTCCAAGCAGACCAGCACAAGTAACATCCATGAGAAGAGAGCGGGTCTAACATGGGTATTATGCCACCCACCCTCCCATCGAGATATTGGGGAAAACACCCCCAGAGATCATAATCCCTCTAGTGTTAGTTCCCCTAACCAACGGGGTGGGGTAGCATATAGAAACACAAATTGTACAAGATATAATTTATCTCACGAAAACCCTATGGGAAAAACCATGTCTAGACACAACTGCTGCTAACATCTCTCAGACTCCCAGATGTCAGTACTATGTCTAGATATCAAATAAGCAAAAATTAATAAATAGATATATGAAATCATCTTAACCCTTTTAATCATTTTCACGTTATGTTAATTAACTCTTTAACCATTAATTTTCCATTCTCTCTGGGCATAACAAAACCCATTCCACAATTACTTCAAATTGAAACATTTGAATTGTATCCCATAAAGATCCAACACCATGGGTTAACATTATTTATTCAATAAATTTTTAATATAATTATAACTTATCTATATTCTTAGTAATTATAGAAATAATTATAATCTATAAAACACAAGGGTCTCATGATGGTGTGTAGTTCAACTACCCATTGAGTATTTTATTCCTATAACAATAGCATAGACTAATAATCCACGAGAATATAAACACGGAAAGCATGTGGCATACCAGGAATATATTTTCCTCTTTCTGAAGGAGTTTAATCAAGAATGTCTTCCCCATATAGTGAGTAAATTAATTAATTTAAAGAAACATCAGATTCCATTAAAACCACATTGATATCAATAGTTAAAATCATTTTCAACCTCTTCCCTCATCCCCAGTGTCCTCCCCAACACCCATATTCATAAAAAAATGCATCTCACTGCAATAAGAGTCATATTATTCCCAAAACACCAAGCCTACCTCCCCCAATATTCTACCATATATTTTCAGACTCATCCATAACAAGCTAACACCATAACAAAAGAAGTAGGTAACATACAACATACCAACTTGGTTCTTTTCCCTAAATAATTCATTCATCCTTTACACCCAATGACCAATAATAGCTCTAAATTATAAGGTTATTTTCCGTTACAATAAAGAAGGTAACTCCAAAAAATATAACAAATTATCTTTATAACACAACCAGTTCTTTATTCCAACATGAATTTAATGATTCAATTAAATATTCATTACTACATCCCATTGATTAACATCCATTAAAAACTACAACAACCTAATTCATCAACATGACTCTTTAAAAAGTAATCCAATTAATTATCAATTAATCCCAAATTTATGTTCTTTAATAGTTTTCATCAAAAAATATGCTAAACATGCAAACCATAGATATCACACAATTTAACAAATCAAGAGGCAATAACATCTCTAGGTAATTGATACGAATTCATTAATCTATTTTAAATATTCTTTATTTCAATTTCATTCTGATATTGTGGTATAAATCATTCTAAATCTAATAATTCATGTAAAGAGAATTTAGAATCCATGAAACCCATACATCATAAGGTTGTTGACATTCTTTACAGAAGGACATGCCAAAACCACATATAATGATCACCTCTCATGTAGAAAGTGCATCCCCCCCAAGGATGATGACATTAAGCAACACCCAAGAAAAATCCATTAGAATGAAGGAGATAAAATTCCATCATATGGAAATGAGAAATAAGAGTAAATAGATCGAAGAACACGTAATGAATAGAGGTATAACACAGCTTATCAATGATGGATCAACTCTTACTTGTTTCACCAAACAAGGTGGTCGACATGCAGTAGACAATTCCAAGGGAAACATGATCCATGGTCAATAATAGAAACACACATATCCTATGGGAGGAATAACTTTGGTTGTCCATTACTAGGGGAAAACATATAAGTAAAACAAGGTTTAGCCTTTGGAAAATCTAAATAAAGCATCAATTTTAGACACAATTGTGATTTTCCATTAATGGCGGATCTGGTCAAGCACACGCATTTTGAATGAGTAAAGGATCCAAGACCCTTAATAAAATTATATAGGATTAATAGGATTTTAATTGGACTTTAATCCCTTATAAAAATACTTTTAATGCATTTTATTTCAATGATAACTTCACAAGATTGAAATTTTATGAAGCTAGAAACACTGTCCATGAGTCTCTGCCACCATTGTAAAGAGTTGTTGTCAATGTTGGATGAGTCTCCAATTCCATTGGGACAAGCTAACAGAATTGTTAAACATGTTTCCCCTCCATTGGAATGATATTCTATCACCATTGGTTGAGTATCCACCACCTTTAGACATGATAATTCCACTATTGGATGAGTCACAGCCACTGTTGGATGAGCTACCATCACCGTTGGATGAGCCGCCATTCCATGACTGGCCATTCCGCGAGTTTCCATTATACGACTCGCTATTCCGCAATTATTTAACCCACAAGACTTTGCTGGATGTGTTACCATTTCAATTAGAATGAGCTACCATTACAATTGGAACGAGATACCATTACAATTGGAAAGTAATATCATTGTTGTTGGAGTGAGCTACTGTTTTTGTTGGAATGAGATTGTTTTTTCATTCAATCGAGCTACCATTCCCATTAGAATGCTCTACCATTTTGGAATCATGGTTCACAAAACTATAAATTTTTAAATGTGTTGGGAAATAGTTACACTGAAATCCTAGAAGACATCAGACACCAGATTTTCCCTAATAAATGGACTAGATATGTCAAGGAAATTGCATCAAATACCTCAAAAATCATTCACTTCCTTGAGAATCCCAAACCAACAAATAGAGGAAACATAAAAGTGGTCATTGGAACATCCACCATGTGAGATAGCTCTCAATGCTCTTGCCACCACATCATATCAACCACTACATCTTAGAAACAACATGAAAGCACGCTGCTACCGCAGCCATCTTCTAAACACCCTCTCTGGGGAGATACCACTAAGAACTGATCAAGGAACAACAAGAAACAAAATAAATCCATATCATAAAAAGAAGGTTTTATAAAAATCAAACGAAAAACATTACAATTGAAGAGATAAGCATAAAAAAACTCAAGATACTGAGCACATATCTGTGACTCATGCTACCAAGTACTCTCCTACATGCCATTATTCTGCTAGAAGAGAAGAACCAAGGGGATAACATTCCCACACAACAACTTATCTTGCGGTCCTGGGACTCTATAGGCTTCTCCTTGAAGGTTACATCATCGTAAACATCGTCCTCTCCCCAATTGATGGCATGAGATTAGTCATGACGATAATAACAGTGATGTGACACATGAAAAACATCATGAATCCAACTCATCTATGGGGTAATTCCTTCACGAAACTCCATGACATCGAATGAGCTAACACCAAGAAAAATCAAAAATAATAGTGAGAAAACGTACTCCCTTAACCAAAAAATCACTACACATGATGGGGAGTAACCTTAAAAAACATGTCATCCCAAATGTCAAACTCCAATGGTCTCCCCTGTGATCGGCATAAGACTTATGATAATCCTGTGATGCCTTTATTCTCTATAGAATCACTTATACTATCTATGGAATATTATATACTAGTTCTGGCCCGATAATTGCAGTCTGTCTGACCTGAGTACAGTACAATAGAAAATGGAATGGTCTACCATACAAGGTATCATAAGATTCCATACTAATGGTGGAGTGAAAAGTATAGTTGCAATCAAATTCACCCAAGGGAATGTGCCTCATCCATGGTCCTCTAAAATCTAGGACACAATGGTGAAACATGTCTTTAAGAGTCTAAATGTTCCACTATATATGAATTCTCATATGTGGATGAAAAGAAATGTTAATGTATATTAGAGAACCAACGACATGAGGGATTCCTCTCCACACCCTGGAGTTAAAATATTAATCTTGATATGAAATGATCATCCTCAGGACTATGTGGGACCTCACCACCTCCTCCAGATACTACCTCGACAAAATCTACTCTAATATTGACTTCCTAATCGCTATAAAAAGAGCTTATTACATCGAATGATCCATCACCACTCATATAGCGTGATAGCCTCCATTATGAAAGGTAAATTGGTAACAAATACCATTGATATTTCATAAATATTTTTCGAAGGATCATCTGATGGCAAGAGAATACCACCAGGAACATGGTACTCTGCCTTCACCTTTTGGAATACCAAGCATCGTGATACAAACATTGAACATGAACACATTAAAACAGGCCACCAAAACTGGCTCCTCAAATCTCAGTACATTTTTTTTAGGCCAGGATGTACAAGTATATGATTACTATTGAACATCATTAGAATCATCTCTCGCATCAATAAAGGAAAAAAAATCTGGCCCTTAAATAACACTTGGTGTTGTTCATACTCGGACCAACCATTAGATGTCTCACCAAAATCTACTCTGTCTCTCCTGACCTCCAACTCATGGTCCCTCAACTGGGTCTCTACTACTAGTTGCACCATATATTATTGCACCATCATCTTAAAAAGGAAACCTATTTCCCCAACCTCTCCCATATCTAGAATTAATAATGAAACCTTATCCATAACCCTCTAAGAATCACTTGATTCTTGCAATGCATCACTACATGACTTCTTACTCAGCACATCAGCTAAAAAATTCCCCTTTCTTTGTGTATATGAGATTTCAATGTCATAATCCTATAATGACTACATCCACCAATGATGTCACATATTCCATTCATAATGTGAGTAAACATTCCTCATGATCTTATGATTAGTGAAGACCACGAAATGCTCACCAATGTGAAAATGTATCCACAACTATTGGGAAAACACCACTATCGCCAACACGATATCATGTGTGGAATAGTTACTTTCCTGGGTTAATAATATTGATGACCCATAATAAATGCTCGATCTCTACTGCATCAGCACAGAACCTAACCCCAGACGCAAAGCATCACAGGAAATCTCACACTGAACTCCTACTACTTGCAGACAAAGAACAAGAGCACCAGCCAACATATACATCAGATACCCGAAAGATTCCAACACAGATTAGTATATATGAACCCCTAATCCTTCCAGGTCAACAGTGATAGAGGAGTCATGACCTGATATAAGTCAGCTACAAATCACCTATGATAGCCTACAAGTCTAAGCAAGCTTCGAACATATTCCATTGTCTTGAACTATGGGAAAAACAACCTTTAGTGACGTGTTATTTGCGACAGGATAATATCCCGTCGCAAATAGGCCAGTCCTGAGATTATTTGTGATGGGGGATTCATCCCGTCGCAAATACCTTGTTATTTGGGACGAGTTTTTGTGGCCCGTCGCAAAAGTAATGCATGGTTCGGTGCATATTGCTCTCCGAACATCGGGAAGCATATTTGCGATGGGAAGAATATTCTCGTCACAAATAGTTCGTCGCTCGGAGGTATTTGCGACAGGTCCCATCGCAAATACCTGATGGTTGTAAGTTGTTATATTAGGATGGGAAGGTTATTTGTGACGGGGAAATTCCCCTTCGCGAAATGGTACATCACTTGGATGTTATTTGCGATGGGTCTCGTCGCAAATACACGGCGGCGATAAATGGGTTTTTGCAATGGGATGATGCCCAGTCGCAAAACGCGTGTCAGCAGATACCTTTTGCGACGGGGCCCATCGCAAATACCCTTTTAGCCGCCGACAGCAATTAATGTGGTTAAAGGTATTTGCGACGGGCCCCGTCGTAAAAGGTATCTATTGCAACGGTTGTCCTGTTGCAAAAGGCCACGTCGTAACTAATCCAACCTATATATACCCCCATCTGTTTTTCAGATCCTCCTCTCAATTCTCACTTTCTCTCTCTCTCTCTCTCATCCCTATATTCACAGTGAGAATTTGTTTGAGTTAGTTTTTTTTCGTCGAAATTTTTTTGAAGCCGTCTACATCAATAGAAGATCGAGTTTAAATCTATTTATATTCTATTTAAATTATTATTTATTTTATTGTTTATGTTAATTTTTATTAGTTTTTATTAGTTTTAATTTAATTGGATATAAATTGTTATGTTAATAGTAGTTGTTTATAAAAATAAACTGAATGCATTAGTACTAATTTTTAATAAATATGAATAATTAACAATAATTAATAATAATTAGTAATAAATAGGAATAATTAGTAATTATTGGGTATAATTAAAATTAATTAGAAATAATTAGGAAGAAATATTTATAATTAGCAATAAATATGAATAATTATAACTAAATAGGTATAATTATAAATAAATTGACTATTTTTTAATAATTAGAAATTAATAGAAATTATTAGGAATAAATAGTAATAAATTTTAATAAATAGTAATAAATACAAATAATTAGTAATAAATAGGAATAATTAGTAATAAATAGGAATAAATAGTAATAAGTAGGAATTATTAAGAATTATTAGGAATAAATAGGAATAATTAGTAATAAATAGGAATAATTAGTAATATATAGTAATAAATAGTAATAAATTGGAATAAATGGTAATAAATAAGAATAAATAGTAATAAATAAGAATAATTAGTAATAAAAATGAATTATTAGTAATCCAATGGAATAATTAATAATAAATAGGAATAATTAATAATAAATAGGAATAATTACTAATAAATAGGAATAATTACTAATAAATAGAAATAATTACTAATAAATAGGAATAATTACAAATAGATAGGAATAAATAATATTATATACTAATAAATAGGAATAATTAGTAGTAAATAGGCATAAATACTAATAAATATAAATAATTAGTAATAAAGTGGAATAAATAGTAGTAAATAGGAATAAATACTAATAAATAGGAATAAATACTAAAAAATAGGAATAATTCGTAATAAATAAGAATAATTAGCAATAATTAGGAATAAATAGCAATAAATAAGAATAATTAGAAATAAATAGAAATAAATAGTAATAAATAGAAAAAATTAATAATAATTAATAATAATTAGTAATAAGTAGAAATAATTACTAATAATTAGGAATAATTAGTAATAATTAAGAATTATTAGGAATAATTAGGAAAAATTAGGAATAAGTAGGAATAATTAGGAATAATTAGGAATAATTAGGAATAATTAGAAATAATTAGGAATAATTAGGAATAAATGGGAATAAATATTTATAATTAACAATAAAAAGTAAAAATTAGAAATAATTATTAATAAATAGGAATAAATAATAACAAATTGGAATAAATAATATGAAATACAAATAAATAGGAATAAATATGAATAATTTGTAATATATAAGAATAAATATGAATAATTAGGAATAATTATTAATAATTATGAATAATTAGAAATAATTAATAATAAATATGAATAATTGTTAATAAATAAGAATATTTTTTAATAAATAAGAATAATTAGTAAAAAATTGAATAATTAGCAATAAATAAGAATAACTTCTAATAAATATGATAAATTAGTAATAGGAATAATTAGTAATAAATAGGAATAAATGGGAATAATTAGTAATAAATTTGATTAATTAATAATAAATAGGAATAATTAGAAATAAATAGGAATAATTAGTAATAAATAGGAATAATTAGTGATAAATACAAATAATTATTAATAAATAGGAATAATTAATATTGAATTGGAATAAATAATAATAAATACTAATAATAGGAATAAATACTGATAAATAGGAATAATTATTAATAAATAGGAATAATTAGTAATAAATAGAAATAATTAGCAATAAATAAGAATAATTAGCAATAAATATGAATAATTAGAAATAAATAGGAATGATTAGCAATAAATAGTAACAAATTTGAATAATTACGAATAAATTGGAATACTTAGTAATAAATAGATATATTTAGTAATAATTAGGGATGATTAAGAATAATTAAGAATAATTAGGAATAATTAGGAATAATTAGGAATAATTAGGAATAATTAGGAATAATTATGAATAATTAGGAATAATTTGGAATAAGTAGGAATAATTAAGAATAATTAGGAATAAATATTTATAATTAGCAATAAACCGTAATATTTAGAAATAAATAGTAATAAATAGAAATAATTAGTAATAAATAATAATTAATAATAATAAATACTAATAAATAGGAATAATTAGGAATAATTAGTAATAAAAACGAATAATTAAAAATATATTAGAATAATTAGACATATTTAGTAATAAATAGTAATAATTAATAATAAATAGGAATAATTAGTAATAATTAGTAATAATTATTTATAATTATGAATAAATATTTATAATTAGGAATAAATAGTAATAATTTGAAATAAATTGTAATACTTAGTAATAAATATGAATAATTACTTATAAATAGGAATAATTAGTAATAAATAGGAAAAATTAGAAATAAAAAGTAATAAATAGGAACAAATAGGAATAGATAGGAATAAATAAGAACAAATAGGAACAAAAAGGAACAAATAAAAATAAATAGGAATAAATTCTAATAACTTGTAATAACTTGTCACAACTTCTAGTGGATTGACAACACTCTTTTTGCTCGATGAGTCTTCTACATTCAACATTCACCGACTCAAAACATTTTTAAAAGTATACTTCTACGTATGCATATCCAATATCGTATGCATGATTTTGAATATACAATCGTACGACCACATTTCTATAATGTGTTCGGGCGGTGACATTTTCTAGAAGATGATTCATCGATGAAAAGGGGGCTCTTTTGTCCGAAGAATCATTTACTTTCATCTTTCTCACACTGAAATCACAATGAAGAAACTTCTTGGAGGTATGCTTATACATGCATGAGAATGAATAAGCATACCTCTGAGAAGATTCTTCATTGTTATTTCAGTGTGAGAAAGATGCAAGTAAATGATCCGTCGAGCAAAAGAGTAGTCGTCAATCCACTAAAAATTTTGTCGCCTAACTTTAATGGAAATTATTAAGAAGAAGATGTAATTATTTTTCTACTTTTTTCAGATAGTGTTTTTATAATTTCAAATTATTAAAAAACAGTGATGAGTTATATTTTGTAGAAAAATATGGAAGATGAAAATCGACATCAGTAATTATTAAATGATCATGCTTGGATAAATCAACGCAAAAATCCAAATGGTTCTTATATAAATCCTATATATATTGAGGGTGTTGAAGCTTTCTTATCATTTGCATAATCAAAACCATAATACTTTTCAAAAGGCCCAATTAAGTTTCCTAGTAAAAAATGTGCTCTGAGAACATTTAAGACATTTGACAATGTTGGGTACATCTCCTGCGGTTTGGTTTTCAACCAGATTATGTTTTTTGGTATCAGAATAGTGAATGCAGTTCCATAGAAGATACTAATAACTTGATTCCAGATCTATCACAGCTTCAATATTTAGTTCGTGATGTTGAAGGTCCATCTATTCAACAAACTGAATCATAAGATGGTTGTGATTTAATTCTTGAGTTGGCACCATCATAATTTTATGAGTTGTTAACATCTGTTGAGGATGCATTATATCCTGGTTGCTAGATAATCAAATTAGAAGCAGTTGAAAAATTTATGGGTATTAAATCAGATAATGAAATGTCAAACAAATATTTTGATCAGATATTTTCTTTGGTTAAAACACTGTCACCTGAAAGAAATGTGTTACATGGAAATTACTATGAGAGAAAGAGGCTAGTTCATAATCTGGGCATTAGATTTCAGAAGATTCATGCATGTCCAAATGACTGTATCTAATATTCTGGTGAAAATAAGTCATTGGATAGTTTTCCCACATGTGGAAAATCAAGGTATAAAGAAGCTCAACCAGGTATGTCTGGATCGATTCCAGTAAAACTGTTATGATATTTCCCCCTTACACCCAGATTACAGTGTTTATTTATGTCTCAAAACATAACGTTTATGATGTCATGGCACAAAAACAAGATTTCAATAGATAAAAGTTTGAATCATCCATCTGATAGTGATTCGTGGAAAAATAATGACCGTATGCATACTTATTTTTCATTGGAAGGATGAAACCTATGATTTGGTCTTTCTACTAATGTCTTATGTTTGTTTGGTTCTTATGGTAGTCAGTATTCTTGTTGGCTTGTCTTTATAACTCCGTACCATTTACCTCCATGGATGTTGATAAAGTATCCCTATATCTTTTTGGCACTATTAATCCCAGGACATCCGAAAAAGAATATTGATGTTTATTTTAATCCATTGATTGATGAATTAACTGCATTTTAGAGTGATGGTGTTATTATATATGATGTTACTGCGAAAAAAAATTTTCATATTAAAAGATACATTGGTGTCGACAATTAGTGACTTTCCAGCATATGACATGTTATCTGGCTGGACTAAACAGGGTCTAAAATCATGTCCTTATTATATGAAAGACAAAAAATCCATTAAGATCGTCAATGGAAAAAAAACATTGCTAATATGATTGTCCCCGCAGATATCTTCCAACCGACCATTCTTTATGAAGGAACTAATCTCATTCCAGAAAAGCTAAAATTGAAAGGGATGAACCTCCAATGATGATCTCAGGTACATAGTTAAAATTAGTTATATTTTCATTACCTCACATCACATTTTCGTCAAAAATATACCAACAGAAAATTGATGGCTTTGGGAAATAAAAAAATTGGATAAAACAAATAATTTTTTGGTATCTTCCATATTGAACTTATTATTTAGTCCACAACATGTTGGATGTCATGTATATTGAGAAAAGCTATTTTGATAATTTATTTCATAATGTTTTGGATACATCAAGTATGACCAAAGAAATTATAAAGGCACGATTAGATCTTGCCCAAATTTTCAGGCTACCAAAACATGAACTATTTGAAAATGTCAGATCACAGAGGTTAATAAAACCAATAGCAGCTTATACACTGTCCAAAGAGATTCGATTTTTATTTTGTTCGTGGATTGCATATTTGAGTCTTCTAGATGGTCTTGCATCCAATTTGGGAAAATGTGTTGATAATGGTTATATTATCGATTTAGAAAGTCATTATTGTCATGTTTTAATGGAAAGACTTATTCTGATTGGATTTTGGGGTTTTTTGAAATCTGTGATTTGGGATTCTATAACAGACATATAATATTTTTATTGTGAAATTTGTGTAGTGACAACACACTATGATGCCATAAGAAAACTAGAAGAAGATGTTACTGTAATTATATGTAAACTGGAAAAAATCTTTCCGTTGGATTTCTTTGAATCAATGGATCATCTGATATTACATTTTTCACATGAAGATAAATGTGGAAGTACTATAAAGTTTCGTTGGATTTACCCATTTGAGAGATGCATGCAGAAATTGAAGAATAATGTATGTAATAAAGCATCAGTTGAAGGCTCAATTACTGAAGTTTATTTTAAAGAGGAAATATCTTTTTTCTGCTCTCATTATTTGATTCTCAATATCCCTCAAAACACAATCACATGGTATGAAATGAGTGGAATTTTAATGACTAAATGGACAATCAATTATCAATTTTTAATCATCCAAATCTATGTTTCGATGGATTTCATGAATGGTGGCTTTTAGATGATGAATGTCAGAGATCTCATACATATGTTCTACTCAACTTTGAAGAGATGACATCAATTGCACTATGATTCTTTCTATCGCTTATTCTATAATTTATGTTGTAGTATGTAAACTTTTTTTATTTTTAGGTTATATTATAATCATATTAAGAAACATCTTCCAAAAATTATAGCAGGTTCTCTTGAAGAATGCAGAACAAAAATTTTCTCAATGGATTCAAAAACTTTTAATAGAAATTATTGATGTTTTAATATATATTCCGTTTATTTTTTATCATATCGATAATTGTTTTAAAAAATTTCAGGTGTCTCAACATTCTAATTAAATTGATAAGTGATTGTGTATATTGAGTAACTGACCACACAAAATGTTTAAATATTATAATGTTTATATGGTGAATTGTTTTTGATTTCATACACGTGCATATGGGAAATCAAATAAAACAATGAATAGTGGAGTTTTCTTTAGAGGATCGAATCACAGAGAAATTGAAGTTAACTTTTAAGGAATTTGGGATGAAATTATTGAATTGTATTATATTGGATAGGATTACATAATGATGTTTAAATGTTTGTGGTTGGATATTGAGAGAGGCTTGCGTGTTCATTAGACTCATGGAATCGTCAATGTTAAATATAAAAGTCTTCATTCATTAAATGAACCATTTTTACTGGCTCAATAAGAAATCAGATTTATTATGCAAAGTACTGTGCTAATTCAAGAGACTTGTTTGATTGGTGGAGCATAATAAAATTGAAATCTCAGAAAAATCAGTTTACTCAAACTAAATGTGGTTCTACTGAAGTTGATGGAATTGAAATTTTTCAAGAGACTGCTCAAAATCCTTCTATTTCACAAAGAGAGGTGAATATCGATGATGACACCCCACAATTAAGGATCGATGATGATGAAGACGTTAATGATGTTACAAATTAATTTTAAATGACAAGAGATAATAAAACTGAAACCCATAGGGATATTGATGATGTTGAGGAGGAATATGAAGACATTAACATGGAAAACTACGAAGATAAGAATGAAGATGGACATTGACACATTTAAATGCTTGTTATTATCATAACTAATATATATCTATATATAATAGTTATTTGAAACTATTTACTAAAAACAATCATTTTTTGTTTCAGATGGATCCTGATATATTTCACGAGTTTCAGGAGGCTGATCTACCTTTGGATGAGGCGGATTTTGGATCATCGGACCCTCAACCGACTAGCAGTTCATGGAGTATGTAGAGGGGGCACGTCTTGCATGACTGATGATTCCTGACCCTATCCCCAAGCGGCGTCCATGCCATGGCTTTGATCTACGCACATGGAGGTATGGTAACCAGTATATTTTTTTATCTTTCATTAATTTATTTATATATATACTAATAGATTGATTATTTATTATTTTTTATAGTTTTGAACATGTAGTTATTGGACAGGGGTGTGCTATCAAGCACAATTATTTTTCTCAACCATGGGTCACATGGAAACAAATTCATGTTGATGTGCGGCGTGACATGTTCAATCATTGGCAGGTACATAAATAATGAATATTTATTTTGGATTTTATTTTATTAATAACATTATATTATAAATTATTTGTAGGGTTTATGGTATTCCATTGATGGTAGCAAGAGTGATGCAATCCACGAGGAATGGCAGGTGTCTACACGTGATTGTTTCTGTTATTTTTTGCAAAATTTGAGAAGAACATCCACTATGAAAGTAGGAGTGACACAATTTGAGGTGTCCTGTAGAGCCCACCGACCCGAGTACAGTTAATATCACGTTTGGGATGGATTATGTTTACACTAGTTGGGTGGTGAATTTCAGAGGATATCTTTAGTGGGACGACACTATCGGGGGAGACATGAGATGACACATCGAGCTGGTAGCCATACATTCAATATTCATAGAGATCATCTGGTAAGTATATATTTTTAAATATTTTATATAACATTAAATATAAATAGTTTATTTTATTTTTTTGTAGGCAGTAGAGCATCTCGATATTACACATTTCGATGTTTATTGGATGATGTACAGTGATCCAACCACTAAAGCGATTAGAGGTGATTTCCAGTATCAGAATATGGTTAGTACTATTTTTTCTGGTTTTTATTAACTACATATAATATTTTTACCATTTTAATTTCTAATTATAATTGAGGGAGTCATATGAGGTTGTGACCTCTCAGACACATGCTGAGAGTCTGGACGAGATGACTGAGCAGACTAGTGACCACCATTTCGATGAGGCGGCATGGATGTAGGTTACTCAGTATGGCTTTGAGAAAGGATAAATAGTTGGTATCAGCTCTCATTTGACTCTTGGTACTTATTATATCACTACTGCGATGTCGGCGTCCAGATTGAGAGGAGCTCATGGAGAAGCATCATCTTCTGCCTCACAGTATCAGGAGAAGTTGTTAACTCATGATGAGGTTAAATAGAGTTTTTAGAAGAAACATGAAGAGAAGTCTCGGTGGCAGCAAAAGCAACATGAGGAGGAGATGCGTCGATGGGAGCAGCAGCGACAGCAGCATCATCACTTGCAGATGGAGTACATGCATCGTATGACTCGTATTTTAGGGATGGTGTTTTCTCCACCATCTCCTCCACCACCTCCACCTCCTCTAAGAGATGACCCCCCCCCCCCCCCCCCCCCGTGATTTTTTTATGTTAAAAACATTTGAATTCAAGATTTGTAGTAATATAAAATATTTACAGTTTCTGTCTTTTATATTGGTGCAAATATTGCATAATTTATTTTTTTTATTTTAAATACATTATGATTTATTATTAGTTTTATATTTTTTTTATATTTGTTTATTTAATAATGATAATAATATTTTAGGATATTTTATATTTTTTTGTAAATACTGAGAATTTTGAGAATTTTATAATTTTTTATTATTTTAATAATATTAATATTAATTTCCTATTAATCAGAAATTTATTAAATATATTTTTTAGTATTATAATTTTTTAAATTTTTTTGTTTTACTAATAATAATATTTTCTATTTTTTATTATTTTAATAATAATAATATAATTTTTTCATTAATCATAATTTTATTATTTTTTTATTATGATTATTATTTTCACCAAGACCTTTTGCGACGGGATCCCATCACAAATAATCAAAATATAATTTTTTATAAATAGTATTTGCGACAGGGCACCCGGTCTGTCACAAATATTATTTGCGACCGACCCATCGCAAAAAGTTTATATATATATATAATGTATATAATCAGAAGGTTATTTGCGATGATCCCTTCTCAAATGGTTGATTGATATATAATTCATATAATTGGAGGCTTATTTTCTATAGAAAAAAATCATGTCCCAAATACCATGTTTTGCGATGGGCCCATCGAAAATATATGTATTTGCGATGTTGTTTTCTACAACGGGCTATTTGCGATGGGCCCCCTCCGCTAAAACATATTTGCGACGGGATCCTATGGAAAATAGGTCGTCGCAAATATATATAATTCTAGTAGTGTTGGGGGCATCCAAATAGACAACTAATTCTTTTTTTTATTAATCCACATAAAATATTTTTTGGGGATACAACATTCTTGAAGAAACAGACTTATAGAGTCCAAAACTCACACATTGAAAACATCCAAAATAATAACTTTTGACTTCGAACTCCTCTAGTGGAATGAAGATGCTATGCATTCTCCATCTCAGGTGTGGAGTTCATGAGGATATTATTGATGAAAACAACCATAAACTTATCTAGTATCACAGAGAAAAAAATGTTCATCAAACCCCTGAACATAGGTGGAGTATTCATCACACCGAACAATATCACAACAAAATAGTAAGGCCCATGAAAACAATAAAATGTAGTCTTCAAGATATCCTCATCCTTCCCAAGAATCTGATGACATCCTAACTGTAAATTAGTCATTAAGAACCAAGTGTAAAGATTTATTTGTTTGAATAAATCATCAATCCAGGGTTGAGGATAGGGGTTCATCATTATAAATTTTTTCAAGTGTGAAAATCGATATAAAACCTCAAACTACCATCATCCTTCTTCCTGAATAAAATTGGTGCATCCCATAGTGACATGCTCGGATAAACAGAACCTCACTATAACAAACCATTGAGCTGTATACATATCTCTCATAACTCATATGGTCGAATTCTATATGGTGACATCAGGATAGGAGGAATGCTTGGCTGTTGATGAATCCAGAACTCAATCTTCAATTGAGGGGGTAATGATACAACCTCTTATGGAACAACATATGGGTACTCTTCTATAACCTTGGGAAACACCAAGAAATAATCCTCTTATGAACTCAATATCAGCTCCGCCATCATGGATGATATGGAAAAAACAATCCTCAGACCCATCAGAGGGTCTCGATCAAAAAAAACACTGATGTTTCTCCATCACCATCAAAGAACACCACCTTCCTCCTAAAAAAATATTTGATAGCATAAACTGAATACTACCAATCTTTTAGGAGGATAAAATAATATTGTAGTATCAATAATCATAGGAAATATATCTATGAGCAGTGATACCCCATCACTATCATAATATCTACATACATATAACATGTCAGCTCGAACTCCAACTGGTGTAGTCTATGCCAAGGAAACTAGATGAATGTCTACCTCATGTCCCAATTCATGGACTATGGAATGTGGTATGAAGAAGTGTGTCACTCCTAAATCAAACAAATCATACACCCATGTGTAAAATAATAAAAGGTTACCTTATACAATGTATATATTTCCCGGTGCTAAAATCACTAAATCATGAACTAGACCATGACCTACTCAACGATGTGTTTGACACTAATGTTTACCACCACCATCATTGTGCTATTCTATATAAGGATGGAGAGCATCCTAAGGTTGTCCTCTTCCATCCCCATCAGCCCTGTACTAATCCAAAGCTACTGAAACATTCAGATATAACCTCTACTAGAATATCATCAACAGTGGAACGTGAAGAGGAATACCTAACACACGATGACTACTCAGTACTGTCGAGCACTCATATAAATGATGACCTCACCCTCCACAAGAAACAAAATTCTTGATCCCTTTTCATTGTTCTATGATCCACTACCCCTAGAAGAATGAGATACTAATGGCTAGGTCCTACCCCCAGCCAAAAGGATACACTTCTTTCCTGAAAACAAGGAAACCCAAACCAAGACTATTCTTTGTGGGGAATCATGAAGAATCCCAGATCATGATGATTCAGTTCTACATAATTTCCTCGCAATGACCTCCACAATCTATAACACCACAAAATAAATCTTCATCAGCAATAGGGTGACACGGTGCTTCAAATCTTGATGTGAATCCTCTTATAAATGTCCCACCATTTCCCCCTCATCTGGAGATTTTTCTGAAGCATTTCACAAAAGGTTACTAAAATAGATTCTAAACTATCACACACTGGAGATCCCCTATCAAAGGTTATTAATGTACTAGTAACTGACACATTTGCAATTGAAGAATGAAACACAACAATGAGCTAGTCTCAAAACTCCTCCCATGAGACTGATGACTCCTCACGATCCCTGAGGAAGAAAACCCACAACTATGTTCTACTCCACACAGCATCATCACAACCAATGACATCCAATGTTCTTTCTAAGTATAGATCGAACTAAAATCTATCTCATCCTCCCACAAATAATCTTCAGTGACTACATGTAAAATGGATCCATCATGATTTTTTAGGCACTATCAATGAAACTCTGTGAGTGTCCTCTATGTGTCATCATCGTCAACCTATACACTGTGCTGATCTACAAGAACATCCTTTTAACATATTCTTAATGAGAATGATGATGATGTCCACCTGGATGCATAACCATAAAAGAACAATTATATCTCATAAATCTGTTATATATAGGATTTTACATTAATTAATTATTTTATATTCTTCATTTTAGGTTCACCTATCCCAAGTTCTACCCAATCAATCATAGACTCAAAGAAGAATGATTCATGATCCATTTCTAGGTCTCTAACCAACAATAAGGGTCACCACATTTTCTAAGAAACTCTAAAATTAAATTTCCATGCATAAAATCAAAGGTGGGCCAAAATACCTGAGTCTCACCTAGTCTCTAGTGGTTACGACACTTTCTAATGTTGACTGAAATCGATTTCCAACCAACCCAGGAAACCTCACCTGTGACTATGTCCCAACTCCATCTTATCCCTCAACTAGACCTATGATACCACTCTATCCTGACCCCATCCCCGCACATTGTGGACATCTTGGGCCAACAATGTCATAAAATATATAATGACCCATGTGTCCCTCCTCCAGTAGGCCCTTGGATTGAGACTAGCACCAAGGGTTTAATAAAAACATAGATCAGAGGCATTAACCTCTAAGAGAACACATGAGAAGGAGTGATATCTGATAGACACAAAAAACCAAATAATTATAAAATATAAACGAAAACCAAGTACATTTATATAATGTCTTGAAAAAACTACTGCAACTAAAAGGAAAAAATGCATGTACAAAAAGAACATAAAATGTCACTGATCATGAAACCCAAACTGCTCCTACAAAAACTCTCAAGCATGATGTAACCAGCATGATCTACAACATGCTTCACATGACATGAAATATAGTTTTTTTAACATAGGGTGAGTATAATAGTATACTCAGTAAGATCTTCTATAGAGCCTACTGTGAAAATATAAATAAAATAAGAAAATTCACAGTGAACAACAACTGAAACAAACTCGTCACCAAAACAGGTATACTAAGATTCCAACCTCACTATGTATATACTCACCAATTATATCAAATAAGAGTATATAATATTAAAAAATATCAAGGTTACTATGTTACCAAATCCCGACTGGTTTTCAACTTTTCTTCAATGATTCACATCCTGAGAAACACTATCCAAAAAAGGTTGGCCCAAAGACAATTAGGTGATCACCACAACATGCACCTCATTTAACACAAGGGATTTCTTGCAGACTCCTAGGTGAAGAACCACACCATCCACAGAACCAGAAGAAACGTGGTAGTTTTTTGGAGCCACCAGAGCCCACATAACGTGTATTATACATCATTTATTATACCTCTATCCATTAAACCCCATATTCCAAGTATGGATCCTCAATCCATCACAACCTATACATGTTATACATATAGTAGTCTTTAGGAAACTATATCCATAATATATGTGTGTGAAATAACCACAAGAAAATTAAAGCCCTCGACACATATATATGGGGAATACTAACCACTGTGCATACCATCATAAGTAACTACTCAGAGAAAAGAGTGGGGCCAAAAGGGGTAGTCAGCGATCTATCCTCCAACTATGATATTTGGGAAAACACCCCTAGTGCTCAGAATTCTGAGGGTTTCATGTACCCTATCCAACAGAGTGTGGTAGCATATCAAAACACAAAATGTACTAGCTATAATATATCTCAAAACCACACTATGGGATAACCGTGTCCTATACCCAACTACAACTAACATCTCTCAAAATAATGGATACCATGGCTAATAAAATATATACTATAAGAACACCACCCTATAAAAACCATTATTAAATCATACTACCCCTTTCAATCGGTTTCTCTTTGCTATAATTATTTCTTTAACTATTAATTAACAATGATCATTTCCTGATTACATTTCACTTTCATCACCACAAAGTTCCCTGCCCTTGAGAATAACCAAATTGAGTCCATAGTTCCTTTAAATTTGGACCTCATTATTGCATACATGAAAGCTCGAAACCCAATGGATAACATCATTTATTCAATATTTTTAATTGAATAATCATGTTTCCTTATCCCCATGAATTTTTTTAAAACCATTATAAGCTACAAAATATAAGGATATCTACATGATGAATTGATGAACTTCTTGTCATGTCTTTTCCACTGATATCCATAATATAGACACACCCATCATTGATAATCTAAACATGGAAAGTATATAGAATACCCCACCGGTCATTTCCTCATTCGAAAGGAGGGTTATCAAGACCATATTTTCCCTGAAGTTGGGAAATTGATGAATTAAACAAACATCAGATTCAACAAAAATAATTTTCATATCAATAGGTCATCCAATCGTAATCCTTTCCCATCATCCCCATTGTCCTCCCTAAAACCCATATACATATATCGATGAATCTCACCACTTTAGGTTTCAACTACTACCAACACCCTTGTACCTCCCTTCCCCAACCAACCACCAAAGCTATCCAAGATCAGCCATCCCAAGCTAACTCCATAATACAAAGACCATGATACAAGAAACATAGAAACATGGCTCTTGGCCCAGAACAGGGCATTTAGACTTCACGCAAAATGAGCACTCTTAGCCCCAAAGCATAAGGTGGATGGCCTTTACAAGCAATAGGGTTATTCTAAACACTACAAGAAATTATCTTTATCAAAAAACTAGTTCCTTATTACATTTTTAATTATCCTATTGATTGACCGAATGTCCCAAAGGCCTCAATTTTTATTTATTTTTGGATAAACCCCCTTTTATGGAGAAAGGGGGAAACCTCACATGACATCAAGAAATGGATACATAAAATAACCCAGTACCAAATCAAGACAACTTGAAATGCCCCTCCCCAGCATCAACATCATCAAATCATTTAGAGAATTATCTTATAGAATTTTTAGACCACACCAACATCTAAAAATACAATCCATCAAATGCTAACATTATTCAACTTCCCCAACATTCAAACCTTACTCTAAACAAAAAGAGAGAACCAGAGAACCTCCATCTCTAAGAAATATACCACTTCCTACAACTCTAATTCCCATCATCAAACACCAGCAAAAAAACAGTAATCCAATTACATCATTCAGATGATAAGGCCAACAACATCCTGGATGATGCAAACCGTGAGTAAAATATACACAGCACACCTTGACCCTCCACTACCAGGAATGTGAATTCCATTGCCCGGAACTGCCTCCGCTGAGCCAAAAACAACACCAAAACACCAAATTGGTGACCAAAAGCCGTTGAAGCCACTACCACAACCATGAATCAAGATAACCATCCTCAAAACTTCTTCACACCATCCCCATCACCCGAAATACGCACAACAAACACCGCCAGAAAACCAAACACAACCTTGCACCAAAGCCAACAATAACAAAAATCGGCCGCAAATCGAAATGAAACAGCATCCAAAACAACCAGTGCGCCTGAAGAAAAAACGTATCACGAACCCAAAACAAGCCCCATTGCCACATACCAGGTCACTGGCGAAGCACCCGACACCTCCCAACACACATCTTGAGACGAAACAACACCCTCATGTCGTGACAACTGGAACTCAGTCGTTGAACCCACATCACGCTACCATTGAAGCCCTATCCAACGAAAATGAGTCGAGTGAGAAGAAGGCCAATAACAATGTTAAATAACAAGACAGCTAAGTCCAATAAGCCACACAGCACCACCGTGGCAAGAAGACTCCATCACGAGCTCACCGAGAACAAGGAGAGGAGACGAACCATGCTGGAGATGGAAGGAGGCGGCGACGACAATGGGAAACCCCAAAATTCCAGTGCCTGTTACGGGCTCATAATTATCCTATTCAATTAAGAATACATAACTACATAACTATATCCCATTTATTATCATAAAATCACTAAAACAACAAATAAATAAATTAACATGCAACAATAAATAGTTTCCCATTAATTATGAATTAATCATGACATTACATTCATTACATATTTATTACAAAACATCAAGAATAACCATAAAATCATAGATATGACACTATCTAGTAAATCAAGAGGTAATAAAATTTCAAGAAAATTGATACCAATTCATTATTTCGGTTCAATTATTTATTATGTAAATTTAATTTTGATCGTGTGGGTAAAATCATTCGAACTCTACTACATAATGTAAATAGAAAAGATAATTCAAAAACACCATATCAAAAATGGTTATTGAAATTATTTACATGAGGATAGGCTAAAGCAATGGATGAAAATCACCTCTTACCCAACAATTGTATCGACCTGAGGATGCTGACATCAACCCGCAACCATGAAAGATCCATTGGAAAGTTATAGATAAAATTAAATCACATTGAAATGATAAAAATGATGAAATAGATTGATGAAACCATAAGAATAAAGGTTGAACATACCATATCAAATATGGATTGGCACATAATACGTTAACCAAAAATTGGTGTTGCGCATGAAAAAAAATTCAAATGGGAAACATGATCCCATATATACAACACAAATTCATGACTCTTATGAGAGGAAGAACTCTACACATCATATATGAAGTGAAAACGTTGAAGGATGATCAATGGATAACCTTTGGAAAATCTAAATAAATTATCCATTTAAGATGCAGTTTATATTATCTATTAAATGTAGATATTGTCAATATCGCTCGTTTTAACCAAGTAAATGCAACAAGACCCATAGGAAAAATAACATATTAGTAATGTGATTCCAATGGGCCATAAATCCCTTAAAATTGGCATTTGAATGAATTTTATTTCAATAAAATCATTAATGGAGTGAATCAATTTGAAGTTGTAAACATTGATTCCATGTCGTTGCCACCATTTAAATGAGCTACTACCACTATTGGAAGAGTCCTCAATGCTGTTGGGACAAGCTACTGTCATAGTTGGACAAGTCACCCTCACAGTTGGAAAATGCTTCCATTGGAAAAGTTTCTCCCATAATTGGACGAGGTAAACAACTATTGGATGAGGAACCACCGCCATTGGATGAGCTACCATCACCATTGGACAAGCCACCATTCCATGAGTCACCGTTATCTGAGTCACCATTCCATGATTTATCATCCTGCGAGTCACCATTCCACATGAGTCCAATATGTGAGTCACCAATCTGTGAGTTGTTGATATGCATCCCCGGAAAACAAGTTATTTTTTCAATTGGAATGAGATACTCTTTCCATTG
Organism: Viscum album; assembly: GCA_963277665.1. Lineage (NCBI taxonomy): Eukaryota > Viridiplantae > Streptophyta > Magnoliopsida > Santalales > Viscaceae > Viscum > Viscum album. The sequence goes on along the minus strand of OY728121.1, from coordinate 260,413,986 downwards.
GAATGACAAATTGTTTCAGTTGGAACAAGCTGACATTTCTATAGGATTAAGCTTCCATTACCATTGGAATGAGAAACCATTTTCATTGTAATGAGCTTCCGTTTCCATTTGAACAAACTACCATTCAAAAAATGCATTTGAAAAAACTATAAATTTGTCGAAGTGTTGTGAATAAGTCAGTGAGACTTCCTAGAATACCTCAAACAGCAGATTTTCCCAAATGAAATGAATGTTGTGGTCTGGTCCATTATAGGTCTTACATATAAATTTCATTAATCTATGGATAACATTAGAATTCAGACCATGACATAGCTATTTAGGTAGGTCATCCTTATAGTCACATGACATATGACTCATGAATAGTTGGGAATTATAGTTTTTTCCAAATCCATCTTCATAGAAAACATAAATCTATTCTATTGTTATCCAAATTCAATTATGTTTACCCATATATGTTTTTTCGAAATAAAATAGAAAAAATGGGTAAAAAGATTTATTATTGTGACACCTTGATAATTTATGAGATAGATTGTTTTTAATTTCATTGATATCATGGGTTTTACAATACACCAATAATAGCTCTTGATATACCCAATGCCATATTAGCTTTCAATGTATTCAAGACTATTCTTGGATTTTGTTAACCAAAATACATACCTTTTTCAATATCTTATGTTGTACGCACCGCATAGTTTCACTAAGCAACGATATATTTTTAAACTATTTTTGTAATGTGATATAAACAAGAAGATATGAATATTATTAACCACATTTTTAATTTTATATAACATTAAAATTTATTTTATGTATTTTATAGACAAGATATAATAAAAAATTCAATTTTTCTTATAAAAATATTATTTTTTAAAAAATGTCCTTTTTCTTACTTTTGATGGTGTAACCATTTTAAATTTTGTTTATAACACATTTATATATTTTATTGGAAAAAAATAAACATTTTTTTTGTAATAGAAACCATTTTTTTTGGTATTTTTCTAATGAAATTCGTATTTTAATGAATAATGAAACACACTGCATTTAATTCAAAACTGCTTTTTGAAGCAATTTATTTATATGAATAGATTATATTTTTAATTGTTTTTAAAGTGTAATTGAATTTTGTTTTTATAATTTAATCCAATAATTTTAATTGGATGTAATTTCACATTTTAATTGGACATAAATACATGACAATCTTTTGATAAATTTTTACTTCTTAAAAACCCGCTTTTTGGTTTTAAGAAATAGAATAAATTTTCAACTAATTTCTACCAATTATGTGTTATGAATTTTTAAAAAATGGATTCCAAATATGGAATAATTGTGTACAATTTATGTTAATATGTTAATTTTTTGGGATATTATTAATGGTAACTATGTTAATTTTTTTTAAAGTGGTTAAATGTAAATCTAGTAAATTTCTGTAAAAAATAATATTATAAGGAGAATAAAATGATCCTAAAACCTACCAGAATCTATTTTCTGAATAAAATTCTACATTTTACGCCTTAAGTTTTAAATATATTACTTTAAAGACCACATGACAAAGAAAATGACCAAGATATTAAAACATCCATTGAAAGTGACAAAATATCAAACTCACATTTCTTATAAGTATAATAATTTTAATATAGGGATAAACATGTGATATAATTGAACCTATATAGTACAAGTATGATAATATAATTTCTTACATCATGGTAATTTATTTTTAATTTTTAGAAATGTTATAATTACCTTAATGTATTATACATGGGTGATGTAAAAATTAAATAATTGATGAGAATTTCATAATTTTTTTTATTAAAGTACTAATAACCATAACAAGGACTAAACACAAGACTATATAATATTGGTTTATTATATCTCGACCCAAAACATCCACGTGTTGAGAAAGTGACCATTTATATCTTTATATAAGAGATTATGACATTTATTTTATTTTATTTCAAGTGATGTTATAGTTTTCGCATTCATAATTTAACAAGTGTAATATTTTTAATGTAAGATTTCATTGAAGATAAATTCAAATAAATATATTATTATGATGTCTAGTAAATTTTATTCCATCATAGTATTTTATTTTGAATTTTATTTCTACAAATAAGTATATTAAATAATCACAAAATATTTATGTAGTGGTTATTTTAAATATGGATATATCAAATAAATGTTATTAAAAATATTAAAATAAATATAAATATGGATAATTAATTTTTATAATTAATTTTATTGAAGAATTTCATCCATTAGGTATATAATAAAATATTTTGTTCAGGGATAACATTTTCTCTTAATATTTTTAAAAATACCTTGAATGAATAGTGTCAAAATTGACATAATTGATATTTTGTTAAAATAATGATTTATAAAATTATTTATAAATCATAATTTTTTTAAAAAAAATATAATAATTATAAAATTGTATAAATTTTTATTAATTATTATTTTATGGTATAATTGAAAACAAAAAATTAAATATTTATTCCTTTTAAAATTGAAGTATTTGATATGTTAATTAAAATTACATAGAACAACTAATTGTCAATTAAAATGATAATTTTTATATTTACTTCAAAACCTGTATAAGTTTTATTTGATGATTATATTTAAATATTATCATATCTTTGATTCCAATATATATAATTTTGTAGGAACATTAATTATTTTTAAATTATTACAAATTAACATTTTTTAGGTTTCAAAAAGTCCCCCTCACCTCAATTATATATGGTCACTTCCTCATTTATCTCTTCACTTGGTTTTGAGCCTTCATGATCTACCACAACCTATCCTTTTATCTTATAAACTTCCAAAAAATATATATAGTTCTCAGTCCTCTTTACAGACCAACTATATTTCTCTACACAGAGATATATAATATTTACGTTGTGGAAGAGCTAATATCATTTACTGATTCTATCAAACATTTCTCTTCTTCTACTTACACCTCATGAGTTGTTTAAATATATAGTAATAACAATATTATTACTTATATATTTAGAGGTTATTATTATTATGAAACTACAATATTCCTTCTTTTACCTATGCTATGAATAGTGAAATCACTACGTGTGAGTACGTACAACTTTCCGTCTCCACGCTGTGGTGTAATCCATTTTTAACAACCACCATACGTTGATGGGTATAATGATGGAATTAAAAACAATATATATGATTAATATAAATTTATATTTATTCTTAGATAATATAAATCATATCCTTTAGTATCCTTCAACAATTGATGGTCCAATATTGTTGCTCGCGCATACGTATGACTTACCGTCTCCACGGTGCGATGTGATGCGTTCTACATAATATTAAATAAAGAATTATTAAATAAATGAATTGAATGAATTTAATGAATAAATATGATATATGTTACAATAATTCCATTTTTAAATGATATATCTATACCCTAAAAATATGAATAAGATCTTATCCCACAAAACATGCATAAGAACATAAATCAGTTAATAACCAAATAACAAGTAATAATGAAATGTTACTAAAAAATAGTTAAAAATATTATAATAAATGTTATCATAAAAATAATTATGATTATGTAATAAATAATTAACATTATTTAAATCATTATAATGGATTTTTAGATATCTACAAAGCCTATCATACCTAAGTTTAGGGATAATTTTACAATGTCATTTTTATTCGAGACTGTTTATATGTAAGTATTTATGGGGGTATAATTATCGTTCACATCCATGTTTCCAAATTATTTAATATTATTTATATTCTTCTAAAATTTTTTAAAGTTAATTTTACCCTTTTCTGAATTTTTATTAAAAATGTATGAAAGGAATCATTTGTTTTTATTCGTTTTGAGGTACTTTTTGTCATTTCTGGGAAATGTATGAGGATAATGTTTTTTAAACATATACAGCATGAATAGGTTTTTATTGTTTAATGAAAAAGTATTTCAATTAATCTTACTCGACAGAATTTCAATATTTTTTTCAACTAAATTTTATTCTTTTAAAATTCAGTGGCATTTTTGAGATTTTTTTTGAAAATGAAATGATATTTTCCTCAGGAATAAAGTACAATTGTTTAACCAAATTTTTTTCCATCTATGATGACATCAGGTTATGTTTATATCCTATTAATAAAATTAATTGATTTTTTTTTATGATGGAATTATTTTTATGAAATTAATTTATTTTTAATTGATTGTGAGGGAATGATGTTTAAGAAACCCATTTTATTTCATGGGTTATGCTATGATGAATGATTTAATTTTTTATGGTACATGTAAGAATGATTTCCTTATGTGATGGATGGACCTATTTCTATATATAATGCAATGGGTAACGACTTATATCTCATGAGACTAATATGACTGTAATTAAATGTAAATTGGGTTCAATAATATAGGGTTGGAATGATAAGTAAATCTTGTTCATTAATACATGGAAGGAATGGAAAGTAAACTCGGTTCAGTAATGGTCTTCATACACTATGATGGTTTAGGAAGAAATTCCTTGGCTATAATGGAAATAATATTAAGTGCTTAAATTTTTTCCCACAATTCAATGTTTCATGCCAATTCTATTTTATTGTCAATAATTTTTTTATGATCTATGACATATTAACTTCCACGATTTATTTCATGACTCGTGATTTTGATATTTCAACGTTATGTTCATGTTTTTACATTCTTATGTTAATGGTTTGTTTTATTTTTTCCATGTTTAACATTACAATACATTTGAGCTCACCATTTTTATTTTTTCATTTTTCCAGGATATAAATAATGGTTTTATGAAGAAAGACGAGGAATATATTAATGGGAGATATTGAAGATCTTTCACCAAGTTAGAATATTATATTCTATGTTTTCAAAGTCACTAAACTAATACATTCATGGGTGTTGAATTTTATCAGGTATTAATTATTCCTCTTCATAAATGTAATGTCCATGTACTTCATCCTTTAGTCGTATTGTTGGTACTAGGGTGGAGGTTTAGTTATCTTTTAGAAACTATGATGTGAAAACATTAGTGAGATCTATAGAAATATTTCTATTGTTTGTCTAAGGATATCCCTAAGGGTATATCTAACGATAGATTATAGTCATATAATTATGGTAACAAACATGAATAAAATAGTATTAAACCTAGGATATTGAAGATTGAATTCACTCCCCCATTATTATGTTTTTTTCCTAGAAAGATTTTTCCTCTCAATTTATTCTTTTTGGGTTTAAGACGATAAAGGGATCATGAAGGAACCATTTTAATGATAAATGGACTGGGAAATGCAATGAAACACCTTCTAAACAACCAAATTTTATGGTACATGGAATGGAAAAAATTTATTTCTATCCTTACACAATATTGGAATCATTCTGTACTTCAAAATGAGCCAATAAGGGAGCAACATTATATTGAGTCCTTCATGAGGCAATGTCCACCTTCTTTCAGTGGGACTTCTGATCCACTTGTTACTGAATAATTGATTAGTACCATTGAAATGATATTTTCCACCCTTCTATATTTAAAACAAGAAAAATTAATTTTGGTTGATTATCATTTTGAAGGTGTAACAGACTTGTGGTGGACTCTAATTTAGAATAATAGGCAGTAAGATGAAATTGAATCCATGAAATGGGAAGAGTTCCGGAACTTGCCATTAAATAATTACATACCTCATATTCTTCAAAAAATAATGTAAAAGGAGTTGTGTGATCTTAATAAGAAGTAATATGAATATGTTGGTACATATATGGAAAATTATATAGGACTTGCAAGGTATGATTCTGGTTTTATCATCAAAACTGAAAGGAATGTTGATCAATTATTCAGTGGCTTAAAATAATGTCTTATAAGTGAATTATCTATAAAATACTTTAGTATCTATGAAGATTTTTTGGTTTTCACTATCACGGTAGAACTCAAATTTGGTGTTATATATAAGTCTCATTGTTTTGACATGAAATGAAATATATATTTGATGAAAAAAATCTAAAAACAAAAGTGAAAAGTAGAGGAATATTTCAATATACTCATGGTGTAGAAATAAGCATAGTGGAGATAGTATTAAAGGGACAATAAATGGTTTTAAGTGTGGAAAATAATTTAATCAAGTATTTGAGTTGTCATGTAATGGGGAAAAGGTTTATAATGATGTGAATATATAATATACTACAGAGAATGACCACAAACACTTCAAGGATACAACGTCAATGAAATGAAGCATTTTCCTAGAGAACTCCCTAATCAAAGGGTTAATGATGATCAATGTCAAAAAACCTCATAAGGCCAAATAATAAGGATAATCACATGCGATCATTATTGGTGATGCTGAGTAATACAACAAAGTGGTGAAATGATTATGTTTTTCTGTAATGGGATTCCAAAATAGCGTTGTAGGATTTCATTTATTGTATTATGGAATATAGGAATATTTAGGAATGGGTCCATTGTTTTTTCAGTAATTATATTTTACTCGTAACTATGAAAAGTTATTGAAATAATTTTAGCAAGCACACGATATGCACATAATGAAGTGATAAATAGATTGTGGGATGTTTGATAGTATTAATTAGATCATGATGGATACAAGGACAAAGTGATATCATGGTTTGAGTATACAGAATTTGTTTGTATTTTTGGTGTGTGTGGAGAATTAATTATGACATAATGAATGTTTTCACTAAGGTTATATGGTAATTCTTATCATTACAATGTGTCTTGGGAAATCATGAATAACATATTCACATATTAGGATGGTGACAACCAAGAACTACCAAATGGGTTATGAGAGACAAATGTTTAGTTGATTTAGTTAACCACATTGTAATGTTTTATATTTTTATTTTTCATATGTATTGTAATGTTATCATTGATAGATAGTATAAGTTATATTTTGGTTGAATTTTGATAGATTAATGTATTATCTCACTATAGGTCTACTTATGCATATTTGATAACTTGTTTGATCCTTTTTGTTGAATCAGATGGAATAAATTGTCATTCTCTCAAATGCTCGGCTAACACATCATGAATGAAAAATTCAACATCAATTTTTTAAATAAGTTATGTAGTGGAAATTTTTCAAGGAACGATCAACAGTTAGATAGTTCTAAAATATAGTAAAATTTTATTCTCATGAAAAAATTCATCATATTTATGAAATGGATCCTAAAACCAAAAATGTTATCATAGTACCTTCTTATCCGCTTAATCATATGGTCCCTTAATTAAAGACATATTTACGCCCTGATATTAATTAAATTCTTCCAAACATTATTCTCTGTCACTATCCATCATAACTTGATGGTTATATTTCTCTTCCATATATATGTTTTCACTTCCCATCTATGTTATATTATGTGGAAACCCAGTGATGAGTTAATTTTGGAAACTATTATGTTTCTCTCATTCCCTTTTTAAAATTATCATTTAGTATTACTTTTTACAATTTGGGTATCCCAAAATGACCATTTCTTTAAGTAAACCATTTATAATCCCAATATATTTCGAGGGTGAAATTAATTTTATGGGGGGTAGAATGTGACACCTTGATATTTTATAAGAGATACTATTTTTATTATCTATGATGACTTGTGTTGCATGTTACCCCAATATTAGCTTTAACTATACACACCACTATATTTTCATGAAATATACTCAATAGTATTCTTGGATTGCTTAAATATAAGAGTGACCTTCCTCGATAACTTACAGTGTACAAAATACCATGTTTCACTAAACAACAATATATTATAAAAATATTATTATTTAATCAGATATAAACTATTATGTAGGGAATAATATTAACCACTTATTTATTTTTATATAACATTAAAATTCATATTACTTATTTTATATACATGATATAAGAACAAAATCAATTTTTTGGATAAAAGATGTATTTTCTCAAAAAATTCAATCTTCCCATCTCTTAAGAGTGCACCCATTTTAAATTTAGTATCTAACACCTTTATATATTCTATTTGAAAAAATAAATTTCTTATTTTTAATAGGAACCAATTTTTGTTTTTGATTTTTTGGTATTTTTTTAATAAAATTTATATTTTAATGAATAGTGAAAAAATAAATTAATTTAATTCAAATATATCTCTCATCTAATTTATTTATATAGTTAGATTATATTTTTTATTGGATTTAAATTTTAATAATATGATATTTTGATAATGTAATACAATTTTGGACATTGGAAATAATTTCACATTTAAATTAGACATAAACAAGTGACAATCTTCTAATAAGTTTTTACTTCATAAAACCTAGCCTTTTGGGTTCAACAACAGAAATTAATTTTAAATCAATTTTTGCCAAATATCTGTTTTGAATTATGAAAAATGGATTACATATTTTTAATATATGGGTCCAAGTTATATTAATATATTGCTTTTATTTTTAGATATTATGAACAGTAACTATAGTAATTTTTATTTATAGTGGTTAAAGGAAAATCAGGTAAATTAGTGTATCAATTAATATGATAAGGAGAATAACATGAACCTAAATCATACAAGAATCCTTTTGGATTAATAAAATTCTAAACATTAAGTCTTTGGATCTAAACAATGTCATTTATGTGCAACATGACAATAAAAATGACATAGATATTAATAAAACCAATGAATGTGACAAAATGTCCTACTCACATTTCTTATAATTATAATAATTATAATATTGGGATAACCAGGTGATATATTAGAAAATAAATAGTCCATTTAAATTTAAAATAATTAAATATATCATCTTAATTTATTTTTAATTTTTATGATATTAATAGTTACCTTAAAGTCATATACATTCATGATGTAAAAATTAATTAATTGGTGAGAAATCCATAAAACTATATTTATTAAAATACATATAACCAAAAAAGGCTCAACGCAGTAAATAATAATATCATTCGAGTATATCTCAACCATAATTATCAAACTATCGATAAAGTTCCCATTTGGATCTTTATAGAAGAGCTTATGACATTTATTTTATTTTATTTCAATTTATATTAAAGTAGTCACATTCAAACATCAATAACTATAATAATTTTTATGTAGGATTTTGTAGAATATAAATTAAACTATTTATATTATTATGAAATCAAGAAAATATTTTTTCATCATATTATTTTGTTCAAAATTTTTATTCCATAAATTATTATATTAAATAATTACACAATATCAATGAAGATTTTTTTTAATAATGGATTTCACAAATAAATTTCACTAAAATATTTAAATAAATATAATATGGGAAAATTAATTTTTCCAATGAATTTTATGGATTACATTGAACCATTAGAAATATAAAAAAATGGGCTGTGAGTATAACATCTTATCTTGATATTTCAAAAAATCCATGAAATGAATAGTGTCAAAATTGACACAAATGATGTATTGTTAAAATAACGTTTTATAAAAAAATTTAAATATCATAAAACCATTTTAAAAATATAAAATAATTATGAAGTTGTCTAAAGAGTTATAATTTATTAATTTATTTTATAATTTAAATCATATAATTAAATGTTCCACCCTTTTAATATTGAATCAATTGTTATCATCATTAAAATTAAATAGAATAACTAATTGTCAATTAAAATGATAATGTTTAAATTGACATCAAAACTAGTCTAAATTTTATTGTATGATTCTATTTCAATATTATAATATCTTATCGTCTTATATTTATCATTTTTGAGGTATTTTTATTGATTTTAAAATTATCATAAATTAATATTTTTTAGGTTTCCAAAAGTGCCCCTCACTTCAATTTTATAAGGGCACTTCCTCCTTCAACTCTTCACTTAATTTTGAGCCTTCATGATCAACCATACCTTGAGAAATTACCTTATAAACTTCCCTAGATATAGTATATAGGTCATGGTATTCTTCAAAGGCATGGCCTAGTTCGATACAAGGAGATTTAGAGGTGGCATGTCGAAGAAGAGGTAATATCATTTACTAATTAATTAAAACTTCATTCATCTTATAATTCCACCTCATGAGTAGTTTTATTTTAAATTAATAACTCCATTATTAATTATATATTTATAGGATATTATTATTATGAAACAACCAAAGTCCACCTTTTACCCATCCAAGGAAAAGTTAAATCACTATGTGTGCGTACATATGACTTCCCTTCTCAACGCCACAGTGTAATCCTTTTTTCACCAAAAACAGACATGGATGGGTATAATGATGGAACTAACAAAAATATTTATTATTAATATAAAATGATCCTGACTATGAGTAAATATACAGCATCCACTTTAGTACCATTCCATAATTATATGAATGATATTGTCGCTTGTGTGTACGAATGACTAACCGTCTCCAATGTGTGATATGATTCGTGATACATAATATTCAATAAAGAAAAATTTTATAAATGAATTACATGAATAAATAAGATATATATTATTCCATGTTATTAATGATATAAAAATTAACCAAAAAATTGCAATAAGAATATATCTAACAAAACATGCATAAGAACATAAAGCAGTTAATACCCGAATAATGAGTAGTAGTGAAATGTTACTAACAAACAGTTAAAAATATGCCCATAAATGATGTAAAAAAATTGATTATGATTATGGAATAAATAAATAACCTTATTGAGATCATTGTACAATATTTTCAGATACATACAAAGCATATCATTCCTAATGTTAGGGATAATTTTACAATCTCATTTTTATATGAGATTGTTTATACATAAGTATTTACTAGGTATATTCATAATCAATATCCATGTTTTATAAATATGTAATACTATTTCTATTCATCAATAATTTATTACCCTTAATTTTTAATTTTTGTGAATTTTTATTAAATGGTATGAATGAAATCCTTTTTCATTATTTGATTTGAGGTATATTTTAACTTTTCTAGTATAAGTACGAGGTGAATGTTCTTTTTTACATTCATGGAATGAATGAATTTTTACAGTTTCCTGAGACAATATTTCCATGAAGTTTACTCTACATGACATCATGATTATTTTTCCCTAATTTATTTTCTTTTGAAATTTCATTGCATTTGGTGAAAATAATTTATTTTGAAAAAGAACAGATATTTTACTCATGAATTAAGATCAAGTGTTTTACCAAAATTATCTTCCATATAAGACATCATAGGGTTATGTTTTTATCCCAATTATTACATTGATTTGATTGTTTTTATTATAGATTTATTTCCTTAAAACCCATTTATTTTAAATGGATTAGGACAGAATGATGTTTGAGAAACCCATTTTATTTCATGGGTTATGATATAATGAATGATTTATGTTTTTTTGAATCATGTAATAATGATTTAATTATTAGATGGGTGGGACCAATATTTCTCTACAATTAAATGGGTATATATTTATATCCCAGGAGATAGACATGACTAGAACATAATGTAAATCTGGTTCAGTAATATAGCGATGGATCAGCAAGTAAATCGGGTTCAGTAATACATGGATGGAACAACAAGTATACCTAATTTAGTAATGGACTTAGTACAATATGATGGTCTTGGAATGAATACCCTAGATAATATGGAAATAATCCTTGGTGCTTAATTATTTTTCTCAATTCCATGTGTTATTCAAATGCTATTTTATTATGGTTAGTCTTCCTTTATGATCTATTCCTTATGAACTATAAATATTTATTTCATGACTCATGATTTTTATATATAAATATTATGTTCATGTTTTTATATTCTTTTGTTTATAGTTTTTTATGTTCTCCTTGTTTACACTTACTGAGTAATTGAGTTAACTTATTTTATGTCTTTTTTCCTCAGGATATAAAGAATGGTTTTAGGTAGAATAATATGTGAAGATCATTAGGGGACATATTGAATCTCTTTCAAAATGTATGAATATTATGGTCCAGGCTTCCCAAAGAACTAAACTAATATGATATTGGGTGTCAGTTTGTGTCATGTATTAATTATTCAAAAAATGAAATGAAATTTCCATGAATGACAATCTTGGATCACTATAATTTTGGTCAATAATGTCTTTCTTTTGATGAATGACATAAATAATTGAAACCCATCCCTATATTGATTAACTAGGTTGTATGATCGAGGTATAAAAAAGTTTATAACAGGGATGGAATGTGAAACATTGAATTTGAAAAGGGTTTTAATCATTCAACCCAATATCAAGTTATTTCCTTTATATTCATACAATATTAAATTTTAATGGAAGATGTAAACTAAAATAATCATCAATGGTTGGATGAAACACATTTAATTCATGTTTAATAATAAAAAAATAAAAACTTAAAATAATGAAAACATTATTTTGAAATCTGAATAATTAATATATGTTATTAATAAATACAAAATAATGAATATTACTGAATAATTCATATTTTCGATAATGAGATATTTTTATATGAACAATGAATAAAATATTATAATTTTCTTAAAATTTTTTACTTATAAAGCCAAAATATTTAATTTTATCCAATATGAATAATTATAAATATCATTTAAATTTATTTCATAGGAACTCCATCATATACATATAATTTGATAATTTTTGAAGCATTTAAATACTAATTAATTAATATTCCAATTTCAATATAAATCTTTTAAATAATTTTAATATCTAGCATTTAGCTGCATTTAAATTGTTGATCACATAATCTAAAAAATATTTCATAATGGATTAAATATTTTTACAAATATTGATTTATTATAACCATTTTGAGTTTATATTTTTGAAAAATCACAATTTAATTAATAAGGTATTAAATTTTACCTTATTTAATTACTATAATAATAATCTAAAATTTTAAACTATATATATTAACGTTAAATATAAAAAATATCGAACAAAAAATTATTTTATGACCTCACAATTGATTCATCATGGGCCCTTCAAGCCCATGTAGGTGATGGTTTTGAGATTTTAATAAAATATATATAATTTATTTTACATTTAATGAAAAATTTTATCACCATATTGTGATATTACCAATTTAAGTCACATTAAATTGAAACCACAATGCCCATTTAAAAATATATATTCCATTTTGGTCCAATTCACATACCATAGACCAAAACCATTTTGGATGCTATTTTGAAGATCAATTAAAATATGGTACAACTATCTTGGCCATTATCTTTCACATAAACAGGGTTACTCTGTGATGACTATGATCTTGTAAACCTAGAGCTGGTGTTTTATTTATTACATTGTTATAAGATATATGTAATCACATACCAAATGACCAAATAGTTCATTTGTAATGGTAAAATAGATTTATACATGATTTATATACAATATTAGAAAAAAATGAAGAATAAAATTATTCCTTGTAGTGTATACTTGCATAACAATCATAGTACTATTCATGGATTCTAAAGAAAGGAAACAAAAAAAGGATAATATCAAATTCTTAGTAAGGGTTTTGTACATCCAAAGCTATCATGAATCAATGATCATAATCAACATAGAATGGAAAATAAATGAACACACATTTCATTTATATATGATGAATATCACGATAAGATATCATATGAAAAACATGGTATAGTAAAAAATGGAATAAGAAATCCATTTAAACGGGTTGAGTATCATGATATGATAATTCATAAAAAATATATAAAGATAAATTACTGAAAAAATTACATTTCATCAATAAAAAAACTATCATAACTCGGTAAATGTTAATCAATATGACATGGTAAAAAAAAGAAACCACTTTCTATTTTATAAATAAACTATGAATGAGATACATCCAAAGAAACCATCATTATGGAAAACTCATGGATAATAATAAATGAATTCTTAATGAAGGAAATTCATAATTATTGAACAACATGATATTTGTCATCATGATACCTCAAATATGAGGTATTTTATCAACATTCTTGAAAAATAATTTGTATGTATTCGAATAAAAACAATTCAACTATGCTTATCATTTTTATTCATTGTTTCTGATGAATAGAAATACTATAAAAATATTTATAACTTTTTTTAAGAAAATAAACTTTACATTATGAAAAATGTCTTCTGTAACTAAAAGATAAAAAAATAAAATAAATAAATCTTAAAGTATTATTTGATACATTTAAATTAATATTGAAATCATCGATAGGTCACAGTGGAGGGGAAAGCAATACATGTCATTCATATTAAAATAATGTTTCTTTTCATACTTTCAATTAAATATAAATGGAAAGTCTTATGTATAAAAAATGTCTATTAATATAAATTTTTCTAAAAAAACAAGGGTAAAAATTACATTAGAAAATTATTTTTGGAATTTTGGGAAATTTTTTAAATCATTTTTTAAGAAACATGAAATTGGATGAAAAATGATTATCGATAGATGAGAGAATTTAATTCATCATTTATTAAATATAGGTTCTCCATCATTTTAAGAACCGTAATGTAGATAAATATTACTATTACAATAAAACGTCATGAATAACTAGACTATAAGAAAAAAAGGTTTTATTATCCAATTTTAAAATAATTTTCTATTAGTGGAAACTCATGCATAAAAATTCTTTATTGAAATGAGATTTTTTAATAAATCCTTAAAAATACCCTAACATTGGAGTGAGAATTCACCAATGAATTGATTGTGCATAACATATCTTAATGAATATAAAAATGTTTAAATAAAAATTAATATAGTCAAAATTAATTACCAACATATTCTTAAACTACAAATGATAAGGAGGATGAAACATAACCCAGTGAAATTGAATTGATTTTTGAAATATTAACACTCGGTATCATTAAATAAAAATAAATTTTGTAGAAATGATTCAGATTGAAATTTAATATCTATTTTTAGTGAATCATGATATTAATTTTCTAATGGAAATTATATACACTATATAAATTAAATTAGGTTCATAAAATTTCAATATTCTTCCATGAAGATAAATTGAGATGATGTCCCTTACCCCACTCATCATTTTGGTTGAAGGTTTTATAAAATTATGTATCATTGTTTTAATGATGATATTAATTTATTATGAAACCATAATAAAATTTATAATGTCATATAGGATCCTCTTATAACTTTTTGGGACCTTTTTGTTAATTATATTTCAATATTATAATTGTTTAGGGTGTTAATGAACTTGATTCTCACACATGTTTTATCATTAATGTATTGTTAAAGTGTATCATATATATATAATAATATAAATAATTAAATAATTTTTATAATTATCATTTTGACTCTACATATAATAGTTATTTATAATTCTTGAATGATGGATTTTTAAAATGAATCACATCGATTTGTGGAGACATCATATTGTACAGATGCACATGAGATGACAACATTCAATTAATACAAAAAAGGATAAGTAAGTTGGTGATTAATTTATAATATTTAATTAAAATAATTTCATATTAATTTAAAACAATCATCATATTTATCCTTTTACCTTCCTTGTAAAAGATAATTGCAATATGAATCACATCACTTCATGAGGGGGTAGTATGCCATACACATGTGCAACATTATCACAATCTAAACATCACCGTTTTATAAAGGTATATTTGATATTATAATAATTTAATTATGATTATATTATCATTATAATGTTTTTTATTAATCATTCATTATATATAACCTTGAAAAGTGGCGATGAAAGGCAAATTAAATCAATTCACAAGAAGGTAGTCTGACAAACAAACAATTGAAAATTTTAATTTTAATTTTTTGGTTGATGAGATGGATATATGTTATTCTATTAATTTAATGAAATAAATATATATTTTATATATTATTGTTATTAAATTATCATTATTAAAGAAAGTTTGAGTTAAATTTAAGAATTAATTAAATGAAAACACTTATTTTAGAGTGTCACCTCTTCATTGGGGATCATTTCTGGTTTAAACAAAAATTCATCATAAGATGATTTTATGACCAAATAATGGGAACTAAGAAATTGTTCAGGGGGTAATAAATTTATTTGATCTGATATTGGTATATCCATGTCGCTTTTGATGTGTGAATTATGGAGGAGAGTGGGAGGCCTTTTGTATGCTCGGGAGAGGAAAAAAGAGATTTTTTTGAAACAATTCATTTATATAAAAATTTATATGATACCAAAATCCTCTTAAATGTGTTGCTATAAAAGCTTATAGGTGATATGGTCGTAATATGTATATAACATTGGTTTTACACTAAGATCCATGTCATTTAAAGCATTATATTTTCTGTTAATCCCCATGTAAATATGTTTTTACCATAAATGTCATCCTTTATTATTAATGATTTTACTGTTAGACATGGTAAAAAACTGTTAAATCCTTATATAATATATATATATATATATATATTTCATTAGTAATATGGAATCAATTTTATCAACTCAATTAATTGATGTTACAAAATAAAATTTAATATTATACTAATCGTTGGATAAAAGTGGGGTTTCAAAGAGAATATTCTCTTATTTATATAAGGTTTTAATATCAAAATTTGGAGTAAAATTGATTATAATGAAATAAATAGTAAATTTGTAAAATAATTGAAATCATTTTCATCTAATAATAATTGAAATTGTAAAATATATTTTTAAATTATTTTTTTTAAAAGTTAGTTTTCAATAAAAATTTATACTTGTAAAAATTCAATGAGAAATTAAATATTTTAGAAAAATACATAATTAGTATCATAATATTATTTTTCATTGATTATTCCAAAGATTATGTTGATTTTATCATTTTTGTTTAATTTTTTCTAAAAAAAATAATTTCAAATTATGTACACAATGTAGGAATTAACCAATATAAAAATTTGATTTTTCTAAAACCATTTATTTTTATTTTTTATGATTCTTATTTTTTATCAATAGTGGATAACCTTAATTTTCAAATTTTATTTGTTACTGTTAATACCATCAAATTTAGTAGCATGATTATAATTTTAAACAATATTATGTTATTCTTAGACTTAGTGTTGTGTGATTCACAAGCTATCGAAAAGATTAAATTTAACTAAATTTATTTTGGTTGTTTTCTATGTTCGGTGTTGGGTTTCACATACAATCTATAATAAAATTTTATTATTTTATAATTTTGGGATATTTCATTTTCTACTAATTTTTTTTATTCACACAGTTTAATCTTCTGCACGTAAATAATGCATTTCATATTTGAAAATTCCCTTATTAAAAACCCACATCAAATTTTTTTTAAGAATACATACTATTAAAAAGGGAGAATGGAAATACCCCGGTCAAATTGAATAACACATAACTAGGACTCTATATAAGAATAAATAGGTGGAATTATTTCATTAAGAAATTAATTAAATTCATACATAATTATTTAGAGAGATATAGACCATTTATCATGACAGAGATAATGATCAAGAAAATTTTAATGACATCAAAAACATTAATTTTTTATGATTTAAATGAAAATTTGATCCATCATATATTAATTTAATATATTACCAATTTTTCTTCAAGATATCTTTCAGAATTTTAATGAATATTATAATATATAAATATATGTAAATATACATGAATGATATAACTTTATTTCATACAAACACTTTCATATTTTTATCTATCTTTAATTAATTTTCATGACTTACTCCTTGAAATCAATATCCAAATAATTATTTTTTCCATGAATCAGTAAATATAACCATTAATGGATCATATAATCCATAAAATAGTGGAAATTCCTTCTTTTTATCTATAATTATGTGTTCAATCCAATACTATTAGCATTAGTTATAATATATAACACATTAACTTCTAAATCGAAACACAAATAGCACTGGTTCCATATTATAATTTATCCGTCATATAATTTACCTAAGAAAAGAAAAATATTTAAAAAACATCAAGTTTGATAGTGGTAGGCCCCACACCCTTGTCTCCCTAGATTTGGCTTAAATCCCCACAACATTGTCCGATGTGATGGGTTGTCACTCGGTATAGAGGTTTTTCTTTTTTAATACAATATTTATATAATTCATATGAAATTACCAAATTTTCATAACCCATAATTAATATGATATAAAATATATTATAGATTATAAATTTTTCCAATACCTTTAAGGATTATTACAAAAAATGTAATCTAAATATTTATAAAATAACTCTTTCATATAATAAGCCAATGGGTTTTATTCCTAATATTTTTCCAAATGTATCCTTAATCATGTTATATTCTACACTCATAAATATTTAAAATGGGTTTCTATGAAATTAAAATGATGGTAAATTTTAGATTTATAAACCAGTGATGTTATCCATACCTATTAGGTTCATGAATTCATATATTCTCCTAAAATTTTATAGAACCATTAAATGATTCATAATTCCTATAACAAAAAAACCATTGGTAAAAAAAATTAGAAAATTTTATTATTCAATTCCAATGCTAGAATACATCAGATTTTTTTTCAATATATGTCCTTTCCTTGAATTGGAATTATCATTTAAATAATTTCATTGACTCAGATAATTATTAGGTTCCCCACGTTATGGACAAAGAACTATAAATAGACAACTAGGATCAAGTATATTTCCATCCAATGTATTATTCATATTTCATCTATAATTCATTTAATTATTCCCTCATTTTCCACACAAAAAGAATATTTATTTTTCCAATGAAACATATTCCTAGTTTTGTCTTTCCACATTTATAGCACTAATCAAATATCTCCTTTCATTCATGTTCTTCAAACACTAAATCTCTTACAGAATTTTTATTTTTTCCTTCGGAGTCCACTATACACAAAAACGACCTATTAATATTATAAACAGTATGTTAATTAATATGTTATATATTATAATGTAATTCCAAATGAATAATAATATAATATATATTATATAATAATGTTAAATCCATCATTATATAAAACATGGAATGGTTGTGAAGTAAAATTAATTTCGTTTCAATGTGAGGTTATATTCTTATATACTGACGATCTTCGGTTACATATCCTATGTGATATAAGGGGAGATGGATATTATTTATTAAATTAACATAATTAAATGTAATTTTATTTTATATACTATTTTTATTATATTGTAAGGATTAAAAAATATTTTAGGGAGGTGGAGGAAGAAATTAATTGAAAACACTTTTTTAACTACATTACCTCTTCATTGTGAATGATCTTCTAGTTTTATACATAATCCTTCATTGGATGGATTTTTTTTATAAAAAATGGATATAATATGTTTATAGAGTTGAAAGGATTCCATTTTAGAATTAATTTAGAAATATACATGGAATTTAATGAGATAATATGGGAGCATAGCGGGTGGCCTTTTATAAGTGGGCGAGTGTACAAACATAGAATTGTTTTAAAGATTAAATTATTCCCACGTTTCTATCATTAAATCTACTCTAATATTAGTAATTACCAAACCTTACAGTTTATATGGTCGATAAGTATCTATATAATTGGTTTTGGACTGTTTTTAGTTCATTTGTTCACTTATATTTTTAGTTTATCCCATTGGTAAAGCTATTTTTACATTATGTACGATAATTAATTTTCACTTCTTTTACTATTTATAATGGTTATAAATTTACATGATATAATTAGATAAAATAAATTATAATGAATAAAAATATTGAATCTATTATTCTAAATTCTATTCAATGTAGTAGAGGAATCCAATTTAAAAGTAAACCTACACACGTAATGAAAAAGTGGTTTTCAGAGATAAAATAAACATAAGTATAGAATGTTTCAATATCGAAATTAAATATGGAATTTATTAAAATTACAAAAACCAATTATAAATTTATATTATTAAACTATGATTACATAAAAACCAATTAAATATTTATTTTATCCTTTTTAATTATTTAAATGAAAATAATGTAAAACAATAATATTTATCAATATTAATCGATCAATGGAACATTTTAGAATAATCACAAAAAATCACCCTATGTTTATAATGATATTTGGATTTTAAAAAAATTAAATTTAATATATTAATTTTTTTACTATTGGTTAAAATAAGTTTTTTGTCATATTTGATATGTGTTACTAAAGAAACATTAAATAAAATTACAATTTCTCATAATACAATACTTTTTAAATTACATTTTCTTATTTTATTTATAATTAATATAATATGATAATTTACAAATTGTTTTTATTATTATTAATATCATCCAATTTTATGTATATATTAATATGGAATACAATATTATAGTTAATTTACACTTGGAGTAACATGATTCATAAGACATTGAAGAAATTATACATAAAGATATCAAACTAATGTGATATTTATGTTCTATTTTTCATTCCCCATACATATTTAATAAAATTTCTTTTTTTGTTAATTTCAAGGTGTTAAAATTTTAATAATGATGATCATTTTTCTAATTCTATTGTGAGTATGAAATCAACTTTCCTAAAATGTCATGGTATCATCTACTATGATGCGATTTGTCATTTTGGTGTATACAACCATGATATAGAAACCTCAAAACTGTATCGTTGTGGTGTAATTTTTACCGTAATATTTCTTTTCATTTTTTAAAAAATTGACATAATTTATATTTCAAATTCATTGGGTTATGGTATAAAAATATTTATATGAATCAAGCCTATTGAATATAAATATTATTCCATTATTCTTATAATTGAATAATAGAATGAATATATTGAATGAGTCAATAACATGATAACTAGTAAATTAATTTTCTAATTAATTTAAAAGATTATTTGTCAAATCAACTATAATATATACGGCTTTAATACAAATTTTTTAATTATTGGGTGTGACAATTTTCGAAAAAGAAGTGGAAAAAATAAATAAACTATAAAACCACATGGTATACTATAAAAATTGGTATCTAAAATAATATATGTTATAATAGAGTAAATATCACATATAACTTTTATTTGAACAATGATTTCACATGATATCGATCGACATCATTTAACATATAAAACTAAATTTAAAACTCCCATGGTATCTAGGGGATCAAAGGTTCCCGTAATTATCTGGATGGATTATAACTTTTATGTTTTTTTAAAATCAATTACTTAATAGATGATAGATAGGGGAGATCAAGGTTCATATTCGACTAAGTAGTTTTTGTGTTAGAGACAAAGAAACACATTTAAGAGTTGTATTTGATTATATACCCATCCAAATACCGTATTTAGAACTCAAAAATTATACTATAATGATTGAAATTTAAAATATTCTCATACCTTACAACTCCTTATATTATATTACTCAATTCCTATAAAAATCATTTAATGATTAATCAATTATTCTAGAAATTCATAGACGATGAATCATAATAATATGTTGATTGAATACAAAGTATTATATCTAGGGTATATGAATGAATTAATACCAGTAAATATTATATAATAGCATAAAACACTAAAAATCATAATATTGTGGTGACACTCTCCACACCATAGTTTATTTATAGATATACATTGATGTGGATCAAATATGCAAGTCATTATAGTATAATTTTTACAAAATTACATCAATATCAAATAATCATCATGATTTAATTTATGAATGGATATCTAGTTCGATGATTAGAAATGGTCCTGAATATATTAGTGATATGGTTAGAGAGGAATTAAATAGGTTTCAAGTGATATTTGTGGCATCAAAAATAAACTACCAGATTTTTTATGAAAAAATGGATAACATTATTACAATAATTGACAACACTATACTCATGTTGTTTAAATTTCAACATTTTAAAATGATAATTTTAAGAAATCCTATAAATATGGTTTCAAAATATAATTATTATTAAAATTTCAATATGCATTAAAAATAAAGGAATCATTTTTTCGAAAATAACAATTCTTTCAACATGATTTTTAGGGAAATTATTGGTGTTGTGGTGATTTCGGTCAAATTGAAATGTTTTTAATTAATTAGTATGTGATGATTTAATATAATTTTGAGGGTGGAGTTTAATGGTGGGTAGGTTATGAACCCCTAAGAGAATAAATAATGTTTAAAATAATGTTTTAATTTCCCTATTGAGTATTATAAATAGTTATAGTTGTTGGATAAACATTTTGGAAAGTGTAATCAATCTAGTCATTAGAACAATAATTTCCTTATTTGTTTTTTTATCACAAATAATAATAATAATTTCATTACCAAATATTAACCTGTAAAAATATCATATCCCATCAGAAATATACCTTATACCAATAAATAACATCCCTCACCTAAAAATGAAATTTTCTGTGTAATATGATTCTATGATTTTATAATAAAAGGAAACAAACAAAATTATAATTACTCATTTAATCCATCGAAAAAATGTATAACGATAATAAAGGATTATAATTAATATATCCTTGATTAAATTTTGAAAATTTATCATTAGAAATATTACATAATAGAAATATATCACTATCCTTATGTGGAGGAAAAAGATAGTATTCCAAAAAAACATCTCTTCACAATTATGGGGTTCAAATTTGAAATATACATTATATTGAATTATCCAACACAATACAAAAGATAGTCTCAAAAAATCCAAAAAGAATATAATCCCCATCAAACTAGGTAATCACATCATTTATAATAATATGGATTGGGGTGGATACAATATATCAGTTAGTAACAGAACTATAGAGTGACCCACCTCATACTACTTATTTTGCCGAATTTCTAGTAAATATTTGAACATGTTAATCCAACCATATTTTAGATGTTCAAAATTTCCAATGTAAAATTAATTCCATTTTAAAAAAAGGAATTAGGATAGTTTCCATTCATTTTGAAAGATGAAAACACCATTTATTTGAGAATGATTAGAAAATTTTAATACAGTTATAAAATTACATGAGACTATGTAAGAAGAACCCTTATATAATTTATCCACACACCATGCATAAATAGGAAATAAAATATCACATGATCCATTTGTCCACCATACATTATTGGAAACCATTTTATGTTACCACGTGCCTCTAAATTATTAAAACCATATATTGAATGACAAGAATAGTGGAAGGTTCACTAAAGTAATTACAAAATGAATAAATTTGGTCATTAGGAAGCTATATTTTATTTCACATGATTGGAGATTGGAAGCTTTTTTGGAATTTAATATTTGAAATATTGTTTATTATTATTACTAGTAGTTAAAGACCTATTAATATCACATGTTATTTCAAAATATAGATTGATGAAATTGAATTAAAATCAACGAACATTATATATTTTGATTTAATATAATAAGGCATATCTAGTGTTTTGTAGATTTTTTATATGTGACATTAATTGATATTTCGAATGGATGAATGAATTGTTAAAAATATAAATGAGGTTTTTGTGATGCAATTTATTAAATGAATAATAAATAATTTTTTTCAATAGGAAGAAACTGAGTACTCATATTTATTATATATAATATAATAGAATGACCCATCGAATAAGATATTTTTCTACATTGGTTAAGAAATAAATAATTACAATATTAATGATACAATTTTCACAATGTCCAAATTTTAAAATAAAAAGAAATTATATTTTTTATACATTTTTAAAAAAATATTTTCATGAAATTAGATTAGAAATTGAGAAATTAATACATCATAACTATTAGTTCATTTTCAGTGTTTTAAATTTAACCATCTAAGAATAAATAAATGAATTGAAAAAATCATGACCTCAAAATAATTGTCTCATTATTTTGAAATATATGCCTTTGGTTTTTAATATGATTAATAATTATAGAAGAAGTGTTTAAAATATATATGGTTGTTTTATAAAAATATTTAGATCATATATTTGGGAAGTAGTATGTGAGTAAAAAATATAAATCAAACATATATATGTATTATATTAGATTTGAATATAGTATACAATAAACTCGATAAAAAAGATGTTTTTGCAATGAATCATAATGTAATGGTTAAAATGTATCAAAATATCTTTACTGACTATTGGAAAAAATTATTTTGGAGATAAGTGATTGACTATGAAAATAAATTATTGAATACATTTTTATATGTTCTTAATTCATATAATTATAAGTACAGTATTTAGTACATGTATTAATAATGTTAAATGTATAATAGGTTATTTAGAATTTTATATATTATCCTATAGAAGGGTAATATCCATATAATGTTTTAGATACATTGAGTATATGAAATATTTTTTCGATATCAATAAAATGGATAAAGTATATCAAATTATGATAGTAACTAGTGAAAATAAATAATAAGTTAGATATTTTATTAAATAATTACTTTTAAAATATTTCTATTGAATGTGAAGTAATATATAATAATGAGTATTTATATGTTTTAAATTTTAATGGGAAATACGCCTAAATTCAATTGAGGTTTAAAATATATGAGTAGGTTCATAATATTAGCTGAAATAAATTCATATGATCTAATGAGAATTATCATTTAGAACATTATATCAAAACTATTTATAATATAATTTTGAACCAAAAAATTTATGTAAATATTTGATGCATCCATAGTGGAATGAATACATGTTGAGAAGATTAAAAAATTTAAGGATTTTATAAAACTATTGCAAAATAATGTCATCCTGAAAATTTTGTGTACTAGAAAAATTAAATGAGAATGGGAACATGTAAAAGAATAAGATAATTTTTGAATGAAAGGGATTTTTTAATGTATAATGAGTTTCATTCAATGAGAAACATTCTTTAGTTTGAATGATTTAAACTATCTAAAAATTTGATTCTGTATCTTATAATATAATGTTAAATCTATTAATAATTTATATGAAATTTTAATTTCACATGTGATATAATTTTGATGATGTTTACATTAAAAACAAGTAGTTTTATACATATATTTTATGATTATTATATATATAAAACTTCCAAAATACTTATATGGGTTCGTAAAATCCTTAACATAATGTTAATATGATATTTATTATTTTATTAATTTGTTATATTTTTAAATTGGGATATTTTGTGACAATAGTTTCCTAAATTTTTCTTAAAGTAATAAATCCATATGAATTTTTTTTGAAAGATTTATATTTACTAGAAAATAAATCTTTTTTCAATGGAATTTTTTACTTCAGTAAATTAATTAAATCAGATGAAAATTCGTTGAAATTATGTTTTTATTGGATCTAAAATTCTCTCAAGTTGTGGATGAAAATATTCACTCTAAATGGAGGTCTTCCTAAATGATTTTATAGATTTTTGTTATGGAAGAGTATATGTTATTTTATACTTTTAATATAATGAAAAATAACATTTAAGGATAAAAAAGTTAAATATATAAATCATTTTTAGTTCATTGTATCCACTGGAATATTACAGCATTTTACGAATTCCATACAATACATGGAATATTATTTTTTTATTAATTCTTGATATTTATAGGGTTCCATAATTTTTGGGTAATACACATTATTTGTTTTAGTCATGATTGACTCATAAGTGATTTTTGAGTTGAATTGTGAATAAGTAATTTATTTTTGGTATTTGGATGCAAACCATATTGTGGAATAATCTCATTGTTTCCTAGTTTTAGGATTGGTCTTAATATTATAATTCCATGTAGTGGAGTGGATATTTTAAAATTGATATTAAAATTATAAAAAGTGTTATCCATTTTTTGAAAATTATATAATGTGGGTTTATTTCATGATCTACTCATTTTTTCATATCATAGGTCCTCTTTACATTTTTTAGGAAACCATTTCAAAAACATAGTGGTGGAAAATTCCATTGGTTTCGTACCATTGAGGAAAAAATTTTATTTTATAGACCACAATTCAATAGTGATCTTATGGTATAATAAAAGAAATCTTGAGGCATATACATAGTGTTTTATGGTCACCCCATTTTTCGGTCATGTGAAACATTTTATGAAGGAGATGTCATTTGTAGATTTTGGAGATGATTATTTTGGTTAGTCCCACCACATCACGGTTTGGTCCCCTATGTTTTTATTGTGAATTTTATGTCCCCACATCCTTCATTTAGTTCTATTGTTCTCTGTGAAACCCAATGTTGTTGAGAAACAAAGATGGGGATTTTTTGGTTACCTTAGGGAGTCTATAATTCAGTAGATTCATGGGAGGAGTTCATTATAATATAATATTGTCTTATTGTGTATTCGTGTTCAATTATGTATCGTGGTCTTCTTAGAGGCTTATGGATGTCAATTTTTTATGATATTGTTCGATGTTTGGTCATGGATTTGTTATGAAATTAATTATCATATATTTCTTTGTGAATCTAAAAAACCATGGGAGTGGGAAGTTAGTTTTCATTGATATATTAACAAAAACTTTTGAAGATTCCATTCAGGTAGGCGATTTATATTATTTATTTGTGATTACTAATATAAACCTAGTTAAATAATTTTTTTGTTTCAGTTGTGGTAATGATATAGAAATATATTTAATTAAAAAATTAAATTAATCACATTATAATTTAATTAGGTGTAAACTTATTAACATCATTTATGTGTTGTTATTTATATTGTATAAGAATTTTTTTGGAAAGCATGATTTTCTGATTGAATTGACTGTTAAATATGTGAAACTATTATTTCAATTAGTCAGATAATTTAAATTATGGTAACATAATGAATAGTTGAAAACCATAATTAGTTTATTTATAATTATTATATTGAAAATTAAATGATATTTTGATAGATAATTAAATAATTAATGGTTTTTTAATGTTTTTCATTCTATGTTATCCAGTTTAATTTTTTTATGGTGGAAAAGGATTTTGGGGTGTTTATTTACAGAGAATTGAAAATATACATGTTTGATTTATTATTATGATAGTTATATTTGTTTGATTTAGAATAGATATTTTATTTTACTGGAATCATGGAACTATTTTAGCTAATAAAAATATACAATAGAAATCGGTTATGACAAATTATTATTGAGCTCTTCTACATGAATTAATTTAGTGGATATATATTCAGTACATAGTGGATAATGAGTGTTGGTTAGTGATGGAATTAATTTGAATACTAACATTTATGTGTCTAGAAAATGGATAGATTTGAATTTGTAATGACATATAAAAAATATGTTGTTATATTGGTCATTTTTTGTTTAGAGGTGGAATTTGTTGTTTTTGATGTTGTGATGCTTCCTTTCTGTGTTTATTATTTTTTGGTATAAATATTTTTGTATTAAAAGATTATTATAATATTGGCTTCTTTTTTTAGAAATATCATATTATGTTTTTAAATTTTTTATGTACCACCATTTGAGTATGATAACTTTAATTGAACACATATGAGGTTTTGGGTACCTGGAGAACTATACCAATATATGATGTGACTAAATTGATGTGTAACCGTCCCCTTCTTGTAAAATAACATTTAGGTATAGTCTGGTATAATATGATTGAATTAGTTATGGCTATGTAATGTGATGGAATTTTTTATGAAAATAATATATATGGAATTTGGTTGAATATTCTGGCTATGTTATGTGGTATGTGAACTGTGTTCATATTATATACTTATGGGTATTAAATTGAAGAAATATGATATTTACCACTATGATGTTAGGATGTATGGACTTGTGGGGAAGTGAGTATATTGTACCTTTTTTATATATATTTTGGATATACTATATTTACATGTATATATATTTAAAGTGTCATACAATGATGAGATCACACAGACACACAGATATATATATATATATATATATATATGTAAATATATATATTTATATATATTTTTATATGTATATATATTTGTATATTCCCATGATATGTATTGAGTAAGATTTACTATTAATTCACATGGCTTCTAACATTCATATTACACAAAAGAATTCGAGGTTCAATGAAGGAAAATAATCATTATCCATTTCTATTCACCCACAGTTAAAAATACAATTATTACATATATATGGGATGGATTTATTGATTGGACTCAATATAAATATATTTTTAATGGTGTTCATTTCAGGATTGTTTATTTATTAACTTGTGATTTGATTCATTCTTGGTATTTTCTATAGAAGCATTATTTTTTTATAATTCATTACAAGAATTTTATATTATCATTTGTGGTATGGTTTTCTTTATTTTACTAAGTTAATGTTTTATTATGTATGATCTTATCTTTGTTTGACTAATAGGTAAATTTCTCCCATGATTTATGTTTTATAACATATATTATAATTAGAATACTATTAATTATGTAATAAAATAAGTAGGGGCCAATCTAATAATAAATAGTGACAAAAAAGTGATTAAGTGTTTTTGAGTCATGATAGATTGATATAAGAGATTCTATTGGTAGTATTTATAGAGTTTGGATATTGAATATGGTGATAATTATAATGTTTTGGGAGTAAGACACATCATTAAGCCATGGTATATGATGCAATATAAGGAGACATGTTTTGAAATAGATGTTAACATGTTATCCTACACAAATTCCCTGGTGGACTATTAGACATTCATAAGATTTACAATATTCATAATGGGATAAAGAACTATTTATGGAAAATTAATCATTATTTTATTTAAATTTTATTGAATTATGAAAATTTCAGGGATAATAAAAGGATTATATTTAAATTAATTTAAATGAATTATATATTATTGGTTTTGGACATATTTTGGCTTTGTAAATATAGATGGTTGATAGTTCCCCTGAGTAGTTTATGTTGTGTACCCGTTGAATGAAACTCTGATTGAATGACAATGAGTTGATATTGAAGAGTGTGGTTTACAGTGAAAGTATTTTCATGTGTTTTAGTGATAATGTTCAATGAATTATAGGGGGAAAATATTTTATTAGGAGATCGAGATTTTGTTAGTGGTACTTGAGATTTATTTACGACTAACATTTGAAATGAATGAAAATTGAATTCTTTTCATTATTTTATTGTTTAAAGGTTTAACATTATATTTATAGATATATTATATATTTGATCAGGATGAGATGGGGTGTTATTAGATATATTTAGAAACAAATATCTTTCATTTTTTTATATTTTATATTAAAGGTGGATTAGTGAAATGTGTTTCCCATAATATAAAAATGAAAAATGGACATAGTAAAATTTATATTCATGATTATAAAAAATCTGAAATATTCCTCTAATCTAAATCCATATAAGTAGTAGGTAACATGAAATTTTAGGAGACTTTAAATTCCATAATTCTATGCCTGGTGAATTATTTCACATTATCAATATATATCGGTTCACTGATATTTTATGATATTCTCAAAAATATATTATCATCGTTGGATTATCAAAGAGAGGGAATCCATCAAAATATCATAGGGTAGATTTTGGGATATGGGAACAAGGTTTTCATGGTAGTATAGGTTCCACATAATGAGGACTCAACCTCAATATTCATTATCTAATCTTTATAGAGATAGTATCTCATAGAATTCATCACGAGAATTTTGTTGTGATATTTTATTCTATAGTGGATATAGAATATTGATAATATAATTGTTCGACATTCTAATTAATTTTTGTGGAGTTGGTGGGAAAAAATAGATAGAGCCCAATAGTTTTTTCAGTAGTTCCAAAAAAAAAATTGGATTCTTTGTGGGCCACAATCATCAGAACTGAAGATAGAAATTTGAGTTGGATGATGAAAACCCTATGATGTTCTCCAACATCTATGACCTCGATTATAGAATGTCATATATTATGGACAACATCAGGGACATCATAGTGGGGGTTCATGAGATAAACTATTTCGTGAAATGGAGTTTACATTTCTAATAAGGCCTATCATTATTCAACATAATATAAGTTTCTATTCTATAATGGATTATTATTTGATTTGATAGGATAATGATAATCACTAAATCAACCTTCCTTATATTTTTTATTAAAAAATAGTTTATACAGAATTATAATTTAATTGTAATTTAACATATTAGTTAATCATCATTTCAGTTTAGTTGATGTGTTATAATCCTGGAAATTAATAATTAGGAAACATTTGGTGATCTATGTATTATCCTGTCATGGAAACAAGTACCTGATAAACTCCGTGAAATGGATTAGGTGTCTCAGTTACATATATCATCATTTTCTATCATAGATATGTTACTTTATTTGACATTGTTTGAGTGTATGTAATCTTGTTGGAAGAGATGGATGATATGATATATTGTAGACATCTTGATCAAATTTTATAAAAATAAGTATGATTAAGGTTGGTTATAGTGAAGATATAAATAAAATTGTTTACGAGGGTTAATAAATATTTTCTAGATTTATCTATAATAATGGATTTAATGGTACCCCCTTAATATGAAATCTTATTAAAGATTGTGTTACAAACCATTTCCTATCCTATTTATATTTCTTTATATTGGATTATACCTTTAAATATGCGAGATTTTTTAAAATTGGATGATGTTATGTTAGAGAGGGGTTTTATTTAATTTAACATGGATACTAAGGGGAATTGTGTTCTTCTTGTGAATAATTAAGAGAATAATATCATGAATTGTATATTCTAACATTGAATCAAGAATTTTTAAATAAAAATCCATTGTTATATGAGGATTATTTATGAATTATTTGATCATTTAATGGGAGACAACTTGTTTTCAATGATTGATTCCCGATCTTGATTTCATTAAATGTTCATAGAAGAGGTCGAAATCAAAAATAAAAACATTTTTTTGTTCTGGAATATCCATTTTCATATAGATGCCTTCTAGAGTCCTATGTATACCATAAATTTTCTTGGTATTAGTATGCTAAGTGTTTCATGAATACATATAGCAATATATATGGGTTTTCATCGATGATATAATTGTGTTTAAAATGATGGTGGAGAAATATGAAGAATATTTATGGGTTCATCAAGATATTCTTCGTCAATTCCGGTTTAATGGAATATTTTCTATGGGTAAATTTTAGGCAGATGAGGGGATAATCGTTAGTCATGTCATGAATTATCTTATTGTGGAGTCGATCCGTTAATTATTGAGGAATATTTTTCATTAATTTTTTTTGGAATTTTATGTAGTTGTTCAGTTGATTAGTCTTGGAAGAAATTGATGGATTTTCATAGATGATTTTTCACTGATCATGGTCTCTTTGATAACTATTAATTAAGGAGGACAATGATTTATTGTTGATGAAGAATTTTTTTGTATTGTATGGGTCTCTAAAGTATAAACCAAACAATGCTACTATCTTTTTCCTATATTTTTTGGAGTTTTTCTCAAATTATATTATATCTATTTTTAATGTGTATTTGTAAAAGTATTAATAGAAGATAAAGTTGTTATTTTCATTGGATTATAACCATTACTATATAATGAATGTAATTATGCTTCCCCTATTTTTATGATTTATGTACTTATGATTTTATTAAATAAATTTATGAATTATCATATTGTAGAGACATTATGGTCTTCATTTATCACATGATCTAGAATACATTTAATCATAAAGATCATAATTTTCATCAAATAATTTTAATATAGTTATTATTTCTCAATGACATTATGGTATTGTAAAATTAAAGGAAATGTAATTTTATATCCTATAGATGATTAAGAATATGTGACGTTTTATTTATCATGAGGTTGAACATGAGTATTGGATGAATAGATGGTTGGGGAGAATGTATATTTCTATTAAGAAAAACGGATGTTAGCAGTATAGATTGATTATATCCTATGATGGTGAACACTCACTTATTTCCCTAGATGAAGTAGTCATAGTCGATATACTATATATATATGTCATGTAGAACACCAATTCTAGTAACATAGACCTGATGTATTCTTTTTCATTGCATTATGATGTAAGGAATCACATCACAAGGTAAAAAATAATTTAGTAGTCATGGTAAACAAGATATAGATTTGAAATAGAAATTATATTTTAAAACAAAAAATTAAATAAAAATTTACATTTTTATGTTTTGTTATTCCTATTAGAGTATCCTTTCAAATCAATCAAAAAATAATTCATCAAATTTTGGGCATATTAAAACATCTTAAATCAGTGATCTCAAATTCTTAATATGGTTATGCATACAATAGATGCTATAAAAAATATGGAATAATCAATATTACATGGTAAATAACTCAATGAAATGCCATTTAATGAATAACGATAGTATAATATTGTAGAAATAAATGATGAAAAGAATTACACATAAATAACCACATGATAATGAAATCATAAACATGAATATTCTATCTAATCAAATAATCACATGAAAAATCAATTAAAAAATTCATAATGGTGGAATTTATAAATCATTACATAAAAAATATAACATCATTGCCTCATTCAAGGAAATATCATTACATCACGGCCCTCTGACAGGACAACTAACACCCTTGAGGTTGTATTCCATGAAATCAATACAAATTAATATAGAAACATCCAAAACCCAATGTGGTTTATCTCCTAAAAAAACAAATGCATTGAGGGGATATGGTTGGTGCCATCCATTACATATTAATTCCAATGAATTACTCATATCTTTGTGATGTGACCTAATCAACATGACCATTAATATTGAAAAACAATATTCTGAAATGACAATACATACCCAAATCAATAAACATAATAAATTTTTTTTGTTTAAAATGGTTAACTATAAAAAAATTATAAATACTCAATGAAACTATTCATAAACCATCCATATAATACATAATTATGATTTCAAAATAATATTTTCCTATAAGTGTTTCGGTTAAGTAAAGTGTTTTTCCTTAATGAAATTAAATAAAATAAAAATATAATTAAAACAATCTTTTGTAATATATCCTTCTAATTTTGAAAAAAAATATTTTGAAACAAATTTCCAACAAAAAAATATTAAAAAAAATTATTTTTAAATAGAATTTTAATCATATAAAGGATGTGTTAACCCATGGATTGGTCATTAAGGCCAGAAATTCTATATATACGGTGTATGTTCACATAATGATTCACTTCACTATTTTGGAAAATTACAAGAATTATTTTTTTAAAAGGACAATATGATCACGTTCATAAACAATATTGAGTAATTTTTTTAATAAATCATTTTGAAAAGGCTAAAAACATTGTAGATTTTTATTAAAACTGATTTTTTAAGAAAAATAAATTCTGAATGGAGATAGAATTTTTTTTATTTTCTATCCTTTGATTTCTCAATAATTTTAATTTCCAAATAGTCCAAAATGGTAATATTTCTTCAAAATATCATTAATAGATATATTACAAAAAAATTGATTTCAAGAATGAAATCTTTATTAATACACTTATAAAAACAATCCTAATTCCTGATGAGATTGCAAAATAAGCCCTGAACACCATGATAAAATTTATATATGATGACTCATGAAATAAATAACAACAAATAGAACATTATATTACATGAGGATAAATTAATTCATGATATAAAATAACAATATTAAGTTTTTAAACCACAAAATATAATGTAATTGGTGATATGGTGTACGTATCTTGGATTTAAAGGTGATAAATGAAACCCTTACATAGAGTATGACTCATCATGAAAGTTATTTATCATCTTATATAATAATATTATGTTAATTATATAATTTAATAATAACCATTCACCTGAACAATAATCCTTTAATTTCAATAATTAATATTTTATATATTATTACATATTCTGTTATGTTTACATTAGATGTTTCTATGATATTTGGGTTCTGTGACTAAAATGACATTTATAGGTCATGTATGGCCATAGAGGTCATTATTTAAACATATAATGAATAATAATAATGTCATAATTATAATATTTATAGATAAATAATACTTTTAAAATTAATTATTAGTGATGTTTATAAAAAATATATATGTTATAATCTTGGAGACAACAAGTCAAATGTAAGAATGTGTAATGATTCAGATATTCGATAATCATTATATAAAGAAGGTAAGTAAAATTATATCACTCTAAAATGATAATAGTAATATATATACCATATTAATTATTTAAATATTCTTATATTTTTTATCCATTTGTATTTACGAGGAAATGGGAGTCACATTCTTTAGTGAAGGCTATAGTTCACACGTACAGAAATGATGTTATCACCATTAAGTCGGTTAAAATGAAAGATTGAAAATGACATATTATAATTTAATGATGTTAAATGTTTCTTTATAATCATATATATTTAATTTATTTAAAATATAGTCATTATATTTATCTTTATTACCTTTCATTGAATTCCTTAATTAAAAATCAATCACATCGCTTAGTGAAGTTATTGTCTACCGAACACATGAGTAGCGTTTCTGTATCCTCTACAGAATGGGAAGTAAAAAACTAAAATATATATGATATAATGAGTAACGATGTATTAATGTCTTTTAAATATCATTATATAATTTATATCCATCATCATACCAAACCATGAGTGGATGGAAAGGAAGAACCAACGACATTGGTTTGAAATTTGGAAATCTGTAGTACAGATTAATGATGATTTTATAATCCAATTGATTGATGTGGTTAAGGTTTTAGGATATTGGAATGGAATTAGAAATTATTATTCTTTGTTATATAGGTATGTTTTTATCTTATAATATTTCAATATTAATTGAAGGTGGGAAAGTATGATGTAAAATGAAAATGCTCATAGAAGAATGTTACCTCTTTTTCAGGTATCCTCTTAGGATTGAACCAAAAGCCTTCCTAGGTTATATTGATATAAAAAATAATGATTATAGGAATATATTATAGATTTTATTATTGTTTTATTCATTATATTTTACAAAAAAAGTTTTGATTATATGAATATGATATGAGTGTAGGGTCTATTTTATAGGTGAGGAGTGCGGTACACTTGTACATTTTAAAAATAAAAATATGTACTGACGATTTTAAAAATAAAAAAAAGGTAAAAATAAATTATTTTCAATAATAAGATATTATAATTTCTATATATTTCATTATAATATGCTTTAGATAATATTTTAGTTCATTTTAGAACATATCTTTTTAGTTTAACTACAATGTAAAACCATTTTTTCAATAACCACAGTTCGTAGTTTTTAGTATTTCCCAATTAATTATATTAAAAATTATGTGGAAAATTTTTATTATATTAATTATTATGATTACAAATATTTAATTTTTCTTCCAAATTCTAATTATATTAGTGTAAAAATTTAGTTTAATATTTATCCTATAGATTTTTTGGAATATATGTTTTCAAGGAAAAAATGATCAAAAGATTGCAATATTTTTTCTATCAATATACAATATGAAAAGGAATAAAACAAACAAAATTTGATTATACATATATATTAGAACTTAATATACTTTAAAAACGACTCAATATAAAATTATGATTTATAATTAATTAAAATGAGATGGATTTTTTCAAATAAACCTTAGCATTTTTCACTATTCCTGAAAAATGAATATTTTAGAAAACTACCAAATATTCACCGAATAATAATTATGAAATTATGTATTAAAATATTAATTATATTATTCCAATAAAATCATATTATTTTGGGAAATATTATTTATAAATTAGTTTTTTAAAAGAATGTCTAAACATCCTTTTATAAAAATACAGTTTTTCTTAAAAATATTTCATTTTCACTTAAATGGTTATAATTTAATCTATCATAAATATATATCCTTTTTATTTATGTTATAAAATTAAATCCATATAATATTAATAATTTAATTTATAAATTTGTTACCGACTAATTAATTGACTAGGATATAATTGAAATGCTTAAATTATAAAATTTTAGTTAAGTATTATGTTAAGTTCAAAACTTATGTTTCTTTGAATTAAAGATATCAAAGAGATTGAATTAATATAAAAATAATTATGTAAAAAATCTTGAGAATTAATTTTCCAATTTATTCTAGGTGTTTATTTTTATACACATGATGTGGTTATTTTCCGTTATTCTATGACACATCCTTTTTTATTTGTATTGACATTTTAATATCATAATATTGTATTTAGCTAAATAATTAACATTTTTTGTGTTTTCATACATATCTCTTTAAAATAATATTTCTTGCATAAATAATATAATTTAGTTATAATTTTGGTCACTTCAAACAATTCAGAAATTAAATAATTTTTTGTATTTTAACGTTAAGTTTTTAATAGATTTTAAATTAAATTTTTATTTTTTTAACTATTTTTATTCTTTCATTTAATTTTAGTTTTGTAGTTTTATAGTAATTAACTAATATTTAATTAAAATTAATTTTTTTAAATTGTAAATAAATAAATTTTGATTTATTTCTTGATTCTTAAAATTACTAAATTAATGATAAAAATTTAAATTATTTTCTATAAAATCTTTAAAACATTGTTTAATTTAATATTATTTTTTTATTTCATTAATTATTTAATTAATTAATGTTTTAATTAATTTATTCAAACAATTTAGTTATTATTTTTTAGATTAATTGTTATTAAAATTTAAATATCAATTAATTTTAGTTTGTTTTTAAAATCTTGTCTATAATAGTGTAATTCATTTTGTTAATTATTTATATTGTATAACAGTTTTCATGTTACCGAAATGACCGGTCAGTATCTCAAATGTGTCACCAACTCAATTGAACTACAAAAAACACTATTTGGTAACTCAAATGAGTCACTGATGCACTCATTCATCATCTCACAAACACCGCCATCAGTGACAAGACTCACCAACTCCCCACCCACCCTTCCCCTATTGAGTCACTAACGCCCCCTAAACTACCCACTACCCCCTTCTCCAATGGTGACTTGAAGTCACCATTGTCCGTCCAACCTACCGACATCCCCACTCTACAACTGATACCCAATAGAAAACTTGGCCTACCGACACCTTCTCGACTCACCATTAGCCTCCCACTACCCTGCTGCTTCTTCCCGCAAAACACTAGGAAATAATATCATTAAAAAATAGATGAAATCCATAGTAGAATGAAAATAACAGTAGCAAGACCATAAATCATTGTACAAAATTATCAACACAAGCAATAAAATCATCAAACCAACTACATGATCAAATATCACAGCAACAAATAGTAATTTGATGATTCTGTTTCTGAAAAATTACAAATCAAACAAACATTGAATCAAATTTAAATCCTAACCACTATTCTTTACACAGATATTGTCTTGAATTGCATTTGCCCCACCTCCTTCCATGGATAATCCCCTACTATCCTGTGTTGTACTGCCGGGACCTCGTCTCCTCACCGTGTTTCTCTCCACCTTGTGGTCTCCCCCTATTTGCCTCCAACCGAACCTCACCTCTTCACCCACTACATGCCTCACCAAAACCTGACACCATTTCCCTTACCAGCACTATTTTTCTACACTAGATCACAGGAAACCCTCTTCACTACTCCATTGTCACTCTTTATGCCCACCCGATCTGCTGATGGACCACCACCGTACTTTTCACCTCTCTCCAAAGCTGCCCCATTCTTCCCCTATTACCCAAACCCCTCCCCTCTAGTAGTCTCTTTTTTATTTCATAAAATTAAAAATAAAATATATATAAGTACATATAATAAATTTATATCCTATAATATAATTAGTTATTAAATAATTTATACAAATAATATGAATAATTATTATTATTATAATAAATTTTAAATTTTTTTTTATATTTTAATAAATATTAGTATTTAATTGTCTATATATATCTATATATCTATATCAATATTTATATTATTGTGAATATTATTTAGTTAAATTATTTTTTATTTTTACTAATAATTATAAATAGGTACAGATTATTTTATTTATTTGATTTAAATTAATTTATTAATTTTTCCTTTGGTTTATAATTCATTATCCATTTTGTGTATACTTTTATTTGGTAACAGTTTTTTTATATTTTCATTATTGAATATATTTATATATATAATTTTTATATATAATTTTTATTTAATAAAACATTAAATTTCATATATATATATATATATATTTGATACATGTACTTAATTAATTTTTATTACTATTTATCAGGTAGTTATTGTTGTGTAGGTGACATATGACGTGATCAGGAAGTTAAATAGGGATGCATAGGATCATTAAGTTGAGGGAGCGGAGATTCCAAAATCATTGAGGGTATTCAACTTCGAGTAGGTGGTAGTTGGTAAATTCAGAAATCATTTACAATGGAAGGGAGATTTTTGGGGTATTGACATCATTCTATTCTACATTCCCTGATATCACCATTCACTCCACCTGATATCACTTGACCAAACACAGAACCCATTTCCCATTCCAACCATCCATTATGTGATCCATAACATCCTTATATTCTCTCTTACATCCCCTGATCATCCACTCCTCCTCAGTTCACTTCACCCAATCATCCAAAACCACTCATCAATTCAAAATACATTTAAATACACTCACCTATTACACAACATCCCATTACATGAGCAACAGAATAGAGAGAGGAGTGATGCAACCAAGCTTGGAGTAGGAATTGGATTTGGAGTTAGAATTTGAGGAAGAAATATCACGAGTTATGCTGATTCATCCATTTTATACTATTTTAGTCATTTCTTTTTTCTCAACCAAGTGTAGTTAATTTAATTGGGTGAATCAAGAAGTAATGAAAGGATCATATATTATTCCATTCTACTCAGTTAATTTTATTATTCTATAAAAATTTCCAAGTTTGGTTTTTTTCTGTTTATCTATGAGTATCTATATACACTACCTAATAATCGGATATTGAGGAAATGAATCAGTTCCCCATGGATCATTGAATGATGTATTAAAAGTTGGAATAGGTCAATGTATCTCTTCTACATATTGATCAGATTAATTCATGGGGTAAGATCGAACGATTGAGGCTCTTGGAAGTTAATAGAGTTGTGTTGATCAACTAAATTGGAAACTCAGTAGATTTTCACCACATTACTATGATCTAATTTTCTTAATTGTACATAGTTCAATATGATAACATCATTTTATCAGTTCAAAGAAGCTTGAATACACTGATTTATTTTTTATTGTCCCACACTCAATTCCATATTCTCAGTACATCCCTTCTCCTTTTCACACATTCTATTCCACAGACTCTATTCCCTTTTCAATTTTATAGTTTTTTATGTTTAATTTATTTTTTATGTTTTTTCTTTTAGTTTATATTGGTCTATCACATTGTAAGTACATCTCAAGGGTTCAACACCCTTCTTACCATAACACTTGTATTTTGTCGGGTATATAAATTTTAAGTCTTCACATACTCAACAATGTGAATGTTCAAATTTTGGCTCCATTACTGGGGAAGGAATGCAGAACCATGAGAAAAAAATTAACATAAAAAATGGAAAAATAAATAATAATAAAATTATATAAAACTCAAAAACTGTAAAAATATATATTCAATTATATTTTCATTTATTTTATGCACACTAGGTCATCTTTAGTATAAAATCATTCCTCATTTTTTTATATCAAAAATAATATTCCTACCTTAATATACAAAAAAATGGACAATCTAAAAAACATAGATAAAATCCAACATCTGAATGTTCTATAACCTTTAGTTTTTACCCCTAACAGAGCTATTATTAGAGAGTTCCCAATTCAAACAGTGTTTATTAATCCATTATTCATTATGTTATCCCATATATTTGTTATTTTATGATATAAAATAGTATAATCTTTATCAACTACTATCATTTAATGGTCTCATATGAGAGGGGTCTATAGAGTTTATTAGTTATTTTTACGGTTATATCCAGAAATTACCTCTGTGAAACCTAAGTGAGGTGTAGATGAGATTTAAGTTGTTTCAATTCTGTGTAAAGGGGGTATAGAACATTGTTTCAAAACCATGGTGAATAAGTACTTGAAACATGAGAAGAGGTATTTAATGATTTTTTCTCCAAATTTAATTCCATGTACTCCACCATTGATGCTTGGAAAAAAATCATTGGCAATATAAAGGATAAGGGAGTTATTTTTCACAAATCATGGGATAGGTTCATAGGTTTTCTTAGGAAATATACCAACCATCTGGTATCACTAAATCTACACCCGACGATTTTATACATTTGTCTCACCCACTAAAATTAAAACATAGTTGACCAATCCTATAGGGGTGACTTCTTTGACACTAATGTCAATGACTTGAATAAATTGTTCAATAAGTTGGATTAAAAGGCTCAAAAGAGGTGAAATTGAAATAGAACCATCCAGAGGGTAGAAAATAACCACCAAGATATTATTTGTTGATGATAAGGTTCTATGGTAGTATCACTATCCCTGTGGGATGTTCGCTCACTCTATAATATGTTGTCCCAATTTTGACCTCTCTGTTAAATTTGAAGAGAGTACCAAGTTTATAGATAATGGAGCTAGGAACCATGGGGAAAATGATCAATTGTCATATCTGTATAAATCTAGAAACAAAAAAAATACAAATCTATCCTGGAATGAACATGGTGTCATTAAACTGAATGCTGCCCCAAACAACTAGCCACAATCTAGAAATTATAACTCAAAAAAATATATGGATGAATATTCAAATTATAAAGGGGAAATTATGTAAATGATACAATATATGTTTG
The DNA here is from genome assembly GCA_963277665.1 of Viscum album. NCBI lineage: Eukaryota > Viridiplantae > Streptophyta > Magnoliopsida > Santalales > Viscaceae > Viscum > Viscum album. The sequence continues at coordinate 260,373,454 of OY728121.1, read as the reverse complement.
GTGAAAATATATCTCTTAATAAGGACACAGATGCTTGATTTCATAATTTTGAACATCAAATGGGTCAATTGGCTAGAAATTAAGGTGAAGGGGAAGAGGTAAGGCTTCCCGTCACATTAATCTATATTCCAAGGGTGAATTCCATGGATGTTTCTACTATTTTAGGCATCAAAAATCTATAAATAATTTTTAAACCATCTATTAATGAGAAAATCATTGAACCAACTAAATCTGATAATAAAAATATATAAAATGAAAAATCGAAAAATCTAGAAGGAAAGGGCCAATCTGAAAAAAAAATATGCAACCCACACCTAAAAAAGATAAAGGACAAATGAAAATGATTTGGTAATTGATTTAGGAATATAATAAGAATGTTGGGTTTTAGGATAATGTGAACAATCAACTTATCAGAAACATTATACCCCTCCCATTCCATTCGCTAAAAGAGTGAATACAAGTGAAGAGCACTATTACCCAAGTGGTCGAAACTGATTCTAATTATAACTGTTAACATTTCTTTCTTAGAAGACTTGGGTAAAATCCATACCTTAATTTCCTTATCCAAATTATTACTAAAAACAAAAATAATCTAATGAGGTTTGATAGAATTGATCATAATGATAAGTGTAATGAGATTCTATTGAGGAATCTTCCTGCAAAATTGAATAACCTCGGTTGCTATATCATTCAATTCTGAATATGAGGATGTGGGAAAATAAATTTTCTGTGTGAATTTGGAGCAAGAATCAATCTTATTCCTTACTCCTTGTTTAACAGGTTTGGCTTTTGGGATAGGAAACTAACTATTTTTTCCCTTTAACTAGATAATCAGTCACTTAAACACTGTTATGGGATGGTGGATGACCGATTTGTTTGTGTAGGAAAACCCAAGATACCCAAAAACTATTTAATCTTTGATATTGAATGGGATTAAAGGGTATCAGTCCTCCTGGGCAGATTCTTCCTTGTTACTAGTGGCACCATCATTGGTGTATCCAAATTCAAACTCACCCACTATGTTGTGGATGTTGTGGATGTTGTGGATGAAATATTGTGTTCGAAATGCCCAGTCATGAAGTTAGTTGTGATTTATAGATGTTTCTATGTACCAATGTTTCAAAATTTAGGATATAATTTAGTATAGGTCATTCCCAATTTAGGTCAAAGATACTTTCATTCCTCAACACATTGTAAACGTTTCCTTGTCTATTGATCTTTCCCAACACCATTCTATTTATGGGGAAATTCTTTCATGGGAACTCATTCTAGAGAGTGATTCAAATTCTTTTCCTGGAATTTATAAACCATTTTATATAGGTTTTCATTGTGATGTTTACTGTTTTATGGTTCCTAGGGGAATATTCTTGGTTGGGTCCTGCTGAAGAACATGATGATTACCACTATGAACAAGTCCATTTCCTTAGTACCTTCATACCTGCCAATTTTTATGTTATGTTTGATGATTTACAAATGGAGCATGAATGTTTCGCGTAATATTATTCCTCTATAAAAATTTAGATAAATATTTTGGATAATGATTATGATTCATTATTTTGGGAGTAATCTGATTTGTTTTCTTTACAAGCTGAGCTGGGAACATTTTCCTGAAATGGTAAGTATTTTTCTGCATGCTTTTCATCTGTGTATGTGATTTTGAAAGCCCGTGTATATGGGGGAGGCTTCGATATAATTATTGATATATTAATATATTGTAATGTGATTCTGTTGAAAATATTAATGGTGTATGAATTTGTTTTTACATGTCTAATTGATCTGGTAAACATGTTCTATCTTGTCGAACTAGATGAGTTATGGAAACATTTTCTTAGTGTTGAAGATGAACATGACTTGAGTGATACTTCCTTTTATTTCCTAGAAAATATTGAAGTCTACAACACTAATAATTCATACCGATTTAAAGATCAAGGGTATAAATTTTTAGAGGAATAATGTCTTGATGGGGAGTTTAAGCCTAAAGATTCATTGGATGATACCCATGGTTATCCTATTTTCAGTTTTATTCTTTTTATTTTGATTAAATTTTCATTGACCAGTTGTTTTTCTCTTTTCATTGGTGAAAAATAATGGATACATTTCAATGAAATTTTATTACTATTTTGTGATGGTCTTTGGTTTCATGGTTTTAGTTTTCATGTAGTGTAGATGGTCTTGTGGTCCTAGTTTGTTGGGAGAATATTTACCAATGGTAGACTCTTTTAAAACATCTCATCTAGAAGGATGTTGCGTATTAAAGAACACTAGATAACCCTAAATAACTCAATCTATGAATTCATTTTACATTTAGATCAATTTTTTGATGTTTTATGTTAATGTTTTTATCACTGTGGGTTTTTGAATAGAGTAATAAGAGTTTCATTATAATGATAATAAAGGGAGGAAATATGAAAATATGAAAACCTGCATAGTCATGGATGGTTGTTATAAATATGAAGAATTTCTCTTCTAAACATTATTCATTAATTTTACAAGATGCTAGTCCATTATGTGTGGGGGAGTCCCCTAGTTTTTGTGGAAGGATTGAACTATGTTTCCTGCATAGCTTGTTAGCTTGATTAAGACAACTTATTAGAAATTTAAATAAAAATGCATTTTAAAACCTAATACATTCCTTCGTTTTTACCTAGATTATGCTTCTACTATTCAAAAACATTAATGATGATACTATTTTAATTTCATAGAAAAAATGATTTGTCTACCTATAATAATTCACAACAAGATCTTTTAAGAACATTGAACTATTCATATTTCTAGTTTTATCTCTTGGGATTTTAATTTTTAAATTTTATTTACATTTTTCTTCTTTTTATTTTTATGTCTGGAAAAGAAATAATTTTAACCTCATTGATAACCATTATCACTATTTTTAGAGTGCAAAATTTTCCATCTATTTTGAATATAATCTCTCTACCACCATGATTGTAAGCTTTGGGGACAATATTGAGTCTTAAGTGTGGTGGAGAGGGGACTTTTTACTAATTAAAATTCCTAGTTGTTTCTTTTCCATATAATGGTCAATTTTTCTAAATTTTTTCAAAAATAATTAAAAAAATTTGTTTTTTCTTTCATAAATTGTGGTTTATATGGCTCACATTGCACATCATTTTGGTCATTCCTAGTAGATACCAACATTCTGGAAGATAAATATTGTATTGAGTTTGATGTTGTTGGGGAAGAGTGATTTCTGAGGGAGTAGCACACTGTCTTTATGGATTTTCCTATTTAGTAATTGAGTAAGAGAGTTTGATATGACCTATTTTTGAAGAATTAGGATAATTATATTAGAAAACATGATATTTTAACCAGATCCAAGGGTACCATCCTTTTTATAAAAAATAGGCAATCACCAAATTGAACCTACTCAAATGATAATTATTGATGTTTTTTGTAACTAGAATAAAACAAGAAAATGGGATCCCAATATGAGTCTCTATGATAGGTGCACTAGGTGAATTTCTATGAATAAATTTAATCTATTATCAATTTCAATATAAGGTTTTTTGAAATACCTTGCACATGAAAAATTAGTTGGAAAAAATAAAAAAAGTCTCTGTCAAAATTAAAACCATATAGGTAAGGTGAATTATAAACCCAAATGAAAATGGGTGAAACTAAATTAAATATCATATGAGATGTATAAGTGTAGTAATTTAAAAAAATTTGGAACATTGAAGAATGTCACAATGGAAGGTGCCTTTGGTAAAAATTTTAATTCCAAATTATTGTAACATGTCATCACTCATTGAATATGAACATGAATCTTAATTGAAGTAGCGAAGTTAGTGAATTTCATGTAAGAGGCATGACTTATTTAGTAGTGGATCAATCTGGGTAGCATTTGGCTTATAAATTTAAATTGAAACATGAAATTACCATTTTATAACACTTCTTAAAATCTCGAATATATATTGTTTTGTGCCTTTGTTTGTTAATGTTTAGTCGTGCAATTTTCGAACTAAATATCACAAATCATATTTTCGATTTTAAAAAGAAAATATACATGAATTTTTTTGATGGAAAACAATGATTTATATCTGTGGGAGTTTGATGTGCATGTTTTTTGTTGTTCCTTTACACATCCATTTTTATTTTTTATCAACTTTTTATTATAAAATTATTGTATTATGTTAAATAATTAATAATTGTTTCCTTTTTTGCACTTTTTGGATTATCATAATCTATTTTAGTGTAAATAATATAATTTTTTGATCATTTTTTTAATTATAAATAATTCTCAAACTTAATAAATATTTTAATTTTAATTTTTTTTTCATTCATTTGTTTTTAATTAAATTATATATTTTTTTTAATTATTTTTAACATTAATGTTTTTCAATTTTTTGGATTTTAAAATAATTTTTTTCTTTAATATAAATTATTTAATTATATTAAATTGAAAATAAATAAATTGCACTTTATTTTTTATTTCATTAAATTATAAAAATAATTTTAAAAACTAAAATTATTTTCTATAAAAATGAATAATAATTTGTTTTATTTAGTTTAATTTTTTAATATCATTAATTATTTAGATAATTAATGTGTTTATTATGTTATGTAAAAAATTTCATTATTATTATTTCGATTAATTGTGTATAATCTATAAATTATAATACTTATTATTTGTTTAATTTTATTTTTTTAACATCATGTTTGTAACACTTTAAGACAATTTGATCATTAGTTATGTTTCTGAGAAACTGAAATAACCTTTTGGAAACTCAAATGAGTCACTGATTTAAATGAGCTACCGACAACACTTATCCAAGACTCATTTGAGTCAATAAAACAAACTTTTTTCATCTGACCCTCATACCCATCTATAAGATGACTCACTAACAACCCTCCCTCCCCTCCCTTTTCAAGTAACTAATACCCCCTATCCTACCATCCACCACTTCTCCAAAGGTATATTTCAGTCAATATTGTCCCTCCATCTTACTAACATCCCCACTATACCACTAATACCTTGTAGATAACTAGACTGGATGAAACCTTCTCAAATCACAGTTGGCCTCCCACTCCATTGTCACTTCATCCTGCACAACACCAGTAAAAACATCTCATTAGAAAATAGATGTCATCATATTTAGCAAGAAAATTCAACAGAACGACCAAAAAATTATGAAATAAATCAAAAAAAATAAAAATCATCAAACTAGTAGTAGAATCAAATATCACAACAACACAAAGAAATGTAAGGATTTTGTTTCAGAAAAATTCCAAACCAATAAAACCTTGAAATAAATTTAAATCTTAACTAGTTATATATATATATACCACATCCAGCATCATAGACACCTCACCTCCATCTACTGTTAATCCCCTTGCCTCTCATGCCACACTACTAGGATCCCTCCACCTTACATTGTTTCTCTCCACCACAATGTCACTCCCATTTTCATCCATCGACCAAACCTCACATCATCACCCACTACGCACTTCCCCACAACCAGACATTGTGTCCCTTATCTCTCCATGTACTTCAACACTAGAGCAGCGCCTCCCCTCAATGCCACACTTCCGTTGTTTACCCTTTCCACCTGAGTCGTAACCAGACCACCTCCCTACTCGGCACCTCTCACCGGCACCACCCCCTTCTTCCCCTTATTACCCCAAACCCCTCCACACTTTTTTATTTTTATTTTCTAAAAATATAATATATTATATATAATAACATATAATAATTATATATTGTAATGCATATATAGTTATTAATTATACTAATATAAATAATATGAATAATAGTTATTATTATAATAAATTTTATATTTTGATGATTTTTAGTATTTATAATTATATAATTGCTTAAATATATATATCTATATTTTTATATATATTTGTATACATATTTTTAAATAAAATTTATTTTTATATTTATTAAAAATTATAAATAGATAAACATTTTATTAACTAATTTATTTTAATTAATTTAATAATTTTTTGGATGTTTAAATTTTTTATCCATTTTTTGTATTCTATTAATTATCATTAATTTTTAATATTATAATTATTATATATATATATATACTTTACGTAATATTTTTATTTAATAATAATATGTATTGTATATATATATTGCATACTTGTACTACATTAAGTATTATTACAATTTATCGGATAGTTGTTGTTGGGGAGGTGACATGGGAAGTGATGAAGCTGTTACAGAGTGGTACATGGGGGAATTCAGTTGAGGGAGAGGAGCTTCTAGAATCATCAGGGGAATTCCACCTTGATGAAGGGGTAGTAGGGAAATTCACTCATCATTTCGAGTGGGAAGGGTATTTTTTTGGGCATTCATGTCATTTTATTCCACATTCCATGACTACACCATTCACTCCACATGATTTTACTAGACCACACACTAAAACCATTTTCCATTCCATGTATCCATTCTGAGATCCATTCAATCCTTAACTTATCCATTCCATCTTCCCAATCATCTATTCCTCAACAATTTTTCCTCATTTCACTATGCATGATCATCGAGTACCACACATTGATTCCTGATTCATTGAAATCCATTAACAATTCCATGATCTCCATTTACCTAAGCACCATAAGAGAGGGGGGAGACATGTAGCCGATCATAAAGTAGGAATCAGATTTGGATCTGGTGTGTCTGGAAGCAATAACGTGAGGGAAGATGCTTCATCTCAATCATCTATTTGTTGTTATTTTTTCTTTCTCAAGCATGTGTAGTTAAACTAATTATGGGATTCTAATTTTAAGGAACTCATCATGTTTTAATCCTTTCTACTATGTTAATGTGATTATTCTGTTCAAATTTTCATGTTCGGATTTCATTTTTGATCAATTATTAGTCTCAATATACACAAACTAATAACCAATGGGTGAGTTAGTGAATCAATTCACCTAGGATCATTGACCGAAGTACCAAAAATTGAAATAGTTCAACGTATATCTTCTCTACATTGAGAAGATTAATATAAGGTTTATGATTGAAATATCGAGGCTTAATAAAGTTGACAGAGTTGTGTAGATCCACTAAACTGGTAACTCATTAGATTTTCAAAACAAAACTATACAATATGTGATTGAATGAATATGTGTTGAATAAGATCACATAATCTTATCAGTTAAATGTATCTTGAGGCCCCTGATTCATTATTTTATCGACTCAATTTCCACGTATTGTTGTCATTACATCACCGCTATATCTTACAAATTCCATTTCACACTCTCATTTCACATTAAACAATCATTATTTTCTTTATGATTTTGTTATTCTTTATTTGGTTTCTTAGTCTAGTTTTTTAGAGCGCACTCTATGTCCTTCTCTTGGTTCGAAACCCATCATACCATATTACTTGTATTATGAAGGGTTTACAAATTTTAAATTTGATCATACTCAATAATGTGCCTCATCAATGAATTATCAGATATAATGTTTAAAATTAAATATGTAATCTTGATATATTCTACACCCTTAAATAAATTGAATCCCCATAATTTAATACAGATCATGTAATTAAAGAGTTTATCATTTGAATCTACCCTTTCAAAAATATCACCTCAAAATAAGGGTTTCTAAAATATCCTCTTGGTATGATATAAGTTAAATAATTAGGTCATATTGAATAAAATATTACTATAATTATAATAAGGAGGCCATTTATAGGAAGTGAAGATATGGACATGGAAGAAGAGAATAAAAAATTATATATTATAATATTAATAATTGATTGAAATAACGTGAATGATCATTTAATTTTAAATGACCTCAAAACCATAAAAATAATATTATATAAATCACAATCATTGGGACATAAATTAGGTTATAAATATAATTTTTTTCAGTATTATTTTATTGAAGATGAGGAATTAGATTCCATCTATATATATAGTCTATTAAATAATTATTACAAGAAATATATTAATTTTATAGGCACACATTCATATTTTTTTGATCTTTTATCATTTTCCACTTCATTTTTACTATATGAATAAATATCCAATATTAAATTTTTAATCATAGACCACGAAAATTAAAATTTATCATATAATAAGATTTATAATTTAATTATACGTTATTCATTTTATATCTAGTTATTGTTTTAATAAAATCATTAGTACAAGTTATTCAATATAAATCAAATAGCATATGGTAATGTATTCCATTGATCATTAAAACCTCATCTAAATTTCAACATAAACCACTTGATAAACATTTAGACTTATGACCCTTGAAAAATATAAAGATCCAAAACATTATAAGTAAGGTCACTACATCATTAAAATGGACTTATCAATAATAAAACAATCAATATGAAGTATCTCTTAATCAACCCATCAAAATCATGTGAATACATTCATCTTTTGTTCTCTTAAATAATGGTAACTACCTAAATTAACATTAAAACATATTAAAAACATTTGTTCTTCTTTATTTCTTAAATAAAAATTATATCATTTTAGATGCTACAAAAATATTAAAACATGGTAAACTCCATTGATGATAGAATAAAAAACATTATCAATAATTAACTAATCATTTTCAAGGTAATAAGTACCATCAAATTTACATTATCGATTTAAATCAATTAATTATCCAAAAATCATAATATAAATAATAGTACCCTATTATGGATTATAATTTATTCAATCATGTCATTTCAAAGATGTTCAAATTATAACGGAATCATTTTTCTTTTTCCTTTGTACTGTATAACATATACATTTAAATACATGATAAAAATGTAATACATCACAATCCTTATATATTTTATAATTATTTTAAAAAAATAAATCATTGATAAATTTCTAAAATAAAATTAATATTAAGTATATACTCATTAAAATTTATAATTACACTTAGTCTATGGTAATAATAGAATATTGACCATGATCTATTGGATACATTTGAGGTAAATTTCTTTGACACAATGGGAATTCATTTTTTAGTTCCCCATATACTATTAGATTAACCAATGATCACTGGGAACATTTTTCATTCCCATTCAAACATGAGGATAATGGCCTTTCTCTTCAAACATGTAGAAAACTTCCATTCCTTTTAATTAAATACATGTGTATTTATTTCCACAGTTACCACATGTGAGAAAATCCTTAATTACTCTCTTCCCATTATATGTCATTTTATTAACATTAATATTCATACCATTCTTCCCTTAGAAGCAATAATCTATATAGAATTACTTACCAATATTCTAACCACATGGTAATATTTATTCATATGATGAGTATTTTTGGGGCACTTCTTACCGTCTAATGATTTTCTTAGGCTATTCAATTAAATGAACTTTCTTACCCATTGGATTATGTGCATTGAGGTGGTTCACACTACTTCAGCTAGGTTTAATTTCTGAATGAGTGAATACACTAGATTTGATCCTGAATTTTTCAAACATAATGCATAATCCTAGAACATGTGTATCACATTACAGAAATTGAAAACTATAATAATGAAATTATTATAACCATATACATCGTTTATTTACAGATATCTATATTTTCAACTCTTTTGTAAGTGGTTGAAAACAAAACATGGATCACCCAATGTATATCCTCCTAGTGGGAAAAAGCAAGTCTGAAATAAGGCATGATTTCATTCATAATGATATTATAAGGTAAGGACTAACACACCTTTTTCATCGTTATACCACCTAAGAACATCTAGTCCAGAACAACATCTACATGTAGTATCCATATGTTGAATTATTTTCCTGGGAAATCTTATAATCTCTTCCAAATGTAAATATTAAGATGTTATTATATATTTATGCTTTGATTCTATCATAGTGTTATGTTCCAAAATCAATGTTTTCCATAATCTTGTTATCAAGGATTATAATAAATTATCTATGATACCAACTATATCAAGCAAGCTGGAGTAATTGAGATCTACTGTCTACAATGTCATATTTGTGTTACATTCATGGACTCACCCCCGACGGACTAGATAGTGTAGTAGTAATAGTAATCTTCATAAATAATATAAGTTTACATTATATTTTAACTTGAAAAAGACAACATTTATAGACCCATTATACGACTTAGAGTATCCATGTTTACATATCACGAAACTCTTCCTTATATTCAATGGAAAATAGAATATCTAAAAGGGGAAAGAATATATGATCATTTAGAGTAATCATGTAGTATATGCTTTTAATGAAGAAGGAATAATATATATAGATATGTATTTAACTTCAAAACAATCTATTAAATCAATATCATATGCATAATATAGATGGAATAAATTATAATTAAAAAATTTTATATAAATTATCACCGCATATTGGATTCATAATAATGAATATTCTAAATAATTGTGTAACCAAAGGAATTTAGATATCAAAATTCATAATGATTGAATTCATTAGGTTGGAAATATAAAATAAATGTTTGAGGCCTTGTTCCATAAAATATAATATCATCGAGGTCATTATCCAAGACATAATAATTTTGAGGCCGTATGGTAAGACATTTATAAAAATGGGTAACTCCTCTACAACTGAACAATTTAGTTTGTTTAATAATACAAAAATATGTATAAAAATGTTATAGTGGGCCTCACCCTTCATATAATATGTCTAATTTATTACTCATATGATAGTAGTGGAACATAATTAACATAACTATTTATATTGAAAACCACACATATGAAATGATAATACATTCCAAAATGCATAAATATAATCACAAACCATCTAGTGTAATATGGTTAATGGTAATAAATTTATTGAACCCCAATCAAACTAATAAAAAACAATACATATAATTTATAAATATTATTTATGTAAAATGTATCCCTAAAATTGTATTTTAAAAAGGAAGGGTTGTTGTAAGTGATGAATACAAATACAATAAAGTTTAATTTAAATTATTTTTGAAGAAAATAACCTGTTGTTTTTTAAAATAACCAATTAAAACAAAAATTTTAAAAAGTTATTAAAGAAAATATCATGGAAAATAATTTTTGAAGCATATAAAGGACATTCATAAAAAAATTGTTATCACGAAGATAAAAAATTTTAAATGTCGATTATGTCAAATTAAGGATTCCTTTTAATTTTATGGTAAAAATCAAATATGAATTTTATTTCAAAAGAAAAGATGAATATATAAAAACAATTATTTATTTGGTAAATATTAATATATAAATAATTTTGAACATGGTGAAATCTTTTTTTAGAACACATTTAGAAAACAATTATATTGATGTAAATGTGTTTCCAAACATAGAGGTAAATAAATTCCGGTTTTCATAAAAATATTTTATTAATAATTTTAAATAAAAAATAGTGAAAATGGAAATATTGGTTAAAATGGTCATGAATAAATACAGTTAAAAATATTTTTTAATTTCATGATATAAATGTCAAATTATTCTCTGAGGGGGACATAAAATAACAGTCTTAAATAATGATGAGATTATGAAATAATGTATTGCAACATTATTGACTTCTGTATCATGGGACCCATTAACGAAATAAATTTAAATAAATCATTCAATACAATTAATATAAATGGATTCATTATATATGTCAAAAAATTGAGGTAAATACACAGAACAATTGGTCAATATTTTGTAGGTTTCATGAACGAAAATTTCATACGAGAAACCCATACTTTGAGTCTGAATAATCATGTAAATTATTTATAATTATAAAAAATAAAATAAATGAAATAATTTACATTTATAATATAAATTTTAAATATTATTATTCCTTTAATTTCAATTGCTACCATTTTATATATGATTACAAAATCAAATATGATTACTCTGAATGTTGTGAGGATATTAGTTTTATAAGTCAAAAATGACATTGGACGGATGGCTATGGTCAATTGGATTAATATTTAAACAAATACATATTAATAATAATCATATAATAATCATATTTACACATAAAATATAATTTTAAAACAAATAATATAGGATTTTTTGGAAAAATGATCCATGTTGCAATCATGGAGAAGGTATTCCCTATGAACGCATGAGTAAAAATTCCATTATTTCACAACCATTATAGAAAAAAGTTATTTAATATTTAAAATTTTAATAAGGATTATAATATAATTATATACCATATTATATCTATTAATAAAATTTTATTTTTCATCCATGTTTTGTGGTGATAAAAAAAGTGTCACATTCAATTTTGATGGTGGTAGTCCAAACGTACAACACTCATCTAATCATATTTTAGTGAGTGAAATGATAAAAATAAAAATATATATTATAATTAATTAATTATAATAATTTCATGAATATCATAATTATTTCATTTTTATTTCATATAAATATTAATATTATCATTGTTACTTTCTTTTTCAAGCGTTTTCGGAAAATGAATCACATCACTTTGTTAGGTGGTCATCCACCATACACATGATTGATTTTATCATATCCCCTATAGAATGGAATGTTAAAAATTAATATATTATATAATTAATATAATGGAATAATTATTTTATTAATATACTATTTTTATTTTTTATCTATCATCATATCTAACCCTGTGATTTGATAATTGAACAACAAATGACAACAGTTTAGGTTGCGGTAGTTATCCATAATAAATAGGTATGATTTATTAACCCATTTGATGTATATGGGGATGTATTTAGGTTATTAGGATAACATAAATTCATGTAATTGTATATAATATTCAAATTTTATTATCTCATTATGATTTAAAAAACAATTAATGGTGCTAGAAGATAATATTAAATAAAATACACTCATCGAAGAATGATACCTATTTATTATGTATCCTCCTTAGGATTTAACCAAACACCATCCTTGGAATTTTAAAAACAAAAAATAACAATTCTATAATTATATTAAGGATTTTTTGGAGGGATTCGGTTAGAAATTGGTTTATCAAAAATATTTTTATGTTTTAAAGGATACAATAGAGTGGTGGCTTTTTATAGCTGAGATGAGTGGAATAATTTTAATTTTTAAAAAATAAAAGGGGTAACCAAAGTTATTCAAAAGAAAATGGGTATAAATGATCTATTATTGAGAATTAGTAAATATTTAGTCTATATATTTCCATAAAATATTTTTTATACAAGTTTTATGTCATTTAATTCCATATCTTTTTAGCTTAACCCATTATAAATATATTATCACAAAAACAATATTAAATAATTTTATTTATTTTGAAACTAAAAAATGTAAATTTTTTTCCATAATAGGTTATAAAATATAAATTTTGATGGTTATAAATATATAATAAATTTTCTGAATTTACAATAATTTTTATTATTAATTTAATTTAAAGTTAATCCAGCTGATGTGATAAGAATGTGGGTTTCCAAAGTGAATATTTTCAAAATATTACCAAGTTTTTATATCAAAATGAAATATGAAAATGAGTTTGAAGTCCTAGATAGGACTAATTATTATATATTTTCAATAATTATAAATTAAAAACAATTCAAATAATAATTTACCTTTAAAAATAATATAAATGAAATCTAAATTTTCAAATTTAATTCAGAAGTTTTTACTATTCAACAAAAAAGATTTTTTTAAAAACAATTATAATTTTCTACGTAAAACTTATTTTATTATGATTTAAAATATAAATTTTATTTTTTCATCTAAATAATTTTTTTTGTAAAAAATAATAATAAAATACATGATAAAAGACAGACTAATATGTTTAGTCGGAAAATAAAATTCTTTGATAGAATATATATTTCATTTAAAGGGTTCTAATAATATATCTAATAAATAGTTATTAATTTTATTTATTTTATAAATCTATAGACCATATAATTTTAATAATTTATTTATTAATATTCATAATCTCTATGTAAAATTCTAGGATATAATGGTAATGATTATATAGTATTTTTTTACTATTGTATCTCATTTTTTTCAAAACCGATGTTGTAGAAATTAAATGATCTCAATGGGATTACATTTATTTTAAAATAAATATTTGTTAATGCCTTAAGATGTTATATTACATTATATTTTTTATCATAAATATCATATAGTCTATAAAATATTATCGTTTTAATTTAAAATACCATTTTATGTTAGATGATGGAAAACCATTTATAAAATTTCTCTCAATAAAACTATAGAGAATAATGAACACCATGATTCATTTTTTTAGGAATTTATTATTTCATTAAGTGATATTAGATTTTTTTTCACATGAGTTTCATGGATAACCACTAAATTTTCATCCTAGTATCCAATGATGTATTATAACCTATTAGATATTTTTTTGTGATGGTCTGATGAAATCTGTGATTGAGTTCATTTTATGATATTCATTTTTCCATCTATTTAAATAAAATTTGAATTTTCTAAATAGTCTGTTATTTCCTATATATATTCATTACTATAAATTGGAGGATATATAATGGGGATTTATTGGGATTTCCATGAAATTAATGAGGATATGATTCCATCTAGGTTATTATGCAATTAATGATGTAGAAATCCAATTTCATAGTGATTAAAGAGATTACTATATTAGATTTATTATCAAAGAATTACATAGAATAGGTTTTTAGGTTTCACTGTCTTTAAAATGAATAAAATCTCTACCCAATAACCTTGATTTACCTTTCTAGTGTGTAATGTTCTGTAACATTCAATTGTAACATTTTAAATCATTAGAGAGACTTTCCGTACATAGAATCATGGTATAATAGAGTATATTATCTAAATTCCAGAAGATATATTGAATACAATTATTATTAACACCATATATTCATGTTTAAATGATAGTTCCTAGTTTTTTTTACACTTATAATAAAATGATTCATTTTATCATATAAGTGAATCCATTATTTGGAATTGTATAAGGTGTTATATTGGTCACCGTTGTGCTACATTGAGGTTGAAAAGTCATTGGTCATTATACTAGATTTTTTATAGGCAATATCAGATAATCTATAAGTGACTCATGATTAGATTAATGTTTCTAAATATATATTGAAGCATTATGTAGACCAAATGGGATGGCTTTTGGTGATTTTGGATTGATATCATGTTTTCATAATGGTTTCTTATTGCATTCGAAAGTATTGGATTGGAAGATATATTATTAATTATTTTTGGTATTTTGGACTCTTCCTATTCTGGGAGTGAATAATTATGTTGGTTAATTGTTCATTATGAAAGGGTACAGATCTATTCCATGTAATGCCTATTATATCCTACCAAATGAAATGTCCTACATATCCTCAGGTATGATCAAATGGTCAAATATTATGAATGGGGAATGGTCTGATTTGATGATATGATAAAATGGTTTAGATTATAAGCTTGTGTAACACCCCAAATTTCCATGGTACGCTTCTCTTTAAATTATACAATAGCCTACAATGTACGCAACACCAAGTTCAAGCACACCACGACCTATGGAAATAGATGTTTCGAAAGCCTTTATGAATAGTTATAACCACATTTTGAATTTTATATATATCCTATATAATTTTAACATTCATCTTTTGAATTTCTTTGTCATAATATGAGGAAAAATTAAATTTTTCAGATAAAAGAAGTATTTTTCATAAAATAAAGTTTTTCCACCTTTTAATGGAGGACACATTCTAAATCCAATATTTTTCATATTTATATATTCAATTTGATGAAATTAAATTCTTTTTTTGAGTCAAGAAATTAAAATTTAGTTTGGATAAATTTTTGGTGTTTTTCTGATAACTTTCATATTTTGATGAATTGTGAATGATACTAAATTTTAATTGAAATAAACTTTTTTAATAAAAATAATTTATATTGTTTAACTATACATTTGAATGTCTTTGAAGTATAATTTGATTATATTTTTATCATTTAATGCAAATTTTTTCATTGGAAGGAATTTCACTTTTAAACCAGACATAAACACATATCAATCTTTTGATACATTTTACTTCTCTAAAACATGATTTCTAGTTTTGAAAATATGAATTAATTTTAAATTAATTAATTCAAATTCCATTTTTCTTATTTGGTAAAATAGAAATAATTTATGGATTCTGAATATAAAAATTATCTTCAGGTGAATTTTTGGTACTTTTCTGAAAACATTCAATTTCGGATGAATTGTGAAAAACACTGTGTTATTGTTTATAAAGTGACTTTTAATTTAAATTATTATTTATTTTATTTCAACTTATTTTAAGTAAAAATAGATACTTAATAAATATATTAGTTCAGTTTAATTTATTAGAGTAATTTTATAATAAAATTAGATGTATAATTTTTGTTTGAATTGTTTAACGTCTTTTACCCACAATCTAGAAACGTTAGCAAGTTTTCATAAAATGTAATTTTACTGCTTAGGTGAAATTAATTTCAAAAATTCTAGTGACACGTTTGACATCAATAAGTATAATTGGGTTCTATAATATGAAAATAATATTTTGTGAATAGTAATGTTTGAATGTTATTTACCACAGTTAGAAATAAATAAGGTAATTAAATGTAAAAAAGATATTATAATAACCCTAACACAGTTAATAATTCTATTTTATAAGTGCATTTCAACCAAAAACCACCAAAAGAATAAAATATGATCATTTTGGTCCACTTGGATTAGATTAGGATATTTATTATTATTTTATTTAAATATGAGTTAAAAGTGTTAAATTCAAATTTTAATAACTATTTTTTTAATATATGGTTGTACATAAGATAAGTTAGACTCTAAATATTCAGTAGAAATATATGAATATTTAATACATCATGTTATTTTCATTTTAATTTTTAGATTTTAGATATTTAATTTTATTTATGACACAATGATGATGCAACAATTACCATATTAATGAATGATTAAAATAATTGATATTATGAATATGAAAATAAATGTAAATTGAGAATTTTTATGCATTACAAAAAAATTATAGGTTAATATTACATGTTAGAGTTGAATAATTTTTTTGAAGAAATAATATTTTTATAACCTAAAAAAACAAAATATTAAATAATTTCAGAATTGACATTAATGTGTTTTTAAAACAAATACTATATTATTAAATTATATAGTAGTCTTCAAAATACAAGGATTGGGAAACAGACTTATATAATAATAGATATGTCATTAATGAACCACTTTGGGTTCTCTTGACATTATATATATTGTTAATTAACCATATAATATAAAAATACAAGGAGACATTATAAATGTTAAACTATTTAACCAAGAGTTAAATATAAATGATAAGATTAATATGGTTACCTAATCATATATTAAAAAACAATGTCGAGAGGTTTTAGACCCAACCCCACCCGATACATAAAATAACTCCTTTTTTATCCATTGTGTACTGAATATTATTGTATAATAAAATAATATTTCAAGGATTTTCTAAAGTCACACTCACCTCTCTTATAAAAGAGTACTTACCATTCTCTGCAAATCACACCTCCAAATCCATTTGTCTTGTCCAAACCTGATAAAATATCCTCCAAAATACACTTAATTCATCTTTTAGGCCTTACATTTATTAAAAATCATACCTAAGGATCCCTTTTTATCAAATCAAAAGGAAGCACCCGAAGAAGAGGTAATTATTTCATACACTTTTTTTAATGTTCTTTTCATCTTCCACATCCTCTTTCTTTATTGTATCCATAATAGAATAAAAAACCCAATACCCTCTACATACTAAACTGTTATTATAAATATGGTACAACCATATTCATTATTCTATCAATCTAATGAAAGACCAAGACATCATACATGCGTACGTAAGGCTTATCGTCTCCAGGTCGTGGTGTAGTTCGTTATTTGACAGTTATTTATCTGGATGGGTATAATAATGATTATAATTGATGTAAATAATACAAATAAGAGTTTAATTATTATCTATATATGATATACCATCCAATTACATCTAATTACACAATCAATATAATGGTATTGACGCCCATGCACACGTGTGGATAAATGTCTCCACGAACACAATGAGATTCATTCCACTTCCTAACCATTCAAGAATAATTATAATTTGATGATTAAGAGATAATTTTTAAAAACATAATATAATTATAGATTAAAATAAAATACATCTTATCCATAAAAAACATTACTTACGTAACCAAACATATAATGAAAAACGAATCAGTTAACACCCGAAACAATGATACTAATAAAATATTATTAACAAAGCAATATTAAAAGATCATATATAATATCATATTTATGTATATTTTTCTTGTAATATTTAATAACAATTATTTCAACATTATACAGGTTGTTAACATACCCACAACTAAGGAAAATTACAAGGTATGGGGTTTTCATCACACGTTTTACTCCCATGAGATTCACACAATATTTTCCACTTTTTCATTTTGTGCGGTTCTTGTACTATCCATGATTGTGTTATTTGTGTAATATAATTTAATTTATGTGTATTTAAAACTTCATTCTATTATTTTTCATTCACGGGGTTTATGTTTCGTATGTTACCAACTTGGTAATGGAATTTCTAATTTCAATTTCCACTCATTGGGTTTTATGAAAACTTCATTGATTATCTTACCCCATGATTATGTTTGAAATCACTATTTATTTATTTATGTAGAAATATACACTCCCAT
This sequence comes from Viscum album, assembly GCA_963277665.1. Classification (NCBI taxonomy): domain Eukaryota; kingdom Viridiplantae; phylum Streptophyta; class Magnoliopsida; order Santalales; family Viscaceae; genus Viscum; species Viscum album. The sequence goes on along the minus strand of OY728121.1, from coordinate 260,354,856 downwards.
TTGGGTTAATATTCTTTTGATACACAAAATCATTCCATTGATAAATTCTCAAGCCATCGATATGAACATGATAAGAGTAATCTTAATTCAATTTTTATTCATTCAGTTAAACATCAAAGACATTGGTGTTATTGTTACAAGAATATGTTTGAATATCCTCTGATAGAATTACACTGAATATAAAATCACAATGTGTCTATTTATATTTTTGAAACATAATTATGTAATTTATTTATCCGTAAATTATGGATACAATCATTTATGTATTTTCATCTCAATTTACATTACATTGAGACTTCATTGTTGTTATGTGCCAATTCACTTTTATATGCTGTATATAGAGTATTTTGACATAGTATATCAAGAATCCCTTTATTCCCATGAAATTATAATGTTTTGACTGTCTCAATTATTTGTTTTCAAATGTCTCTCATTTGTTTAGGAACTCTAACTAAAATATCATTTTAAATGTTTTAATGATTTATTCTTTTAAATCATTATCATTAATGTCCTTGTTTTAAAAATGGTTTTAAGGATTGATTTATATCGAAATGGATGTTTTATAATTAAAATTACTTTTAAATGATTCAATGTGGTATGAGAAACTTATATTCTAAAATCTATTTCTAACAGCTACTTGATAAAAAGTGATGCTTTTAAATGTCTGCAAGAAAAATAGGATATTTCACTCAAATAGTTTTATTTATTTTTTTCATTTATGTCAATATCATTCATTACTCTTTATTTATGTCGATACAATCTTTCATATCATATTGAATTGGTTTTGTTTTACTATGGATATGATTTTTTACACCATTCATGGTTTTTGGTTAATATATTGGCATTTCATATGCTAGTTTTAAAACGAATTTTTAGATTATGATTCAACCTTTTCATATAAGGAATGCATTCAACATAGTAAGTTATTGGTGGAGCCTGTTATAGCTCCTCGATTCATATGTAGGTCTCATAATGAAAACTACTGTCTTGGAACAGGGATTTGAAAAAAAATCATTATTTGTGGTATTTGCACGAGGCCTTGACTATGTGGTTATGATGTCCGACAGTATGATTTCAATCATTGTAAATGTTTCTGTTGATATTACATAAGATTATTCGGGTAGTATAATATCCATGTGAATGTTTAGTTGAAATTATTTGATTTTCATTTTCCATATTATGCTGAAATTTATGATTAAAAGTCTTGGTTTTTAGTCTCATACACTACCATAAATGTTTATGCGAATTTAAAAAAGTTTCTTCTCTATTGTTGTCCTTATTGAGAATCTGGGCTTACCCCTTTCAATGATTTATTATTTCAATGATTAGAAAAATTATATCAGGATTAACCTATAGGAATAGGACATGGGATATGATTGTGTTCAAAGGGGAAATAATGATGTTTTTCTTGATTTTATTATGTATTGTAAAACTTATGTATGTATTTAGTACTTCCAAAGATACTAAACTAATTACTATTTCGGGACATGACATCTTGTGATCATGCACATGATATGTAATAATGCACCGACTCTGGTTAACTAGGGTCAGGGCTTAACAATTGGTATGAGTGGATGTTTAGTAAAAACATGGAAACTTTATTTAGAAAAATCTGATAAGAGAATATTAACAGAAGATAGTGTTTGGGGATTAGTATATAAGAACATTAAATTTTTTTGGTAAAGTAAATATTATGTGCATTTTCAAAACAATAAATCCATGTCTGGATACGAGCACGTAGAGGCGGATTTGGAACATTTGTACCTTGGGGTACAACCGGAAAACACCAATTTGAGCTAGACTTGAATGGGAACCATTTCATGACCGCGATCCTTGGTGCACTCTATGCTATGACACTCCCAGGGGATATGCTTAGGATAATTCACATTTTCGTTACAATGTTATTTGAAGGATTTTAATATAATATGAGAATAAATAACCATGGTTAATCCTAAGGTGTTTTAGATTGAAAATAAGGTGTCATGATATTCTCTAAATGATTTTATGACTATTGTTACCTACACAATGATTTCTGGTTTTAGTTAATATTTGGATTCAAACGAAGTCATAGTAACACGGAACATGATGTACACGGTGGGAACTATGATGGAAATGATAAATGAAATGGAATGTTGATAGACATAAAATATATTATATGCATGATGAATCCATATTAAAGAAATATGATCAACAACATATATATTAACAAACTCCTGGACTCAACACGAAAGGGAAATTAGGTGAATGATAAGAGTTCTTGCAGTGGGTACCATGGAGAAATAAATTCTTGATTTCTATCATGCCAGAAATGTGGATGGAGACACCCAGGAAGGTGTCTCACCAAAACAAATAAATGATTTATGTGTGGAAAATAAAGACCTAAAGTAAAGAATTATTTTGAAAAAATGAAGACTACTATGGGAGAAAGTATAAATTATTCCATGAATCCATTTATAGTCATTTTCCATAAATTTTGTTGACCTGGGCATTACCCAAGTCAATGCCCTATTTTATAGGATAACCTCTTGGTTAAGGAAGAACCTATGTGGAAATAAATGGATGGTGAAATGTTTAAAAGTATTAGTTCTGTTTTTTGATGTGATTACATTGGAATAATTTTCTCTCATATGTGTAACCCTACAGTTTGTTATGTGAAAATTCTATTTAAGGAAGAAAAATCTTTTATTTTGTGAATATAGTTATAAATAAACATATGGTTTTATATGATCCTTGAATTTGTGGAAATTAGAGGTTATTAATTTTTGGGATGAAAATGTGAGGTATGAGATAACATTTGTGGTTTAATTATGTTATGGTTATTTTGAGGAATTTATCTGATTTTGGTAATGTTAAAAAATATAGTTTTTGAAAATGGTCAACACGCAGACCGTGTGACAACCTGTAGCATCAGACAAAGTTGTGGGAATCAAACCCACAACCAAAGTGTGATTGTTATTTATCGCCTAACACTAGACTACGTGAAGTCCCTGATTAGTGTGACTAATTCATATTAGTTAAATTATTTTATTGATTAATAATAAGTTAATTATGGATCTTATGTTTTATCAAATGGATATCCTTAGTGTAGGAAAATGATTTGTTGATTAAGTGATAAATGTCATTTTGGAATTTGTTCGCTCTGTTAGGAAAACTATATGCCAATAGAAAATAGAATAATAAGGGATTTCCTTTGAAGACTAATGGTGGATTTTTATCTATGCTTTTTATTGTGGATTTATATCCATTTAGGTTATTTATGGAAATTATTACCCTATCATAGAGAATATGTGATTAGGTTAATTTCATTAAAGTAGATGACTTTAACAGTAGTCATTGTTATTTGGAGATACAATTTATTGTGGAAGACTACATAATAAAATTCTTCTATGTTTTGGGTTTCAATATTAGTTTTGATTGTATTGAAGGATTTTAAGGACAATATTTTATTGAATGGTATTTATGGAATAGTGGGTATTGTTGGTTTAATTTTAGAAAATTATTATTTGAATTTTTTCTCTAAAGGAATATCAATTTTGAGGATAATCTGATCTTGTAATAACCATTTTGGTTTTTGTTAATCTATAAAGAATATAGAAATATTGAAATGGCCCAGACCTCTCTGGCCCATTACATTGTCAAAAAGAAGGCCACAAAGTGTTCTGGATGGTAAAATGGACTTTTCCCACACTTTCTAGAATTTTGAAACTACACGCTGTGTAGTTTGAGTACACACCGTGTACCCCCTTTCTGGGTGTACCCCGTGTTGAAGCCCGTGTCCTTTCCATGTGAAATAAATGGGTGAACTCCATGTACCCCAAACTACATGCCGTGTAGTCTCTCCCCGCATGCACGTAACGGTGTGTTGACTAGTCAACGACCGTGTGTCGTGTTGGAGTCTTGTCCTTGCTGTGTGAAATAAATGGGTACACGTCGTGTATCCAATACTAAACATCGTTTAGTCCCTCCCCGCATATGTGTTACCTTCAAGTCGTGTGTTGACCAGTCATTTACCGCGTTCCGCGTTGAAGGCTGTGTTGAAAGCCGCATGGTGACCATGTGAAACGGCCAAGTGCATGCCGTGTACCATAAAGTACACGTCGTGTACTTTTTCTTTTCTCACCTGTAAAAGGAGGGGTCCCTCGTCCTTTTCAACTCACCCCTCTCCTCCCCATTCCTCTGAGCAGTGCTCTCCCAAGAGACTTGAAGGATCCTTTTCTTCCATAACTTATCCGTTCGAGCTCCGATTTATGATCCATCAACAACCACTGGATCGTAACAATGAGGTGAAACTTCTGATCTTGGATCAGTTGACTTTCCTTCAGCCTTTCCTTTTCAACATCCACCTAAGGAGATTTTTCTGGGACTCGACAGAAGTGACGAACGCCGATGGACATCTTCTAAAGTTGATTCGGGGGAGCGTTGTGATCAGAACCTATTGAGGTAGGAATCTTACCTTCTTCTCTCTAATTTGTGCATCATGCAGGGTGGGAATACTTTTTTTCATGAGAATTAGTTGAACTTTTAAATAAAGATAATAACTGGTTAAAGATTAGGGATGGGTCAGTTGTTATGTTTATCTTATATCCTGTGATATTATGTTGTGAATTGAATAGGATTATGCCTACAGAAAATCACGGTCGTTGGGGGCCTTTTCTTGCGCAATTAATTGTTTCCCTATCTTTATAGACCATTTTTCTGAATGGGACATTGTTGAATGTGGAATTGGATTATTCACGTAATGTTGGCTGATTAAAATCTGGAACCCTTGTGTAATCACCCCAGTTAAACAAAATGGTATAATGAACATGTGGGTATTGGATTGGTTACTCGTGTGTGAAAGGGAGGGGTGAATCCTGGGTTCTTACAAATAGAACGAGCAGCAGGGCTGCGGTAAATGATGTTAAAGGGCCGATGATGTGGCACGAATCTTGTTTCTAGGTTGGTGTGAATGTTATGTTGGTGATGGGCAGCGGGGCTGTGATAAATGGTAATAAAGGGATAATGATGTACGGGTTTCGGTGTTTTTGTGGTTATGGTGGTTGGCAGCGGGTCTGTAGGGATGGGTTGGAATGTGGACGGGCTATGGGTTGTGAATAATAAATAAAATGTGGAATAGTTAATGAATGGTGGGTCATGGTAATGGAATAGGAATAATAATCAATGGGTTGGTTGGTTAATAAGAAGGGACATGTTGTGCTGCTTGTGTTTTATGAACTTGATTTGTGGATGGAAGGGATATGGTTCACGAACGATTGATGTGGTTGGTTGATGATAGTTTTCCAGTAGTCAAGGAACTAATAAGCTGATTATGTTGAAACATGAAAACCAAAATTGGGTTGGGGTTGTTTGTTGTATGCATTCTTCGTAGTAGTAGTGTCGACGCACATGCTCATTTCATTGATTAGAAGCCATAGGATGGGCTGATTTTTTGGTATATATATATATATATCTATATCGTTGTGTTTTCTCACACCCCACCCATGTTGAGCACTTAGTGCCGAACACTCCAATTTCATGGGAGAGGGAGTTTTACAATAGTTATTAGCTCCTTCCTGCTCCTTTTCCCCTAGGTTGTGATGGCTTGAGGCGACCTTACACCTAAGGCCCTTCAGGTATGTTTCTATTGGGGTGGATTGGACCAAGACTCTTCGGGAAGTTTTTTTTCACAAGAATCATCGGGATGAGGCCCAGGTGTCTTCGGACGAGAGTTCTGTTATTATTACTGTTCCCAAGAATTTTCGGGATGAGGCCCAGGTGTGTGCAGGGAGATACGTGGTTACGATTCCTAGGTGTGTAATGGAGGGATACGTGGTTGTGAGGCCCAGGTGTGTGTGTGTGGGATTCGTGGTTGTGAGGCCCGGGTGTGTTCGGGTGGGACGTGTGGTTCTTGAGGCCCAGGTGTGTGCGGGCGGGAAGAGTGTGGTTGCGTCAGGACGTTCGCCATTAGGAAGAGCAGATAACTAGTGAGAAATGGTGCGGGTACCCAATACTCTTGTTCTTATATACTATTACTTGTTGTGATTGTGTTTTGGTGAGTGTGGCTGGTGAGGTTGGGTGGGCATAATTCCATGCTAGGTTTCTTCGGTTGTTCTCACGGGACATTAGGATGTCTCCCCACGTGTGCATGAGAGCATTAGGCTTCCCTATTGAGTATACATGTATGCTCTCCCTACGTTTACTTTCAGGTTTCTTAGAGGACTACCAGGGTCGTACGGGACCCTACTAGTTGGACAGTTGAATTTGTTGTAGTTTTTGTACTCTTGTTTTCTTTTGGTATTATACTTTTACCTCTCTTGTACATTCACCTTGTTATAAAATTGATTAAACATGCATGTGGGATTGGTTTGGGTTTATTTATATAAACATGTTCTTTTCCTTTTTGGGTGGTTGGATTGTCCTATTTCATGATCTTAAATAATAAAAAGGTTAATGCCTCCCATATTTGTGAAAACTCATATCATTTGTGCTAGTCTCCACCCCAGGGCCTGCTGGAGGTGGGACTCGGGGGTCATTATCTCCCTTTCACCTTTTCCAGCTCAAGAGGGGCATCTTTGGTGGGAGGAGGTCGTGACAGAATGGTATCAGAGGAGATGGTTGAGAGTTTGGATGGAGCCTAGAGTTAGGCACAGTGAGGATTCCATGGGATGGTAGGGCAACAATGTTTGTTAATCTATGTGCGTGACATAGGACAGGGAGGACCGGCTAGGAAACGGGATTTTAGGGCCCCCCGTGCTCCAATGCAAGGATTCTGAGCCTACCGAATGACCAAGTGAGAGTACATTTATTGCATGGTAGAGACCCTAGGTAAGGTACATGCATCATCATGATTGTGTTTTATTTGATTTGGGTGTTCTGGGAATGAAATTGAAATAAAATGATAAAATGAAACCCTGAGAAATTTCTTTACTACTTGGGATTAGGCGATCTATGTTTACCGTACAGCTATGGCACCTGTACGTCCTCCACGGGTGCCTCAGACGGCCGAGGCCCAGCAGATTCAGGCGGCTGATCAGTTGAGGATTGACCGAGAGGAGGAAGATAGACAGTGACAGAAGACTCTCCATTCATTCCAGCGGAAGACCCTCAAGATGTACGAGGCTAGTACATCAGATACACAGACGGAGGGGTGGCATGAGGAGCTAGGGATCACTTTTACATGATTCGTGATCCGAGAGAGTACTGGGTTCCCCTAGCAGTCAGTCAGCTGAGAGGGGCGGCACGACAGTGGTGGATGCTCTACCTTGGAGAGAGGATAGAGTTAGAGGTTTTTTGGGCTGACTTTGAGAAGGAATTACAAGAGGAATTCCTTTATTCCATGATCAAGGCAGAGAAGCAGCAGGAGTTACTCTCCCTTTAGTAGGGAATTATGTCAGTACGAGAGTTGGGGATCATGTTCAAGGATCTCATGTGCTTTACTCTGAATCTCTTTCTGGATGAGGAGTCTCGGGCGAGGCGTTTGGAGGAGGCGCTTCATCCTTCGCTCCAGTATGTCGTCACCCCCTTCACCCTTCTAACGTACCTAGTAGTACAGAATAAGGTAGAGGTTGTAGAGAGGATGCACTAACAGGGAGGTGCACCACAAGAGGGGATCCAGCCGGGCTCATCGAAGGGGAAGGCAGTCATCACATGTCTCTTGCGACGGGACCTTCCAGGTTCAGGCCAGTGGGTAGCAGGCCCCAGCTGTTCCAGTTCAGATCTTCGGGCCCTCGTCCCTTTTTCACGAGCCCAGGACCATAGTGTTTGTCTTGTGGATGTTTCGGGCACGTTCAGAGTCGGTGCCCGACCCGAGCTCAGTAAGGTAGATGTGGGCAGGTTCAGCGCCCACTTCAGTAGCACCGGTTGTCATCGAGGACCTTCCAGCAGCAGCAAGTCCATGCTCCTCTGAGGGCAGACTTTGCGGGAGGAGGCCAACCTCAGGGTGCTCTTAAGGGACCTCGACCAGGGTGTGGTCTGGGAGGTGGATGACATCATAGAGGAAGAGGATCTAGGAGTGGAAAGTTGCACGTAGCAGAGTTGGAAGCTCCGGCAAGACCAGAGGTGGTGCGGGGTACGATTTGTTTTTTCAACACTTTTGTTTCTACTTTGTTCAATTCGGGATCTTTGCACTCCTTTGTTGCACCTGGTCTAGCCCATGCTTTGGAACTAGACGTTGAGATACTATCCGTACCACTGGTGCTCAGTACACCAGTTGGAGTCCAGACCAGCGTATTTTGTGTTTTCCGGGGATGTGGGTGGTTGTTGGGACCACATCGATCTAGTGGGGACCTTCTTCTGTTATAGATGCAGCCATACGATGTCATCTTATGCATCGACTGGTTGTTTTCCGTTAGTTCCATTATCAACTGCGTCCGAAGAAGAGTCATGTTCTCCGACGTGGATGGGCAGCGCGTATATTTTGTTGGCAATAGGAGCTATTAGGTAGGAAGACGGCATGTGAGGCCTCTCCTTTCCTTGTTAGGCAGGTTATCAGTGGTTCCAGCTGATAAAGAGATGATGGATGTCTCGGAGTTTTTTGGGGAGTTCTTAGATGTTTTTCCTAAGGAGTTTGTGACTCTACCCCTCTGACGTGATGTTGAGTTTGGGATAGGCTTATAGCCTGGTGCCCGTCCGATTTTGATGGGCCCTTATCGGATTTCATCTTCGGATTTTCGGGAGTTGCGGATTCAGATTGATGATCTGATGGAGAAGGGTTTTGATTGACCTAGTGTATCGCCATGGGGTGCTCCAGTTTTGTTCGTGAAGAAGGCAGATGGTGGTCTCAGGCTATGTATAGACTACCGAAGGTTGAACCAGGTAACGGTCAAGAACTGTTACCCCCTTCAATGGATAGATGATCTCTTCGACCATCTGAGGGGAGCAGGTTGGTTTTCTATGATTGATCTACGATCTGGATATCATCAACTGAGGGTAAAGGATAGTGAAATCTCGAAGACAGCTTTCAGGTGAAGGTATGGGAACATTGAGTTTTTCGTGATGCCGTTTGGAGTAATTAATGCATCGTCCGTGTTCGTGGGACGTATGATCATTGTCTTCCGAGAGTTTCTGGACCAGTTCTTCATTGTGTTTATCGATGACATTCCGATCTACTCAAGATCAGAGGAGTAGAGTGTTGATCATCTCAGGGCATTCTTAGAAGTCCTTCGACACCACCAGGTTTACGGGAAATTTTCTATGTGTAAGTTCTTGACACAAGAAATACACTTCCATGGGCATGTAGTGTCTCATCATGGAGTGTCAGTGGACCCGTCGAAGGTGGAGGGAGTTGTTTCTTGGGCACCACCCAAGAGTGTGGCAGAATTTTGTAGTTTCCCGGGGTTAGCAGGTTTCTATCGGAGATTTGTTTCAGACTTCTCTCGAGTTGCTGCTCCATTGACATCTTTGACTAGGAAGAAACAAATCTTCCTATGGAGCGAGCAGTGCTAGATGGCCTTCGACTTCCTAAAGGAGAAGTAGGTCAGTGCTCCCGTACTCAGGTTGCCAGTGGAAGGGTTGTTGTATGAGGTGTTTTGTGATGCCTCTGCCCTTGGTCTGGGGTGCATGCTGATGCAGAAGAAGGGAGTGATCTGTTTTGGGTCTACGCAGTTACACCCTCATGAGCTTAACTATTCCATCCAAGACCTAGAGATTGCAGTAGTAGTGTTCGCACTGAAGTTGTGGTGACATTACCTCCTTGGGGAGTGCTTTGTGGTCTTCTCAGATCACAAGAGCCTGCGTTATATCTTCTCCCAGCGTGACCTGAACCTGCGACAATGGAGATGGGTCAAGTTTTCCAAGACTATGACTTTGAGATCTCTTACACTGATGGTAGCGGCACCATTTTGGCTGATGCCCGGAGTAGGAAGTCGCATCAGGAAGTGGTTCGGGAATCCGCTAATGCTTGGAAGGAAATGGGAGATTTGGTTTCCTTGCACTTGGATGCAAGTGTAGAAGGTATTAGAGGCTATTTGTTGCAGATGACGGTGCAGTCCTCCTTGTTGAAACAGGTGGAAGAGTCTCATTGGGGGGACTTCGAGGTGGAAGTAATGTGGGATCATGTCAATCCAGGAAACGAACCAGAAGGATGGTTAGAGGACAACCGACATCAGATGCTTTTCCATGGAATGTTGTTTGTTCCAAAGGCGATGCGCGAGGGAGTTCTCATTGAGTCCCATAGCTCAGCCTTGGCGGTACATCCAGGAGTTTCAAAAATGTAATGAGGCCTGAGCGAACAGTTTTGGTGGCCCGAGGTGAAATGGGATGTGGCAGAGTTTTTGGCTAAATTCCTAGTGTGTCAGCAAGTGAAGGATGAACACCGTGTTCCCAGTGGTTTGTTTCATCCTTTAGATGTCTCCGAGTGGAAGTGGGATCACATCTCAATGGACTTCATCACAGGACTGCCCAGAGCTCAGGGTGGTTATGATGCTACCTTTGTAGTGGTGGATCGACTGAAAAAATCAGCTCACTTCTTAATAATTAAGGAGTCAGTCCCATTGAGTACCTTTACACAGAGGTACGTAGAAGAGGTTGTGCGGTAACAAGGAGTCCCGAAGACTATCATATCAGATCAGGAAACTCGGTTTACCTCACGAGTTTGGAGGGGGTTAAGAAATGCTTTTGGCAACCAACTACACCTTAACACTGCTTTCCACCCCTAGACTGATGGGCAGACAGAGCGGACTATCCAGACGTTGGAGGACATTCTACGGGCATGCGTTCTGGATTTCGAAGGATCATGGGTATGAATCTTTCCTTTAGTAGAGCTTTCCTACAAAAACAGATTCCACTCTACTATTGGCATGGCACCATTTGAGGCACTATATGGAAGAACATGTCATTCACCCATTTGATGGGCATAGGTTGGTGAGACAGGTGCTCTTGGGACAGAGGTAATACATAGTACCACAGAGAAGGTTCATCTTGTACGTGAGAGGATGAAAGCGGCTCAGGACCGACAGAAATCTTATGCTGATCGTCGAAGGATGCCTTTGGAGTTCGAGGTGGGAGACCATGTGTTCTTGAAGGTTTCCCCTCGACATGGGTAGCGGAGGTTCGGGAAGGAGAGTAAACTCTCACCTAGGTTCATCTGACCTTTTGAGGTGCTAAGGCGAGTCGACGAGGTATCATATCAGCTAGAACTTCCACCTCAGTTGGAGAAGGTTCATGACATCTTCCACATCTCCCATCTACGTCGATACTTACACGACGACTCTCACGTTATCGACTAGGGAGAGTTAGATATGGGAGACGATGAGACCTTCGAGGAACGACCATCCATAATCGAGGATCGTTAAGAGAAGGTGCTCTGTGGACTAACCATCATCTTGGTTCGTGTGTTGTGGAGGCATGGCGGCCTCGAGGAGAGCTCTTGGGAGCAGGAGGCCCAGATGCACACTCAGTACCCAGAGTTTTTTTGACTTGTGTTTTTCCTTTTTCTCTTCTGAGTTTTTTGTTGATGTTTTACGTTGTACGTTTGATATATGGAATGCTTGGCTTGTCGGTTGTGAGACCTTTTCTTTCCTTGTTCTCTAGAAGTGTGTAGCTTGTCTGTATGTGTGGGAAAAATGAAAAAACCTGATCCTTAATCGAGATGCATTAATGCGGATGTGATTTAACCCATGCGGGCGAGTCAATGCTGCCTAAAGCAGATAATATCTCGACATAGGAGAAGGAATTTCCCCAAACCACATGTTCGGGCAGTGTGTTGGTTGTGTGGTGTTAGGGGTAGTGCAAGTTGAAAAATCCTAATGTATGAAGGTGGGAAGACCCAATTCATATTCGATATGCATTATTGGGGATGCGATTAAACCCGTGCAGGCGATTCAGTGCCGCCTAAAGCAGATAATATCATGACATAGGAGAAGGAATTCCTAACACATATGATTAGGGTTGTTGGTTGGGTTCCTGTTATAACGAGAACCCTAAGAGGTATCTTGTTGGGTTTCCTCGGGGTTGGTTTTTGAATTCTCGAGGACAAGAATGTTTTAAGAGGTATCTGATGTAATGGCCCAGACCTCTCCGGACCATTCCTTTGTCAAAATAAGGCCACAAAGTGTTCTGGAGGGTAAAATGGACATTTCCCACACATTCTAGAATTTTGAAACTACACTCCGTGTAGTTTGACAACACACCGTGTAGTCTGAGTACACGCCGTGTACCCCCTTGACGGATATACCCAGTGTTGAAGTCCTTTTCCTTTCTGTGTGAAATAAATGGGTGCACGTCGTGTACCCCAAACTACATGCCGTGTAGTCTCTCCCCGCGTACGCGTAACCGTGTTTTGACCAGTCAACGGTCATGTTCCGTGTTGGAGTTGTGTCCTTGACATGTGAAATAAATGGGTACACGCCATGTATCCAATACTAGATGTCGTATAGTCCCTCCCCGCGTATGTGTTACCTTTATGCCCTGTGTTGACCGGTCAACCATCGCGTTCCGCGTTGAAGGCCGTGTTGGATGACTTGTGGTGACCGTGTGAAACGGCCGAGTACACGTCATGTACCATAAAGTACATGCCATGTACTTTTTATTTTCCACCTATAAAAGGAGCAGTCCCCTCCTCCTTTTCAACTCACCCCTCTCCTCCCCATTCCTCTGAGCAGAGCTCTCCCAAGAGACTCGAAGGATCCTTTTCTTCAATAACTTTTTCGTCCGAGCTCTGATTTATGATCTGTTAGCGGCCACAGGATCGTAACAACGAGGCGGAACATCCGATCGTGGATCTGTTGTCTTTCCTTCGGCCTTTCTATTCCAACATCCACCCGAGGAGGTTTTCTCGGGACTCGACAGACGTGATGGATGCCGATGGACGTCCTCTAAAGTTGATCCGGGGGAGCATTGTGATTAGAACCTATTGAGGTAGGGATCTTAAATTCATCTCTCTAATTTGTGCATCATGAGGGGTGGGTATCCTTTAGATTTCATGAGAAGTAGTTGAACCTTTAAATAATTATAATAACTGTTTAAAGAATGGGGATGGGGGAGTTGTTATGTTTATCTTATATCCTGTGATATTATGTTGTGAATTGAATATTCTTATGCCTACTAAAAATCATGGTCGTTGGGGGCCTTTTCATGCGAAATTAAATGTTTCCCTATCTTTCTAGACCGTTTTTGTGAATGGAACTTTGTTGAATGTGGAATTCGATTAATCATGTAAAGTTGACTGATTAAAATCTAGAACCATTGTGTGATCACCCCGATTAAACAAAATGGAATAATTAACATGTGGGTTTTGGCTTGGATACTAGTGTGTGAAAGGGAGGGGTGAATCCTAGGTTATTACGAATAGAACGGGAAGAAGGTATGTGGTAAATGATGTTAAAGGGGTGATGATGTGGCACGAATCTTGGTTGTGGGTAGGTGTGAATGTTATGTTGGTGATGGGCAGCGGGGCTGCGATAAATTGTAATAAAGGGATAACGATGTATGGGTTTTGGTGTGTTTGTGGTTATGGTGGTTGGCAGTAGGGCTGCAGGGATGGGTTGGATTGTGGATGGGCTATGGGTTGTGAATAATAAATAAAATGTGGAAGAGTTAATTAATGGTGGTGCATGGTAATGGAATGGGAATAATAATAAATGGGTTGGTTGGTTAATAAGAAGGGACTTGTTGTGATACTTGTGTTTTCCTAACTTGATTTGTGGATGGAAGGGATATGTTTCACGAATGATTGATGTGGTTGGTTGTGGATAGTTTCCCAGTAGTTAAGGATCTAATAATCTTATTCTGTTGAAACGTGAAAACCAAAATGGGGTTGGGGTTGTTTGTTGTATGTATGCTTCGTAGTAGCAGTGCTGAGGCACGTGCTCAGTTTTCTGATTAGAAGCCACAGTTTGGGCTGAGTGTTTGGTATATATATATCTTTGTGTTTTATCACACCCCACCCATGTTTAGAACTTAGTTCCGAACACTCCCATTTCATGGGAAAGGGTCTTTTTCCATAATTACTATCTCTTTCCTGCTCCTTCATCCCTAGGTTTTGATGGCTTGAGGTGACCTTACACCTAAGACCCTTCAGGTATGTTTCGATTGGGGTGGATTGGCGCAAGACTCTTTGGGCAGGTTTGTTTTCCCAAGAATCATCAGGATGAGGCCCATGTGTCTTCGGGAGAGAGTTTTATTACTATTACTGTTCCCAAGAATTTTTGGGATGAGGACCAGGTGTGTGCGGGCGGGATACGTGGTTGTGAGGCCCAGGTGTGTGCGGACGGGATACGAGGTTGTGAGGCCCAGCTGTGTGCGGGCGGGATGTGTGGTTGTGAGGCCCAGGTGTTTGTAGGCATGATGTGTGGTTCTTGAGGCCCAGGTGTGTGCGAGCGGGAAGAGTGTGGTAGCGTCAGGACATTCACCGTTAGGAAGAGCAGCTAACTAGGGGGGAATGGTGTGGGTTACCCAATACTCTTGTTCTTATATACTACTACTTGTCGTGATTGTATTTTGGTGAGTGTGGCTGGTGAGGTTGGGTGGATAGAATTCCTTGCTAGGTTACTTTTGTTGTTCTCACGGGATATTAGGATGTCTCCCAACTTTTTCACGAGAGATTTAGGTTTCCCTACTGAGTATACTTGTATGCTCACCCTATGTTTACTTTTATGCTTCCAGGAGGTCTACCAGGGCCGTGCGGGACCCTACTAGTTGGACAGTTGGAGTTGTTGCAGTTGATGTACCCTTTTTTTATTTTGGTATTGTACTTTGAGCTCTCTTTTACTTTCACCTTGTTATAAAATTGGTTACACATGCATGTGGGATTGGTTTGGGTTTATTTCTATACACTTGTTCTTTTCCTTTTTGTTTGGTTGACTTGTCCTATTTCCTGATCGTAAATAACAAAAAGGGTAATGCCTCCCATATTTGTGAAAACTCATACCCTTGGTGCTAGTCGCCAATCTTGGGCGTACTAGAGGCGGGACTCGGGGGTCATTATCTCCCTTTCAACATTTTCAGCTCAGGAGGGGAATCTTTGGTGGGAGAGGGTCATGAAAAATATATTGTTCATCCTTTGAGGATTATGTGGTTCTCTATAAGATGATTCTAGCACTTCAGGTGTGACCAGTTAATCTTGAATACTAATCATTTGGAGTGAAAGATGAGATTGTGGTAGAAATTAGTTAAATGATGGAAACCTACTTATCAATTATTTTTTTATTATTCTATGAGGAAATTATTTCTTAATCCTTAAGGAAAATATCTTAATCCCAAAAATGTATTATCCAAATATCTTACGTTATTCTTCATAGATTTATTGTTTTGAGGGCCTCAATTTTCCATTTAGTTTTCTGTTATTGATGACCTCAATCAATCCCAATAAATATTTATGTTTTTCATCCAATTATAATTTCCACCGATATTCCCCTTTTTCGAAATCAAATTTTGTCCGTGAATTTTTCATTTCCCTTTTAATATTATTAAAACTAAATTTTATTAACCCTATTTTTGATGTGGGTTTTCCAAAATGGTAATTTATAAACATTTATTTTTGAAGAACAATTTGAAATTGTAGGGATGCAATTTATTGAAAGAGGGAAGAATGTAACACCCCATGATTGGACGGTACATTTCTCTTTGAATAATACAATAGCATGTGATGTACGCAACACCGAGTTCAAGCACAGCACGACCTATAAAAATGGCCATTTATAAATTTGATATGAATAGTAACAAAAACATTTTTAATTTTATATAAATAGATATAATTTTGGCATTCATCTTTTGTGTTTCTTAGAAATCATATATGGACAAATTCAATTTTTCAGGTAAAAGAAGTATTTTTGAAAAAATAATGTTTTTCCACCGTTTAATGGAGAACCCATTCTAAATTAAATGTATAAATATTTTATAAATTCAATTTTATGAAATTAAATTCTTATTTAGAATCAGGACATAAAAATTTAGATTGGATAATTTTTTGTGTTTTTCTGATAACTTTCATATTTTTATGAATAGTAAAAGATACTAAATATTAATTGAAAACAAATTTTTTATTCAAAATAATTTATTGTGTCAAATTATACATTTTAATGGTTTTAAATTATAATTAGATTATTGTTTTTATCATTTAATCCAATTTTGGTCTTTGGATGTAAATTCATTTTTAAATCAGAAAAAACACATATCAAACTTTTGATAGTTTTTACTTCACAAAAACCCTCTTTCTGGTTTTGAAAATGGAAATTAATTTTAAATTAATTAATGAAACTTCTATGTTTTGAATTTGATAAAATATAAACAATTTTTTGATTGGAGTATCGAATTTTTCTTAGGGTGAATTTTTGGTACTTTTATGAAAAAAATCAATTTTTTATGAATAGTGAAAACTAGTGTGTTACTGTATAAAACCTGACTTTTTATTTAAATAATCTATTATTTTATATAAATTTATTTTATGTTAAAATAGATATATAATATTTATATAAGGTCAATGTAATTCATTGGAGTAATTTTATAATAAAATTAGATGTATAAAATTTTAATGAATTTTTTAACGCCTTTTACCCACCTTCTCAGCATATTAGAAAATTTGCATAAAATGTAATTTTACCACTTCTGTTAATTTAATGTCAAAAATTAAAGAGACAAAATTGAAATCAGTAAGTAAAATTTCGTTCAATCAGATGAAAATAATATTTGGTGATTAGTATATTTTGAACGGTATTTACCATAGTTAATAGAAAATATGGTAATTAACGGTAAATATGATATTATAATTACCCTAACAAATGTAATTATTCTTTTGGTTATGTGTATTTAAAAAAAATCATAGTAATAAAATATGATCTTTTTGGTCCCATTGTTTTAGATTTGGACATTTATTATTATTTTATTTAAAGAATTGTTAAAAGTGTTAAATTCAAATATTAATAACTAATATTTTTTAATATAGGTTTATACATAAGATAATTTCGACTATGAATATTCCTTATAATGATAAAAATATTACCACCATCATGGTATTTTATTTTTAATTTTTAGACATTTTATAATTAAATTTATTTATTACACAATGATGATGCAATAATTTCCTTATTAATTAAAGATTAAAATAATTGATATTATAAATATGAAAATAAATGTAAATTGATACTTTTGATATATAACACAAATTATCATGGTTAAAATTACATTTTAGGGTTGATTCAATTTATTTTGTTTGAAAATATCTTATTTTTATTACTTTCTGAAAAACCAAATACTAAATAATGTCCAAATTGACATATATGAGTTTCTAAAAAAAATACTATATTATTAAATGATATAATGGTCCTAAAAATATAAGGATCATAAAAGGGACTTATATAAAAATATATATATCATTGATGAACCACTTGGGGTTCTATTGACATTTTATAGTATGTATATTAACCATATAATATAAAAATCAAAGGATACATGGTAAATGTTAAACTATTTAACCAAGAGTTAAATATAAAAGATAAGGATAATATGGTGACCTAAACATATTTAAACCCAATTTCATGAGAGTTTTTCGACCCAAACATACCTTATCCTTAAAATAAGTCTTTTTGGGGCCATTATAAACCAAAAATTGTTGTATAATAAAATAATATTTCAAGGTTTTCCTAATGTTACCCTCACCTCTCTAAAAAATGGGTACATCCCATTCCCTCAAAATCAGAGATCCAAAGCCATTTGTCTAGGCCAAAACCTACTCCAATATCCTCTTAAATAATCTAAATTCATCATAGAGGCCTTATGATGATCAGAAAGTCAATTCATGGAGCCATTTTGATCAAATTAAAATAGTGTACCTGAAAAATAAGCAATTATTTCATCACCTATTTCAATGTTATTTTCATCTCGAACATCCTCTTTCATTGTTGTTTCCATACCAAAATATTAAATAAATTAACTTCTAAATACTATTATTTTATTATAAATTTGGTACAACCATATTAATTATTTTTTCCATCCTATTAAAGACAAAGTAATTATACGTGTGTGCATGCGACTTACCGTCTCCACGTCGGGGTGTAATTTGTTATTCGACACATAATTATTTAGATGGGTATAATATGGAGAATAATTGATGTAAATAATAAATATAACATGTTAATGATTTTTTATATATGATATACCATCCAATTAAATAGGATTTCTCCATCAATAGAATTGTATTGAAGCTTGTGCGTTTGTACAGATTACCGTCACCACAATCATGATGAGATTCATTCACCATCATAACCATTCAATAATAAATATAATTTTATGATTAAAAATATTTTTTATGAACATAATATCACTATATATATAAATAAAATTCTTCCTATACAGAACAAGCATGTCTTATGTACCAAAACATATAATGATAAACGAATCATTTAACACACGAAACAATGATACTACTAAAATATTATTAACAAGGAAATATTAAAAGATCATATATGATATAAAATTTATGTATATGGTTCTTTTATAATTTAATAAAAATTATTTCACCATTATGGAGGAGCTTAACTTACCCTAAACTATGTAAAAGTACAAGGTAAGGGGTTTTCATCTCACTTTTTATTTCAGTAATATTCATTCAATATTTTCCACTATTTCCATTTGTTTAGTTCATGGACTATCCATGATTATGGTCCTTTTGTAATATAATTTAATTTATGGTGATTTAAAACATAATTTTATGATATTTCATTCATGGGGTTTATGTTTTTTATGGTACAAAATTGATAAGGGAATTTTTAATTTTGATTTCCACTCATTGGGTTTTAAAAAACCTTCATAGATTCTTTTACTCCAAGATTTTGTGTGAGATCTCTATTTACATATTTTTGTAGTAATTTCTAGCCCCATTTTTGTGGATATAATTTTTATACACATAATCAATCCATTGATAAATTCTCATTTCATCGATATGAACATTATAAGAGTAATCTATACTCAATTTCAATGCATTGAGTTAAACATCCTTGTCATTGGTGTTGTTGTTACAAGAATATGTGTGAATGTTCTCGGATTGATTTACACTGATTATCCATTATTAATGAGTGTATTTATATATTTTTCTCATAATTATGTCATTGATTTATACTTAACTTAATGATAAAGTTTTAATAAGGGATTTCATCTCAATTTACATTCCATTGAGACTTCTTTGTTGTTATGCTCCCATTCACTTTTATATGTTGTATATACTGTAAATTGAGATATATTATCATGAATCCCTTTATTTTCATGATATTATAATGTTTTTATTTCCTCAATTATTTTTATTCAAAAGTCTCTCATTTGGTTTGGAACTGTAACTAAAATAGCATTTCAAATGTTTTAAAGATTTATTCTTCTAAATCCTTCTCATAAATGTCCATGATTTAAACATTGTTTTAAGGATTGATTTATTTAGACATTTATGTTTTAAAATTAAAATTACTTTTATAAGTTTCAATGTAGTATGGGACACCTTGATTCAAAAAAAAATATTTAACAACTTCTTGTTAAATAGTAATACCTTGAAATGTTTTCAATATAAAGGGGATATTACACTGAAATAGTTTTTCTAATTATTTTTATCAATGTCAATATCCTTCATTATTCTTGATTGAGGTTGATAAAATCTTCTATAATTTATTAAATGAGTTATTTATGAATGTGGATGTGATTTTTTATACCATTCAATGTTTATGGTTAAAATATTATCATTTCATATGCTAGTTTTAATATGAATATTTAGATTGTACTTTAACCTTTTCTTATGAGAAATTCATTGGACTTAGTAATTGACTGGTGGAGTCCTCTATAGCTCCTCGATGCATCGGTAGGTCTCATGAGACAAACTAGTGTCTTGGCACAATGCCTTGAAAAAAAAAACATTATTTGTAGTCTTGGCACGTGGCCTTGACTATGTGGTTATGATGTCCGACATTATTCATTCCATCATAATGAAATTAGATATTTATATTACAAGGGATTATTTGACTATTAGAATATCCATATGAATAATTAAATTGAATAATTTGATTTATATTGTCTATATTATGCTTAAATTTTAGTTTAACTGGTTTGTGTTTTAGTCTTATTCACTACCTTAATTGTTTATTCATAATTAATAAAGATTCAGCTATATTGTTATCCTTACTGAGCATCTGAGCTCACCCTTTTCTATGATTTATTTTTCCTTGGATGTGAAAAATTATATCATGATTAACCTGCAGGAATTGGATATGTGATATGAGTTTGTTCAAAGGGGACACAATGTTGTTCTTCATTATTTCATGATGTAATGTAACACTTATGTGTGTATCTAGTACTTCCAAGGATACTTAACTAATCAGTCTTTCTATACTTGATCTCTTGTTATCAAGCTAATGATATTTAATAATACACTGAATCTTGGTAACTAGGGTTGGGGTGTTACAGGTTGTATTCCTATTAGGACATGAACTGACTCCGTGTGATGAGATTGTGCTTCAAGAGGAATATCATGCAAAAAATTGAATAAAATGTTCAGTTATTCTATGAAGGACTATGAATGCTTAATATAAGAGATTTCTAATTTCCCCAAAACATCTCTTGGAAAATGATGTCCTTTTACCTACACTTTGGAATTAAATATCCTTAAAAATGTGCTACAAATGATACCACTGTTAGTATAAAGATGGAGTAAAATAGGATTTTAGGGGTGAAATGTACTTAGGGATATTAATTACCATTCACGTAGTGATTTCATTGGTATCTTAACATCAATTTTAAGCATATTTATCATGAAATTTTCCATATTGATGATTACATGGAAGTTGTGAATATTTTTGCATGTAATATTAGTTAATGTATTATAATTCATCCTTGAAGTGATATAAAGATGGTATACTAGTAATATAATAGTGACCCCTAGATCAAATAATAATGAGGATTATCTAATATTTCATTTATCCTAGAGGATTTTATCAGTTATTAGTTTTTATCATTGGTAGTTTTCTGGATAAGAGAATGAATCGTCCTTTAATTATTTTCCAATTTTTATAGCTTTTATGATTGTTTTATTCTAGGTGATTTTTTTATGGATTACAAAAAGCCTATAAAAGTTACTCTATCATGAATATAATAATAAATTATTTAGTACTAGAGGAAGGTTTTAGGGGATTTACAATTCCATTGTTTTATATTTGATAGAGTAATGTATGATTTGATGAATATATAATTGTGTGATAGTAACAAATGTGAGATTGGTACCACATGATATATTTTTATTTTATTATTATAGTGAAAATGAAATTTTTTATAATAAATGTCTATTTTTTATTACAGTTTACATTTTTTTTATTGTTGGTGATATTCATTTTTGACAGGTATCCCATGGGGTGTTTGTATATCAATTTATTAAGGTACCTTTTTGGTATTTCATTGGTGAAAATCATTTTTTTTATTTTATGATAGATGGCTTAGGGGTGTCTGGTGCCCAACATACAACGCCACAGAAAAACTAAACCAGAAGGAAGCAGATCAACACAGAGTTTAACATCATAATAACCGACGTCATCACCATAGCCCAAACTGGATCCCTCTTCTCCAATAGCTGATTCCCACTCCGGGTATCTCCAAAATACCACACCTTGAATGTGATTCCTAAGTTGATCCAGAACATCCGTATCTGGAGAAGACTTCTTAATACTGCTTCCCTTCTTGACTACTAGGACCACATGGTTTTTTGAAGCGGACATAGTCTGCATTGGTTGCAGGAGGTACGAATATTTCTTCCTTGGTCTTCTTGATGAAGTTTCAGCCAAATATCCTTCACCTACAGCCTCTTTCTGAGTCCCATTTTGAACAATATCACTGAAGGACCAGCCAACCGGGGTACTCAGTGTCGCTTCCCCCCATAGAGTTCTCCTTCCCCTCCCTGGCCAACCGGGGTACTCAGTATCTCTTTTCATTAATTATAAATTATGAAAATAATTTTAGAGGTCTCTAGTATTAAATATAAAAATTTCAAAGGAACAAAAATTGTGACTTTTAGTAGATACTTGTATTTAGTTTTACATTAGAGGTAAATTTAGAGAGAACGGTTGAGTTTGGGGCTTTTTTTTTAACCATGAATGGACATTATAATTAAACATACACTAATTAATTAAAAAATTGTGTCTAATAGAAATGATTTAATATTCTAATCCTCTTGTGTTATTTTAGTTTTATTGTTTTATTGAATTAAGAAATACTATTTTATATTAACCCCATATAATGATATTTTTATACTTCTAAAAATATCCATTTGATCCCAAAAAAAAATATTTCTATAAAAACTCATGCTTTATTTAATAAAATCACCAAAATTTAAGTTCAATCCACATATTATAATGGTTTTTCAGACTATATTTTAACATATCCAAATTCCATTTGAATATCCGTTGAAAAAATGAGATGAGTATATTAATCCTAGTTTGGGATACAAAAAATGAAATTTTCATTTTTCGACATCCTAAAATCCTGTAATAAATTTTTCTATTTTAACATAATAATCATCAATATAAAATAACAATTTAGCCATTAATGATTAATTTTTTTTAATTGATTTACATAAAATATGTCATATGAAATATTAATTATAAAAATCATAATTCTTGGAGGTTAATGATGAACATGGGTACTCATTAATAAATTTTCTGAGAAAACATACTTTTAACGTTTAAAATAATTAATTTGAATAACATTACACAAAATCTCATTAGCATATAATATAAAATCAAAATAATTCCATTTAATTAAATATTAAATCATAGAATAATCATCTTGGTACCATGGGTCATCATATTCATAACACTCTTATATGAATGTTTACATGTAGACTAACATACTCTGTTAATTCCATCATATATTCCCCAAGGGATACCATTGTTACCCAATCCATTGGAGAGATATATAGAGTTCATCTATCATCATGAAAATATTCCATGGAAAATTAAACATATTAAATATACATAACATTAATATTCGATCATAAATTACAAAATATTTTTTTGACTTATGTATATATCAAAAACATCCAAGAATACAGTGTAATTAATAATAAAAATAATTTTTAATTGATAAATAAAAATAAAATAAGGAATTCCATTTAAAAATTTGAAAACATATAGAGGTATATTATTATAGAATAAGTTTCATTACGGAATTAAATTATATTCTTTCTATATACGTAATTTTTTTCCTTTTCAAGCTTTTATAAAAATGTAAAAAATTAACCATTTTTAAAATTTTTAAAAGAATTAAGTAAAATTCATCCAAAATAAAGTACTACCTATTTTCAAATTAAAAAAATTTATATTCATCTTAATATAATTCATGAATCATTTTTAACAACATTTATCTGGAGTAAAAATATAAAGAAAACTCTAGAAATTTTAATATAAGTTTTTAAATAAAAATTTGTTTACATTTTGGTATCTTTGGAATCATAAAACCATATGTTTATATAATTGTAGAGGGATTTTTAAATCACATATATTTTAATAAATTAATTATAAATTAAATTCATATTCAATTATATTAACCACCAAAAAATATGAGATAAACAAGGTATGGTGCACAGAGAAAAGAAAATTTTATTGAGAAATCCCTTACCATTAGTCTGACACACCTTGAATGTTCATTAAATAAAATATAATAAAAATATATTAATTATATTCCTAATTAAGAAAAAATGATCCAGTGTTTGTAATATATTTAAATCAAATTTCATTTTCTAATGACCCATTTATTTGTATTTACAAAATCAGTTACGTTTTTTTCAGACGTTATGAGAGAAATGAGTTTATAATCCAATGACTACATAGGATAGATTCACATAGAAAATTGAAGAATTAATATATCATATATATAATAATAATCTTTTGAAAATATCATGTTTTTTAATAAATAAAATTTTAGAATGGATTATTAATTTAATACATGAAAAATGTGACACATCACTTCATGGATGTTATAGTTTACAAGTACACATGAGCGATGTTTTCAATTTACAAATTATTCATCGTAAGGAATATTAGTAATATGTCATCTTCATGGAATCCTAATTAATTAATTATCATTATATATATGGAAATTAAATCTGTTATAATAACATAACATATGAGTTGGGGATGAAAAACAAAACACATTACTTCTTGATGGTGGTAGTATAAAAATATAAACAAGCAATGCATTAATTTTATACACAATAGGGAGGTATATTAAAAGGGTTGATCCAATAATTAATAGATTTATTGTTTATTTTTAATATTCATGTTATAATATAGGTGTGTTTATATTATATCTATATGAGTTAGTTAAGACATAATGATGAAAATAGATTGTTGAGGGTTATACATCTTCTTTGATAAACCTCCTTTAGATTACACATTATGATTTATAGAAATGTCTTTTGATGAGTAGAGAACTTCTAAAATATGATGAAGGATTCCTAGAATATGTTTGGTTAGGTTTTTTTCATGATAAATTCCTCATGGTTGGTGAATAATATAGGATAGAAAAATTCATTCAATAAGTGGGTGGGTTGAACCAATAAATACATGAAATATTAAAATATATTATGTGTGAATATCATGTCAAATGGATCCAAAGTCACAAATAATCTACTATAAGAATTATATCATAGTAATACAATAAAAAAATATAATTTATAGACATTTTGGGGTCATTTTATACCATATCGTGGATTTAACCATTCAGTAACAAAGATTAATCATAATAGTTATAATGAATTTTTCAATAATTGATGATAATTAAATTTATTTTAGAAATGAAATGGTAAAATAAATGGTAAAATCAGGATATAATAGACACGTTTCTATTTAATTGTTTTATGATATTATTTTTATGATATTCAAATGATATTGAAATTTATTTTAATGAATAAATACCATTAAAATCCATTTTCACCACTATTCAAAATAATTGGCATTATGGTAACCAAAAAAGTAATTTAATTCAAAATAAAAAATTTACAAAAATAAGTTTACCTAACTAGTATCTATATAATTATTATATTTGAGAAGCTCATGTAAATATAAATACATTAATAAATTTATTTAATATATTTTATTCTTTCAATGTTTTCACAGGGGCTGTATTGACACGAATTATGAATTTGAAATAAAATATACTATATTTAAAATTTTAAATTAAATTAATTATTTAAAGAATAAATTATATTCTATAATTATGGTTATACTAGTTTTATAATTATTTTTATATAATTTTATGTTTTACATCTTATAAAACGTATATAAGATTTAAATGAGATAAAATTGATTTTTCATAAATATAGCACTTCATTACGTATGAACAAATAAATGATTTCAATAGGAGCGAGCTGGAATAATCTAATAGGTTGAATATATTGGGAAACATGTTTTCAAAAAAAATAATTGATAATGTCTATGGTATTTTTATCCATTTATAGATAGTTTAATCTTTTTCCTTGACTTATCATTACATCGATATCAATTTTTTTGTAAAAAAATTCTAAAAAATATTGAAATTATAATAAATTATTTTGGATGAATAAAAATATTAATTTCATTTTAATTATTAAATTTTTATAATTGTGAAAAATCAATTTTAATAAAATTCACATAATGCAATTATAAAAAATAATTAAAGAAATAGAATATATGAATAAAAATTGAATTTATCAAAAGAAAATATAATGTTGAATAATATAGATATGATAATATAATTTTTTCTCAAATAGTTATTGTGTACATTAATAACAATTAAAAAAATAATTTTAAATTACACAGTTTAAATTAAATGAAACTATTGTTTTAATAAATGGATACTTTTATGTATAATGAAAAAATATTATTCATATAAAAATTCACAAAAATTCATCATAATCATATTATTTTCATGATTACTTCATAATCTATTCACATTTAAGAGTGTAAAAATTATTAAACATTCTAAAATTATATAATATCCCCCACAAAATAAAATAATTACCATTTTGGATGATAATATTGTTTTTAAAGAATAAAATTACAATATTCTAATTCCATTGATAATAATCATTTTTAAAATTATTTCAATTATTTAAATTACATAAATAATAAAAATATAACATTATAAATAGTTATCAGTGGTATAAAATTCTAGAACATGCACACATAGATCTAGTGTTAAAAATATATTCTTTAAATTTCTCGTGTTAATTCTATTAAATGTATCCCAATTTTATCCATACAAAATATAAAGTACAAATAATAAATATTTGATCAATTGTAGAACAAAGGACCTTTAGGATTAATTTTTTTTTAAATATGAATAATCATATATGAAAAAATGGGCATTTCCACAAAATATATATTCCCCAAAAATACATGTTCATTATAAAGACAAACATGTTTCATTAAAGGAAACTCACATATATAGAAGAAATATATAAATATTCTTAATTATCATCCTTAAACCACATAAAAATAATTTGAAAATAAGTGATGGGAGAAAAAATCCGAGTAAGGGACATGAAAAAATTAAAAAAATGAATTTCTATTTAAAGACATAAAATAATAAAAGAACATTTTCAATTAAAATTCTGAAAATTAAGATAAAAATAATATAATTTATAATAAATTAACTTTACTTCCAAATGTTTTTTACAAAAATAATATTATAAGAAACAAATAGTAAAAAATCAAAATAATAGGGGTTTCATAGAAAACATGAGAATCCATGAAATAAATTTCATAAAAATGTACCTTTTACATTTAAAGGGAATAATCATTCATTTTAAAAATGATATTAAAAATATATTAGGAAATAAAAATATTTACATGAAAAAAAATAAGAATTATATAAAATCCCTAAAGTTTCTTATGTTATCCATATTTAATAATTACAAGAACCTTGAGAATGGAATTACACATGATTAATTAAAATATAAAAATCCATTGAACATAATCATTTCTCATGGAATATAAAAGACATTCTGGCTAAAAGGTCATCATATAATACTACCAAGTACCATAGAATACATAAAACACATTTAAAAATAAATTTCCACAATAAAATAACAAAAATATTATATTTTTTACATTGTAGAAGATATTTTAAGCTTCATAAAAAAGTAACAATAAAATACATTTTACATAAACACCAGTTATAAATAAATACTAGTGGAAAGGTAAGTTATATATTAATTTTGAAACACCTTAAAATATGATTATGAATATTTTTAATGAGTACCATTCATGATTAAGGTAAATAGTTCTCTCGATATTGTCATGACCCGTCTCAATGGGGCCCATGCCGTGACTCTGCTATCACGACCCGTCCTCGTGGCCCGTGACGTGACTACCCTAAGACCGCCTTCCATAGGCCAGGGGCTGTCGACTAGCACAAAGGCGTAATTTCCGGTAAAAAAGGAAGGCATTGACTTTGTAAAGTAAGCAAACACCACAGGGAAAGAAAGCAGTAGAAGTAAACATTAAGTAAAAATTGGGTACAACAGTAAGTGTAGAAAAGTAAGTGGGCCAGAATACAAACCCAAAATAAAAGTAAAGTATAACTCGAAATGGAAAACAACAATTGAAAGTAAAGCCGCAATGTTGAGCTGCCCACTGGAATTCAAAAATGAAGGGTGAGTACCGATAGCCTCCACAGCTCCTCGGGTCCAGTCGTCCGCTCCGAGTACGTCTCTCCCAGTGGTCCACCTCTAGGTATCATCCTGCTCCGCAAGCCTCAACCACGATAAGCGATGTCCGTCGTCTGCAACCAACACAATGTAGTATGGGCATAGCCTGTGCAGGGGTGAGTATAAGCTAGTCAGTAGGGACCCCGAGACCCCCGAAGGCCTCCCAGAATCAACAAAGGATAATCCACAAAGAAAAGATACAATCACAAAGTAACATCCGACACTTCTTAGGTATATGCCCATACATATACCTAAGTCACCAATTCCAGTCCGCTCCAACCTCCGAGCCCAAGTACAACCCAGTCCACAAAAGAAATCACAACCCATTCCACACAGGAAAGCACAACACAATCCACAAAGGAAAACAAACAAGATTCAGTTCACATAGGTATACTACTCTGTAAGACGATAGAGATGATCAGATGTGGCCCCTGATTCATCTATGCCGTCGGACCCACAAAGGATCAGTAGATATTAACCCCTGCAATGACCCACATAGGATCGATCATGGTGTTGAAACCATAGATATTTGAAAACTCCTTCTCTATCAAGTACAGTGGGTATGACGCTACAACCAAGCGCATCCCTCTAACCTTGGACTGCTGTAGTACTCCACCAATTGAGTACTATGGGCCTGCTGCTACAACCAAGAACTTCCCACCATGGGTATGCCACTACAACCAAGAGCTCCCCCTCACAGCCTCTAGAGGTACCCCTTCAGTTGAGTACCACAGGTCTTCCGCTACAACCAAGTGTTCCTCTTCCAGGGGTCTGCTGCTACAACCAAGCGCTCCCCCGTGATTCTACAACCATGTGCTCCTCAGTCGTATGTCTGCCGCTACAACCAAGCACTCCTCCATCATGGGTCTGCCGCTACAACCAAGTGCTCCCCTCATAGCCTCCAGTGGTACTCCTTTTGTTGAGTACCGCGGGTCTGTCACGACAACCAAGCGCTCCTCCACTGTGGGTCTGCTGCTACAACCAAGCGCTCCCCACTGGGCTATCTGTAACACACCGAGTCGTTCGATCAGTAGTCGTCAAGTCTCAACCATCTCTAGGGTTTCTTCACACAGCATGCTCGTTCCGAGAGATCCCACTCCACGAGCCAAGAGGTCGATGCATCAACTGACATGCAGTCCGGAGTTGATGTATCCCAAAAAGTACCATAGTGGTCACAACTGAACCCACGGAGGATTCCCGTACTGTCTTCATTGTCGTCGCAGACGCAGCCAGCTCTAGGGTTCACGCATACAGCAAGCTAGTTTGTGAGGGTCCGCTCAACAATTTGAGGGGCTGATACATCAACTGACACATAGTCCGGATTTGATGTATCCAAAAGTTCTGTATCGTCAACAGGAACTCAACATCACAAACGGCATGTCAATCAGACGCCCGGTCTGAGAGTTATTGGCTTTTTCGTCCCAGGGGCCCGGTTGGTTTTTAAGTCAAAACCAACCCGACCGTACTCCACATGCATCCAAACGTCAGGAGGATTAAGCCAAAAGATCTGTCTCACTAAGAGGAATCCAGAATAGTCGATGGTACGTCAATCGGGCGTCTGGAGCTCAAGTTATGAGCGTTTCCGCTCCGAGGGCCCGGTTAGTTTCGTGTACGAACCAACCTGGCCGAACCCAAAGTACTCTGAAACCTTGAGTGTAATATATCGAAATTATCGTCTCGTTCCAAGGATTGCATCGCCGCTGATGGTGCATCGATCCGAGGTCTGTAGCCAAGATATGGGAAAAAGGCCAAAAGGGGTCCGAAAACGGGGGGTCTGGGCCGGGGCCGACCCGACATAACCCCGCCTGGGACGGCCCGAACTGGGCCGTCCCAACCCGGGTCTGACCCGGCCGGGCGTGACCCGGTTGTCGCTGGCCGGGTGGACAGCGGTTCGGATCGGCCGTTATGGCCGCGCGAAGTGGGGGGAGCGCTGCCCCCACGTGGAGATAACAAGGTCCCGTGTGGGGCTGCCCTTGTCAACGGATGCGGCCTACTACCACGTCCCATCGCCTCCGGTCCCACACGGTCGCGGCACCGCGCCCTGGCGCCGCGGATTCAGCCGCGGTGGCTCCTCCCGGCGGCGCGCCGGCGGGCTGCTCCGCGGACCACCGGACGAGTTCCGGTGATCGGAATTGCATGCCGTCTTCGCCAATGGCCCTCCCGGGGCCTATCCTTCACTTCGAGGACCTCACATCACCTGTGCAGCCTGCTTCATCATCGTCCGTCGTTCCGCACACCAAGAACGAACGGGCGGTGGGTTCAGACTTGTTCGTTGGTCCGTACCCACCACGTTAGCGGTTTTAAAAGTCATCCAACAAGTATTTAATCATACGCCGAGGGTATAAATCACAAATATTTAAATGAATCAAACCCCTACCTCAATGTCTTCGTCGAACGTGAGTTCATCGCGGAATCAACCATTGCAGAAGAAGAGGATTGTCGCGTCGTGGAAGGGGTGTCGCTCAATCGGTTGATGATCGAAGACTGTCGCGGGGGAAGGAACGTCGCGGAAGAAGCGTCGCGGTAGAAGGATCGTCGACGTCGCATCATTGATCTCTGAGGGTTTGGCGTTCTTGTTCTCCCTTCATCGGAGGTCGGCGTTCTTCGTGTTCTTCGCGTTCTTCGCATTATTTAGCGAAGGAGGATGAAGATCTTCAAGCTTTAGAGTTTCTTCAAATCCTCTCAAAAAGCATCCCCTCAACAAACCTAATGTTGGTATTATTTTATTCCCCATGCCAACAATATGAAATTCAATGATAAGAAACAAAAAATTAATTCAATGAATTAACTGCAATGAATTAACCACCCAATTAATGAGGCATTTCTTAACCCAAATAAACGCACGGTTGACTTTAATTAAAAAGGGGGTGTAGGTGAGTTACATAGAGGGAAAAAAACATTGGGGCTCGTGTGGGCCCCACCTCAAAAATATCCTACCAATGGGTAGGATATTATGGGTTCCCCCATATCCGCTTAACCTAGCATAAGTGGCTTTATGTGAAATAAAATAAAGTGTCGCACCACTTGTTTTTATTTCTTATCTTAACCCCCAAAAAAATTAAAAAAAACACACCCAAGCAAACACAACTCCGGAAAAGGCGTTTCTAAGAAAATACCGGTGCTGCAATTCCATCGGTGCCCTCAGAATTCGATTCCGAGAACCGGTTCAAAAGTTAGAAAAGCCCGCTCGTTCGTTCACTGAACGTACCCAAGCCAATCTTCAAAAAATGATTCCGGGCACACCGGGCCTCGGAATCAGGTGCCGTCAGAAATTGAATTCCTGTAGAATTCCCATGAAAATTAAGAAAAAAAATTACTTGAATTTTACGGGTCATTACATCACTCCCACCTCAGGGCTTTACGTCCTCGTAAAGATACATCATAAACTAGCGAAACAAAAGTGGGTACTAAGAACATATCTGAGACTCCCGCTCCCAAGTTCTCTCCTGGTGGTCCCCGTGCTGCCATCTGATGCACACTAGAGGGATTGATCATCCACGTAGGACCCGCTCCTTTAGATCCTAGATCTCCACCGTGACCTCCGCAAATGTCTCCCCATCATCAATTTCTAGCTCCCATGGTCAACGATATGTGTCGGGTCGATCTCGTATATCCCCAGTTGAGATACATGGAAGTCGTCATGCACCTGGTGCAAATGAGTTGGGTGGGTCAAGCGGTAAACCACCTCCCCTACCCTACTGAGGACCTAGAAAGGTCCATTGAACCTCAGTGATAACTTGTTGCCTCAGCCACATCCCCATAACTCACGTCATGGTGTGACCCGTAGGGAAACATGGTCTCCATCCTCAAACTCTAGTGGTCTATACCTCCTATCAGCACAAGACTTTTGCCGGCTCTGAGCCGTCCTCATCTGCTCTTGGATGACATGGACCATTCTGGTCCTACAAGATCTGTTGAGATTTCTTCTTTTCCGAGAAGAGAAATCCGGTCACATCTCCTGGATGAACCACTTTCTTCGCCTAATACAGTCAACCTCGTCATGGATTATACTAACCCATACCAAGGATTATGTCGTAAGCCCTCGACTCTACTACCATGAGATCCATCCATAACTCTCGCCTCCAAGGGTTGAGTCACATTGTCTGCATCAGTGTGTGGTCACTTCGTCTCCTCCAGTAGGTATCTCAATGTGAGGGTCAAGTCAACAGTTTTTAAACCGGAACCTCTTAGTAACAACATAAAGAGAGTACATGAAGGTAAACACCAAAATAAAGGTGTCTTTTATTACTGCAGCTAAAATTACGAAGACACAAATCATCTACAAACAAACATCAACAACGCTAGAAGCAGCATAAACAAAAGTCTCCAGGTTTGGAGCTAGTCCCGCTCCTGTCCATCTGCTCCTGGAGCTCAATGATCGTAGGCCTAATCTGCCTGAAGCTCATCTCTCCCATGTCCACCAGCTCCCTGAGGTCGGGGTGGACCTCCTGGTGGTGGTGGTGGCAACACCTCGAAGTGCCATCCACCTCCAGCTGCATAGCCAGCTCCCCTTCCACGGTCTCCTGCTCCATGCGGTCCGCCTTGATCGAACCTCTTTCTCTGCCCGGGAGGTCCTTCGTCCATCAGCTGGACATCCATATGGCGGGATGGACAGTCACGAGCCATGTGACCAACCCCGTCACATGAGTAACATTTTCCGCTCATGGTAAGTCATTGTCCACCTCGGGTGCCTCGCACAAATGATCTTGTGTCACGCGGTCGACCACCTGTAGGTCTAGTCCTCTTGGAACCCTGCATCATCTGTCTACTGCCCGCTGCAGAAGACTCTGCCTCATGTCGGCTAGTGTTGGGTCCTGCTGTTGGAGACTGCTCAGCATGGAAACTCTCCACTAAGAGGGCTCGCTCCAACACCCCTCTCTGTGTCAGAATGCTGTGAGAAATAACTGAAGCTCTGATCTCTCACCTGAGCCCCTTCTCGAAGGTTCGGGCCCTAAAGAATGGGTCTTGTACCATGTCCGTGGAATAGCGCGAGAGATCGAAAAACCTCGCCGTGTACTGGGCTATTGTGATGCTGCCCTGCCGCAGCTGTAGAATCCCCTGGAAGCGCACCGCACGAAGGGTGGCTAGGACGAATTCCTAGCAGAAGAGGCTCTCAAAGTCCTTCTAGAGAAGAGATTCCTCATCGTGCACTTGGAGCATCAAGCTCCACCATCTGCCTGCTGCCGCGTGCAGTAGGCTCACTGCGAGGATCTCCATGAGGTCTGTTGGTGTCCTCACTAACATGAAAACCCGTACAACTACCTACAGCTAGTACTCGGCTGCCTGGGGGTCCGTCTCCCCGCGGAACCTCGGCGGTCGCTGGCACTGAATCTCATGCAGTGCACTAAGGTGACGTGCATCGTCAGCGGCTGGGGCTGGTAGCATCGGTGGCTCGGTGAGAAGAGGTATCGTCGGTGCCTCTGCATTCAAAGGGCCATGTACAGAGGCATCATCGCTTGATGGGCTGTCATCACGTACAAATCTCGGAACCCTATCTGGCTGCCATCGTGGGGCCATCCTGAAAAGAGACAGGTGCGCCACGTTTAGAATAGTATACCTGGTGAGTTGACAATAATTATTCACAAAGAAAACATGAAACACACATGCAATCAATTTTTTCATGTATTAAGTCAGAAATCAGAAGTCAGGGTCCTGGTGTACGGATACGTCAGCCTTCGCACCAACACTGGACTCCCTGGACTGATAACCACACCCAATACACTTAACAATATTTCTTAACATATAAAAAATATTAGATTCCAAAGTTCTGTGGTAGAACTAAACTCCTTTGATACCAATTTGTCATGACCCGTCCTCGGGGCCCGTGCTGTGACTACCCCAAACCCACCTTCCATAGGCCAGGGGCTGGCGACTAGCACCATGGCGTAATTTCTGGTAAAAAGGATGGAATTGTCTTTGTAAAGTAAGAAAAAACCATTGAGAAAGCAAGCAGTAGAAGTAAACAATAAGTAAAAACTAGGTATAACAGTAAGTGCAGAAAAGTATGTGGGACAGAATACAAACCCAAACTAAAAGTAAAGTACAACTGGAAAGGGAAAATAGAAACTGAAAGTAAAGCCGCAACGTCGATCCTCCCACTGGAAGTCCCAACTAAAGGGTGAGTATAGATATCCTCCACAGCTCCTCGGGTCTAGTCATCCACTCCGAGTACGTCTCGCCCAGTGGTCCACCTCTAGGTACCGTCCTGCTCCGCAAGCCTCAACCACGATCAGCGTTGTCCGTCGTCTGCAACCAACACAACGTAGTGCGATCATAGCCCATGCAGGGGTGAGTAGAAGATACTCATTAGGGACCCCGAGACCCCCGAACGTCTCCCAGAATCCACAAAGGATAATCCACAATGGAAAGATACAATCACGAAGTAACATCCGACACTACTTAGGTATATGCCCATATATATACTTAAGTCACCAATTCCAGTCCTCCCAACCCCTGAGCCCAAGTACAACCCAGTCCACATAGGAAATCACAACCCAGCCACACAGGAAAGCACAACACAATCCACAAAGGAAAACAAACAAGATTCAGCTCACAGAGGTATACAACTTCGTAAGATGATAGAGATGATCAAATGTAGCCACTGATTCATCTAAGCCGTTGGACTCACAAAGGATCGGTAGTTACTAACCCCCGCAATGACCCACACAGGATCGATCATGATGTTGAAACCATAGCTATTGGGAAACTCCTTCTCTATCAAGTACAGTGGGTACGCCGCTACAACCAAGCGCTTCCCTCTAACCTTGGACTACTGTAGTACTCCACCTATTGAGTACTATGGGACTGCTGATACAACCAAGCGCTTCCCACCATGGGTATGCCGCTACATCCATGTGCTCCCCCTTATAGCCTGTAGAGGTACTCCTTCTGTTGAGTACCACGAGTCTGCCGCTACAACCAAGAACTCCTCTACCGTGGGTCTGCGGCTACAACCAAGCGCACCCCCGTGCTGCTACAACCAAGTGCTCCTTTGTCGTAGTTCTGCCGCTACAACAAAGCGCTCCTTCGTCATGGGTCTGCCGCTACAACCAAGCGCTCCTCCTCATAGCCTCCAGAGCTACTCCTTCTGTTGAGTACCGCGGGTCTGCCGCTACAACCAAGCGCTCCTCTGCCGTGGGTCTGCGGCTACAATGAAGCACTTCCCACTGGGCTATCCGTAACACACCGAGTCGTTCGATCACCAGTCTTCAAGTCTCAACCCGCTCTAGCGTTTCCGCACACACCATGCTCATTCTAGGAGGGTCTACTCCACGAGCCAAGAGGTCGATGCATCAACTGACATGTAGTCCGGAGATGATGTATCCGAAAAAGTACCGTAGTGGTCACAACCGAACCCACGTAGGATTCTCGTACTGTCTTCATTGTCGTCACAGACGCAGCCAGCTCTAGGGTTCTCACACTCAACAAGCTCATTCGGGAGGGTCTGCTCCACAATATGAGGGGCTGATACATCAACTGATGCATAGTCCGGAGTTATTGCATCCAAAAGTTCTGTATCGTCAACAGTAACTCAACCTCACAGACGGCGCATCAATCGGACGCCCGGTCTGAGAGTTATTGGCTTTTTCGTCCCAGGGGCCCGGTTGGTTTTTAAGTCAAAACCAACCTGACCGTACTCCACCTGAATCCAAACCTCGGGCGGAGTATGCCAAAAGATCTGTCTCACTAAGAGTAATCCATCAAAGTCGACGGTACGTCAATCGGATGTTCGAAGCTCATGTTATGAGTATTTCCGCTCCGAGGGCCCGGTTGGTTTCCTGTACGAACCAACCCTGCCAAACCCAAAGTACTTCGAAACCTTGATTGTAATATATTGAAATGACCTTCTCGTTCCAAGGATCGAATCTCCGCTGACGGTGCATCGATCGGAGGTCCGTAGCCTATGATATGGACAAAAAACCGAAAGGGGTCCGAAAACGGGGGGTCTGGGCCCGGGCCGACCCAGCCTATCCCCCCCTGGGTCTGCCCAAACCGGTTCGACCCGACTCGGGTCTGACCCGACCGGGTGCGACCTAGCCCCGCCTGGGCGCGACCTGGCTAGCACTGGCTGGGTGGCCAGCGGTTCGTCTCTGCCGTTACGGCCATGCGAAGCGGGGGGCGCGCTGCCCTCGCATGGAGAGACCGTGGCCCCGCGTGGAGCCACCCTTGTCAATGGACGCGGCCGGCTGCCGCGTCCCATCGCCTCTGGTCCCGCATGGTCGCATGACTGTGCCCTGCCCCCGTGGCTTCAGACGCGGCGGCTCCTTCCAGCGGCGCGCCGGCGGGCAGCTCCGCGGACCACCAGACGAGTTCTGGTGGTCGGAATTGCGTGTCGTCCTCGACAATGGCCCTCCCGGGGCCCGTCCTTCACTGCGAGGACCTCACATCACCCGTGCGACCTGCTTCATCATCGTCCGCCATTCCGCACACCAAGAACAAAAGGGAGGTGGGTTTGGACTTGTTTGTTGGTCCTCACCCACCGCGTTAGAGGTTTTAAAAGTCTTCCAACAAGTATTTAATCTTACGTCGCGGGTATAAATCACAAAGATTTAAATGAATCAAACTCATACCTCAACAATGTCGTCCAACGTGATTTCGTCGCGGAATCAACCGTCACAGAAGAAGAGGATCTTCGCGTCACGGATGGGGCGTCGCTCAGTTGGTTGTTGATCAAATATTGTCGTGGGGGAAGAAACGTCACGGAAGAAGCGTCGCGGAAGAAGGATCGTCGGCGTCACATCGTTGATCTCTGTGGGTTCGGTGTTCTTCGTCGCCCTTCATTGGAGGTCGGCGTTCTTCGCGTTCTTCAGTGAAGGAGGATGAAGATCTTCAAGATTTAGAGTTTTTCCAAATCCTCTCAACAAGCAACCCCTCAACAAACCTAGTGCTGGTCTTATATTATTCCCCATGCCAACAATATGAAATTCAAAGATAATAAACAAAAAATTATTTCAAGGAATTAATTACAATGAATTAACCATTCAATTAATGAGGCGTTTCTTAACCCAAATAAATGCATGGTTGACTTTAATTAAAAAGGGGGTGTGGGTGCGTTACTTAGAGGGAAAGAAACGGTGCGGCTCGTGTGGGACACACCTCACAAATATCCTACCAACGGGTAGGATATTATGGGTTCCCCCTTATTCGCTTAACGTAGCTTAAGTGGCTTTAAGTGAAATAAAATAAAGTGTCAGACCACTTTTATTTTATTTCTTAACTTAACCCCAAAAAAATTAAAATAAAAACACTCCCGAGCAAACACAACTCCGGAAAAGCCGTTTCTAAGAAAATATCGGCGCTGCGATTCCACTGGTGCCCTCGGAATTCGATTCCGAGCACCGGTTCAAAAGTTAGAAAAGCCCGCTCGTTTGTTCACTGAACGTACCCGAGCCAAACTTCGGAAAATTATTCCGGCCACATCGGGCCTCAGAATCATGTGCCGTCAGAAACCGCGTTCTTGTAAAATTCCCAAGAAAATTATGAAAAAAAAAACTTTCCTTGAATTTTACGGGTCTTTACATCTACAAACCCACCTCCAACTGGCTAAAGTGTGGTGGAAAGCCCTGAGTATGCATATCACTATCATGGGAGGCATTATGTTTGTAGTTGCACACATGAACACATATCCAAACAAAAAATTACTGAAATGTAAAAAACACTATGAAATAAATGCATGGATACTACTATCATAACCAATTGGGCCAAAATACAATCTCGCTAAATGAAAGAGAATGTAAACTACAATATGAAAACTTTAAACAAAATATGCAATAGGACTGCTATATGTAGTTGTATGAACACCTTCACCTTCCTGAACTCACAAAGCTATGTCTGGTCCTAGTTCTCCCCAGACTTTGTCAAAAGGTCGCTCATCATCAAAAGACATGATCTGTGAAGGCAATGCTCGTGCATGGGTGAGTATAACTATACTCACTAGGACACCCCGAAACCAAAAATCAATATTCAAAGGAATGGAAATGTTATGTACAAAATGTATATGTCTATAGTACATATAACAAGAATATCCAGATATACTCAAAAAACCCCACATATTCTAGACGAAAGTCACTACCACTATATACCAACACTAGATATTCATTCAAAAGATTCAAAAAACCACTCATCTAAGAGAACATAGTCCAGTGTTTGATAGCACTGATGACATCCGTCTGAGATGTACTGTTCGTCCAGAATCATCATGAGAGAGACATGCTAATAGATCAGAAGAGTGATATGATACATAGATAAGGATCACAACCAAGGTCATGGGTTGATACCAAAAACCCCATCAATATTAACCTGAAAAGTAGATAACGATGCATGGTTATGTTGGTCACGTCCATACCACATGCTCTACATAGGTCACAAATAAAGAATAGATGGTCCTAATCCTGGCCTCGCAAAGGGGATCCAACAACTCAATCAATAATTTCTTACTGAAGGGATCACACTCTTATGTGTTGGAAATGATACCAACAAACCATGAGGGGAAGGAAACAATAACACACCCTAAAAGAAACAGAACTAAGATACTATGGACAAGTTTCTCTATCCATATAGAAGAGAGTACACGATCTGTAGTTGGGTCACACATCATGTACCATGACCATGGTTATTTCTTGTTTATAAAAGCCCATTTCAATGGTACATTTCATGTAAAAAGATATTACATAGCATGTAGAATGAATTACATTATGTGACCTTCTATATACGGTCCAACCATGAATTGTAGTCATGTGCCAGTACATGGTGTCAACTAGTGTATCTCTGCCAGTGCACCAGTACACAGGGTAGTATGTGTACTTAGTTAAGGGAAAGTCATGTTTTGGGGTATACACTGTGTATGCAACTCATGTACTCCTACCTAGGTATTTTAATCACCTGATACACATTCAGAGTGGTTCATCAATTAACACACACTCTTTAGCCCATTCCAAATGGCATGTGTTCTATAATTTCTAGAGCTGCATATTCTTCCTCCATGAACATCATTCAATACTCCATGTTTTTATTACATGGATGTTTTTTCCCAAAACTATGGATATCGACTCACCTCAACACCCTAACACCGAATCAGGGTGTTTATGGCCTTCAATCAGCTCAAAAAACATCTTAATCATGTGATGAAAACCATCCAAAAATAGGTAACTCTCGAATCTCATCAATTCATCTCTCACTGTCACTATCACACCTCTGCTAGGTTATTCCAATTTTGGATCTTAAATATTGGATCATTCCACTCACACATGTGTGTGCAACGATCATTCATTAATAATCCTTGATGATAGAAGATAGAGCAGCGATAACCTAGAAATGAAATCCAATTGAAAAGACAATAAGAATGATCCTGGACCATTATTCATTCCGAACTCTATATGTTACCTTTAGAAAAATAAAAATTCCAAATTAAATAATAATAATAAACCCTAAGAAATTATTCAATCAAAACCCTTTCAATGTGAACGATCGATCTGTGGGTCAACCTATTCATTGGTTGATCTAGGTTCGTCATATATTCTATGAATAAGGAAATAATAAATTAAAAAAACAATTCCATGCCTAGGAAAAGATCCTTTTTCACTGAAGACTGATTAATGTTGGATAATAGTATCAGAAAAGATCAATTCTATATGTTTTTTCATCCCTTACAGAGAGTTTTCACTAAGGGTCATCTCTAGAGCCTCCATGGAATTGTATAGGGTTATGAGTTTAACCATGGGTCCCTACCTAATATTTTATTTTATAAACGAGAAAAGTAATCATTGTGTCTCTTCAAGACATAAAAATAAAATAAATCATGAATTTTTTTAATTCTTTAAAATTTCCAAAAACAATCTTTTATAGCCAACACATGCCTCCCCTAGGGTAAAGCCACAACTCTGAATGCAAAATTCCCCTCAGATTTCTGATTTGGGAACCTATTTAGATTATATACAAATTTTTTTGGAACAGTAATCATGTGTGCTGTTTAATATTTTATTTTTTTTCAATATATTATTCTGATAAGACTCGACCTTATAATAACACGCCATTTCAGTAAATGGTCTCAAATTAATTGATAATAATTTTGAAAATTAATATATTCAAGTATCTATGAAATTAAATTCTCCCCACCTTGGGGATTTACAACCCCAATAATCAAAAAACTACTATAATAATGATTTTTGTAATATGAACCTATATGTGATTCCTACTCCTATGTGCTCTGCTGGATATTACAACACATATGCTAGACACGTACTAATTTAATCGCTCGCCCACACAAAATCCACTCCTACCAATAATCAATCTCTACTTGGTACTCCAAAAATTTCACTACATAATTAATGACTAGATCATCCATGTTGATGACAAGTGATTGATCATGCACATACTTCAGAAGCTGAGACACATAGAATACATCATGTACCCGGTCTAACAACGAGGGTAGATCCAAGTGGTAAACAACAAATACAACTCTACATTGTATTTGAAAAGGGATGATGAACCTCATAGATTACATTCCTCCCTGGCCAAATCTCCAGAATACCCATCGTGGTGATACATGAAGAAACACATTGTCTCCTTCCTCAATCTCCAAAATCCTCCATCCTTCGGTAATTATAAAATTTTTTATGATATCTGTATTCTTCATCTGATCCTAGATTATTTTCACCTTTTCAGAAGTAACACACACCATCTATAGGGAAATGAGTATAGAATCACATGGATTAGTCCAAAAAAGTGGGGCCAATAAAGGATGCTTGTAAAAAGACATAAATAATTCCATGGTTGAATGATATCTATTTGTTAAGTGAACTCAACCAGTGGTTGGTGATCCTCTTTACAAAAGTTGAAGTCGAACAAGAAAGACTACATCATGTCCTCCAATACCTGAATGTTCTCCACCATCTAGCCATCTTTCTAGGGCTGAAACACCATGTTGAAGTATAACAGAGCCCCAAATGAAACCTTCAACACCTTCCATAATAGGGTTATTAAAAAATCATTATGAACATAATCTATTTTTTATGGGAAATCATGGAGTTGAATTATCTCATAAATGTAGAGGCATCCCTTTCTCTCTAATGAAATCATATCCTAGAAATATATGAAGTGACAAAACTTGAGAGTTTCTCAGCATTCACCCAGATTCCATTGTGTCCCCTTTACATAAGTTGAAAACCTATCACAATGTCCATCAATATCTAATCCCACATCCATTAAGGTTCATGAAGTGGATGAGCTAAACCCACTAGAACATGGAAATAATCCTTCACTTGATGGCATGTAAGGCATTGAGAAACGAACTCTGCCACATCCTTCTTCATCCATGTCCTACAATACTAATGTCAGAGGTCCCGATATATCTTCGCTACTCCAATATGTACTTCCAAATACAATGTATGAAACTCTCGAAGAACCTCAACTCACAACTCCATTGGTACAACTATGAATCGTCTGAAAAAGATGACATTCTCCCCATCGTGTGAATATCCATCTGGCACATGTCGTGTGAACATCAGACCACAAAGGTTATCATTGTTGGTATCCACATGTTGTGCCCACATGACACAATATAAATGTGGTGGGGTGATAAACATTAAATAGATTAAATATTCTCCATCTCCATCCATAATTAATTACTATATAGACTCCAACTACTCGAACACCTCATTTAACAACTAAAAACTAGATCTCATGCTATGAGAATCTACTACAACATTCCCATTAATTGGTGTATATGAAATCTCAAAGTCATTGTATTGGAGGAACTCTATCAATTACCTACTTCTAAATTTTATATCCTTCTAAGAGAAGATATACTTAAGGCTCTTGTGATCAGAGTACATGATTAGACG
Source organism: Viscum album (assembly GCA_963277665.1). NCBI lineage: Eukaryota > Viridiplantae > Streptophyta > Magnoliopsida > Santalales > Viscaceae > Viscum > Viscum album. The sequence continues at coordinate 260,313,390 of OY728121.1, read as the reverse complement.
ATCTCCCATCTGGTAGTTTCTCATCATTTTCAATGTGAATACTACTACTAATAACTCATGAACCTTGGTCATGTAGTTATGATCATGTTATATGAACTAGAACAAAACATAGGTAATCACCACTTTCCTCTACATCATTACACTACCAATTATTGTTATTGAAGTATCACTGAGCACTACATACTCAACTTCCTCATCTAGAAATCTCATTATTGGATTGCTCTTTAAATTTTACCTCAATTGATAGAAATACTAATGTCACTTCTCTATACACACGAATGGATTCCCCTTTCAATTGAATGGTATTATAGGTTGTCATATTATATAGAAATAAGGTATGAATCTCCAGTAACAGACTCCTAGCCTAATGAAGCTCTACACATATGTCACTCTCTTAGGTGGCTCCCATGATAACACTGCATCCACCATGGATAGGTCTATAGCCACTCCATCCATTGAGATAATGTTCCAATAAAAGTGGACTGCCTATATCCCGAATTGGAATATAATGTATTTCCCATTGGGATGGTGGTCTCAGATTACATCCAGAACCATACCTAGGTTTCTCATGTGCTCCTCCTCGAATGTGGAATATATATGGATATTATCGATGAATACTATAATGAACTAGTTCAAATATTTCTAAAATAACTTTTTAATGAGTCTCATAAACACTACAGGGGAGTTCTTCATGTCAATGAGAATCATAATGTACTTATAGTGACATAAGAAGCATCCTAACAATGTCTTCGATATACCCTCATCTCATACTCACAACTAGTGATAGCCTGATCAGAGGTTAACCTTTGAGAACTATCATTCCCCCACAATACCGATCGAAGAGAACATTGACCATCAGTAGTGGACACATTTTCTTCATGGTCACCCACTTCAAGCACTGGTATCCCATACACATCCTAAAGCACCCATATTCCTTTTTGGAAAACAATAATAGGTCCAACCACAGTGATATTCGATATCTCACGAATATTGTCTTCTCTAATTCCTCCAACTGCACTGTCATCTCACGAAGCAATGAGGGAGATATATGATATTCATGTGATGATATTGGTGTCATACTAGGTTTTAGATCAAGGAATAAGTATATATCTCGATGGGAAGGGAAACTAGGAACATCTTCTTGAAATAAATATTTATACTCCACCAATACTACTGGGAAATGAAAAATCATAATGTCTACAGCTCTATGGTTCAGGATAGAAAACTCATAAGTAATCAGTGGAACCCTCTTATTCCTAATTCTTATAGGTGATACATGGGTATCCCATTACCTAATAATGAAAACCCACATTCCATCACGATGGAAAAACTATACCCATCACTTAAAACAATCATTGTATGCATGGATGGAAGATAACCAATCAATACCATGAATGATGTTGTAAGGCCTCGATGATTCCTCTATGATTCTCCAACCAAAAATATCACCATTAAGGATTGGGTAACACTATCTAAAAACATGTGTGACAATTGAGACACCTCCCATAGGTGTCTCCAAGAATAATGATCATGTTAATGGTTCTACCTGAATCTCAAGGTCTTCTACAATGTATTAAGAAAGAGAGGAATGACTGGATACTATGTCTATCTTTTCGGATGATATGATAGAAAATAAAGAGATTATACCTCAAATAATCCATGACTCCCCTATGTAATACACCTAGACCGCATGCAGTTGTCCACCCCCTATCATGAAACTCCCTGACCTTGGCGTGGATCTCACTGTGTGGTAGTGGTAAAATTTCAATACTAATGACACCTCCTACTACTCTCCTTAACCCTTTTCTATGTCCACCTCCCTACAAGTCTACCTATTTTTTTCGTCGCCTCTACCTCGATGACCAATCCACCACCTACCTGTAAGAATATCATACTGTTGGAAAATAATTAGGGAGATGTCCCTTTCTGTCACATGTGTAGCATCACCTATACCTAGGTTAACTATATTTAGACTAAGAGATGTGAACCGCAGATCCCCTATCATGGGACCTCCTAAGATGTCTCTCAATTGAAAATCCCTTGGACTGGCCTGGGATCCCCCCAACCGAGGTCTCTGGCCTACCTACACGCTACTATAAATCACTGGATATATGCGGTAATCTATTAAGATGTGAAATATGAATGTTTTCTTGATCACTCTAGCATAAACCCATATTAATATACGAATAATGATGGCTCATATGTCTCCAAAAAACCTATCTCAATGTTGTGATCCCTGAATTAATGATATCTAACCATATCAATCGAGTCCCCAAAATGGTTGGTGATCCTCAATGAATTGTCAGTCTCCATCATGATACCCTGATGGAGATAAATAAACTCTAGTACACACACTACTCTCTTAAAAATTGATTATATTTCATATATATAGAGATGCTCGAAATCCGTCCAATAAATATTCTCCTAATCATGATTATCTATGGCCAAAATCCACTATCACCTTACCTAATCATGAAGAAGGCTCGCTACTAGATCACAATCTGCTCTGATGGTGTCCTGACTAGATGAAAAAATATAGTCATTACCTCAATTTAGTCCTCAACTTCCTGACGATCGAGGTCACCTCATAACATGAGAAATACCTATCATGGAAACTCATGATGTTCTCTCGTCATTCGCACCTCGTCTTCTTGTACTACATGTACCATGTTTCGATCAACTAGGGGTGGTATAACTGGTTCACCACCTATTAGACATATTTGGGGAACTGGCACCTATATTGAAGCCTATCCACTAAGGAGGTCATCCTAATGATGAATCTACTGAATCCTAGTCGATAAATAACATGTAAACATCATGTAAGAAAAAATGATATACACTGGTCAATTAGTATATATAGAGAGATTTCTCAAGAAAGATATGGAAACCAAAACACATTCCAATATGACTAATATACCCTCATTTTATCCCTTGAACCAGTGTTCTCAAGTATCTAGACAAAAACAAGGTTATTAGATTCCTCGTGTATGGATACGTTGGCCACCCGCTCCAATAGTAGAGTCCGCAGTCTGAAATACATAATTGAAACACAGAACATTGTTTCCATAATTGAGACTCATATACTCCCAGTCCTAATGAATTACTAGAGCCTCCATTTTATACCACTTTATAAAGGGCCATCCTAGTGGGGTCCAAGATATGACTCTCTAAGCCGACATATAATGGGCCAAGGGATGGTTTCCAGCAATAATTATGCATATCACTATCAAGCGAGGCATTAACTATGTACATATATGCACACAAACATCTCCAAGACGATAAATGATGAAATAAAAAACAACTTAGAAAAAAGTGAATGCATTCCACTCTCCTAAAAATAGAGTATGATAGGATGTAATATTTAGTAATGTAATCTGGTCCAGAATAAAATCCCAACAAAAGAATGATTATATAAACAATATTTTCCTTCTTATAAATTAGATAGGTACTTGGACTACTGAACAAATCCTTAGGAACACAATGGAAATCCCAAACAAACAAATTTCTATCAGGTCTGGGTCATCCTTGGAATTCTTCAAAAGGTTTCCCATCTTCACCATACAGGACAAATGTGGGTAATGGTCGTGTAGGGCAGTGCATAAAAAATATCAGTAGGACACCATAAAACAACAATTCAATATAAATTTTTTTTATAAAAATATCTAAATAGTATATGTATTTACTAATATAACTAAAACATCTAGATATACTCAAAACAAGATATACATTCAAGAAGAAAGTCACTCCTACCAACACTATTGATTCTTACCGATGATTGCATGAAGAACTCATCTATGAGAACAAAATCATGAGTTTGATAGAACTGATGTTTTCTGTCTAAAAAGAATAATTCATTCAGAACTATCATGAGAGAGATACACTAATAGATAGGAATATATATATATGATAAACTATTGTGGATCACAGCCAGGGCCATATGGTGATAACAATATTCCATATAGATTAACCTATGACTAGAGGATTGACACCAATTGAATTTGTCCATGTAAATAACAAGGACTATACCAAGGTTATTAAGAATGAATAGAGGATCATTCCTTAGGACACTCAGAGGTGATTCCAACAACTCTATACACAATGTCTTACTGAAGGGATCATCCTACTAAGAGTAGGAAATGATACCATCTAAACTTTAGGGGAATGATATGGAAACAAAACCATAATGAAACCATTACAAGATATATTTTAATTGTTTCTAAAGAAATGTAAAAGTGAGTACACAACATTTAGTACTGTTAGACACAATTTGCCTTGACACTAGGTATTACCCATGTACAATGACCCAAATCAAAAGATTATGTCATGTACAAAGATAGTAATAAATGTGTAGAAATACATACACATCATTCCCTTCCATCCAGGGTCCATAATTATACTCTATCACTACAAGAAATAGCACCTATACCCATGGTTTTAAACCATGGGTATATCCCTTGAAACCATGGGTATACCCTATACCCACGGTTTCAGTAACCATGGGCTGTAGTTCCATCGCAATAGGTCTATACCCACGGTTCTCTGAAAAAAGTTGGTATAGACCATGGAAAATTTATATTACCCATTGTTCATTCAACCGTGGGTATAGATGTATACCCATGGTTTTATAACTGTTGGTATACTGATTTACGGAGCTAGAAATTTCCCACGGTTTATTTGAACTGTGGGTATAGATGTATACGTACAGTTTCAAAACTATGGGTATACGGATTTACAGCGCCAGAAATTTCCCACAGTTCATTGAACCATGGGTATAGGAAGGTCCCCTACAACAGAGTAGCTACACCTCGCTCTACAATTTTTCACCTCTACGATTCTGCACCTGCACCTCTACATTCTGGAACTGTAAACATTCTGCACCTAAAAACAAAATATAAGATTATACATGGATATTTACGACACCCAGAAGCCAACAATAACCCATGAATCATCATTAATGAAAACTCAATGAAAGAAAGTGTAAAATCCACACAATATTCTACATCATTGAGCAATGTTATTCAACCCCTTTCTAAGCCAAAATGTTACTTTGAAGGCCTAAACATCCAAGAAAAAAAACCTTACACTTATACCCCGGTAAAAGGAATCCATTAATTGATTCCAAGGTACAAAACGAAGGGGATTTACTTCCCAAAGTCTATCATCACCTATCCTGGCTATACTAGCCTCAATCATACTTTAATGACTCAGAAAAATACAATGTACATATGTTGATAGCCCAACCGACATACCCTTTAATAATATCACGTTTTTTATTTTAAAGGTACATGACTTGTACTCCCACTCTAAGGGACCTACTGCATCGAAACAGGCCTCATCCTTTAGATTTTAAACCAAAATCATAGGTCTCATACGGGTACACAAACATGTACATGAAAATGAAGGCATTGTTCTAGAAGTTCCATAGAACCATCATGTGTTTTATTTTGTTTTTTAAAATATTCATTCTTGAGTGATTGGGATGAGACCCTTTCTTCTATCACCAGGCCTAGTGAACCAGGAGCTTCCAAGAGGAACCTGACCCATTTCAAATATAGTTCTCTAATTTAAATTTTTTAATGGTTAAATACATGATCCGATCTATATAAAAATATCATCCTTACCTCATACATATGAAAACGAAAGCACAATACCTGAACAAGATGATTTACAACGTTTACTAAAAAACCTACTTTCCATGTTGGTTATACGAGACAACATGGAAACTCTAATAATATCACTAATAATTGGTTATACCCTATGACTATAAAAAACCATCAAATGTTTATACACCATATCATTTATTCAAAAATTGGTTATAAACCACAATTTAAAACTCCTTTAGTGATTGGTTATATACCCCATCTAAAAGCCTCCTCCTACTGTTATATACCCCATCCAGAAGCCCCTTTTTAGAGTTGATCAAGTATAGAAAAATAGATTCTTTAAACGATATTCCGCAAACAGTCCCAATACACAAAGTAAAACAACGATCTCCTCATAGAAACTAACTGATCTCTTCTACAATGATCCATCCAATTGAACATTAAAGAACACTAGTTGTAATCCACAAGCCATTTCTTAATAATGAGCTCACACCCTCACCCTCCCCCCAGCCCAGCCCCCCCCCCCCCAACAGCCAGCCCCTCCCCCTCCCTCCCCACTGCCCAGCTCTCCCCATACCCCTCCCCACTACCCAGCCATCCCCCTCCCCCTCCCCCTGCACAACCCTCCCCCTCCCCTCTACCCTGCCCAACCCTCAACCTCCCCCCTACCGAGCCCCTCCCCCTCCCTCCCCACTACCCAGCCCTCCCCCTCCCCCTGCCCAGCCCTCCCCCTGCCCAGTCCTCCCCCTCCCCCCTACCCAGCCCCCCACCCCTCCCCCTCCTGTAAAGACCCGTAAAATTCAAGGGAAATTTTTTTCTTAATTTTCTTTGCAATTTTACAAGAGCGCGGTTTTTGACGGCACCTGATTCTGAGGCCTGGAGTGCCCGAAATCAATTTCCGAAGTTTGGCTCGGGTACGTTCAGTGAACGAACGAGCGGGAATTTCTAACTTTTGATCTGGTGCTCGGAATTGAAATCCGAGGACACCGATGAACTCGCAGTGCCGTTATTCGCTTAAGGGGACCTTTTCCGAGGTTGCGTTTTATGCGATATGAAAGTTAGTTTTGGGATAAATTATAAGAAGTTAAATAAAAAAAATGTGGAAACACTTTTTTTTTATTTTATTAGTTAACTTATCTCAAAGGAAGTTAGGGGTGGGACACACACCCACTTAACCTCCCTTGAGAGGATCAAGTGTGGTGGGGCCCACACGAACCATAACTTTTCATCTTCTCTCAAAACTCCCTTTAACCCCTCTTTAAATGACATGACAACTTGTTATTTATTTTGGAGTTATTTTATTTGAATTTCAAACCTTTGAAATTCAATTTGTTATGTGTGTGAATAAAATAAGACTCTAACTTATTTTATTTGGTTATATTTCTCTAGCCTTCTTGAGAGGAATTTGGGAGCTCCTTCTTCTTCTTCAACTTTGACGAAGAACGAGAATAACCTACGAGCTCCGATGAAGAACGCCGCTCCTCTCTTCTTCGTAGCTGGTTGTTTCCGAAGATCGACGATGCCTTCCGTTTCAACGAAGGGAACACCGCTTCCTCCTCAGACTTCCTTCATCGGCTTATGAAGATTCGCCAACGACGTACCTCTTCGGACGTACCTCTTCGTCAACGGATTTGACGAACGATTACTGCGACGCCCGACCTCCGCGACGTTGTCTTCCGCGGGTCGTTGAAGAACATCGATCTTGAAACCAAGGTAGGGGTTTATTTATTACTTTTGTTCATGATTTATACCTGATAATATTTCTTTGTGAAATTTATCAAATTGATAGCAATTAACGCGAGGGCACCGGACCGTACGAACACGGCCGACGCTCCTCCTTTTCATAATGTTTTTGTTGTGGATTGAGACGGATGAGGCGCGGTACCGTCGCACCATGCAGGATCTTACGACAAGAAATGTGCGGCGCCGTCGGGCCGCGTTGTACAATAATGCAAGGACGCGACGCCGTCGCGCCGCATCGAAGAGAGTTGAAGGCACCGCGGCCGGAGCGAGGCCGCGGCGGTGGGGCACGGTGCCGTCGCACCACGCCGGACGACGAACACCGCGGCCGGTTCCGGGCCACGGCGGGACGAGAGGACCGGCGGCTAGCCTGGCCGCCGGTGTCGGAAGCCGGAAGGGGACCGGCCTTTCCGGTCCCGTTGAGGAAGGATCTGTCGGCCATGTCGGGCCGGCCGGATGTGAGGTGCCGGGGGAATTAATTCCCCTGGCTGGCCACAAGAAGGCCCCCCCCATGTGATGGGGGGACCGGTTACACAAAAGGGGGGGGGGGGTAGCACCCCCCGTTTTCTCAAAAGCAGGCCCCCACATGGGGGGCCGGTTCTCCAAAGGCGCGGCTTAAGCCGCGCCGCCAGCTAAACACAAGCGGGGCCTTGCCCCCCGCGCGCTGCACCCGTGCGGCGCCAGGCCGCACCTCCGCCGGCCGGGCCGCGCCGGACCGCGCCACCGCGCCGGGCCGCCCCGCCGCGCTGGTCCGCCGCCGGCCGGGCCGGGTCGGACCCGGGTCGGGTCGACCTCGTTCGGGTCGACCCGGTTCGGGCCGACCCGGACCCGGACCCCCCGTTTTCGAGGCGACTTCAGTCTTTTGGTTATAACTTGAGCTACGGACCCCCGATTGATGAACCGTCAGCGGCGATGCGATCCTTGAATCGAGACGGTCGATTCGATATATCGCACTCAATGTTTCGGAATACTTTGTGTTCGGCTGGGTTGGTTCGTTCACGAAACCAACCGGGCCTTCGAAGCAGAAACGCTCATATCTTGAGCTACGGACGTCCGATTGACGTGCCGTCAGCTTTGTTGTGTTCCTCTTAGTGAGACGATTCTTTTGTCATACTCCGCCCGAGGTTTGGACGCAGTTGGAGTACGGTCAGGTTGGTTTTGCCTTAAAAACCAACCGGGCTCCTCGGACGAAAAAGCCAATAACTCTCAGACCGTGTGTCCGATCGACGCGCCGTCAGTTGCGTTGAGTTCCTGTTGACGATACGGAGCTTATGGATACATCAACTCTGGACTTTGTGACAGTTGATGTATCAGCCTCTCGGCTCGTGGAGCGGACCCTCCCGATCGAGCTTGCTGTGTGCGGGAACCCTAGTACTGGCTGCGACTGTGACTACTACTGCTACTGCTACTGTGACTGCGACGACGACAGTACTGAGATCCTGTGTGGATTCGACGAAGACTACAGCACTCAGCGATCCTACGTGGATCAGTGCTACAGGTTCTGTGTGGGCCCGATCTTGTGTGGGTCTTTGCGCTCAGCGGTCCAGTGTGAACCAGCGCCTACAGGTCCAGTGTGGGCCCGATCCTGTGTGGGTCTTTGCGGGGGTTAGTTACCTATCGATCCTTCGTGGGTCTGATGACTTAGATGGATCTGAGATCATCTTTATCGTCATTCGAAAAAGTATACCTGTGTGAGCTGAATCCTGTTGCTTTCCTGTGTGGATTGTGTTGTACTATCCTGTGTGGATTTAGTTTTGCTTTCCTGTGTGGAATACGTATACTTTTCTGTGTGGACTGAGTTGTACTCGGGCTCGGAGGTTGGAGCGTATTGGAATTGATGATTTAGGTATATGTATGGGCATATACCTAAGCAGTTTCGGTTGTTACTTCGTGATTGTATCTTCCTTTGTGGTTTATCCTTTGTGGATTTTGGGAGACCTTCAGGGGTCTCGGGGTCCCTACTGAGTAGCTTATACTCACCCCTGCACGGGCTATGCCCGCATTACGTTGTGTTGGTTGCAGACGACGGACAGCGTTGATCTTGGCTGAGGCTTGCAGAGCAGGACGGTACCTGGAGGTGGACCACTGGACGTGACGTACTCGGAGCGGACGGTGGGACCCATGGAGTAGTGGAGCTATCTGTATCCACCCTTCAGGTGGAATCTCCAGTGGACAGCTCGTTGTAGCGGCTTTTACTTAGAGTTGCTGTTTTCCCCTTTCGAATTGTACTTTACTTTCAGTTGGGTTTGTATACTGGCCCATTTACTTTTCCGCACTTTCAGTTGTACTCTGTTTTTACTTAGTGTTTACTTTCCGCTTGCTTACTCTATGGTGTTTGTTTACTTTACAAAAGCAATGCCTTCCCTTTTTACTGGGATTTACGCCTTGGTGCTAGTCGCCAGCCCCTGGCCTATGGAAGGCGGGCTTGGGGTAGTCACGACACGGACCCCGAGGGCGGGTCGTGACAAATTGGTATTAGAGGAGTTTGGTTCTACCGCGAACTCTGATCTTTTCTATGTGAAGTAATAATGTTTAGCGTATTGAGTGTGGTTATCAGTCCAGGGAGTCCAGTGTTGGTGCGACGGCCGACGTATCCGTACACCAGGACCCTGACTTATGATTTCCAACATAATGCACGAAAACATTGATTGCATGTGTGTTTCAATGTTTTCTTTGTGATTACATTATATCAGCTCACCAGGTATACTGTTCTGACCATGGCGCACCTGTTTCCTTTTCAGGATGGCCCCACGACGGCAGCCAGCTAGGGTTCCGAGAGTCGAGTGTGACGACAACCCACCGAGCGACGAGTCTTCGGTGCAGGGCACTTTGTCATCGGTGGCACCGGTGGTAGCTCTACCCGTCGAGCCACCGATACTTCCAGCACAAGCCACTGACGATGCACGTCTCCTCAGCGCACTGCATGAGTTTCAGCTCCAGCGACCACCCAGGTTTCACGGGGAGACGGATCCCCAGGCAGCCGAGGACTGGCTGGAGGCAGTGCTACTCGTGCGGCGGGCAGGGCCACATGGCTCGTGACTGCCCGACCCACCATGCCGAGGAGTAGCAGACAGTTGAGGGACCACCGAGGCAGAGGCAGAGGTTCGACCGTGGCGGTCCGCAGGGAGGAGGCGGATGAGGAAGAGGATATGGACGAGCAGCCGGTGGTGGGGGACGCTTTGAGGCTCTGCCACCACCACCACCAAGAGGTCCACCCCGACCACAGGGAGCTGGCGGGCAGAGACAGGCACATCTCCAGGCAGGAGAGGCCTATGACCACGGCGCCCCCGAGATGATTCTAGGTACTATCTGTGTCTATTCCACCCTTGCGGCAGTTCTTATAGACACAGGAGCGAGTCACTCTTTCATAGCCGCTGCCCTTGTTCGGAGCACAGAGATTCCGACAGAGCCGTTGGCTCGATCCTTACGGCTAGAGACTTCTACGGGAGCAGACTCGATGATTACGCACTGGTGCCGGCAGTGTGAGTTTACTCTAGGAGGAGAGAGCTTCTGCTGGGATCTTCTTGTAGCAGCATCGAGGCCTTATGACCTAATCTTGGGCATGGATTGGCTATCTACGGTCCATGCGCAGATTGACTGTTTTAGGCGCAAGGTGCGATGTGTACACACCGACGGGAGTAGGTTCACCTTCACCGGCGAGAAGGGAGCCTTTGCAGCACAAGATGGACTTCCGCAGAGGAGAGGACATCCCATCACTCATCAGTTGGCTAGCCTTATCCGTGGAGCAGTTGACGTGCGGAGTCCTGGTTTTCCTGCTGTGGTGGATCAGTTTGCGGACATTTTTCCTGACGACGTTCCAGGGCTACCTCCTCGCAGAGAGGTAGACTTTTATATTGACTTGTACCCCGGGACAACCCCGATATCCACTCCAGCATATCGGATGGCCCCCGCCGAGCTTCGAGAGCTACGGGTACAGTTGGAGGACTTGCAGGGCAAGGGGTTGATCCGACCCAGCGTTTCACCCAGGGCTTCCCCGATATTGTTCGCCAAGAAGGCGGACGGGAGCCTGCGACTTTGTGTTGACTATCGTCACCTGAACCAGGTGACAGAGAGGAACAAGTATCTGCTACCGAGGATTGATGACCTCTTTGATCAGCTCAATGGAGCACGGTGGTTCTCGAAGATAGACCTCAGGTCAGGCTATCATCAGCTCAGAGTCAGAGAAGAGGACGTGCCGAAGACGGCCTTCCGATGTCGGTATGGCCATTATGAGTTCTTGGTTATGCCTTTAGGCGTAACCAATTCTCCAGAAGTGTTCATGGCCCTTATGAACAGGATCTTTCAGCCATACCTCAATCGATTTGTCGTAGTCTTCATCGACGACATTCTGATTTACTCTACGACTGAGGAGGAGCACGCCTATCACTTGCGAGTTGTACTAGACACACTCCGAGAGCACCAGATTTATGGTAAACTCTCGAAGTGCCAGTTCTGGATACGTGAGGTCCACTTCGTGGTACACGTTATCTCTGAGGCAGGACTTGCAGTGGATCCTGCGAAGATCGAGGCTGTGTTAGCATGGGAGCCACCCAGGAGCTTGACTGAGGTTAGGAGTTTCTTGGGACTAGATGGTTACTATCGGAGATTCGTGCCAGACTTCTCTAGAGTTGCGGCACCACTCACAGCTTTGACGAAGAAGGGGAAACCCTTCGTGTGGTCAGATAGATGTCAGCAGAGCTTCTAGGAGCTGAGACAGAGATTGACCAGCGCACCTATCATGAGGTTGCCTAAGGAGGGAGTAGGGTACGTAGTCTACTGCGATGCATCAGGGACCGGAATCGGATGTGTTCTGATGCAGGAGCGGGCAGTGATCGCCTATGGATCACGTCAGTTGATGCTGCATGAGCCGAAATACGCTACCCATGACCTGGAGTTAGCAGTAGTGGTCTTCGCTCTGAAGACATGGAGACATTACCTGATGGGAGAGCGCTTTACAGTCTTTTCTGATCATCAGAGTCTCACGTATATCTTCTTGCAGAAGGACCTGAACCTGAGACAACGGCGATGGCTCGAGTTCCTTCAGGACTATGGCTTTGAGATAGTCTATACTCCTGGGAAGGGGAACGTAGTAGCTGATTCCCTTAGCAGGAGGACGGGCATTCAACTACATGAGGAGGCGACGGAGCAGCTAGCCTCTTTGCAGATATCCTTCGTGGATAGAGATGGAGCAGCCTTCCTTCAGTCTCTCACAGTCATCCCTCCTCTACTGCAGCGGGTCAGAGGGGCATAGCGTGAGGACGCTGACTGTGAGACACAACGTGCACAGATATCCTCGGGACAGGCACCTGATGGTTTCTCCCTTGGAGCAGAGCACAACATCCTTTTCATAGGACGTACCATGGTACCAGTCGCTTTGCTAGAGGAAGTGCTGAGAGAGTTTCACACTTCTCCTTTGGCGGTACATCCTGGAGTGGCAAAGATGTACCAGGACCCCAGACGACAGCACTGGTGGCCAGGCTGAAGAAGGAAGTATCAGAGTTCGTATCTTGATGCCTCACCTGCCAGCAGGTGAAGGCAGAGCATCAGGTACCAGTAGGCTTGGTACAACCCTTGGAGGTCCCGGAGTGGAAGTGGGACGGAATATCTATGGACTTCGTGACTAGACTTCCACGAACTTCCAGAGGTCACAACTCCATCTGGGTGATTGTTGACCGACTCACCAAGTCGGCACACTTCTTACCCATCAGAGAGCAGGGCTCAGTGGAGAGCTTGGGACGTCTCTACGTTCAGGAGATTGTACGGCTCCACGGCGTGCCATCATCTATCGTCTCCGATTGGGATGCTCGCTTTACTTCCCTTCTTTGGAAGGGGTTACAGGAGGCGTTCGGGACGCAGCTACGTCTAAGCACAGCTTTTCACCCTTAGACGGATGGTCAGACGGAGAGGACCATCCAGACTCTCGTGGACATGCTCCGCGCATGTGTCCTCGACTTTGGTCATAGCTGGGATGACCACATACCCTTGGTGTAGTTTGCGTACAACAACAGCTACCACTCCATCATCGGGATGGCACCGTATGAGGCGTTGTACGACCGACCTTGTAGATCTCCTTTGTGCTGGACAGACCCTGGGGAGTCAGCACTTGTGGGACCGGAGATGGTCCAGGCCACGACAGAGAAGTTCCAGGTCATCCAGGAGCGGATGAGGACAGCTCAGAGCCGGCAGAAGTCATACGCTGACAGGAGGCGGAGGCCACTGGAGTTCGAGGATGGCGACCACGTCTTCTTGCGGGTCTCACCTCGACGTGGTATTCAGAGATTTGGCCGAGGCGGCAAGTTATCTCCGCGCTTCATCGGACCCTTCCAGATCCTCAGCAGGATTGGCGAGGTGGCTTATCGCCTAGATCTACCAACTCAGTTGCACCGGGTGCACGACGTCTTCCACGTATCTCAGCTGAGGAGGTACGTGCATGACCCGACACACATCATTGACCATGGGGAGCTTGACATTGACGATGGGGCGACTTTTACGGAGGTCCTGGTGGAGATAGAGGATTGACAGGAGCAGGTCCTACGTGGGTGATCGATTCCCCTTGTGTGCATCAGATGGCAGCACGAGAACCTCCAGGAGAGCACATGGGAGCGGGAGGCTCATATGCGTGCTCAGTACCCTCAATTGATTCCCTAGTTTTTGATGTATCTTTACGGGGACGTAAAGCCCTGAGGTGGGAGTAATGTAAAGACCCGTAAAATTCAAGGGAAATTTTTTTCCTAATTTTCTTTGGAATTTTACAAGAGCACGGTTTCTGACAGAACCTGATTCCAAGGCCCGGAGTGCCCGGAATCAATTTCCGAAGTTTGGCTCGGGTACGTTCAGTGAACGAACGAGCGGGAATTTCTAACTTTTGATCCGGTGCTCGGCATTGAAATCCGAGGACACCGATGAACTCACAGCACCGTTATTCGCTTAAGGGAACCTTTTCCGAGATTGCGTTTTATGCGAGACGAAAGTTAGTTTTGGGAGAAATTATAAGAAGTTAAATAAAAAAAATGTGGAAACACTTTTTTTTATTTTATTGGTTAACTTCTCTCAAAGTAAGTTATGGGTGGGACCCACACCCACATAACCTCCCTTGAGAGGATTAAGTGTGGTGGGGCCCACACGAACCCTAACTTTTCATCTTCTCTCAAAACTCCCTTTAACCCCTCTTTAAATGACATGACACCTTGTTATTTATTTTGGAGTTATTTTATTTGAATTTCAAACCTTTGAAATTCAATTTGTTAAGTGTGTGAATAAAATAAGACTCTAACTTATTTTATTTGGTTAGATTTCTCTAGCCTTCTTGAGAGGATTTTGGGAGCTCCTTATTCTTCTTCAACTTTGACGAAGTATGCGAAGAACCTTCGAGCTCCGACGAATAACGTCGCTCCTCTCTTCTTCGTAGCCTGTTGTTTCCGAAGATCGACGACGCCTTCCGTGTCAACGAAATGAACGCCGCTTCCTCCTCGGACTTCCTTCGTCGTCTTACAAAGATTCGCCAACGACGTACCTCTTCGGACGTACCTCTTCGTCAACGGATTTGACGAACGATTATCGCGACGCCCGACCTCCACGACGATGTCTTTCGCGGGTCGTTGAAGAACATCGATCTTGAAACCAAGGTAGGGGTTTATTTATTACTTTTGTTCATGATTTATACCCGAGAATATTTCTTCGTGAAATTAATCCAATTGTTAGCAATTAATGCGAGGGGGCCGGACCATACGAACATGGCCGACCCTCCTCCTTTTCATAATGTTTTTGTTGTGGATTGAGACGGATGAGGCGCGGTGTCGTCACACCACGCAGGATCTTACGACAAGAAATATGCGGCGCCGCGCCGCGTTGTAAAATAATGCAAGGACGTGACGCCGTCGCACTGCGTCGAAGAGAGTTGAAGGCGCCGCGGCCGGAGCGGGGCCGCGGCGGTGGGGCACGGTGTCGTCGCACCGCGCCGGACGACGAACACCGCGGCCGGTTCCGGGCCGCGGCGGGACGAGAGGACCGGCGGCTAGCCAGGCCGCCAGTGTCGGAAGCCGGAAGGGGACCGACCTTGCCGGTCCCATTGAGGAAGGACCGGCCGGCCATGTCGGGCCGACTGGAAGTGAGGTGCCGGGGGAATTAATTCCCCCGGATGGCCACAAGAAGCCCCCCCCACGTGAGGGGGGGACCGGTTACACAAAGTGGGGGGGGCCGTTTTCTCAAAAGCAGGAACCCACATGGGGGGCTGGTTCTCCAAAGGCGCGTCTTAAGCCGCGCCGCCAGCTAAACAAAAGCGGGGGCCTTGCCCCCCGGGCGCTGCACCCGTGCGGCGCCAGGCCGCACCGCCGCCGGCCGGGCCGGGTCGCCCGGTTCGGGTTGACCCGGTTCGGGCCGACCCAGGGGGGGGGGGGGTCGGGCTGGGTCGGCCCGGACCCGGACCCCCCGTTTTCAAGACGACTTCGGTCTTTTGGACATAACTTGAGCTACGAACCTCCGATTGATGAACCGTTAGCGGCGATGCGATCCTTGGATCAAGACGGTCGATTCGGTATATCGCACTCAAAGTTTCGGAATACTTTCAGTTCGTCCGGGTTGGTTCGTTCCCGAAACCAACCGGGCCTTTGGAGCGGAAACGCTCATATCTTGAGCTACGGACGTCCGATTGACGTGTCGTCAGCTTTGTTGTGTTCCTCCTAGTGAGAAAATTCTTTTGGCATACTCCGCCCGAGGTTTGGACGTAGGTGGAGTACGGTCAGGTTGTTTTTGCCTTAAAAACGAACCGGGCTCCTGGGACGAAAAAGCCAATAACTCTCAGACCGGGCGTCCGATCGATGCACCGTCAGTTGCGTTGAGTTCCTGTTGACGATACGGAACTTTTGGATACATCAACTCTGGACTTTGTGACAGTTGATGTATCAGCCTCTCGGCTCGTGGAGCGGACCCTCCCGATCGAGCTTGCTGTGTGCGGGAACCCTAGTGCTGGCTGCGACTGTGACTACTACTGCTACTGCTACTGTGACTGCGACGACGACAGTACTGAGATCCTGTGTGGATTTGACGACGACTACAGCACTCAGCGATCCTACGTGGATCAGTGCTACAGGTCCTGTGTGGGCCCGATCCTGTGTGGGTCTTTGCGCTCAGCGGTCCTGTGTGAACCAGCGCCTACAGGTCCAGTGTGGGCCTGATCCTGTGTGGGTCTTTGCGGGGGTTAGTTAACTATCGATCCTTCGTGGGTCCGACGACTTAGATGGATCAGAGATCATCTTTATCGTCTTTCGAAGAAGTATACCTGTGTGAGCTGAATCCTGTTGCTTTCTTGTGTGGATTGTGTTGTACTATCCTGTGTGGATTTTGTTTTTCTTTCCTTTGTAGAATACATATACTTTATTGTGTGGACTGAGTTGTACTCGGGCTCGGAGGTTGGAGTGTATTGGAATTGATGATTTAGGTATATGTATGGGAATATACCTAAGCAGTGTCGGTTGTTACTTCATGATTTTATCTTCCTTTGTGGTTTATCCTTTTTGGATTTTGGGAGACCTTCAGGGGTCTCGGGGTCCCTACTGAGTAGCTTATACTCACCCCTGCACGGGCTATGCCCACACTACGTTGTGTTGGTTGCAGACGACGGACAGCATTGATCTTGGCTAAGGCTTGCAGAGCAAGATGGTACCAGGAGGTGGACCACTGGACGGGATGTACTCGGAGCGGACGGTGGGACCCGTGGAGCAGTGGAGCTATCTGTATCCACCCTTCAGGTGGAATCTCCAGTGGACAGCTCGGTGTAGCGGCTTTTACTTACAGTTGCTGTTTTCCCCTTTCGAATTGTACTTTACTTTCAGTTGGGTTTGTATACTGGCCCATTTACTTTTCCGCACTTTCAGTTGTACTTTGTTTTTACTTAGTGTTTACTTTCCACTTGCTTACTCTGTGGTGTTTGTTTACTTTACAAAGGCAATTCCTTCCCTTTTTACTGGGATTTACGCCTTGGTGCTAGTCGCCAGCCCCTGGTCTATGGAAGGCGGGCTTGGGGTAGTCACGACACGGACCCCGAGGGCGGGTCGTGACACCTCCCCCCCTGCCCACCCCTTTCCCTGCCCAGCCCCCCTCCCCCTCCCCCCTGACCAGCCCCTCCCACTCCCTCCCCACTTCCCAGCCCTCCCCCTGAATCTCCCTTCATGAATTTTCAAGATGCATGACATGTTTTATTTGGATGCAGACCCAACCAGGTAAGGTAATGAAACTGTTAGAAAACATCATAAAAATTTGATAAGGTACTACAACTCACTATATTACAGAATAGATTATAACAGAAAAAAATCTAAAATTGGGTGTCCAACTAAATATACTCCTTTATGGTATGTTTAATTAAGGTAATACAGCTCACTATAATAAGAAACAGATTATAACATAAGAAATACGAGTCAAACTCATGAAGACTATAATTTTCACTGTATCATTTACTTCTTGAGTTGTAAACAATATAAACTTCCATACATCCTATCCTCTTGAAGAGTTAGTTTGGAAAAAATACCTTCATCAATCCTTATTGAGACATAAATGATACACATCTCTTAAGTTTCTTCTCCATGCTTGTAAATTGAAGTCATTCATTCCATCAGCCCATGCACATTCACCAATATTTCGGTTCATCGCTATGCTGGGATGAGAACAATCAATGTATGTATAGAAACTCTTAGACATGAACCATAAAAATCAATATACAGTGGAGTCAATAGTGAAAACATATCACCTGCATTTATATGTTGGATGAAAGGGAGGTTAACCCCATGATTTTACGACCAATAACCCGCTTTCATATAGTGTGTATTTGAAAATGAAAAATGATTAATGGTAGGGAGGTTAATTCCACAATTTTAGGAAAACAAAAGAGTTGTAGAGATCTGGCACATATTAGTGCATGATTCCCTTGATCTCTTCATGTTCAGAGTGAGTCACCTGCAATATGTAAATAAAAATAACCAATATTCATCTTAAAAGATAAAGTGCATAATAATGTTTGAAAATGTATTATGCGAAGGGAAATACTTCAAATTGTCTAGGATATTATTTCAACGATATTAAGAGAACATACCTATTGCAGGGTGAGCCACACATCAGTCATGATTCGATTGAGTAGAAATAGTCGACAACTGTTGATGAGGATAGAAATCATGATCTTAAAGGAATTAGGGAATGAGATGGAGTGAATCTGGAGGGTTTCTGACTGAAATTATTCGAAAGAGTAGGAACTGTGGGCAATGTATGAGGAGATTAGGAAATTTGGTATGATGAATCGTAGTACATGATGAAATAATTAGTGAGGAATATGCCTTTAGTGTTTTGTGGGTACTAGCGATGGGAGGTGAAATGCGGGCGACAACCCTAGGTGTAGCGCCGGAGAGGTAATAGCAGTGCAAACCATAAGAGGGGAGCCGAAGGGGAAATGAAATCAAGATTCATTGGAATTGTGGTGGAGGTGAAACGGGTGTAGGATTCACTGATGAAGGTGGAGGCGGAGGCGAATGGCTTTCGATGGATGAAATGAAACCCTAAGATGGAGGGAGGAGTGGAGGATCGATGCACAGGGGAAATGGGAACGCAGTCGATGGATGCTTGATTTTGGAGGGAGCAATTTGTTTTGGATGGTGACGTGGCTACGTAATAAGGTTATAGGTAAGCAGGAAGAAGCCTGTTGTAGTATAGATAATTGATAGATGTGTTACATATATTGTGTATTAAATGGATGAGGGTAGGGTTGTGTTTGTATAACTGGGAACAGAACAACATGCAACTTCCATAGCTCATAAGAGATAAATAAGGGTATTATCTTGTTTAAAATGGATAGTTTGGCCTTATATACACTAGATATTAGAGTAGGATTCTCACTGTATGTATGTTATAGTTTGGGGATGATTAGTCAATCATGGTAAAGAACATCAGTCAATGTGTGTTGGGTTTAGTTAGGATATTGATCTAGTTTTTTGTAAAATGTTTTGAAACCTAGGGTTGTTGTGATATAATACGTGGATGTCTCATTAGGGAATCATGATATATAAATAATGTTGATAATTTATGAGTTGGAATGTGATTAAAAGTGAAATAAAATTATATTAAAGGTCAAGGGACCTTTTGGTATGATATATTATGTATGTATCTTCCCACATTAGTATTGTACAAGGTAGGTAAAGTCTCACATAGGGTTAGTTAAGAAAAAATAGAAGAAGCATTGTGGAATTTTGATTGTTTTTTGGTTCATATCATACATTTGTATATGATTATCAATGAATTCAAAAACTGGTGTTAATTTATCAGTGATATTGATTTCAATGACAAGTTTTTTTCACTTAAATAAGTTCTTGAAGTCATCAATGAATAGGAGAAGGATACCTACAAAAGTAGAGCCAACTCACAACAATGTGGATATGAACAACTTGTCCATCATCTCTTAGGGAGTAGACTAAGGAGAACCTTCAACAGAAAAAGACAATAGTAATCATTGAAATTAAGTTGAGGAGAAGCAAATGAAACCGAAAAAACAAAAAATGAGCATAGCATTGGAAAAGGAATTTACAACTTCCCAATATCAAAAGGAGGCCCTTTAGCATTTTTTATGGCGTTCCTAGAAAGAACATTGTAAATCGCCAGTTTCTTGTTGAAGTGGCTACTCGGGGGGTTTTTTTAACATCCAACTAACCTGTGCACTTGATTTGTGTTTCTAGTGCACCATTCAAGAACACTTTCAGCTTCCAGAATGTTGATTCACTCTGAATCCCACAAACCAATTACGTATAGTGTACAATTATTGAGTTTAGTATAAAAGAAGATAAATAAAGATTCTTAATTCATAAGAGAGTTGAGCAGAGAATTATGACGGTGACCTGAGAATCCAATTCACGTTCCACTACTTCTACCGAACCTTCAAATCGGGGATTGTTATCCATATCAAAATTCACTACCTTGCACAGATCTTCAGCAGTCAGCTTGGTGAGGGCAGCAGCAGTTATCTTTTTATCTTCTGTTGACATCTTCCTACAACAATATTCTTGCATATATACTCAATTAGAATCCACCCCCTCCCAGTCCTCCACTAGAGCCCCCCCAGCCCTCCACTACACCCCCTCCCAACCTTCCCCTCCCAGCCCCCCTCCCAGCCCCCACTACAGCCCCCCAACCCACCCAGCCCCCTCCCCCTCCCCCAGCCCATCCCCCCCTCTCTGAACCCCACTGCAGCCCCCAGCCCTCCCAACCATCCCCTCCCATCCCCCCTCCCAGCCCTCCACTGTAGCCCCCAGCCATCCCAATCCTCCCAGCCCTCCACTATAGCCCCCCCAGCCCTCCGCTGCACCACCCTCCCAACCTTCCCCTCCCACCCCCCCCCCTACCAGCACTCCACTATAGCCCCCCCTCCCAGCCCCCTCCCAACAATCCCCTCTCAGCCCCCAACCCTCCACTTTAGCCCCCCCATCCCAGGCCTCCCCTCCACTGCTAAGGGAAATATTAGATGGAAAGATAATAATAAACACACCAAATCAGAAAAAAAATATGGCATGTGAAAATTACCTAAATAACTGAAAAATAACACCCCTGATGAAAACAAAATACAAAATTCATTTCATTGCATAAAGAAATTCACATACAAGTAGTCCACCAATACAAAAAAAACATTAATCTCCAACACAAGTCTCTATTCTAAGTCAAATATGGAGGGGATTAATATCCCCCCATCGCCATCACCATCATCCCCATGTCCAGCATCATCATCATTAGCATCAACATAGACAACAACATCATCAAAAACATCCTCACCAACCGCACCGTCAGCATCATTATTAGCAATCTCATCACCAACAACATCATCATCAACATCCTCACCAGCTCTATCGCCCCCACCATCATCGCCACTAGGACCCTCATGGGAATCAACTGAGGCATTATTTAAAGAGCGCATTGATTCCATGCATGAATGAAAAGTGGCATCAATCTATGATGGTAGTGAATAACTCAAAACTGATAGAGCTTTCATGAAATGTTCATTCATTAGCTTACTTTTTTCACGCTTCTCTAATACTATTTTCTTGGTCGCAGCTAATTATGCACATGAACATTCCAACTCAAAGGCCTTAGAGGAGTCTGATGATGACCAATACCTAGAGGGGGAAATGTTTTTGCCTGGTCTACAACAGACTCTTCCTAGATGCTCCACACCTAACACATGACTCAAATAATCATTTGGCCCTAAGTTGTCATCTTCCTTCTCATCCATGGCCTCCAAGGTAGACTGTTGAAATTATAAACATATTAAATTATGAATTACAAATAAATGTTTGAAATATAAATAAACAAACTTAAAATTTTATCTTGTGTTTGTGAATTAACTGAAGTTCCATATTTTTTTTTCCTACTGAAGCAAAATAATTTGGCACGAGGTACAGGACCTTCAATGCCCAATTCAACTTGCTTCATATGAGAAGTGAACAAATTTTTATTACAACCATATATGATAAATGATAAAAATTGGATTGAAGTGTGTTTCAAAAAGGACCAACAAACATTGAGGTAAATGACAGTCATAACAGATTGGTGGTTTTCTGAAATGGTATTCAGAAATGGATTTCTGAAGTGGGTTTCAAGGAAATATACTACTTGTTTAGGAAAAATAGACAAGCTTTCTCCTAGTATAAGATGTGATTTCAAAGATACATGGACTGACCAAGGGAAGGCATGAATAAGTTATGATGAAATGTTATAAGTAAAGACATTATTATAATTCAGATGAATGTACCAGCCGCTTTCCTTTGTCAGGAATTGTAGTGCGTCCCAATGTGTGTAGATATGTCATTTCATCTTTGTTTTTTTCGCTGACACTTCCTATGAAACAAATCAACATTAAGAGAAATAAAAATTAAATTTTATATAAAATGAATTAATGATTGCTAGTACCTTATATTGTTCAGTCTTCCAATGTGCGATCATTTTTGGATATTGACTTTGTAGACAGTCATGGTTTGTGGGTACACCCTCTAACTCAGTACCCACTCTAGTCATCCAACCAATATGTAAATCATACTTCTATGACCGCCAATACTCTCCAAGATCACTCAACCTAGCAGCTTTGGTAGCTTCACCATTAGTAAAGTTAAATCGACTCTCCAACGATCATGTTAGGTCAAATAAATACCTTACTAATATAAATATAAATTTATAAAATTTCCGTACCCATATCTGTGCCCATGCCCTATCCTTGATGTCAGCACTGATATGTCTCCATGAGACCGGTTCCACTGGAACTATATCATGATATTTGGCTAGATTAGCCATGAAACTTCTACACTCCTTAGAATTTTTACCTACCATTTGATTTTGAGAATTATAATCCACCATAATCTGAGTTTCATGATTCCAAGCATCCCGCATTCGAGTGCACCCACGTCACCTACTAGAAGATCCCACTAAATAAGATAAGAGGTGAAAAGAGAAGATTTAAGTGAAAATACAATAGGACAAAAGTAAAATGCTATAATTTGAAATATATATAATAAAAAAGATGATGCAGGATCCTGAATAGGCTGTGAGGCATCTGTGGACTGTGCTGGATCAGCATCCTTCGAAGGAAGTATCTGTTCCACAACATGCTCCAGATGATCTTCATGAACAAGAGTGGAAACTGAAGGAACTGACTCAATATGTGTAGGATGGATGGTAGGAAAAGGAGGTGGTGTAGACATATCAGAATATGCATAGTAGGTCTGGGGATACATGAATGGATATCGAAATTGTGCAGGTGAGAACATCGGTCGAGTCGGCGTGGACATGGAATGGGAAAAAGTGGGTAAATGGGATGATGATGGAGGCATGTATGGGAACATCCCAGGGGTCTCAAGCGGAAGGCGGACATGTGTGGTAGATGGAATGTCCACTAATGGGTCTGTGTGGGGAGTGGTAAGACGGGAGCTCCGCCTAGTTCTAGGAGGATCCCTGCTCGGTCCCATACTGGGTAGAGGAAACACTGGAGTTATATATCCCTAAAAAAATTTGATCAAAAATATGATCTTGATATTATTTGTAATGAAGTTGATAAATATTATAATTAATATACTCACTGAAGACAACTCGCGCTCACGCCTAAGAGGATCAACATCAAATAATCTCTTCTTGCGAGCTTCTGTAGTTTTCTTCATAATCTGCATAAGAATGAAATAAATATTTTTTAGCAACAATTTTTACAAATCATACATACAAATTAAAAAATGTCATAACATCTTTCAGTAATGATAATTTAATACCATGTTATACAATTTTTAAAACCACATTTTAAACCCAGTTTTCTGAATTGAAAGAAATATAATTAAATGAAATAAAATCAAACATTACTAAAACAAACATATCATTCCAAACTAAAACTAAATTAATGTAATTACATTAGTACAATCCTATGAAACTCACGTCAAGGTAAACTAAATGAACTCTGAATGTATATGGTTTCTTTTATATATCACCCTCCACTACCTCAGGTTCAGCATCATCTCTCACAATGGGACAATTTGTGTCATCAAATACAATATTTTGGCTAACACCAATGGGGGCGCCAATGGTGACAATTGCATCCCTAGTATCATGAAAAATATGTCTTGGGATTACTTCATTAATGACAACATAATCAGGTTTCAGATGATCTTTCACATAAAACACTTGTTTTTCCATTGATGCCAAAATGTATGGTTCATCAGTATGCAGGAATCGACTCATGTCAATAACTATAAATCCGAAATCATCAAAAAATGTACCATGGCACGTCATTGAATCAAACCATTTACATTTCATCATAGTGACTCGACCTTGAGAGTAGTAATCCAATAACAATATTTTCTCAACCAGTCCATAATAATACACATCTTCATATCGAGGTAAACTATCTGATGCATTGGCATGACAATACGTTATAGAATTTATCATAACGCCATCATGTTGTGTTCTCATTTTCACCGCTTTATCAGTTGTAAAAAATTTGTGTCCATTGATTATTAAAGATTTACATTCACGAACCAATGAATTGGGACCAAAAGCCAAGGCTCTTAACTCTTGGGAAATGAAATCAGCAGGTGAACTCAATACCTGGAATACATATGAGCAATAAAATTAAATATGTATCTATATTTTAAGGTATTTAATGTAATGGTCATACCTTATATTTCAACCAAGCTGGGAACTCTTGGCTATGGATATCCTCTCTCCTTCTCAACGGCAAATACCGATGAACTCTACTTATAATTTTTTTATGTTCTCTACATAAAATTACAATAAAAGTATACGGTATATGTGATATGATTTCGTATGAGATAACATATATATATTCAAATTACTTACTTGATATAGGCATCGAACAAACCAAAATTAAACAGGACTGTACGATGTGCCATATTCCGCTCTTCAAAGCTCAATGTAACCAATGTATATGACCCGAAAATTCCACATATTTGGGGAAGAGATGGAAACGAGGGCAGAATTTCCTCATACTGCTCATATTCGTTTCTCATTGGTCGATTATATCTTGTGCTCACATCATACAATTACATTGAAAAAAAATCCATACATTCTTGGGCCAGATAACTCCTCACAATGGAACCTTTAGGAGAATTTTTATTTAGGACATATGATTTCATTGTGCACATATTTCGTTCAGTGGGATTCATCCAACGAAAAGAGATTGGATCCCCAAGAAGTGTCTCAGTTGGAAGATGAACTATTAAATGCATCATGCATGTGAAAAAGGATGGAGGAACTTTTTTTTCCAACTCACACAGAATTAAAGGTGCCTATTGCTGCATTTTTATCAACAATGATTTGGATAACCTTTTAGAACAAAGGTATCTAAAAATTGACACAACCGAATCACTGACACCCTTACATTATTGGATAGAAAATGATGAATTGCTATTGGAATCAATTCATGAATAAGGATTTGATAATCATGAGTTTTTAGGGATTTCAATTTCAAATGTCTTCTGTTGACTCGTTTAGATATGTTTCTTGAATTGCCATCTGGAACCTTGATATTCTCTAATACTGCCAGAAATTAATCTTCCTCTACCGGTGTCATCAGATAAGAAGCACATAGAACTTTCCATTTGTTTTCACTGATACAAACATGATATAGTTCTAGTCGAATACCCCAATCCAATAAATCCCGAAGAGATCGGAAGTCATCTTTGGTCTTCCCCTTAATATTCAAAAGAATTGTAAGAAACATTTCACATATATTTTTCTCAATATGCATTAAATCTAAACAATGACGTAACAAATTAGTAGACCAATATGGAAACACAAAAAAATAATTCTCTTTTTCCAATTGTAAGAGACATCAGTATCATCATTTTTCCTCTTTCGAGATGTCAACTGACATTTTTCTATTGAAAAGGTGAAATCTTTCAATTAATCAAGCACAATAATTCCTGACATATGTTGAGGGGGTTCTTCAGTGTCAACATTATAATAAAACCTCCGACGATTCTTCCTGTATTGATGATCCATTGGCAGGAATTGGTGATGCCCCATGAAACTGAAACTATGACAATATTTAAGCCTTCTTAATCGTGTATTCTTCATACAAACGAGACATGATAGTTTCCCTTCGTGCTCCACCCAGACATCATTGAATAGGAATGGAAATCATTTATTGTCCATATAAGGCCATCACACATCTGAAACCTATTCTTTGAAGAAGCATCAAATGTCTGCACACCTAAATCCCAAAGTTGTTTCAACTATTTTATTAAAGGCTGCATGTAGACATCTATGTCATTACTAGGATCCAAAGGTCCAGATATTTGTATACTCAAGGAAGTGAAAGTTTTTTTCATACACATCCATGGAGGAAGATTATAAACATGAATAAAAACCAGCCACGTGCTATGAGCAGTAAGTATCTAGCCAAACAGATAAAAACCATCACATGATATGCCCAATCTGACATTACGTACCTCAGCTGCAAAATCAGGATGTTGTGCATCAAATGTTCGTCATGCTACTCAATCTGCAGGATGGACCAGCTCATCATTACCTTTAAATCTCTCAACATCATTCCATCGCATATTGACTGAGATTTCTGGAGACATGAATAGATTTTGAAGTCTGGGAATCAATGGAAAGTGCCACATGACTTTCTGTGGCACAGAAGACGGTGATCCATCTACATTTTTCAACCATCGAGATGTACCAAATTCATTATAGTTTTTACGATCAGCTGTTTCCTCCAAAAATAAACTACAATATTTCGTACAAGCATGGACTTTATTAGTATCAAATCCAAGCTCCTTAATTATCTTCCATGCCATGTAATGATTTGAGGGAATATCTGCACCATTAGGAAGCTAGTCCTTCAAAAATGTAAGAATATAATCAATGGCAGTATTAGAAATCCCATACATGTTTTTCCCATGATATAACTACATTAAAAATCCCAACTTGTTCATTTTAGTACATTCTTGATATACGTGATTTCTGGCATCATCTAATAAATTTTTCACTCTGTCAACATCATCATCTTCATCGTTTTATTCATGTGTACTGATATCATTGTCTTCTTGCAACAGAATGCTATCTCTCTCGGAATGATTCACATATGGAAACCGATCAAATATCAAATCATCCATTTCACTTCGTTCATTTCATTTATGAACAGTCGAAGATTGACTCGTCTCTCCATGGTAAGACCAAACATTATAGTTTGCTTGAAATTCTAATTTCATTAAATGGTAACTAACTTCCTCTCATCTTAACCATGGTCTTAGAACACAATTATAGCAATGAAACTATATACAACCTCCATCTGATGCATTGCTAAATGAAAAATCTAAACAATTCTCCAAATTATTTTGAAACTCAATTGAAATCCGATCGGTAGGATACATCCAACTTATATCCATTCTAAAACAAGAAAAAAATTATCATTTAGTTAACAATGTCAATCAGATTTAAAAAATTCATTACAATCAATTTTATTATTAAATTAATCAAAAAATATTAGTAGCTATCAAAACATATTTAATGACAAGAGGAGTCCATGATTCAATATGTAGGAGAAAAGTGGAAAGGTCTACCTTGAGATGTAAACTAAAGAAAAAAGTTAAAAAAGACATTCCACGTGGAAAGTAGTTCACATTTTATAAGGAACTACACCGAGATCATGATCAACTAAAAATGCATCATATCAATGAGATTTATAGATTACATGATAACTATCCATAATAAACCCCATCCCATAAGGATAAAATAATTTTACCACCACATCCACCACTAGGTTTATCAAATCCTCAATGAGTTCAAAATATATGAGTGGGGACTCCAAGTTAATCTCAACTCGTAGGGCTGGGGGAATTTTTTCCATGACTGCCACTAATCAAATCATCAAATGCTTAGTTTGTTTAGGAGATATAAATGGTTGCCCCAAATCATCCCCATACATTATGTATGGGTTCATTATTATTATATTTTCAAATAAATTTTAAAATTTCTAGGTTGGGAAGTGGTTTCATAATTTCCGCGCCCTAGTGATTCCTATTGTCATCCAACAAACATCTTTCATTCAGAGAACGTTTAGTGAGGATAGTCAAGAATTACCTCAGTGACATTATCTATAGAAAAAAATAGGGTAACATCCGCTAAATAATATCAAACATCACATAGTTAAAAATATTATAGACCCATTGAGAATATGTGTTGATGGAAAGTCCTCAACAAAACTCTCAAAGGGGAAGCGGGTAGTGAAGAGTCACTCTTTCACTCAGATAATAATGATATGATTCATTATTCCAGTTATTCATTCCTGATTTTTATCATTACCAATATGGTAGATGATATAGATTGAGACCTGGACACTGAGTCATGTAATGAGAAAATAATACCCTGATACATGGGTTATATCAAAACATTGGATAAGGCCGCCTAGTAACTATAACCATTGGAAGAACCAAAATAAGTAACCTCTAATTGTGGATATAAAACCCCCTCAATTCTATTCTACAAGAAATTATAGAAAAGTTCTAGTTATGTACCACTCTCCACCAAGATATCCTGAAGTCCTGTCCATGGAATCAAATTTGGCACAATATGATCCAGATATATTAAATATAAAATTGCTAAATGAGGAGTAACATAAAAGAAATATTCCAATTGGGAGTCTCCTCTAATAATAAGTGGACTTTTATCCTCTAACTCACTAAGGAAGATAATATACCCATAATAATAGAATATGAGCACTATGTTGTCTTTGGATCTATACAGTTGAACTATTTGCATATGATAATTGAGGAAGTCTTGGATTTTCCTCTGTGACGATAGCCATATTCATTATATTAGGATATCCACCTAGTCCTAACATGAACTAGTAGTCAGTGAATATAATATTTCATAAAACTACATTGTGATTATCCTATTACTCACACTCAAGGAACAACTAAGAAAACATTTCCCTTGTAACTCCTCGTCACTATTGAGCCATTTTTTGCATGAATGGGAGTCATTGAAAGGTAGTGTTCCCAAGTTTATCCTAAATGGAATCCATATCGAAAAATTTTGTACACCACTCTACCTCCAAAATATTTTTGTATTCCTACATTACCAACATTTGATGGTATGGGAGATCTATAGAAGAATCTCTCAAACTTCATGTCTCGATGTGGCCCAATTATGATCCCATGAGACTGTAATGATGATGCAAAAATGTGGTTTCGTATGTAGACTATTGTGGGCCCAGATTTTTTTCTACTATATTAGCTTCCTTGTGGGGTCCATCACATGCTAGGATGACCTTAATCATCATTTAAATTATCAATATAACTCTATTATAAAGGAAAACAAATGACGTTAATATCATGGAAAATTAATATCAGGAAAATTAACAGCTCTCTAGCTTTATCTCTAGATGGAAATGCCTAATTTACTCACTCAAAATTCTACTCCCATAGGGGATGTTTTTTTAACATTTTGTAGAGAACATCTATGATGAAGTGTGGACACTGTTGATCTCGTTGAAATATCTGAGTAGATTCATGGAGTTTAAATACATGGGGTAGCATCTAGAAGATACCATTTAGTGAAATAGGTATGAATATGCTAAGGAAGAAACTATATCTATTATAGTCAATCTATTTCCAGTGACTAATGGATAACCCAAGAAAGATCTACATCACCTGATAGATCCCACTCAGTAAAACAAAACAAAAAACTCTCATGTTCAAGAGGCAAATCGATATAATGGTTTCCCATTATTTAAGGAGTAAAAGGATAATTTATTTATTTTTTAATTAATAGGTTCCTAGTTACATTATTTTCATTATAGAAAATTATCTCCTTTGGCTTATCGATCCTAGGAAACCTAGGGATGTTGTCCTTAGTGATCATCCTGGATATTTCCATTTTCACTATAGTCCATTCCACACCATCCAACACTTCTTTGTCATCAAATATATCCTCTAGATAGTGGTTGATTTAGAATTGGTGAATCATGTAAAATCCTTAGAAAAAGTGGACCATGTTTCTACTGCTCATCAAAAGGAAAAAGTGTCTAGAAATATGTTCCAGTTAGTCATGATTGAATGTTTGATGACTGAATAACAAAATAAATAGTTGATCAATACCATACTAATCTTAGGGAACAAAATATTCAATTTATTGTGCTCTCTACACCTCCTGTGTTATCCAAATTTAAACCATAAAACCCATCCTCTAGAGGTAGATGAAACAAAAATAAGAAGAAAATGGCACAAGATCAAGAGTCTCATACAACAACCAATTACTCATGCATTTTCTTTAGCTCATGAGAAGAAAATAATATGTGAAAGTATCCACGCCCCATAGGGATAAATTTTATGTTTCTAAAACCCAAAAAGTTTGATAATTGATTGACTAATTTCATTGTATTCTAGAACATTTTTCCAAAAGGATGAACTAGCCGGGAGTTTACCAAATACCAATAGATCATCAATCATTTTAAAATTACATCTTGATTTGCAGTAAGATGTACAATATTACCTCGTTTAAGAGGCGATGGTCGGGATGTCGAGGCGAGGGCGAAGGCTGGGAGGTGCAGATCGGGAGCCGGGAGGCAGAGACGGGAGTCGAGAGCCGGGTGGCGGAGCAGGGAGTCGGAGCCAAGAGTCGGAGGCTGGGGAGGGGAGTCGTAGGCCGGGCAGGGGAGTCAGAGAGGGGAGGAGAAGCCCGGGAGTCGGTGGTCGGGGAGGGAAGGACACAGCCGGGAGTCGAGGGTCGGGGAGGTAGGGTTGAATCGGGGAGCGTGATGGAAGTTTGAGGATGAGGAGCCCAATAGTTAGGTCCAATGGAAGATTGAATACCCACAATTTTAATAAAATCATGGGTATAGATAACTAAAACAAAACTATCCCCACGGTTTAAATTACCATGGTTATAGGTGTGTGGGGATAGACCATATTTCCAGTAGTGTATCCATGTCCCATTTCATGGTGTCATCCAGGGTAGCTATGCCTATATACTAGTATATTGGGTAGCCTGTGTTCTTAGTCCATGTCCACCGGTGTAGTAGGGTACACACCATGTAGTCAACCTATGATCTAAAACCAATGTTCGTGTATCTCCTGAGATTAACCCCATGTGGTTCATCGATGAATAAAGATAGTGTATCCCTTACTACATGTAGTGTTTTTTGTAATTTCCAGAACTGCTAGTTCTTCATTTGAGCACCTCATACAATCCCCCAGGCTCTGATTACATGGTTCATTTTCACCAAATCATTTGATTGCTGATCTCCTAAACTACCTATCATTGAATTAGGGTGTTTCAAGCCTTCTATTGGCTCAGAAAAAAATTTAAATTCATCCAAAAAAACTGTCTAAAAGAGGTTACTCAGAAATCAGTTCAATTCATCCATCTTCGTCACCATCACACCACCTCTAGGTTGTTTCAATGTAGCATATTCAATTTAATATTGTTTCACCAAGAATCATGGTCACAAAGATCATCTTTTCATAATACATGAAGGAATAAGAACACAAATGGAAATGGGGGAAATATAACACATGAAACAAAATTGAGGAATGAACCTCATCAATTGTTTGTTCTGACCATGATCTGTTCTAGTAAGAATTATCAACATGATAAATCAAATAATAATAATCAACCCTAAAAATTCCCACAATAAAAATCCATCTCACATGAACGATTGATCTATTGGTCATCATGTTCATTTCATGATCTTTGTTGATTATTGATTCTATGAATGGGAAAAAAATAAATTTAAATAGTAATCCCCTTCCATGGAAAGGATTGTTTCCCCCTGAAGACCGATTGGCATTGTCAAATCCTGATAGGAATAATCCATTTTCAATGTTTCTTTATCGTCCTTTGAGAGATTTATCTAAGGGTCCCCTAAAGAGCCTCCAGGGAATTTTCCAGAGTTATGAGTCTAACCCTAGGTCAAATTTGTGAAACCTATTTTTTAAAATAGAAAACATGTCGATGTGTCATCTTGAAATGTCAGAATAAAATAAATCTTATATTTATTTTAGTCCTTGAATGGTCCAAACAATATTATTTATAGTCGATCTGTACCAACTGATGTTAATCCTTACCTACTGTAAAGACACTACTCTAAACACAACGATGCCCTCAAATTTGAAATCAAGGAACATTTTACAAGTTCATCCACTTTTTTTAAAAAAGAACACATGTGTTGTATTTAATATTTTAATATGTTTCATGAAATTTTTCCTTGAACACCATGCCTCAAAATCACACATTGTCTTAATTCCTGACCTTGAAATAATTCCTTATAACATTTAAATATCATCCACAAACAAATCTGGGGCAATGCAAAACTAATTTTTAATAGAATATTTCATTCGAAGTTTTATAAAATTGTTAAAAATACCCCATCACCAAAATATATAATAATATATCATTAAAAACATAATAATGATAGAAAAACATTGATTTAAATGAATTTCTACCGAACGTTAGTCATATTGTATAAATGTTTTAAATATTTTAAATAAAATGTAAATGGATTAAAAATATAAGATGTAATTTTAATCATTTAAATAAAGGTTTTAATGAAAAATCACTTACCTTATCTCTCAACGTTCCTTGTACATTACATACCTCTTGTATAATGATCTTTGAAAAATTATTTAAAAACTTATGTTACATTTTACTGTTAATTCCATTTTTTAGTCTATTTAAATACATTTATTTAAATATAATATATTATTATAGATTTGATAAATTTTATGTCATACATTTGGAAGAAGTCAAATTCATAATCCCAAAAACAAATTTGTTAGGATGAATATGGCCACCATGGTCATTATTAAGTCATAAAAAGAGTAATTGTCATGAAATTTTTACATATATTGAAAATAAAATAAAATTTTAAATCCAATCATGAAATGTGATCATTTAAAACAATATACACTAGCTCATGTGGAGGTAGTCTAAATGTGCCTACGAGCGAACTATTTTTTAAATTTTATAGGTTGTAAATAATGAATGGAAATAAATTATTAATATTATTTTATATAATTCAATGAAATTCATTAATTCCGTACTCCTAACTTTTCCATTGTGGTGTTTTATTGATAATTGAATTTCGTCGCTCTTTAGAAACCGTAGTCCATATGTACAGTTATGTGATTCCATTGAAATTAATGATTCTAAATGTATAAAGGGAGATTATATATTATATTTATAGAATCATCCCTTAATAATTAATATTATATATATATACATAATAAATTATAAAAACCAACCATGAAAGGTAGTGATGAGAAAAAAATACCTTATTTCATGTGTCTATAGTCTACAAGTAAACATGGTATCTAATTTCATCCCCGATTTAGAGAAAAATGGAAATGGAATTGGTTATGAGGATTATATATTAATATCATATTATAAGTTAAATAGGTAATATATAATATATAAATTTACTGGAATAAATTTACTGAGGTTGAATAATAAGTAAAATGAAACTACTTGGTTGAGATGATAACACCCCCTTTCAAGATCCACAGTTGGATATCTCCAAATGGACACAAGGGAAATAATATTAAGAATAGAAATCCTGAAGATTGTATCCACGAATGATAAGAAGATATTTTTTTCAGGGTTTGGAAGAGTTAATATACTCATGATGTCTGGGGAAGAGTTGGGTGGATGAGTGGACGGGTCTTTATATAATACGTGAGAGGCTCACCCACAAAATTAATTAATGTATTAAATTAATGAAAATAAATTTTAAGGTTCATGTTGTATAAAATATACATTTTTCGAATGAAGTATGGTTGAGAGTAAAAATACTCTCATCCAATAATATTTATATAACATAATGTGATGTTTTATATATTACTTCTTAACAATATCATTCTCATATTCCATTCAACTATTACAGCAATAACAGCGTTTTTACTATTTTTGGGTCATGGAAGAAACAATAATTTTACAGGGGATGCATGAATGGAAATGTTTAGTTATTATAGACTACAACCATTCAACTGGTGAAATAAAATATTTTAATTTATTGTAAATCATTCTATAAATTTATAATTTTACATAACATTCCATTAAAGACATTTTTAAACAATTTGAATCATTTTATATAAAAAATATTATTTCAGAAAATTAATTCATGTATAAAAACATCAAAAATAATTAATTCATTAAATTTATCCTAAAAATTCATTGAAAATAACTAATCACCCCAATATTATTATTTTCATTTTCTTCAAGTCATTTACATTATTTTTCAACTACTTTCCTTAGGAGTGAGTCAATATAATGTGTGAATTTAAGGGGGTTTTTTATCACAATGTAATTAAAAATATACCATTTTTAAGAAATTCCATTCATGAATATAAATTTTTAAAACTTTTATTACTTTTTAATCCCTCTGAATGTTTATTATATAAATTAAAATCAACAATGTGAAATTTTTTAATTATTCATTACTTCAAAATATATAAAAGTAGTTTTCAATTAAAAATGTCACCAAAATTATTTATTTTCATATATTTTAATGGGGTGGTCAAAATAATGTAACAAAACTATTTGAATATTTTTTAAGGGCGATTATAAATCCATTTTCATTGATTTTTAAGTAGTTAATCTAATATAATATCTATTGTTCTTGAAAATTTCACCATGATGACTATTTATTATGAAAAAAATAGTGTTTAAATATTTTCTATATTTCTACCAAATTATTCAAAACAAAGAATATGTTTTATCAAATTTAATTTATAGAATGGGTTGAAATTAAATTTAATATAAACTAAGGAAATGTTTTGAAAATTTATTTTCCAATTAAATTCATTATTACGTAAAAAAATGTATTCATACCAATCAATTTTCGTAATTTTGATACAGATTGCATGGACATGGTAATTGTTAATAAAAATAAACTAATTGAATTTTTTTACAATTTAAAAAACTGGTCCTTCTAAATATGTGAATGGAATGTACAATTATCTATAAAATTGGTATCTTTGTCAGCGATTGATGAAAAATTAATCTTTATAAAAAGCCCAAAATGTCACGTAATGTTTT
The DNA here is from genome assembly GCA_963277665.1 of Viscum album. Lineage (NCBI taxonomy): Eukaryota > Viridiplantae > Streptophyta > Magnoliopsida > Santalales > Viscaceae > Viscum > Viscum album. The sequence goes on along the minus strand of OY728121.1, from coordinate 260,278,486 downwards.
TTTTCTATTTTAGTTCTTTATTTCATATTTATAAACTAAAATTTATAAATGTGGTAAAATTAAATTATAATAGTTTCTCATAAATCCCATAAAAACTATAATAGATGAATATATATTTTTGAATCCAAAAATGGATTCAATAAAAATTCAGTGCTTACTTCCAGATAATTTATCTGTAATTATTTTAGTATGACCAATATATATATATATTACATAATGTGGTTACTGAAATTTATACCCATAATCATTATGACTTAGTAATAACAATTACATATAATATTGTGTAAATTTACGGTTCATTTTTGCTTGGATTTTCTTTTCATATATGCAATTGGAAACAACCATATCTTAATATATCACGGTATTTCAGTCTACGCTATTAAATAAATTATTTACATGAATTTTTTTTGTAGGTATTGGAGGTTCAGTGGTATAATATTTAATATTAATTTATTAAAAACCCACATCATAAAAAGGGAGAATATAAAAACATTTTTAATATTGGTAAATAGAACTATGAAGGATATTTTGAATAACACATTACTAGGTTTCCAAAAATAGTTTTACATTAGAGGGAAGGTAAAACAAGGGCATAGAATGAAGATCAATTTAAGAAATAATGATGTATTATTTTATATTATAATAGACAATCAATTCCTAATAAAATGATGTAATTGGATAACATTATTATTTCAAGATATTTTATCTATAGTTTAGGGATTATTTTAGTAGTAGGATAATGAATATTTGAATATTTAAAAACCATTTTCCCATCCACTTCATAACCAAATTTCATCATTTGGTTATGCTTCGATCAATATACATTTCTATTGTATCTCAATGAATATAAAAAAATTAAGGTGATTTTTTCATGAATTATATAGTAAAATAAACATCTAATGGATAACATTTTTACAAAAGGATAAAAAGATATTACAACCATCTATATACATTAACCAAAACCATAATAGGTAGCCTAAGGTGACAAACAATCTGATACAATGAAACATTTAATTTTTCATTTATTAATGAAAAATAATATCCAATGTTTTGATTTTAAAAGTTTATAAAGAACCAACCATAAAATTGTAATGACCCTGAAATTTAAAGGATGTTTTTTCCTTAATATACTTTGTAATTTTACGAGTATATGGCTTCTGACGGAACTTGATTCTGAGGTCTGGAGTGACCGAAATCAATTTCCAAAGTTTATCTTGGGTAAGTTTTGTAAACGAACGAGCATGATTTTCTATCTATTGAACCGGTGGTCGGAATTGAAATCTGAGGGCACCGGTGAACTCACAGCGTCGGTAATTGCTTAAGAGGACCTTTACTGATGATCTATTTTCAAGGGAGAAGAAGTTAATTTTTTTGGATTAACTTAGATGTGAATAAAATTGTGGGATAATTTTATTTTTATGTCTTATGTGGTTATAACATACATGGGGAAGTTATGGTGGGACCCACTAACATCCTAACTACCCATGTGAGGATAAATGTGAGGTGGGCCCACATGAGCCCCAACCCTTCACATTTCCATAACTCTCATAAACTCCCCCTTTAAAACTTGTTAACTCACTTTAATTAAGTAACTCTCCCTCTCTCCCGCTTTATTGCAGGCCAACACACACATTAATTAATTAATTGAAACTCTTCAATAATTAATTAAGTGTTTCAATTTTTTATTTTGAAATTCATGGCTTTCTTAATTAAAATAAGGGATGACCTTATTTTATTTTGGGGGTTGAATTTTTGTGTGAGGATTTTGAGAGAGAGCCTTTGTGTGAAAGAAGGAATAATCTCCTCCTTCGTTGTAGAACGTCATCCTCTCTGCGATGAATGACACCTCTTCAACGTTGAGCACCGACTCCATGAAGAACAATGATGCACAATACTCTTCTTCTCTCCATGATAATAAGGGGAGACACCGCTTCCTCCTTAGATGCACTCCGTCGACGTCTGTGCACCTCGCGATGTCATTAACCGCGACACCGACGTTCGATATCTTTTGTTGAGATAGGGGTGTGTTTGTATTGAGTAATGATTGGTTTTCATTCCATGTTGTTGTTCCTCTTAAACCTCTTGTTTTCGGACTAATGTGGAAGGGAGCAGACCAAACTAACACGGTCTGATTCCTCCTCCGTTCTTATTAATATGTGGAGTTCTTCATCCTTTCATGAGTGGTGAATCAAGCTCTGTTTTTGGAGCGAATTGGAGGCACATAAACATCATAAACGGACTCAGAGAATCGGGGTGTCCTAGAAGCGGAAGTATTATAGAAATCGGATCATCGGAACGAAGAATGGACACCTTGGGAGGCGTGCTGTCTAGAGGCATTATTTCTGAAAAAATCCAGAATACACGGTGTGTCCTCCAGGATCACACGACGTGTAGTACAACCATATTGTGGCTTCTGTTTTGTACGTTAGAAAAGTAAAAAACAGCGTGTGACTCTAGACACATGGTGTGTACTCTCTACACTGTTTGACATAGGAGACATCGATGGACATGGCATGTATTCAGGGAAAATACATGGACACAGACAGCAATACATTGCCATGTAACACGACATGTATTCTCTTCATAGAAATGCAGAAGCGGATTCACGAGGCTTGATGTGTAATCTGGGAGATACATGGACATGGGAAGAACCACACGGCCAAGAGGCACGGTGTGTACTACTTTCACCATGGTAGAAGCGGCTTCCTGATGACACAACGTGTATTCCTGGAATACATGGACACAGGGTGGAGTACATAATCATGTACTCCACCACACAGCCAGGCATGGCAAGCGCACACAGAACCGAACCATGATGTTTAGACACGGCGTGTAACCATACCACACACCATTTACTTAGTTATCTACACGAACAGCCCTACAACACGAGTCGTCTCACACGAGCAGTACCCGGTGTCTAATGACATGGCGTGTATCTCTTACCTACACGCCATGTACTTTAGGGAAATGTCTTGGTCGTCTTGTTTTCTGTGACATGGGAATGTTTTTCTTGGTTTTTCCCCTATGACATGGGACGGAACTACATGATACATCAACTCTGGGCTTTGTGACAATTGATGTATCGATCTTTGACTCGAGGAGAGGACCCTCTGGAAATCGAGCGAGCTGTGTGCGGGAACCCTAGAGCTGGCTGCGACTTTGATGACGATGATGACTGTACATGGGTCCTATGTGGGTTTGGCAGGGAGGACGACTGTACTAGGATCCTCCGTGGGTTCGACAGCGATGACGACTCTACTAGGATCCTCCGTGGGTTCGGCAACGATGGTTACTATACTTGGATCCTACTTGGGTTCAACAGTGACGACTTCTATACTTCGATCCAACGTGGGTTCGGTAGGGGTGATGATTTAGAGGCTACATATATCATCTCCACCCCTCTTCGTGAATATTATACCTGTGTGAGCTGAGTCTTGACTTTCAATCATTATCATCGATATGATTGACCTGCTTTCCATTGTGGACTGGGTTGTGCTATCCTATGTTGACTATATTGTGCATGGGCTCGAGAGTTGGAGCCGAACTGTAATTGATGACTTAGGTATATGTACGGGAATATACATAAGTAGAGTCGGTTGATACTTCATGATTGTATCTTTCCTTCATGGTTTATACTTCATGGATTCTGTGAGACCTTCAGGGGTCTCGAGGTCCCTACTGAGTATCGTATACTCACCCCTGCACGAGCAATGCCATCACTACATTGTGTTGGTTGCAGATGACAGACAACACTGATCGTGGATGAGGCTTGTGGAGCAGGAAGGTATCTAGAGGTGGACTACCTGGTGGGACGTAAATGGAGCGGGCTAACAGACCCGAGGTACCAACGAGACTATCAATACCCACCATTCAGGTGGGATTCCCGGAGGATGACTCTGTGGTTGATGCTTTACTTTTCTCAGTTATACTGTACTTTCAGTTGGGATTGTATACTGGCCCATTTACCTTCTAGCACTTACTTTTATACTTAGTTTACTTAGTTTTTACTCCATATTTCATACTCTATTGTGTTTCTTTAGTTATATAAAGGAAATTCCTTCTCTTTTATCAGGATTTATGCCTTTGGTGCTAGTCTCCAGCCCCTAACCTATAGATGGTGGGCTTGGGGTAGTCACAACACGGGCCCTGAGGGCAGGTCATGGAAAATTGGTATCAGAGGTGTCGGTTCTACTGCATAACTTAGGACTCTGATAATTTCTTCCGGTGAAGCAATAGTGTTAAGGGTATTGAGTGTAATTATCAGTCCTGGGAGTTTAGTGTTGGTGCGGCTGCCGACGTATCCATACACCAGGCCCCTGACTTCTGATTTCCAACTTAGTGCTCGAAAACACCGATTTCTTGTGTGTTTCAAAATATTTCTTTGTGAATACTTTGTGTCAGCTCACCACGTATACTGTATTAACCATGGCGCACCTGTTTCTTTTCAGGATGGCCCCATGGAGGCAACCATATAGGGTTCCCAGTTAAGTGCGAGATGACATCCCACCGAGCAATGAGGCCTCAGTGCAGGGCCCCATTACAGCGGAGGAACCAGAAGTACCTCTACTCGCCGACCAACCAATTCTACTAGCCCCAGCTGCAGGGAGTGCACGCCACCTGAGTGAATTTAATGAGTTTCAGTGACAGAGGCCGCCCAGGTTTCACGGAAAGATGAACCCTCAGGTAGCCGAGGATTGGATGGAAGCTATCGTCCAAGTCTTCAGATTGGTAGGGACACCCGCAGATCATATGGTGACCCTTTTCATGAGTCTCCTATACGCAGAAGCATGTAGATGGTCGATCCAGATGCTCAGGGTGCATGACGAGGCATCCCTACTTTGGGCATACTTCGAGAGCCTCTTCCACTCGGAGTTCCGTCCAGCCACCCTCCGTGTGGTGCGCATCCAGGAGTTACTACAGCTGTGGAAGGGTAGCATGACAATAGCCCAGTACTCTGCAAGATTTACCAACCTCCCACGCTACTCCACAGACAAGGTACGAGACCCATTCTTCCGGGCTCGGACCTTAGAGCAGGGACTGAGGCATGAGATCAGTGCTTCGATGATCTCCCTCAGCATTCCAATGCAATCAGAAGTACTGGAGCGATCCCTTATTGTGGAGAGATTCCTTGCTGAACCTAGGCCCGCAGTGAGGCCTGCCGCAGGGTGACATGTAGCGGAGTGTTACGTAGCCGGTAGTAGACAGATGTCGCAGACGTCCAAGAGGACCAGGCCATCAGGTGGTAAACCTCAGGATACTGGTTTGAATGTGTGGGGCACATGCAGCAGAGCCAGTCATATGAGAGGTAGGCAATGCTATGCATGCGGCGGACCGAGCCACATGGCTCGTGACTACCTGACCTGCCATGCAGAGGAGTAGTAGATGGTTGAGGGAGCACCCAGGCAGAGGCAAAGGTTCGACCGTGGTGGTCCTCTGGGAGCAGGTGGACGAGGAAGAGGAGCTGGCCGAGCAGCAGGTGGTGGACGACACTTCGAGGCTCTATCACCACCACTACTAGGAGGGCCACCCTGACCACAGGGAGCTGGCAGACTTGGGCAGGATCAGCTCTATGTAGTCGAGGCCTACGACCATGGCTCACCTAAGTTGATTCGAGGTACTATCTGTGTCTACTCCACACTACTGTAGTTCTTATAGACACAGGATTGAGTCGTTCTTTCACTGTCGCAGCCCTTGTTCAGAGCTCAGAGATTCTGACAGAGTCGTTGGCTCGATCATTACGGTTAGAGACTTCTACGGGAGCAGACTTGATGATTATGCACTGGTGCCAGTAGTGTGATATTTCTATAGGAGGCAAGAGCTTCGGCTGGTATATTCTTGTAGCAGCATTGAGGCCTTACGACGTCATCTTGGGCATGGATTGGTTATCCATTGTCCATGCTCAGATCGATTGTATTATGTGCAAAGTGTGGTGTGTCCGCACAGATGGGAGCAGGTTCAACATCACTGGTGAGAAGGGAGCCTTTTCAGCTTAGGATGGACTTACACAGAGGTGAGGGAAGCCAATCACATATCAGTTGTCTAGTCTTATCCTCGGAGCGGTTGACGTGCGGAGTCCGAGTTTTCCTGTTTTGGTGGATCAGTATGCGGACGTTTTCCGGACGACATTCCAGGCCTACCTCCTCGTAGAGAGGTAAACTTCTATATTGACCAGTACCCCGGGACAACCCTGATATCTACTCCAGCATATCAGATGGCTCCCGCTGAGCTTCGTGAGCTGCAGATACAGCTGGAGGACTTGTAGGGAAAGGGATTCATCTGACCCAGTGTTTCACACTCAGATTCTCCGATTTTGTTTGAAAAGAAGGATGACGGGAGCTTGCGACTGTGTGTCGACTAACTGCACCTACACCAGATGACCGTGAAGAACAATTATCCACTCCCGAGGATTGATGACCTCTTTGACCAGCTCATGGGAGCACGATGGTTCTCAATGATATACCTTAAGTCAGGCTATCATCAGCTCAGATTTCGAAATGAGGATGTGCAGAAGATGACCTTCAGGTGTCGGTATGGCTACTATGAGTTCTTGGTTATGACCTTCGGTATAACCAACGCACCAGAAGTGTTCATGAGTCTGATGAACAGGATCTTTTAGACTTACCTCGATCGTTTTTTCATGGTTTTGTTCGATGACATACTGATTTACTCGACCAATGAGGAGGAGCACACCTACCACTTGCGAGTTGTACTGGATACACTCCGAGAGCACCAGCTTTATGGTAAGCTCTCAAAGTTTCAGTTCTCAATTCGAGAGGTCCACTTCTTGGGACATGCCATCTCTAAGGCGGTATTTGCGGTGGATCCTGCGAATATCGAGGCAGTACTATCTTGGGAGCCAACCAGGAGTGTGAGAGAGTTGCAGAGTTTCCTAGGTATGGCTGGGTACTATCAGAGATTTATGCCAGACTTCTCTAGAGTTGCAGCACCACATTCCTCTTTGAAGAAAAAGGGGAAACCCTTCTAGTGTTCAGATAGATTTCAGCAGAGCTTCCAAGAGTTGAGAGAAAGATTGGCCAGTGCACCCATCTTGAGGATGCCGGAGGAAGGCGTAGGGTACGTAGTTTACTGTGATGCATCTAGGACTGGACTTGGGTGTGTCCTGATGTAGGAGCGGGCAGTTATAGATTACGTTTCACGAAAATTAAGGTTTCATGAGAAGATATATGATACCCATGACCTGGAGTTAGCAACAGTGGTGTTCGCCATGAATATGTGGCGGCACTATCTTATGTGCGACTGATTTACAGTCTATTCTGGCCACCAGAGTCTCAGTTACATCTTCTCACAGAAGGTCCTAAACCTGAGACAGCGTTGATGGCTCGAGTTCCTCTAGGACTATGAATTTGAGATAATCTATACTCCTAGAAAGGGGAACATTGTTGTTGATGCTCTCCGCAGGAGATCAGGAATTCAGATACTTAGTGAGGCGACAGAGCAGATATTTGTGTTGTAGATATCCTTTCTAGATAGAGATGGAGAAGCCTTTATACATTCTCTCACAGTCACTCCTCCACTAATTCAGCGGGACAGGGAGGCACTGCGTGGGGACGTTGACTGTGAGGCGCGGCGTGCTCATATATTCTCAAGGCTGGCACCTGATGGATTTTATGAATGTGGGGAGCACGTCATCCTCTTAAGGGGATGTACCATGGTACCAGTTGCACTTTAGGAGGAGGTTCTGAGGGAGTTCCACACTTCTCCACTAGCAGTACATCCTGGAGTAGCGAAGATGTACCAGGACCTCAGATGACAGCACTGGTGGTTGGGTATGAAGAAGGTTGTGGCATAGTTCGTTTCACGATGCCTCACCTACCAGCAGGTGAAGGCGGAGCACCAGGTACTGGAAGGCATGGTGCATACCATAGTGGTCCCATATTGGAAGTGGGATGGGATATCCATGGATTTCGTGATGGGTCTCCCACATAATTCTAGAGGAAATGACTCCATCTGGGTGATTGTCGACCGACTCACCATGTCGGCCCACTTCCTACCTATCAGAGAGAATGGCTCAGTAGAGAGCTTGGGACACCTCTACATTCAATATATCATACGTCTTCATGGTGTGCCATCATCTATCACCTCTGATCTAGATGCTCGCTTTACTTCCCAGCTTTGGAAAGGGTTGCAGGAGGCGTTTGGGACACAGCTACGCTTGAGCACCACCTTTCATCCTCGGATGGATTTCTAGATGGAGATGACCATTCAGACTCTCGAGGATAAGCTCTGTGCATGCGTCCTTGACTTTGGTCACAGCTGGAAGGATCACCTACCCTTGGTGGAGTTTGCGTACAACAACAGATACCACTCCACCATCGGGATGGCATCATACGAGGAATTGTACGACCGACCATGCAGATCACCTCTGTCCTAGACTGACCCTGGCGAGTCACCACTCTTAGGACCAGAGATGGTTCAGGCTACGACGAAGAAGGTGCAGATCATTCAGGAGTGGATGAAGACTGCACAGAGCAGACAAAATTCATATACTGATAGAAGGCGGATACCACTGGTGTTCGAGGTTGGTGACCATGTTTTCTTACAGGTCTCACCTCGACGTGGATTATGGAGATTTGGCCAAGGCGACATGTTATTTCTATGTTTCATTGGACAATTTCATGTTCTCAGCTGGGTAGGCGAGGTGTCTTATTTCCTGGCCCTTCCATCTCAGTTACACTGGGTGCATTACATCTTCAACGTATCTCAGCTGAGGAGATACGGGCATGACCCGTCACATATCATTGATCACGGGGAGCTGGACATCGATGATGGGGAGACTTTTGCGGAGGTCCCAATGGAGATTGACGATCGACAGGAGTGGGTCTTATGTGGATGGTCAATTCCTCTGGTGCACATTCGTTGGATGCACGGGAACCTCTAGGAGAGTACATGGGAGAGGGAGGCTCAAGTGCATTCACAATACCCTCATTTGTTTCCCTAGTATATGATGCAACTTTATGGGGATATAATCAACTGAGGTGAGAGTAATGTAAAGACCCAGAAAGTTCAAGTAATTTTTTTCTTCTTAAAATACATTGTATTTTTATGAGTCTATGGCTTCTGACGACACTTGATTCCGAGGCCCGGTGTGCCCGAAATCAATTTCCAAAGTTTAGCTCTGGTACGTTCAATAAAAGAATGAGAGGTATTTTCTATCTTTTGAACGGGTGATCGGAATTGAAATATGAGGGCACCATTGAACTCACTGCGTCATTAATTGCTTAAGAGGTCCTTTACCAAAGTTGCGTTTACACAGGATAAGAAGTCCATTTTTGTGGATTAATTGAGAGGTGAATAAAATGTGGGAGAATTTTATTTTTATGTCTTAAGTGGTTATAACCTACATGGGGAAGTTAAGGTGGGACCCACTAACATCCTAACTTCCCATGTGAGGATAAATGTGAGGTGGGTCCCATACCAGACCCAACCCTTCACATTTCCTTAACTCTCATAAACTCCCCCTTTTAAACTTTTTAACTCCCTTTAATTAAGTAACTCTCTCACTCCCCCTCTTTATTGCATTCCAACACACACATTAATGAATTAATTGAAACCTTTCATTAATTAATGAAGTTTTTTTTATTTTGTATTTTGAAATGAATGGATTTCATAATTAAAATAAGGGATGACTTTATTTTATTTTGGGGGTTGAATTTCTGTGTGAGGATTTTGAGAGAGGGCCTTCATATGAAGGAAGAAGGAAGCTCCTCCTTCATTGAAGAACGTAATCCTATACAAGAATAACGAAACCTCTTCGACGTAGAGCACCGACTCCATGAATTAAAATGATGTGAAATCCTCTTCTTCTCTCCATGATAAAAAGGGGAGACACCTCTTCCTCCCCAGATGCTCTCCGTCGACTTCTACGTACCTCGCGACGCCGTCAAGTGTGATGCCGACGTTCGATATATTTTGTTGAGGTAGGGGAGTGTTTGGATTGAGTAATGATTGGTTTTTTCCATGTTGTTTTTCCTCTTAAACTTCTTGTTATTGGACTAATTCGGAAGGGACATGACCAAACTAACACGGTCTGATTCCTCTACCGTTCTTGTGAATATGTGGAGTTCTTCAGCCGTTCTTGAGCAGTGAATCAAGCTATGTTTTCGGAGACAATCGGAGGCCCAAAAACATTGTAAATGACCTCAGAGCATCAAGGTGACCTAGAAGAGGAATTTTCATAGAAATCGGATCAACGGAACGAAGAACGGACACCTCGGTAGGTGTGCTGGGCAGAGGCGTCGTTTCAAGAAAATTCTAGAATACACGTCGTGTGCCCCAGGAGCACATGTCGCATAGTACAAGCGTATTGTGGCCTCCATTTCGGACATTATAAATGTAACACATGGTGAGTGACTCTGGACACACGGCGTGTACTCCCTACACTGTTTGAAAGATGAGACTTCGATGGACATGGCATGTATTCAGTGAAAATACATGGACACAGACAGCTATACACAACAATGTAACACAACATGTATTATCTTCATAGAAATGCAGATGCGGCTTCATGAGGCTCGGCGTGTAATCCGGGAGATACAAGAACACGGCCAGAACCACACGGACAAGAGGCACGGCATGTACTTCCTTCACCATGGAAGAAGCGGCTTCGTGAATACTAGGTGTGTATTCCGGGAATACATGGACACGGGGTGGAGTACATGGGAATGTACTCCACCACAAGGCCAGGCATGGATAACACACACAGAACCGACCCTAGAGGTTTAGAAACGGTGTGTAACCATACCACATGTCGTGTACTTACTTATCTACATGACCAGCCCGGCAACACGGGCCGTTTCACACTGGAAGTACCCCGGTGACTCATGAAACATCGTGTATCTCTTCCCAACACACCTTTTACTTTAGAGAAATGTCTTGGTCATCTTGATCTCTGTGACATGGGAACGTTTTGTTTGTTTTTTACCCATTGACGTGGGATGGAACTACAATATACATCAACTCTAGACTTCATGACAGTTGATGTATCGATCTTTGACTTGAGGATCGGACCCTCCAAAATCGAGTGAGCTGTGTGCGGGAACCCTAGAGCTGGCTGCGACAGCGACGATGATGACGAATGTACTTGGATCCTACGTGGGTTCGGCAGTGATGACGAATGTACTAGGATCCTCCGTGGGTTCGGCAGGGATGAAAACTGTACTAGGATCCTCTGTGGGTTCAACAGCGATGGTTACTGTACTTGGATCCTACGTGGGTTTGGCAGAGACGACTTATATACTTGGATCCTACGTGGGTTCGACAGGGGAGATGATTTAGAGGCTACATCTATCATCTCCACTCCTCATAGTGAATACTATACCTGTGTGAGCTGAGTATTGACTTTCAATCATTATCATTCATGTGATTGACTTTCTTTCCTCTGTGGACTGGGTTATGCTATCCTGTATGGGCTGTGTTGTGCTTGGGCTCAAGATTTGGAGCCGAATTGTAATTGATGACTTAGGTATATGTATGGGAATATACCTAAGTAGAGTCGGTTGATACTTCGTGATTGTATCTTTCCTTTTTGGTTTATCCTTCGGGGATTCTAGGAGATGTTTGGGTGTCTCAGGGTCCCTACAGAGTATCATATACTCACCCATGCACAGGAAATGCCTGCACTACGTTGTGTTGTTTGCAGATGATGGACAATGTTGATCGTGGATGAGGCTTGTGGAGCAGGACGGTATCCGGAGGTGAACTACGTGGCGGGACGTACACGGAGCAGACGAACAGACCCAAGGTACTGATGATACTATCTATACACACCCTTCAGGTGGGATTCCCAGAGGACAACTCGGTGGTTGCTACTTTACTTTTCTCAGTTGTACAACACTTTCAGTTGGGTTTGTATACTGGCCCATTTACTTTCCAGTAATTACTTTTATACTTAGTTTACTTAGTGTTTACTCCAGCATGCATACTCTGTTATGTTTGTTTACTTATATAAAGGCAATAAATTCCTTTTTATCAGGATTTATGCCTTTGGTGCTAGTCGCCAGCCCCTGGTCTATTGAAGGAGGGCTTCGGGTAGTCATAGCACCGACCCCAAGGGCGAGTCGTGACAAAAATGCATAAAAATATACTTGACCAACTCCAATACCTAAAAATCAGAATCAGTTGATCACATATTCATCCATGATCAATATAACAATTATATTCTAATATTTAATCATTTAAAAATTCATGTAATAATAAATTTATATTTTCGGTAAAATAATATAATATTTCCATAAATTGTCTAAATCACCATAAAGGAAAATGAAAATGATAAAAACATCATCCTTTATTCCCTTAATAAACTCCGATCATAGCAAAAAAAATCATCCAATTACCTTAATTATATTATACCCCCAAATTGTGAACATCTCCAAAAATAATCATAATCACATAGTAAATATATATACTTTCAATCCCATAAATCTCTATATGATAAATCATATGTTTCAAAAATGCAATAACACTTTTATCATAGTCACCCAAAATTTCCTCATCATAAAAATCCATCATCACCCCATTGGTTATAAATTCCATTTTTCTTATATCCATATAATAGAAAATAATTATCCTTGAAATAATTTTTTTTCACTAAAACACAGGTAAAAAAGAAGGGATACTGATACATAAAATATTGATCAAAATTATATAAATGTCTTCCAATGTATAATTAATAAACACAAAATACCATCACAAAGGTCATTATAGAGGGGTTCTATTCCTTTCAACATATGATGAAACCTAAATGTATGGTCATGACATTTTCAAGAGATTTCTTATGATTTTTTAGAATTAATTTTTTCCCTTGTTGGGTTCATTTTTTTTGTCTTCTACCATGGGGTGTGTTTGGATTAATATTGAGAAAATTTGAATGATCATGGAAAGTACATGACTGGCGTATAGTTTTCTAAAACTATGCGCCATGGCCTGATAAACTATGTATCCCCAGACAGAGATGATTCAAATGGATGGTGCATGGTTCGTCAAATTGTTCACCATTTTAAGATAAATAGTTCACCTCTACCTAGTAAACCATTCATAATTATTTATATAACCTTAAAAATAGATTTTAAAATCCTGATACTCTCCCACATTTTAATTCATAATCAGTCCTAACTCGAACATAAGCACTCTCTATCTTTTTTGAGGATCTTAGATGATTTAGAAGAATCTAGAAATCTATTCTTAGTGAATATAGGGGTGTGTTGAAGATTTGAACCCATACCCAAAAGGGTATCTTCTCCCATGTGGTTTTCTTATTCTCTCATCTATATCCCTCATCTTATAGAGGGATGTTATCCATTTTTTTGTTGGAACCTGAGCTTGATTTTATGGATAGAGATCTAGGATTGTTGGATCATGATAGTTTGATCATGGATTTTAGGTTTCTGTTCTAGATATCATTATTTAGCATTGTTTCATTTCAAATTAAATATTTCAATTGGTGATTGTTTTCAAATGTATTGAAGAAGGTGTATTATAATCCAATCCCAAATGTCTTGATTCATAAAATATATAAGTAACAGTATAATATCTATTTTATGTTTAAAAGTTGATTTTTCTAAATTGAATTAATTAATTTGGTAATTTAATTATTTTATGGATTTTAAAATCTTGTAAATTAAATTTATCGAATTGAAATAATTAGTTGTTGAAATAATTGTTTTAATATTGGGGTTGTAAAGTTTGATAAATTAATGTTGGAGATAATTATTTGAATTAAAGAGATTAATTGATTGATGAATGGAATAATCAAATTTATTTCATAAATTAAAATTTGGATTAACTAATTTAGTAGATGAGATTTATTAATTGTTGAATCAATTAATAGAATGTTCTAAATATGGAAATATTTATGGGATTAATTAATAATTGAATTAATTAATTGTGTTATTAGGATATATGTGAAACATGTGATATTGTGATATTATTAAATATCTAAAATTATAATATTGTGGTATATGTGAATTGAGACAATAAATGGATATAATGGAAATCATATAAATATAATTCATATGTGATTTCTGAAAATAAATTGTATCAGATGAATTTATTTGAGAATTCAGACAATGAATAGTACTAATATAATTTTTAAGTGAATTAGACAATTAATGGTAAAAATTTCATTCACATATAAATTTATATTTTTAATGGTAATAGTGGAATTTAGATACATGAAATAACTTGGGGATTGTTCACACTCTAGAATGGGATGAAGTAGTTATTTACTGTTCATGTGTCCTCGAGTACTTGAGGACTTAGGATGTTAAATAAAGAATAATTTAATAAAGGTAAAGTATTTAATTTATTCATAGTATTTATTAATTACACCAATGCATACACTGTTTTCAGTGGTTATTGTTCTATAATTCGTTGGTGGGGTCCAACTAAGTTGTACTCACACCCTAATTAGGCATCTTGATTTGTACCCAAATTGATTTCGTGGTTTCATGATAGGTTAAGGGAAAATGCCCTATGTTTTGTGGTTGTGTGGGGATGAAGCTTCGATGAGGGATATAAAATTGGATTCGGGACCCTCTTGTGAGTTTTCAATGCATTTATTTATTTTGGTTTTTTCATATTCACACATGACATGTATTTTCATGAAATATATACTTGTAAGATTTGGATATAGTATTTAATTTTTATCATCATCATGTGATTCTAGTTTAGTTTGTTATCTTTTACATCTTTGGTTATTCTTATTTATTTACAATGTCTTGAAACATTGATAAGGAAGGAGTATTCTCCCAATGATCGATATTGACCCTACCTACTAGTCGGATGATGATTTCATATGGGGAGGTGCACATTATGTAACGCAGATGACCGGCTTGGAAAATTGGTTTGTGAAACCCAGGTTGGGAGATAAAAAAAATTATCAAAGGTGTTTTCCATTATTTTATTTTGTCTTACTATTTGGTAATGTTAGATAAGATAATAGGATGAGTAAATAATTGGTAAAGAGTTATTTAATAGATATATCTAACCTATATATGAGGGTATAATTCATGTTCTTAGGGTGAGATTGGTATTATGAATGTTTGTTATTATATTTGACTATATTTCACCTTGAGTGACACACATATTATGTGATTTTATTTTTATTTTTTAGAATTTTTGATATTTGACGCATGGATTGGAATGTTATTAGATTTGATTATGCATTCCTCATTCTAGGAAGATATGATTATATTATTACATGCATCATTTTTAGGCATGTATGTGAAAATATGTTTTGCATTATTTATTGAACATGAAATGTTTTTACATTATTGTGAAATTTAAAAGAAACATTGTTCCAAATTTGTAACTATGAAGAGTAATATGATGAAAAATTTGAATAAATGGGTGTCTACTCAAAATAATTAAATAATGAAAATGAGTTCACCCATTGTTAACCATGACCTAGAAATATCATGGTTATGGGCACTCATAGAGACAATGTTTTAACCATGTCGAAATTTTTGGTGAAAATACTAATTATTATTTATTATTGTATTGAATTACGTAAATGTTTTAATGTTGTTTAAAGATTCCTGATCCGTGTGTTTAGAATATTTTTTGATATTCCTCGATGATGATGCTTGTTGAGAATATGTGAGGAGGAAATTGATGGATATGCAAATATAGTAGTGGTACATGAGGCACCATTTTTTCTATGAGAGAATGTAGGAGACGAGTTCTAAGAGAATGTTTCCTACATTATGATGTTTATATAGAGATACCCAGAGAAGGGGATAAAGAGTATGTCTGACCTTACATGGGAGTTTCAGCTACAACACCCTATGATATTCAACGTAGATGGTGAACATGTGAGGTCAAAGATCTATATTGAATCCATGTATACTATAAATTATCATTTAGATACTCATACCACTACTATAAATATAAATTTTAACAACATTCATAAAATGGAGTTCTTAACACTTTGTAAGAGATGATAATGCAAGATATGTTAAAGTGTTCTCTTTTATTGAGCTAAAAATTATTGATAAAACCCCAAATGATAAAGGGAATATTTTTCTATTCAATCCTTTTCTCACCCTGCCTTTTATCAATGCTTACCACACCCTTTATTAATGAATTAGATAATTCCACCCTCTCGTGGGCACCCCTACCTCTAACTAGTTTCGAACCTAAGACCTCCAGCTTATATCATAACACCATTTCCGCTCCAATATGTAGCTTTTTCTTCCATTATAAGATATATCTAGGTTTTTATATTTATTTTCTCACATTTTTTAATCCATATATTTATATATTTGTTTATATATATCATTATATATATATTTCAATTAATTTAGAAAATATGCATTTTTCATTGTGTGTATGTTTAAATATATAAAAAAATATGTAAATTTTAAATATATTTTATTATAAGTAAAAGTATATTGTGAAAAGTGATAAAAATTAAAAACCATATTGTCAATATAAATGTCATCCCTGGGAATAAAATTATTATGTACTAAAAAAGGAAAAAAATAACCACAAAAAAATGGATGAAATTTTATTGAATGTTAATAAATTTGAGTACCTAAACTAAAAAATTAGTTATAGAGGACTTATGGGACTCTTTTGATGTAGAAAAAATAGTTATTAGGCTACCCCAGTCAACGAGACATAGAATGAATCCCATAGATTGATTATATAAATGGTAGAGTCCAGATGGACACCTTGATCATAAGTTATGGTTTTTTGACGTTTGAGTTATATTTTTAACTTATTTTAAAAATATTTATTATTATATTAATTTATTTATCTTAAAGTGGTTATATTTATATATTTATGTATTATATTGAGTGAAATATGTTTAATTTGAAATATACCCTTCCTATGGGATAGTAAAAAATCCCTAGTAACGTTAGAATATATTCCAGTTCTTTTTTACTAGATTGGATAAATGTCCCGCCTTTACTGTGATTTCTTAATACTGATGATATTGGGGGTGCATTTATCTGTTGTTTTTTACAAACTCTAATAAAGGTTCTTATATAATAGTGTTTATTTTATCATTGAAAATGGGGGTATTTAACTTCACTTTTAGCTGGAATGTTAAATACTTAGTACAGGATAAACCCAATGTTCTAGTAGTGTACTTAGAAAATGGTAATGTTGACTGGTATCATTTTGTGAGGAGCAGGGCAAAATTTGTTGGTTGGATAATGGGATGGAATGGAAGGAATTTTTTGAAGATGTTGATGGAGTAATTTTATTATGAGATTAGGTTAATAGAGATTGAAGATGTGTTAGTGTGGTTTTCATAGGGATGTATGTCTGGGATGGACAATCCTGGCTGCTTAATAGGCATTCAACAGTTTGTTCCTGCATATGAAGGGGATGATACAACTTTGAAAAGGTGATTATATTTTAAGAATTAATGTTATATTATGTCCCATGATTTTTTATTTTGGTTAGATAAATTATATGTTGTGGTGGATTATGCTCTCATAGATGAGGGGATCCTAAAGGAGTATTCCAATGTAGTACAAATGATAGCTACTAGATGAATAGAAGGTATGTATTCAGAGAGTAAGAAACATCTATATAAGAGTCTTATCTAGTGGGATAAGAGGAAGATTCTATAGGGAGAAGTATTAGTTACATTTTTTCATACTTTAATTTTATGTCACCATTGTGGTAGGTTAGGAAACTATCATAGGAATTTCCCTCATCCATTAGTAGAGGGTCAATCTAGTGGTAGGATGGAACATCTATAGATGTTCAGATGGAACCCCAGACCGAACAGTAATGATAGTGGATCTAGAAATAACCAATGTGTAGGAAGGGGGACTTATTCACCCTATTAATAATGAAGATATAATTTGATTGGTCGTGGAGGTAGAAGCAATGAATGAGGTACATCTTGGAAAATATGCAAGTAATAGTAGAGTGGGGCAGCTCAAGGAGCTCAAACTACATCATAGGGAATATGGGATGGATAGTTACATTCAATTAAACTTATACTATTTTATATAATGTATATTCCTTTTATAGTGATAGGTACAATTATTATAGTTTCTACATTAGTTAGTTTGTTATTTGATATTGGTTCCTCTCATTATTTTATATCTGTACAACTTTTAAATGGTTTGATCATAGAGTGGGATTTCATGAGCTGGGCGATGAATTTAACATGCCAATAGAGATATGGTTAAGGGATAACTATTTGTGAAAGGGGTGTTCCCCAAATGGTGGGTATTACATTTTTCAATGGTCTCTTTATATGATTTTCTTGATAGTCTTCGACCTAATTTGGGTTGTGAACTTGTTAGTGTTATACCGAGACCACGTTGATTGTTAAATTAAGTGTGTATATTTTACATCTATTGTATGTAAATTTCTTTTCCAAAAA
The DNA here is from genome assembly GCA_963277665.1 of Viscum album. Lineage (NCBI taxonomy): Eukaryota > Viridiplantae > Streptophyta > Magnoliopsida > Santalales > Viscaceae > Viscum > Viscum album. Next base: position 260,260,116 of record OY728121.1, on the reverse strand, counting down.
TAGAATGGGATAACCAGCTAGTCCATGAAAGGAATGTTCATTAACAACTAGGACACATCACCACCCAGGTTTCTAGTCCATTACATGATGATATGGTGATAAAGATGTTTGTATTTCCACTGATAGTTTATAGATTTATGATGTATTTTCAAATTACTTCTCTGTGCTTCCACCTAAAAGATATTTGGAATTTATTATTGTTCTCATGCTAGGGGATAATCTGATTTCTATTATACCATACAAAGTGGAACTGCCATATATTTAAGTAAACAAGACTGAGGTGGAAATGTTGATGGAAATTGGGTTATCCATCTGAGTACCTCTATATGGGGATGTCTAGTTTTGTTTAAAAAAATGATGATAGGACTCTACCCTTGTTTGTTGATTAACAGATGTTGAACAGAATTTTTATGATGAACTGATATACTCTTCCACATATAGATGGTGTCATTTATCATTTAAAGGGAGATTGCTTCTTCTCAAATATTTACATGAGATTAGGGCATCATCAAATGGGATTTTGACTTTCTGATATACCAAAGAGAAATTTAAGAAGTTGGTATGGATTATAATATTTCATTATGAAATCCATTTGCGTTGACGAACACACCGATATTGTTTTTGGAATAGACTAATAGAACCATATCTTCATGCATATACCAATTTTTTGTGGTGTTTATTGGATTACATCAAAATGTACTCAACGAATTATCACTATGATGCCCAACATATTCCCATTGTCCTATGTACACTGAGATATCATCAGATATATTCCTTATTATCTAATGGTTATTTTATGATTGATTTGTTTCAAATCTTGGGTCACATCATCCTGGATGAATACGTGTTAGTGGACCCAGAGAAGGTGTATGATGTTGTTTCTTTGGAGCATCCAAAGAATGTTTGTCATGTCATTATTTTTCAAAGGATAAGTAAATATTACAGAAGGTTCATCTAATAATTTTCTCGATTGGTAGTGCCTCTTTCAAGCTTGACTAAGAAGGTGATACAGTTTGATTGGTATGAAGAATGTGAACATTATTTCCATGAGTTGATGAAGTTATTGATATCAGAAATAATTATGATCCAAATTGATTAAGGTGAGGAGTTTACCTTGTTTTGTGATGCTTATGGGTACATATATAGAGCTGTGTTGGCTCATAGTAATTATGTTATAGAGTATGGGTGTTGGATGTAGATACCTCATGAATGGAACAACCATATGCATGACCTCATGTTAGGTATAATTTTTATGCTTTGAAGTGTTGGTGACATTATCTGTTGGGAGAAATTTTGTTTTGTATAAAAATCACATGATATTTAAGTATATCTTTCTATAGTGATATTTTAATCTCTAGAAGAGGAGATTGGTTTAGTATATTTTATCATTTTATTTCGAGCTAGAATATATTCTCTGGATCAGGAACATTCTTTCTAGAACATGAGGAATAAAATAATAATAATGATGATGTTTAGGAGGATAGTTCTATGTGGAAGATGATGAAAATTCTAGTTGAGTTGCATGTTATAGTTCTAGATAGCTAGTATTATGTGATTCACTTATTATATTCATTCGAGTGTACACTATTGATAATGATTTGGGATAGAAAATATGAGGATCTGGAATTTTTTAACATAAGGTAAATATTTTATAGTGGGTGTAACCATCATATTAGACTATAGATGAAGATGACATCATCTAGGTCAGGAATCTGGTTTTGAAGCTTATGAGTATGTAGAAGGAGATGGTCTTAGAATTTCATGTCATGAAGTGGGTTTTGCATCTATGTGTGACTCAAAAGTACTTTGACCAATATTGGAAGTTTTGGTGGACTAACTTTAAAATTGGTGTAACAAGGTTGGTGACATGATGCTACACCTCTCAGTAGGTGGTGGCCATGTTTCAACAAACTGGTGGATTAATATAGCAAGTTCCCAATATGAAATTGATGTTGGATGATGGGACTATGATCTTTTCAGTGGGTCTCCTAATGAAGCCTCAAAATAATGATGATATATCAGTGATATTTGATAGACTAATGATGGTATCCCATTTCTAACTAGTACAACATAAATTATTAGTGGATTATTTAGGAGAGTTTTACATTCGGGAGGCAGTCAATCTACACAAGGTTCCACAGAATTTGGTATCAAGACAAGACTAGGGTAATAATTCATGATTATTATAGGGAATGTAAATGGTTCTTGGATCATAGGTGATATAGAGTATGAAATTCTAACCATATACAGATGATCAGCTAGAACGTACTATCAGGTTTCTTGATGATATGATAAGAGCATGGGTCCTAGTATTTTGTGGATCATGGGATAAATACCTAGAATTGGAGTATTTTCTCTATAACATAATTTAATCAAAAAATATAAGTATGGAACAACATGTGGAACTTTATTTTAGGACATGGAGATCACCTCTATATATGATAGCGGAAGGTGAGTCCAAAATATTTGGATTGGGTCTCTTGTTGGAGACTTTAGTTCTACATTAGTTAAATTGGACACTTATGAATATGGTTTAGAGTATTAATAATTAATATATTTATTGATATAGATAACCCCAATAGTTTATATAGGGTGCTCATGTATTCCTTTGTTTGTCACTATGATTGGGTCACTATGGGATACTGAGGATGTGAAAGGTAGTTGCTAGGTTTGTTGGACCATTTTAGGTTATAGAGATAATCAAGCTGGTGGAATTCATTTTCACAAAAATGAAAGGCATATTTCAACTATTTAAAACAATGGAAATGGGCCCCAAAACGGTGGATATAGGCTACAACTATGGTTTTAGCCAACTGTGGTCACTATCGTAGTGGTAGTAAGTCCTGACCTAGTTCCACAGTTTTAATCGTGGTCTTAGAGTTATATTCCCATGGTTTGGAAAACCATGGAAATAGGCCTCAAAATAATCCACCGTGGTAGTTGACCTATAACCATGGTTTTAACCATGGATATATCCTTGGAAAACATGGAAATAGCCTAAATAAAAAATGTGCCCGCCGAGTTTTGATCCTTGCACCTCCTGTTTGCAAAACTGCGATGCTTACCACAAAACTGCTGAATGCATAACTTATATATATATATATTATGATATATATATAAACTATGGAAATATCAATAAAATTGTGGTAGTTGGAATTCCGGCCAAAAATCATGACGGAATTTGTTTTCCTACAGATGTGCGGGAATCCTATAGCAACGTTTTTTGAAAACCATTTCTATAAGTGATCAAAAAAATTGACAATAGCCACTATATTGAAAAATGGGGATATAATACATATAAATATGGCTATAGCTATAGGCTATATCCAATGTTATGAAAACTATGGATATAGTCCACAGAAAACAGACCTGTAGCCATGGTTTTAAAACTGTGGCTATATGCTTTAAAAATGTGTCTATATGTCTATTCTTGTAGATTAATTTTATTGTAGATGTTGGATTTTCCATAATGAATCATTTAAATTAATTATGTTTTTCATGGGTCATAAAATTTATAATATCACCCATACCCTACTAATGTTACTGATGTAGATGATTTTCAGCTTTAGGCTAATGCACCCTTTGAGGAGCATATGATATGGGTGTTGGATCACAGTGATAAGGTTATGTGGGAAATGATTGTTCTAAAATTTCTTGCATTTTGGAAACATGGGAATGTGCAATAGAATTCATAGGAAAGATAAGTGGATGTCTGGTCTTAGTGGCATGATCTTTTTGAATCAAAATCATAGATATACATGGGAGTACAGCTTATGGATGATCTATTATAAGGTGCGGTGACATTAAGATCTCATCCTTTTTGAGAGATGTCTCAGTCTATTATATAGTAACTCTTATTTTAGTCATTGGTTATTTTTTATTTGGGATGTTATCTTGGGGGATTTGGATGTAAATTTAATATTTTTGAAAGAAAAGGTAAAGTGCTCTGTTGGCACAGAGTTTTCCAAAATCATACACACTGGACCATCACACCACGAAACCCCAGATAAATGGCATTCACTTAGCTGGAACATGGGTTGTCAAACTGTGTCCCCTTAAAGAGAAACCATGAACCCCCAAGAAAATTTTCATGGTTATGGTTCATGTCTTGTGAAACCATGCATCCTATCTCAAGAAATAATGTGTGAATTTATAATTAATATGATAATTATAATTATAATTCATAAAATTCTAATCGGCTTTTGGTTGACATTATGAATTCTATCAAAAGAAATTGTCTCTTGGATTGATTCCTAGATATCCCAACAAACATTCTTGAGGAATTGATGGGTGATTAATGATATGTACCCCTTCCAGTAATAGGACCTTATAAGCTGTGGTTTCCTTCTAGGCTTCCATATGACGCTCAAAATTTAGAAGGATGGTCTCCTATATTTTTTTAGATCAGATCATTTTATATATGCTCTAGATATAGTCATTTTAGATCATGATTGTTTTATCATTGAACTTATTATTCCATTCTAGACCTCGTTCATTGCCATTGTTCAATTTCAAAATGGAGATTTCTGTTAGTGAGGGTTTTTCACAAAATTGAGGTAGGTGCTCTATAATTCAAATCCCAGATGTCTTGATTCCTATTATTAATTATTTTTATAATTTAAATTGGATGATAAATATTTTACTTTCTTATATTGATTTAATTAATTTCATAAATTAATTAACTGACAGATTGTGAAGTTGGGGATATTGTATTTATTGGATTTTAATAATTATTTATTTAATTAATTTTGGGTATATGGTGTTTATATGATTTGATTATTTAATTAATTGAAATTATGTTATTAAATAATTGATGAATTTTTTAATGGAAATGATGTAAGTAATTTATTGTTGGATAAATAGTTAAGTTGATGTGATTAATTATTTTTTGAATTAATTAATGGAATGATACGAATTTGTAATTGTTGAATTGGAATAATTAATCTGTACAATAATAAAATGGTTTACTGCCATATATATAATGTTATGATATTGTCATATTGTGCAATTTTAATACTATAAAATATGTTTGTTGAGGAAATTACTTGTAAAAATTTAATTCATATGTGGATTGAGTAGATGAAAGGTGATAATGGAATTTAGATATGAATTGAGAAAATGAATCATAAAAATGTCATTAATATATGAATTGAGACAATAAATTTTTATAATGAAATTCATATTTCAACTGAGATTTTGAATGGAAACAATTAAATTTGGATATGTGATATTCCTAGTATATAGTTCAGACACAAGGGATGATGTAGGTATTGAGTGTTCGGGTGTTGTAGTGAGCCCGAGGGTTTATGTTTTTAAATAATGTGTAATTGAATAATGGTCTAATGTTTAATGTATTGATAGAATTTATTATTATTGAAATTGTATATATTGTTTGGAAAAGATATTTTTTTATATGTCATTGGAGGTGGCCAACTGAGATGTAATCACACCCGACTCGGGTAGCCTAATCCATACACGAATACAGTCTGTGGTTGCATGATAGGTTAAGGTAAAATCCTTATGTTGGATGGCTGAGTCTGAATGGATCATGGATGAGTAATTGATATTTTATTCAGGACAAAACTGGGGGTTGTTAGTTTCATTATTTATTATGGGTTTTTCATATTTACCATTGAAACTTATTAGCTTGACGTATCTAATACTAAGTTTTAGACATTTTATTTTTCTATTTTTTTCTCAAGTGATTCTATTTTTTTAGTTATTGGTTATATCATTGGTTTTTTTTCTACCACTATGATAATTTGATAAAGAGGGTACAATCTATCCATGATCAATTTTGAACTTCGCTGATAGTCGACAACCTCTAGATTATGTAGTGGAGCACTTGTTGACCCATAGTGAACCGGCTAGGGTCACTATATTGTGGAACCCAAGTAAGGACATCACAAAAATGTTGTATTTCAATCATTGAATCCAATACTCCAATGATAACCACACACGAAAACAACCTTATCACTATTTTTATCTAATCCCTCCAATGAAACCAACTATAACTATAAGGCCCCAATCTTAAACCTTACTTAATATTGAATTAAATGAATAATTCACATAGAGGATCTTTTCAGGTTTAGAGTTTTAGAGAATTAGGACATAACTATTACATCTCAAAGGATTACAAAGTAGAAACTTCTACTATGTTTCCATAAAATAAAAACTCTTAAAAAGAAACATGTCTAGTTCCATGTTTTAGGTATCATGTCTTTCCCTTGATCCCATACTTGACCTTATTCCACGTTAGTGTAAAGACCCGTAAAATTCAAGGGAAATTTTTTCTTAATTTTCTTTGGAATTTTACAAGAGCGCGATTTCTGACGGCACCGGATTCCGAGGCCCGGTGTGCTCGGAATCAATTTCCGAAGTTTGGCTCGGGTACGTTCAGTGAACGAACGAGCGGGATTTTTCTAACTTTTGAACCGGTGCCCGGAATCGAATTCTGAGGGCACCGATGGAACCGTAGCGCCGGTAAACGCTTAGGAACTCCTGTTCTGGAGTTGCGTTCATGGGAGTGTTGATAATTAAAATTGTGGATGTTTACTTTGTAATTACACTACAATTTTTATTATTTTACTCTAAGTGATATCTCTTGTTGGAAGTTGGGTAACCACCCAACCTCCCTTGGGAGGTTATGAGGGTGGTGGGGCCCACACGAACCCCACCTCTTCATATCCTCTAAAACCCCTCAACTCCCTCATAAGTTATGATATCTTAAGTTATAACTTTAGACTTAAATAAGGTGAGTTGTGTGTGTGTTTTGAATTTCAAACTCTTGAAATTCTAGTGTGTTGTTGTGTTAATAAAATAAGATAGAGTCTTATTTTATAGTTTTGGTCTCCTTGAGAGAGTTGGGAAGGTTCTTCTTGTTTCTTCATCTTCTTCAACCTCGACGAAGAACATGAAGAACGATGTTCTTCAACGAAGAACTTCTTCGCCGAAGAACACGGTTCTTCCGCGACGCCATATCCGCGACGTGACGTTCTTCTTCTGCATCATCTCTTCCGCGATTGTTTTCCGCGACGAACGCCATCGACAACGACTCTTCCTCCGACGTCAAAGGAATCGACACCGATATTCCATGACTACGTCAATGTGCGACTATCGAGGTAGGGGTTCTTGAGTTCGTTGTTTGCATTTTATTTTACATTCCTCAAGTATTTCTAAGCCAATCGATAACAAACTAACGGGAGGAGGCCGGACCGCACAAACACGGCCGATCCTCCTCCCATCGTGGTTTAGTTTTATTGTGGTTTGAAGCGGGGTAACGCTGTACCATTGTACCGCGCGAAAAGAATTATTTAAGGCCGGTTTGGGTCACGACGAAGAATCGCGATGCTATAATGCCGCGCCTTTGAGATCGGATGAGACCGCGGCCGGAGTTGGGCCGCGGCGGTGGGGCGCGACGTCATTACGCTGCGCAAATCTTACAAGGACCGAGCAAGAAGGGGCGGCCAGAAAACCGGCCACCGGCGGAAAAGAAGAACCGCTGCTGGACGGCCGCGGCGGAGCAGCCAGGGGCGCCGGCCTTGCCGGTGCCGGAGATCAGGTGGCCCGCGGCCCTACGGCCGCGGCGGAACAGCCAGGGGCGGCCGGCCTCGCCGGCCGCCGGAGATCGAAGAGGAGCCGCGGCTACGGCCGCGGCGGAGAAGAGGAAGGCGGCCGGCCGCGCCGGCCGCCGGTTTGGACAGGAGGCGGGACCCGCGGGTCCCGCGTGTGTAAAGAAACGGTCGGCCTTAGGCCGGCCGAGATCCGGGAAAAGGGGGGGGGTTCACCCCCCCCCCCCCCCCGCGTGCGGCACATGCGCGGCACGCTGGCCGCGCCGCCGCGCCGCCACCGGCCGGGCCGGGTCCAGCGGACCGGGTCGGTCCGACCCGGTTCGGGCCGACCCAGGGGGGGGGGGGTCGGGCCGGGTCGGCCCGGACCCGGACCCCCCGTTTCGGATCAGTTTCGGTCTTTTGACCATAACTTGAGCCACGGACCTCCGATTGACGAACCTTCTGCGGCAACACGATACTTGGATCGAGACGGTCGTTTCGGTATATCGCACTCAAGGTTTCGGATTACTTTGAGTTCGGCCAGGTTGGGTCGTTCACGAAACCAACCGGGCCTTCGGAGCGGAAACGCTCATATCTTGAGCTACAGACGTCCGATTGACGTGCCGTCAGCTTTGTTGTGTTCCTCTTAGTGAGACGGAACTTTTGGCATACTCCGCCCGAGGTTTGGACGCAGGTGGAGTATGGTCGGGTTGGTTTTGCCTTAAAAACCAACCGGGCCCCGGGGACGAAAATGCCAATAACTCTCAGACCGGGCGTCCGATCGACGCGCCGTCTGTTGCGTTGAGTTCCTGTTGACGATACGGAACTTTTGGATACATCAACTCTGGACTTTGTGACAGTTGATGTATCAGCCTCTCGGCTCGTGGAGCGGACCCTCCGAACGAGCTTGCTGTGTGCGGGAACCCTAGTGCTGGTTGCGACTGTTACTGTGACTGCTACTGCTACTGCTACTGTGACTACGACGACGACAGTACAGAGATCCTGTGTGGATTCGACGACGACGACTACAGCACTCAGCGATCCTACGTGGATTAGTGCTACAGGTCCTGTGTGGGCCCGATCCTGTGTGGGTCCGATCCTATGTGGGTCTTTGCGCTCAGCGGTCCTGTGTGAACCAGCGCCTACAGGTCCTGTGTGGGCCCGATCCTGTGTGGGTCTTTGCGGTGATTATCTATAGGTCCTACGTGGGCCCGATCCTGTGTGGGTCTTTTGCGGGGGTTAGTTACCTATCGATCCTTCGTGGGTCCGATGTCTTAGATGGATCAGAGATCATCTTTATCGTCCTTTGAAGAAGTGTACCTGTGTGAGCTGAATCCTGTTGTTTTCCTGTGTGGATTGTGTTGTGCTATCCTATGTGGATTACGTTTTGCTTTCCTGTGTGGAATACGTTTACTTTCCTGTGTGGACTGAGTTGTACTTGGGCTCGGAGGTTGGAGCGTATTTGAAATTGATGACTTAGGTATATGTATGTGCATATACCTAAGCAGTGTCGGTTTTTACTTCGTGATTGTTCCTTTCTTCATGGTTTATCCTTTGTGGATTTGAGAGACCTTCAGGGGTCTCGGGGTCCCTACTGAGTAGTTTATACTCACCCCTGCACGGGCTTTGCCCGCACTACGTTGTGTTGGTTGCAGACGACGGACAGCGTTGACCTTAGCTGAGGCTTGTAGAGCGGGACGGTACCCGGAGGTGGACCACTGGGCGGGACGTGCTCGGAGCGGACGGCGGGACCCGTGGAGCAGAGGAGCTATCTGTACCCACCCTTCCTGTGGGATTTCCAGTGGACAGCTCGGTGTAGCGGCTTTTACTTTTCAGTTGCTATTTTCCCTTTCGAGTTGTACTTTACTTTCAGTTTGGGTTTGTATTCTGGCCCATTTACTTTTCCGCACTTTCAGTTGTACTCTGCTTTTGCTTAGTGATTACTTTCCGCTTGCTTACTATGTGGTGTTTGTTTACTTTACAAAGGCAATGCCTTCCCTTCTTACCGGGATTTACGCCTTGGTGCTAGTCGCCAGCCCCTGGCCTATGGAAGGCGGGCTTGGGGTAGTCACGGCACGGACCCCGAGGGCGGGTCGTGACAAATTGGTATCAGAGGAGTTCGGTTCTACCGTGAACTCTGATCTTTTTTATGTAAAGCAATAATGTTTAGCATATTGAGTGTGGTTATCAGTCCAGGGAGTCCACTGTTGGTGCGGCGGCCGACGTATCCGTACACCAGGACCCTGACTTCTGATTTCCGACTTAATGCATGAAAACATTGATTCTGTGTGTGTTTCAAAGTTTTCTTTGTGATTTCATTGTGTCAGCTCACCAGGTATACTGTTTGACCGTGGCGCACCTGTTTCCTTTCAGGATGGCCCCACGACGGCAGCCAGCTAGGGTTCCGAGAGTCGAGTGTGACGACAGCCCACCGAGCGACGAGGCTTCGGTACATGGCCCTCTTGCAGTTGAGGCACCAACGGAGGCACCAGCGATACTACCATACGTTGGGCCATCGATGCCACCAGCCCAGCAGTAGGCGATGCACGCCACTTGAGTGCGTTGCACGAGTTCCAGTGCCAGAGGCCACCCAGGTTCCGGGGAGAGACGGACCCGCAGGCGGCTGAGGATTGGCTGGAGGCTATGGTGGGAGTCTTCAGGCTAGTGGGGACGCCGGCAGACTTCATGGTGATCATTGCTGCCAGCCTCCTTCAGGCAGCAGCAGGCAGGTGGTGGAGCCACTTGTTTCAGTTTTGCGACGGGATGACCATCGCATGGGAAGACTTCGAGACCTTCTTCAGGGTAGAGTTTGTGCCAGTAGCTCTACACCCCGAGCGTGTACAGGAGCTTCTGCCTTTGCCACGTGTTTTTTGATCAGTAGCCGAGTCATCTGTGGGCAGTAGACAGATGATGCAGAGGTCCAGGAGGACCAGACTAGCAGTTGGAAGATCTCGGGTTTTAGGACCGGTGGTGCGGGGCAACCGAGGTGGGGTCAGAGCCAGGCGTTCCAGAAACGGACAATGTTACTCCTGCGGCGGGAAGGGTCACCTGGCACGTGACTGTCCGAATCCTCGTACGATTGATCAGCAGGTGTTAGAGGAGCCACTGAGACAGAAGCAGCGGCGAGTGCTTGAGCAACAGCCGAGTAGTGGACAAGGCAGTAGAGCTCCGAGAGCAGGTAGACAGGAGAGGAACTAGTGGATACGTCCCTTGTACTTCTAGTTCCATTTTGCTATTGTATTCGTGTCCTGTACTATGAGCTGCAATAATAAAAAGACACTTATCTTTGTTTGCTTTACTGTCCTTTTGTTTGATTGATACTGAGTGGTCCGATTAAACTGTTGACTTGACCCTCACTTTCGAGATTTCAACTGGAGGAGACCCAGTAACCTCACACTGATGCCGACAGTGTGACTCGACCCTTGGAGGCGAGAATGACAGTTGGATCTCTTGGTAGCAGCGTCGAGGCCTTACGACGTCATCCATGCCATAAATTAACTAATCATGACAGAATTGACTGTATTAGGCAAGGAACGTGGTTCATCCAGGGGATGAGACCGGATTTCACTTTTCGGCAAAGGAGAAATATTTGCAGCTAGCCTCTTTGCAGATATCCTTCGTGGATAGAGATAGAGCAGCCTTCCTTCAGTCTCTCACAGTCACTCCTCCACTACTGCAGCGAGTCAGGGAGGCACAGCGTGGGGACGCTGACTGTGAGACACAGCGTGCACAGATATCCTCGGGACAGGCACCTGATGGTTTCTCCCTTGGAGCAGAACACGACATCCTTTTCAGAGGACGTATTATGGTACCAGTCGCTTTGCGAGAGGAAGTGCTGAGAGAGTTTCACACTTCTCCTTTGGCGGTACATCCTGGAGTGGCGAAAATGTACCAGGACCTCAGACGACAGCACTGGTGGCCGGGCATGAAGAAGGCAGTAGCAGAGTTCGTTTCTCGATGCCTCACCTGCCAGCAGGTGAAGGCAGAACATCAGGTACCAGCGGGCTTGGTACAGCCCTTGTAGGTTCCGGAGTGGAAGTGGGACGACATATCTATGGACTTCGTGACTGGACTTCCACGCACTTCCAGAGGTCACGAATCCATCTGGGTGATTGTTGACCGACTCACCAAGTCGGCACACTTCTTACCCATCATAGAGCAGGGCTCAGTGGAGAGCATGGGACGTCTCTACGTTCAGGAGATTGTGCGGCTCCACGGTGTGCCATCATCTATCGTCTCCGATCGCGATGCTCGCTTTACTTCCCGGCTTTGGAAGGGGTTATAGGAGGCGTTCGGGACACAGCTACGTCTGAGCACAGCCTTTCACCCTCAGATGGATGGTCAGACGGAGAGGACCATTCAGACTCTCGAGGACATTCTCCGCGTATGTGTCCTCGACTTTGGTCGTAGCTGGGAGGACCACCTACCCTTGGTGGAGTTTGCGTACAACAACAGCTACCACTCCACCATCGGGATGGCACCGTACGAGGCGTTGTACGGCCGACCTTGTAGATCTCCTTTGTACTGGACAGACCCTGGGGAGTCAGCACTTGTGGGACCGGAGATGGTCCAGGCCACGACAGAGAAGGTCCAGGTCATCCAGGAGTGGATGAGGATAGCTCAGAGCCGGTAGAAGTCATATGCTGACAGGAGGCGGAGGCCACTAGAGTTCGAGGATGGCGACCACGTCTTCTTGCGGGTCTCACCTCGACTTGGTATTCGGAGATTTGGCCGAGGTGGAAAGTTATCTCCGCACTTCATCGGACCCTTCCAGGTCCTCAGCAGGATTGGTGAGGTGGCTTATCACCCGGCTCTACCACCTCAGTTGCACCGGGTACATGACGTCTTCCACGTGTCTCAGCTGAGGAGATACATCCACGACCCGACGCACATCATTGGCCATGGGGAGCTTGACGTTGACGATGGGGCGACTTTTACGGAGGTCCCGGTGGAGATAGAGGATCAACAAGAGCGGGTCCTACGTGGGCGATCGATTCCTCTTGTGCGCATCAGATGGCAGCACGGGAATCTCCAGGAGAGCACATGGGAGCGGGAGGCTCAGATGCGTGCTCAGTACCCTCATTTGTTTCCCTAGTTTTTGATGTATCTTTACGGGGACGTAAAGCCCTGAGGTGGGAGTAATGTAAAGACCCGTAAAATTCAGGGAAAATTTTTCTTAATTTTCTTTGGAATTTTATAAGAGCGTGATTTCTGACGGCACCTGATTCCGAGGCCCGGTGTGCCCGGAATCAATTTCCGAAGTTTGGCTCGGGTACGTTCAGTGAACGAACGAGCGAGATTTTTCTAACTTTTGAACCGGTGCCCGGAATCGAATTCCGAGGGCACCGATGGAACCGTAGCGCCGGTAAACTCTTAGGAACTCCTGTTCTGGAGTTGCGTTCATGCGAGTGTTGATAATTAAAATTGTGGATGTTTACTTTGTAATTACACTACAATTTTTATTATTTTACTCTAAGTGATATCTCTTGTTGGAAGTTGGGTAACCACCCAACCTCCCTTGGGAGGTTATGAGGGTGGTGGGGCCCACACGAACCCCACCTCTTCATATCCTCTAAAACCCCTCAACTCCCTCATAAGTTATGATATCTTAAGTTATAACTTTAGACTTAAATAAGGTGAGTTGTGTGTGTGTTTTGAATTTCAAACTCTTGAAATTCTAGTGTGTTGTTGTGTTAATAAAATAAGATAGAGTCTTATTTTATAGTTTTGGTCTCCTTGAGAGAGTTGGGAAGGTTCTTCTTGTTTCTTCATCTTCTTCAACCTCGACGAAGAACACGAAGAACGCCGTTCTTCAACGAAGAACTTCTTCACCGAAGAACACGGTTCTTCCGCGACGCCATATCCGCGACGTGACGTTCTTCTTCCGCATCATCTCTTCCGCGACGGTTTTCCGCGACGAACGCCATCGACAACGACTCTTCCTCCGACGTCAAAGGAATCGACACCGATATTCCACGACTACGTCAACGTGCGACTATCGAAGTAGGGGTTCTTGAGTTCGTTGTTTGCATTTTATTTGATATTCCTCAAGTATTTCTAAGCCAATCGATAACAAACTAACGGGAGGAGGCCGGACCGCACAAACACGGCCGATCCTCCTCCCATCGTGGTTTAGTTTTATTGTGGTTTGAAGCGGGGTAACGCGGTACCATTGTACCGCGCGAAAAGAATTATTTAAGGCCGGTTTGGGTCACGACGAGGAACCGCGACGCTATAATGTCGCGCCTTTGAGATCGGATGAGACCGCGGCCGGAGTCGGGCCGCGGCGGTGGGGCGCGACGTCATTACGCTGCGCAAATCTTACAAGGACCGAGCAAGAAGGGGCGGCCGGAAAACCGGCCACCGGCGGAAAAGAAGAACCGCGGCCGGACGGCCGCGGCAGAGCAGCCAGGGGCGCCGGCCTTGCCGGCGCCGGAGATCAGGTGGGCCGCGGCCCTATGGCCGCAGCGGAACAGCCAGGGGCGGCCGGCCTCGCCGGCCGCCGGAGATCGAAGAGGAGCCGCGGCTACAGCCGCGGCGGACAAGAGGAGCCGCGGCTACGGCCGCGGCGGACAAGAGGAGCCGCGGCTACGGCCGCGGCGGACAAGAGGAGCCGCGGCTACGGCCGCGGCGGACAAGAGGAAGTCGGTCGGCCGCGCTGGCCGCCGGTTTGGACAGGAGGCGGGACCCGCGGGTACCGCGTGTGTAATGAAACGGCCGGCCTTAGGCCGGCCGAGATCCGGAAAAAGGGGGGGTTTCACCGCCCCCGCGTGCGGCACATGCGCGGCACGCTGGCCGCGTCGCCGCTGGTTGGACCGCGCCGCCGCGCCGCAACCGGCCGGGCCGGGTCCAGCGGACCGGGTCGGTCCGACCCGTTTCGGGTCGACCCGGTTCGGGCCGACCCAGGGGGGGTCGGGCCGGGTCGGCCCGGACCCGGACCCCCCGTTTCGGATCAGTTTCGGTCTTTTGACCATAACTTGAGCCACGGACCTCCGATTGACGAACCGTCTGTGGCAACGCGATCCTTGGATCGTGACGGTCGTTTTGGTATATCGCACTCAAGGTTTCGAATTACTTTGAGTCCGGCCGGGTTGGTTTGTTCACAAAACCAACCGGGCCTTCGGAGCGGAAACGCTCATATCTTGAGCTACGGACGTCCGATTGACGTGCCGTCAGCTTTTTTGTGTTCCTCTTAGTGAGACAGAACTTTTGGCATACTCCGCCCGAGGTTTGGACGCAGGTGGAGTACGGTCGGGTTGGTTTTTCCTTAAAAACCAACCGGGCCCCGGGGACGAAAATGCCAATAACTCTCAGACCGGGCGTCCGATCGACGCGCCGTCTGTTGCGTTGAGTTCCTGTTGACGATACGGAACTTTTGGATACATCAACTCTGGACTTTGTGACAGTTGATGTATCAGCCTCTCGGCTCGTGGAGCGGACCCTCCGAACGAGCTTGCTGTGTGCGGGAACCCTAGTGCTGGCTGCGACTGTTACTGTGACTGCTACTGCTACTGCTACTGTGACTGCGACGACGACAGTACAGAGATCCTGTGTGGATTCGACGACGACGACTACAACACTCAGCAATCCTACGTGGATCAGTGCTACAGGTCCTGTGTGGGCCCGATCCTGTGTGGGTCTGATCCTGTGTGGGTCTTTGCGCTCAGCGGTCCTGTGTGAACCAGCGCCTACAGGTCCTGTGTGGGCCCGATCCTCTGTGGGTCTTTGCGGTGATTATCTACAGGTCCTACGTGGGCCCGATCCTGTGTGGGTCTTTTGCGGGGGTTAGTTACCTATCGATCCTTCGTGGGTCCGACGACTTAGATGGATCAGAGATCATCTTTATCGTCCTTTGAAGAAGTGTACTTGTGTGAGCAGAATCCTGTTGTTTTCCTGTGTGGATTGTGTTGTGCTATCCTGTGTGGATTACGTTTTTCTTTCCTGTGTGGAATACGTTTACTTTCCTGTGTGGACTGAGTTGTACATGGGCTCGGAGGTTGGAGCGTATTTGAAATTGATGACTTAGGTATATGTATGGGCATATACCTAAGCAGTGTCGGTTTTTACTTCGTGATTGTTCCTTTCTTCGTGGTTTATCCTTTGTGGATTTGAGAGACCTTCAGGGGTCTCGGGGTCCCTACTGAGTAGCTTATACTCACCCCTGCACAGGCTTTGCCCACACTACGTTGTGTTGGTTGCAGACGACGGACAGCGTTGACCTTAGCTGAGGCTTGCAGAGCGGGACGGTACCCGGAGGTGGACCACTGGGCGAGACGTGCTCGGAGCGGACGGCGGGACCCGTGGAGCAGAGGAGCTGTCTCACTACTATAAATATTGCCATTAGCGACCGCCATTGGCGGTCGCTAAAGGGCTTTAGCGGCCGCGCAGCGACCGCCATTGGCGGTCGCTGTTGCCTCATCGCTAGAGGCCTTTAGCGACCGCCATAGGCGGTCGCTATTCTAAAAAAAATATTTTTTAAAAAAAAATTTATTGAATTGAATATAAATATATATATATATATATATGTGTGTAAAAATATTCATATATATACTATTAAATACAATATTTTAAATATATATGTATATATATATAATATATTTTAAATGTTTTAATATATATTTAATATATATTTAATATATATATAATATCAAATCATTGTGCTATAATAATTTAAAAACTTCGATTCAAGAAATAATCTCATTTCAGGTCGTTCGGAGCACGTTTGCTCCGAATGGGACCGCCGCACGCCGTTTTGGTGTTTAACGGCGCCGGAAATGCGTTTCCGGCCGCCGCGGTCACACGGCACCTCCGAATGAGGTGCCGTCTGGCCGACCATTTCACAATTCACGCCCCGGATGTTGTCGTACGGTTTCGTGGCATTCGGAGGTCGTTCGGGTGGTTTTGACCCCCCAACGCGTCATTTCAGCGCGCGCCGCGCTGCTGAAAACGACACAATCGGACGTGCCACGCGCACCGCACGTACGATGGACGTGCGGCCTCCTCCTGCATCTCAGGAATAATATTTCTATCGTTCCCGTGCGGTTTCAGGTCGTTCGGAGCACGTTTGCTCCGAATGGAACCGCCGCACGCCGTTTTTGTGTTTAACGGCGCCGGAAACGCGTTTCCGGCCGCCGCGGTCACACGGAACCTCCGAATGAGGTGCCGTCTGGCCGACCATTTCACAATTCACGCCCCGGATGTTGTCGTACGGTTTCGTGGCATTCGGTGGTCGTTCGGGTGGTTTTGACCCCCCAACGCGCCATTTCAGCGCGCGCCGCGCTGCTGAAAACGACACAATCGGACGTGCCGCGCGCACCGCACGTCCGATGGACGTGCGGCCTCCTCCTGCATCTCAGGAATAATATTTCTATCGTTCTCGTGCGGTTTCAGGTCGTTCGGAGCACGTTTGCTCCGAATGGGACCGCCGCACGCCGTTTTGGTGTTTAACGGCGCCGGAAACGGGTTTCCGGCCGCCGCGGTCACACGGCACCTCCGAATGAGGTGTCGTCTGGCCGACCATTTCACAATTCACGCCCCGGATGTTGTCGTACGGTTTCGTGGCATTTGGAGGTCGTTCGGGTGGTTTTGACCCCCCAACGCGTCATTTCAGCGCGCGCCGCGCTGCTGAAAACGACACAATCGGACGTGCCGCGCGCACCGCACGTCCGATGGACGTGCGGCCTCTTCCTGCATCTCAGGAATAATATTTCTATCGTTCCCGTGCGGATTCAGGTCGTTCGGAGCACGTTTGCTCCGAATGGGACCGCCGCACGCCGTTTTGGTGTTTAACGGCGCCGGAAACGCGTTTCCGGCCACCGCGGTCACACGGCACCTCCGAATGAGGTGCCGTCTAGCCGACCATTTCAAAATTCACGCCCCGGATGTTGTCGTACGGTTTCGTGGCATTCGGAGGTCGTTCGGGTGGTTTTGACCCCCCAACGCGCCATTTCAGCGCGCGCCGCGCTGCTGAAAACGACATAATCGGACGTGCCGCGCGCACCGCACGTCCGATGGATGTGCGGCCTCCTCCTGCATCTCAGGAATAATATTTCTATCGTTCCCGTGCGGTTTCAGGTCGTTCGGAGCACGTTTGCTCTGAATCGGACCGCCGCACGCCGTTTTGGTGTTTAACGGCGCCGGAAACGCGTTTCCGGCCGCCGCGGTCACACGGCACCTACGAATGAGGTGCCGTCTGGCTGACCATTTCACAATTCACTCCCCGGATGTTGTCGTACGGTTTCGTGGCATTCGGAGGTCGTTCGGGTGGTTTTGACCCCCCAACGCGCCATTTCAGCGCGCGCCGCGCTGCTGAAAACGACACAATCGGACGTGCCGCGCGCACCGCACGTCTGATGGATGTGCGGCCTCCTCCTGCATCTCAGGAATAATATTTCTATCGTTCCCGTGCGGTTTCAGGTCGTTCGGAGCAAGCTTGCTCCGAATCGGACCGCCGCACGCCGTTTTGGTGTTTAACGGCGCCGGAAACGCGTTTCCGGCCGCCGCGGTCACACGGCACCTCCGAATGAGGTTCCGTCTAGCCGACCATTTCAAAATTCACGCCCCGGATGTTTTCGTACGGTTTCGTGGCATTCGGAGTTCGTTCGGGTGGTTTTGACCCCCCAACGCGCCATTTCAGCGCGCGCCGCGCTGCTGAAAACGACACAATCGGACGTGCCGCGCGCACCGCACGTCCGATGGAAGTGCGGCCTCCTCCTTCATCTCAGGAATAATATTTCTATCCTTCCCGTGCGGTTTCAGGTCGTTCGGAGCACGTTTGCTCCGAATGGGACCGCCGCACGCCGTTTTGGTGTTTAACGGCGCCGGAAACGCCTTTCCGGCCTCCGCGGTCACACGGCACCTCCGAATGAGGTGCCGTCTGGCCGACCATTTCACAATTCACGCCCCGGATGTTGTCGTACGGTTTCGTGGCATTCGGAGGTCGTTCGGGTGGTTTTGACCCCCCAACGCGCCATTTCAGCGCGCGCCGCGCTGCTGAAAACGACACAATCGGACGTGCCGCGCGCACCGCACGTCCGATTGACGTGCGGCCTCCTCCTGCATCTCTGGAATAATATTTCTATCGTTCCCGTGCGGTTTCAGGTCGTTCGGAGCACGTTTGCTCCGAATGGGACTGCCGCACGCCGTTTTGGTGTTTAACGGCGCCGGAAACGCGTTTCCGGCCGCCGCGGTCACACGGCACCTCCGAATGAGGTGCCGTCTGGCCGACCATTTCACAATTCACGCCCCGGATGTTGTCGTACGGTTTCGTAGCATTCAGTGGTCGTTCTGGTGGTTTTGACCCCCCAACGCGCCATTTCAGCGCGCGCCGCGCTGCTGAAAACGACACAATCGGACGTGCCGCGCGCACCGCACGTCCGATGGACGTGCGGCCTCCTCCTGCATCTCAGGAATAATATTTCTATCGTTCCCGTGCGGTTTCAGGTCGTTCGGAGCACGTTTGCTCCGAATGGGACCGCCGCACGCCGTTTTGGTGTTTAACGGCGCCGGAAACGCGTTTCCGGCCGCCGCGGTCACACGGCACCTCCGAATGAGGTGCCGTCTGACCGACCATTTCACAATTCACGCCCCGGATGTTGTCGTACGGTTTCGTGGCATTCGGAGGTCGTTCGGGTGGTTTTGACCCCCCAACGCGTCATTTCAGCGCGCGTCGCGCTGCTGAAAACGACACAATCGGACGTGCCGCGCGCACCGCACGTCCGATGGACGTGCGGCCTCCTCCTGCATCTCAGGAATAATATTTCTATCGTTCCCGTGCGGATTCAGGTCGTTCGGAGCACGTTTGCTCCGAATGGGACCGCCGCACGCCGTTTTGGTGTTTAACGGCGCCGGAAACGCGTTTCCGGCCACCGCGGTCACACGGCACCTCCGAATGAGGTTCCTTCTGGCCGACCATTTCAAAATTCACGCCCCGGATGTTGTCGTACGGTTTCGTGGCATTCGGAGGTCGTTCGGGTGGTTTTGACCCCCCAACGCGCCATTTCAGCGCGCGCCGCGCTGCTGAAAACGACACAATCGGACGTGCCGCGCGCACCACACGTCCGATGGACGTGCGGCCTCCTCCTTCATCTCAGGAATAATATTTCTATCGTTCCCGTGCGGTTTCAGGTCGTTCGGAGCACGTTTGCTCCGAATCGGACCGCCGCACGCCGTTTTGGTGTTTAACGGCGCCGGAAACGCGTTTCCGGCCGCCGCGGTCACACGGCACCTACGAATGAAGTGCCGTCTGGCCGACCATTTCACAATTCACGCCCCAGATGTTGTCGTACGGTTTCGTGGCATTCGGAGGTCGTTCGGGTGGTTTTGACCCCCAACGCGCCATTTCAGCGCGCACCGCGCTGCTGAAAACGACACAATCGGACGTGTCGCGCGCACCGCACGTCCGATGGACGTGCGGCCTCCTCCTGCATCTCAGGAATAATATTTCTATCGTTTCCGTGCGGTTTCAGGTCGTTCGGAGCACGCTTCCTCCGAATCGGACCGCCGCACGCCGTTTTGGAGTTTAACGGCGCCGGAAACGCGTTTCCGGCCGCCGCGGTCACACGGCACCTCCGAATGAGGTGCCGTCTAGCCGACCATTTCAAAATTCACGCCCCGGATGTTGTCGTACGGTTTCGTGGCATTCGGAGTTCGTTCGGGTGGTTTTGACCCCCCAACGCGCCATTTCAGCGCGCGCCGCGCTGCTGAAAACGACACAATCGGATGTGCCGCGCGCACCGCACGTCCGATGGAAGTGCGGCCTCCTCCTGCATCTCAGGAATAATATTTCTATCATTCCCGTGCGGTTTCAGGTCGTTCGGAGCACGTTTTCTCCGAATCGGACCGCCGCACGCCGTTTTGGTGTTTAACGGCGCCGGAAACGCATTTCCGGCCGCCGCGGTCACACGGAACCTCCGAATGAGGTGCCGTCTGGCCGACCATTTCACAATTCACGCCCCGGATGTTTTCGTACGGTTTCGTGGCATTCGGAGGTCGTTCGGGTGGTTTTGACCCCCCAACGCGCCATTTCAGCGCGGGCCGCGCTGCTGAAAACGACACAATCGGACGTGCCGCGCGCACCGCACGTCCGATGGACTTGCGGCCTCCTCCTGCATCTCAGGAATAATATTTCTATCGTTCCCGTGCGGTTTCAGGTCGTTCGGAGCACGTTTGCTCCGAATCGGACCGCCGCACGCCGTTTTGGTGTTTAACGGCGCCGGAAACGCGTTTCCGGCCGCCGCGGTCACACGGCACCTCCGAATGAGGTGCCGTCTGGCCGAACATTTCAAAATTCACGCCCCGGATGTTGTCGTACGGTTTCGTGGCATTCGGAGGTCGTTCGGGTGGTTTTGACCCCCCAACGCGCCATTTCAGCACGCGCCGCGCTGCTGAAAACGACACAATCGGACGTGCCGCGCGCACCGCACGTCCGATGGACGTGCGGCCTCCTCCTGCATCTCAGGAATAATATTTCTATTGTTCCTGTGCGGTTTCAGGTCGTTCGGAGCGCGTTTGCTCCGAATCGGACCGCCGCACGCCGTTTTGGTGTTTAACGGCGCCGGAAACGCGTTTCCGGCCGCCGCGGTCACACGGCACCTCCGAATGAGGTGCCGTCTGGCCGACCATTTCACAATTCACGCCCCGGATGTTGTCGTACGGTTTCGTGGCATTCGGAGGTCGTTCGGGTGGTTTTGACCCCCCAACGCGCCATTTCAGCGCGCGCCGCGCTGCTGAAAACGACACAATCGGACGTGCCGCACGCACCGCACGTCCGATGGACGTGCGGCCTCCTCCTGCATCTCAGGAATAATATTTCTATCATTCCCGTGCGGTTTCAGGTCGTTCGGAGCACGTTTGCTCCGAATCGGACCGCCGCACGCCGTTTTGGTGTTTAACGGCGCCGGAAACGCGTTTCCGGCCGCCACGGTCACACGGCACCTCCGAATGAGGTGCCGTCTGGCCGACCATTTCAAAATTCACGCCCCGTATGTTGTCGTACGGTTTCGTGGCATTTGGAGGTCGTTCGGGTGGTTTTGACCCCCCAACGCGCCATTTCAGCGCGCGCCGCGCTGCTGAAAACGACACAATCGGACGTGCCGCGCGCACCGCACGTCCGATGGACGTGCGGCCTCCTCCTTCATCTCAGGAATAATATTTCTATCGTTCCCGTGCGGTTTCAGGTCGTTCGGAGCACGTTTGCTCCGAATCGGACCGTCGCACGCCGTTTTGGTGTTTAACGGCGCCGGAAACGCGTTTCCGACCGCCGCGGTCACACGGCACCTCCGAATGAGGTTCCGTCTAGCGGAACATTTCAAAATTCACGCCCCTGATGTTGTCGTACGGTTTTGTGGCATTCGGAGGTCGTTCGGGTGGTTTTGACCCCCCAACGCGCCATTTCATCGCGCGCCGCGCTGCTGAAAACGACACAATCGGACGTGCCGCGCGCACCGCACGTCCGATGGACGTGCGGCCTCCTCCTACATCTCAGGAATAATATTTCTATCGTTCCCGTGCGGTTTCAGGTCGTTCGGAGCACATTTGCTCCGAATCGGACCGCCGCACGCCGTTTTGGTGTTTAACGGCGCCGGAAACGCGTTTCCGGCCGCCGCGGTCACACGGCACCTCCGAATGAGGTGCCGTCTGGCCGACCATTTCACAATTCACGCCCCGGATGTTTTCGTACGGTTTCGTGGCATTCGGAGGTCGTTCGGGTGGTTTTGACCCCCCAACGCGCCATTTCAGCGCGCGCCGCGCTGCTGAAAACGACACAATCGGACGTGCCGCGCGCACCGCACGTCCGATGGACGTGCGGCATCCTCCTGCATCTCAGGAATGATATTTCTATCGTTCCCGTGCGGTTTCAGGTCGTTCGGAGCACGCTTGCTCCGAATCGGACCGCCGCACGCCGTTTTGGTGTTTAACGGCGCCAGAAACGCGTTTCCGGCCGCCGCGGTCACACGGCACCTCCGAATGAGGTGCCGTCTGGCCGACCATTTCACAATTCACGCCCCGGATGTTTTCGTACGGTTTCGTGGCATTCAGAGGTCGTTCGGGTGGTTTTGACCCCCCAACGCGCCATTTCAGCGCGCGCCGCGCTGCTGAAAACGACACAATCGGACGTGCCGCGCGCACCGCACGTCCGATGGACGTGCGGCATCCTCCTGCATCTCAGGAATAATATTTCTATCGTTCCCGTGCGGTTTCAGGTCGTTCGGAGCACGCTTGCTCCGAATCGGACCGCCGCACGCCGTTTTGGTGTTTAACGGCGCCAGAAACGCGTTTCCGGCCGCCGCGGTCACACGGCACCTCCGAATGAGGTGCCGTCTGGCCGACCATTTCACAATTCACTCCCCGGATGTTGTCGTACGGTTTCGTGGCATTCGGAGGTCGTTCGGGTGGTTTTGACCCCCCAACGCGCCATTTCAGCGCGCGCCGCGCTGCTGAAAACGACACAATCGGACGTGCCGTGCGCACCGCACGTCCGATGGACGTGCGGCCTCCTCCTGCATCTCAGCAATAATATTCCTATCGTTCCCGTGCGGTTTCAGGTCGTTCAGAGCAAGTTTGCTCCGAATGGGACCGCCGCACGCCGTTTTGGTGTTTAACGGCGCCGGAAACGCGTTTCCGGCCGCCGCGGTCACACGGCACCTCCGAATGAGGTGCCGTCTGGCCGACCATTTCACAATTCACGCCCCGGATGTTGTCGTACGGTTTCGTAGAATTCGGAGGTCGTTCGGGTGGTTTTGACCCCCCAACGCGCCATTTCAGCGCGCGCCGCGCTGCTGAAAACGACACAATCGGACATGCCGCGCGCACCGCACGTCCGATGGACGTGCGACCTCCTCCTGCATCTCAGGAATAATATTTCTATCGTTCTCGTGCGGTTTCAGGTCGTTCGGAGCACGTTTGCTCCGAATCGGACCGCCGCACGCCGTTTTGGTGTTTAACGGCGCCGGAAACGCGTTTCCGGCCGCCGCGGTCACACGGCACCTCCGAATGAGGTTCCGTCTGGCCGAAAATTTCAAAATTCACGCCTCGGATGTTGTCGTACGGTTTCGTGGCATTCGGAGGTCGTTCGGGTGGTTTTGACCCCCCAACGCGCCATTTCAGCGCGCGCCGCGCTGCTGAAATCGACACAATCGGACATGCCACGCGCACCGCACGTCCGATGGACGTGCGGCCTCCTCCTGCATCTCAGGAATAATATTTCTATCGTTCCCGTGCGGTTTCAGGTCGTTCGGAGCACGTTTGCTCCGAATCGGACCGCCGCACGCCGTTTTGGTGTTTAACGGCGCCGGAAACGCGTTTCCGGCCGCCGCGGTCACACGGCACCTCCGAATGAGGTGCCGTCTGGCCGACCATTTCACAATTCACGCCCCGGATGTTGTCGTACGGTTTCGTGGAATTCGGAGGTCGTTCGGGTGGTTTTGACCCCCCAACGCGCCATTTCAGCGCGCGCCGCGCTGCTGAAAACGACACAATCGGACGTGCCGCGCGCACCGCACGTCCGATGGACGTGCGGCCTCCTCCTTCATCTCAGGAATAATATTTCTATCGTTCCCGTGCGGTTTCAGGTCGTTCGGAGCACGTTTGCTCCGAATCGGACCGCCGCACGCCGTTTTGGTGTTTAACGGCGCCGGAAACGCGTTTCCGACCGCCGCGGTCACACGGCACCTCCGAATGAGGTGCCGTCGGGCCGACCATTTCACAATTCACGCCCCGGATGTTTTCGTACGGTTTCGTGGCATTCGGAGGTCGTTCGGGTGGTTTTGACCCCCCAACTTGTCATTTCAGCGCGCGCTGCGCTGCTGAAAACGACACAATCGGACGTTCCGCGCGCACCGCACGTCTGATGGACGTGCGGCCTCCTCCTGCATCTCAGGAATAATATTTCTATCGTTCCCGTGCGGTTTCAGGTCGTTCGGAGCACGTTTGCTCCGAATCGGACCGCCGCACGCCGTTTTGGTGTTTAACGGCGCCGGAAACGCATTTCCGGCCGTCGCGGTCACACGGCACCTCCGAATGAGGTGCCGTCTGGCCGACCATTTCACAATTCACGCCCCGGATGTTGTCGTACGGTTTCGTGGCATTCGGAGGTCGTTCGGGTGGTTTTGACCCCCCAACGCGTCATTTCAGCGCGCGCCGCGCTGCTGAAAACGACACAATCGGACGTGCCGCGCGCACCGCACGTCCGATGGACGTGCGGCCTTTCCTACATCTCAGGAATAATATTTCTATCGTTCGCGTGCGGTTTCAGGTCGTTCGGAGCACGTTTTCTCCGAATCGGACCGCCGCACGCCGTTTTGGTGTTTAACGGCGCCGGAAACGCGTTTCCAGCCGCCGCGGTCACACGGCACCTCCGAATGAGGTTCCGTCTGGCCGACCATTTCAAAATTCACGCCCCGGATGTTGTCGTACGGTTTCGTGGCATTCGGAGGTCGTTCGGGTGGTTTTGACCCCCCAACGCGCCATTTCAGCGCGCGCCGCGCTGCTGAAAACGACACAATCGGACGTGCCGCGCGCACCGCACGTCCGATGGACGTGCGGCCTCCTCCTGCATCTCAGGAATAATATTTCTATCGTTCCCGTGCGGTTTCAGGTCGTTCGGAGCACGTTTTCTCCGAATCGGACCACCGCACGCCGTTTTGGTGTTTAACGGCGCCAGAAACGCGTTTCCGGCCGCCGCGGTCACACGGCACCTCCGAATGAGGTGCCGTCTGGCCGACCATTTCACAATTCACGCCCCGGATGTTGTCGTACGGTTTCGTGGCATTCGGAGGTCGTTCGGGTGGTTTTGACCCCCCAACGCGCCATTTCAGCGCGCGCCGCGCTGCTGAAAACGACACAATCGGACGTGCCGCGCGCACCGCACGTCCGATGGACGTGCGGCCTCCTCCTGCATCTCAGGAATAATATTACTATCATTCCCGTGCGGTTTCAGGTCGTTCGGAGCACGTTTGCTCCGAATCGGACCGCCGCACGCCGTTTTGGTGTTTAACGGCGCCGGAAACGCGTTTCCGGCCGCCGCGGTCACAAGGCACCTCTGAATGAGGTGCCGTCTGGCCGAAAATTTCACAATTCACGCCCCGGATGTTTTTGTACGGTTTCGTGGCATTCGGAGGTCGTTCGGGTGGTTTTGACCCCCCAACGCGCCATTTCAGCGCGCGCCGCGCTGCTGAAAACGACACAATCGGACGTGCCGCGCGCACCGCAAGTCCGATGGACGTGAGGCCTCCTCCTGCATCTCAGGAATAATAATTTCTATCGTTCCCGTGCGGTTTCAGGTCGTTCGGAGCACGTTTGCTCCGAATCGGACCGCCGCACGCCGTTTTGGTGTTTAAACGGCGCCGGAAACGCGTTTCCGGCCGCCGCGGTCACACGGCACCTCCGAATGAGGTGCCGTCTGGCCTACCATTTTACAATTCACGCCCCGGATGTTGTCGTACGGTTTCGTGGCATTCGAAGGTCGTTCGGGTGGTTTTGACCCCCCAACGCGCCATTTCAGCGCGCGCCGCGCTGCTGAAAACGACACAATCGGACGTGCCGCGCGCACCGCAGGTCCGATGGACGTGCGACCTCCTCCTTCATCTCAGGAATAATATTTCTATCGTTCCCGTGCGGTTTCAGGTCGTTCGGAGCACGTTTGCTCCGAATCGGACCGCCGCACGCCGTTTTGGTGTTTAACGGCGCCGGAAAACGCGTTTCTGGCCGCCGCGGTCACACGGCACCTCCGAATGAGGTTCCGTATGGCCGACCATTTCACAATTCACGCCCCTGATGTTGTCGTACGGTTTCGTGGCATTCGGAGGTCGTTCGGGTGGTTTTGAACCCCCAACGCGCCATTTCAGCGCGCGCCGCGCTGCTGAAAACGACACAATCGGACGTGCCGCGCGCACCGCACGTCCGAT
This sequence comes from Viscum album, assembly GCA_963277665.1. Taxonomy (NCBI): domain Eukaryota; kingdom Viridiplantae; phylum Streptophyta; class Magnoliopsida; order Santalales; family Viscaceae; genus Viscum; species Viscum album. The sequence continues at coordinate 260,233,661 of OY728121.1, read as the reverse complement.
GGACGTGCGGCCTCCTCCTACATCTCAGGAATAATATTTCTATCGTTCCCGTGCGGTTTCAGGTCGTTCGGAGCACGTTTGCTCCGAATCGGACCGCCGCACGCCGTTTTGGTGTTTAACGGCGCCGGAAACGCGTTTCCGGCCGCCGCGGTCACACGGCACCTCCGAATGAGGTGCCGTCTGGCCGAACATTTCACAATTCATGCCCCGGATGTTGTCGTACGGTTTCGTGGCATTCTGAGGTCGTTCGGGTGGTTTTGACCCCCCAACGCGCCATTTCAGCGCGCGCCGCGCTGCTGAAAACGACACAATCGGACGTGCCGCGCGCACCGCACGTCCGATGGACGTGCGGCCTCCTCCTGCATCTCAGGAATAATATTTCTATCGTTCCCGTGCGGTTTCAGGTCGTTCGGAGCACGTTTGCTCCGAATCGGACCGCCGCACGCCGTTTTGGTGTTTAACGGCGCCGGAAACGTGTTTCCAGCCGCCGCGGTCACACGGCACCTCCTAATGAGGTTCCGTCTGGCCGACCATTTCAAAATTCACGCCCCGGATGTTGTCGTATGGTTTTGTGGCATTCGGAGGTCGTTCGGGTGGTTTTGACCCCCCAACGCGCCATTTCAGCGCGCGCCGCGCTGCTGAAAACGACACAATCGGACGTGCCGCGCGCACCGCACGTCCGATGGACGTGCGGCCTCCTCCTGCATCTCAGGAATAATATTTCTATCGTTCCTATGCGGTTTCAGGTCGTTCGGAGCACGTTTGCTCCGAATCGGACCGCCGCACGCCGTTTTGGTGTTTAACGGCGCCGGAAACGCGTTTCCGGCCGCCACGGTCACACGGCACCTCCAAATGAGGTGCCGTCTGGCCGACCATTTCACAATTCACGCCCCGGATGTTGTCGTACGGTTTCGTGGCATTCGGAGGTCGTTCGGGTGGTTTTGACCCCCCAACGCGCCATTTCAGCGCGCGCCGCGCTGCTGGAAACGACACAATCGGACGTGCCGCGCGCACCGCACGTCCGATGGATGTGCGGCCTCCTCCTGCATCTCAGGAATAATATTTCTATCGTTCCTGTGCGGTTTCAGGTCGTTCGGAGCACGTTTGCTCCGAATCGGACTGCCGCACGCCGTTTTGGTGTTTAACGGCGCCGGAAACGCGTTTCCGGCCGCCGCGGTCACACGGCACCTCCGAATGAGGTGCCGTCTGGCCGACCATTTCACAATTCACGCCCCGGATGTTTTCGTACGGTTTCGTGGCATTCGGAGGTCGTTCGGGTGGTTTTGACCCCCCCAACGCGCCATTTCAGCGCGCGCCGCGCTGCTGAAAACGGCACAATCGGACGTGCCGCGCGCACCGCACGTCCGATGGACGTGCGGCCTCCTCCTGCATCTCAGGAATAATATTTCTATCGTTCTCGTGCGGTTTCAGGTCGTTCGGAGCACGTTTGCTCCGAATTGGACCGCCGCACGCCGTTTTGGTGTTTAATGGCGCCAGAAACGCGTTTCCGGCCGCCGCGGTCACACGGCACATCCGAATGAGGTACTGTCTGGCCGAAAATTTCACAATTCACGCCCTGGATGTTTTCGTACGGTTTCGTGGCATTCGGAGGTCGTTCGGGTGGTTTTGACCCCCCAACGCGCCATTTCAGCGCGCGTCGCGCTGCTGAAAACGCCACAATCGGACGTGCCGCGCGAACCGCACGTCCGATGGACGTGCGGCCTCCTCCTGCATCTCAGGAATAATATTTCTATCGTTCCTGTGCGGTTTCAGGTCGTTCGGAGCACGTTTGCTCCGAATCGGACCGCCGCACGCCGTTTTGGTGTTTAACGGCGCCGGAAACGCGTTTCCGGCCGCCGCGGTCACACGACACCTCCGAATGAGGTGCCGTCTGGCCGACCATTTCACAATTCACGCCCCGGATGTTGTCGTACGGTTTCGTGGCATTCGGAGGTCGTTCGTGTGGTTTTGACCCCCCAACGCGCCATTTCAGCGCGCGCCACGCTGCTGAAAACGACACAATCGGGGGGCTGTACGGGGGTGCGGGGGGCTGTACGGGGGTGGCGGGGGGCTGTACGGGGGTGCGGGGGGCTGTACGGGGGTGCGGGGGGGGGGGGGGGGGGGGCTGTACGGGAGTGCGGGGGGCTGTACGGGGGTGGCGGGGGGCTGTACGGGGGTGTCGGGGGGCTGTACGGGGGTGGCGGGGGGCTGTACGGGGGTGGCGGGGGGAAGTACGGGGGTGGCGGGGGGCTGTACGGGGGTGCGGGGGCTTGTACGGGGGTGCGGGGGGGCTGTACGGGGGTGCGGGGGGCTGTACGGGGGTGCAGGGGGGGGGCTGTACGGGGGTGCGGGGGGCTGTACGGGGGTGGCGGGGGCCTGTACGGGGGTGGCGGGGGGCAGTACGGGGGTGCGGGGGGTTGTACGGGGGTGCGGGGGGGCTGTACGGTGGTGCGGGGGGCTGTACGGGGGTGCGGGGGGGGGGGGGGGGGGTGGGGGGGCTGTACGGGGATGCGGGGGGCTGTACGGGGGTGGCGGGGGGAAGTACAGGGGTGCGGGGGGATGTACGGGGGTGCGGGGGGGCTGTACGGGGGTGCGGGGGGCTGTACGGGGGTGGGGGGGGGGGGTTGTACGGGGGTGCGGGGGGCTGTACGGGGGTGCGGGGGGGGGGGGGGGGGCTGTACGGGGGTGCGGGGGAATGTACGGGGGTGCTGGGGGCTCTCCGGGGGTGCGGGGGGGCTCTCCGGGGGTGCAAAGGCCATCCCATTGATTACAAAAGTGAAAAATAAAAGTGATAACATCTAATTAATACATATTTCTTTTATCGATACCATACTGAAATTTATAAAAAATATATTGGATAATACATAATCTATAATATCAGATTTATTGATCTGTTGGAATTAGTTCGACTTTTTCAAATGTAGAATCATTCAAGATTATCTGATCAAAAACTCAATATGTGTATAAAATATTTAAAAGACCACCATGGATGGTAATAATTCATTACTTAAATGAATAAATACAGTACATCAATGTCAACCCTACCAGTACAAACAAAATACATATCTCGTGAATATATGGTGCGTCACGCGTTGCCATCACTGCTACCTCCTTCTGGTGGGCCACGTGCCTACAACAAATAAACATTATAAATATTTTAATAACAAAAATAATTTAAATTAAATAAATAAATACAGTATATACCTGCGTCGTATGATCCCCTGTACCATCAGCTCGACGCACATATTCCTGCAGTGCTCTAACCTCAGCTGTCAATTGCGCATTTGTCTCCTCGGAAGCGCGCAACCGTGCCTCAAAATCTGACATCTGCTGTGTCATATGAGCAACAGCAGGACCGACAACCGCAGCGCGTGACACTACAGAACGAGGAATCCCTGCTCCATAGGTCAAACTATAGCCATGCCCGTCCCGACCAATAATGCGATGAAAGATCTCATCCCGTCGCATGGGAAGCTGTCGCTGGTCCTCTGGCAGATGTTCTAACTCAGCTTCAAATTGATCCTGTGAAATATTTAAATATATATATATATATATATGTTAATATATTGATTTATGTAATTATTGGTAAGTACAGACACTTACTATCAATGCTGCAACCTCTGGATCATTGCGATCACGAGTCCTTATCCACACTGACATTTTATCAGTTGCTGCACCTTGCCCTCGCAACTGTATATTAAAAGAATATAAACACAAAACCATATTAATTAATAAATTAAAAAATGAATAATATATACCTCATGTCGGATCTGAGACACGTGACGAGTCCCGAGCCTGTGAGCTGGTCCCTGCAACGCTCGATTCTCCGAATGGCGTGTTGACACCTCCTACATTCAATTCATTCAAATTTCAAACAAATCACATATTCTTGAAAATATATATACAACAAAATAATTAATATACAAACCACAACACCCTCAGTAGACCAATATGCAACCAAGTCACGCCACTGATCCGGGAGGACACCTCTCGGGACTTTTTCCAAAATGTCAAGGGCACCCACATTTGGTACGTAGTGGTCCCTCTTCACTTTGCCTTTATAATCTTTCCATAGCTTACGGCATTTGCTCATACACACGGGCCGAAACTCTTCAGGGCATACTTTCAAATTTTTCTATAATGAAAATAATCAAACATATTAGTATTATTTATAAATAGAAAATAAAGTAAAATTATTTTCTTACCTGAACCTCCCTCCATAGACGATCTAATGTGTCCTGAGGGATAGAAGCCCAATCACGCGTGGTCAATGGAAATCGATGTGGGTCACGTATGATATGACCCAGCTGACGAATAAATGCCGGGGCATTCGGTCCCACGGGATGAAATACCTCATCAAATGAAACATCTGTCGTCGTGTCGGAATTCCATGATAATATGCCACGACCAGGGCCTCTCCTGCGAGAGGAAGAAGCAGCCGAGTCTGATCCTGTTGAAAACAATTTTATATATAAATTGACAAATGTTATATATATATATATATATATATATATTTCAATTACCTAAAAATTATAGACAATGACATTCAAACATACCTCGACCCTGAGACGTAGATGCCTCAGATGGATGATGTGGATTTTCCGCCTCTTCCCCTGACATGTCTGCAGTCATACAAAATATCAGTAATGAGTCCAAAGTGTTTAAAAGATAAATTGGATTGTTCTTAATAAATCAAACTTGTACAACTGTTAATCAAACAAAAAATGGATTGAATAATTAGTTGTGAATGAATTTTAAAAAATCAGAAAGTTAATCAACCTAAATATTTATGACTGAATTAACTTACAAAAGTGAGGATTAAAACTTATAAGGATTTATAAAATGATTAGATAATTTATGATATCCTAGGACATTCTACTGAATAGCGGGAAAACAATTATACCTTTCATTAAGCATGCAAATCGACCGTTTCTCCTTCAACAGCCGCTCTGACCCAATAAATATCTTCTTCACGTTGAACTACGGTATGTTGATCAAGTTGTTGGTAAACAAACGGAACAGTCTCGGGTTCATCTTCTTCAAATAAAAACACTCCTCGCCGAGACATTTTGACAACAACTTGCCAACTTGGATCCGAAGGCAAAGTAACGAAGAATACTTGTTCCGCTTGTGATGTCAAAATGAAAGGTTCATTCTCAACTCGTTCATTATTTCTGTATAACATATAGTTAAAATTCACCAATGAAAACTGATATTGATCGACTTTACATCCACGCACTGGATCAACCCAATTACACTTTAACAATATGTACTTCAAACCGTGTGTGTATACAACTTCAATGATGTCTATCAATTGACCATAGTAATAACCAGAATCGACAAAGGGACAACCGATGCCACTGTTTTGTGTTGCTCGTTTGTCGTCAACATCTTTAATGTGAAATCGAAAACCATTAGCATCAATAGCTTTATAACGACGAGCCGTTATAGATGGACCCTCAGCCAGTTGGATAAATACTTCAGGTAGCGTGGGGTCCCCTAACTCCCTCAGCTTACGAACCTACATAATTTATAAAAATCAATACTGATATATGCAGAAAGAATTAGTTTAATACTTCAGTCATAATGAAAATCAATTTATACATACGTAATCCTTGAACCAATCATGAAATGCCGCATAATGAGATTGTTGAATTTGCAACTCAGTCGCACGATGCATCTCTTCTTTTATCTCATTAATGTGTTTCCTACAAATGATTACGTGATGTTTAAAAGATCAACTTATGCAAAGAAAACATGTAAAAGTTATACAAGCACATTTATAAGATACTTACTGCATTAATGGTGCAACTGATGGAGTATTGAACAAGATATATCGATGTGCTTGTATCCACTCGATGTTGTCCATATCAAATGTGGTTCCTTCTCCAACTGGACCATCATGAATCCGAGAGGGCTTATCTAATTTTGTTTCAACATCCGTAAGATATTATGCACAAAAGGTAGTACACTCATCCATCAAATAACCATTGGATATTGATGCCTCTGGACGAGATCTGTTGCGTACAAATCTTTTCAATGTACTCAAATACCGTTCAATAGGATACATCCACCTGAATTGCACTGGACTAGCAGCCATTACTTCATCAGTTAGGTGCACTGTCAAGTGGACCATAACATCGAAAAATGAGGGGGGGAAAAGTTTCTCAAAGTGACAAAGCGTAAGTACAATTCGGTCCTGCAAACTTTTTAAATCACTCATTCGTTGATTTCTTAAACAAAGCTGTCTAAAAAAATTACTCATCTCAATCAAGGGCTGAACAACATTGGGGGATAAACAATCACAAATTGCAATTGGAATCAACTGCTGAAGTAATATGTGATTGTCATGACTTTTCAACCCTTGCAATGTCTTGCTCGTCAGATTCACACACTTTGAAATATTATAAGAATAACCATCAGGCACCTTGACCATCTTCAAAATGGAAAGAAATGTCTCTTTCTCCTCTGTAGTCATCGAATACTGTGCAGCAGGCATATATGCCTTGTTTCCCTCAGCTAACTGTAAATGCAACTGTTTCCTTAAACCCATTTCTTCCAAATCACGGCGTGCATTAACATGGTCCTTTGACTTTCCACTGACACCTAAAATGGTCCACAATATGTTATCACAAACATTTTTTTCAATGTGCATGACATCCAAATTATGCCTCAACATGTTAGTTTTCCAATACGGAAGACTATAAAAAATACTTTTCTTTTTCCAATTGTGACTGCGCTGCCTACCCGCAGCACGAATATTACGTACTGGAGGAGCCACCAAATCCTGAATTTCATATACCGTGCGGATGTTTTCTTCCTCAATCTGCGATAACATTTCGACTCCTGTCATGATCTTTGGTGCTGGGATGAACTCTCTAGAACCATCAAATGCCACTTTGTCCTTTCTGAACCTGTGCTGGGGAGGGAGAAAACGCCTGTGACCCATGTATGCCCATTTTTTGGAATGTTTAAGCCATACAGATTTTTTACTTTTATTGCAACAAGGGCAAGCAAATTCCCCTTTCGTACTCCAGCCTGATAAATTTGCATAAGCTGGGAAGTCATTGATTGTCCACAATAAAGCTGCATGCAGTTTGAACATTTCATTCGTTTCGCAGTCATAAGTCATCACACCATCGCCCCAAAATTCATTCAACTCATCAATCAATGGCTGAAGGTAAACATCAATCTTATCCCCCGGACTTTTAGGTCCATCAATAAGAGTGGAAAGTAATATAAATTGTTGCTTCATACAAAGCCACAGAGGAAGATTATATGGAACCAACACCACGGGCCATGTGCTATGAGTTGCACCAACCATAGACTTGAATGGATTGAAACCATCTGCTGCCAATCCCAATCGGACATTACGAACATCTTTAGCAAAGTCGGGATGTCTCTTATCAAAATCCTTCCATGCACGAGAGTCTGCCGGGTGGGTTAACATGTCACTTTCATGAACTCTTTCTGCATGCCATCTCATTAAATTAGAAACTTTAGATGACATAAAAAATCTTTTCAACCTCGGTTTAAGGGGAAAGTAACGCATTTGCTTTACGGCAATCGGTTTCCCCTGTATCGCAATCTGACTTTGATGAGTCTTATTTCCCCTGTTCTCTTTCCACCTGGAAGCGCCACAAACTGTACAAATATCCAAATGAGCAGTTTCATTTCTAAACAACATACAGTTGTTTGCACATGCATCTATAGTCTCATATGTAAAACCTAAGTTCTCTGTCAACTTACGAGCATAGTAATACGACTCAGGAATCTTAGCGTCGACAGGAAGAACTTTTTTCAATAAAACCAAAAGCATGTCGAATGATGTGTCTGACCAATTATTCAAAGTCTTCAAATGCAACAACTCCACGATAAACGACAGTTTATTGTAAGAAGTACATCCAGGATATAATTCTGTTTTCGCATCATCAAGTACTTCATAAAACCTCCTCGAATCACGATCTGCACCAGAGCGAAGATTTATCTCACCGGTCTCAAGATTCTGGATGTCAATGCCTTCAGGATCAAACCCACGTACCATTTCAGTAAGCATTTCATGCATTGGATCAGTCATCCTTGCATCAACATCCATCTGAGCTGCATCTGTATTTTGACAACGAACATATTCTTCTCCATGACGAGTCCAACTCTTATAATTTTTCAGAAATCCATTAAAGAAAAGGTGCTCCCTCACAGTATCTCGTGTGAATTGATATCTGTTAGCACATTTTCTACATGGACAACTAATATAGTCACTTTCAAATCCTCTCGTGAAGTCAATAAACTGCATAATGCCATTGAAATATTCTCTAGACGTTCGATTTGGAAGATCAATCCAACTCTTATCCATAATAATATCTGTATAACAAACATTTACACAATACTTATTACATTTACATTTTTCAAATCAACTATATTCAAAATAAATATTAACCATTTGTTTATGAACCATTGATAAAATAATAATGTAACTGAAAGCTCATGTTACCTGATTGAGCTACAAACCTAAAAGGGAGGGGAGCCGAAGGCGGTGCTGCGAGGGAGAGGAGGCAGCGAAGGGGAGCTAGAGCCAAAGGCGGTGCGGCAAGGGAGGGGACGGGTGGCGGCGGCGGCAGGGAGCTGGAGGAGAGGAGGCGGTGAGGGGACGGGGGACGGGCAGCGAGGGGGGGGGGTGTCCGGGGTCGGGGGGGGGGGGGGGGGGGCTGTCCGAGGTGCGGGGAGGGGTGTCCGGGGTGTCGGGGGCCTGTCAGGGGTGCGGGCAGGGGTGTTCGGGGTGCGGGGGTGTCCGGGGTGCGGGGGAGGGGGGGCTGTCTGGGGTGCAGGGGGGCTGTCGGGGGTGCGGGGTGGGGTGTCCGGGGTGCGGGGGGCCTGTCCGGGGTGCGGGGGGGCTGTCCGGGTTCGGAGGGGGGGGTGTCCGAGTGCGGGGGGAGGGGGGGGGGGGCTGTCTGGGGTGCGGGGGGGGGGGGGGGGGGGGGGCTGTCCGGGTTCAGAGGGGGGTGTCCGAGTGCAGGGGGGGCTGTCCGGGGTGCGGGGAGGCGTCCGGGGTGCGGGGGGCGGTCCGGAGTGCGCGGGGGGGGGGGGGGGGGGTTTCCGGGGTGCGGGGAGGCGTCTGGGGTGCGGGGGGCGGTCCGGAGTGCGCGGGGGGGTGCTGTCCGGTGTGCGGGGAGGCGTCCGGGGTGCGGGGGGCGGTCCGGAGTGCGCGCCGGGGGCTGTCTGGGGTGCGGGTGCCGTCCGGGGTGGGGGGGGGGAGGGCCGAGAGGCCGGAGGGCGGCGGCCGGAGGCCGGAGGGCGGCGGCCGGAGGCCGGATGGCAGGCGGCGGGGGAGGCCGGGCGGCGGGGGAGGCCGGGCGGCGGGGGAGGGCGGGCGGCGGGGGAGGGCGGGCGGCGGGGGAGGCCGGGCGGCAGGGGAGGCCGAGCGGCGGGGGAGGGGAGGGCGGCGCGAGGGAGGGAGGGGGTTAGGGCGAGGGAGATCGAGGGCGCGGGGGGGGGGGGGGGGGCAGAAACCCCCCGAAATTTTTTAGGCAGGTTAGCGACCGCCATTGGCGGTCGCTAATGGTGAGCTATAGCGACCGCCAATGGCGGTCGCCCGAGTCTGGGGGGCTCCAATGCCCCCTTTTCTAGTAGTGTCTGTACCCACCCTTCAGGTGGGATTTCCAGTGGACAGCTCGGTGTAGCGGCTTTTACTTTTCAGTTGTTGTTTTCCCTTTCGAGTTGTACTTTACTTTCAGTTTGGGTTTGTATTCTGGCCCATTTACTTTTCAGCACTTTCAGTTGTACTATGCTTTTGCTTAGTGATTACTTTCCGCTTGCTTACTCTGTGGTGTTTGTTTACATTACAAAGGCAATGCCTTCCCTTATTACCGTGATTTACGCCTTGGTGCTAGTCGCCAGCCCCTGGCCTATGGAAGGCGGGCTTGGGGTAGTCACGGCACGGACCCCGAGGGCGGGTCGTGACAGTTAGGTCCTATGAAAAACATTTCAAAAACTTGGGATGAGCATAAAAAGATCAGTAAGGGATACACAAAGAATGCAAAACTGTTAGTATTTCAAAACAAAAAGTAAACCATGAATACATTATCAAAGTAATACTTTTCACCTTTTCGAAGTAGAAAAAAAACTCTTCAATGAATAAAAGATCATTACTTACCCTTTTTTAACCAAAATATTACCATAAAACCCATATAAAGAACACATAACATGAAAAGGTAACTTGGTACATAAACATACTTAAATAGAATAACCATACGGTCGACTTCCACACATACTTAATGGAATATCCATATGGCCGACTTCCACACACACTTAATAGAATAGCCATACAGATGACTTCCATACCTAAAGCATTGGAGGTTATATCGTAACCACCCATCCTGGTATTCACGGAACCTCCCATCATAATGTCCAAGTACCATTATAAAATCATAAGACATTAAACAAATATAATGGAAAGAAAACATTTCCAAATTTCGATCACAATATATCAATTAAATATATCGACATAAAAAATCCTTTATAAAAACCATTTTAAATACCAACATACATAAAAGAGTATATGGTATTTATTTCATTTTAAAAAACATTATGGCTTGTTGAGGAAGCCAAACACCAAATAATACTCACGGCGGCGGAAAAGGTTGTTGTCACCGCGTACGTTAAAAGAAAAATTCCTTTTTGTCGTTTAGTAAAACGATTCGTATAAAAAGATTCCTTTTGAATAAAATTAAAAATAAAATGGGTTTATACACTGTATAAAATAAATTTGTGTGTAAAACCAAATATTCCATAATGAAAGGAGAATGAGACGAAGTCCCTTACAAAGTCGGTATCCTTAGATTAAGGATAAATCAATTACATGAATATGTGTGACAAATACGAATACACAAAATATAAGTGGATATTAAGTGTAAAAAAATCAGAGGTCATACACACATAATCATGGAAAAACAAAACCAATGACATAGATATTTAACTCAATGAAATGAGATTGAGTTATGATTTCCGATACAAGTCCGTCTAAATGACATAAGAATTTATCAATGAGTTGATTATGTGTAAAAATAGTGTATCCACAAAAAGGTTTTTGGAAACTACAACATAGATATTCCACACATAATCTTGTCATAATAAAATCAAGAATTAGAGGTTTAACCCAAATAATTGAAAGTGGGTTAAGAAGTTCCCTTACAGAAATTCGACAGCCTAACAGCGTCACTTAAAAACTCATAAAATGAGTTGATGAGAGACAAAAAGGTTATATCATAACTTGGAAATAAACTTTACATTAATAAGGATATAGAAGAACATATCCCAACATAATAGTATGTGAATTAAAATACATAACAAAAGATGTCTTTTAAGAAGAGGAGGGTGAAAGGTTCCCTTATCGACTTGGGTAACTTTCTAAAAATACACCCCATTGAAGAAGGGTCATACAATGAATATGTAAATACCCATAAATGAAATTATATTACATAAATATTATAATAATTGTCAGTACATACACCACTCAAGGGAAATTGTGGCAAATGTAGCATAAATCTCACGGGAATAAAAGTAAGATGAAAAATCCCTTACGAAAACTCTGCAGCCTAACGGCGCCACTTAAAACATACGAAAATTGATTGATGAGATAAAATAGGTTCTATCATAATATTAGCATAAAGTTTACAGAAATAGGAATATAAAATAACATCCCCCAACATAACAAAGAGGAGCTTAAAAGAAGTGACATAAAGGAGAGTACTTAAAAAGAAAGAGAGAGGTTAGATCTCTTACGAAAATTTGGCAGCCTAATGGTGCCACTCAAAACATCCAAAATGGATTGATGAGAGAAAATAGGGTCTCTCATCACATGAATATAAAAATTACAGTAAGATTAATATAAAATAACATCCCAATAACAAGAAAGATGAGCTTTAAAAGGAATGACATAAAAGAGTGTACTTAAAAAGAAAGAGAGGAGTAGGATCCCTTACCTTGGGTCCGACATGACCCGATCATTCTTCAATCTCCTGAATAATAAACTTGAGTCAATTTCTACTTCCTTAAGAACCTTTTTGAAGTTCATTATTCCTTTTATATCACTTATTACCATGTCATGAACACTATGTAATTATTTTAGTTAATAACGGTCGTTTAAACGATCATTCGTACTTGAGTCAAAATATGATCTTTATAATTACAATTTTTTCATGTATCAATTATATCCAGAGTTATAATCATGATTTATATATCATTTATATCATATATATCCAGTATATACAGGCATTTATAATATTACATAATCATTTAGAAGTAAGAAATGAAATGCACCGTTCATGGAGACGGTAAGCCATAAGTACGCATGAACGTGACTTTCATTTCTATTTCGTATTTTATAGAATGGAATAATAATTATATAAAGTTATATTATAATTACATTATAATATCATATATAATACCATTAATTACATCCTTTATACGTCCCACATATGGCATTAACGAATCAAATCACTTTGAGGGGGCGGTAGTCCGCACTTCCTAAAATGAAGATATCGCGTTTACTCATAATGGTAACCATAAAGGATATGACATAAATGAAAAATACAGAAGCTTAAGTAAAACATAAACATATAATATATAATATATAAATATAGTGACATCTTAATGGCCACCTTTGAAGATGATATATGAGTGTTGAACAATCATCGTTTCGTGAGGCAGAAATTTGCCATCCACAGAAACAATATGTTCATCAACCATTAGATGTAGGTTTATGTAAGTGTAGATATAATCAGTCTTATAAAAACTTCCTAGTATATTTAATATACTGGAGTTGTTACAAAATAAATTAATAAAAAGAGTTTAGGGGGTTGGAGAATCAAAATAAAACAAAAGGACTCAAGTGAAGACATTACCTTAAAATCGGGTAACTCCGTTTGGATTGAGATAAAAGGCTTACTTGGGAAGACTTCTGCCAAAAGTGAGGCTTCAAGGAGTTATAGAGGGATTTTTAGAGACAAAATGGGTAGGTTATGGCTGAGACATAGGCTTTTGAAGTGTGGTTAAGGAGGTAGAGGTGGGGGCCTTTTATAAGAGGAGGGGAGGGGCACTCTTGGAATGTAAGAAAATGATACTTTATTTTAGAAGGAGTTTCAGATTTTAATGGTCCCACATTGATTTGTATAGAGGATAAGGTGATTATGGTTGAAATCCACCCACCCAATCGGTTTTTTTTATATGTGTAGGTCTTATATATTACATTATCATTCCATTTTATTTAAATCGTTAAATAATGAGGTCATCGCTGCATCATCATGATGTCATAGATAATTTAATTTATATAATGTCTAAAAATTACAAAACAAATACTATGATGTAGGATATATTTTTATCTTTCCAATGACTATTAATAGTCAAAAATCTTACTTGTATAACCCCATGTAAAAATTGTTTTAGTAAAACCACTCATGTTTGTGTCATTTTAATTTTAACATTAAATAAAAAGGTATTTATGTCATTTTCCAAACAAAGTGGCTCCATGGGGTCCCCAAGTTGACCCATGGATTTTCCTGGTCGTCCAGGACTCATCCAATGATTTTAGGACATGTGTTAGGTCATTTCATATTGTTAAAACATTATTTTTACCTTAAACTACACTAATTACCTCTAATCGCGATTAAAAACATAATAAGTTACTATTCACCAAAACATTATTTTAATCCCATTGAACCACATTTTACATCTTAATTACAACCATTTATGTTTTAGTTTTTAAATTCAAAACACAAAGATGGAAAAATTTCATTTAAACGGATAATCAGTTTTTATAAGTACCACTTAGTGGTTTCACTATTCATCAAAAATTGAAGTTTTTCAGAAAATTATCAAAAACTCACCCTAGGCTATATTTGATATTCCGAATTCAAGAATGATATATATTTTAAAAAATTAAATACATATAAGTTATATTAATTAATTTAATAATTAATTCCCGTTGTTAGAGCAAATAGCCTGTTTTTATGAAATAATAAGTATTAAAATATTGACACTAGTTTAAGTCCAATTTCAAGATGAAATTAATTCCAACAACCACTATTGGATTAAATGGTAAAAATATATTCTAATTTTAATTTAAAAAAAATTCAAAATATAAACTAATCATATAAATAAATTAGATTAAAAAGAGGTTTTGAATTAAAATACAACATTTTTCACTATTCATTAAAAATGAACTTTATCGGAAAGATACCAAAAATTTACACAAAGTAAATTTTGATGTCTTGATTCTAAAAAAGAATTTTATTTTTTCAAATATAACACATAAAATTGTCACAAAGTGGATTTAAAAGAGTTTCGCCATCAAAAGGCGGTTAATCGAACTTTTAAAGAATATTAAAATGTTTACGCTTAAAAATAGATTTATTCACATTTTTAATCCTCTAACATTTATTTTAAAGAGTAAAAAAATATTTGACAAACATATATAATAATTTTGTAGTTAGTTCTGTTCATTCCCGCCATTACAACGGCTAGGCATTAACTACCATTTAAAATAATATTATTTTCTTATTAGAGTGCAACGTAAGATTTCAAAGGAACTCGTTGTTGTGTATTGGGTAAGCCATCGAGCATAGCGTACCCTTTAAATTAATATTGACATTTTATTCACAAATAGGGATAAATATAAAAATGTCATATTATTTATTTACATGGGGTGTTACATTCTTCCCCCCTTTTGGGAATTGCGTCCTCGCAATTTCAAAATTGGGCTCGGAAACATCCTTGAAAGTCCCACATCGGAACAAGAGTCGGTAAACAATCACTTTAAAATAATGGGAGAGAAGTAAAAATTTCACCCGAGTTAACCAATACTAGGATTCCAAGTATGAAAATATGGATATGGAGGAGAAACAAAAGGGTCATGTTCTGATGGAGAGTGATAGTAAACATGTCTAGGAGAAAGTTTACCACAAGAAAATCACAAACTTGTGATGGGTTAAACGGTATTCGATTCCCCAGTAGGAAACGTTAACAGACAAAATATTTGTTTTATGTTTCTCTAAATTGAGGAATTTATTTTTTAGCTTAACTAAATCATAATGAAACATACTTACATGTCACGTAGACTTTCAATATTTACTAGATTCCTTAATCAAAATCATATTTTCTCCAAAAGACGAGTTTTTAGGAAGACTTGTTCGAATTAAGAGTACTATAATCAACTTCCTGAGAATCACCTAATCCACAAAATAGAACTATATATTTCCCATGTCTTTAGACAAAATCCAAAACCAAAATTGTTAGTATGAGATCAGATAACCCACAAAAGTATAATCCTTTATAAAAAGAAAATCCATTCTTAATCTCCAAAATTTGTCCAAAAAAACCCAAAGTTCAACGAAGACCATTCGATAAACAATTGTCCATAAAATTCATAAATGTAAACCAAACTAAGATTGAAACCAAAATATTTGAAGGATTTAATCACATAGTCTTCCAAGGTACAAATTAACTTTTATCTCCAAATAACATCAGTTGCTCTTAAATTCTCATATTGAAAATAATTAACCTAATCACATATCCTCCATGATAGGTTAATCATTTCCATATATTATCCAAAATAAAACTACTCATGATTCCTAAAATCATCTAACTAGAAAGAATTAGTCAAACTAACCAGGGACTTCACGTAGTCCAGTGGTAGGCGATAAATACCAGTCGCACTTTGGTTGTGGGTTTGATTCCCACAGCTTTGTCCGACGTGATGGGTTGTCACACGGTCTGCGTGTTGTCCTTTTTCCAAAACTATAAAATTATCAAATCATTCCCCAAAACGAGATAAAATCATCAAAAATAATCATAACATATTTTAACCTCAATTTTATCTCATTCCTTCTATTTTCTATCATAATATATAACAACCCATAATTACCTCAAAAGTAAGGATCATATGAAACCCAATGTTTACCTTTATAATTATTACCTGAACTTCAACATCGATTGGTCATCTCGTACATGATGCATTACAGAACATACCTAGGTACAAGTGGTTGATCATGACTCCTTGATAGTTGGTTTAGAACAACCACGAGTTTCCTCATTGAATCCCCCATTTCATCCAGTCTCTTAATCAGAGAACCGCCACAGTTTCCTTCAAACCTATTGTAACTTTGGTGCCTTCTAGATCCATCTGTTCACTAAAAACTGAAATGTCAGTGTGAGTATATCAACAAAACCATCATATACTAATGAGGAAGATAAACACTAAGATATACTTACTCATTCACTTTATCTAAAACTAGTGCTCTTTAAGAAATTCTAACCATTATATTAATGTCACTTATGCATAAAGAATACCCTAACCTCTAAAGTTATCTAATCCGACCTTTGATACAAACTATAAGGCCCCTGACTTAAACCTTACTTAATATTGAATTAAATGAATAATTCACATTGAGAATCTTTTTAGGTTTAGAGTTTTAGATAATTTGGACATAAATATTATATCTCAAAAGATTACAAAGTAGAAACTTCCACTAAGTATCCATAAAAAAACTCTTAAAAAGAAACATGTCTAGTTCCATGTTTTAGGTAGCATGACTTTCCCTTGATCACATCCTTGAACCTATTACACGTTAGGTCCTGTGAAAAAATTTCAAAAACTTGGGATGAGCATAAAAAGCTCAGTAAGGGATACAAAAAGAATGAAAACTGTTTGTTTTTAAAAACAACAAGTAAACCATGAATACATTATCAAAGTAATACTTTTCATCTTTTCGAAGTAGTAAAAAAACACTTCAATGAATGAAAGATCATTACATACCCTTTTGTAACCAAAATATTACCATAAAACCCATATAAAGAACACATAACATAAAAAGGTAACTTGGTACATAAACATACTTAAATGGAATAACCATAAAGTCGACTTCCACACATACTTAATGGAATATCCATACGGCCGACTTCCACACATTCTTAATGGAATAGCCATACGACCGACTTCCATACCCAATGCATTGGAGGTTATAATGTAACCACCTGTCCTGGTATTCACGACACCACCCATCATAATTTCCAAGTACCATTATGAAATCATAAGACATTAAACAAATATAATGGAAAGAAAAAATTTCCACATTTCGATCACAATTATCACTTAAATATATCGACATAACAAATCCTTTATAAAAACAATTTTCCATACCAAGATACATAAAATAGTATATGGTATTTATTTCATTTTAAAAAAACATTACGGCTTGTTGAGGAATCCAAAGAACAAATAATACTCGCGGCGGCAGAAAAGGTCGTTGTCACCACATACTTTAAAAGAAACATTCCTTTTTTTCGTCTAGTAAAACTCTTCATATAAAAAGATTCCTTTTGAAAAAAATTAAAAGTCAAAGAGTTTTATACACCGTATAAAAGAATGTTGTGTGTAAAACCAAATATGTCTCAATGAAAGGAGATTGAGACGAAGTCCCTTACAAAGTCGGTATCCTTAGATTAAGGATAAATCAATTACATGATTATGTGTGACAAATATGAATACAAAAAATATAAGTGGATATTAAGTGTAAAACAATCAGAGGTCATTCACACATAATCATGGAAAAACAAAACCAATGACATAGATATTTATCTTAGTGAAATGAGATTGAGTTATGATTTCCGATACAAGTCCGTCTAAATGACATAAGAATTTATCAATGAGATGATTATGTGTATAAATAGTATATCCAAACAAAGGATTGTGGAAACTACAACATAGAGATTCCAAACATAATCTTGGAATAATAAAATCATGAATTAGAGTCTTAACCCAAAGAATTTAATGTGGGATAATAAGTTCCCTTACAGAAATTCGAAAGCCTAACAACGTCACATCAAAACTCATAAAATGAGTGGATGAGAGATAAAAAGGGTATCTCATCACATGGACATAAAATTTACATTAATAAGGATATATAATAACATATCCCAACATAATAGTATGTTTATTAAAAGACATAACAAAAGTAGTCTTTTAAAAAGTGGAGGGTGAAAGGTTCCCTTACCGACTTGGGTAACTTTTGAAACATACACCCCATTGAAGAAGGGTCATTCAATGAATATGTAAATAAACATAAATGAAATTATATTACACAAGGAGTATAATAATGGGAAGTACATACACCAATCAAAGGAAATTGTGGCAAATGTAGCAAAAATCTCACGGGAATGAAAGTGAGATGAAAATTCCCTTACGAAAACTCAGCAGCCTAACGACGCCACTTAAAACATAAAAAAATGGATTGTTGAGATAAAATAGGGTCTCTCATCATATTAACACAAAGTTTAAAGAAAGAGTAATATAAAAGAAAATCCCCCAACATAACAAAGAGGATCTTAAAAGAAGTGACATAAAAGAGAGTACTTAAAAAGAAAGAGAGAGGTTATATCTCTTAAGAAAATTCGGCAGCCTAACGGTGCCACTCAAAACATCCAAAATGGATTGATGAGAGAGAATAGGGTCTCTAATCACATTAACATAAAAATTAAAGTAAGATTAATATAAAATAAAATCCCAATAACAAGAAATATGAGTTTTAAAAGGAATGACATAAAAGAGTGTACTTAAAAAGAAAGAGAGGAGTAGGATCCCTTACCTCAGGTCCGACTTGACTCGATCATTCTTTAATCTCCTGAATAATAAACTTGAGTTAATTTTTAATTCCTTAAGAACATTTTTCAAGTTAATTATTAATTTTATATCACTTATTACCATGTCATGAACACTATGTAATTATTTTAGTTAATAACGGTCGTTTAAACAATCATTGGTACTTGAGTCAAAATATTCTCTTTATAATTACAAGTTGTTCATATATCCATTATATACAGAGTTATAATCATGATTTATATGTCATATATATCATATATATCCAGTATATACATGAATTTATAATATTAAATAATCATTTAGAGGTAAGAAATGAAATGCACCGTTCATGAAGACGGTAAGCCGTACGTACGCATGAATGCTACTTTCATTTCTATTTCGTATTTTATAGAATGGAATCATAATGATATAAAGGTATATTATAATTCCAGTATAATATCATATATAATAACATTAATTACATCCTTTATACGTCCAACATATGGATTTAACGAATCAAATCACTTTGAGGGGGCGGTAGTCCGCACTTCCTAAAATGAAGATATCGCGTTTACTCATAATGGTAACCATAAAGGATATTCCATAAATGAAAAATACATAAGATTAAGTAAAACATAAACATATTATATATAATATATAAATATAGTGACATCTTAATGGACACCTTTGAAGGTGATATAGTAGTGCTGCACAATCATCGTTTCGTGAGGCAGAAATTCACCATCCACGGAAACAATATGTTCTTTAACCATTAGATGTAGGTGTATGTAAGTGGGGCTCGAATACTTCTTATAAAAACATCCTAGTATATTGAAGTTACTGGATTCGTTACAAAAGAAATTCATAAAAAGAGTTTATGGGGTTGGAGAAGCAAAATAAAACAAAAGGACTCAAGTGAAGACATTACCTTAAAATCGGGTAACTCCCTTTGGTTTGAGCTAAAAGGCTTCCTTGGGAAGACTTCTTCCCAAAGTGAGGCTTCATGGAGTTATAGAGGGATGTGGAGAGACAAAATGGGCAGGGGTTGGCAGATCCAAGGTCTTTGTAAGTGTGGGTAAGGAGGTAGAGGTGGGGGCCTTTTATAAGAAGAGGGGAGGGGCACTCTTGGAAAGTAAGGAAATGTTACTTTATTTTAGAAAGAGTTTCGGATTTTAATGGTCCCACATTGATGTGTTTAGAGGATAAGGTGATAAGGGTTAGAAATACACCCATACAATAGGTTTTGGACATGTTTAGGTCTTAGATAATACATTATCTTTCCATTTTATTTAAATCGTTAAATAATGAGGTCATCGCTGCATCATCATGATGTCAAAAATAATTTAATTTATTTAATGTCTAAAAATTATAAAACAAAATACTATGATTTAGGATATCTTTTTATATTTACAATTACTATTTATAGTCCAAAATCGGACTTGTATAATCCCATGTAAAAATTGTTTTAGTAAAACAACTCAGGTTTGTGTCATTTTAATTTTAACATTAAATAAAAAGGTATTTATGTCATTTTCCAACCAAAGTGGCTCCATGGGGTCCCCAAGTTGACCCATGGATTTTATCGGTCGACCATGACTCATCCAATGAGGGTAGTACATGTTTCTAGGTCATTTCATGTTATTAAAACATTATTTTTACCTTAAACTACACTAATTACCTCTAATCGCGATTAAAAACTTAATAAGTTACTATTCACCAAAAAATTATTTTAATCCCATTGAACCACATTTTACTTCTTAATTACAACCATGTATGTCGGATTTTTGAAATTAAAAACACAAAGATGGAAAAAGTTTCATTTAAATGGAAAATCAGTTTTTATAAGTACCACTTAGTGGTTTCACTATTAATCAAAAATTGAAGTTTTTCAGAAAATTACCAAAAATTCACCCTAGGCTATATTTGATATTCAGAATTAAAAAATGATGTATATTTTACAGAATTCAAAAAATATAAGTTACATTAATTAATTTAAAAATTAATTCCTGTTGTCAGAGCAAATATCATGTTTTTATGAAACAATAAGTATCAAAATATTGATAGTAGTTTAAGTCCAATTTCATGATGAAATTAATTCCAACTACCACTATTTAATTAAATGTTAAAAATATATTGTAATTTTAATTTTAAAAAATTAAAAATATAATCTAATAATATAAATAAATTATATTAAAATGAGGTTTTGAATTAAAATACAACATTTTTCACTATTCATTAAAAAATGATCTTTATCTTAAAGATACCAAAAATTTACACAAAGTAAATTTTGATGTCCCGATTCTAAAGAAGAATTTTATTTTGTCAAATATAACACATAAAATTGTAAAAAATTGGATTTAAAAGAGGTTCGCCATCAAAAGGCGGTTAATCGACCTTTTAAAGAATATTAGAATATTTACGCTTAAAAATGGATTCATTAGCATTTTTAATCTTCTAACATTTATTGTAAAGAGTAAAAAATATTTTACAAACATATATAATCATTTTGTAGTTAGTTCTGTTCATTCCCGCCATTACAACGGCTAGGCGTTAACTACCATTTAAAATAATATTATTTTATTATTAGATTGCAACGTAAGATTTCAAAGGAACTCGTTGTTGTGTATTGGGTAAGCCATCGAGCATAGCAATCCCTTCAAATTAATATTGATATTTTATTCACAAATAGGGATAAATATAAAAATGTCATATTCTTTATTTACCAGGGGTGTTACAATAACAAATCCTAACTTGAACCCTTATTTTTAGAGATAAAAATGATCTTAAATATATTATAATTGATTCCATTAAATGGGAACATATTATATCCATCCAAATAATAATAAAATCACAATCCCATACATTATGAATATCCATTTAGGATTAGATTATTAACTAATTAAGGTAAACTCATAGATAATCAGTTGGAAATTTCCTTCTAGTATCCATTTTCCCACAACACATGTTCTTAATAGAGATAAACACTCTTTGTTCAAGATTACTAAATTAATTAGAATGATGCATTCCTAAACATGATTTATCATATTTATGTCTTCTGAAAATTCATTTTACATTTTTTGGTGGGAAATACAAATTACAATAAGGGATACATAAAAAACATTTATATCCATTTCAGACAAATGAGATTATATACGATTACATTACATTATCATAATTAAATTTGATATAAAAGTATCATTTATGTGAAAACTAAATCATCAATAAAATCCATTTTTTTCATAAATATTTTTAAGAAAATATAACCGTAGAATCATAATCCTGAGTGATTCTTACAAAATAGGATAATCCCACAAATAATGTTTTTAAAGTTATACGAATAACTCTTACATGGAATAATCATTCATTAAAACAAATTATCATAATAATTTTATATGAAATTAAATTATATCATCAAAACCAAATTTTAAATCATAGTTATTTCATTTAGGTTCTTTGGGAAATAACCTTTATAAAACCCTTAAATAATCCTTATAAATGTAATTACCTACTCATGTAATTCAAAAAATATTATATTAAAAAACTTATCATTACACAATTAAGTAAAGTGGATTATGGGGGTACAATATCATAAGAAAACAATATTTTAGGACTATAAGACACATAAAACACATATAATCAAGCATTTAATTAACTAAACCAAATAAAATACGATATTTAACAAAAACCTCGATACCCTTTTTGGATTAATAAGAATATGAAGATAAAAGTGGGTTTTCCGACAAAAAAAAATTATAAATAAATATTCATAAATGAAATAGAAATGGATACTGTTTTAAAAATGAATTAAGAATTTAATTGGAAGAGTATTAATGAATAATATTTATAATGTCATTAAATACAACTTAGTCCATATACATTAAAAATATTTTTTTCAAACTTTTGTGAAAATATTTAAAATAATACATTCAGAAAACGATATTAATATTTTAAAAAATATAAATTAATTGAAACATGTTTTCAATTTAATTACAAAATAAATTTCATAATTTTTATAACACACAAGATACATAAAATGTGACATCGATATGGAGGCAAAATAGAGAAACCCCCTTAATCATTTTGAATTTAGTTGTTAAGAGAATGTCATAAGTAGACATCAATATTTCTGGATAAATTAATTATATTGTATGTAGTGGAAGATTATTACTTATTTACATTCAACAGAACAATATTAAGGTTTATAACCTTTTATGAGTTTTTATCATTTCATATATAGTTAAAAATTTAATTATTTTCTTGTTAGCTATATGGAGGATGTTTAATTCACGATCCTCTTAACAACATTGGTAGGTCGACCATGGTAAATGAGGCCATAGTTACACCATATAGAAGATAATAATCATGAAATAATAAATATTTTCATAAAAATCGTAAAATTTAAATCCACCCACAATTGTTTTTATGAAAAATAAATAAATATTCTCGCAAGGATGTAGTCTTGACGTACCCATGAGGGAATTTTTATTTACAAATTTGGATGGAATATAATGTAATATAAAGGAAGAATATCAAATATTATAAATAAATATTATTATAATATTTTAATAATAAAACTAAATTAAAAAATATATCCTCAATATGATCCATTAGAATTTTTTTTTGTGATGAATATTTTTCTCACGTAGATGGTAGTCCTTACATAACCATTTGCCTATATTCCATTTTTATAGATTGGAATTATATGAAGATATATTATAATATATATATATATATTCATAATTATGTCCTGAATGTCATATATATACCATTCATCCATCATAATAACCTACCTTTGAATATATTTATGGGAATCAAAATACACTAGTTGGTGAGGTTGTAGTATGCACGTACACAAAAATGATGAATTTTTTTCCCATTTGTTAGAGAATGGATTTTTATAAGTTTATTTCATTATCATAATGAGAAATCAATATATTGAAGACACAAATATTATTATAATATAAATTTTATGATAGAAATTAATGTTCTTGAAAATAAGTATAATGAAAATGCACGTTTGACATGATTACCACCTCTTTGAATAACCTCATTTGGGCATTCCCTTCGTTGTACTAGAGTTTTTTATTTTTTGATGAAAATAACCTCTATAAGGTAAATTTTTTTGTTAATAATATTGTTTCATGGTTCATTAAGTATAATTCTCTCATGATAGATGATAAAATTAGAGATGTTTTTCCCTTATTTATGAGAGTAATGGAGAACATTTGTAATTACATTATGCAATAAATTAATATAAAATATTTTTTTCAGCTAAATTTAGAACAAAACATATATATATATATATAATATAAGACTTTGAAGAGTAGAAATAATATCTATTAATAAAAATTATGAATTTTAGGGTTATTTTATATCCCTCATTCATGCTAAAATTTACCCAAAAGATGAAGGTATAATGGTCCTTGTAGTCTAGCTTGGGTTGTCGAATCCACTGAGACCTAAGAAGATACCTAAGATACAGAATCAATGAGATGAATATTTGGCTACGAAGTGGACAACATGGTTATGATTTTAGATGGTTTATATAACTCTAATAAACCTATGTTAATTCAATTCAATGAAAATGGGTTGATCTTATGATTATGCACGAGCTGGATTGAATGAATTTTACTTACATAGACAATTTTGGTTTTATTAATTCATGATGAATCCATTCTACAAAAAAACACTACCATCATCATTTTATGATTTGATTATAACTAAAATCAATTACTAATATCCTTAACACATAGAGAACAAAATTCATGATCTCTCTTGTAAATGGTCATTCTTGTACATGGATTTAGCTTCATCTAACATAGTGAAGATGCAGAGTCGAAATAAAAAAAATGGAAGTCTAAAATTAGTTATCCAATTAACAACAATTTGATCATAATATAATATTCAATCCAGCCTTAACATCTTACTATGATCAACCCATTAAAGTTTTATCCCTCCATTTATGGTATACTCTCAATGGTGGGAAGAATATGGCTTACAAGAATTGGATTGAAGAAATTAGAACTGCGAAAAATAACGAGCACTCCTCAATGTGTGTGAACGAAATTCACACCTATGTGTGATCAAATTCCCCACAACAAAAATATATCACTGTGTTTGAGATTACGGAGTTTTAATAAAATAAATTGGAAGAATAGAAGATAAAGATGTTGATTAAGAACATAGAAAAACCTAAAAGAAACCTACATGGAAATTAAAAACATTACAAAAGAACAATGGATAATAAAATGATAACCAAAAAACAAGATATGTATTCCAACTCACTACCATTTATATGAAAATTAAATTTGGATTCCCTAGGCCAAGCCTCATTCAATGTATGCCTAATTATTAAATAAATTTAGAACATTGGGTGGTGGAATTTTGTGAAGAAATTAATTCCCTCCTTGATTTTTTCCACCTTGTCACCCTTGAAAAGACCGTCTTATACGAGCAAGCATATCAGTGAATATAATAGGGCCATAGAAGTGTCGTTTGTGTCCACGTATTTCTACTAGACTTCTATAAAATTTGGGCCCATTTGGATTTGTGGATCAAATAGTTATTACAGACTTAGTGGGATAACATTCTGGGTCGTATATTCTGGCCTAGAATTTGATATTCTATTTTTCCCACCTTAATTACCACCATGGAGATTGAATTAGCAGTAGCTCATGAAGAATGTATTTATTTTTCTATATGTCTTATAGTATCCCATAATATTTGGGATTACGTGGGATTGTATTGTGGGCCCCACATTCTTATCAGTGGGCTTGTGTCCAATCTACCTTCTCCAAAATTGTTTTCTTTCATCGCCAAATATCCCCATCATCCTTTATGAATCCTCCATTGAACCCTGAATGAAATTTTTTCATAATAAATCATAAATCCATTTCCCAAAATATAAAGTTAAAATATGGATAATTAAATTTATTAAAATTAGATGAATCATTGGGCCTAAATTTGTGTACATTAGACATAGAGTGAACAAATGATGAGACTGAATGTTCAAAATTAAAATCCACTAACTCAGGCCCATAATATAAAAAATGAAAATTTAATAACATTAAAATGTAATTAACATATGTGTTTATATTGGAAAATAACACCCCCCAACTTGATATTTCTTAGTGATGAGAAAATAATTTAAAGATTATATTTGAATTCTTTTTCCAACACATTATAAAATACTATGCTCACAATGTAAAATACAAAAAAATATATATTTATAACCTATAAAAATAATTTAAAACAAGAGAAATTTATAATACTATCCCAATCCCAATCCCATTAATTTGATCAAATCCATCATCATACTTCATCCTACTCAATTAGGTGAAATGATGTGTGGTGAATCACAATGGTTATTGGGGTTCATTTTCATTCATGGGGGAAATCATGGAAGTGCTAGGCAGAATCACATTTAATCCTAATATGAGTATTCAAGTTTTTGTTCTTTTGATTTTTTTAAATGATTCCATAGTAATTGAGATTGCAGTTAATCAAATTAACCCATGTAGCGAGACTGTGTCAATGACTCCCAAGTTCAAAGGCCTTAGGGAACAAAGTGAATCCCAAGTACTCAGGCATCATCAAAAGTTTACTTTATCAAAAAAAGTCATCTTACCATAAATAAAGATAGTGTGAAAATCTAAAGGCTATAAAACACTGGAGTCATGATCCACATGTGTTGAAAGCTTCGCATTTTATCAATCCATTGATCTACACACAATTTTTTATTTTAGTTTTTATATTTATTTTATATTTTATTTACACTAATATTTTTCCTAAAAATCAAACCAAACAATGCTATTTATTATGGGACCACATGAATTCAAATTAGTACCCCACAGTCTAGAGGACGTGCATTGTGGAATTTTGATTTAATAGATCAAAATAAAAATGATGAAAATTATAATAGGCCGAAAAACATCCAAAATAAATTCTTCTAAACATAATAATGAATTAAATTAAGAGTAAATGAAATAAAATTTATTTTATATGTAGTTTTAATGTGACCGTAGATGTTATTATATAAATGAAAAATGAATTTTACATCTTTTTTATCATTGTTTTCTTAACAATCATTTTGTTTCCACACCCCCAACATAGAATAAAACTATCCCAAGTTTCTTAAGAGAAAAGATAACATAAAGTGGTTGGGGGGGAAGTGTTGGAAAGGGCATGGAACAGGTTCACCTAGTGCCTTCATAATGATGATTTTGGTGTTCCTAAATCACTCTTTGATCTCCTGGGAGATATAGGCACCTCCTTGATTGAATATATATCACCCAAAATAGTCTTTGAATCATAAAAACAAGAACAAACCAGAAAAAAACAACAGAACAATTTATTTAATACCATGAGTCATTATTTTAATGGTTTTCCTTCTTTTTTTGTTTTTTTAAATCAAACTGATGATACATTGTCTTCTTTTTAATTTCTGGGTAAGTTAGTACTCAGAGATCACAACGTATGACACATATGAATATGGTGCTACCCTTTCATACCCAACTATACTCATAGGAGAAGAAAATGTCAATGGTCTAAAGTAAAATAAAATTATATCTAAATGATCCACTAATCATATTTGAAATATAAATTTGATTAAAACAAAAAAAGGATTGGAAACATGAAAACCATGGGTTGCTTCTCATGCAACGATTTGTTTAACAGCGTTAGATTAACTTTGACCCCTAATTGATTAACTACTTTCATTATCTAAGATATGTTCACACAATTCTTCATCAACTTCATGTTTTGGAATGGATATTTGAATGGTTTGACTCTATGACCATTAACATTAAATGTTTGACCATTGGTGGGATCTTGAATTTCAACAACCCCTTGGGGGTACACCCTTTGCACTATGTATGGGCCTGACCATCTAGACCTAAATTTTTTGGGAGTAAGGGATGTTTATAATTATACAAAAGAATAGTTTTTCCCGATTTAATTTGTTTTTATTTAAGGTTTCGAGATTTGTAGGATTAAACTTTGTCTTTATTGATCCTTGAGTTTGCATAAGTCTCCATCCAAAGTTCCTCGTGTTCATAATGATATAATTTCATTTTTGTTCTGTCCAATGAGAGGTCATTGTTCATTTTCTGAATTTCCCAATAAGCCTTATGTTCAATTTCCAATGGAAAAAGACATGATTTTCCATAAACCAACCAATGTGGGGACATTCCTAAAATGGGTTTAAATGTGGTTTGATAATCCCAAAGAGCATATAAGATTTTGATTCACCAATCATTATTAAATGGATTAACATTTTTCTCAAGAATTTGTATGATTTATTGATTAGCTAACTCAGCTCACCCATTGGTCCATGGGTGGTAATCAATGGACACATTTTGAGAAATTCCATACTTTTCCATGAGTGATGAGAATGGATGATTGCATAAATTAGTTCCACAATCACAAATGATAGCCCAAATAATTCTAAATCTAGAGAAGAGGTGTTCCTTATGAAATATAATCACATTTTGATGATCATTGTATTTTGTAGGAATGGCCCCAACCCATTTGGGGACATAATCGAATACTAAAATGATGTACTTAAATCTTCAAGAGTTTTGGAAGTGACCCATGAAATCGATTCCACATTAGTCAATGATTTCAATCACTATAATGGGAGTGAGATTCATTTTATTATTTTTTGTGATGGACCCTACTTGTTGACACTATAGACAGCTTTGACAAAATGAGTAGGAGTCCCTTCAGAGGGTGGTCCAGAAGAGACCACACTGAAGAACCATAGAAGATGTTTTCTTAGAGGAAAATTCACCTCCACATGAATAATTATGATAGAATTTAAGGAAATACTCTTGTTCATATTCGGGGACACACCTCCTAATGACATGGTTAGAGCAGATCTTATAGAGGTATGGATCATCAAACACATGGTGCCTAACATCAGAATGGAATTTCCTTCCAGCTTGAGTCCTTATGAATTTTGGAATGACTCCTGTAACTAATACGTTTGCTATGTCAGTATACCAAGGGCAGTCACACACAATGTAAAGGTGTTCATCATGTAATGAATTAGACATATAAAGGTGACTTGAGTGGTCTTTTAATTCCATCATTGAGAGGTAATCGACTAAAACATTTTCATCACCCTTTTATCCATTATTTTTTCGTATAATTCTCATAAAAGAAGGACCCACTTAATTATTCTAGTCTTCGAAATTTTTTTGGAAAAGTTTTCTAAGGGAGAAATGTTTAGTAGAGACAATGATGGGTGATCCTAAGAGATAGGACCTAAATTTCTCGAAGGAAAAGTCAACACAAAGCTACTCTTTCTTAGTGGTTGTGTAGTTGATATGTGCATCATTTAATGATTTTATTTCATAAGCAATTACACATGGATTTTTCTAACGCCAAAGTCGTAAGAATTATCCTTTTGAAAGTGTACTCGCATCACACATTAACTAAAAAGGATGTTTCCTATTTAAATATTGCATGATAGGTGGAGAGATAAGAGTTGACTTCAGTGTAGAGAATGCTTCCTTAGATATATTTAACTATAAAAATGGATCATCTTTCACTAATAGAGCACAAAGTGGTCGAGAAATAGAGTAGAAATTCCTAATGAACCTTCTATAGAAAATATCATTTCCTAATAATGACCTCACTTCCTTGACAGTGTTTTGGTAATGGAAGGTGATGAATGATATCAACCTTAGCTTTATAAACATCAATTCTCTTACCTGAGACCACATGGCCTAGAACTAGTCCCTCTTTAACCATGACATGTAATTTTTCCCAGTTTAGGACTAGATTCATTTCTTCACATCTTGAAAAGACACTCTCCACATTCCAATGAAATCCCTCAAATGTATTTCAAAACACATAGAAGTCATCCATTAAGACCTCTAGAAATCCCCTACCATGTTTGAGAAGATTACCATCATGCACCGCTGGAAGGTTGCAGGGGAATTTCATAACCTGAAGTGCATGCATTCGAAAAAAAAGGTGTTGAATAGACAGGTGGATATAGTGTTCCCTTAATCCTCTAGGGATTCCTCAATCTAATTGTACTCTGAGTACCCATCTAAGAAATAGTATAATGCATGACCTGCCACTCTCTGAAGGACTTGGTCAATGAATCCACTGAGACCTTAGAAGATACCTAAGATACAAAACCTTTGAGATTGTTTTTTGGACATGAAGTAGACAACCTGGTTATTATTTTAGATGGCTTTAAAGAACACTAGGAAACCTAAGTGAATTCAATTCAATGAAAATGGGTTGATCTGAGGATTATGCTCTGGGTGGATTGAATGATTTTATCTTTTTTAGACAATTTTGTTTTTATTAATTCATGACGAATCCATTCTTCCAAATAATAGTACCTTCATACTTTTATATTATAAGGATAATTAAATTCAATTACTAACATCCTATACACATTTTGATCCAAATACATGATCTCTCCAAGGTATATGGTCATTTTAGTACATAGATTTAGATTCATCAAACAGAGTGAAGATGAAGAGTGGAAATAACTAATGAATGGAAGTCATAAATTTGTCAGCCAATTGACAACAATTCATTCATAAAATAACATTCAATCCATCCTTTTCATCTTCCTATGATCAAACCAATTAAAGAGTTATCCCTCCATTTATGTTATACTCTCAATGGTGGGAAGAAGATTTCTTACAGGAATTGGATTCAAGAAATTAAAACTGGGGAAATAACGAGCACTCATCCATGTGTGTGTGAACAAAATTCACACCTACGTGTGAACCAATTCCCCACAACACAAATATATCATTTTTCTTTTTGATTATAGAGTTTTAATGAAATAAATATAAATAACATAATAGAGTAGTGTTGATTAAGTACTAAGAAATACATAAAAGAAACATACATGGCAATTCAAAACCTTATAAAGAAACTTTAACATAATAACATTACATCTAAAAAACAGGATATGTCTCCCCCCTCACCACCATTGCCTTAAATAGGAAATTAGGAAGCCTTAGTCCGAGCATCAATCAATGTATTCCGAATTATTAAATTAATTTAGGCCTTATGGTGGTGGAAAGTAGTGGATAAATTAATTCTGTCCTTGACTTTTTATCCTCCTTGTCTCCCCTGAAAGATCATCTTGTATGAGCAAGCATATCACCGATTTTTGAGGGCCATAGAAGAGTATTTTGTGTCCCCAGATTTCTTCTAGACGTTTGAAAAATGTGGGACCATTTGGAGTAGTGGATAAGGATTTATGGACAATTTAGTGTTCAAACATTCTAGGCCGCATATTCTAGCAAGGATTTTGATATTCTATTTGGGACGCCATAATAACGACCGTAGATCCCGAATTAGCTATGGACCCTGAGGAATGATTTGTTAATATATATGAATTATAGAATCACATGAAATTTGGGCTTATGTGGGTCTGTATTGTGGGCCCACATTCTCATCAGATTGATGGTGTCCAATCTGCCTTCACCAGAATTATTACCTTTCATCGCCAAATATCCCCATCATCTATTATGAATCCTCCATTGATCCCTGAATAAAAAATGTTCATAATGAAGGGTAAATAAATTTCCCAAAATATCAAATTAAAACATGGATAATTATATTTCATAAAATTAGATGAATTATTGGGCCTAAATTGGTGTTCGTTAGTCATGAAGTTCACAAATGATGAGAATCATTGTCCAAAAATAAAATCCACCAACTCAGGCACATAAGATCAAAAAATGAACATTTAATATCATTAAAATTTAATTAAAATATTTTTTTATAGGATAATCAGTCCCCAATCTCTTAGATTGTATATCCTTTTAACCCATTTAATGACTACCGTAAGAAAATTGTTTTTTACTCAGTAGGGGTAAAAAAGATAATATAATTTTACAAAAGAATCATAAATTAGAAATGGTTTAAATGACCTAAAATATACCATAAAATTAATCTATGATAATATTTTAATGTATTAAAAGTAAATTTAATAAAATATTTGTTAATTTTAAAAAATAGATAAAGAGGTTTTCATGACTATACAAATAATTTCACATTAACCAATATTATAAATTAATTATATTATAATATAAATTATTAATAATTATCTAATACATAATATTGATTTTTTTTTAAAAGTTAACACTATAACTCAACCAAAAAATAATACATTAATATTTTTTAATAATAATTGTGAGGATTTTTCTACTACTTGCACATGCACTATATCTGTGTTGTGTAAAGAAATATGTGTAATTATATCATCTATAAATTAATTTTTAAAAAATAACATCATACAATAATATCAATCCTATGTTTTTCATTCATTTATATTCATATATTTTTATATATATATAAATATATTAGTGATTTCAAAATAAATAATCTTACATTTTTTAATTAATAATTACTTAAAATAATATAGTTTTTTTATCAAATAACAATGGCCCAAAAACACCATTTATTATAATATAAAAAGGATCTGGTCAAAATAAATTATTTAAATTGATTAATAGATAGTGATAGAGTAATATTAAATTATTTTACATTTGTTTTAACCCTAATTAATCCAATTTACTTTTTTATTCTTGTTATAAAATTAACAATGGTTATAATTTTTTATCATTAGAAAATGAAGTTGTACTATTTAAAGAATTTATACATGATGATTCCAAGTAAAAAATAAATTTTATTAATTTAAATAATGATAATTTGAATAATATAAATTTAAAATATTCCTACAAAATGTGATAAAAAACAATTTTAATGAAAATAAATTTTAATAAAAAAATTTATTTCAATCTAAGAAACAATAACATCGATTAAATTTACAATAATGATATCATTTTAATTCATATGGAACTAATTAATTTTTAATATAAATTGAAAAAAATGTGTTTAAATAATTTAATGGAAGTGAAAGATCAAAAAAAAATAATTATTATATTTAATATTTATTGAAAATTTAATATTTTTAGGAAAATACAAAGAATTCGCCTCATTATAATTTTGATATGATTATTTTAGTTATATATTTTTTTAAAATTAAATTTAAAAAAATTACATAAATTAATTTATGATTCTCTCATAATAATTTATAATTTTTTATGGATTATATTTTTTTAAAATGAAAATACCACACAAATAATTGAGAGCATATTTCTGAATAATTAATAAATGTATTTGTATGGAGGAGGAATATTATAAACATATATCACTATTATGTTGTTACTATTCATATAAAATATTCAATGACTTTGCTGTAAGAGTTACATATTAAGTAATTTAATTTCATACTTCATTTTGTTATTGTTGCATGTCGAATAATATTCAAAACATAGTCTAATTTTAAAATAACAATATGTTATAAAGGGTTGTTAATTTTATGAATTACGATTTACAAAAAATTCTCCCATAAAAATATTTTTATGTAAAATAACACATTTAAACTAAAATTATTTTATCTTCATTTCCAATTAATTTATAAACAATATATGTTTTGTAATTAATTTTTTTAAGGAGCTACAATCATCATATATATAATAATATGGTTTTCTTATTCATACCCAGTACAACAACATGTATGATATAATAGTAATATTTAAATAAATGAAATCTAATATTATATCAAAGTTATATTCAAATTTATTTTTCTGGTCCACTAAATTAGACAATTTTCCAAATAAAATAAAATAACTAAAATCTCAAGGTGTTACATTCTTCTCAGTAACACAAATTAAAACCTCATGATTTCAATTTTATTTACTACAAAATTAAATATCCATAAAATATTAATAAAATATGAAAGGTATTTTGATCAAGAATATTAACTTATAGATCAGGAATAGTAAACTTATATTTTTATTAAATGATATACCACTATAAGACTCATACAAGTAAATGAGTTTCATATAGTGTACCATAATTGATGAGTGCTAGTTTTTAGAATTTATTTGATATATTTTATAAAATATTTCCACCATGATATACATTTTATTAATATATATATACCTGATTTCATTTAACTACATATTTTCTAATTTTATCAATTTCTTTTGATTTGATATTTTTCCACTGATATGTCATCTTTTAGTCCAAGAAACAAATATTGATGATGTATTTTTCTCTTAAAAAAATATAAAATTGAAATTTAAGGGATCATATTATCCCTAAAAAGTATATATGTAATTCGATGTATTTTATTCATCAGCCAAAACAAAAAAATTTAACATATTATAAGATAATATCAAATATTAATAATCCACAAATCTTAAATCATCGATATCTCACAAATAACACTCAATGTTTCACATAATTCATTCAATATATGAATTAACATAAAAAACATAAACAAATGAAAAAAATTAAAACAAAAAAATTATTAGTATTCCATGAAATATTCATCCATTATCAATTAAATATATATCTCAAATCAATATAAATCACGCATAAAGGTACATGGAAAAAATTTACATGACATAATAATATAATATCCAAAATATTCTATAATTTTCTGAAATAAAATGACATATAATATTATATATTTCATGAGTATTTATTATTTAAATTTTATTCTCCCTAAAAATTTAAAATTCTAAAAAATAAAATGAACGTATTCTAAATGAAATTTAATTAATCTATAACCAAATAACATTTAAATACAACGGTTATTCAAATGATAAAAACATTTCCCCAAAAATTGATAGGCATTTTTCTCAATTAACCAAAATTACCTCAATATATAATATAATCTGACTTATAAAGGTTATCAATTACCAACAAAATATGAAATCATTTTTCCTCAAATAAAAAATTATATAAAATAAATATTAATAATAAGAGTCTAATATTCCATAAAAGTATACCTAAACTCAATAAAAGTCTCCCAAATAAATCACATCACATAAAACCAAAATGAGGTATTTATTCTAATTATTATATAAATGACCATAGAGTTATTAACACATAATGGTATCTATAACTCATAAATTATCCTACCATTATAAAATTCATTCCTTAATAGTTATATATACCATTTATTTCATATTAAATATAATATCCTTTTTGATAATCAAACCATGGTTTTGAGTTGAATAAGAAATAATGACATTTCTATAATTTCCAAATGAATTTTTGTTTTGAGATTTATGTAATATGTGAAAAAATCATATAAACCAAATCCATTACAACTAAACATTAACACTCTCAATCAATATCATTATTTTCTAAAAAATGGTATCTATGAATTTATACTCTTATCTCGTTATAAAAGTGTTCAAGTCCTTTATGTTTAGTCACCATAGAAGAATGATAATCCATTATATTGTTCATACACACCCTTAGACGGTGTCTAAAACTTTTAAAAAAATTGTATGTGCCCAAAAATGAATATTAGTTCTTAGAAAATTTGATAATCCATATTAATTATTGAAAATAATGAAATTTGATAAGGAAATTTACAATTTTATATTATAAAATTTGCGATCAAATATTCAATTAATGGGTCATGTGATTTATTTTATTTCCCAATTACGATCATAAAAAAATCCCTTAAGAAATCATGAAGGAAAAATCATAATCATGATGTTATATCATGGATTATTGGATATGTATATATACACATGTAACTATTTATAACCTATCATTCCCTTATTGTAATGAGATATAAAGGCTGTAGAGTAGTTTGGGAGAATTTGGGGATTTTTCCGAGCCTAGAGCTCTAGTAAATTGGGAAAAAATGAGATTAATAGTTAGAACAATGTGGATACTAATAGCATGACTCAACTATGTGGGTATATTTGTTCCCCATGGAATCCACATGGTTTTCCTAATATCATGTGTGGATGTCCTTACCTGAGTGAATATTTTATAAAGGTTTGGGATAGTGGGATTCACACAACTTGTGAAAGGTTTGTGAAACCATGTTCCAACCCTATGTGGGTTTCACCCGTAGATAGTGTGGGATGCCTGGTTGGAGTACTGTATTGAATAACATTTTTACAAACCATGAAACCAAGTAATATGAAGGGAAATTTCCATTCCCTATAAATGTTTTAAATACTCTTACCCTCATCTCTCCTCTATCTAATAGCTCTCCCACTATGAGTTCTCATCATCTTTCTGAACTAGGGATTTTAATTTTCTACAAAATCTGATATCTTATTCCATTACTATCGATAGAATATCAATGATTAATTTAATATCTTTAATCATCTTACTGGCATTCTAATTTTCTCTTCTCCTATGTTTTTGGGTTTTGGTTCCATCGTATTTTACCCATTTTAATTACATTTTAAGATTCATCTGATATCAATCATTTTAAATTGATTCAAGGGCTAAAAATTGATTTATGAAAGTTCTAATACATTATATTACATGTTATAGATTCATTCCAAATGTTTGTTTTTGTTAATATGGGGCGATTTGATGTAGTGATGAGGACCCATCTATAATTTCAATTAAATGATAGATTATATTATTTAAATGGATTTCCAAAGTTAATAAAACCCTTGATAGTGGTGAATCAAAACATTTGGGTTTTCTCCTTGACATGAACCACCACTTTTGATGTTCTACTCTTAAAGGGCCTAAATTTAAACTACACATTAATTTTTTAAACATCCACAAGGTTTGTTCCCTTGTGGTAAATGTTTTGATATATGAATTGAAATTACAATTAAATAGTCAATAGTAGGATTTTGTAATTTATGATTTATCAGTTATAGAATATTATTCATGCACTATACATGTTTATTTAGTCCTGGTTCTTTTTTATTTATGCCATTATAGTTAGCTTGGATAAAATGTCTTATTGATTTTTTATCTTGTTGATATTAAAAAAAATTATGAAATGAGATAGTGATTCCAAATCATTATATATTATAAATCATAATTTTATAATATTAATGACATAAAGATCACATTGATAGGGTCATCATTATTTGGATCCAGTACAATTGAATGCATCAAGAAAGGTTCATTTCCTGACTTGGATTGGCTCTCAAGGATGTTTATATTTACCAATGAGTTATAATGGTTCCCTAGGTAAGGCACCATAGATAATATCATTAGAAATATGGTTATATGATGCCTATAGTGTTACTTGGTTCCCTATGTGAGAAAACTATACAGGCTTATATGGTTTTTCTTACTCTATGTCAAGAGTGATACGATTGAATCCTTGTGTGGATATCCATTATCGGGCACCATGATATTGAATATTTTAGGAGAGCCTGTAGAAACATGTGTGATTCAATATGGATCAACAATAATGGGGTCAGGATACAATTAATAGAACAAATAGTGTCCTTCCATATATTTAATGTGATGACTTATTATTTTTTAAACTTGTGAATGCTAAACTATTGTCCTACAGACACAAACTTCATGCCAGAATACATAGATGGGATTGATCCACACTAGATTCTAATATTTTTATGACTCTTGTACAAACCATATCACTTTTGAGTAATTTTTTTGATTCAAATATGTTAATATTTGGATGAATTATGTATGGATATGTGTTATGTATGTGGAACATAGACCATCATGTTTTATTTTTTTATTATCTTATAATTATTATTTATGGGACACTACTAATTTTATATGCATTATCTGGATTGATCATAAACCTGTTGGTGGTGGAATAATGATTATATCTCACACCCTACTTTAGAGGCCATTGTTACCCAATAATAATTCTTGATTGAATGAATTGATAATGGTACCAACATAATTTTGATTCATGATTATTAGATGTATGATATTGTACAATTTTATGGGATGAAACATATTCTTGAAATTATTTTAGGTACTATTTTTTGACATTTTTTATTTTTTATAGACTGTGAAATTTTTTTATTACCCTTGTATCAATTTTACCATATTTTGGATCTTTTAAATGAAAATATCACAATCCTTTTTCTGTATATTATTTATTTAGAATCAGCCTATCAGTAATTTTTATGTTTTATCTTCACTATTCTATTGCTTCTTAATTTTTTGAATTTCAAATTTTTTTATTATTAAACACCGTTATGATCCACCCTAAACAATGAGGGAATAGTTCTTACATGTACACAACCAAGCCCCTCTCTTCAAGTATATATCATCTTGAGCACATGGATGTTCTCTTGAGGTCATGTTGCTGATCGTCTTGGGGAACCACTAATTATATTCATGGGTGGGACACCACAATGTAATATTATTGGTAATTTTCTTATTTTTTATTTTTTGTGCATTAGATATGAGAATAAGGGTTTTAGAAATTTTTAATGATAATATGATTATGATTAGATAACCCATGTATAGGGAAACCGAAATTATATAGGATGGGTAAATGATTATATTAGCTATGCCTCTTATATTTTTTATAGATTTCACCTTAGGATAATGTACTTGTTTCTTTGCAGCGATTATTTTTGATATAGAATGGATATAATTCAACCATTTTCCCCCCAATGATATGAAGGTTCATCAATTCATGAATAATAATAGAAACTATAGGACATAAATTTGATGAATTTTTTAAGCAATATCTATCATTAATCATTCATTTCTAGTGTTTCATGTTCTTATTGTGTGTTCAATGTTTTTTTAAAATCTAATGTATTATTGATTATTGTAATAATGATATTGTTTGGTTAATAAACATTCCAAAATAAATCTATGTGTCGTTTTCTTCCATATATTGATAGAGGTATCACAATTAGTTAATTACGCTATATATTGTTATTTTATTGACAAATGAAAATTGAAATTTATGAAGAATGTACACCCACGAATTTGATGTTGAAGTTCATTCAATAAAATCTCTATGAAGGGCCAAATACATCCTGATATATGATGTAATGTTCATATTGTAGTTACATATTATACCAATATCATTTTATGTGTATGGTAATTTATGAATTTGGAATTAGTGATGAAATTAACTACATTTCGATATCTATATCAAAATAAATATGTTTAAAATAAATTAAATAGAGAATTAAAATAAAATATTTACCAATAAATGGGATTTTAATTTTTAAACAAACGGTTGTTTTAAATAATAACTTCTAATCGACACTCTATATACCAAAACCATTCTATTTTGATTGATCGTTTCACTCTAACCTGACTATGGTAGTGGGAAGTTGTATGTGTCTCCTGTGATCCTTATGTGACTCTTATTATCACATTGTGCAAGATTTTAGAGTATGAAAAGAGGATTGAATTACTTGTAGGGAGACTTATTCCTTCCACATTCAATTTTTCCATATACATATCTTCTATTAAATCTTATATGAGGAGTTTGTTAGAAAATTGAAGTATTATTCCACCAGGAATTACACACATCATAGGATAATAATGTGTAAATGATCATTCTCTAGAAGTTGTGGAATCTAATCCACCCATATTAAATCATTGAGTAATAGATGAGGCATCTCATTTTTATCATCCACTGGGTACCAATGATTAGATTGATGATTTATTTTCTTCTTTATTATGTACGAATAGGGAGTTCCCTACCCTTCCCCTACCGTGGAAGAACAAACTCTGAAGTTCCCACAGTAGCATCCTACCTCCTTCTCAGGGGATGGTGGATGTCAATATGTTGAGTCATAGATTGATGTAGTGTTCTATATCACATTCCACCATGATTCTCTTCCAAAGAGAATGTTCAAACTCACAAAAAACATGCTATGTGACTCCACTATGAGTTGGTGGGATGTAATCTCGTTGGAATATTTTCATCTGGGTATAGTCTAGGCATAAATTCATACAACCATTAATGATCACTTATTTACATAGACCTTGAGAAGATACCATGAAAAAGATATTATTAATCTTATGAATGATGATATGTCTTTATTGGAGTATTTGATCTTCTTCAATAAGCATCAACATTTACATCCATCTTTAACCAGAAACATGTGGATGAATGTGAGATGGTTTTATTATGAGTATTTTTATGCATTCTAATAATGGGTAAATCTTTCATGGTTAGCTATCGTTTTAGATATAGTAAACCAAACCCTCAATATATAATGTAAAATAAGTGAATATAGTAATGTCAGCTAGGGGGGTTATGTTCCATTGAAGGGTGATGGTTTTTTAGAATGAAGAAATGGTCATTTTAGGTTTTTATTCATGGGATGTACCATTTAGGATTCATGCACTGAGAGAAATGTTGGGTGTCATCAGTGTGGAAGGATAGCCCATATGAAGCCTCACTGCACAAGGAACACCATCAAGTTCTGATATTGTGGCAGGATGGGTTACAATAATCCCTTACATCCATCATTTATCAATTTCATAATGAGAGGGGATCCGTATTGAATATGAATTTAGGTATAGGTATAGTGACTCCCCATCAGGATGAGATTTAGGCACCTACAATCTGATAATGCTAAGGTGGTGGATGTAGTTGTGGTAGACAAATGTCAAAGGATCAGTGCGAGTTGAGGAGACCGACTCTGTCTAGTCATTATTCATCTCAGGGTTCTGGTTCTGGCCATATATATGGAGTGCAACCTAATTGTGACGACAAATTTCTAGGACCATCCACAGTCTGAGGTATAATTCTCATATCCTTAAATAATTATTCTTCCCTATTTTTATATTGGTGAATCACACTTTTTTTATATTTTGTTGTTAAGGAAGGTATGGTCCTAGAAATATTGCACTCTAGTGGAATAATGTCTCTTGACACATTATTAGAATCTCAATCAGATATCATATGATAGTGTATTGTGTGAACCCTTGAGATTGGTGGGTACCACATCCTATGGATATTCTTTATAATTGAGATTATCGCCTTCTTCAATATTTTCATTATGGACTAGTGAGTTCCTTACCATGTCCAGGTAAACTGATATCAATAGCAGGTTTTATTCACATAACATGTGGGAAGAATTTATATTCCAAATGTAGGATGTGATACCATGATAAATTGATCTGAGACATAGCATGCTGGGTTAGGCATGGTAACACCTAGATAGACAGTCGCTTTATGAGAAATATTGTAAGGAATCCTTTGTAATTCCCTCATATGGTGGATTGTTTTATATATGTTTTCCCCAATGATTTCACTTCTTTAAATCC
Organism: Viscum album; assembly: GCA_963277665.1. NCBI lineage: Eukaryota > Viridiplantae > Streptophyta > Magnoliopsida > Santalales > Viscaceae > Viscum > Viscum album. The sequence continues at coordinate 260,192,962 of OY728121.1, read as the reverse complement.
TATGTGATAGGTGGATTTACCATCGACCTAGTTCCATGTGGTGAACTAGAATCCATTCCCCCATATAGGATATTAGTTTCATTACACCAAGAACTCAATACGTAGTTTGAAGGCATAAAGGGAAATGGTTTTAACCCCCACATCACATCTCTAGGGTAATAACCTACCGTAATTTTTTAAGAAGGTGGATGATAACCTCATGTTTTATCTGGTTTATAGGATGTTGAACTAGCATACGGTGATGAACAGATTACCCTAACCACATATAGATAGTCTCTTCAACAAGCTCCAAGGATTTGTATTTTCCTCTATGATCAATTTGAGGTAGGGATACAATACGTTGTGTGTGCGTAAATATTCCATACCACACTAGGAATTATGGAGAATTTATAACATCTTATAGTAGTATGTTATATTATTTTTACCGTACAAAAGAACATGTAGTCATTCTGGATCTGATGAATAGGGTTTTCCAATTGTATATATTTTCCTTTTTTTGTTCATATTAATGAAATATTAGTGTATTATTACAAATGAAATGACCATTAAAACCATACTGAGAATGATCAAAATATAATAAGAGAGAAAAAAATTATGCGATGATCTGAAAATGACCCCTTTTATTAGTTGGATCAATTTTTTAGTCATTTAATCTCCAAGGGAGGCATATTTGTTGACCCATAGAAGGTGGTCAACATGAATTCCTAAGAACATCCCATAATTTTTTATGAAAAATATAGTTTCTTAGGGGAGTATAAATATTACTTATGATTCATTCAAGATTTTCAATGCTTGAAAATGTGTCTTATGGGATCTAATAATAAGGGTATAAAAGTCTTCAATTTGGAATCTTATGAGACAACCTTTCTGTTGATTAGGATAATACTTACTTCAATACGGGTCTTCCTTCTTTCAAAGATATGTAGATTTTATATTTTTTTACAATGATATTGTATGAATTTTTCTAGGAGTATTTCTAAAGTAGGGTGACCGGGATGTAGAGTACGGTTCCCACCATATGGGGCATCATGGGATAATCTTCCCTACACACAACCTCGAGATAGATCTCATGGTCCATGCCTTATGTTGTTAGAGGAAAAATTTATTTTCCGAGATTTTAGTTGTTTACATTGATTCGAAAAGTCTCAAATACATATCCACATAGAATGAATTGAATCCGAGGTAGCACAAGTGATTATAGTACCCATAGTCCTTCAAATTTCCGTGTTATTATAAACTAGGAAATGGTAATGTGGTAGAGGACACATTGAGCTGAATGACATTGATATATTCTTTTCATGATGTCATTAATGTTTTTTAGTTTGTGGCTCTATTTTCTGAGATGCACCATGTGGTTTAGGAACAACATAAGTAGTTTTTTAGAAATTCTCGTAGTGACATCATCCATTATAGAGTGGGTTCGTAATAGGCAACTGTCAAACCCCAAGGGATTTTTTTGGGGGAGGGTATCTCATGTGACATACCACATCATGGTTGGGATTTCTATGAGAATGAAATCAATCTCTTAGATGGATGTATCTTTCATACTTCATAAATATGGGAAGAGATAATGTGTGAATCGCATCCCTCTATTTTAGCATTTCATCATGTTATTTCCAAGATGTACATTAAATTAATATTTAGTATTACTAGATAGTTATTAATAGTTTGATTGCATGATTCATCACCAGGGGTTCTACCCATTTGTAGGTGAAGGATAGGAACTCGAGACAATAGTTAATTTTATAGCCACTATCAAATCCTATGTTGATATGGAATGTAATCATCTTTTATTTCTTCGTTATCTTTCCAAGGTCCCATTAAATTATTGATTCAACATTTTTGATTGTTAATAGGTTGACCAAGGACAAAAATTTCCTACCGATTTGGGAGACCTTATTAGTTGAAATGTATGGTAGGATATATAAGTGAAATATTGAGTGTCTTTACAGAGCTCCACATTCTATCATATCATTCCAAGATGCCAATTTTACATCACAGTTCTTGAAGGGGCCACATAGGGCACTAGGGTAATAGTTGATCTTGATTACAATTAATCTCCCATAGACCAAAGGGTTGTCTGAGTGGATGGTATATGTGTTAGAGGACATGTAATGGGAATAAATTCATGATTAATGATTTTCATGAGAGAAACATATAAATATTTTATAGTTTATAAAAAATAAAATTTTCAACCAATTATTCAAAGAGATATGTATGTGGTCCTTTATGGTAGGACAATCCATTATACTATGTTCTAGTTAGAGGCATGTGAGGATGCACTAATTTGTCATCATCCCATGAAGAATACATCCGAGTATGTAATATTGAATCTGAATCTTATGGTTAATGTTAATTCTTGGATGATGACTTATATAGAACATCACCACAGACCTCAAGAGTTCGACAGAGAACATTCTGTCACATTCCATGTTTCACATTCAATTGGTCATAGAAGTACTCAAAGACCGGAAGGTTATTGAATTTGTTTTTTTAGCATCTTGAAATATTGGATTATAAAAGGCAGGTAGACTATTAGTTATAGTTACCTCATAGGTAACATTCCATGCATGAAATCATTTTTATATATCACCAATTTTCTAGTAACATGTTGACTTGTATCATTCATTTTTCTAAAGGGATCTTAAGATTGGTTGTATATATACTCTAAAAAGAATCTGATATGTATTATTTATTAGGGAACTATATATGTCTCATTGAGGATGGTTAGTCCCACTGGCCATGGTTCTATGGATGCACATACACACATTGGATGAGGTATAAGAGTGACATGATAAATTATATGTTCATTTCTCAAAAACTTTCATGGATGATATCTTACCACCCATGTATAGAAAACCTATGGAATAGTTTTTTTATGTAGGGGGATTATAACTTCCAGGATTTTAGTAGTGGTAAATATTATTGTTTTAAAATTTTAAACCACATTTTTTCTGGATTTTGAGGGGGTCTGATAGATATGGTGTGGTCTTGTTTGGATTTATGAGATCTAAAAAATTGAAGTGCAACCTAGGATTCTTAGATAGAACACACATAGTTTTAACCATGTGAAATAACTTTTCCGGTCACCAAATGCATAGATGAAGCCCCATGGGTTTACTAAAACAAGGAATGGGGGTTGTACACCCATGATTAAAATTCATTGGATTGAGAAATTCTTCTTTACACATCCCCCGCATGAATAGTAAAAAATGGACCTAGCTTAGGTGGGGTCACCATTAAATTTTGTGGGGGAATGGTTGGTGACTGGTTTGGAAAACTAGAAATCCCAACATTTTTTCCCCTTAATAAAGGTTGAAATGTATTTTCCCCCTAAATTTTTTTAAATCCGCTTACCTGCATTTTTCCTCCTATGAGATATCCCTGACAACTACATATCTTTAACCTTCCTCTATACCATGGTATTTTTATTTAATTCTATATATTCTCTCAAATTCCATCACCTTAAAGAGAATTATAAATCTTTATGTTAGCTATTTATTGATCTTGATTTTTATTTTATGTTTATCTTATCCTCTATTGTTCTATTTTGGGGTGACATTATTTCCCAAATTTATGAACTTTGATGATTCATCTATTATATATAATTTGTGCTTGATTGAAGGGTATAAAATGGGTGATAAAATATCTATAAAACTATGTTTTTTGTTCTAGCTTCACTTAATAAGTTTTCATGCCTTTATATGTTGTGTCATGATGTTTCATGCCAGACCCTTCTAGTGATGTATCCTCAATGATGCGTTATTTTCTGTAAATGGTATTATAATGTTTATATGTACCTAACATGTGGTGAATCAACAAAAATAGTTTCTATAATTGATGTTATCCACCCATATTCATGTTCCACTATTTAAGGTACAAAATACCCATTACACCTTAAATTATTAAACCATAATGTGGTGTTATCCATAGTGATAAAAAGTTTTATGTATGAATTGATATAAGAATTAAATGTCCATGAGTTGGCTTCATAGTTCATGGCTTATTACTTATACCATATTCCTTATGCTTTATGTATATTTTTCTTATCCCTTTTTATTATTTCATTATTTCACGGTTGTTGTATCGAATAATATTATTTTTTCTAGTAGAATTAGCAGGTTGAAATTACATTGAATTAATGATGAAATAAAATCATGATTGTTATGCGTTAACATATTTAGAGATGAGACCGAACATGGGTTCCAAACAATGCATGTTATAGCATGATAACCATTCATCAGATGATTTATACCCTTGATATCTACTGGTTCCCTATAGGATTCAATGTGTATGGGATCAATGGAAAAATATTTATTCCATGCATTTACTATTCCTCAGTCTTTTATGTGAGATACTTTAATTAGATTAGATGGCCATTATTGGTCCACACAAAGTTTGATATGAGAGACTCCTTTTATGGATCAGCTTGGTCAGGCTCTATAGTATCTAGTATTTCAGAATCTCCAGTAGGGAAAAATTGATTTCCTTACTGAGAACATTCAATGATATTAAGATTTTTCAACAAGATTTTATGGATTCCATTACTAAATTTTATGTGAGGAAATATTTTTTAAAACTTGAAAATATTTAATGGTTGTCTGAGTGATTCTTTATTGATGTGAAATTACAATAATTTGGATTGGTCCATATAGGATGATTTATTTATGATTATTGATCTACAAAACATATTATATTTTTATAGTCCCTTTGGTTCAGAGATGTCGATATCAATTCAAAGAAGGAAGTGGTGGTTGGGTATCTCAGTGGAACTATGACTATCATGTTTTATATATTAATTACCATTCATTTATTATCACTAGTACTATAAAAATTTTATATGGATGATATGGATTTATCAAGACACCATTGGTGGTTTCCTACTTAGTATTTATCACTCCCTACTTCGGTGACCCATTGAACCCTAGAAGAATTCCTGATTTTATGTATAGATAAAGGGTAGACGAAAGGTTCCGATGTTGGATTTTGAGCTCTTGGATGGAGTACAAGAGAAACCGACAAATGTATTCTAATTATTCTAGTTGCTACAACTTGTGGAACATGTTTAATTATTTATAGAATTTGTTATATAACATCACAACTTGTGTCCCCTGTCCACTAATTTTTCATTACTACATGAAAATATCATCATAAGTTTTGTATACATTGATGATTTCATGTCCACCTATCATTATGTTAGATGTCTCATTATTTTTATTCAACTTCTTATTTATTATTCTCATTTCCATTATTTCGTAGTAATTACATATCATTGTACTCCACATTGATCTATTTGGGAATAGTCTCTACATGATTACACCCTATCCCTTGTAGCTACCCATTAGCCTATGACATATGAGGAAGATCTACAGAGGTCATGTAGATGAATTTCATGGGGAAGCAATAAGTGGATTATAGGGAGGAATTCTTCACCCGAGGATTTCATGTCAAAGATGGTTATCCATGAAATAATTTTCTTAAAAACATTATTGACAGTATTAAAAAGGTGAATAAGCATTCAATAATAATATTATTAAAATTTCACTTTATGATTTTAAAATATATACTCATAAAATATTAAAAATCATATGATAGTTATCTAGGTACATTGTGACATTATACTCTTATCATTAATACAATACCTCTTACAAGAACAGTTCTAAATGGAATAAACAAAATAGTTAATTCCTACATATATTTATACAAAATAGTATCATTACAAAATAATGTGGACTAATATATCAGTCCAAATCAAGATTTTGAAAGATGATTACATAGTATAATAGATATAAAAATGTGTTTCAAACAATTACTCTATTCATAAAATCTCATAAATAATTCTGTTTAATATAATTGTAGAAACATATTCAGGCTTATCAAAAAATAAGGAAATAATCCTTTTTATAGAAAATAATTTAAAAAATACCATAAGATTTGGAAAGATAATTTTAATATAAAACTAAATGATAAATAAATGAATAATTTTATTATATAATAACATTCATTATATTGGGAACATTCCCTTATACAATATCAATTAAAAAATGATTCATTTAACATTATCTTAGTGATGTGAAATATTTCCCATTCAAAAAATGTTTGAAGTTTTTTATTTACAACAATAATAAACAAATACTTAAATATATTAAAATTCATATACACATAAATTTATGTATATTATTTAATTTTTTAAATAATAGTGATGTTACGAGAAAATTAAACAACAAATGTTCAAACATTTAAAATAAATTTTTAAAGAAAAATACCTTACCACATTCATATATTATGAATAAAAAGATCATTAAAGACAAGAAAATGAATTTTTTTTATAAAAAATAATAATTTTAGTAAATTAATATAAAATGATATCCATATTGATTTACATATACCAGAAAAATGAACAAACGTGGTGAACATTGAATAAGTCTTAATGAAGGGAAACTATGAAGGGAAATATATGAGCTTCAGTCTGACTCAACACGTATATAAAATAAATCTAATAAAATAAATCTATATTAATTATTAAAATTAACCATAAAATTATTAGTTTTATTCACTTAATAATATCAACTTTTTCATGAATATTTCCATATCACATAAGAAAACTAAATTATTTGTTTCCATGTCAAACACTTTAAGGATGATCGATTAAAATTCCAAAAAAACATCACATAGTTGACCGTGATAAATGATGTAATTACATTATATTCTACATAATATTAAATAAAAAAATAAATTGTTTATAATATATATAAATCATTATAACTAGTCAATAATGGAATATATTATAAGAATACATAACAATTTATTGAGGTTATAGTCCAAAAATACTCACATGAAACATTAACATTTTTAATTTATTGAAAGCACTAGAATCAATGTAATGTATAATAATAAAAGACATGATGTTTTAGATAATGTTATATATATAAATTCAATCCATCAAAATAACAATTACAATGAGGGGTTTACAAAAAATAATACCCATCACATTGTAGATGTGGTTGTCTACATATATGGTTGTGCGATGTTTTCATTTCCATAGGATGAAAATGGTATTAAAAATTTGTATTCCTATCATAATAATAACATTTATTTTTACTTATTGAAGGTACATAACAATATTATCATGGTTATAATTTATTTAGATGATTTAGAAGTATAAGTAATCATGTAAGCACACAGTCAATAGTTTTACATCTTCATTGAGATTTCTCTTTGGATTACACATTATGAAATCTAAAATGGAATTTTAGTCTTACCGAAAATTATAGGATAGGTGGAGGAACGTTGGGAATGTTATTCAGATGTTATATGTTGATATAAATTGATTTACAATTCAAATTAATTAACGTTATAGGATATTCTCTTTAGTAAATGATTTGGGAGGTAGTCTTATAAATAAATGAATTATAGATTTATTATACGAGCCAAAATAATATAAAATGGATAAAATTTTAAATATAATCTATTATAAGGAGAATAATGTATAAATATTTTATAATAATTTTATTTATATTGGTTTTATTTTAATTATACAATATAACATTTTGGTTATCCCCCAGATGAACTTTTTTGACCTTAATAATTATATCAAGGATTACAATAATTATGGTCCATAAATGTAATTAAAAAATTAAATGTGTTTAAAAAATATAACCTATTAATTATATATTTTGATATTTAACATAATTTTTTTTAATATAAGTTTATTAAATTATTTTATAAAAATTTAATAAAAATTGAAATTTAAAAAATGTAATAAAATTAAATAAGAACATATAATTCATAAGTATCTTTAAAATTTATGAAATACTATAAATCATAAAAATTTTATCAATCTTATTATTTTTAAAACCATTTTTTTTAATTTTATATGTTTTTAGAACAATTGTATTAACATTACATGTGAATTCTAAATAATTAACCAATAATTTAAAAATCAAGATAAATTATTTAACATAGTTATGGCCATCATGTTTTTTTTTCATATTATATATAACTATTATCCAAATCATGAAAATATATTTATGAAATAATCCTGGTGAAAATTAAATTTTATTAGATAATACATTTCCACCCATTCAAATCCAACCATGATTTATAGGGAGGTCACCCAACCAACCCATAAAAATGGCTAGGTCGAGACACCTCCCATTGAAACGAATAATTGATCACATTTTAGTATTTTTTTTCATTTTCTCTATAATTTCAATATTTACTTATTTTATCTTTACTATGACAACTCTATTTTAAGTCATTAGATTATTTATTTTTCTAAAAATAAAATTGACATTATATCAATATTCAAGCATGAGAATACACAATTATTAATCCAATTTTAGATTTAATATTTAGAAGTTGAATGAATCATTTTTAATATATGATCACAAATTTCATTTTAAGGAATTCTAAAAAAAATTGTTTTAAACCTAAAAATGATCAAATAACAAAATAAAATGTAAAAAGTGAATATGGAGTTAATTATATAATATTCATCTAAAGAGGTATTATATTAATTTAAAAGCAATTCCAAAATAGAATGATGATATTAGATGACATGGTCCAATGAAAATAATTGATAGTTTGGAAAAAATAAATTTTTCACTATCTAATCAAAAATAATTATTATTACGAAAACTAATGAAATTCATCCTATGAAAATTAGATATCATTTTTTAAAAAATTATTTTATTTTTGGAAAAATGGAATAATAATAATAATTAATTATAATAGTAATGCACAAAATATAATATAAAATAATTTTGATGAAAATGTATTTTTAAGGAATAAGATTGTATTATTCTTATTACATTCTTAAAATCAAAAATAAAATAATATAAAATAATTTATTTGGATTTATAATCTAATAATTATATTTTATTTTTTAAAATACTGATTAATTTATTCGATTAAAATAAAATATACATTATAAAAAAATTATTTATTGAAACATATCTCTTATTAAATAAATGGGGTTTTTCTTCATTTCTATTAAATGAGTTATCTGTGTTTACTAGATATTTAATTTCATTAAAAAAATTGTTAATGTAGTTCATAATATTAATATTCTTATTCATACCTTACAAATCATTGACTTTTAAAAAAAAATCAAATAATAATAGTTTAATTGTAAAGAACATTTCATTTTACTCTTGGTATTCTTTGTGGTATGAACATTAAAATTAAATATTAATTTAAAATAACATAAATAAAATATAAATGGTTTATAAGATTTGTATCTAATACACCACAATTTTATATTTAGTTATGAATTTTTCATTCCCTATGGTTGAGTAGCTGATTTTCTATAGATGGGTTTTTAGAGTTAATGATTGTATATGTTTTGATCATTGTAAACAATGGATGAAAAGAAATGTGTAATATCACAAATTTTTTATATCATCACTTTGAGTTTAATTTTTATGTAGTTCAAATATATAAAGGGGATGAGAATAGTGTCTCTGGTTGATAACTATGGTGAAAAATGATGTCATATTGGGATCAATATATTATAGTTGTCATGTTGTATGATGGGGAAAATCATGGGACAATGTACTTTTTTTCATTTCCATGTAATGGTCGAATTATTATCATATTTTTTAGAGATAAATAATTAATATATTTTTAAATAATAGAATTTAATAATAGAATTTTATTTATATCATCATTTAATGAGCTAAACCAAATCATGGTTTAGTTACACCATAACATGGCTCTATTATGATTTTTTATTACAAATTCATGGTTCCCTTGTCCCGACGCGTCCTTGGGGCCCGTGCCGTGATTACACCAAGCCCGCCTTCCATAGGCCAGGGGCTAGCGACTAGAACCAAAGTCGTAAATCCCTAATCTGAGAAGGAATTTCCTTTATGAATGTAAACAAACACAATAGAGTACACAATAGGAATTAAACAGTAAGTAAAATTGAATAAAAAAGAGTGTGCTGGAAAGTAAATGGGCCAGTATATAAACTCAATTGAACAACAAGTACAAGTAAAAGGGTTAGATTGCTGAAAGTAAAGAGAAGCTCATGGATCATCCTCCACTGTTTCCTACCTAAAGGGTAGGTACAGACGACCACCTCAGCACCCACATCCGTCAATATCCATCGTGTGTCGACTCGTCGCAAGGTCCACCTCCGGGTATTGTCCAGTAATGGCGCTCTCGGCCTTCGTCAGTGTTGTCTGTCATCTGCATCCAACACAACGAGGTGTGGGTATAGCCCGTGCCAGGGTGAGTATAACGATACTCAGTAGGGACCCCGAGACCCATGAGGTATCACAATATCCACTATGTATAATCAAAAGAATAAATATACAACCACAAAGTATCAACCAAACCTACTTAGGTGTATGCCCATACATATACCTATGTTACCAAACTCAGTCTGTCTCCAACTCACAAGCCCAAGCACAAACCAACTCCACAAAGGAAGTAAAGTCAATAACCATGATGATAATTGTTGAATTACATGACTCATCTCACACATGTATGCCACAATTGTAGAGAGATATAGATGATCATATGTAGCCACTAGACCACTTAAGCTATCATACCCACACATGATACAGTCCAGCTAAGCTGTTAGACCCACATATGATACAGGACATCTATCTCATCTATGCTGTCAGACTGAAATAGGATATAGGCTAGCTATCTCGTCTAAGCTATCAGATCCACACAGGATACATGCCAGCTATTATAGAGAAATAGAGACGATCAGATGTAGTCACTGATTCATCTAAGCTATCAGACCCATACAAGATATAGTCCAGGTAGGCTGTCGGACCCACACAGGATACATGCCTGCTCTCTCGTCAAAGCTGTCGGTCCCCCACATGATACATTCCAAATATCTCATCTATGTTCTCAGATCCACATAGGATACAGGTCAGCTATTCTAGAGTAATAGAGATGATCAGATGTAGTCACTAATTCACGTAAGCTGTCAAACCCACAAACGATACAGGACCAGTTACGCTGTCAGAACTGTCAAAACCACACATGATTCTAGTAAAGTTATTGTTATCGTCTAACCCACAGAGGAGTCCCGTATGGTAGTCGTCACTGTCGATCCCACACAGGATTCTGGTAAAGAAGTCGACGCAGTCACAACCAGCACAAGGGTTCCCGCACATAGCACTCTTGATCCCAAGAGGGTACAGTCATCGAGAAAAGGGATAGATACATAAACTATCACAAAGTCATGAGTTGATGTATCCCATAGTTCATTCTCATCGTAAGGAAACCAACGCAACAGACGGTGTGTCAATCAGATGCCCGATCTGAGAGTTATTGGAATTTTCGTTCCAAGGGGCCGGTTGGATTTTGGGTACAATCCAACCCAGACATACTCCAACCTCATCCGAATACTGTTTGGAGTATTCCAAAAAGGACTATATTATTAAAAGGAATCCAACATAGTTGACATAACATCAATCGGACATCCGGTCCTAATGTTATAAGTGTTTCTATTCCGAGGGCCCGGTTTGTTTCAGGTTTGAACCTACCCTTCCATACACAAACTTCGCCAAAACCTAGAGTGTAATATACTGAAACGACATCCTGGATCCAATGAATCCTACACAACTGATGGTGTATCGATCGGAGTTCCGTATCTCATGCGATGTATGAAAAACCAAAAGTGGTCCGAAGAGGGGGGTATGGGACCGGTCTGACCTGGCCCAACCCGCCCTAGGTCGGCCCGAACCGGGTCGACCCGGCCCAGATTTAGGTCTGGCCTGGTAGGGCATGGCCCTACCTGGCGGCTACGGCCTGGCCCAGCATGGAGGCCCTGTCCAGGGTGCCGGCCCAGCCCAGGGCGGTGACCGAGCCCACGCGGCGGCCCGGCCCGCGTGGCACGGTGGCCCAGCCCGCATGGCGTGGTGGCCCAGCGGGGGCCTGCCCTAGTCAATCAAGCAGGGGGGGGGATGATGCGCCCCCCATATCCCTGTAACGGAACCGGCAGATGCCGGTTTTTCCCTGGTGTGCCCTTCACTGGAGGCTGGATCAACCGGCCGCCCTCAAACCCATCCGTCGTGGCCTCCCCACCAGCACGACGTGACAGTGTCGCACCGTCTCCGACTACCGCGGCCCGCATGGTCGCGACCCCCTCTACCGTGCAGTGCGACGATGCCCCACTTTCTTCTGACCGCCATGACCCCCCTGTCCTTGGCCCCCTTCCTCCGGCGCAGTGCGCCGACACCATGCCCCTCTGGCATTACTGTGGCCCGTGGTGGCTGTGGCCCTGTTCTTCATATAGCTCTGGTGACCTGGTGACAAATGCGCCGCCAGTTTCTTCCGTGGTTCTGTCTTCCGATGGAGTCATTGTGCCACCAATTTTTTCAACCAATCATGATCCAATTGAGGGATGTCGATCCCTATCTATTCGTCCCACGCCCTCAGCGTTAAATTATAACAATTTTCTAACAAAGAACCACAATAAACGCTGAGGAATGAGGATTTATGTCAGTCAATAACTACCCCTACTTCATATTAGACATTGCACGTCGACGAGACGTGGACTATGGGAATCACGGAAGTCGATCATTGAAGAATATGGACATTGCTCCATCATTGTCGGAGGGAATAACGTTGTCGTTGTTGGCGTCCTTTGCGGGCGACGTCCTCTCCCTTGACGTGGGGGAAGATGTTAAATATTTCTTTCGTGTTCTTTGTGGGAAGAACACTTTCTTTCTAATCCTCCAAAACCTCCCAAGGTAATATGTCCAACCAAAATAAGTGAATATCACCCCTCCTTTTAATGTTGGTAAAAATGAATTCAAAATAATTAAATCACTCCAAATTAATTAATTAATTTGATTCACTTAATTAATTACATGGAGTTGGCAAGAACTTCAATGGTCTCAAAAATTAATTACATGGGCATGTTGGCACTTTAATGGGAAGTCCAAATGTGTAAGGGAGTTCAAGGGTTTGGTGTTTGTGTGGGCCCCACCTTTAGTTAAATCCTATCAAAAGATATTAGGGTGTAGTGGGCCCCACCCCTAACCTCCACCTAGAGACTTTTACCAACATACAAATAAAAATGTGTTACATAAACATTTTTATTTAATTTGTTAATTTTAAATAGTAACTCCAAATAATAACTTCCATTCACTTTGAAACGAAACTACAGTAAACGTCCCCTTAAGTGAATATCGGCACTGTGAGTTCATCAGTGTCCTCAGATATCAATTCTGAGCACCGATTCAAAAGATAGAAAAACATGCATGTAAATTTACTGAAGGTACCCAAACAAAACATCAAAAAATGATTCCGGGCACACCAGGCCTCAGAATCCGGTGCCGTCTGAAACTGCAGACTCATAAAATTCCCAAAAATCTAGGAAAAAAATATCTATGAAATTTCCAGGTCTTTACATTACCCCCACCTCAGGGATTTACGTCCCTGTAAGCTACAACTCGAACTAAGGGAACAAATGGGGGTACTGAACATGAATGTGAGCCTCCCTCTCCCATGTGCTCTCCTGGAGGATCATGTGGTACCAGCGAACGCGCACCAAAAAGAATCGACCATCCCCATGGTCAACAATGTGGAATGGGTCGTGCACGTATCTCCTCAGCTGAGATACGTGGAAGACGTCTTTCACCTGGTTCAACTGAGGTGGAAGGGTCAAGCGGTACGCTAACTCGCCTACCCTGTGGAGGACATCAAAAGGTCGGATTAATAGAGGAGATTACATTCTTCCACGGCCAAATAACTATAGACTTATCAAGGTGAGACTTCTAGAAAGATGTGGTCACCATCCTCAAACTACAGCGGTCTCTATCTCCTGGATGTACATGGAAGACATGTCATGAAGTCCATGGATATCTGATTCTACTTCCACTCTGGGACCTTCAAAGGCTGAACCAAGCCTGCTGGTACGTAAATTTCTGCCTTCACTTTCTGAAAAGTGAGGCATTGTGAGAGAAAATCTGCCATTTCTTTCTTCATTTCTTGAGAATAGTGTTGTCGTCTGAGGTCCTGTTACATCTTCGACACTCCAGAATGTACCGCTAAAAGAGATGTGTGGAACCCCCTCAACACATTCTCCTGAAGTGAAACTTATACCATGGTATTCCCTATAAATATAATCATGTTCTCCCCACCCTCAGAAAATCCATTAGGTGCCTGCCCTATGGATATATGTGCACGTCACGTCTCACAGTCAACGTCCTCACGCTATGCCTCCCTGACTCGTTGAGGAAGTTGACGAGTTACTATGAGAGACTGCAGAAAGGCTGCTCCATCTCTATCAACAAAGGATATCTGCAATGCTTCCAGCAGCTCTGTTTCATCTCCTAGCAGCTAAATTCATGATCTCCTATTGTGAGGATATGCTACAACATTACCCTTCCCAGGAGTATATACCATCTCTAAGTCATAGTCCTAGAGGAACTCAATCCATATTCACTTTCTAATATTTCGAGAACCATACATGATTACTGCTCGCTCATGCATGAGGACACACTCAAGTCTGGTCCCTAATGCATCACAGTCAACCATGTACCCAACTCCCTCCTCTGGTAGTCTCAAGATGGGCACACTATTCAACCTCTCCCTCAGCTCCTGAAAGCTCTGCTGGCATTTTTCTGACCACATGAAGGGTTTCCCCTTCTTCGTCAATGCTGAAAGCGGTGCTGCATCTCTGGAGAAGTCGTGCACAAAGGTAAGTCTGGCCAGCTTATTCGTGATTGACTGCACCAAATTATTCATGATTCCACCCTATGCTGCATGGGGTTTTCTTTTTCATTGACCATGGAAAACCAATCCCAACGTTGTAGGTAAACCACAACCTTTTTGCATAATTCATTCAATTTGTGTATGAACTGTGGTTGCCCAGTCCATACCCAAACTAACGTCCTATATCCTCGATGCTTCCACCAAGAGGTTCAGACCAAACCTCTCACCTCATGGGTCAGATCACACCATCGGCATAAAGTGTGATTATCGAGTCTCCTCCCAATGGTTTCTCCAGACGTGAGGATCAAGTCAACAGTTTAACAGAAATATCTTGGTCTGGGACAAGATCCGTGGAAGGAAGGAATGATTGGTACCTATGTCTATTGATATGGCAGCCTGTAGTAGACACAGAACGTTCTCGAATCATTCCTAGAGCCCTTGGGTCACCCTCCTTTACCGCATGTAGCTACTCTCTTCCCATACCCTCCTACTCCCTAAGCCTTTCAGATACTACAAAGGGTGGTGGTTGTAACATGTTGAAATGTACATCACCACATGCTTCCCTCCTAGATCTGCTACCACATCTACTACTCTGCAGATTCATCTATCCTTAACACTTCCTCTTATTGAAAAATTTTACATGCTCAAGTCTCTGAGACTGGAGCCAGCTTCATGTTTCCATCTACTAACATTCACAGGTAGTATCTGCTAAGCCAATGATCTTTTTACCACAAAGGTACTCTCTAGTCCCCTATCATAAGTAGGAATGCATAAGGGAAAATGTGCTGGCTCAGATATCCTTAAACTCACCTCGCTCATAGGTCCGAGCTCTAAAGAATGTATCGTATCATATTCATCGAGTACCAAGAAAGATAGGTATTCCACGATGAATACTCACCTACCGACATGTTATCATGTCGAAGATGTAAAATCTCTAGTAAACTCTCACCCACCTAATCAAGCCAATCCTTAGCCGATAGTGAGTCGGGCTCGCCTCAGAACCCGAGGGGTATCTGATGCTGAAGCACTTGTAAGGTACTAAGCCTACATGTTCCATCTACGGGTACCACCGGTTGTAACTGCTGACCAACAGGCAGTGATATAGCTGACACACTACCTGAGGTACAATCTCAGGAAATGGTCCACCAACCAAAGTCTCATCATTATACGGATAATCCTAATGGTCACTCACTGAAAAATACTAGTAGCTAAGATCACCATCTACTCTACTAGTGTCTCAACTAGGCAGAAAACATTAGGAATTGCCTTCATCCAGTCCTCTAATACCTAGGAATCTGTCTCGCCTCGTAACCTCGGAGGCCTCTGCTGATGGAAATCGTGTAATGTGCTCTGTCGGTGTGCGTCGGACGCTAGTATGCCTGGTGGAATCTGCGTACCAATGGGTGGCGGTGTGACTGGTACACCACCCGAAGGTGGAAACATAGTAAGAGGGCCTTGCAACGGAGCCTCGTCGCTCGGTGGGCTGTCATCGTGTACTCTCTCGGAAACCCTAGATGGCTATCTTCGCAGTGACATCCTAATAAGGAACAGGTGTGCCATAGTTAATAAGTTATACCTGTTGAGCTGACTCAAAGATACCACAAAGGAAACTCTTGAAACACATAAGCAATCAGTGTTTTCTTGCACTGAGTCAGAAATTAGATGACTGGGTCCTAGTGTATGGATACGTCGGCTACCGCACCAACACTGGACTCATATGACTGAAAACCACACTCAATACACTTAAAACTATTTCTTCACAGTAAGATAGATCAGAGTCCTATGTTCTACTATAGAACTGACTCCTCTGATACCAATTTATCACGACCCGTCCTCGGGGCCCGTGCTGTGACATCCCCAAGCCGGCCTTCCATAAGCCAGGGGCTGGAAACTAGCACTAAATGTGTAAATCCCTAAGATAGTAAGTCATTGCCTTTATGAAAGTAAACAAACCCAATAGAGTACGCAATAGGAATTAAACACTATGTAAAATTGAATATAAAAGAGTGTGCTGGAAAGTAAATGAGCCAGTATACAAACCCAACTGAACAACAAGTACAAGTAAAAGGGAAAAACAGCTAACAGTAAAGAGTAGCTCTTGGATCATCTTCCTAAGAATCCTACATGAAGGGTAGGTACACATCGCCACCTCAACACCCACTTCCATCAATCTCCACCGTGTGTCAAATCTTCGCAAGGTCCACCTCCGAGTACCATCCAGTCATGGCGCTCTCGGCCTCCGTCAGCGCTGTTCGTTGTCTGCATCCAACACAACGAGCTACAGGAATATCCCGTGCTGGGGTGAGTATAAAGATACTCATTAGGGACCCGCGAGACATGCGAGGTCTCACAATATCCACTAAGTATAATCAAAATAAGAAATGTACAACCAAAAAGTATCAACCAACCCTACTTAGGTATATGCCCAAACATATGACTAGGTTACCAAACTCTGTCCGGCTCCAACTCACAAGCCCAAGCACAAACCAATTCCATATAGGAAGTAAAGTCAATCACCATGATGATAATGGTTGAATGACATGACTCAACTCACAGAGGTATTCCAAAATTATAGAGAGATATAGATGATCATATGTAGCCACTTGATCATCTAAGCTGTCAGACCCACACATGATACAGTCCAGCTAAGCTGTCGGACCCACACAGGATACAGGCCATCTATCTCATCTAAGCTGTCAGACCCACACAGGATATAGGCCAGCTATCTCGTCTAAGATGTCAAACCCACATAGGATACATACCAAGTATTCTAGAGTAATAGAGATATTTAGATGTAGTCACTGATTTATCTATGTTGTCGGACCCACACAGGTTACAGTCCAACTAAGCTGTCAGACCCACATAGGATACAAGCTAGCTATCTCATCTAAGATATCATACCCACACATGATAGATTCTAGCTATCTAGTCTAAGCTTTCATACCCACAAAGGATACATGCCAGCTATTCTAGAGTAATAGAGATGATTAGATGTTGACACCGATTCATCTAAGCTGTCAGACCCACATAGGGTACAGGACCAACTACTCTGTCAGAACTATCAAACCCACACATAATTCTGGTACAGTTGTCGTCATCTTCGAAGACACGGAGGATTCTAGTATGGTTTTCATCGTTGTCGAACCCACACAGTATTCCGGTACAGAACTTGACGCAGTCGCAACCTGCACTAGGGTTCCCGCATATAGCATGCTCGATCCCGGGAGGATACGCTACTCGAGCAAATGGATCGATACATCAACTATCACGAAGTCCTGATTTGATGTATCTCATAGTTATTTCTCATCATAATGAACCCAACGTGACAGACTATGCATTAATCAGACGCCTATTCGGAGAGTTATTGGCATTTTCTTTCCAAGGGGTCGGTCGGATTTCGGGTACAATCAAACCCAGCCATACTCCAACCTCATCTGAATCATGTTTGTAGTATTCCAAAATTAATTTATCATCAAAAGGAATCCAACAAAGTTGATGGCACATCAATCGGTTGTCAGGTCTTCATGTTATAAGAGTTTCCGCTCCGTGGGCTCGGTTTGTTCTGGGTTCGAACCAACTCGGTTGTACCCAAACTTCTCCAAAACCGTGATTTTAATATACAGAAATGACTGTCTCAATCAAAGGAACCCTACACAACTAACAGTGTGTTTATCAGAGCTCCTTAGCTCATTTAATAGGCGAAAAACCAAAAGTGGTCCGAAGAGGGGGAGGTATGGGTCTGGTCCGACCCGGCCCAACCCACCATAGGTCAGCCGGAACTGGGTTGACCTAACTCAGATCTAGGTCCGGCCCATTAGGGAATAGCCCAGCCCATCATGGAGGCCCGGTCAAGGGCACCGGCACAGCCTAAAACGGTGGCCCATCCCATGCGGTGGCCCGAACCGCGTGGCGCGGTGGCCCAGCCCGCGTGGCGCGGTGGCCCAGCCCACGTGGCTCGGTGGCCCTGCCCGCGTGGCGCGGTGGCCCCGCTCGCATGGCACGGTGGCCCAGGCCTCCTGGCACAGAGGTCCAGCCCGCATGGCTGGGAGCGGTGAAGCCCGCTTGGTCAAGGAGACCAGGTGGTGGTGGTGCCCTGCGGGGCCCACCCTATTCAATCAATGGGGGGATGTTGCGCCCCCCCATCTCCCTGTAACGGAACAGGTACATGTTGGTTCCTCTCCACAGAACCCATTCGGGTTCCACCATAGCGCACCCCTCACCTGCGGCCGGCTTAGCCGACCGCCCTCCAACCAATTCTCCAAGGTCTCCCCACCGGCGCGGCGCGACGGCCCCGCGCTGTCTCCAACCGCTGAGGCCCGTATGGCCGTGACCCCTCTACCGTGCGACACGAGGGCGCCACACTTTCTTCTGACCGCTGTGGCACCCTGTCCGTGGTCCCCTTCCTCCGGCACGATGCGATGGCACAGTGGGCCTCTTGCATTTCCGCAGTCGGTCGTGGCCGCATACCCATTCTTCGTACAGCTCCGTCGACCCGGTGACAAATGTGCCGCCGGTTTCTTCCACAGTTCTCTCTTCCGGTGGCGCCGTTGCGCCACCGCCGTCTTCAACCCATAGAGATCAAACTGAGGGATGTCGGTCCATGTTTTTTCAGATCGCACCCTCCTCATTTAATTATAATAATTTTCTAACAAAGAACCACAATAAACGTTTAGGAACAACAATTTAAGTAAATCAATAATGACCCCTACCTTGTATTAGATGTTGCACGTCAATGAGACGTGGAAGACGAGCGTCACAGAAGTCGGTAATTGTGGAAGATGGACGTTGTTACATCAACGTCCGAGGGAATAACGTTGTCGTTGGTGGTGTCCTTTTCGAGCGATGTCCTCTACCTTGATGTGGAGGAAGATGTTAAAGATTTCCTTCATGTTATTCATGGGAAGAACACTTTCTTTCTAATCCTCCAAAACCTCCCAAAGTAATATGTCTAACCAAAATAAGAGAATATCACTCCTTCTTTTAATGTTTGAAAAAATGAATTCAAATGAATTAAATCACTCCAAATTAATTAATTATGTTGATTCATGTAATTAATTACAAGGAGTTGGAATGAACATCAATGGTCTCAAAAATCAATTACATGGGCAGTTTCCACTTTAATGGGAAGTCCAAAAGTTTTAGGGACCTCTAGGGTGTGGTGTTTGTGGGGGTATCAGATTTAGTTATATCCTATCAAGAGAGGGTAGGGTGTAGTGGGCCCCACCCCTATCCTCCATCTAGAAACATCAACCACCATCCAAATAAAAATGTGTTACACACACATTTTTATTTAATTTGTTAATTTTAAATAGTAACTCCAAATAATAACTTCCATTCATTTTGAAATGAAACTGCAGTAATGTTCCCCGTAAGTAAATACGGGCGCTACGAGTTCATCGGTGTCGTCAGATTTCAATTCTGAGCACCGGTTCAAAAGTAAGAAAAAACCGCACATACGTTTACTGAACGTACCCAAACAGAAAATCAAAAAATGATTCCGGGCACACCGGGCCTCAGAATTAGGTGTCATCTGAAACTGAAGACTCATAAAATTACCAAGAATATAATAAAAAAATTTCCTTGAATTTTTCGGATCATTACATCCCTCCTCCCTAATTCATTTCCCTAAATACTATTGAATCTCTAGGATGATGAGAAGCCTGTTTTCTTGAATTCTAGGAGAACCATGATTGGTTTGTAGTTTTAATGTTTTTCATGGACTATTAATGAGGGATTAATGTGTTTTAGGTTTTTTTGGAATATTGATGAAGAGTCATTGGTGTTTCAAGGATGACTTGTTATATTTTATTTGTATGTTAGTTGAAGCATTTTTTGTTGTATTTTATATAGATTTTACCTATATTATAATTTTTTTGGTATTTTTTTAGAATTATTTATATTCACATTGATTACTAAGAAATAAAATGACTTAATAATCAAAATGAATTTATTTGAATTAAAATTGAAATATATTAATATTTCATTACATTACTAATTTTGTTATTTTAATGATGTCTTTTGATTAATATAGTAAATATACAATTATTATTAATGTGAATTTTTAATATGTTTTACTACTCATTGAATGTGTTTTAAAAAATAAAATAGGTAATTTAATGATGTGTTAGAAAGTATCAAATCATTTGAATGATTACATTATTTTAGCGAATTATATGAGTTGATGGATTAATTTTTATTATTATGATAGTTTGAAACAGTTGTTGTTATTGAAATGTTATTGTTTGGTGATATAGGTTTGTGATAATCATACTAATCAGTGTAATATATAATATAAATGATGAATTGTTACATATATGAATAAATTTAATTAATGTGGTAGAAATATGTTAACATGATTTCTATTAATCTGAGAGAGAATTATTAAAATCCTTTCGACTAATGACGCTAATGATGTATATAGATAAAATATATTTAAGAAGTAATGAAATATGAAATGGAAGAAGTTGTTTTTTTGTGTTTGTATAAGGATCCATCCTTTAAGATACATTATCATTAGTTTTATGTGAACAATTCATTCTCTTTTTATTTTAGGATATTTTTTGGTTTATAGTTTTATATAATTAAGACAGAACTCATAAAAAAACCGTAAAAAAATGTATAAAACTCTGATTAGTATCCATTTTTCATATAATATGAAGCATTTTAAGAAAGAATTTCTTTTTTATAAGTAAATTCCCCATAAATATCAACTTGAATTCTTAATTTCCATTAACCATCTTCAATTCATGATAAAATCTATTAAAAATGCAGGATGTGAAAAAAAATAATTACAGGGGATACAAACAAGGTAAAATATAAGTCCAATGAAAACTTCATAACCAATATAAAATTTATATTTATCATCATTTTTCTTTTAGAGTGTGGTAAAATAACACATGAGAAACATAAGTTAATTTTAATCCACGATAATCTTTAAAACTGATATAATGAAATTGAAAACCAATCATGGAATTATAGAGAACAACATTCATAACCCATTTTATCCACGTGTTATAAGTATCTATATCCGAGTATAATCCAAAGAATAAACGCTTTGGTAACACCCTATTTTATTTTTAAGGCATGAAATATTACACAATGTATTGGTTTAATATCTATCAGACCCTTCATCTAATATATAACCAGATCACCTGGCACTATCTCGATTATCCCATTGTATAAGAAGAAACAAGATCACTAAGTCCTATTAGGTCCACCCGATCATATAATTATAAAATATAATATCATCAATAAATCATTTTTAATCATGCACTTTCCACCATAAATTATTTGAAAAAATCTTTTAAAATCATTGGAAAAAATTCCATTTACATTTATAAAATATTAATTATTAAAATATAAATTTAGTTTGATGAAAAATATTAAATACAAAAATGAAAAAATGATTTATAATTATTCATTGAGGGAATGAATAATTCATTTAATGGAGTCGATAAAGCAATTAATGGTCATGGTGGCAGAAATTTCATTGAATTCATGTACATTAAGGATAAAACATTGATTTTTTTCAGAATGATCCATATAGAACACATATAAATATTCATTTTGAAAAAATTATAATTAATTATAAATTTTTATATATAATTATTTTATATCCATATAAAATAGGTCTCACCAAAATTTACCAATGATTTTAGGTTTAAGAAGTTTCTTGTAGTTTAGTATTGGTTGTCGAATCCTCATACAACTATAAAATATCCAACATACATGTACATCCTATGGATTGTTTTTGGATATGATGTGGCTAATGAGGGTTGAAATTAGATGGTTTTAAATGACCTCTAAGAGTCTTAAGTGAGTTCAAATTAAAATAATGCGTTGATCCTAGGTTATCATTTGTAGTGGATTAGATGAAATTCATTTTTTAATGGATTCAACTTCTTATATTCGAGATACGTTTATTCATGAAGATCAAAAAACTTATTCACTTACATGTTTAATACCAAAAAAACCATAATAATAATAATAACCTATATATGTGGAGGATCATATTTAGGAGAATTCCAAGATAATGTTTCGTATTAGCACATGAAGTATGTGGCATTAAAATTCTACAGGGACGAAGAAGTTTCAAAACCATCAAATAAAAATCTTCATTAAAATAGGCGATTAGAAATTAATGGGGTGAAAAAATATCATAAATTCCTTCCCATTTATAATCCCTTGGATACACCCATATGTGGGTTATCCCTCCATTGATTCTATAGTTTCAATACAAGTGGAAGGTAGTCTCATGAGGGTGAAAATTAAGCAGAAAAAACAATGAAATACCGATCAGTCTACCATTTTGTGATTATTTCACAAGGTCTAGTGTGAATAAACTTACACCATGATGCAATGGTATAAAAGTGATATGAATAAAAATATAATAAGAGGAGAATAAAAATATTTATTAAGAAACTCACATGAATTTAACGTCTTAAATGTTAAAGAAAAACATGAGGCAACAAAATTATAGCATACCATTACAATGAAAGAATGCTCAAAAGATGAATAAATACTCAATGTACACTAACTTAATTTGTAATTTAAGGAACCTTGGTTACTGCCTCAAATAGTTAAAGTCATACCACTTGATTATGGTAGGCCTAGGGCGGTGTAAAGCTTGTGGAACATAGAAGCTTCTACCATTGACCTGAAGTTGAAGGTAGTTAGTATCCACCGAACAGACTCGTATAATGACCTTATAGACAGACGAATTAGAGTAGGACATAAAAGAAGAAAATGGATCTTCGGAAGTATCCTAACCGTCTGAAAAATATCATCCCAAAATAATATTTTTGTGATATATTATTGAACTTGTTGGATGTTTTCCTGGGCCACATAATCTGGCCAATAATTTTGTCTCCAAATTTGGCTACCTGGAACTCCATACAAAAATCAGATTATGCTTTGAACACTATAAAATGAAATGTTCCCCATGATGTCTTATATCTTCAGGGGACATTTCAGAATTATTTGGCTTGTATATTGACCTCTACAGTATATTTATTGGGATATTGTCAAGTTCATTTCTCCCAGAATGTTTTTTGTTCAAAGTAAAATTTTTTGGTCTTCCAATATGAATCTTTAAGTACTCAAAAAGTATGAATTGTTACCAATGTAATGAAAAACCTGAAAATTAAATATGAAAATAAATTCACGATCATCAGGTATATTAAATGATGTTAAAAAATGTAACATGTGATAATGCATTTTAAGAAGGAATTACAATTTTCATATGAAATAATGTTCAAAGTGTATAATACACTGAAATGGTGTTTATAAATAATAATGAAAATGAATATTAGATATATATTAAAAATTAATATTAGCCTCTTTCAGTGTATAATCACACCCACAACATGAGTTTTCCTAGTCCCAAGAAAAATATATCTAAAAAATGTGAAATTCGAATTCCATTTTCCAAAACTATTTTTATAAACAATGATCCCCAAACTCAATTATATCAAACAAATATGAAACACATAATAAAAATTTAATAAATGACAGTTTCATAAGAAGATCCTAATCCCATTACCATTCCTTTTTCAAATTCATCCCCATATTTCATCCAATTTCAATTCAGTATGAGGATGTACTGTGTATCACAATAGACACGAGGGGTTCATATTTATTGAATAGGGAAATTAAGGAAGCACTAGGTGTAATAAAATTTTAATATTAAGATTAGTATTCAATTTTTTTTCAATATATCCATGTTAATTAAAATTTCACTCAAAAGAGTTAACCCATGTAGCGTGACTTTGCCGATGACTCTGAGGCTCAAAGACCATAGGGAACCAAGTGAAGCCCACATACTCAGGCATCATCTTAAGTTAACTCAGTCAAAAAAATGTCAAATTACCACATATAGAGATGAAATTATTCACTGTGGTCCAGAAAACTATGGAGTCACGATCCACATGTTCAGAAAGCCACGCATTAGGTCATTTCATTGCTCTACGTGCAAATTTATTGTGTTTTTTGATTTTTTTATTGAATAATCATATTAAAACTAATATGATTGACAAACCTATGACATTTATTTAGGGGACCCCATGAACTCAACCTAATAACCCACTATCCAAAGGACATGCGTTTTAATTTCTTTTTTTCAATTTGAATGAAAATATAAACGATTAAATTTCACATTAGATTGCCACACTTTCGAAAATCTATTCTCATGAAATTATAAATTGATTAAAATTAAAATCAAGGCATGATAAATTATTTTATATTTAGTTTCAATGTGTGAAATTTGTATTATCATGTTCAATGACAATGCAAGATTCCTTCAAGACAATTTTTTAGGCACACAAAATTTATTGACTTTTTTTCATTCTATTCACCCCCAACATAGAATAACAATATCCCCTATGTTTAAAGAAAATAAAATTGAGAATGGGGTAGAGGTATATGATAATAATTCATAAAGGAACTTCCAATATGATTATCATTGAATGTAGTCACATGGTGGTTGAATTTGATGTTATTTCATCTCTAATGTAGTCCTTTGATATCCAAGTCACTTGTAGAGTTTCCTAGTGGAAAAGGCAAAAAACAAACAAACAAAAAAAAAACAATATATATAGATATATATATTTATTCATGTTATAAAAAAAGTAAAATATAAGTATATATTAAAAAATTACAGAATAATGACGCAACATAAGATGTAGGTCAGTGGTAAGCATGCACCCCTATCTCTCTTTGGTCACGAGTTCGAGTCCACGAGGCTTCACCTATTGTGATGGGGTTTTCCAACGACCAATGATGTGTCCTTTTATTTTTTTATAAATTATTTATTTCTATATTTATTTTAACTTCTAAACACATAAAAATAAAATAAATAGATGATGCATTTTCTTCTTTTTAAATTTTGGGGTAAGTTATTACTAAAGGATCACACCACGTGACAATGATGAATATGGCACTCCTCATTCATACCCATCCAAACTCATAATATAAGTACATGTCGAAAATTATTTTTTTATTTTATGTTTCAAAATGATTCAGTAATCATATTTTAAAAATAATGATTATTCAAAAATATTGGAAATATGAAAACCTAGAATTTCCTCCCATATAAAACTTTTGTTAAACGTATTTACCCCAACATGGATCCTAAATCAATCAATTTTTAGTGGTTGGTAGGTTTTCTCAGTGAACTAAACCTAAATTTCATGTTTATTGAATGATTTAATGAATGGTTTTAACCTATGACCATTAACATTGAAAATGAGACCACATGTGGGATCCTGAATCTATACTTCCCCATGGGGGTAAAAATTAGGAACTATGAAAGGAACTGACCATATAGACCATAAAATTAACGAGTGTAAATGATGTTTTGAATTATACTTCAACATGAATTTTCCCAGTTCAAAATTTTTGATTTTGATATTCCTGGATTGGTAGGCTTTTTCTCTATCTTTATTTATCTTTAAATTTTTCTTAATCCTCCATCCTCAGTTTCTCAAGTTCATTAAGATCGAGTTTCCTCTTCTCTTTGGCCAATGAAAGGTAAAAATTCATTTTTTTTATTTCCCAAAACTCTTTATGCCCAATTTCAATAGGTAAATGGCATGGTTTTCCATAAAACAAACCTATATATTGACATTCCTAGAATGGTTTTTAATGCTTTAAAATATTCCCAAAGGGTATCCAAGAGCTTCTCGGAACAATCTTTCCTAGTGTGATTGAATGTTTTTTCATGAATTTTCCAAATCTCCCTATTTTCTAAATATGCATGACAATTGGTTTGAGGATGGTATGTTGTGGAAACATTATGATAAATAACATACTTCGACATGAGTGAAGAGAAAGGGTGGTTCTAGAAATGGGTTCCTCAATCACTGATTATAGCCCTTGGAATTCCAAATCGAGAAAATATGTGCTCTTTTAGAAATCAGATCACAACATGATGGTCATCAGACTTTATGGGAATGGCCTCAATCCATTTAGAGACATAATCAATATATAAGAGGATGTATTGGTATCCCCACATGTTAGGGAAGGTCCCATGAAGTTAATTCCCCAAAAATCAATGATTTTATTGATAATAATGTGAGTGAGGGGAATTTGATTCATTTTGGTACGAGATCCTAATTGTTGACATTGAGGAGAACTTTGGAAGAATTGGTAGGAATACTTGGCGAGGTTAGGTTAGTAGAAACAACCTTTCAGTTCCTTTTAAGTAGTTTTAATTATGGAAAAGTGGCCTCCACATGCCTCTGTATGACAAAATTCTTAGAATGGAATCTTACTCTAAATCAGGAACACATCTCCTAATGATATTACCAGGACTGTTCTTGAAGAGGATATGATCATCAAACACAAAGTTTTTGAAATAAAAAATTAATTTAATCTTATCATGGGGCTCGAGAAATTTTGGAATGTCACCCATAACCAAATGGTTTGAAATGTCTGCGTACTATGGACAATCCCTCACAGAATGGAGGTGCTCAGTAGGAAATCATTTAGATGCAGAAATGTGAGGTGAGTTGTCTTTGAATTCCATCCTAGAGAGGTGATCAAAAATAATATTTTCAAAAACATTATTATCCAAAAAGGTTAAATTGAACACTTGTAGAAGAAGGAACCACCTAATCAATATTTCTTTGGCATCTTGTTTTAGAAAAGGTATTTGAGGTCTGAATGGTCAGTGAAGACAATGATGGGTGATCTTAAGGGATAAGAACTAAATTTCTCTAAAGAAAAGACAATAGCAAGAATCCCTTTCTCTGTGGTGGTGTAGTTGATTTGTGCATCATTTATGAATTTTCATACATTAGCAATGACACATGGACTTTTCACACACCGTTTTCCTAATACTACTACAATAGCAAAGTCACTCGCATCATACATTAGTTCAAATGGAGGTTTCCAATTTGGAGCATGCATTATTGGTTGAGAGAAAAGATCTGACTGGATTGTAGGGAAAGATTCTTCACAGCTTTCTATCCATAAAAATGGATCATTGATCACTAAAAGGTAAAAAATAGTTCGATAAATAGAGATAAAATTACTAATGAGCCTTTTATAGAATCATGCATGTCCTAAGAAGGACCTCACCTCCTTAACAATTTTTGGAGAGGGAAGCTGGCGAATGTTGTTGAACATGGCTTTATCAACATAAATCCCTCTACCAGATATTAGATGACCTAGAAAAAGTACTTCATTTACCATTAAATGGAATTTTATTCCAATGTAGGAAGATATTATTATCCTTGAATCTTGACAAAACCCTTTCATCATTTAGAAGGAATCCCTCAAAAGTTTCCCCAATGGTGTAGAAGTCATTCATGAAGACCTATAAATAATCCCCCACCATGTCCGAGAAGATCCCCATCATGCACTTCTAGATGGTACCTGAGGCATTACATAACCCAAAGGGCATGCATTTGATGGAAAAAGTGTCGAATAGGCATGTGAAGTTTTTTTCCCCTTGATCCCCTAAGGGGACCATGATTAGATTATACCCTAAGAATCTATCTAGGACGAAATATAATTGATGGTCTGGCACTCAATCGAGGACTTGAAATATATAGTGAAGGGGAAATAGACTTTCTTCATACAAGATTTGAGCTTCTTATAGTCAATACTTACTTCCTAAACAATAATGACCCTTTTTGGTAGAATTTCACCTTCTTCATTGGTGATCACAATAATTCCAGCTATTATTTTCATAACTTGAATTGGACATTCCCATTCACTCTCATCAATGGGGTAAATGATATCCACTTTCAACTACACAAAAAGTTCACTCCTTACCAAATACATATGATTTGGATTGAGTATCCTTTGAAGTTGATGACATGGTTTGGATTCATATTTAAGAACAATCCTATGAGATATAATTAGTGGGATAATCCTAGGAATATCATAGAGGGTTCATTTAATTTATTTCTAATGATTTCTTACGACATAAAAAAGCATCATATCTTTATTGACTTTAAGTGATGAAGTAATGACAACAAGAAAGCCTTGATTGTGCCATAAGAATTCATACTTGAATCATGATGTTAGTACTTTAAATTTCAGATCAGATTGGTTGTCAATTTACAAGAAAGGATGGGACTTTATATTGAACTCAGTTTCTTTATCCAGATTTCTTGATATTATTTGTTCTTTTTTAAAAGAATTTTCATCCACTAAATTTTTCAGAGCAGTGTCACGAATGGGTATGGATCCAAGGTTATTTATTGCACCCATGGTATCATAGATTATTTATTCTAGAAAATCATCAATATAGAAATCTAAAAGTGATTGAATCCAAAGAGATAAATTTCACTCATGTGAATAAAAAAATCAATTTCTTCTTGACTTAAACATCCTTCAGTGATCCCTAGATGTTCCTCGGGTTCATTATCAGTAATACCAATCCAATTAATCTCATGAATCACTTCATCATCCCCAATTTTAGATATTTCATTGTCGATGTTCAAGTCTATACTCATATTTCCATAGGTTAAGGTTATGTTCTAATTTTGTACTCAAATAAAAGAGTTAATTATTTCAAGGAAGGGATGTCCAGGGAGGAATGGGGCATTCTCCCTAAGACCTAATAATGTGTAATTTTCAATATCAATGAAGTTTGCTGGGTATTTTAAACTTTCAACATTCACCCAAACATCGTTTAAGATCCCCTTAGGAACTTGGACACTATGATAAGAAAGTTGAAGAGTGACAGATGTGGGTTGGTGTCCTTAAAGACCTAACTAACAATACATGGTATAAAGAATGAGGTTCAAAATAGCTCCAAGATCAAAAAGGGATTTGAAAACTTTTTTCTCTCCTAAATCAACATTGATTTATGGACATTTGAGGACTTTCATATTTGGAGGAATGGCCCATTGTATAGCGATACACACATTAGTTGAAAAAAGGACTTTGTATTTATGAGAACATTTCTTTTAAAAGTGTACCTGTACTTAAGGTAAATTGAGTAGGAAGGAACGTTTTTTATTTCATAAAAAATTGGAAGGATCAACTAAACTTAAATAATATTTCCCTCAATGTTTCATTCATTTCTGTTTTAGTTTTTTCTCTAATGAATTGAAGGAAGGGAAAAGGTTGTTTGATTGTTTGGCGAGGTTCTAGTTCTTTAATATTTTAATTGATATTTTAGAATATGTGGGAGTTTCTTCATCATTTTCATGCATTGTGGATGTTTTTAATGTTTCAGGAATGGCTTGTTTAGTTTTCTCAATGGATTTACTACATTTTATAATAGTTACTGCTTTGAATTGTTTACGATAGGTTTGACTGTAACTTGATTCCCCCCTTAAAGTTGACAATTTTACAACTTGAGTAGGCATGTGTTACATCCCAGATTAAATTGTTTTTAGTTCATATTTAAGGGATGAGACTTATGAGTTAATTTTCTCAATTTGTTTACCTAACTTTTCAAGGATTGGAGGAGGGACAGATTGAGTAGTGGCATGTTCTAGTTGGTTTATCCTAGGAGGATAATTTGGTGGTTGGATTGATTGTTGCATGGGTTGTTGGATGGGGTGTTTCAATTTGACTAACTGTAGATGGAACTAGTTATGGTTTAGAAAATATTGTGGAGGGTAGGTGTTTGGTTTTTATGGCTGGCTAGGATGTTGGATGGTTTGTTGGTTATCTTCCGAACAGAATCATGTATGGTCATTATACCTTGGATTGAAAGTGTTTTGGTAATGTGGCTTCTAAAAGATCAATCATTGAACACCACTGGGGTTCCTCCTAGAAGATCATCTTTAATG
This sequence comes from Viscum album, assembly GCA_963277665.1. NCBI lineage: Eukaryota > Viridiplantae > Streptophyta > Magnoliopsida > Santalales > Viscaceae > Viscum > Viscum album. The sequence goes on along the minus strand of OY728121.1, from coordinate 260,162,519 downwards.
GAATTGAAGGTGGGGAAGTTGTCTGTATTGGGGTCATGATTGTCACAGATTGTGAAAAAATGGTGAACAATTTTAGTTTCATAGACCATCCTAAGATCAAACTCATCGACATTCCTAGTTAGTGCAGAAAGTTTTTCCCTAAGGATTTCCTTCTCCCTAATAGTGTAAATTCCACTATATTTGGGTGGAATATCATAGTACGGTGATGTTCCCCATGTTTGAGTTTTTTTCTGTAAGGAATTAATGATACTCGTAAGCATCATTTGGGGTTTTGTTTTTGAAATTTCCATTACTCATCGTGTTAATGAATAGTTTGTTCCGAATACCAAACCCTTCATAGAAATTTAAAACATGTTCTAGGATTGAAAATCCATAGTGATGTAACATGATGAGTGTTTCTTTGAACCATTCACATGTTTCAAAAAATTACTCTCCCACTTTTTCAAAAAAAATTGAGTTATCCTTTTAAGTGTAATTTTTTAATTTTGGGGAATGTTTTTTTTGTAGAATTATCATTCCAATTGGCCCCAATAGATTATGGATGATGGTCTCAAATTGTTTATCCAATTTTTAGATCGATCCTTTAAGGAAAAAAGGAAAAAACCTCATCATAGTTGATTCTAGTTTATTTGGGGACACGTGGTTTCTATAATGTCATTTAACTCCTTAACATGAAGGATGGGCATCTCAGACTCCATTCCATGAAATTTGGGAAGGTGATTTAGGAAATGGGGTTTAAAGATCCAGTTACCATATCCATGGGAACTATGTATAAGGCATGAGGCGGCATTTGTCCAGGAAGCTGTGAGGTAGTCATTCATGGTTTGATCGATTGCATTCCCTAAGATTGGGGCTCCCCCATTTGGATTTCTATTTTTGTTCCCTCTCGGGTTTATTAGTTGGTTTCTTTGAGGACCTTCCATTAAAATGGGATCAATTTTTACTCGAAAGTAATACTAATATTAGGATCTAATAGAAAGACTTCCCTTGGGGTACTTTATTCCCCAGACCCAGGACTATCCCCTCAAACAATATGGTTTTATTGGTCATGAGTGTATGTGGACATGCACCAAAAGAAAAAAACATGAAATGGAAAATATAAGAGAATTTGGATGAGAAAAAAAGAAATGGGGGAGAATAGAATGTGTGTTGATATAAATTACTTGGTTCCCTGTATACTGCACAAAAATTTGGTCTCCCCAAAATTTACCCAATATTTCAGGTTTAAGAGGTTGGTTGTAGTTTAACGTGAGTTGTTGAATCATGAGAGAACAATAAAGTAACCTACATACACATACCTCTTATGGATTTTCATTGGATAAAAAGTTTCCAAATTCAGTTGATTTTTATATGGTTTTAAATGAACTCTAAGAGACTTATGTGAATTCGAATAAAAATAATTTGTTGTTCTTAGGTTATCACTTGGGGGTGTATTGGATGAAATTATTTTTTTAACAGTTTCAACATCTCATATTTGAGATAGGTTTATTCAAGAAGGTCAAACAAGTTCATCTTATTATAGTTTAATACCATCAAACCATAATACTAATCCACTATACTCATGGAGAATCATTTTTTAGGAGCACTCCAAGGTATTGATTTGTACTAGCACTTGAAGAATGTGGCCTTAGAATTCAACAAGAAAGAAGAAGTTTCAAAATTGTCCAATAAAAATCTCAATTAAAAGAGGTGATTAGAAATTAATGGGGGTGATAAATATAATCTAATATAGTTGTTTTCTAATCTCTTGGATTAACCCATATATGGTTTATCACTTTATTGATTCTATGGTTTCAATGGAAGCAGAAATTAGACCAATGAGGGAGGAAATGGAGAAGTAAAAAATAATAATGAAATAATGATCACTCCACCATTGTGTGATAATTTCACAAGGTATTGTGTGAATAAATTCACACCTTGAATAAACAGTATAAAATTGATATGAAGAACAACAAAATTAGAGGAGAAGAAGAATTTTATTATGAAACTAATGTGAATTTAACAACATACACGTGAAAGACAAAACTGAGACAACAAAATCACTTCATAACATTATAATGAATGAAAAATAAAACGATGAATAAACCCTCCCACAACACTACCTTAAATACGAATTTTAGAATTACTGGGTCGAGCCTCCAATAGGGAATTTCATCCCCATTGATTATGGTAGGCCTAGGGTGGTGGAAAGCTTGTGGAAACCAGACTTTTCCACCCATGACCCGAAGTAGAAGGTTACTTGCATCCCCCAAACAGATGCGGCAAAAAGACATTCTCTATATCTAAATTAGAGTGGGAAATAGAAGAATAAAATGGATCTCTAGCTGTCTTCTAACTGTCTATAAAATGTCTTCCCAAATGGAATATTGGTTTGTGAGATATAATTGAAATGGTGGGTGGTTTTTCCGGGCTACAGAATCGGGCCCAAAATTTTATCTCCAACATTTCCCACCTGGAACCCCATTCAAAAATCATAATTAACTTTGGATAATCCTGAATTAATTTTTACCCATGATGTAATATATCTTAAGATAAATTTTCAGAATTATTGGCCTTGTATATTGGCTTCTAGAATAGTTTTATTGGGCTATTGTCCAGTTCCCAGCACCCAGAATGTTGTTTGTTCAAGGACAACTTTGGTGGTCTTCCAATATGAATATTCAAGTACTCAAAAAGAATGAATTATTACCAATGTAATGAGAAATATATTAATTAAATATTAAAATAAAATCATGATTATTTGGTACTTTAAATGATGTTAAAATATGTACCATGTAATAGTTCATTTTAAGAGGGAATTACAATTATAATATGAAATAATGTTCAAATTGTAAAATGCACTAAAATGGGGTTTATAAATAATAAGGAACATAGATATTATATATATTAACAATTAATATTATCCTTATTCAGTGGATAATCAAAAATAATTTAAAATCATTGAAATGTACCCGAAAGAGAGTTTGGGGAAAAAAATTAAAAGAAGCCTACTTTAAAGGAAAATTACCTTATCACATGGGAAACAATTGAATCATAGTTATAAATAAGAATAAAATTAAAATATTTTTAAATACCATTATATAATATTAATTTTTGATATAACATGTCTAAGGTGCTATATATATATATACGCCACGTAAATGAGTGATGGTGCATAACATGATGATTTTCCCCAATGAAAGGAGATTGATACAAATTCCCTTACCTTGAATATGATCTATCATATATTTTTATCTTCTTAAATAATAAACTTATTTTTATAATATACCAATTTTCGAAATTTTTTAACATTTATTATTACGTTTATTTCACATATTAACATTTTATATAAAACTAATTATTCAACTAAATTTATATCGGTTGTTTTGGCCATATTCAGTTAATGTGTAGAAAATTACTTGGGTAGGTGGAATATAGAAATAGGGGAAATTAAGATAATATATAAAGAATAATAATAATTAAATAATAATCATATTTATTTATAAATTTTTATTTTTAAAATCAATCATGGATGATGGTTTTAAAAAATTTAAAAACGTAAAAATCCTGTAGAGGGTTGGCTGAACGTACATATTAGTATCATTTCCATTTTCAATGAATATAATGGAAAGAAGGAAATTAATCCTTTTTATTTTATAATTATTATTTTATATTTCATAAAATTATATTTAATTTTATATACTTATATATGTATTTCTTTTTACGTAAAAGTAATCACATCACTTTGAGTAGGCAGTTCTCTCCACGAACAAGAATGATGTTATATCATTTTTAGTGTGTGAAAAGAAAATAAATTAATTGAAATATTATATTAATATAAATATAATTACTACCTCAATATAATTATCATGTAATTTATATCATATATATTCATTATATTGACCCTTGTTATCTTCCATGTAACATGCTACTAAAAAACACTTCAAATTACATCATGAGGGATCAGTTTGTCATCCTCACAAGCGATGTTTTTATATAGACTAAGGTATGAATTTAAAAAATAGTGTATATGATATAATAACTAAAAGTTATTATTATTTCATAAAAATATAAATATCATAAATAAATAATATCAGCATTATTATTCCAAACCATGAGAGATGTAATGAAAAACCAAATAAGATTTTTTCACGAGGCTGTAGCCTGACATAGGAAAGAATGAGGATTTCATAACCCATCCGATGGATTCTAAACATATATTAACAACATATATGTGTATTTATATTAATAATTATATTATATAAGAATTTTATAACAAAAAAGTAAGCGGTGGATATGGAAACAATCAAAAATGTATATCGATGAACGATACCTCTTATTCTGGACACCATAATTGGTTAGAACTAAAGGACATATGTTGACGGATTTATGAAAATATTGGGGATTCATTAATGAGAGGAAATATTTTGGGAATATTTCTTGTTTGGAATAGGTATATTAAAATAGATTTTTATTTGTGAATTAGTGGGGATACTAAATATCATTTTATAGTTTAGGAGGAGTGGCATTCTTATAAAAAATAAAAATTAAACACAAATGGAAGGTGTATCTTACCACATGTCCCCCTAATTATGAACCTTTTTTTAGGAAATATACAATATGTTTTCAATATATATTATTATATAGTTTTTTTAAATGTTTTGGTTCATTTCCACACTTTACCTTTAAAATTACCCTTAACGTAAACACATTTTTTAACCATTTTAATGAAATTAATTTTAATTTATTTCGATAATTATTTTGGTAATGAAAATAATTCTAAAATAACAAAAATTATAAATTATTATGAATAAGTATATTTAATTGATTTTTCCAAATTCTATCTAAAAAATAGGTGAAATTAATTCTACTATTCATCCTGTTTTTCCAACGAGACACCAGGTTTTCCAGATGAGTAATAATTTGGAAAAGAATTATTCTATATTAACTATATGACTAATAAGAATAATATTATAGAACTAAAATAATATTTTATGATATATTTTATAAAAAACCATTTAAAACATTCCCCATAATGTATTATTTTAAGTAATTATAATGGAAAACATTATGAATTTTAAAACAGTATTTAGAATAACATGTCAGTCAACCCAACGACATATATTAAAAAAATTAATGTTGATTAAAAATAATTTAATTTGATAAAATAAAAAATAAAAAATACTTACGTTACATGAAATCACGTTAAATACATATTTACACTCTTAAATTATATAATTTATCTAATTATATGACTTTTTTAGAAAAAAATGGATTTTCAATTATTCATTGAAAATCATAATTTATTAAAAAACGTGAATTTTATCCCAATATTATATCTTATATGATGAATTAAAAAAATTCACTGTTTAATTAAAAAATTAAAATTTTAGTAACTATTATTTTAAATAATACATTAAAACAATAGTTTTTAATCAAAAAAATTCCTTTTAGAATAAAAATTAATTAATATATTTTTAACAAATATAACTATAAAATTAATACTAATCATTAAAAAAAATGATTTATTATATTATTAATGTGGATTTAACGTCATTCCCCTTTTTTATAAATTTTATCCTCAAAATTTTATTCAATTATTAAATACATGGCATTTCTTTCTATCTTATAACATTCTGATTCCCAAGTAACCTCTTCAGCCATATCGATTTTCCATAAAACATAAAATGAAGAATAACCTTATTCTACAAAACATTACCTCTATGATAAGGAACCTACATATAATATTACCAAATTGAAAAATTCTCATCAAATTGAACTAATTCAGGTATAAATACATTAGTTTAATCTGAAAAATGTTTTCGTAACATTGAAACATGAAATATTTTGTGTTCCTGACCTAAAATTAGAGGTAAACTGGTTCATATAAAACTGATCTGACTTTCTCCTGGATTTCATATGGTCCAATTTACAATAGTATCATCTTTCAGTTCATAGAAAAACACATCACACCTTTCCATGGAAAAAATAAGAAATACATATTAACGTACCATAAATGAAAGATAATTCCTCCAGTTATCTACATTTTATTTTTTCCTATTCTATGATATCATCATGTGTCACTGAATCAACTATACATTCTTTAAAATTTCATCTTCCAACTCTAGTCCTATTATCATTCTTTATCTATCATCATCAAAATAAAATATTTTCCAACCCTTATTTCTATATAAATCCACAAATGTTATCATATGTATAGTAGAATAATATAATATATATTAGATAAACTATTCATTAAAAAATTTTCATCCCAACATCCATGTTAATCCACTGATAATGGACAACTTATACCATCCAATGAAGGAATTTTATTCTCAAAATGTATATAATATTAATGATTAAAAATAATATTAAAATTTAATTCAGTACCTAATGAATTATGAAGGATTATCCAAAAATTAGACGTGAACCTATGATCCTGATCCTACTAAATAGAGAGAATCACTCCATGTCACCCTACAATCTCTTTTGGATAAATACTATAAATACAATCTAGTCCCATTTTTGGTCGAATGGGAAGGAAAATTGTGGTTTTATTAAATATATATTTAGTATCCCCATTGAAATTATTACCATGATAAGTTTATAGAATTCCAACTAGGAAATAAATTGATATATTCTCCCATTTCAATTCCAATAGTATAAAATATTGAGGAATCACCTTTAGTGACTAAATTTTTTCATTAACCTATCTACAAGTCAAAAACTATATGGTAAAGTATTCAATCTATATTTTCATTCAATCTAATTGGTAATACTCATGAAGGTCCCTCTATCTCATAGTGCTTACCAGATAAATATATAATGAAGAACTATGAACATTAGGTAAAATCTCACTGCTAAACTAGGAATCGCAAGGATCAATTAAAATTTTTAAAATCACAAAATGTTTTCTTCACCAATATTAAATTCTGGAAACATATCCTTCTTAACATATTATACATTTTCCTACCATGCTTGATCCCCTTTATTATCTATCTAAATTCTTTCTGTCAACATTGATTAAACAAAAGCTGGAAAAAAATAAATTTTATCTCTTCACACAAATTCAATGCCCAAATTTACCAAATCATTAAATAAATTTTCATATTAGAAACATATCATAGTTAATGTTTCATTAGTTTATTTGAAACATAGTGTAAAACACCTCTTTACATCCCCATTATGGTAATTAATTGTATTATCATATTCATTTGATTAGTTATACCCATCTTATAAATATCATGTTCAATTATTTAATAGTGAATATAATCATCAAATTTTTTATTCGTATTAATTTTACACATTTCTAAATAGAATCATTTTGACCATATTTTTGATGAAAAATGACAGAATCTAATTCTATATCATGTAGGGTAATTTAACTCGTGTGGTTTCAACTGAAGTGGTGCATGAGAAATTACCTGATCATTCCGAATTAATAAGTAACCATGTACATTAAATGAGGTGCTAATTTACTAGGAAAATGTATAATTTCTCGAATTTATTAATGAATAAATAACATTAAACGATCTCCTTTTATGTTCCTAAAAACACACATAACAATCTGTTGTAATGATACACTTCTCTCATTTTCTATTTAACATTTTCATTGGTGTAAAAAACCAAGAATGGTTTTCAAAAATCCTATAGTTGTAACACAATAATAGAGTAAAACTATGAATTTATGTTATATTTTTCTGTCTTGGCCATTCTTCAACAACGTTTTTTAGAAGGTTCAACAGTTATTCCATATTTATGAACAATATGTCCAATTAATGACAATTTTTATAACCAATATTCATAGATGGAAAATTTACCATACATGTTTTTTCCTTTTAGTGATTTTTAAAAAACCATTAGGTAAAATTAATGTTCCCTTTGACATTTAGAATATACCACACTTTCACTAATAAATTCAACAAAAAACTTACCCATGAACTCAAGGAATTCTTTTATTAGGTCCAAAAATACAACAAGAGCATTAGATAACCCAAATGACATAACTACGCATTTCCAATTCCCATATCTAGTCAAATACAATGAATTTTGAAGGAATTATTCCTTACAATTCATCTCATGGTAGTTTCACTTCAATTAAATCTATGAATAATACTACGCACCATGGTGGAGAAAAACAAATCCTCGATATAAGAAAGTATAATTCTTCTTAACACTAATGTCATTCAAGGCTCTATAATAAATGAAAATTCTAACTAAACCATATTTATTTTTTATCAACCATGAAATGATCACCACATGGTGATGTTCTTGGTCATATAGAACCATTATTTAATAAATACAACATTTTCATATTAAATTCTATATGTTCCAAATGATAAATTCAAAAAGGGTTTTTTGAAATTATCTTAGAATCTGGTACTAAATCAAAAGAAAAAATATCCTCTTAATCATGAATGACACTAGTAAAACCAATCGGAGAAACATAAATGTATTCATTTACTATTAGATCATCCAAAATTTGAAAAGATCCATTATTTTAAACAATATGATCTTGGTAATGATCAATTCCATCTCTAATCAATTTCTAACCATATTTTTATGTTATCTATGAACTGAAATCAATGAACACATCATTTTTTGAATTTTAATCAATCATAGAATGATAAAATAAAATCCAATCGATACCAAGAATGATATCAAACTCTTCTATGAATTGTTTTTCATGTTTTTTATGAAATACCATCACATTGATTATAATATGAAGATTCTAATAAAACATGGTTTCTCTAAAACATATTGTAATGACCCAGACCCTCGCGGTCCATCCCTTAGCCAAATTCCAGATCCTAGGGGTGATGTATGGGTTGTAGGACGTCATTTCGGCATGCAACTGATCGGGGCGACCGATCGGTGTGACCGATCGGGGCGATCGATCGGCGCGACTGATCCGTGTCACCCAGCCTTGTCGGGTTTCTCTTCTACAGTTTATCCTGTGACACCTCGTTTGGGCCTTTCTAACCCTTTTAGGTCATTCAAAGTTATTTAAATACCATAATTAATGACCAAGAATTATGGAGGAACCTCCTCAATGGAGAATTAAATAATAATTAATCTTGTTGTGTGTAACCACCAAACCACGTGGGGAACCACGACCCAAATTTAATGCAGTTCAAATCCTCGTATCCTGTAACAACGAGATCTTATCTATATATCGCATGGGAATTTCCTCTTCCTTCTTCTTCCTCTTGGCTGGCTTCGCTTCGTTCTTAGTACGCTTGGAGTTCCCGACGTCCCTCCGCTGAAAGTTTCATTTTCCCTATTCTTAGCGCGTGGATAAGAACTTTGATCTATGATCAATCATGTAGGATTATTCCTTCGCCTCTCTTTTTTATGCAACATGCGGGTTGGGTATGCTTCTTCCTCTGTGGGAATTGATGAAACTAAACATATTGAAGATAATGAACGGACCTTTAAAGAATGAAGGGGGGATGTGATCGATGTTCTGTTTTTCTCCTTTATGTTGTCATGTGTTGTGAATTGTGCGGGCCTATGCTAACTGAAAATCATGGTTGTTGGTGGTCTTTCTATGTGCACTAATGAACCTCGGTTCTCCTGGATGTTTAAATAACTGTAACATGGAATTGGTTAATTATGTATAATCGGTTAAATAAATTAAAAGCACCGGGGTCAACCCTTTTCTGTGATAACCCCGGTTAAATCCCAGTGGAATTGAAACCATGGAGTGTGTTAAATATTTTAAATATGAAAATACATGCATGGGCCTATCTTGTGTTGGTGGTAGTGGTTTGGTTGTTTTCTTTCACGGGACGATTGTGGGTGACTGTGGTTTTCTTGGATGGGGGCTTAGATTGTTAGGGTGATATGGGTGGGGATGGGATCCCCTGTTGTCATAATTTTTCTGGTTGTGAATCTGAGGTTATGTGGTTACTCTGCTTATATCCCAAATTCGGGTGGGATCCTTGGTTGTTGAGATATCGTTTGTTCCAGGTGTTGGGGACATGGGGATGTGTCTTAGTGTTTTCTTTGGTTCCAATACTTTTAGGGTTCTCACTTATCCCTTTGTTGTTGTGACATTGCAAGAAAACCGGGTGTGAATGCTTAAATTGATGTTTGGTTGTTTCACTTTTCCTGGCTTGTGTTTATGCCAGTTAGTTGCCCGGTAGTACATAATTCAACCTAATGTGATCACTTGACCATGAAAACAAGAATGGTTTGAATGGGGAATTGGTTTTTGGGATGAGTTGTGACTTGGTGGTGAGTATCGTGGCTTCTTTTGTGAATGAATAGTAACGAGGGTGTTGTGCATAGGTTTTGGAACCCCTAGGTTGGGATGAGTGTTTTTTTATCTATACATATATCTGTAGCTTTTATGTTTCTTATTCGCACCCCACCCAAGTTGAGAACTTAGTGCTGAACACCCCATTTAACGGGGAGGGTGTTTTTCCCAACACTCCTATGAGTGGATGGTTATTATATTTTTTCTGCTCCCTTTCTCGGTTAGCCCAAGACTCCTCAGGAAGGTTGTGATGGCATGGAATCCATTATCCGCCCAAGAATCTTCGGGTAGGGTAGGTTTTTTCCCAAGTGTCTTCGGGATGAGGCCCATGTGTCTTCGGGCGTTGCAGTAGATGTTCTGACCCAGGTGTCTGCGGGTGTGGTTACATGTGGTGGTTGTGGCCATGGTGTCTATGGGTGGGGATTGGCAGTGGGACTGCGGTTAGGTTATGGCCTAGCTATCTGCGGCCGGGGTTTGGTGGTTGGACTATGTTGAGGTTATAGCCCAGGTGTCTGTGGGTGGGGTTTGGCAGTGGGACTGCGGTGAGAATGACGGTATTGGTTCGATGCGTAGGATTTCTTCAATAACAAGTGGGAAAGTGGCGCGGGGTACCCAAATATCGATGTGCAATTACTATACTTTACTTGACATGTGTTAATTGGGGAGTGTTCCTTGGTGAGTTCTGGGTGGATAGTTTACCTTGCTAGATGTTTTGGTTATCTCTTTTCACATAGGGAATTAGAATGCCTCTCCACTTGTTCATGAGAGTCTTTGGTTTTCCCCACTGAGTGTACTTGTATGCTCACACTACGTATATAAAATTGATTTCAGGTATCCAAGAGGACTTCAGGGATCGTGCGGGACCGTACTAGCTCGGACCTCGGGGAAGTTTCTGTTGTCGTTTTCCTTTTCTTGGTACATTACCTGTGGAGTTTTTAAGGCTTGTATAATTTACTTTTGAACATGAATATGATAATGGGTTAATTTTGGATTTTCCTTTACATTCATCTTTGGTATTTTTAGGGTTTCTATCTTATCTCTCGATCCTATAAAAATCAAAAGGGTTATGCCTTCCATTTTGTGTGAGATTATATACCCTTGGTGCTGTATGCCACTCCGAGACCTATTGAAGGCGGGTTATGGGGGTCATTATCTGTCCTTCAACTTAAAGAAGGAACGGCCTGGAAATCTGTTGTCCCTTCCCTCCATTTAGTGAAGGCGGGTCGTGACAGAATGGTATCAGAGGCAAGGTTGAGGGGTAGGACGGAGTCTGGAGTTAGGGACAGTGAGGATTGCATGGGGTGGTAGGGCAACAGTGTTGGGTGACCGTGGTGCGTGAATTAGGCTAGGGAAGACCGGCTAGGAAATGAGAGTTTAGGCCCCCCTGTGATCCGATAAAAGGAATCTGGACCAACCGAACGACCAAGTGAGGCTACACTGATTGCAGGGTAGAGACCCTAGGAAGGGTAAATGCATCATAATGAATTGTGTTCTTATGTTTCATGGGTGTCATGGGGATTCAAAATAAATGAATAAGTCTATGAAAATTTAAAGAACAATATTCTACACTACTCGGGCATAGACATTCCTTTTTTACCTCGCAGCTATGGCACCTGGGAGGTGACCAAGAGTAATACGGGAAATCGAGGCCCCGGAGGTTGACTTGGCTAATCGGTAGAGGACCGAATGAGAGGAGGAGGATGATCAGTGGCAGAAGATGCTTCAAGCCTTTCAGCGACAGTCCCTCAGAAACTATGAGGGCATAATTTCATACGTAGAGAAGGAGAGCTGTCTCGAATAGCTAGCGATATCTTTCGGCTTGATTCAGGCTCCGACTGAGTACTGGGTTCCTCTAGATGTTAGCCAGATGTGGGGAGCAGTGCGTTAGTGGTGGATGCTTTATCTTGGATAGAGGAGGGAGACTGAGGTTGTGTAGGCTGACATCGAGAAGGAGTTTCGGGCGGAATTCCTCTCTTCCACGATGAAGGCCGAGAAGAGGCATGAGATACTCTCCCTCCAGTAGAGGAGTATGTCAGTAAGGTAGTTGGGGATCATGTTCAAGGATCTCCATAGCTTCACTCCAGACCACTTTCCAGATGAGGAGTCTCTGGCGAGACGTTTAGAGGAGGCACTTTGATCTTCTCTTCAATACGTTGTCACTCCCTTCACCCTGCAGACATACTTAGAGGTGCAGAAGAAGGATGAAGTGGTGGAGAGGATGAACATGCTGGGAGGTGTGTCATGATAGGGGATCCAATTGGACTCATCAAAGGGTAAGGACGTCAGCAACAGGCCTCCAGCATCAGGACCCTCTATGTTTCGACTAGTAGGGTGTATACCTCAGTAGTTCCAGTTATGACCTTCTGGACCTCGCCCTTTTACTTTGGGCCCAGGGGCTTGATTCTTCCTCTGTGGAAGCCATGGGAACCGTCGGAACCAGTGCCCGAACAGAGTATAGTATGGTGTGGGTGGGCAGGTCCAGCACCCACCTCAGAAGCAGCAGTTCCCAGCAGGGCCCTTTCAGCAGCCGCAGGGGCAGCGGGCTCCCGCTTCGCCAAGGGAAGATGTTGCCGGAGGAGGCCGACCTCAGGGCGCTCCTCAGGGACCTCTACTAGTGCGTGGTTGGGGAGGCGACTGACAGCAGAGAGGCAGAGGAGCTGGACGTGGGCAGTTGCACGCCGCATAGGCATCTGTTTCAGTAGGGCCAGAGGTCGTTCGAGGTTCAATCAGCTTGATTAGTACTCTTGCTTATGCCTTTTTCGATACCAGAGATTCACAGTCCTTTTTTACACCCAGTATGGACCGTTGTTTGGGTTTAGAAGTCGAGAGAAATTCAGCGCCTCTGGTGCTGAGCACACCATTCGGAGTGCAGACAGACTTATCTTATGTTTTCCGAGGGTGTAGACTGATGTTAGGGCCGCATCAGTCTATCAGGGATCTTCTACTATTGTAGATACATCCATACGATGTCATCCTAGGCATTTACTAGATTTTCTTTGAATGTTCCATCATTGATTGCTTCCATGGAAGGGTTGTGTGTTCAGACGTGGGTGGCCGACAGGTGACTTTCATCAGCGAGCAGAGTTTCCAGGGGAGCAGCAAGTGAGGGGAACCCCTCCTCTCCTTGTTAACTGAGATATTAGTGATGTCAGTGGATGCAGAGATGCTGTATGTTCTTGGGGTCTTCAGTGAGTTCATGGACGTCTCCCCTGAGGAACTGACAACTCTACCCCCTCGACGTGACATCGAGTTTGGGATACACTTGCAACCTAGTGTGCATCTGATATCAATGACTCCCTACCGGATGGCACATTTGGAGCTACGGGAGTTGCAGATTCAGATTGATGATCTGATGAATAAGGGTTTTGTCCGACCATGAGCGTCACCGTGGGGTGCCCTAGTCTTGTTTGCAAAGAAGGAAGATTGTGGTCTCAGGCTGTTCAAAGACTACCAGAGACTAAATCAGGTACCAGTCAAGAATCGCAACCCTCTTCCAAGGATAGACGATCTCTTTGACCAGTTGAAGGTGGCATGATGGTTCTCTAAGATAAATCTTTGATCTGGATATCACCAGTTGAGGGTGAAGGAGGGTTACATCTCGAAGACCGCCTTCAAGTGCAGATATGGGCACTTCGAGTTTGTGGTCATGTCGTTCGGTGTTACGAACACTCTATCTGTGTTCATGGGGATCATGAACCCTATCTTCCATGAATATCGAGATCGGTTCGTAGTCGTATTTATTGACTACATCATGATCTACTCATGATTAGAGGATGATCACGTTGAGCACCTGAGAACGGTTTTAGAGGTCCTCCGACAGCACCAACTCTACTGGAAGTTGTCCAAGTGCAAGTTCTGGACGCGATAAGTGCACTTACTTGGGTATGTGGTGTCTGAGAAGGGGATAGAAGTGGACCCATCGAAGGTCGAGGCCGTTGTTTCTTGGGAAGCACCCAAGAACGTGGCAGAGGAAAGAAGTTTCCTTGGTCTGGAGGGTTACTACCTGAGGTTTGTGCCCAACTTCTCCCGAGTTGCATCACCATTGACAGCCTTGACCAAGAAGGACCAGGCTTTCATGTGGGATACATAGTGCGAGGCGACCTTTAGTTATCTGAAGTATAAGTTGTTTAGTGCCCCAATTCTGAGGTTTCCAGAAGAAGGGGCGGCATATGAAGTGTTCTATGATGCTTCGTGGCAAGGCCTCAAATGTGTGTTGATGCAGCTTCAAGGGGTGATCTCCTATGGGTCTAGAAAGTTATTTTCCCATGAGAGTAACTATGCCACCCATGACCTAGAGGTTTTGTCCGTTGTGTTCGCACTAAAGGTATGGAGGCACTAACTCATCGAGGAGCGCTTCGTGGTCTTCACCGATCATAAGAGCTTGAGCTATGTATTCTCCCAGCGGGACCTGAACTTGTGGCAGCTAAGGTGGATGAAATTACTTCAATACTAAGACTTCGAGATTTCCTACACATTGGGAAAGGGTAATGTGGTGGCTGATTCCTTGAGTAGGAAGTCGCAGAAGGATGCGGTTCGAGTGTCAGTAGATGCTTGGAATGAAATGGAGGAGTTGGCTTCCCTGAACCTAGATGCTAGGATGGATGATGGTAGATATTTATTGTATCAGATGACAGTACATTATTATCTATTACGACAGGTAGAGGAGTCTTAGTAGGGAGACTCAGAAAGAGAAGTGGTGCGCGACCAGGTCAACCAAGGTGATGCTCCGGAAGGGTGGATGGAGGATGGTCAGAATCAGGTGATTTTTTCGAGGAAAGCTATTTGTTCCAGAGGTGATGCGCAAGATAGTTCTTAGTGAAATCCAAAAATCACCCCTAGCGGTGTACCCGAGAGTTTCCAACATGTACCAGGGTCTGAGAAGATAGTTTTGGTGGCCTGAGGTGAAACGGGTAGTAGCAGAGTTTGTGGAAAAGTGCCTAGTGTGTCAACAAGAGAAGTCTGAACACCGTGTTCCAGGCGGATTGTTGCAACCTTTAAATGTTCTCGAGTGGAAGTGGGATAAAATATTGATAGATTTCGTCGTGGGTCTACCAAAGGTTCAAGGAGGCTGCGATGCTATTTGGGTAGTGGTGGATCGGTTGATGAAATCGGACCACTTTCTGGAAATCATGGAGTCGGGTGCAGTGGATACCTTAGCACAGAGGTATGTGGATGAGGTGATGAGGATGCATGGTGTTCTATAGTCCATAGTATCGGATAGGGATGCACAGTTTACCTCATGAGTCTAGAGGGGATTTCAGCATGATTTTGGAACCCATCAACGACATAACACTGCCTTCCACCCCAGACTGATGGACAGAAAGAGCGCACCATCCAGACGTTGGAGGACATGCTACGGTCATGTGTCCTCAATTTTGGAGTATCATGGGTGCGACACCTGCCTCTGGTAGAGTTCGCCTACAATAATAGAAACCACTATACCATTGTTATGGCTCCGTTCAAAGATTTATATGGGAGGCCATGTCGCTCACTTATGTGCTGGACAGAAGTCGGAGAGGCAGGCGCCCTTTTCTCATAGGTGGTGCAGAGCACAACAAAGAAGGTGTAGCTTATATGCGAAACGATGAAGGTGGCACAGAACTGATAGAAGTCATATTCCGATAATTGGAGGAGACCCATGGAGTTTGGGGTCGGGGACCACATGTTTTTGAAGGTCTCCCCTCAGCGTGGACAACATAGGTTCGGTAGGGGGAGCAACCTCTCTCCCAAATTCATCAGACCCTTTGATGTGTTGTGGTGGGTCGGAGGGGTGGCCTATCAGCTAGCGTTACCACCACCGCTACTGGGGATACATGACGTCTTCCATGTGTCCCAGATCCATCGGTATCTGCACGACGATTCACACGTCCTCTACTGGGGAGAGCTATATATCAAAGACGATGCGACGTTAGTGGAGCGACCAACAATGATCGAGGATCAGGAGGAGAAGGTGTTTCATGGATGAAACATTCCTTTGGGTCGTGTGTTGTGGAGGCATGGAGGGCTTGAGGAGAGTACCTGGGAACGGGAAGCACAGATGCACACCCAGTACCTAGTGTTGTTTTGAGCATTATGCTATTCTGTTTGTACTTGTTTGTGACGGAACGCCATACCTTGTTAACTGTGGAATATGGTTTTCCCTTTCTCTGGATGTGTGTGAGGTATCCTGATATGTGGGGAGGGGAGGACCTAATCCCTAGTTAAGACACATTAGAGTGGATGCCTCTAAACCTGTGCGGGCGAGTCAGCATCGCCCAAAGTGGATAGTATCTTAACATGGGGGAAGGGAAACCCCTCACCACATGACCGGATAGTTTAATATTTTGTTTTACAGTGAACGTAATTTTTCAGGTTCACTCTTGAGAAGTATCTTCAGGGGCGGTCGTTCGGACCCCCCTCCTTTCTTTAGGTTTGGTTTTAAATTCTAGAGGGCAGGAATTCTTTGAGATGTATCTGATGTAATGACCCAGACCCTTGTGGTCCATCCCTTTTCCAAATTCTAGATCCTAGGGGCGACGTATCGGTGGTAGGATGTCATTTCTGCCTGCGACCGATCAGGGCGACTGATCGGCATGACCGATTAGGGCGACCGATCGGTGCGACCGATCGGTGTAACCCAGCCTTGTTGGGTAACACTTCTATAGTTTTTCCCGTATGGCCTTGTTTGGGCCTTTTTAACCATTATTAAGTGGTTAAAATCCATTTAAATACCATAATTAATGACCAATAATCCTGGAGGAACCTCCTCAATAGATAATTAAATAACAATTAATCTCTTCATGTGTATCCACCCAACCACGTGGGGAACCACGATCCGAATTTAAAGTCGTTCAAATCCCCATATCCCAAAACAACAAGATGTTATCTATATATCACATGAGAATTTCCTCTTCCTTCTTCTTCATCTTGGCTGGCTTCCCTTGCATCTTAGTATTCTTGGAGTTCCTAACGTCTCTCCCCTACAAGTTGCAATTTTCTTGTTCTTAGCATGTGGAGAAGAACTTCTATCTTTCATCAATCAAGTATGGTTTTTTCCTTTGACTCTCCTTTCTGTGAATCATACGGGGTGGGTATGCTTCTGTCTCTATGGGAATTGATGAAACCAAACATGATGAATATAATAAATGGAAATTTAATGAATGAAGGGGTGATGTGATTGATGTTCTTCTATTCTCTTTTATGTTGATATGTGTTGTGAATTTAGCAGGTCTATTCTGACTGAAAATCGTGGTCGTAGGTGTTCCTTCACTTTTCACTAATGAACCTCAGTGCTACTGGATGTTTAAATAACCATAACACGGAATTGGTTAATTACGTATACTCAGATAAATAAATTTAAAGCACTAGGATCAACCCTTTTCTATGATAACCCCGGTTAAAGACCACTGGAATTGAAACCATGGAGTGTGTTAAAGATTTTATATCTAAAAATATTTGTATGGGACTACCTTGTGTTGGTGGTAGTGGTTTGGTTGTTTTCATTCATGGGATGATTGCTGGTGACTACGGTTTTCTTGGATGGGGGCTTAGATTTCTGTGGTGATATGGGTGGGGATGGGATCCCCTGTTGTTATAATTTTGGTGGTTTTGAATCTGGGGATGTGTGGTTACTCTCCTAATATCATGAATTCGGGTGGGATCATCTGTTGTTGAGAAATTGTTGGTTCTTGGTTTTGGGGACTGGGGATGTGTCTCGGGGTTTTCATTATTTCCTGTACATTGAGGGATCTCACTTATCCCTTTGTTGTTGTGACTTTGCAAGAGAACCGGGTGTGAATGCTTCAACTGTTGTTTGGTTTTTTCTCTTTTTCTGGTTTGGGTTTATGCCTGTTAGTTTCCCGATAGTGCAGAATTCACCCTAATGGGAACACTTGAACATGAAAACAAGAATGGTTTGAATGGGTAATTGGTTTTTGGGATTAGTTGTGACTTGGATGTGAGTGTTGTGGCTTCTTTTGTGAATGAATAGTAACAAGGGTGTTGTGCTTAGGTTTTGGAACCCCTAGGTTGAGATGAGTGTTTGTTATCTATACATATATCCGTAGCTTTTATGTTTCTTATACGCACCCCACCCAAGTTGAGCACTTCGTGCTGAACACCCCATTTCACGGGGATGGTGTTTTTCGCAACACTCTTATGAGTGGCTGGTTATTAGCTCCTTTTCAGCTCCCTTTCCTGAATAGCCCAAGACTCCTTGGGTAGGCTGTGATGACCTGATGTCCATTATCAGACCAAGGATCTTTGGGTAGGTCAGGTTGTTTTCCATGTGTCTTTGGGATGAGGCCCAAGTGTCTCCCGGCATGAAATTATTTTTTCTGACCCAGGTTTTTGCGGGTGAGGTTACATGTGGTGGTTGTGGCCCAGGTGTCTACGGCCGACATTTGGTAGTGGGACTGCGGTGAGGTTATGGCCCAGGTATCTGCGGGCGGGGTTTGGCAGTGGGAATGCAGTGAGAATTGTGGGATTCGATCGATTCATAGGATGTCTTCAACAACTAGTGAGAAAGTGGCGCGGGGTACCCAAATATTGATGTGTTATTACTATAATTTAATTCCCTTGCGTTATTTGGAAAGTATTCTTTGGTGAGGTTTGGGTGGATAGATTACCATGCTAGATATTTTGGTTATCTCTTTTCTCACAGGGCATTATAATTCCTCTACACTTGTGCATGAGAGTCTTTGGGTTTCCATACTAAGTGTACTTGTATTCTCACCCTACATATTTAAAAATGCTTTTAGGTATCCAGGAGGACTTCGGGGATCGTACGGGACCATACTAACTCGGACCTCGGGGCAGATGTTGTGGTCATTTTCCTTTTCTTGGTACTTTACCTTTTGAATTTTTGAGGCTTTTATTATTTACTGTCGAATATGAATATGGGAATGGGTTACTTTTGGATTTTCCTTTACTTTCATCTTTGGTATTGTTGGGGTTTCTATCTTATCTCTGGATCTTATAAAAATGAAAAGGGTAATGCCTTCCATTTTGTGTGAGATTCTATACCGTTGGTGCTGGTCGCCAATCCAGGACCTATTGAAGGCAGGTTTCGGGGGTCATTATCTCTCCTTCAACATAAAGAAGGAAGGGCATAGAAATCTTCGATCCCTTCCCTCCTTTTGGTGAAGGTGGGTCGTGACACATATACATAGAGTTTTCAATAAAAGTTGTATTTGAATGTAATTAGTTGATCATCCAAATTTACATGATAATATATCTAGAATAAAATAATATGAAGAACAATAGTTAATCATGTTATACGTATAATTCAAATTCACAATTAACAAACATATAACCTCTTCATTTTATGTCCCAACACAACTATAGTAGTAACAATTGAATATTAGACACTATTCTATTTTTGATCATGATGATTACCACATTTTCTAACTATATTATGGAATTCATTCGAATAATTATAAAAATAATTCAAACTAAAACAACTCACCATGGGAGAGATATCAGATAACCCATTCATTGATTCATCAAGATTATTTTCCTTAATTTTTTGGGCCACGTGCCCAAACATTAATCATTAATAACTCTTCATAGATCATGTAAAAAAATCCTAGAAATATTTCCTTCAACCCATGTAACATTTTTTCCTTTTCCCTCATAAATTCTTTGATGGTTTCATTGTCATTTACTTCAACCATCCCCTTTTCAATTTTTTATGTTATTCAATAAAATGTGTCATATACCTAGCTAATATTTTGATGTTTTCTTCCTATTCTGATATATAAACATCGTCATTCAACCTCATTTATATGAAGTTATTTCTATCCAAAATTGAAAAACATTGGGAAATATTTATAAATAAAATAACCTTGAATATTTCAATTTCCATATCATCATTATCACCATTATCATCAGTATTCTTAACCAAAGTCTACCATCAATAGGATTGACATCTAAAATGTAAATGAAATGTGTTAAATTTTTTCATTTCGGGCATCCCAAAACAAATATATTGTCAAATGATTTTATTCATCCATAGGATATCATATTGTGAGATTATCTACATAATTTTGGTCTATATTAATAGATTAAATTCTACAAAAAAGTAATTTTCCTTTGAGGTAGATTAGTATCCTCTCTAGCATGGATATCACCAACATTTATCTTCTATTTCGAATGACCTATCACTACAACAAACAATCCTCTTCCAAATATAATGATATGTTGATTTTCATTTATAATGTTATCTTCCTCTGTATTTCATCAAACTATAGCTTATTTGTTTATTTAAAATAAACTCAATCTGAATAGACAATGTTTGGATGATGAAAATTGGTAATATTAAAATTAAATAACATTTTAACTTTAACATAATGTAATATCACAAAATGGAATGATATTATAATTATCCTAACATTTATAGTTATCTAAATTCTTCTTTGATAAAAAATATAATGACACATCCTTAAAAAATATATTATATTGAGTTTTATGTCATGTAATCATTCTCCTGTATTTGAGGATTTTTTTTTCAATATAATATTTTTATAGAATTAACCAATAACTCATACATGAAAAAACTAAATATAGATAGGAACCTTAAAATTAGTATTCATTATTTAAAATATATATAATTTTTCAAATAAAATAGTATTAAATTTAAGAGAAAATCACTAAGACATTCAAATTTAAATCTTCCATTCACCCATCATTCCTTATTTCCTATGAAAATTAATTAAAATGTGGGATAAGAAAAAATACTAGTAAGAGGTACATAAAGAGGAAAAAACATTAATATAGTTAACAAATAAAAAACAAATATATCATTTACGTTTACCTTCAATTTTCATAGAGAATAATAAGTTATAATTTTTCAACTGAAAACTGTCATAAATTTATCTGAATGATAATTCTTAAAACGCATAACATGGAATTGAGAACTCATCTTAGTAATATAGAAAAAAATTATAAACCATTTTAAAAACATGTCATGTGTTACTAAGGTGTTGATAAATCTATAGGATATAAAATTTATCACCATCCTTCATTCCTATAAAGGATAGGAACATTATATAATTCAATGGAGCTCTATCTTGGAACACACATTTTTTAATGTTGACCTAGTGCTATATTTTTCTCCAATTCCTAAAATATTTAATGTGATGACCTGAGAAATTTTGGGTTAACCCAAAATATAATTATCAAGTAAAATTTCATAAATAAATAGTTTCTATTATTTCACATTTCTATCGTAAAACATTTTAAAAAGTCTTTTAAACTCATTAGTAAAATTATCAATTTCTTTTAAAAATCACATTCAGATTAAAAATAATCATTTATTTTGAAAATAAAAATTCCATAACAAATAAAAATGATAAAATGAATGATATATTTATGTTGAAGGAAAAATGAAAGAATCCAATGAGAGAGTAAAATCAGATAATGGTCACATTGGTAGAAATTTAATAGTTGTTGTGTATGCTAAGAGAATAATAATCAATTTTCTATTGGGTAAAATGTTAAATATAAAACACATAAAAAGAAACCATTTGTAAAAAAAATTATAATAAAGTATAAAATTTAATTTATAAATCATTCAGGTGAATATAATATAATATTTAAAAATTTTAAATCAAAATGAAACAAATATTGATAGAAATCCATTAAAATATTATTTTAGTAATGGAATAGTGTCTTAACACTTTATAAAACCATGAATCACAAATGTATTGAAAATTTAAATTGTAAGACGTTAAATAATATTGGAATATTCTAATTAGTGATCTAACTTTTAAAAGGGTCTATATGTACAAATTATAAAATAATAATGGTTCATAATATCATGATATGCCTCTTTTAAAGGAGATTGAGACGAAGTCTCTTACCTTGACTATGATTTGTATAGTGTGAATTTATCTTCTTGAATGATAAATTTATGTTTTAAAGTTACATTATTTAGATTTTCTTGTTTATGATTACATTTTTCACAATTATTAACATGTTATATAAAATTAATTAATAATTTTATTTTATTTTTGGTGTTTTGACCTTGTTCGGTTTATTTTTCAAAAATGAAATTGGTATGTTGACTATGGTCAAAGGATCCATTGTTTATATAAATACATAATAATAATCTCAAAATAGAAGTCATATTTATACATTATTTTTTATTTTAAAACTAATCATGGTGGATGGTTAAGAAAAAATAACCAATGTTTCAATCATGTAAATGGTAGGAATTATATACGCTTGAGTAACATTTCTACTTTTCAATGATCATTATTGAATGAATGTAACTAATATTTTATCTTTACAAAATGAAAATTATATCCTTTATTATAATCTATTTTATTATATATATAATAATATATATATATATATATATCTTATTATATGAAATTAATCACATCGTTTCAAGAGGTGGTAGTTGACACGTCGACGAATACCGATATCACTTTTTTAGTCTATGAAAAAGATATAAATAAAATGATATATTATATATACAGAAAGATAAATATTTTATTAATTCAATAATGATTTAATGTATATAATATATATTTATTATATTAAACCTTATTACCCTCAATGTAACTCATTAGAAAAAAGGTGTCAAATTGCTTCTTGAGTTGGTAATTTATCGTACACATGAGTGATGTTATCATATAACCTACTATATGAATTTCAAAATGTTTTCTATGATATAATGACCTAAAATTTAATATAATTTTTTAAATATCATTAATATCATTTATTAATTATATAAATATATATTATTTTTCCCATCCATGAGTGGTGATAATAGAAAAAAACAATCTACATTATTTTACAAGGTTGTAGTCCACCATAGACATGATTGATAATTTTGAATCTCATTTTTTTTGAAATATGTGTGTTTTTATAATTTAACCCTAACATAAAAATATCATTGTATATTTAATATTATGAGTCTATTATATAGGAAGCATATAATAGGAATATAAGGGGATGGAGATGAAAACAAAATAATCATGTTGACGAACATTACCTCTTCATCATATGATTCCTTTTGGATTGTAGCAAATGACATCCTTGGATGAATTTCTACATAATGATTGGGATATAGGATGATAGTATGAAGTTGTTAATTGAATTTTGAATGGTTTGGCCAAACAAAATGGCATCAATGGTATGATGAATTGTGGATATTGAATTTAATGAACTAACCCATATAGCCTTGGAATTTGGTATTTATCCCAATACATCACATACCCGATGGGTGATCAATATCCACAAGGGTTGGATAGTAGAACATAAGAATTGAAATATTTTTTGGGAGAATAGTTTTTCCCAACTAAAGAAATAACATGGGACATATATATACCATAGAGACACAATATAAGGATAAAATGATTATATAAATTAAGCAAACAGTGGAAACTAAACAACTCACAAGATGAAAATATATCAATGGACATGTTCAAAAAAAAATGATTAATAATATTGTAACATCATATAATCCTTGAGGTAATATGTGTAAATTTCCACCATTTCACCACCACCAAAACATCACAACTCATAGAAAACCACATCGCATCAATGTGGTGACTTTTCTATCCTGATATTGAAATACATAACCATGTTAACATATCAGAGAAGATGTATTCATGGTGTGAGCTAATATTATTTGCAGTGTCTCACCCAAATGTTCCATATCATGTCTTTGAGCTATAATCCTAGCATGATAAAAATTATAGAATGTAAGGCATGATAACAGTTTAAATGTTGTTATATCAAAATCATTTGAAGAAAAGTTCAATTTCCCCCTTATCAAGATTTCCAAATAATGAAGGTAAATAAATATAAAATAATTTCATATCCATATATATTTATATGTAAATAGATTCAAAAGAAAAAATGTATTCATAATTTTTCATATCACATCTATGTTAGTATAAAACATTTAACAACGAAGATGTATCACAAATAGGAAACGAAACTGTGGTAACAACACAACAAGGATCAAGTTAAGCCCTGATGGGTAGAAAAAAGTGTACCTAACAAAAATAAAACGTTAACTTCAAGACTCTAGAAATATGCATCGAGTCTGTATGGTAGATGAAAAACCCCAAAATGTGAACCCCCACTTTTCTAACAAGTCCCTATAATAATTGGCTAAGAGAGCATAGATAATCCCTATGAGAAAATATCATGACGGTGGACAACACCTATTTCTATACATTTCAACAATGTACCCAATGCTTCCCATGTTCTATATTTCCAAATAAATTAGTTTATCCATTTAAAAAAATAATTCTTTGAAATCCATTTCATAAAATCATTTAAAATTATTTGAAAATCCTTTCTATTTACACAAAATCCCTAGAATAAGATATTTATCAAAAAAGAAGTCAACACACATAAAATAATTATTCATTTAATTCCCATTAATTTTATAAATAAATTTACTAAAATTAGAGAAATCTATTTCACATAATAAGGATTGAAAATGAACCACTTACCTCAAATATAGGGGTCGGACATGCCCAGAAAAGATCCACTATCAAGAGGAAGGAAGCAGTGTCAAATGATAACCTAGAGTAAATCTACATGAAATAGAAGTGATGAAATTTTCCAAAAGGGTTAGTAGAGAAGATGATAAAAAATAATATAAGAATATACACTAGACACAATATAACTAATAATTGAAATGACCTATGAAAAAATATCACAACCTAGATCATTAAGGAAACCAAAATTAACTTCACCATTGGTCAACAGATAAAACCCAAAATGCAGCACTGCTACCCAAATCAATGAAACTGATAAGGAGAAAGGATTACTCACCTATCAAGACTCCACTCAACCACAACTATGATCAATTACTGAACCAATTAATAATGATCCGTTGAATACTCCAAAAAACACTATATAGGACTATGATGTTAGTTTCCAAAGGATCCATGGAGGAATGAAATAACATATCACGCACATTCTTCCCCAAGAACCCTATATGTGACAGTTACATACAGTGTAAACCAATAACACATAATGCAGTCCATAGGGATCACATACTCCAAAAAACCATTACCTTTTTAATAAAAATCGTACCTTTTTATTATATTATGGGTAATCAATATATGGTGTTTGTTCCCATTAGGTTGTACATTGGGATCATTGAATCTTCCATGTATAATATAAACATCTTATACTCCAATCACATGTAATGTATTTTTCCAAAATTCTACAAAACTACATTTTGTTACCAAAAATCAAAAAGCAACTTTTTAATTTTAAGAACTCACAGAGAATCTGGAAAATCCATTACCCATTTATACCTACATTCCATTAATTCTAACTAACATCCATCCGAAAACATTAAGTAAGTTCCCCAAACAAATTCTCCCAATTCTATAGAGTACCAAGACACACGTAATCAAACTGGAAAACATAAAAGGATAATGGAATTTCATAATGTGGGTAACATGATGTTAAAAACTCCATTCCATAAGTATTTCTATCCGTATGAACTCATGTGGATGAGAGGAGTCCAATAAATCGGTGTGGAAACTGAGCCCTCAACAATGAATCGAGCTCCCATGATTAATGATAATTTGATCCAAGCTGTCATAACAAAACATTTAATGGGATATACATCCCATTAGTGACATCCACATGAGATTCCATGATCTCAATTGGATTCCCAATAATGGGATCTTCTCTCTCTAACATGAACTCTTCACAACTAAGAATGTGATTGGGGTCAGGATGATATCTCCTAAGATGCAAGAATGTTTAAAAACTCATGAACTTATTTAATTTATGAAATAAATTCCAATCAATAAGAAACCATCTCAATGCCTTAATGATCTCAAATGGTCTCACATATCATGAAACAAATATTCCCTATTTTCTAATCCAATATTGACCTAATTGAAGTGAAACATTCATAAAATCCCAAAACATAAAAAAACTCACGTGGATAACATCGTTGATCCATATATGATGTCTGGTCAACTATTCACTAAAATCAAAATATTATATATATCCTTAATCCTCATATACATCTCCAAATCCAATCCCATTACCACCAATGAATCATAACCCACATATTCAGAAGAAAGAGTTGATCTACATATATAATCGAATATGGTCTCATAAGGAGAAATTATGTTCGATGAATGATAACTATTTTATTAAGAAAACTCTACTAGTACCAAATTGTTATACCAATATCAACCAAAATAAAAGACACATAATGATATAATATCTTCTATAATCAAACAAAAATTCTATATTTGACTAACTTTATGTGGATGTTATGTTGTAATTAATCTGTCCTATGTCCACATTGCCCATTTACGGCTTATCTAGAACATCGATGTAAACTGTGGATCATTATCTAAAACAATGGTTAAAGAAACATGATGTGACTTCACTATTTCATTCACATATAGCATGCAAAAATCATCAAATTTGGTGGTATCCTTGATTTAATGGAAATGACATGAATTTTTCATCCTATCAATAACTACCTAGATATAATTACTCTCTTAGAGAGATATGGTAACACAGAAATTTTTTTTTTAACACCTGTTCACATTTCCAAATCAATACTAGAAGATGATTAAGAAAGCGTGAAGGTTTTCATTTCTTTTCCTTATTCTCTGGGTAGATGGTATAGCAATACATAAGATCATTAATGGAATGATTCATAACTAGTCACAAGACACAATGTATCATATCACAATAAATCTTTGAAGTGCCTTGATGAATAACAGAAGAAGAACATTGGAAATAAGAAAAAACTAAACTATTCATAGATTATGAGATGTAAAACATATACCTATACATTTAATATGATTTAAAGAGAGAGAGTAACAAGATATAGTCTCCCCACCATATATGGCGTCTTGAATTCCTTTAAAATCTTCATACTACTGTCGATTCTAATGAATTGACTCAAGAAGAGTTGATGATAACTATACATCAGTCTGACCCATACTAGAAACATAATCATTAGTACACACATGTATCTAAAAAATAATCCCTATCATGTTCCACTCTTCATTTGTTTACTAAATAGCATACATTGTTAATTTCCAACAAATACCATCTTCAATGTTAAATGTGTGATGGTATTACACCCATCACCTCTCTCTAGGATTCAAATATTTATGGGAAAATATATAATAAAAGATTTGGAATTATAAAAGACTATTAAACTTTCTCCAAAATGATTGTACCGCCAACACATATGAATAAGAATAACATTTCAAATATCTAAATAATTATTGGGTTAATTCTTCTTATTCATTCAAAGATGAAATGAACTATATTCCCCCACATGATCATCTAACATGATAACACAACCCAAACTACTATGATAAGAAGACCCTAAAATATTATACCCCTTATAGAGATATGAAAACATCATAATTGAATCCTTCGTCATATGTTAATCTAATCAAAATAATACTCACAAATTTCATGTCACACACGGTTTTTTTTCTTTTCTGTCATTGTATTGATCCGGCCCATTAGAAATACCAATTCTTTTAATGGGTATTTTATGAGATAAATCATGATTTTTGAAGTTTCATATCTATCTAACCACCCTAATTTGGGATCCCCTTGGTTTGTTTAGTAGTTTTTGAAGAAAGGGTGGTTACTTTATGATTTGGGCCAACCGTGAGCCCATTCCCAGTTTTAAAAACCGAATTTGTTTCTTTATAACTATTTTTTTTCATCCTTTTTCACACATTCAACTTCCCACTTATCCAATACTGATATATTAAAAATTATTTATCCTTTTTCACCCATTATAAATTCATAGGCCGGGTGAATTTGGGTTACTCATTTAGGTATTGGGCCAGCCCATGGGCCCATTTCCTGTTAAAAAAATAATAATTTGTTTCGTTTATATATTTTTCATTTTTTTATATTTTTCGGTTATTACACCTCCCCCTAGAATCCAATAACCCTATCATAACCCTCATAATATATTTTACCACTTTGGAGATCATGTGGGTCGCGAATTAGGGCGAAAATCTCAGGAAACCTCAAATCTCCCAGAATTTCCAAGGTAACTTTTATCATTCATAAATCAATAAATTCGTACTCCTTTAGCCACCAATCTTCTTCCCCTGGTTCTTCCAGATCTTAGGAGTCTCTCCAATAATTTTCAAGCCATTACCTTTTTTTCTAGGGCTTCAGATCTAATGGAAGATGAAGAGTTTTCTGGGATGAAAGGTGAGATTCCTTCTCCTTTCTTCTTCCTCTTCCCCCTCCTTTCATTATTTCTTGGTTTTATATTGTACCCTAGTCTTGATCGACCTAGTGTTTTGTTATACCATGTTTTTTATGGGGTCTCTGTTTGTTTAGGTCTGATATTTATATTTTTATGGTTTATAAACCCGCGGCGGGTGATTTCAGGTGTGCGTTTCAATTACGCCAAAGATTTGAGGTAGGATACCCCTTGCACATGACTTTATTATTTAAGTTTCATCATTTTATTATATTTAACACCAGATATATATGTTTATTATTGTTTTTCATCCTTTGGATAATTTTATTGGTGTTCAATGTGGTTTTTTAATCATTGGTTTGTGAACGGTATTGTTGTTTTGTCATGAAAGTTCTCAACAAGTGTTTGTTTAAATGTTCCGTTATCTTTTGAAAATATTTTGCGAGGTTTATAATCTGTTCTATGGTATTTTTAACATGTTACAGTATCTTGAATGAAAATATGTCTTTCAATTGGTGTTTTATTCCTTTTCATGTACTTAAAATAAATTGTTTTGTTTAAAAAGGGCATGTCATGTGTTCGGTAAATTGCCCGGTTGGCTTTTATGTGTGATGTGTGATTTAAAAGTTATTTGTTGGGATTTATAAAGGAATTGGATTAATGATAAATGGTATTTTTGGGTACTTATATGGAATTTATATTTGTATTTGTTTTTACAATCAAGTGGGTTTTGATTTACAACATATTTTGGCCCGAGTTGCCCAAAAATGGACTGTTTCACATCTTTATGAAAATGGTTGTGTTTTGAATATGTAACCTGAGTATTATAAGAGATTTATGAATGTGTTTTTCTTCTGTAAATTGTGTTTATACAGATCCTTAATAGAATTAAAATTCATACCTTCTTCAAAGGATAGTTTTGAGAAAATAATTAAAGGCTCGTTTGACATTTCCTAGAAATGAAAGAGTGTTTTACTTGTATATAACAATGTGTGCAATTGGGATTGTTTTATGGTTCATTAAATGATTTTATTAAATGTTTATTGGGCTGAAAAATATGATTTGGTTTGGTTATGATGTGTGTTTATAATTTAAAGAGTGTTTTTGAATGAGTTTTATATTCAAAGCCTCAATACACTTCATGAAATTGTTTTACCGAAATATTTAGTGGTTTGTTGATTGGTGTACGAAATGTGAAGAATGATTATGGGCTATTTGTGTTTTTATGGTTTTGGAATGGAATGGGGATTTGAAATGTGTATTTGATAATATGTGTAACTTGATTGAGCACTAAAGGGAATCCCGGGGATCTAGGTGGGCGGACGTGTACTAGTATGCTAGTGATTCTGTGGGGGTTGTCCCCTGTTTCACGTAGAAAGTTTGACGATGACAACACTAACTAAACTATAATGATGATGATGATTTGGGACCACTAGGTTATGGGTATGTTCCCTACTAGTGTCTCGTGCACGAGAACAGATATTTATTATGGTTACTTTCACCGAGATACGAGGTACTTGGGGCTCACAACTAACTAGTGCCTAGGGGTGTTCCTGTGACTAGTGCTCATTGGCTATTTTGTACTCACCGTCGGCATACGGTTTGTTTGGTTGGTAAATTCAGTAGTATGTGTTATTTATTTGAATGTTAAAATTCTTTAAAGTAGCCCTCATGAAAACTATTTTCATTTTGAAGTTTCACCTCTTTGAAAATAATTGTTACTTGAATTTTTGTTTATTAAACATGCATGTTTTTGTCTGATAATTATTATAGCATGGAACCTCATTTGAAAAACATACTTTCAAATCTTTAATTTAAAACAACAAATTGATGTTTCTTTTATTTTAAAGGAATTCGCATTTGGAATATAATATCAGGCTAACCTACTGAGTTTTAATACTCACGCCTATAGTCTTCTTCTTTTTTTAGCCCTTGTGCAGGTTTCATCTTTAGTTCGATCACCTTGGGCGACATTTTATCATTGTGTTGGAGAGTGACCAGAAGTGTCACATGGAGTTAGTTGTTCATCGGGATTGTTCAGTTGAGTTGTTAGTTTTGTTCTAATTTTAGTTTCTTGTACAAATAATATTTAGTTCAATTTTTATATAAATTCATTTTGGTCTGTCCGTTTATTTCCGCTGTTTGTTTGATTGTTTATATATGGGAGAAATCGTTCCCTTGTGTACTCTATTGATGCCCTTGGTGCTTGTCACCATCCCGGGAGGATCGGTAACGCCTCTCGGGACTTGTCGCGGGCTGGCCTGGGTGACCGGTTCAGGGTCGACTCGGGCTGGTTCGTGACAAAATGGTATCAGAGGAGGTCGTCTATTAGCGGACCTTTCTTTTTAGAGGGCCCTTTTTATTTTGGGGATGTCAAGGTAGATGGAGTAGGATTGTTGGGACTTGAGGTGTAAGTGCAAGAAGAGCGTCGCGAACTCTTTCTTGTTCTAATCCTCAGGTTTCCATGGATGTCTGCTTTTATTAGTATCCTTTGTTCTAGTTGATTGTTTGGTATTGGGATATGACAAGGGGAGTCTGACCAATGTCCTTCGTGAGCTCACAGGGCCTGGCAAGCCATGTGGAGCTGGGGAATGGTCCTAATAAGTCTCTCTGTATTGGTGTTGTGTTTGGCATATGGCCGCCAACCATATGGTCAAGTCACCCACCGACACTAGTTCCCTTTTTTTGGGTCTCTTGAACCTTTCATGAATTCTGAATTTTTGTTTTTAAAATCCTTGTGTGAGAATTGTGGAAATGGGTTTTAATGTAAGGATTATATTTTGAAAAGTGAAAAAATGGGGTTTTCAATAATTAAATATAATAATGGTTTTGGAAGGTTGTGTTTTTTTGAAAAAAAATGGAGGGAAGTATAAATGATTTAAAGGGATTGGATTATCCATAATCTAAAATTGTGGTTTGTTGAAATAAAAAGTTTTGAAATTGTGAATCATTTTAAAGTGATTCTGGATCTTTTTATTAAATGGGGTATTTTAGGATGTTATAAAGTTTTTGAATGGGATAAATTAGTTTTGGAAATTAGTTTTGATCGGTTGGTGTTTTACTAGAAACGTTATTGGTCACAATGGACCTCAGATTAAGAAAATATACATTGCTGATTTTTTTTAAAAAATAATGGGAAGGGGTTGTTTGGAGTGGCTTGGTTATTTAAAATGTTTTTAAAAATGAAAAGGGGTAGGTTTTCAAGAAAATGGTTCTTAATTAATTGTGGTTTTTTTTGTGAAACATGAAAATGTTTTTTGACTTGGTGGTTGGTGTTCCTTTTGATGGTAAATTGTTTTTTTTGAATTATGATGTTTAATTTTAGCCTTTGGTGTTTTCATGGGTGCTCACATGCATGGTTTTATTTATATCTGGAAGTATGGCCTATATGGTATGGTGGTTGGGTGTCAGGGGTGGCATGGAAATGTGCATGTGGGTGAGACTTGATCAAACAACATTGGTGAACATGGAAACCCACCAAGTTAGTTTGATTTTTCAAAATTGTTTTGAGCTGAAAATTGTGGCCTTTTTTAAAACCAATGGTTATGTGGCTTGATTTTTCTATGTCTTAGAAGAGTAGTTTATTTGGTTAGCTTCCATGTGATCTAGAATTCATACTCTTGTTCTATCTAGTGATGAGATCTTGTTGGTAGCTCGGTTTTGGAGTAATTTTCATTGGGTTTCTAAAAATGTGTTTGATGTTGTGATGTGGCCATGGGTAGTTATGTGTTGGAAATATTTCCTGCTGGTCAACCTAAGGATTCCTTTCAAATTTTAAATCCACCTATTTTGATGATGCCTCAACCTGTTTGTTGGATTAGAGAGCTGTTTGGGATCTATTAAAAGTGCTTATAGGTTATGATAATTCTTTTGGATAGAGTAGTTGTGTTCGGTGATGTTGATGTGTTTCGTCATATTCCTTGTCCATTCCGCCCCTTGTTTGGAGTGAGATATAATTTTGATATGTATCTATGAGTTACTATTTAGATGAAGGTTTTTATTTGGTGATCAAGTGTGGTTTTTTTTTGAGTGGTGTGATCCTTATCACCTGACTGCGGTGCAGCAAATGCTTCAAGAATCAGGGCTCCAGCCATAGGCCTCGGAGTGAAGCTTTTCACGCAGTCAGAAAATAGACAGAGGTGTGGAGTGCTCGATTAGGATCCTTACTCCTCTGTTTTGTTAAGTTATTTTCTATGTCAATGTTTTGGTTCTTCATTTATATGAATTTCACTTTGTCGCAACAAGCGTGGTGGACTTAACCCCTCACACAGTGTCTATGGTTATTCCTTCATGGATGTGGGTTTCCAATCAATGTCCCTGTGTGGACCGCCTGTAAAAATCAGGTGCAGTCTTGGTGTTACCTATTCATAGGGGGAGAGTTTTGGGTAGTTTCAATGTTTGTTTTGTTGTTTCAGTGGCCAAATTATTGGGTCCCCTTCCCTCCCATCCCCAAGTGACGGGGGTCCAGAATTGTGCTGAATGTGTCGACCAAGTTATTGTACCCTCCATTCGGGAGTGGGTGGTTTATATGTTCATGTTGTAACTCTATTAACTTTGTATAGTAGTTTTTTGTAGGAGGGTTTTTTGGGCTTGTGTGAGTGAGTCCCAACTCTAGCTCATGTTCAGTTCTTGTCTATTCATTGCTAGTTGGTTTCTAATGGTGGGGAGACCCACCATGGGTCTCCTGGATTTTCATCCTATGAACATTTCTAGTCATAGTTGATTCTTAATGGTGGGGAGTACATTCTGGAATCCTTAGGTGTTGTATTTTTTTCATCCGGAAAGTGTTATGGCTTTCCGGGGGCGGACAGCTTTAATGGTGGGGAGAATTGTCACACACAGTTTTTTTTCTTTTCTGTCATTGTATTGATCCGGCCCATTAGAAATACCGATTCTTTTCATGGGTATTTTATGAGATAAATCTTGAGTTTTGAAGTTTCATATATGTATAACCACCCTAATTTGGGATCCCCATTGTTTGTTTAGTAGTTGTTAAAGAAGAAAAGGTGGTTACTTTATGATTTGGGCCAACCGTGAGCCCATTCCCAGTTTTAAAAACCGAATTTGTTTCTTTTATAGCTCTTTTATTTTTCAACCTTTTTCACACATTCAGCTTCTCACTTGTCTTATACTGATATATTAAAGCTTATTTATCCTTTTGGACCCATTATAAATTCATAGGCCGGGTGAATTTGGGTTACTCATTTAGGTATTGGGCCAGCCCATGGGCCCATTTCCTGTTTAAAAAAAATAATTTGTTTCGTTTATATCATTTTCATTTTTTACTATTTTCGGTGATTCAACCTCCCCCTAGAAGCCCATAACCCTATACTAACCCTCATAATATATTTTACCTCTTTGGAGATCATGTGGGTCGCGAATTAGGGAGAAAAGCTCAGGAAACCTCAAATCGCCCAGAATTTTAAAGGTAATTTTATCATTCATAAATCAATCAATTCGTACTTCTTTAGCCACCAATCTTCTTACCATGGTTCCTCCAGACCATAGAAGTCTCTCCAAGAATTTTCAATCCATTAACTGTTCTCTATGGCTTCAGATCTAATGGAAGATGAAGAGTTTTCTAGAATGAAATGTGAGATTCCTTCTCCTTTCTTCTTCCTCTTCCCCCTCCTTTCATTATTTCGTGGTTTTATATTGTACCCTAGTCTTGATCGACCTAGGGTTTTGTTATACCATGTTTTTTGATGGGGTTTCTGTTTGTTTAGGTCTGATCTTTATAGTTTTATGGTTTATGAACCCGCGGCGGGTGATTTCGGGTGTGCGTTTCAATTACGCCAAAGATTTGAGGTAGGATACCCCTTGCACATGACTTTATTATTTAAGTTTCATCATTTTATTATATTTAACACCAGATATATATGTTTATTATTGTTTTTCATCCTTTGGATAATTTTATTGGTGCTCAAAGTGGTTTTTAATCATTGGTTTGTGAACGGTAGTGTTGTTTTGTCATGAAAGTTCTCAAAAAGTGTTTGTTTAAATGTTCCGTTATCTTTTGCAAATATTTTGTGAGGTTTATAATCTGGTATGTGGTATTTTTAACATGTTACATTATCTTGAATGAAAATATGGCTTTCAATTGGTGTTTTATTCCTTTAAATGTACTTAAAATAAATTGTTTTGTTTAAAAAGGGCATGTCATGTGTTCGGTAAATTGCCCGGTTGGATTTTATGTGTGATGTGTGATTTAAAAGTTATTTGATTGGATTTATAAAGGAATTGGAATAATTATAAATGGTATTTTTGGGTACTTATATGGATTTCCTATTTGTATTTGTTTTTACAATCAAGTGGGTTTTGATTTACAACATATTTTGGCCCGAGTTGCCCAAAAATGGACTGTTTCACATCATTATGAAAATGGTTGTGTTTTGAATATGTAACCTAAGTATTATAATAGATTTATGAATGTGTTTTTCCGCTGTAAATTGTGTTTATACATATCCTTAATATAATTAAAATTCATACCTTCGTCAAAGGATAGTTTTGAGAAAATAATTAAAGGCCCGTTTGGCATTTCCTAGAAATGAAGGAGTGTTTTACTTGTATATAACAATTTGTGCAATTGGGATTGTTTTATGGTGCATTAAATGATTTTATTAAATTTTTATTGGGCTTCCAAATATTATTTGGTTTGGTTATGATGTGTGTTTATAATTTAAAGAGTGTTTTTGAAAGAGTTTTATGTGCAAAGCCTCAATACACTTCATGAAATTGTTTTACCGAAATATTTAGCGGTTTGTTGATTGGTGTAAGAAATGTGAAGAATGATTATGGGCTGTTTGTGTTTTTATGTGTTTTTAATGGAATTTGGATGTGAAATGTGTATTTGATAATATGTGTAACTTGATTGAGCACTAAAGGGAATCCTGGGTATCTAGGTGGGCGGACGTGTACTAGTATGCTAGTGATTCTGTGGGGGTTGGCCCCTGTTTCACGTAGCAAGTTTGACGATGACAACACTAACTAAACTATTATGATGATGATGATTGGGGACCACTAGGTTATGGGTATTTTCCCTACTAGTGGCTCGTGCATGAGAACGGATATTTATTATGGTTACTTTCACCGAGATACAAGGTACCTGGGGCTCACAACTAACTAGTGCCTAAGGGTGTTCCTGTGACTAGTGCTCATTGTCTATTTTGTACTCACCGTCGGCATACGGTGTATTTGGTTGGTAAATTCATTAGTATGTGTTATTTATTTGAATGTTAAAATTATTTAAAGCAGCCATCATTAAAACTATTTTCATTTTGAAGTTTCACCTCTTTGAAAATAATTGTTACTTGCATTTTTGTTTATTAAACATGCATGTTTTTGTCTGATAATTATTATAGCATGGAACCTCATTTGAAAAAAATACTTTCAAATATTGAATTTAAAACTATAAATTGATGTTTCTTTTATTTTAAAGGAATGTGCATTGAGAATAGAATATCGGGCTAACCTACTTAGTTTTTATACTCACGCCTATAGTCTTCTTCTTTTTTAGCCCTTGTGCAGGTTTCATCTTTAGTTCGATCACCTTGGGAGACATTTTATCATTGTTTTGGAGAGTGAACAGAAGTGTCACATGGAGTTAGTTGTTCATCGGGATTGTTCAGTTGAGTTGTTGGTTTTGTTCTAATTTTAGTTTCTTGTACAAATAATATTTAGTTCAATTTTTATATAAATTCATTTTGGGCTGTCTGTTTATTTCCGCTGTTTGTTTGATTTTTTATATATGGGAGAAATCGTTCCCTTGTGTACTATATTTATTCCCTTGGTGCTTGTCACCATCCCGGGAGGATCGGGAACGCCTCTCGGGACTTGTCGCGGGCTGGCCTTGGTGACTGGTTCAGCATCGACTCGGGCTGGTTCGTGACATTTCATCCCATGTGGGATTCACCAATTTCCTGGTAGGACCAATCAATAAAGACACCAACATGGAAAAATCCTTGAATGAATATCGATAATATCCAACAATACCATGGATTATATGAATCTCAAAAACACAATGTTGTTATTTCCAAGAAAATATTCTTTTACCTTCTCATGATCAAATAAAAATACATCCTCAAAAATCATATGTGACATTAATTTCACTTCTTGAATCCATAAATTTACATTAAAAATCATTTTATAAAATTATTATTTTATTAGGATTCAAAAAACCAATCTCAAATGGTATTTTTCCTCATTCTATGTTCTAGAATAAACTAGACTATCGACTACAGACACTATCACAAATGATTTGAGATACTGAGGTAATATTTTATTAATCACATACATAATGACTTCTTGAGCGTTATTCACACAAAATAGAATAACAACATATTTATAATGTCCATATCTTCTTCTAAATGTGGTATTCATTGTATCATTATCTCAAACTATGAAATGATGATAACCTGACCAATGATCAATATTCAAAAACCACTTTATCCCTGCTAATTAATCAAAAATAATAATCCACACAGGAGATATGATACATGCTCTAATACATTACACATTACATCTTCTGATAGTCCACTCACAAAAAAAAACAATCTACCTTCCTTCATGAAAAGGATCACTAGGGATTCCCATATAAAATCACTAGTGAGAAAAACCCATTTCGACTATATCATCATTTTTATATTGAGCTCTATTATCATCGATGGATCTATAATATAAGACAATATCGATACCAGAAGTGTTCCTATAACCAATTCACTCTGGAACTTTACCTCGCTATTTGAATGTATCTAAGAGAAATAATCTAAAATTTTTTAATGCAAATATTGAAATATTGATGGAAGTCGAAAAACATAAGAAATACCATTGAGATATACATTAACAACTAACAAATAAATAATGTTCTCTTTGTGGGAATGTCCAACATGGCTAGTCATTTGACCTCACTCTACCTGAAACACCCAAGAGTTCCCACCAGACAATAGAAACAAAATGCCAATGATAATAGTGCCCCTCAACAGAACAATCAACAATGAAATCATCTTATATGATGATATAAAACAAATCACAATTGATAATATGAAAATCCTATACTTTCTCCATATAAACTATCAATAGAACACAAGAATCACAATGAAACCATTAATTTTTCATCTGCGTAAGATGTGTCTCTAACTAACTAAAAATTATACAAGTTCAATTTGATGGATAAGAATACCAAAACATAGATAGATATAAAGGAGTGGGAACATCATGGATATATTCCTTATAATCATGTTATGGTTAAGTGATCATTGATATATTCAATGTTCACCCTTATTAAGCTTCTTATATCACCCATTATTATGATTACATTCCCAAAGATATGAATAGTGATTTTATATTCAATAT
The DNA here is from genome assembly GCA_963277665.1 of Viscum album. Classification (NCBI taxonomy): domain Eukaryota; kingdom Viridiplantae; phylum Streptophyta; class Magnoliopsida; order Santalales; family Viscaceae; genus Viscum; species Viscum album. The sequence goes on along the minus strand of OY728121.1, from coordinate 260,124,750 downwards.
TACTAAGATTTGTGCATGTTGTGAAAAAAAATGTGGACAGTAATGTAGATCTATTATGATGAATTTTTTTCCATATCCATGTTTCTAAATATAATATAACATTATAGTTCTAGTTTTTATAATAATGGTGTGTATTAAATATTCAACAAAAAAGATGTAGTATTTATTTAATAAAATATATGATCATTATAGTTATTAATATAAAAAGGATTAGTTACCAATGGAATATATGGTGGGAAAACATTAGAGAGAAACCTAAGTATAATACTATGTATATCTTAAAATCATAATTTTTTTTATTTTAGAGATTATGTGGTTTTATAATAAGATTATTTTTCTCACACTATGATTTTTAGATGATGGATGGAACACAATGGAATATTGTTAATTGAGAATGAAATGGAAAATTAAATGATTTTACTCATGAGAAACCAAATATTATAGAAGATACAATAAAAATCATGTTTCTAAACATATGTAACACTCTAAATATATGAATAACAATATCATTCTAAATTAAAAAAATGATTGAATGATGGTCTATTAATCCTTTCATGTGGAAACATCAACCTTCTTTTAGTGGGTCTCCGGATCCACTTATTTTGGGGAAAAAATAAGTACCAAGAGAATGATATTTTTCATTATACAATATTCTAAAATCGAAAATGATATTTTATATATTTATTATTTATAAGGATATTTAGATTAATTGAAGACTCTTATTTAGACATGGGGTAAAAAGATGAAATATATGAACAAAAACTCTATATATGAACATAAAATCTACGAATATAATAAATCCTAGCAGGTAGAAAAAATACTGTTTTGTGTGTCATAATTTTTCACATGGATAGGACGTTAGAGGAACACAAGTTGCTACAACCGAACTTTCTGAAGTTTCCTACTAATGTGAACCACCACCTCCACACCAATGATGATATGTCTGCTTTGTCTTTGTTCTTAATTCATCACAAATGAAGCCACTAGAAGGTAGAGAATTGAAATAACATATAAAATTTCCTACCATAATCATCACTACTATCATTACGATGTCCACTTCTTCTATGTACCCCTAAATCTTCTTTATAAATAACAATGATATGGTATTGGATCTTAAACCATATTGGTACTTCTAATATTTTAGCTGGTCATTCATGACAACCTCATGTGAAAAATGAACCTGATCATCAAACTTCTTGTTGTACAATGACATTGAGAACTATACCTACATAAAATAGAGCAACCAAATATATATTTTCATCATTAGTGACTCTGTTCAAAACTACTCATAGATGAGGGTTTTGAAACCCTACCAGTCCATGCCCACACCTCTATCTGCATATCTCAATGAATCCCTATAACACCCATACTAAAGAATCCTATAGAAGGTGAATTATTTAATTTCATCTGAATGATTACAAGGAATTAAATACTAAAGGATCAATCAATCTAATATTTTTGAAAAAATAGATTACACAAATTATTCCCATATTAAATTGGGAAAATAGAAAATAAAACATGAAATATAATTAAATGAAAAAAAATTCCTTAAAAATTATTCAATTATATCTTATTTATAACATGGGGAGATAAAATTTAATATGGTTGATCTCAAATTCTTAGTCAGTGTGAGTAAAATAGAATAAATAAAAAATACATGGGATTAAATTAACATGGAATTTTAAACAACCAAGAAAGTACAACTACATGAAAATATCCTGAATAAATATTAAAATAAAATAAAAAGTTTAAAATAGATGGAGAGGGTCAATCAAAGGGGTTTATCTCATCCATGAAATAATATAACTAGATATCAAAATTGTCCAAATAATTTTGAAACTCCTAGTTATAAGTAGCTTCCCTATTGTTTTTGGATTTTATTTGAATAAGGATCTCTACATAATTACATCATAGTGCTTTAGAGGATGATTTAGTGGTCATAGGTCTTATTATGTTAGAATAATCCTATTATGGATTACTCTTAGAAGGATTAGGAGTGAATCCCATATTATCAATCACCTCTTATAGAAAATTAATTTTATCATATTTAATTGATTTATAAAACATTCCCATTGACTTATGACAAGTGATATCACTCACCCAATAATCATCTAAAACGTTTCACAATTTATTAGATATCTGTGATTAAATGAATATGTTCTAGAGTTTTTGTTGAAAACGATCAACATTAGTAAGATCATGTGGGAACCCTAATTTATTACGCTCACTTTGATCCTGAGAGTACATGACAATATATAGGTAAACCTCTATTTTCTGACTGACTCATCTCCATGATGAATTTGAGTAGCAACAACACTTGAGGGAGCCCCATGAGTCCCCTTCTAATCTAATTGATCAGCTATGACAAGATATTAAAATTCCTATGAATTTAGTATGTCCCATGATTAGGAGTCCTACCCTTTAAGGGAGCTCTCAGAACTAATGTCCTCATGATGATCATCATCCAATGAATCTGGATTTATAGGAAACTTCTCATATGTCTTCTCATTCTATCACTAGAAAGAGGGTCCCCATAAAGGCAATTAACCTTTCACTAGCTTAGAAATATCTTTCACATAGAGGCATCATCCCCGTTATTAATTCCTATTGTGAAGATTCATGAAATAATTATTGAAATAACCAACTGCCTTGTAAGAAGATAAAATATCAGGGATGTTTTCATAAACAATACAAATGTTTAAGTCTTCTTTATGTGTGGATAAAACCGCCATCCATCATAGAGTAATAGTCAAATAAAATTTCACTAATACTCTGCCAAAATATCTAAAACTATTATGCGTTGTATTTCTATATATTTTAATATGGACTCCAATTGATAATCAAAAACTGAAAATTATTTTTGGATGATAAAAAATCCAGTTTATAACATAAAATTGAAAAAAAACTATAGTGTTTGAACTGAAATGAATTGAATCTTGAATTAAATTCCATAATTCATATAAAACCTCGGTTCTAAGAAATAAAATAAATTCCCCATGACTTCTTCATGAACTCTAAATTGGGAAATAAAAGGCGAATGAATCCACACCATACTAATATGCACTTCTAGTATGAAAATCACCAAACTATGGACCACATTTTCATCAGATCACTTGATTTCCCTGGTTTTTTCCATTTAGATACTACCACATGTCTAATAATGGAGTGACAATAAAGTGAAGTACTTTTCAATATTGTATTTAGCCATGAAATAACACAACTTGTGTCTCACCCTTTTAATATCCATCCATCATCATCCTCATTAGGGGAATGTAAAATCTAATTAATAAACAAGGAATGAATAAATTGGGGTTTATCATTGTAGGAATAAGTATTAGGTACCCGAGATCGAAATTTCTGGTCATCCATACCCGAGCTAACTGAAGGCATCACACTAGCTTCCTTTCCTCCCACAAAGGCAATAAAGCATCAAATTGATTGATATGAATGCATTCTATGGATAAAAAAGAAGCCGAAGATGACCACATTTGACATGTTTTCAATATTTCTATCCACACACCTACCTACATTTCTACCCATAAATCCATCCATGGGATTTAGTAGTAGAGTTTGTTTAACAGAAATCAAGTTGAATCCAAGACAATGTGGAAATATCTAGAATATAAGAAACCCTAAAACCCATTATCTCCATGAGTTCCCCTAGTACCATGTTCCTCCATTATTAAAAATCAAGAAAGGTAAATAACTAATAACACATTTCATTAAAATAAATAGAAAATCCGTAGTCAATATGGAAAGGCATGTAGATGAAATGCATGTCATAAAATCAGTAAAATGACAATGAACTACATTGATATGATTTAAAAAAAAGAATCTCGTGGATAAATGATAAATTAATTTAAATGAAAAAAATTCATAATTATTGGATTCAACAATTCCAAGTTATATGGTACCAATACTATCATGACAATTCATAAGACAGTTTATCATATAGGGGAGAAATCCATCTAATTTGGTAAACTGAATCATCATAGGAGACTACTGATGCATCCGGGGGATATCTATAACTGATCTCAATCCATTTTATACATGTCCATATAATTCATTATATATAAAATAATAATATTATTTAATGAACAATTTTTCTTATAAAATATCTGTACAAAATACTAGATAATGATTTATCAATACTTATTTATTCAATTTAATAACTATGAAATTGAAGAAATTTTTTAAATATTATAACTAGTTCAGTTTTTATAATATAAATGTAAATAGAATATGGAAATTTTTTACCAAATTATAATAATGATGTTATTTTTAAGAGAATATTTACAATCCAAAACGAAAGTGATACTGCCAATATAACATTTACCGCGGGGTTACATTCCCGTCAAAAGACATTGGATGAAATAATTATTTCTAAAACATTAAATAAAATGAATATATAATTATTCCTAATATAAAATATCTAATGGGGGGTATATACAAAATAAACCAAGTATGTGGTGAATATGGAATTTATCTCATAGATGTAAAAAGCGAGATGAAAATCCATTTTCTTATACTTATTTATTTGTGGTGTATAACCTCATATATAGTTGGTTACAACATGTTAATAACTTATAATATTACTAAACTAATATTTATTATATCTTATATTATCTTTTTATAATATCTTATTATCAATTTGTTATTAATATTTCTTTATGTTCAATATTTCAATTGTCAATTTCCTAGTTTCTTGATAATGTTATGTATTTTTATTTGTTGTTACTATTATATATATCATGATTTAATCATTTATAGAGTGTAAAATATGATTATAAAATAATACATATTAATTATCATTATATTTATTATAATTGTTTAAATTTGGAGATGGTAAATTAAGTGCACTATTCTTGGAGACGGCGTCCTTACAGATGAATTATACATTCATTTCATCCATATTAAATGAATAGAAATTAATTAATAAATCAGTTTCTTAAAATTATAGAATAATATCTATGTATTATATTTCTCATAATTTTTTAAATCCATTCATTATATGTTATATTTATAGTGCGAAAGAGTCACATCGCTTTGAGGAGGCGGTAGTCAACACTTCTATAAAAAAGGATATTGAATTCCTATAAACGAAGTTCAAAATGGTTTGTGTCAAAAAATATTTTAAGAAGCAAAAATAAAATATATATATCATATATATCATATAAAAATAATTTTCTATCAATACTTCACAACCCTGGGATTTGCCGATGGGAAATTGAATGACATCATTTTGCGAGGTGGCAGTTCTTCGTACACATAATGTGTAATATCTTTACTTATTTGATGGAATTGTCTGTGTGTGTTTATTTAAACCATTTAATAACAATATATATGTTTATTTAGAATCAATATGTGATTATATAATCCATTTATAATAATATTATACAGTGTGGAAAATGAAAATAAAAAAATAGATATTTTGGAAAGATGTCGTCTCTTCTTTGGGTAACTCCTTTTGGATTGAACCAATGGGATTACCTAGAAGGATTTACTCAAAAGTTTATGATTATAAGTTTATGGGAGTGATTTTGGGATATTATTTTAGCTTTTTTGTTAAAATAGGATTAATAGGTATTAATAAGTTCGAGGTTTGAGTTTCTTTTCTAAGGTGGAGGAGGAGTGGAATACTTGTAAATTTTGAAAAAGAGAATTTCACCCACATGTGTACTATGAAATTTCACTCCAATAATAATCCAAATAAGTTTCAAGGGATGATATGGTACGGATATTTCATCTGAAAGCTTTCGGAAAAGTATACGGGTCATTTTAGTACATAATATTAATTTTTAGTCCCATATTAACAAATTATTCCTCTTAAACACTATAATTAATTTTAAAAAATATTAGTAATATTATTGTTAAAAAAATAATGTGAAAATACGAGAATATATAAATTGATATGTTTATAAATATCGAATACATTTTTATAAATTCCAATAATATAATTTGTAGAAGTTAATTTAAATTTATTCCAATAGACTGGATAACAAAATAGGTTTTTAAAGATAAAATTTTCAAATGAAAGTTATGTTTTAATATAAAATATAAAAGAATAATTTACTAAAATGACATAAATTGGAATAAATTATGTGATGTTTATCGACCTGAAATTTAATTTTAATAAATCACATAATTTATCCATATAAATTATTTATATGGGAAAAACATTTCGATTAAAATTAAGTATTATTCACTATTTAAAAAAAATAAACTTCTCAAAAAAATACCAAAAACATTCCACCACCAATTTTTGATATTTCTCTTCCAAAAAAGAATTTTATTTTCACATATTATGTCTATAATGGTGAAAAATTAATTATTCAAATTGGATATCCATTAAATGAAACTAAACATCTATTTTAAAAATACTCATTTTAAAGTGTATTTTTTTTATTATCATATTTCAAATCAAATGTTAACATATTTCATTTGATATATAACATATAAAATTACTATATAAATTCTATAAAGTGTGTTATAATTTAATTGACTATTCTAAATGTGACTAAATGGATTTTTGTTTATATCGGGTGTTGCATGTAGTGAAAACAAACTCATTATTGCATGTTTTGCATGAAATTGACAAAAATTATATTTATTCTATAAGTAAAATATAGTATATTATCTGGTTGATACATTAATTCATCCTACCAAAAAATTTCTGGAAATTATTCATTTATTTCCTTCTATTAATATTTGGGTAATTATCCATCAGAAAGCCTTGGGTTCCCATGATACATCTTCCATTTTGTGACTTCTATAGAGTATTGTTACTAGAATGGATGTCGATTCCTCCATAATATCTCTCTAATATGAAGACTTTGGATTGGTTCATGATAGTATGAAAGGTTAGGTTAATATTCTATTTTATCAAAGATTATAAAATTCATTTTATTTAGAATGTACTTCATTATAATATATATTTGTAAATAATCATATACATTTGAGATATTTTTCATCATTTCCAATTAACTAGAAATAACTCCAAAACAATCATAAATCATGATGGATACGATTTAAAATGGACTTATTCTTCATTTCATAATTAACCTAATAACACCCTTCCATGTAGATACATTCATTAAAACATTATCTCACACATTGAACTCTAAATATTTCATGCTATTATCAGAAAAAATAGTTTAGGCTACTTTGAGCTGCATTAATATGAACATGAATAGTCATTGACTTTTCATTATATCTTTAACATATACTGGGCCTATGCGATTCCTTTCACCAATTTCATCACAAATTTTTTTAATATGACACCCATTTTAAAATACTGCTTTATACGGAACCATTTGAATACATCAACGGAAATTACTATTATTGTCATGACTAGTGCATGTGGGGCCTGTGCAAAGACTCCCAAATCCAAGATTTTATAGGCTACGTGTTGGTGATTAGCACTGAGTATGCATATCACTGGAATGAGTGGTATTTATTATATACCTTTATAGACAGACACATTTCCAATAAAAAATGATGAAATTTAAAAACAATTGAACAAGAGATTCATTTATACATCGGTATGCCACAATTAGATAATCACAGGATGTAAAAAAAATTAATCATTGGAAATTACTATCCCAAAGTAATATAGTTTGTAACACAAGTCCATCCTAAATGTAAAGGTACTGGGAAAACTATATGAAATCCATATAAACACACCTCGGTCTGTCATGTCTCATAAAGCACCATCTGGTCCGGGTATTCCTATGACTCTATGAAAATATTGATCTTTTACACATGATATGACATGTACAGGAAAATCTCTTGCATGTGTGAGTATAAAAATAATTTAGTTGGACACCCAAAACCCAAAAAAGGGCACATTAAAGAGATGTATAGTAATATATACAAAGGTATATGTCTACAAGACATATAAAAATAATATAATGATATACCCAATTCAATACACCCATTTTTAATGTAATTAACACTCGTAGTTTTCAAGCCTAGGATTCTAGCTCAAATATTTATCAAAGCACCCATCCGAGAGAACAAACTAATGTGTCTGATATCACTGACAATGTCTATCTGAGAGATGCTGCACTTAGGGTCTCATCATGGGTGAGAATACATGATAAAATATCTAAAGATAAAATGATAAACATATTTGGATTTTGTTGTGGTTGTTGGGGTGATAACAACAACTCAGTCTAGATTAACCCATTAGAAAAAATAAACAATGCCTTATACGAATGCCCATATCGATACCCAAAACAATACCTTGTTCACCAATATGAATAGTGGATCCCACTCTCACCTAATAAATATCCATAAAGTCCGTCTAAAGGGATCATAGTCATAGGAGTAGGAAATGATTTGTACAATAAATCTGGGAAATAATAAGGGGAACAAGCCCTAATGAAGCTTGTCTATGATATGGAGGATAAGAGATCTATGACATGTATGAATGAGTACATGTTATGTAAAGGGGTTACACGACATGTCCCATGACCTTGGGTTCTATTAAAAAAAAAACAGTTCATTCAAACTGTTTATATGAAGTATAGATGACTAAAAAATTAGTAAAGGGCTATCAAGCCATGTCCCAGTACTCCGGGTCATGTCAGTATATTATATCCATGTGCCAGTACATGACATCAGCCCATATTCCCATGCCCATGTACTAGTACAGATGGTATCCCATGTACATGATCCCGACCATGTCATTAGGGCGAGGACATCACATTTAGTAAACTAGTGTACTCTACCACATCTCTATGCATTTCATTATGTATATGATGTGACATTAAAATGGGAATAAATGACATGGAGATGATGGATTCACAAATTTTGTGTCATCATTTTCTAGAAACCCTTCATCCTCCTTCTTCTAGGGTCATTTCCACCATATCTGTAGAATCTATCCCCAATCTTATTGGTAGCATAGTATGTTATATATTTATCCTCCCCATCTATTAAGCAACCAATTTAGATGTCTGGTCAATTGGGAAAAAGGATATATAGAACGTTTTTCATTCTGTTTTGAAGAACAATAAACAAAATAAGATTGAGGATGCACCATCTTCAAAATTGATTATTACCTAACTTTTCACCTCCTTCTTGTGATGTGTTGTTCCTAGATAAACAAATCCAGAACATTGCACCCTAAAATGGTCACACAATGATTAATTGATCATTATTTTTCATGCTACGGTCCAAAAAAATAATACCCACAACCAATAATGAACGTTCATTGGGGGAGAAAAGGATAAATCAAACAAGAGGTATATACCTAGATATATATTCAGTTCAATATCAATTTGTTTCTATTAGAATAGTTACAAAACAATTGAATCAAAAATACAATTCTCCCATAAAAAATTGTACATATAATACCATTCGTCAAGATATCAAACAATCGACAAATCAATTTTTTGATTATTTTGTTTTGATCATATAATAAGAGAATTGTGAATAAACAAATTAAATCACAAGAACTAATTTATTTAGCTTTATCATGTATGAAGAACGATGTGTCATCATTTTCATTACCAGGATCCGTTGAATACGAGGTTAGTCAATCATTTATTCTCAACTTTATCATCGTTATCCTGAGATAATTGCCCATGGATCATCCAAATGATCCTCCAATGGATCTAGGGTTATGTTTCTAACCCTTGGATTTCTGAATAACAATATATTTAAAGACTAACCAATCACTGCATCAAACATTTAAAATAAAAAAAATTATTCAAATAAAATTATTCATTTTTACTCCCATGATGAAATTTCCACACACAATAAATGTAGACTAATGTTTATTCATGCCTAGTATAATCCTCATGTTCATAGTTTAATGGTGCCCTATGAGTTCTCATCCGGGAATCCATTTAGATGTTATTCTTGTTTTTCATGAAAAATGAATGCTTTTTCAATTTTATAAATTTCCATTATTTTTTCCAGGAGCCCCACACTTCAGAATAACACGTCATCGTATCTCATAGTGTTGAAAATCATCCCTAAAATATTTAAAAATAATAAATGGAAATTATGAGATATTAGATTCTCAAAACATTGGGGATCAATATCCCCAAAATGTCAAAATAAGGGATACTCAAAAAGATGCGGGTACTTGTCATGGATTTGACCGTCCTACTCCCACATTCTATCTTTGAGATTCATATTCTACCACCATAAAAACACCATTGGAATCAACCTCCCACTAGGTATAATCTCTTACCTATCCTCGATCTCCACTAGTTACTCAACAAAGGTAGCTCCATCCTTGATTACCATATCACCCAGTCGATAACATGAAATAGGTCATTCTTGTACCTCCTCAGTTGTGACATGTGGAACACATCATGTACCCATTATAACTACAGAGATTGAGCTATGTGGTACACCACCTCTCCAACTCTTATAAGTTTCTAAAAAATGACGATTATTATATTTTATTACTTGATTATATGACCAAATCTCCATAATCCTAGTCGATGTTAAACTTGTAGGAATAAATGATATCCTTCCTTTATATACAAGTGCCTATAATTCCTCTTATCATAAGTCTTGTGATGGATCATTGTAGTCATCACCCTCTCCTGAATGATATACACCCTCTATGTCATATCTCTCACTAACTCTATACCCATAAGAGCTAAATCTCACTGGCCAGTCCAACATATTGGTGACATGATGGGTCTCCCATAAAATGCCTCGAATTGTGACATATTGATGGTAGAATGGTATCTATAGTTGTACCCAAATTCCACTAGTTATAGGTGATCCTCCCAACTATAGTAAAATTCCAACAAGCATTCTCCAACATGTCCCCCATAACCAGAATTTTACACTCTATCTTTCCATCAGGTTTTCGGTGAAACACCATGCTCAAGTGTAACTAATTTCCTAAAGTAATCTATAATCCCTTTAAAATTCTAGATATAAAGAGATCATATTCATTGGAAACAATCATTGATGGATCTCCATGGTGTTAGACTATCTACAACAAATAGCAACATCCAAAGATGTATAACAAACACTACTCTTGTATAACTTGGAAGTGGGACGACATGGTGAACTAGTATAAGATCACCCAAATATAATTTAATCCCCTGGATACACATGGTAAGACCATCATGAGGTCCATATAAGTCCCATCCCACTTATGTGCTGGCACTGCAATGGGATGGGTGAAACTCGCAAGAACATGTTGTTAATCCTTCACTTGCTGAAAATTAATGAATCGATATACGAAATCTACAACACCATTATTTATCCCTATCCACCAAACCTATCATCAAAAGTACTAGTAAATCATTTCCACGCCTAGGTGAAACATTAATGGAGATGTTTGAAACTCTCTCGGATCCAATTTCTATACTTAACTAGTACCATCGTGCGTCCACAGAAAAGTACAACATGACACATTCCTTTTGAAAAACAATTAAGATCATTCCCATTGATTATTTGATCATGAACGCTCATACAATCAGAATGACCAAGTTGTGCCTCCTTGACCTACTATAGTAGTGGAGGGGTGAAAACCTTGGACTAGAGGTAAGCTACTATATATTCATCTATAAATGGTAACTATAACAAATATAAATACTCCAATTTATCATTGAAAAACTATGAAAATGTTCTCCTACTAAGAGCATATGCTACTATGATCCCCTTCGTAGGATTATCAAAAATTATTAAGTCATACTCTTAGAGACACTCCAACCATCACATATCTCACAATATGACAACCTTCTGAGAGAATACCTAATTAAGACTCTTATGATTGTTACATATGATAAGCATCTCCACAATTAGTTAGTTTTACCCTACCATCAATGTGATGATTACTGTGCTATCTCAAGATTGTGGCATGATAATGTTTGGGAAATGTGGTATCAACTGGTGTGAACCATAGGAAATCAAAACATTACATTGTAGAATAATTAAATATATATTTTTTCATGATGCATCATAGACCACCATGTACTCGATATCCACCTTATACAAACAAAAAATGGGAGCACTCGCAAAACAATACCTCTACTATTAGAAAGCCCACTGGCACTTTTCTATCCACTTGAATGGATGACCTTTTTTATTTAATGATTTCATGGGTGATAATACTATGTATTAAACTTATAAGAATCTCTGGTAATATACTTACAATCCTTGGAAGCTCTGTACCTTTTTAAAGTTCATAGGTGGCTCCCATGCTAATAATTCTTTGACCTTGGCTAGGTGCACTACCACTCCATCCATTGAGATAAAGTTTCCTATAATATGGACATCCTGAATATAGTACTATCATTTTGGGAGATTTACATAATGTTAGTGCTTCTAATGTATGTACTGAACCATCCTTATGTGTCTTACCTAATCCTCCTCAGAAGCTAAATACACATGGAGTTCATTAATGATGACTGCCACAAATTGGTGTATAAAAGGCTAGAAGATATAGTTCATGAGTCCCAGGAGCACTGCTGCGGTGTTCGTTATGACATAGATAATCCCCAAGTATTCATAGTGATTTTTGAGACTTATAAGTGTTGTATTTGAAATATCCTCATCCCATACTCTCAAATGGTGATTTAATGATCCGAGGTCGACCTTCGAGAACTATCACACCCTCTAAACTGATCAAAGATTCCATTTTACATTATAATTTGATACCTGTTCATCACTTTAAACCAGTTCAAGAGCTGGTTGTCAACACACATCCTAAAGATCCCAACACCATTTTTTGAAAACAAAACTGGGGCCTCTAAGGGAGAAACATGGGGCCTCATGAAGCCCTTCCTCTATATTTCCTCCAACTATATGCTTAACTGATGATTATTTTCAAGATTCATTCGATATGTTGACATAAGTATCTATTCCTTTCTTATTTGTAGGTAAATCCATATGTTTATTTCTCATGTGGTAGGTAAACATAGAACATGTTCATGAAATACGACCTCGTACTCCGCCACCACTATTGGAAACATGGAACTCATAACATCTACTTCACTAAGAGTTAAGCTATCAAACTAATTAGTAATCTAGTAAAACCTCTTATGAACCATCCCATCATGCAATACATCATTTTCCTTATCCACAAAAATTTAATAAATGGTTATATAAATATAGACACACCACAACCATCAACTAAAATAGTCAATATGGTCATGAACTGTAGATAACCAATCTATACCAAGAATTACATCATAAGGAATCAAAGAAGCTACAAAGAGATTTGAAATGATATTATCACCTCCATTGGTCAAGTCACACTTTCAGAACAAGTGTGTGATCCCTGAGTGTTTTCTAATTGGAGTCTCCAAGTGTAAGGGAGTGTCAATGGTTCAACAAAAATCACTAATATCGAACATGATATGTGGTGAAGAAGGACTAACTAGAACATGTGTCTTTCAATACTATAGATAATTTTTTAAATGCAACATTCATAGCACAAATCATTCCTAGGGACCTTGGGTCGTATTCCTCGACTACCTGTAGCTTTCTCCACTACTATCCTCAAACTCTCTAATTTGGGTATAGGCCACCTAGTGTTGGTGTCTATAACAATTTGAAATATTAACTACCTGTCATAGTTACATAGCTCCACATTTACATCTTCACCCTACAGACCTGCCTGCCCCTGTTACTTTCTCTACCTCAGTGGCCCAACCATTATTTCTCTATTAGTAATAAGGTAGGTCAGACAATGTAGGGTGAGATTTCCCCCTCTACCACATGGGTAGCAATGTCTCTCTCTAGGATGACTAAAACCACCCTGCATATCATTTACTATAGATCCTATGTCCTATGAAATCCTCCTGAAATAATCCCTAATATTGGTATATATGACTGACATCAGTTACATGATATTGAGGTGTCTCTTTTTTGTTTACCAATACTAACAACCACAAACTGTATCTGCACAGCCCATAAACTCTAAACAAAAAATCACACTTTATAAAATCAACATAGGTATCAATTTAAAAATGGATAAAAATGCCATTGATGTCCATATAATAACCTAGATAGATGTTACAAGCCCTAAAAATTGATATTGAACCATATCCGTCAAGAAAATGGAATAGTTGGAAAGCCTAGATGAATAGTTAAATATTTTTATGATTCCCAATTGTACATGAAGATGCTCCTAGATACATATATCCCAAAAATTTATAGGTGATGACTCATCTTAGAAGATATGCTAAACCATTTTCTTTGAAAGAGGAACATCCTTGCAAGATAGTGTATGTAGGCCCCGATATCACCCTGCTATGACAAGAAGGTGGATCACTTCCATGAGATCCATCTTATCTATTATTGTCCTGACTATATGGAAAACATGGGTCACTACATCGATCTAGTCCGTAAAAAATGTGGGATGGGGTCGCCTTAGAGCCAGAGGGATCTATACATCTAAAATTAATGAAGTGTGGTCAACATGTGTTCATCATATACTAGTATTGTAGGTACCATGCGATTTCTACATGTGTTTTTATGTATGGTGCAAAAAATGGAGGTAAAATATTAGGAGGTAGTCGATGTATCAATGAATCATCATTGAGGTGATCATACTCATGATTATTTTGCTAAATCCATTTTGGAATAGGTCTCATGGAAATCCCAAAACAAAAACAGTGTACCACCATCAATGTGAATATATAGAGTGATGACTCAAGAAGATAATGGAACCAAAAACCATTCTTATATGATGACTTTACCATTATATTCTCACAACTACTATTCTCATATTAAAAATATAAATATATATTATCAGAGTCTCAGCGTATGGATTGGTCAGCCACTGCCCCAACACTAGAGTCCTTGGACCTAATGATAAAATAGAAACACATAACATTGATTCCCCAAACCAATCTCACATGCTCTGTCTCCAAAATTAGAACTGAGCCCCTCTAAAACCACTCTATCATGACCCATACCAATGGTCCCCATGATCCAAATCTCCAACCACCCTCCCATTGTCCCGGGGATGGTGAGTAGCACTAATTAGGAATATCACTAACATGTGAGGAATTTCCCATTTACACACACACACACACACACACACATCCATGCCCAAAAAAATGATGAAATTTAAAAATAGTAGAAAAACCAATGATTTCATACATATATATCCCAAAACTAAAGATTGATTGGAAGTAATGAGATAAAATAGGGCTAAACATAGGACCATCACAAAGATGGATGTTACCCATATACAACCTGTATGTATTGGTACTAGGAATACTATCTGAATGCTTTAAGAACACAACTTGGTCTATCCCTTATCACAAAGCACCATTTGGTCCTAGTCTTTCGAGTGCTCCATCAAATGTTCAATCATCCGCACAATACTTAAAACATGAGGAAAAATACTATTCTTGGGTGAGTATAACATTACTCAAAGGGACACCCTGAAAACACAAATCAAACAAGAAAGGAATGAACAAATAGCCATACATAGGTATATTTCTACAACACATATAACAATAATATCCAGATATTTCCTATCAAATACACATATTCTGGATGTAATCCACACATGTAACATATCAGCATTATAATTTAGATTAGTGATTCAAAAAATTATTCATTTGATATAACACAGTCTAGAGTTTGATAGCACTTATGACGTCTATCCGAGAGGTAATGTTGATTCAGTCTTCCCCTGAGAGATAATAGATACTAAAATATTTATAGTGAATATTATAATAATATGAGAATCATAGGAATCTCTATATGGTGATAAAAAGAACCCAATCTAGATTAACCCACTATGTATAGGATCTACACCCCATAGGATTGTTCATGTTGATACATAGAACACTACCTAGGTCATGAAGATGAATACATGATCTCCCTATGGGCCACACTTGGGGATTCATTCAACTCTATCCATGATGTTCTTCTAGAGGGATCATAGTCTTAGTTGTATGAAGCAATTAATTCCAACCATCAGTGAAATTATAAGGGGAACAAAACCTTACACATATTTTCCAATATATGGAGGAAATGAAATTTAATCCATGTATTAATGAGTAAACAACATATAAAGGGGTTACAAACAATGTCCCATAACCATGGGTTCTGTCCATGTAAATGACACAAGTCATTCAAACTATGTGTGTGTAGTATGATGGTTTAAATGATGTGTAGATGGGTTACATGTCATGTAACTGTATATTAGGTCCCATCGTTGCACTACAGTTGTTTTCCAATATGTGGAATCAAACTGTGTACCCATGGCCATCAAACAATACAAGTGGTAGACAATGTACAAGATCTAGGCCCTTCCATATGTTGGAGTGCAAATTTTGTTGGAAAATCTTGTAATCAACTCCATTATTGGGAGATTTATTAGGTACATGAAGAGAAATTCAAATAAGTATACATGCCATGTGTATCAGGTCATTCAAAAAACACTTCTACTTCATCACGATATAATATTTTCCACCATCACATTAGAATTTGGTTCCAATAATAATTGTATACTAATATCAGCTCTGTAGAGACTCCCCATCATGCTATAAACGGAATATAGTGTCCAATACATTCAAATAATATGTCCAATGATCAGTCTTACTTCAGTATAAAGTTTTATAAAAAAAGACCGTGTATCCACAATCACCCAAATCTCATTGTCTTAATCGTTTCACCTCCTTCATGTCGTACTGATCCTGGATCATTGATTTTGGATCATAACACAATGGAATTATTGTGCAATGATTGATTGATTGATATTGGTAATGATGTGTGACAAATGAAGAGAACCCAAGATGAATGATGAATGATAGAGAAAATCGAAAACCAATTATGATGGAAGGAGCTCAATTGATGTTTGTTTCAATTGTATTCTGTTTCCTTTAGAAAAATAATGATACAATTAAATCACAAGGATAATTCTCCCATAAAACAATACGAATAATGTCATGATGTAATATTATCAAACTCTGGATCAATATATTCATGGATTGATGTGTTCTCATACTAGAATGCACGAACTAACAATAAAAAATAAAATCATACTCCCTGGATCAATTCATATTCCTCATTAATGGAAAATTATGCATTATCATTTTGGTTTTTAGGATCCTTTAAATTTGAGGTGCATCTATATTCGATTTGAAACATCGTAATAATTCACAAAAGTGGATTCACCAAGTCTCAATCTAACAATCCTCTAAATTCTCCACAATTATGAATATAACCATAGGATATCCTAGTAATAAGCAATTTAATGAATAACTAGTCTTTGTGTCAAACATTAGATATAAAACATTTTCTTCAAATTATTTTATTCCTTTTCCCTCACTTTAACTTTTCCTCAAATGACCTGCTCTGAATAATGTTAATTTAAACCTAGGGTAAAACTCTGGTTCTGTGATCAACGATGGAATTTTATTTGTAATCCGAACACGCATTTCTGATTTATTCGTATTTTTTAGGAAAAATGAGTGTGAGTTAAATTTAATATATTAAATATATTGGAACATTTTTATTGGGCACATTGGACCTCATAATTACATTTCTTCTCAGTTATTTGTCACAAAAATAATCCAATGAATATATAAAAATAAAACATAAAAAATATGAGACATTAAAATTAATAGAAAACTCTAACTATGGTATGTACTACTCTGAAATATAGTGAATGTCCTGTGAGAATGATCTTAACATATCTCCCATTGTTTTAATTATTCATTCAGAATGTCCATTAGTTTGTGGATGGTTGACAATGCCCAAATGAAGCTCAATTTAAAAATCCTAGTAAGGAATTTTTTTAGAATATTGATTTAATGAGAGGATCTTGATCAGAAATAATTGATAGTGTCATTACATGAAATCTTTTAACTTCATTAATATTAATCATTGTGAGGCTCTCAAATAGAATTTAATATCTTATAGAAAGAAAATGTGTATATTTTGTTAGGAGATCAATGAAATCCCAAACATTATCATTAATTCTAGGATTCTTTTATAGTATCATGTAAAAATTCCGTAGTAATTTCATCGCCTTACCACACAGGAATATATAGAGGTTATAGGACACTTTTTGGATTCTACATCAAAACATTAATTTTTTTAAAAACCATGAATCAGGACACATAAGCAATAACATCACATTTCATGTTATCCCAAAAATGTTCATTGAAGTCCCAATACATCTTTTTTTCTACCATGGTTTATAGATAAATTTGTTCTATGAGTTCCATCCAACAATTCCATTTATATATCATATTTATATTCAAAACATAGTATCATTAAAAATATTATAACACCATCTCCACAAAAAATGGTTAATAATTTTCCAACATTATGAAATTACTTATATTATCCAGGTTATCATCATCCAAATGACAATTAATTATCCCTTATAATAATGATGTTATTTAAATCATTTTAAAATTGAATAATGACTCACCTTCCTTAGAAATTACCACATCACTATTTACTATATCAATGAACAATGGATCCTTGAAAATCCTAATATGGGATTGATCACCATGATCCATCATACATAATCCATATCTTAACATATCTTCTTTTCCAAGGAGGAACTGTTTGGAGAATTCATTATCCATTAATATATTGAGCCATCTCCATTGTCTCATATTGATATGTTTTAGTGAGATGATGTAATTAAATATTTTATGATCATTTTATATCGCACATATTTCACCATAGAAACAATGTCTCTATATTTTCAATGTGAAAATTAAATTCACTAACTCGTAATCATGGTTTGGATAGTATTGTTTTGGATTCAGAAATTTAATCAATGAATATACAATAAAATTATCATTTATCATTAAGAAATAACCATTTTCACTCTTCGATGCATCACTATAGATAAAGACCCATAACATGTAGATGGTAGAGTCAAAATTAGAACATTTAATAAATTTCCCATTAGTTCATAAAAAATTATTCCCATTCCTTTTTCTAAACAATATTAACCCATTTATGTGTAATTTTGGTTTACGTTTTAGCTAATTAAGAATAATTAAAAATGAATATCTGACTGTAACAGTACAAACCAAAGAACCTATGATCCTTATTTATTTTAATTCTTGTAGGCTATTCTCTCACATCCTTTTTAATTATCGGATTTTCCATTATTCAATCATTAGAGGCAATATGTCCAAGAAAATTCATGAATATTGAATCAAAACTTAATAAATTTCCCATATAAATATTCCCCTCTAAGAGTCTTATGAATGATCTACAAATTATTCTCATAGTCCTCGTATATTATAGAATACTCCAAAATATAATCATTGAATAAAAAAAATCATCATGATATTCTTTGAATACGTGGTACATTAGGCCCATTAATTAGAGAGAGAATTTGTCATTACAAATGCAATTACTGTAAACAGGTTGTGTCTATACCTCATCTAAAAAATTTGTCTTTGTAATGTATTTATTCATCACTCATAATTGGCGATAACATGAACAATGGTCAATCATTAAAAAATATAAGGCTCTTTGGATCATCAATGAATGGTAGTGGATAATTTTCCATTATTATAATATAATTGATTTAAATATATTTATATAAAAACATCATTTTTTATCATTAATTTTATAATTGAGAAAAGGGAATCCTCATGATGAAAAAGTAGATAGAATAACTCCCCTATTACCCAAATCGTCTAGTTGTTTCTAAAACTCCCCAAATTAAATAGTGGCCATTATATTTGGAGTCTTTGATAATGGACCTACATTTGGGATTAAATCAATGGAGAAATAATCTTTAGTATATAGGGGTTTTCCAGGTAATTAATCATGAAATAAATCAATGTATTCCCACATAATAGGTACATCATCAATTTAACGACTACCCTCTTTATCACATTATTTTTTACCTTCTTCCACAATAATTTCATTTAGTAGTGCTACTGGGGGTGGTTTTGAATATGAATCATTAATGTATGATTATGATACAAAGATATGAAATTTTATATATTCTTAAAAAATCACAATTTACTCTATGGATATATTTTTTATCAACAAATATTGAGATTCATTCCATACTGAGGATTATATCAAAGTTAACAAGTGTTATAATGGCAATTTCAACACGAATGGAAGACTTATGTGTCATAATTGGGACATCCAGACACATTATTATTTAAATGAGAATTCCCATTGGGATATTGAACATCAATACTATTATTAAATCTAAAGGGAAATGACTAATATTCTTGGAAAACTGGGAAGATATAAATGAGTTCAATGACACAGAATCAAATAATTAAATGGGTGAATATGAAGATATTATTAATGTATCTTCCCCTATGTCATTGGGTACATCTACCTCAGATTTCATGATTGCATAATCATGGCCATATCCCCATGGACTATTTTTTTCCATTCCCTTAACACTTCGGAAATTCACTTGTCTAGTTCCCCGTATCCTTTCAGTTGGGACACTAAATAGTATTTTTTCTATATTCCCCCTTCATTATATAGCATGGGTACCCCTTTCTCAATACTAATAAAAATAAACCCATTCAGTTGATGAATTTATGAGGGTGACACATACTAGAGTTATTATATGATGGGAATTACTTCATATTTATATTCATGTTTTATGTAATCACTTATTTTGGTCCTCATTAGTCCTTTTAGCCCCTAGATTTTTCTTATAATTGTATGCCCTATATAATTCATTCTCAATATTGATATCATATAAAAACATCACTTTGTATGATGAAAAATTATTACCAATTATGATCCTTTATATATATGGATTAGGAACATCAGTGACGAAGTCATTTTTTCACTCTAGGTTTCGTATATAATCTATTCAATATGAGGATAATCATGTAAAGGTGGTTTCAAAATCACCTACACATTCTTCATCATTTTTATTTTGTAAAAGGAACATTCTATTTATCTCAATTTTTTTATCACATGGGAAGTATTTTTAAAATAATATATCCATAAATTCTCTCTAAAACATGGCTTCTATTTCTTCTTCATCCATATTAATATTGACCATGACCAACTTTAATCAGCATATCCTCGAATGAAATCTACTTCACGTGTAACATTTATCAATTCCCTATATCCCAAGGCTGTAAATATCACCTCCACTGACTAAATCCATTTCACAACATTAATTGAAATAATAGTCCCACTAAAATATTTGGGATTCTATCACATAATTATATCCATAATAGGATATTATATTGTTTGGATAGGTTTCTCCATTCTGGAATTGTAATTTTTCATAAACTGATTATATTTACCTAATATGTTTCTAATTATCTCTATTCAAATACTAGCTATATTGTTTTCCATAGAAGGACAATATATACATTTTCGATAAGTATTGATTACATTTTTATTTCATGGATCTATTAATAATCAGTGGCCAATAATGTATTATCTTAAAAAATCATAATTTACAATTCTGAATTTAGAATAGTACTTTACAAAAATTTATTCATCATAAATAAAATTATTATAATAATTAAATTCCCTAGAATTTTTTTTAAAATTAAATATATCGTATAGATAGGTAAAGAGAATAAAAATTGACCAATGCATATCCCTCATGAGTATCAAACCATGTGCACAATATGGAAAATTTTCATGTACAAGGTTACACTAATGTGAGTCCCAATACACCACGTCAGATTTTTCACCACTAGGTACATCTGTGCCAGAACCACGTCCCCATTTAGTATCTATATAAGCATGTATATTCCTGGATGAACCCCTTAATCTATTACTTAAAAACAATTGAGAATGTTCTCGTATACTTTTCATCGATTTCTATTTGATGTTTATGTTCCCTTATATATTTTTTATAAATGAATATTCCAAAGAAACTTCTGAACCTCCTATGATATCAACTATAATACAACGACCCCCAATGCCTAGAGTTGATTCATTTTTTTCTTACATCAGAATGATTTCAAAGAATTAATTCATGGTGGAATGATCATTATAACATCATTGGAAATAATGATTTCATATAAGATACACATATTATATTGGAAAAATAGAAAATAATACATGATACATTATAAAATGAAATTAACTCCATGTTTGATTTCTTAGTCATAAATTTCTAATCACAACCTGGGGAAAAGGAAGAATAATAAGGGTGATCTCTAATGATCTGTATGGTTGATTACAATAGAAGAAATATTGAATCAATGAGATTAAATCTACTTTGAATGTTTAATAACTATAAAAAATGTCATTAAAATATCAGGATAAGGAATAATCAATATGGAAAATAAATTAAGTGAAACACATTCCATTTAATAAATAAACCAATAAGGAACTATATCCATAGAAAAAATAAATGCAATTATCTCATGTAAAAACGAAAACTAAATCAATAGGAGTGAACATATTAATAATTTACCTTCATGTTTCATAGGTACATGATACATTTTTAGTCATGAAATTTCAAAATATTGTATATAATTTCATGTTGAACCCCATCTAATTTAGAAAACTAATTAATATCATGATACAAATGATGAATTAGAGGGCTATTTAAGACCACTATAAACCCATTTCATTATATTCTAATTAATTAATAATATATGAATTAATTGATATAATTCTTGAATAATGTTCCTTATCAAATATCATTATTGAATAAATGACATAGATTTATAAATAATTACCCATTTAAATGAATAACTACAAAAGAATTCACCATACGTACAAATAGAAAAAGGATTTGGAAATAATAATATCCATTACATGTGAATATGTAAATTTAAGATAAAATAATAATAAGGATGTTATTTTATTATAATAAATCTTAAAATATCAAAATAAAGTGATACTGGAAAGATAACTTTTACCACTAGTTAATTTTGCAGTAAAACCCCAAAAGGGGATAATTCAATGGAAAAAATTAGAAGCCAATATTATAATTGGATTACTGATATAATATTTCTAAAGGGGAAGTATATACACCACAAAAAATAAGTATATGGTGATTATAGCATTTATCTCATAGATATAAAAAGTGAGATTAAAATATCATACATTGTCATTACTTTTTGTCTTGTTCTATTAAACGGAATTAAAAGTGGTTTAAAAAATGTTTTTATCTTATAATATAACAATACTAATAATTATGATATCATATATGTTATTATTATAATATCGTCTTCCTCTTTTTTTTTAATATTTCCTTATTTTCACTATTTCTTGTTTTAATTACATAGTTTTTAAGAATGTATCAACATGTAAATTGTTATTTCTATTACATAGATACTGATTAAATCATATCAATAATTAAAACAATGATAAAAATATCTTATATATTCATTATATATATATTTATGATAAAATATAAAATATTTATACAGGAAGGTAAATGCACAATTCATGGAGACGTTGGGTCTTACGTACACATGAATGTTATATTCATTTATTTCTTATATTAAAAGAATTAAAATTAAATGATATATATGAATAATATTTTTCAAGTATTATGTATATGTAATATATATCACAAATATTTATTAAAAACATAATTTATATATTCCATGTAAAGTGTGAATGTATCACATCGTTTTGAGGAAGATGTATTACACTATTCCGAAAATGATGTTATTATACTCCAAAAAAAATAGAATAGAATAATTTATGTGTTTCCAAAGAATGAAATTTGAATAAATAAATTATAAATAACATATAAATCATATATAATATATTTTTCCAAAATAACTCCCAAAAATTAGAGTTGGTAAAGGAAATATGAATACCATCATTTTGCGAGGAAATATATCTACATACCCATAAAAGATATGTTTTTCATCCATTGGATGAAATTTTATTTAAGTGTAGTTAATAATATATTTTAAAAAATATCAAAATATTTATTATACTAATATTATTATGTATTCATGGGAAATAATTTATGGGGTGGAGAATGAAAATAAAAAAAGAGATCGAGGAAGGATGTTACATTATATTTGTTTAACTCCATTTGGGTTTCACCAAGTGGGCTTCATTTTATGGATTTATTCCCAAGATGAGGATTAATTTTTTGGAGTAGGGATTTTTTATGTTTTTTTTATTAAATTTTTGGAGAGCTAAAAGGATTCATTGGTGTGAATAAGTGGGAGGGGTGAGCGGTTTTTTATAGAGGAGGTGGAGTGATATTCATATAAATTTTGTAAAAGGGTATTCAATGGATGTTTATTATAAAAAATTTGGATCCAATAATTGTTAAAATAAGATAAAATGTAAGCTTTCAAATTATTTCTATCCAATATATTGTCCTGACCCATCCCCAAGGGCTCATTCCATGACTATCCCATGCCCGCATCCTGAAGGCCAGGGTCTAGCGACTTGTTCCAAAGGCATAAACATGCAAGTGGGAGGAATTTGTATGAGTACGTGTATGCACACACACAACAAACCATCTCCCACACACTGAAAAGGAAAAAAGTATCAGTAAAACAAATTTCAGTACAAGTACAACTAAGACATGTGCTCTAGAATACGATCCTAACCGAAGAACAAAAAACGGTAATGTAAAAAAGCAACTCTAATGTCCATCTGTGGAAAACCCCACCTAATCGTAATAGTTGTATAGCTATTGGAATATGAAGTAGTATGGCTTGTCCTCCTAGTCCTACTAGGTCCCAACTGTTCCTAGGACACCATGTCCACCGTCGCAGCGTACGTCCGTCCCATCTCACTGAGTAGCTCTGGGTCCCGTTCCACCAAAGTCTATATCGAAACTTCGATTTCCTACATGGTAAATGACTAGAGTGGGTGGAGCCCGTGAAGGGGTGAGTAACGTGATACTTACTAGGGACCCCAAAAAATGGTAATATCAGACCACCATCATAAATGTAATTCCCAACGCACAAGACAACTCACACCAGGTATTCATTTTGTGTAGTGATAGTAGAAACATTGTTGAGTCAATAAGGTTTTCCTATTAAATTTTCCATTCCTTCTTGTTTTGAAAATCACAAACACCTTATCTTTAAGAAAATCTCTTTTATAAGGAAAATAGCTTTTGTAAGGAAAATCTCTTTTGTAAGAAAAATTATCCTTATCATATTTTCATCCATATTTTTCTTATGTATAAGATTCAGATTCATTTCTATATTGGCGGATTGTTTGAAACTTTGATATGAAGCATTCTGTTTTAGGATCCGAATTCCAGATGAGAACTGTGATAAAGTTTCATTCCGAATTCTGGATCCAGACACTGATTAAGTTCTACTCCGAACTCAGGATACGAATCCTTATGAATTTCAATATCGAATTCTCATTACGAATTTTGATGATGAATTCTCATTACGAATTCTGATGATGAATTCTCATTACGATTTCTAATGACGATTTATCATTATGAATGCTGATGACGAATTCTCATTATGAATTCTGACGACGAATTCTCATTCCGAATTCTCATTCCGAATTCACCTATTAAATAGAATCTGATCATCTTTTTTTATACACTCTGAATTTATTTAGACTCCGGAAATTATTTTTGGTTAGACTCTGAACTTTCATTTTTCTTACGCTTTTATAATTTGTTTACTCTTTAATATTTTTTACTCACTCCGAACCTTCACTCCGAATCTTCACTCTGAACTTTGTAGTTAGACTTAAAACGATGTCGCAGTTTTTGTTATACTTGTTTTGTCATAAAACGATGTTGTATATTCTATTATAAACTAACTGTTGGTTAAGTTGCACGTGTACAGGTCCCTCTAATTTTTATGGAAAATGTGACCGTTAGAAAGGAGGTCGACCTTGCCTATAAATAGGAGCTCATTTGAAAGAGCTCATACATATAGATAAGTTGATCGATCTAGAGACCACACGCTGCTAGGGTGATTTCTAGAGAGAGAATTCTTTTCATGCTTTGTGCGTACTGAACCGCTCGTTCAGTTTTTTCTTCATGAGACTCTGAATATTGGTGATTACATTCAAGGACATCTGGGGATAGGAAGACAGAGGTGCCGACTACCTTGAAGTTGAGGGCTTCCTTGCTGAGGAAGACAGAGGTTGCCAACTACCTTGAAGTTTAGGGCTTGCGTGGATAGCAAGACAGAGACTCCAATCTTCGTATCGAGGGATTACCCTGGTGTGGGTAAGATAGACTTGCCTGAAAGTATAAATCAAGGGACCTTTATCCAAGTTTGTTGGATACCCTTCTCTATGGGTTAAAAGACTTATATCTTGTTACTTGTAGTTTTACTACTTGTTTGTTTCCGCTGCATTTTGTTTTATAAGGAAATTATAACTTTCTTATACTTCCTTACTTTTACTCTGTTTCATTTAGATTCTATACGCTTTAAGGTAGAATCTCATATTGTAATATTTTGTTAAGTTTCAATTTCCGGAACCATACTTCCGGAACCTACTTTCGGGATCTCTTTCCAAGTTTCCTTTTGGTGTTAGAGGTGTTGTGAACTAACTTAGTTTAACTTTGTTAAACATAGCCCTTTCCTTTTCTTAAGGAATACATAGTTATTCATAACTAACTTTGAAGGTTCCAAAGGAATTTTTAAAGTATACAATTCACCCCCCTCTTATATATTGAGCATCAAAATCATTATTTCGATCCTACAATTGGTATCAGAGCAGGTCTATGGAATACTTGTACTCACGTATGATTTTTTCTTGCTCACTTTCTCATTCCTAACTTTGTCATTCCAAACATTCTCATTCCGAACTTTGTTATTACGAATTTTTTTTACTAACAAGTTTGTGTGCCGAAGGTTATTTTAATCATGGCAGGAGTTAATATTAGTTCTATTGATAATCTAAATCCTACAAGACCACCAATCTTTGATGGTAATGATTATAACTACTGGATAGATTGAATGAAAACTTTTGTTATCAATACTAGAGTAGACAACTTTGTTATGCTTACTGGAGATTATAAAATACCTGATCAGGAAGTTAGAACTTTTACTAACTAGGAAAAGAAAGAGTATCATCTCAATTATAAGGTATGCAATACCTTAATTTGTTCAATGACTAGAAATATATATAGCCAAATTTCTTCTTGTGAAGAAGCTAATTTTATTTTGAAGAAGTTAGAAGTTACACAGTTTGGAACTTCTAAAGTGATTGAGACTAGGAGAGCTATGCTTAGAGCTGAATATCATGGCTTCAATTTTCCTTATGGTGAACCAATTTGTAAAGTTCAATAGAGGTTTATGACTAACGTCAACAGTTTACAGTCTATGGGAGAAAAGGGTTAGATGATGAAGCACTTGTGGATAAGATAATTGATATTATGCCCAATGAGTGGGAATCGAAATGAACTGCTATAGATGAGAACAGGAAGGTCAGTCAGATTTCTCTTGATGTGTTATTCGGAACTCTTCCCCAACATGAAACCAGAATGAAGAGAGATGCTGAAAACATCAAAAAAAAATGGAAATGGTACTGTTGCTTTTACAACAACATCAAATCATATGAAAGCTAAGACTCATGAGAGATTAAACAGATACAAGTCTAAGAAGATGGTTGTTCAATCATATTCTAGTGAAAGTGAAATCTCTGAAAATGAGTTAGCAAGTCTTGCTCGAAGGATGAACAAGATAGCTGTTCGGAGAAATTTCCAATCCAAGTATAAGAAAAAGGACAGGAAAGATAAGAAAGATGGAGATGTTACTTGTTATGAGTGCAAGAGAGCTGGACATATTAGACCAGATTGTTCTTTTCTCAAAAAGAAAGAAAGGAAAGAAAGGCATTCAGACAGGAACAGAATGAAATATTATAAATCCAAAGCTAAGAATGTTCTGAAAGCTAGTGACACATGGAGTTCCAGTGGTGGTGATTCTTCAGATGATTCTTCTGATTACGAATCTTTAGGATAGAAGATTCTTGGTCTTATAGCCAGATTACCTATTGATAATCATTTTTTTCTGGCTAAGGTACTAAATGCTGAATCATTGAACAATGATTCTTTAAATTCTAATAATAGTAAGTATTATAAATCTTCTGATGAAGAATCCTATTCTGATGAAGAAAATACATTACCTACTTATGAATAAGTCTCTAGGTTTGCTGAACTTCTTGAGATTGAGAATTCTATACTCAATAAGAAACTTGATAAGGAAAAATCTAGGAATTCTATTCTTACAAAAGAGATATCAGATCTTTCTATAGATCTTGATAGGAAAAATGCTGATTTTGAAAGTATTTAGAAAAATATTATGGAAGTAAGTTCTGAGAAGAACCAACTTTCTAAAGAGTTGGAAAAAGTAATTTCTAAGAAAAATGTTTTCGAGCCTAGCTCTAGTTCTAAAAATAATGATTTTGTGGATAAAAACTTGGTTATAAAACTCAAGTCCGAATTTTTTTCCTTAAAGAAGTGTTTATAAAACATTACCAATGGTAAGGAAAATGTTGGTAAAATGTATTCCCAAATATGACCTTCAAGAAATAAATCCGGATTTGGTTATACCCATGAAAAACCAATTTTTAGTAACAATTATTTTGTTCCTCAAAGTTCCCCATTTTGGCCCAAGTGTCAATGTGGTGGTCACTGGGAAAAGAATTTTTCCTTAAACAAAACCCAATCCTTAGGTTTTTATAAAGCTTACTTTTCCAAGAAGATGTGGGTTCCTAAAATTTTGTTATCTGGTAATCTCAGATCCAAACAAGTTTAGATTCCGAAAGTCTAATTCTCTTTTTGATTACAGGAAAATAAAGAGTGTACTAGCAACAATACATGGTACATGGATAGTGGATGTTACCAGAACATGACTAGTAACAAAAGCTATTTTAAAAAGATTATCAAAACGAAAGGATGAAAGGTATCTTTCAGAGACAATGCTAAGGGAGAGATTGTTGGTATTGGTAATATTGTTCTTTTAATAAAAAAATTGATTTCAAATGTTCTTTTTTAAGGGTCTTAAGCACACCCTCATTAGCATAATTCAGTTATGTGATGAAGGGTATCTTGTAAATTTTGGGAATGATAAGTGCTTAGTTCAAAATTCCAAGGAGGAATTTATTCTCTCAGCCAATAGGCAAGATAATGTTTACACTTTGAAACTAGAAGTCCTATGGAGCCAAGATTTACCTTGCCTAAGTGAAATGGAAGATCATTCCTGGTTATGGAATAAAAGACTAGGTCACTGTATCCATAGAAACCTATGTAAAATCTCTAAGAATAAACTAGTTAAGGATCTACCGGAGCTTAGATTTGATTCTTCTAAAGTTTTTGATCCTTGTCAATATTTAATGAAACATAAATCTAGTTTTAAATCAATCGGTGAAGTCTCAACAACTAATGCATCACAATTAGTGCACATGGATCTTTTTGGTCCAACACAAACTGGAAGTATTGGAGGCAAATACTATGTGTTTGTTCTAGTTGAAGATTACACTATATTTACTTGGGTTTATTTTCTAGAAAGGAAGTCTGAAGATTTTTCTTATTTCAAATGTTTTATAGGTCAAGTCAAAAATGAGAAAACCCTTCCATTGAAAATTATTCATAGTGATCATGGAGGAGAATTTCAAAATTCTGATTTTGAAACTTTTTGTAGTAAAAAAGGTATTACTCACAATTTTTCATCACCTAGAACTCCTCAACAAAATGGTGTAGTTGAGAGAATAAATAGAATTATTCAATAGATAACTAGAACCATGTTGAGTGAATATTCTATAGCTAGACATTTCTGGGATGAAGCTTTAAGTACTGCATTCTATACTATAAATCGAGTTTTGATTAGACCTTTTCTTAATAAAACCCCTTATGAGTTATGGAATGGTAGAAAACCAAGACTATCCTACTTCAAGGTTTTTGGTTGCAAAGTATTCATTTTGAATACTAAAGATAACCTACATAAATTCTCACCAAAATCGGATGCTGGAATTTTCTTAGGTTATTCCACAACTTCTAAGGCTTATAGAGTTTTTAATAGAAATACTTGTACTGTTGAAGAAATAGTACATGTAAAATTTGATGAGTCTAATCCTTTTGTTTTTAAACCATCCCAGCCTACATCCTCAGATGTTTTTTCAAAAACTGATTGTCATCCTTTTACAGAAGAACCTTCTGATAAGGATAATGTTTAAGAAGATAATTCTGAAACATTTACCCCAGAAGACATTCTACCTTATGTTGATGAACATGCTTTTCAAAACCAAAATCAGGTGTTTCTTAAGAATCATCCCAGTGATAGTATCATTGGTGATGTAAATCAACATGTAAGGACTAGAAGTTCCTTAAGAAATGAAGTAGGACATCTAGAATTCCTTCCCCAATTAGAACCTAAAATCACTGATGAAGCTTTAGGTAATGATGATTGGATCAAAGCTATGCAAGATGAACTAAATGAATTTGAAAGGAATAAAGTCTGGACTTTGGTTGAAAGACCTAAGGAAACTTCTCTTATTGGAGTAAAATGGGTTTTCAGAAATAAATGTGATGAAAATGGAGTCATAGTAAGAAATAAATCTAGACTTGTTGCTAAAGGCTATAATCAGCAAGAGGGAATAGACTATGAATAAACCTATGCTCCAGTAGCTAGACTTGAATCTATCTGTATTCTACTTGCCTTTGCAACATTCTTTAATTTTAAACTTTTTCAAATGGATGTGAAATGTGCTTTTCGTAATGGTTATGTTCAAGAGGAAGTTTTTGTTGAACAACCTCCTGGATTTGAAGATACAAAACATCCTGATTATGTTTTTAGACTTATCAAAGCTCTGTATGGCCATAAACAAGCCCCATGAGCATGGTATGATAGACTCACTGGATTTTTACTTCAAAATAACTATGTTAAGGGAAATTCAGATCCAACACTTTTTATAAATAAAGATAAGAAATTTTTTTTGATTGTTCAAATTTAGGTTGATGACATCATATTTGGTTCAACTCAGCAATCTTTAACCGACTCTTTTGCAAGTCTAATGAAATCTGAGTTTGAAATGAGTATGATGGGTGAGTTAACTTTTTTCCTTGGTTTTCAAATTTCTCAAAAACCAGAAGGAATTTATATATCTCAACATAAGTATATTAAAGATCTTCTCAAAAAGTATGGTTATGACAACACTAAGAGTATAAGTACTCCCATTGGTACCTCAAACTCTTTAGATCTTGATGAAGCTGGGAAACCAGTTGATCAAACATCTTTTAGAGGTATGATAGGAAGTTTACTTTACTTAACAGCTAGTCGACTAGACTTAATGCTCTCAATATTCTTATGTGAAAGATATCAATCCAATCCTAAGGAATCTCACTTAAAGGCAGTGAAAAGAATTTTTCTATACCTTAAGGGAACCATGGATCTAGGATTATTTTATACATCTGGAAATGATTTTATCCTAAAAATCTTTTCGGATGCTGACTTTAGTGGATATAGAATGTATTGAAAAAGTACATCTGGAACATGTCATTTATTAGGAGATTCATTAGTTTCATGGTCTTGCATGAAGAAAAATTATGTAGCACTCTCCACTGCTGAAGCTTAATATGTAGAAGCTGGAAGTTGTTGTGGTCAAGTGTTGTGGATGAAACACACACTCATAGACTATGGCTTCAGTTTTACTAAAACTCAAATTTTGTGTGACAACATAAGTGCCATTGCCCTTAGTAAGAACACTGCACATCACTCTCGTTCAAAACACATAGATATTAGGCATCACTTTCTTAGGGATCACACACAAAAAGAAGATATCATTCTTCAATTTATCGGAACGCAGGATCAATATGCTGATATTTTCACAAAATCATTGCCTTATGATAGATTTGAATACATTAAACAGAAGTTAGGAATGATAACCGTAAGGTAATCTTTCTTAATTAACTTTCTGTTGAAAAATCCTCCTTATAGTAATAAACTCCTTTTCATAGGGGGGTACATTTGATTGTTAGAGTAACTATGTTTTTCAAAATTTGGTTTCAAACTTTTCAGAACTAAAATTCCGGAATGGAATTATATGGAACTGAAATTTTCAGAATGAATATTTTCATATAGAAAAATTCTGGAATGGAAATTTTCGTATTGAAAACTTCCGGAATGGAAAATTTTCGTACTGGTATTTCCATAATGAGATTTTTGTACCGAGGTTTTCAAATTGAGCTCTTTGTTTTTCATTTTTTTTTACATTTTCGTATTGAGTTTTCCGTACTGAATTTGTTTTTTCGTAGTGAATTTTGCGAGGTATGTTTTTTCATAATAAATATTTTTCTTAGTCATTTTTTATGTTACACATTACAAATAATCCTCCAAAGCCAATCCGAAAGGTATGATTTCCTTACTCAAGTTTTTGTAGTCATACTTTACTTGCTGGAATTTTCTTATATTTTGTTTTTGGATTATAATTTTCTTAAATCATTGTCCTAACAAAAACCTCAAAAGATCGGATTCATGTTTTCTTGAGAATCGTTTTTTCAACCGTCAGATCTGATCGTAGGTTGTCACAACCGTCTGATCAACCATGGAAGTTGAACCGTCCTCTCGTTGCCTATATAAAGGGGGCCCCAAATGGTTGTCCCACATCAGTTTTCAAGCTCCAGCATCCCGAAGCTCTGCCTCTCTGTTTTAAGACCATTCCGAACATTAGCTTTCTCCATTCTGAACTTCTCAGAGCTCTTCAGATCCGAATGTCTATGGAAGTAGCTTCTCAAGACATGTCTTCCTCTAAGCCAATTTCGAAGTGGTTGGTATATAGTGAAAGGTTGGTTCATCCTGATTTCTTGAACAAGTATAATTATCTTATATCCAAGAATATTAATCTCAACAAATGGGAAGATATTGCTGTGTCCAAGCCAAGAAATCAAGATGAAGTTTATTCAGATTTGCTTGTAGAGTTCTATAAGACAGTTTTATTTCTTACGGAAGATGGTTGGGAAAAGTTTTCATTCAAGTCTTATGGAAAGACTTATATGCTTTCTTATGCCAAGGCAGCCAGCTTGGTAGTGCTGAACAATGAAGGAGAAGCTGAGTTTATTTCTCATATTGTGCCGGATTCAAAGGGTAGCTCTGAAAAGGAAAAGGCTTTGGAAACTCTCAGACTGTCAGATGATAAGGCTCTGAAGATTGCTTCTCTGTCTACAAATTTCCGGATTCTAGAGTTATGGGTACAAAGCCTTATGATACCGAGAAAGGGTGACAAAGATAGTTTGAAGAAGAGTGATATCTATATCCTAGATTTTCTGATAAATCTGAAGAAGTTTAATATGATTAAACACATTCTTATTACTCTTGAGAATGTTAAGAAAGTGAATTTGAGAGTTCAGGTCATAATGTATCCAGCAATCCTCTCAAAGTTGATAGTGTGGTGCCTTGAGTCTTTAAAGGAGGCTTGAAAGTCTATGACAAGAGTTTGCATGATTATGTTGGTGAGTGATGGTACTCTCAAAAGGATGGATGTAGCCTTCGACAAGAAGACTGGTCAGTTTATTGATTTACCTTCTCAAGAAGAAACGGTTCCGAAAGTTGCTGAACTGGAATCCTCTAAGCCAGTGAGGAAGAGAAAGTTCAAAGAAGTTGAAGTTGAAGCAGAGAATCCCAAATCTAAGGAAGTTCATTCTGCACCTCCAAAACCAAAGAAGAAGAAAGCTTACCCAGATGAATTAGTTTCTAAATGGAAGGAAATCAAAGAGTAGAGAGTGCAAGGGGAGCCTCAATTTGGCTTGGATCCTGCAGAGGGTAAGGCCTTGAAGGAAAGAACTGCAGATGAGCTAGAAACACAAGTGAAAGAAATGAAGATTAAGAATAAGATGTCTGAAGCTGAGGTAGCTCAGGCTTTGTTGATGTTTAATGAGATGGTTTCAGCGAACATTCCTGTTCTGAGATCTTTTTCTCTGAAATCTCCACCTGAGACCCCAGGAAGGAAATTTGTTGCTCCTTAAGAGGCAGTAGCTAAGCTTGTTGAGGAAACAGAGAAGATTGAGCAAGTGGAAGAAGAAGCTGTTTCTGAAGGAAGTGGTGAAACCGGAGATGTATTAAAGCAAGTAGATGATTATAAGGGGACTCCTTCGGAGCATTTGTCGCTCCGAACCTCAGAAGCTGAGTCTTCTAAGTTAGTCACTCCAGCGATGGATGAGGAGAAAGGAGAAGTAGAAGTAGCTTATCATGCAGAGGAAGAACAACTTCTACATGATATTTCTCAAATGGAGAATGTAGAGGTTGGTGCTCAAAATGTTGATGACGAGGAAGACAATATTGTTCATGTGTGTGAAAGTGAAAATAGAACTCCAGAACAAGAATCCGTTCCAAAAATGGACAAGGGAAAACAACTTGTTATTGAGACCCCGAGCTCAGTGGTAGTAAAGAGAATGGAAGTTGGTGATTCTTCTATCAAGAAGGTTGAGCATGTTGATGAACAAGATTCTTCAAGCAAAGTTTCGGATTCAGAGTCATCTTCATTGGGGCATGAATTTGTTGTTCAGTCGTTAAAGAAGTTGGTAGGTACTATTCCGACCTTCTCAAGTATTGATTCAAGATGCCAGATGCTCCAACATGCTTTGAATCAGAAAACAGACTCTGTATCCATGGTTATGGAAAATGTGTTGAGATAAAGGCTAAGTTCAAAACATTCTTTTTCGGCTATGAAGCCCACAAAAGATCTTGCAAGAGGATGACTAGTTGGTTGAGAAAGACTGTAGCATAGATGAGGCTCTTTGATGAATTCCAAGACAATGTGAAGGATGCCTTTGAGACAGAAGACATGAAGATAAATGAGCATACTTCATCCTTTGAAGAAAAGTTGATAGATGAAAAGAATTTCTGGATTCAAGAAGTCAGAGATCTGAATGGGAAGCTGAATTCTGTTTCTCAAAACGGGAAATTTGAAAGGGATCATCGGATTGAGTTTGATGAAAAGTTTAAGTCTCAGGAAGAAAAGCTTAAAGCTCCGGAAGAAAATCTTAAAGCTCAGGAAGAAATGATTGAATCCCAAAGTTCAATATTTATTGTGTTAAAGAAGAAAGCTGAGGAAGACCATAAAGACTTGAAGAAAATAAAGACTATTCTTAAGGGTCTCATGGAGAAGTAAAAAGATCCAAAATAGATAGATCCGAGCTTTTGTTGTATCTAAATTTATTTGTTGCTGAGAATTCAAACTTAATGAAAATTGTGGATGCTCGTTTATTTTGTTGTTGCAACTATTTTTTTTCTGGTACTTTGTTATATTTTCCATTCCCTCGAATTCTTTTTGAAAATCACAAAGGGGGAGAAGGAAAAGAACCCTAATAAAAGGGAAAAAGAATTTTTACAAAGGGTGAGAAAGAAAACAAACTACAATAGAGTTTATCTGAGGGGGAGTTTTTCATTAAAGAAGACTCTATTATTCATAATGAAATATCATTTCGGAAATCTAGAATATGATCCTTAGAGTTTCAAAGCCTAACGGGGAGTTAATGGCATTCATCAATATCCTTAATGTAAAGTGAGATAAGCCTTAATGTTTTATTTCTTCTTATAATTTCTTTTTCGTAAGGATGTTCGTGCTTTCCAAAAAGGGGGAGATTGTTGAGTCAATAAGGTTTTCCTTATGAATTTTCCATTCCTTCTTGTTTTGAAAATCACAAACACCTTATCTTTAAGAAAATCGCTTTTATAAGGAAAATTTCTTTTATAAGGAATATCGCTTTTGTAAGAAAAATTACCCTTATCATATTTTCATCCATATTTTTCTTAAGTATAAGATTCAGATTCATTTCTATATTCTCAGAATTGTTTGAATCTTTGATATGAAGCATTCTGTTTTAGGATCTGAATTCTAGATGAGAACTGTGATAAAGGTTCATTCTGAATTCCGGATACAAACTCGGATTAAGTTCTACTCTGAATTCAGGATACAAATCCTTATGAAGTTCGACATCGAATTCTCATTACGAATTCTGATGACAAATTCTCATTACGAATTCTGATGACGAATTCTCATTACGTTTTCTGGTGACGATTTCTCATTATGAATTCTGATAATGAATTCTCATTACAAATTCTGATGATGAATTCTCATTCTAAATTCTCATTCCGAATTCACCTATTAAGTAGAATCTGATCATCTTTGTTTTATACACTCTGAATTTATTTAGACTCCGAAAATTATTTTTGGTTAGACCCCAAACTTTCATTTTGCATACGCTTTTATAATTTGTCTACTCTTTAATATTTTTCTCTCACTCCGAACATTCACTCTGAATCATCGCTCCGAACATTGTAGTTAGACTTAAAACGATGTCATACTTTATATTATTCTTGTTTTGTTATAAAACGATGTCATCAATTCTGTTATAAACTAACAGTTGGTTAAGTTACACGTGTACAGGTCCCTCCGATTTTTAAGGAAAATATGACCGTTGGAAAGGAGGCCGACCTTGCCTATTAATAGGAGCACATTTGAAAGAGCTCATACATATAGAGAAGTTGATCGATCTAGAGACCACACACTGCTAAGGTGATTTCTAGAGAGAGAAATATTTTCATGCTCTGTGCGTACTGAACCGCTCGTTCAGTTTTTTCTTCGTGCGACTTCGAATGTTGGTGATTACATTCGAGGAATTTCTGGGATAGGAAGACAGCGGTGCTGACTACCTTGAGGTTGAGGGCTTCGTTGCTGAGGAAGATAGAGGTTGCCAACTAGCTTGAAGTTGATGGCTTGCGGGGATAGCAAGACAGAGACTCCGATCTTCGTATCGAGGGCTTACCCTGGTGTGGGTAAGACAGACTTTCTTGAATGTATAAATCAAGGGACCTTTATTCAAGGTTGTTGGATACCCTTATCTTTGGGTTAAAAGACATATATCTTGTTACTTGTAGTTTTACTACTTGTTTGTTTCCACTGCATTTTGTATTATAAGGAAAGTATAACTTTCTTATACTTCCTTACATGTACTCTATTTCATTTATATTCTATATGCTTTAAGGTAGAATCTCATATTGTATTTTTTTGTTAAGTTTGAATTTCCGGAACCTACTTTAGGAATCTCTTTACAAGTTCTCTTTTGGTGTTAGAGGTGTTGTGAATTTTCTTAGTTTAACATTGTTAAAATTATCCCTTTCCTTTGCTTAAGGAAAACATAGTTATTCATAAATAACTTTAAAGTTTCCAAAGGAATTTTTAAAGTATACAATTCACCCCCTCTCTTGTATATTGAGCATCTACATCATTATTTCGATCCTACAAACATTAGTGACATCATAGAACACCTTTGATGATGGAGAACTCTTCCTCTATTGTGTATAATGGGCCTTCCATGTCACAAAAATGTTCTTAATACTAACCTGGGACTACTAAGCTACACCTCCTCATCACATACTATGTCCCCACAAAGTCACATAAAAGTACTTCCCACTACTCGTGGCCAACTGAGGCAATCTTCCTTATCTACATATCGTGGTCATAAAAAATCACACAGAATTCCTTCCTACTATGGAATATTCAGAGATTTTTGAAAGACATTTTTATGAAACACGGATGTGGATGATAAAGAAATCCCAATATATACTTATATAAAAACAACCTTAGATAATAAAGAGATTGTAAAATTAACCATTACCTAGAACTTTTACTTATTTGAGGGATCTCTAAACACTTATATAATAGTTGAATCATTGTTATTAAATTATACAAGAACCAGATACATAAATATGATATCATATATGATCCTTTAATATTTCATTGTTAATAATATTTCTGTATTTCCATTGCTTCATGTGTAAAAAAATTTCATTTTCCTTTATAAGTTTTGTAACACATTTCATGTTTGTTATTGATAGGATATATTTGATTCATATAAATAATGATATTATGTTATTAAAAATTATTTTTAAATCATAAAATGAAAATTATTATTGAAAAGTTGCGATGTGGAATGAAATCTCATCTCGTCGTGGAGACAGTAAGTCGTATGTACGCATTAGCAATAAAATCATTCAACTGATGGTGAAATAGTATTTAATTGGATGGTATATTATATTTACATAAAAATTTACATTTATTATTTATTATTTACATCAATTATACATCATTGTTATACCCATCCAAATAATGATGTGTTCAATAACAAACTACACCACAACGTGGAGATGGTAAGCCGTAAATACACACGTATGATGACTTTGACATTCATAGGATGGATAAAATAATGAATATGGTTTTACCATATTTATAATAAATCACAGTAATTATTATATACTAGTGTTATTATTTTGTTATGGTAACAATAAAGAAAGATGAGGTGGAAGAATAAATGTTCATTGAAATAGGTTATGAAATAATTACCTCTTATTCGGGTGCTTCCTTTTGATTTGAACAAAAGGGTTCCAAAGGATTGATTAATGATCATTGTAAATAATATAAGATTAAGTGGGGGTAGTTCATAGGATATTTTGGTTGGGTTTATCGGAGCCATATGTCACTGGAGAGGTGAATTTAAGAGAATGGGAAGTACCCTTTTATAAGAGTGGTGGGAGGCACATTAAGAAAAACTTGAAATATTTTTTTATTATAAAATTATTTTCTGATTATAATACCTCAAAATGGATTTATTAAGAGGATAAGATGGGTATGGGTCTAAATAATCTCAAAAAATTGGTTTTATAGATTTTTATGTCACCATATTTACCTCAATTGTTTATATAACTCTTAGTTAAATAGTTTATCTTTAACCATGTCTTCATGTATTTTTATACTACATGGTGAATATAGTTACTATAAAATTACAATAGAACCTCAGTAGGTTCACCAATTTCAAATATAAAATTATATAAGTCCTTTTTTATAATCATATATTTTTCTTAATATTTAATCATTTAATAATTTTGTTATTTTTTTTAAACTCAATTTTCTCAAATTTTGACATTATTTCGTATTTTTTTTAAGTCAAAATTTTTTTATTACATCAAAAAAAATACATTGAATTAATCATAACATGTAACATGAACCTAGAAAAATTGTGTATGACATAAAATGTTTCAATATAAATTTATTTTAATATTTATAACATCAATTTTTTAAATCATTCATTAGCCAGGTAATTACAACATCATCATTGTGTTATAAATTAAATTAATTATATAATATCAAAAAATTATAAATAAAATATCATTATTTAGTAAATATTTTTATATTTGTAATGAATTTTTATCATTTAATTTATATTATGTATAACTCTATATTAAAAATGGTTATTTAATAAAATTTTTATTTAACACATTTAACACTTCTTTAAATAATATATAATAAATGTCATAATCTAAACCATGTGGATAAAAAAGGATCATATTTTTTTTAAAGTTTATTTTGGTAAAAATACAATTATCCAATATAATCAAGACATGTTTTGGGTTAATTTGTTATTATTATAATATTATTTTTACCTTTAATTACACTATTTACTTTTAACTGTGGTAAATAAAATTAAAAACATACTACGGATCAAAAACAAATTTCATCATATTGGATAACCTTTTATATTTTGATTACAATCGTGTCTATCAGTGTTTTGAAATTCAATTCTCAGAATCAGTAAAATTACATTTTATGCAATTTTTCAAATGTGCCAAGAAGGTGGGTTAAAGATGTATAAATGTTCAATAAAATTTTATATATCTAATATTGTTATAAAATTACTACACTGAATTAAATTGGACTAATAGAAGTATTATGTATCTATTTTGAAATTAACATAAATTAAATTTAAAAATAATTATTAATATAAAAAGTCATTTTTAAACAATAACGTTGTGTTTTTCACTATTCATAAAAAAATGAAGGTTTTTTGAAAAATACAAAAAATTCACCGTATGCTAATTTTGATATTATGAATCCAAAAAATAAGTCCATTTTAAAAAATAAATTATATAAAATATCAAAAAGTGGGTATTATTTTCATAAATTCTTTTTAAACAGCTAATTGGCTTTTTCATGGGGTGCTAGACCA
This sequence comes from Viscum album, assembly GCA_963277665.1. Lineage (NCBI taxonomy): Eukaryota > Viridiplantae > Streptophyta > Magnoliopsida > Santalales > Viscaceae > Viscum > Viscum album. The sequence goes on along the minus strand of OY728121.1, from coordinate 260,084,906 downwards.
TTGTGTTGCGTACAACACAAGAAATTATATTATTCAAATTGAAACATACCATGGTTTCTTGGGGTGTTAATGTCATATCCCTCCATCAACTCTAACCAAATTCAATGGTGTGTATTCATCTATTTTTTGTTTGAACACATACCTGATGATTTGGAAATCAGTATATACTTCCCACTTAACCCCAAATTGAAACATTCCTCCAAAATTTCAATGTGATGATCACTATATATAAATATCTCGATCATGTGTTGGGTAGTAATGTTCATTAATATTCAACACCCTCAATTCATAGGACATTGTTTTTTCATTAAAAATTAATAAATAATAGAATACCTTCTTCGAATCATTTTTGAATACTATGAATATTTCTCCACTTGTTGGTAGTCTGAACACATGGGTTTTGATAAACCTCATTTTCAACCCATTAAATCCATCATCAACTTAAAAATTCCAATTAAAGAGGAATCCCTTATGTTTTATCTTGGTTAGAGTGTTTTCTAATCATATGAAATCCATCCTAAATCTATAATAATATGCACCTAATCATATGAAACTTTCTTATATTTTTATACAAGTTTTCATTTCCAATCATTTATAAGCTTATTTTTTTAATGGTTCTAAAAATATAAAATATTATTTTATTATATCCCCCGTTAGTGAGACTTCCATGAAGAGAACTATCATTTTATGTACATTTCATAGCACTTCACTCTAATTATGGTGTTTTTAATAGTTTTCATATTCTCCCCATGACCATCCATTCATTTGAGGTATATTAGAATATAATTTCAAAAGACTACCAACAAAATTTATGTGATCCCTAATGGATCTTTTCATGATGTACATGATTATTTTAGGGGCATTAGTGATCCCAAAATCCATCCTTATGAACTTATAGTGCCAAAACCTGATTCAGAAAGTAGTATTGGGAATATAAACCTTCTTCAAAATATCTTGGTATAACATGAACTATGATCCTCCAATGACAAATAATTTACTCCACCTAGTTGGTCAAACAAGCCATAAATCCTTGGGAAGGATACATGTTCGTTATCACGATTTTTTGAGATCACGATATATAATGAAAAGGAAAATTGTCTTTATCATCTTCTTGACTAAGAGGATTGGGGAACGACATGATGAATCACGTGGGAATATGCACTGTTTATCCATATTCATCTATATTGTATTCATCATATCCTCTGATTCCATAAAAATTATTCTATAAATAGTCTTATATAATTGTTATTCCCAGGGTATATGATCGATTGAAAACAAAACCTCTCAACTAAAGAACATCCAAGAAATTACTTAGGAAACATATTAGTGTATTTCAAAATAATTGAAATGTTTACATGGAAGGTTCATTACTTATACTCAATAATTTTATGGAGATATGATTTATCATTGAGAAATAATATACACGGTTTAGATGTTGGTTATATTGAATATTCATCCACCTCCTTTTACTTGTAGAGAATCTAGGGTGGATTCATAATATATAGAGTTATTTCCTAGTTCTGTAAATTTCGGTTGTATATATACTGGGAGAGCCAATACATTCCCATAATTGTATCAAATTCTACCAAAGGGAGTATAAAATGGTTTTCTAGGATTTGTTTCCATCATATTTTGAAAGGGTAGTAGGTATATACTTGGTATCCTAAAATTTCAACATTTTCCATTTTGGCAGACAAATCTACATCCATACATTATAGGGGGTTTGAGTAATTGTACTAATCATTCAGGATATAAAGGAATGTGTAAAACTAGAATCAAAATGTTTTTTCTATATCCTTGAATGAATAAATAATATTAATGTACCCACTTCATTATTAAGATTCATATTAGGTGGTGGAATGGAATATTTATTCCTTTTCCTCCATAGAGTTGTTGGTTTTCTCCAAAAAAAACATGGCTTAGGGCATTAGTTTTCAATGTTCCCTAGTTCCTTGTAGTTATAGAAATGAAAAATGCACTGAAGGTTGACTATATAATATCATTCCTCAATTTCATTCTTGGTTTTCTCCTATCATATATCTATATTAATGATCCAATCCTTCACACATTTAATTATTTCCTCACCCCTTCAAAAATATCATGGGTTCCTTCTATCTTCACCAGAGACAGGTGGGATATTTAAATTTATTCGCACCATTAGATTTCTCCATTAGACAGCCAAAATTAATATCAAATTTTTTCTTCATAACCCTGTAATAGCCCTAAGATTCTTTTTTATCAATTTAAATGATGAGTAATTATTAAATCCTTTCCTCAAATCTATCAATGTAATGAATCCCATTGGATTTTATTTAGATTAGGTTTTAACCCACTAAAGAAGCGGCCTTGATTTCAATAGGGGTAATGACCAAGACTAAGGAATATCATGCATTTATTGTGAAGTTTTACTCCTATTATCTGATAGATTTGTAGTATTTTTTAATGTGATAAACGAAATACCTATCCATTTTTATAAAGAGAGTGTGAGGAAAATATATTTTGGTTTTTTTGAATTCCTTCCTCCCCATCGGGTTGGGAATCCCTTTGATGTTTTCATCACATTACCCATCACATAGATTTTTTCCCAATTCATAATATTTAGGAACATTTCTAGAATAAAGGTAAATTTTAGGATGATTATTATTAAACTAATAGAAAAAAATTTAAATCCAATGACATTAAATAGATTACATATAAAATACATGTATTTACTTAACATAGGAATTTATTGGAATCAACCTCACAAAAATGTATTCTAATGTGTATTTTTTTTATTAATTTTAATTTATAATGAGATTATAAATTTATCAAATAGAATCTTACGAGAGTGTCAAACTAGGTGCGTAGTAAGGCCCATTTTCATGTACGGGGTTACACTATGTTTTTTATGACACACCTTGTTGGAGTTGATACACCTGGGTACATCTATCCAATATCTAATTCAACTTGTAGTATCCATATAGGGTTGTATTTTTGTGATAAAACAATTATCCTATACTTACCTATATTTACATGTTATTTTATTATATTTTCCTTGTCCACAAGTCTTTCATTAGATTTTTCAAATCCAGAACCCAAAATAAAAAAATCCTATATTTGATACTATATATATTAAACATTCTCTTCAGTAAACATAATTACATGACTTATATTAGAAGGTTACAAAAAATAACATCTAGAATATCAAGTAGTAAGGTTCAATTAGGAATTAGGGACACTACAAAACAATTTATAATATGAAAAATATCATCATTATTGAATTTTTTTTTAACATTCTCAGACATAAAACTATATGGGATTACCTGGGGAAAACATAAGAAAGGGGTGAGAAATATATCCTAGTATAGGAATATACATGGAATACAGGGATAAATATAAGACAATAGGCTTATCAGAGGCGCATAACAATATTAGGATTATTAAACATGAACCATGAGGAATGATACACATAATAATCATAACATGGGAAATATGGGAACAATATAACACACTGCATCATAATCATAGGCCAAGTCTAACCACCAAGACATCATAATTCACACAGTCCCATAAATGAATTAGGTTCAATATATATCCCAATAAGACATCTCATGTGACTTAACAATAACCAATGCATTGGGGAACTATATAATCTCAACCATACCAATCAATTTATTTTCATTCCCATTCTTACGTGTTCCATATTTATCATACAACAGTGATCCAATCATTATCATAATTTATAAACGATCAATGAGTGAGGAATACATACATTTAATCCCAAAAATACAATTTTTATGTGTCTAAAGAAAAATAAACATTATAAGAAATTGGTTTGGAATTCACTACAAAAATTTTTCGATAGGGAAAATCAAGTTGAAATTTTGGAAGCATAACGTATTTAAAAATAAATAAAATTGATTAATGAGAGATAAAGGTGTCTTTAACCATTTGGATATAAATTAGATTTTACATTAGTATGGAATGACATATCCTCTCATAAGGAAGGTAATATAAAATACCTACGGTAAATAGGTTACAAGAATATATAGGAGATATGAAAAGTTCAATTAGATGTGTTTGTGACACCAAATGTTTAGAGGAGATTCGTGGGAGATTGGGAAAACCATGGGAGGCCTCTAAGGATGGTAGGATTGAGTAAGGACTTTGACTAAAAACTTTTATTGAATATAAATGGTATCTTGGGTTGGTTTATATAAGAAATGATTGGAGATTTTTTTTATTTATCAATCATTGGTATTTTAATATATAGTATAATATTACCAAAAAAACATCACATGGTTTATAAACTTGGTTTATAAATAATTAATGTTGTTCTAGTCATTTTATATGTCAAATGGACTATATTTATATAGTAATACCATTTATTATGTGGAAGTGAATCATACACTTAATGATATTATTTTATAACCTTAAAATATTTAATTGGTTTTGGAGGATTTATAAATTATTTTTATAATTCCAAAAAATAATTATAATGTCAAGTTATTTTAAATGGAAAACAATAATTTGGTAATTAATCCCATATATATTATTTTTTGAATTTCTATTCAGTCATTATGATTTCAAAATAAAAAATTTATCATTATATAGTATTTAATGTTTACATAAACTATCTCATAAATTAAAGGACAATTCATTGTTGGATAATTTTGACGATCTGATTCAAAAATATTATTTTTTATTAATTTGTTCTTTTTCACTTTTAAAATAATGATTGACAGTTATTTAGATATGGTTGGTTTCTTTTAAAATAAAAGTTTTGAACCATTATAAAAATTACATTTTTATCTGTAAAAAATATATAATCTTTTATATTAAATGAATTTTATTTAACAAATATATTTTATTAAGATATCATTTATTTCAAAAATAAATGAATCCCTCAAAATAAACTCTTTAACGATATTTTGATATTTCCAATAAAATACTTTTTTTTATAATGAAATAAAATTATTTTATAATTTAATAATAATAAGATGAAAATTTATACATTGTGCTATCAAAATTAATGTACATATTACTAGGTTCATGATACATATCCCTTCAATAAACTAGAAAATTCCATAATAGTATGCTACACAATGGTGAGACATTCATCAGATAGTTCAGTGTAAATAGTTTGGTCCTTGATCACAATGATCTTGAACTTATCTTGTAAAAACATTTTCCAATGCTTCTGTTATTGGATCCCAGCTCTAGTCCAAGGAAAATACTTATAATGATATCACTCGTGAAAGATCAAATAATGGGCTTCATAGGGTAAAATCATATAGGTTGATGTTATCACTTCATTGGTATATGTCGATTGGTTTTTTTAAACCCTACATTTATACTAATAATATGGTTACTATTCATCAACTATATTAACAATGAAAAAGAATCTTAATTGTCCATTAAATCTGATACAATATAATAAAATCAAGTAAGTACATGTATTTTCAATATCCAAATAACATAAGAATATATTTAATTAAATAAAAAGGGGAATTTTCATTATAAAATTTAGGGTCATTACAAAACATTACCATGAGTCATTGGTTATGATAATGTAATGAAACGACAACACACTAATTAAACAAACGAAGAAATAGAAAATAATAATCACCTAGATATATTAAACCTAACCACAATGGTGATCCATCATCAAATGAATCAATGTAGATCAAATGAATCCTCCAAAAATCTCTAAATAATCGATATACAACAATATCCAATAGAGCTATGGAAGAATAAAATAACAAATCCCATGAACATGGATGAAAATTCAAGTTATTGATATTTCCAGGATGTGAAGTCCCTTTACATAACCTTTAATCCACTATGATAAAATAAAATTAAAACAACACATCTACTTCTTATGTAATAATAGATCTTTTTTATTAGAAGATGTGTAATTTATACATGGCATAAATTCACTTCCTGTTTTCTATCAGGGTCATGGTATCTTCCTTGATGAACATACACATTGGTTACACCAATGACATAGTGCGTAATTATCTTTTAGGCTAAAAACGGTATGTCCTTGCACAAAACCCAAACCAACTCGACTATTCTCTAATCTAATGGAGAATCCCGCAAATATATTACAAATTATAACTCATATTCCATTAATTCAAATAAACATCTATCCATTTAAATTAATTAATTTCCCATAAAAATTTATCTCTATTATCATATGTCTAAAGAGTCACCCAATTAAAAATTGAAAACAATAAATGGAAGTTTAATTAGGTGAATTAGGATAATGGGATGTTAAAATTAATTCCATGTTATAGTAGAGGAGGAATGTAATTTTTGAAAATAATAAAAAGTAAAAATAATTGAGAGGTCCCTCGTACCTAAATTTCCCCCAATAAGTGTCCATTTTCAATCGAATAAGTTATAAATTCAAAATACTTCTAGTAAATAGGTTTTATAAAAGTTTTTTGTGATTCATACACCTTATCTATTAATATTAACCACAGAGTAAAACATTTTTACTTTAATCAATATATTTAATTTGAATTTCATTCACAAATATTTTTACAAAACAACTATGTTGATAGTAAAAGAAATTAAATATTTTTTTTGGATTTGAAATATGGGATATATTTTTCCAAATTCTTTCTATAAAAGTACTTAATAAATTTTATTATTAATTTGACATTTGCTGCCTAAAAAACGAGTGTTGAACATTAATGATTTTTAGAAAACACTTACTATATATTAACTCAATGAATAATAATAATCATTTTATTATACTGAAATGATATTTTCTAATATAGATTATATATATTCCATTTAAAAAAATTCCAAATATGGATTATTCTAATTAATTAAAAAGGACAATTATTATAAATTTAAAATAATTCTTAGTAAAAACCCATCTTTAAACCGAAAGACAATCATATATTAAAATAAAATGTAATTGTTATTAAAAATATTTAATTGTATTACATATTTTAAAAATAATACATAAATTACATTAAATACTATATAAAATATATTTGGACACTTAAATTACTTTATTTTTTATTATAAATTACTTTTTTAAAAACATGAATTTTTTACTTTTTACTAAATAATAAATATTTTGAAAAAAATCCAAAAGTTTCAACATTTGTAAACTTAGATACACTGAATTTTTTAATTATATTAATTTTATGAAATTTAAATTCTAAAATTAACACATTAATAATTTTATTAAATCTTTATATGAAAAAGTATTTAATTGAAATAATTACCATTAAGATTAAAAATAAATAATATTTTAATAACTAATATGACTATATAATTAATATTAATAAATATGAAGATTATTTATTATATAATTACCTAGGTTATTATGAGTTGTGTTATTTTATTTTCAATTAATTGGTTTAAATAATTTTTTTTTTATTTTGCAATGATAATTGTGTGTTGATGGGTTTTCATTATATATTTGTTTGGATAAATATTTTCCCATATTATAGTATTTTTATTCAATATATAATCTTATATTTTTTTAATACAGACCACCATTATTTATAGAAACATGAATTAAACCCATATAATGTTGTTTATTCTAAAAAACCCCAATATCAGTGATGTGGGTGACACATATGACATATAACTCCGCTAATGTCCAACATTCTTTTGGATATAGTGGGTTCTGCTATGATGGAATTGATATTTATTTTTAATTATTATTTAAAAGGTTGTAATATATATATATATATTGATATATGATATGGATTTGTTTATTTTCACAATGTTCTATGTTATGTAGACTACAGATGATATATGTGATTATAAAATGTGATTATATTTCTATGATTTTTTCCATCAGCCCATGAGGCCAACTAGATATGTGGGATATCTAAAAAATTTGACTTCATGTATTTTCAAAAGTAAATATGTTTTATATAAAAATATATGATTTTGGAGAGTGATAATTAGGTGGGATGGTAATTTGTTTACCAAAAATTCATAATAATAGGGTTTTATTATTAATTCAATGAGAATATAGTATACACATTCTATATTAGAATAATGGTTTCTATGAATATGTTAGTTTTCATAAAGGGTATCATTTATAAAAATATTTCATAGCATATAAACCAAAACATATAGATCCACTAGATCAGTCCCCTTATAGGTAAAAAATAAATATAAAAAATTAAAATAAATTTTTCTCTACATCAATGAGAATATGATAAATATATTCGAAAACATCCTGATTGTGATCACAAAGATGTATCAAACCTAAAAAAATTTATAAGGGTATTCCTAATTTATTCAAATCACCAAATTCTTATTTGAGACTCCCTTCTATCCATATTCTACTAAAAACAAAAATTAATTGATGGAGAGAAATGAAAATAGAGAATTTTCCATCTAGAGGAAAATCTTATAATTTGAATCAAACAAACTATAAATTGGTATTGTTCTCAATATATAGGAAATTTTGAAAACAAAAAATACTAAAATTATTGTTTAAATAATTGAAAACAAATGTGAGGAAAAAAAATATTATAACCTATTAAAATTAATAATGAAATGTTTACCTTCCTAAAACATTCAAATTCTACTATCATGACACCTCTAAATTATCACTTTATAATAATAAAATGAACATGATAGCATGTATTAGGTGATGATGGTATAGTGTTGTGTTATTTTGTAAAATTTATAATTCCATTCACTACACAATGAACAGGTGGAATTCATGAAATAAAGTATATCATAACAAAGAATATGATATGGACAAAAATAATACACATTGGTCTTACATTTAGTGAATTATTTAATCAATATCCCATTTTTCATAATTAAATTTATACATGGAATGAATTCATCATATATCCCATCATATGTAAAAAAATTATAAATAAATCCAAAATTCCAATAATATATATTTTATTGGACTATTTTGTAGATGTGAAGGGTTTCATATTATCTTCCCTGTAATGAAACTATGCCTTTTCCCAAATATGTTAAGATTTATTTAGTGTTTCCATAGTTCTTATTTAGGGGTACACATTCACATATCTATTCATCACAAATAGTTAATAACTCTTTAGAGTGGTAATTTCAATTATTTGGGTTGGATTAATTTTGTGGTCTTCCCATATTGTTTATATATTCATACTTACATATGGAGTTTCACCCTCCCCCCATCGGATCATTGCATTGTTATTGTAGAATAGCTTCCATTTTCATGGAAATTAAATATATTATTTTTTACTCAAACACCCATATTTTTATTTTATACTTTCTGCATACATGGGAGGGTTTTGGAATCATAAAGGGTTTTTAATACCATAGTTATCATACAATGATGCTTTTTGTGACATTTTCATTGTGGATCTATGAGAGTGATCGTTTTTATAATTTTCTTATTGTTTGACTGAGGAGTGGAGGGTGGTATTGAGACTCTATTTCTATAGATCCAATTTTTGTCTATGGTTCATAAATACTTCCATTATAAGTATTTAGTTTTTGAGATTTGAATTCTTTGATTGAGGGCCATGACAAGATATATGTTAGTTTTTTGTGTTGTTTTTCTATGTATATTGTGGTTTTTTGGGCATAAATCTATTGTATATTGTTATCTTTATTGGTCTATGTTTACAATTCTCTAATAAAATTTTCCATTTTATGATGTTTTTTAATATGTTATTATTTATGTTTGGCTTACTATACGCCATGTTTAACACTATGAAGTGCATATATGGTTATCACGAGGTCTCAAGCAGTCTTGGACATGAAAAGGGATGAATAGTTCCACAATCACTATGGTCTTTGGGTGTAGAATCTATATATCATGAATTCATTTTATTACATTTCATTATTGGTTCATATATTATTTGAGATTATATAGTATAATCATTTTTTGTGGTTCAGTATATTATTTTTTGAAAATCACATTCATTGAGCTTTTTATCAATTTTCATCTTGTACCAATGGTTGATAGGGAAACATAATGATGGTGATGTAACTATTGGTCATTCACTAATGACTGTACTTGCATGTTTAGTGAAAATCGCAATAAAATCCAAGGTGAAACACTATGATGGTCATGATTTTTAAATGATAGTATTTTTAGTGTCACATAGAGGAGGACTCAATTCATGAGTCAATGGATGAATGATATTGTATGGGGTCATTTGTTGTTTAATGACCCAAGCTTGACATACATGAACATTACATTTCATTCACAGAAAACATAATACATGAAAAAAATAGATTACAAATACCATATTAGTTCAGTAACATTGAAAACATGGAACATAGTCTTCTAACATAGTGAAAGTGCTTTATCATCTCCCATAAATATCTTCCACTTATTTTCTACCTAAAACCATTATTTATATACTGGGGAAAAGAATACATATAAAGGGTGATCTCAAATTATAATTAATGGTAAGCATGGAGAACATAAAACAATCAATATAAAAAGTGATATAAAAACATTAACATATTGTTTAAATGTCCAAATCATGAGTCCTGTAATAAATCATGGCAGATCATAGGGTATAAATCGTAATCGAACATTTACCGTGATAAAATAGCATTTGATTAAAAAATGGAATTGTGGAAAAAAAATTAACATAATATGATTTCCATATTATCCAGGGAATTGTTTTCAAGACCATCACAGCAGACGAAGTCCATTACTGAGTTGGGTTTACTTGCTGCTCATGCCGTGTATTACAAAATAATATTTAGTTTCTATTCTAGACCTATATTACTGAACCAGATTTAATTTTTCTTCTATTCATATCTATTGTATGATATATAAATCATTACCCAATCCATTGGAGGGAGATATAGGTCCCACACATCTCATAATCAAATCATTCTTACATGTTCTGCAAAAACATAAATCATTCATCATAGCCTATCCAATTAAAATCAAATGGGTTTCTTAGACACCATTCAATCAAATTCCATTTATAATAAATGGATTAAAAATGATTTTATCATAAACAAAATAAAATAACTTAACAATACAGATATAAACATATCACTAAGTCATCTTACATGGATAATAATTTTGGTAAAACACTTGAATTTAATTCCCGAGGAAAACATCCTTTCTTTAAAAAAATAACTTTTCTCAAAATTCCACAAATTTATAATAGAAAATAATTTAGTTTAAAAAAATCATGAAATATTGTATTGTATTATTCATGGAAATAATTTTTCATGAAATCATTAAAATACATTCATGACGTATAACAAAAATAAACAGTCCCCTTGAACTTTTGCTAGATACGTCAAAAAGTACTTCAAATAGAATAATGACAAATGATTAATTCCATACCATTTAAAAAAATTCACTAAATGATAAAATTAACATTAAAAAATTATTTAATAATATAAATAATATTAAATAATTTTGAAATAACTATATGGATAACAAATATATCTCCATAAATAGTTATGTATAAATAATCATGTATAAAAATGAGATTGTAAAATTATCCCTCACCCTGGGTAGGATATAATTAATATGTATCTGAACATCATGTATAATGATTTAAATAATGTTACTGATTTATTCTATAATCATAATAATTTTTATTATAACATTTCTGATCATATTTTCAACCATTTGTTAGTAACATTTCATTGTTACTCATTATTCAGTTATTAACTACTTTTTGTTCTTGTGCATGTTTTGTTAGATAAGTTCTTATTACTATTTCTATGCTATAGTAATATCATTTTTATAATGTTATTATTATAATATATATCATATTTATTCATTCAATAAATTTATATATTAATTCTTTATGGATTATTATGTTGAACAAAATACATCGCAATGTGGAGACGGAAAGCCTTACGTACGCACGCGCGATGATATCGTTCCCTCTAATTGATGAATGGTACTCAAGTGGATGGTGTATTGTATCTCATAATCAATAAAATTTTATATTAATAATATATATATATATATATATATTAATTCAATCATTTTAACCATTCATGTATGGTGGTGGTAAAAATGGATTACACCACTCCTTGGAAACTGTAAGCCTAACATACGCAAGCGTGGTGATTTTATTTTTCCTTGGATGGGTATAATATGGAATATGGTTGATTAAAATCATAATAAACTCTCAGTATATATTTAATAATGATTTTATTACATTATATTTTAAAAACACATGAGTTGTAAGTAGAAGAAGAAATAAGTATTAGAGAATTAGTAAATGATATTACCTCTTCTTTGAGGTGCCTCCAATAAATCTCCATATAGAGCACTACAGTTGGAATTTGAAGATTACCAGAAATAGTATAATGTTATATAGAGAAGTTTATAAGGGATATTCTAAGGATACAGTAGATATTACAGGCTAAAAATGTAGTGAATAGTTGAGGGAGGAAGTTCTCTTTTATAATTGACGTGAGGGGAACTTTTAGAAACCTTAAAAATATTAATTTATAATAATATAAAAATAAATAAAAACCCACCAAAATGTGAAATATTAGAATCTAAGATATTATAAGAGTTAAATATATTCATATAATAAAATTTAGACAAGATTTTATTTCAATTTAAATATTATCATTTTAATAGACAATTATTTATTGTATTTAATTTTATTTAAGATAACAAATAATTTTATCTTAAAACGGTGAAGTAATTACTTATTTGATTCAAATTATACCATAAATAAATATTATAGATCATATTAGAACAAATAATTATTATTATATATTTTAAAAAATTATGATTTTTAAATAATTTTATAACACATTTTTCTAACATAATATCAATTGTTTCAATTTTGAAACTATTCATTTCTTGGATTTTGGAAATAACATGATAAGGTGTTATTATAGATTTTTTTATTATATAACTAATGGGTCAAGGACATATATAAAATTAATTGGACCAATTAATTATCCCAAATTTTATTAATTTTAATATTCTTAATAACATTTATTTGATATATCCATTATTAGAATAATCTCTACATAATTATTATATGATCATTTAATATAAATATTTGTAGAATGAGAATTAATAATTAAATACTAAGTGGAAAAATTATTACTAGATTTAATAATAATATATCGTGTTGAATTGATCTTTTTTAAAATCCAACAATAAAAATGTTAATCTTATTTTAGTATGAATGCGACTACATAAAAATCACGTGAAATAAAATAAATATAAATGCATAATCTCTTCTATAAAGAACCAAATGGTCATTTTCATGCCTCATGGATTCTAATGGTCGAGATATACTCGTCCAATATTACTTGATCAGGTTTTATGGCTTTTATGGTTATTAGTATTTTAATATAAATATTTATGGATTTTTCATCAATTTATTAATTTTTATATTATAAATGTTTAAGACATTAAAGTAATTATAAATTTCATAACAATTAAAAATAAATTACTTTGATGTGGGTAACTATTTTATCAATACATGGAATATATATGTTCGACGATATCACCTAGTTCTCTAAATATTATAATTAATATACTTATAAGAAATGTGAGTTTGATATTTTTCCATTTTCATTTTTTTATTAATATCTATGTCATTTTTGTTATCATCTGGCCATTAAATGACTATGTTTTGAACCTAAAATGTCAAGGGTGTAATTTTATTCATCTAAAATTATTTTGGTAGGTTTTAGGCTCATTTTATTCTATTTATCATATTATTTGTTACACTAATTAACCGTATTTACCTTTAACCGCATTAAATAAAAATTTTCATAGTTTCTATTCATAATATCCTAAAGAAAAATAAAAGTAACATGTTAACATAATTTGGAACCAATGATCCCAAATATAGAATCCATTTTTCAAAATTCAACACACAAAATTGGTATAAATTAATCTAAAATTAATTCTCGTTGTTAAAATAAAAAAGTGGGTTTTTAAGAAGTGCGAACATATCGAAAGATTGTTAAGTGTTTATGTCCAATTTAAATATGAAATAATTTCCAATTACCAAAATTTGTTTAAATTATAAGAAAATAACCCAATTAGAAATTAAAACCAATTAAACAAATAACATTTCAATATAAATAAATTAGAATAAAATTTAGTTTGGAATTAAATTTCAGTATTTTGACTATTCATTAAAATATGAATTTTATTATAAAAATTCAAAAAATTCAACAAAAGTAAATATTTATGGTTATATTCTAAATTTTAAGATTATTCTTTTCAAATAGAATATATAAAAGTGTTAAAAATTAAATTTAAAATGGTTGTGCCATTAAAAGGATTCAAAAATTCATTTAAAAAAAATACTTTATCTAAAAAATTTAATTTGTTCTTATATCATGTCTAGAAAATACATAAGTATAATTTTAATGTTAAATAAAATAAAAAATTTGGTTTATACTATTAATAAATACTACTTTATATCCAATTAAATAAAACTATTTTAATAATATATCACTGTTTAGTAAAACTCGGTATTGCATACAACTTAAGCTATCGAGGAAGGTCTCACATGCGCGTAACGTAAGGTAAGAATATTTTTGTGTTTATTTTAAACTAATATGGTGTTGCGCATAATGCAAGATAATATTGGAGTAGCATAAAACACCATAAATCTATGATATTAAACAGAATATATATTATAAAATTGCAGGGTTTCACATTCTACACCCCTTAAAATGAAATTTTCCCTCAAAATTTGTTGAGGATATAAAGGCTTTACTACATGAAAAATTATTTTATGGAAACCCACATCGTAAAAAGGAATATTAAAACATCATTTTAAAAAGGAATGTTAGAAAAATAACGTTAACCCAAATTAACTCATAAATGGGTTTCCACATAGGAGAACATAGGTGGGAAGTGAAATCATGTATATAGAAGAGAAATATAACCATCATGTTCTCATAGATACTAATAGAAAATAATGTTCAGAGAAATTTAACTACAAGAAATCCAGAAATTTGTGATGATTTAATGTACCAAGTTATTCATGGGATATGAAGGTACTCGAATATAATTTTTGGTTTCAAGATCCTTTTCCTAATGATGATGAATTTTTTTCGTGAAAAGAAATACTTACTTGATTTCAGTACAATCTCAACATTGATCATCACCCAAAAACATTTATAGTTAATAAATTATTTAAAAAAATTTTGTTTTGTTTTTCATTTTTGAATTGTCAGCTATGCATGTGATAAAATGATAGGCCATTACATCTATCTCAACAGAAATGTTATAAAAGGTTATAAAATATGCAAAAGTCTACCTATAGATAAATAATACATTAATCTAATAAACTTATACAATAATATATCTTATACAATCCATCAACGAATTACATTTCAATCCTTCCAAAAACTGAAAATATAAAACTTTTGAAATAGGTGTACATAATCGACATAACATTTGCCTCTCATATCTCATTAGGCAGTTCTTGGTTGTCACATTCCAAACATGGGAATACATTATTCATGTATTCTCTTGTTACATATTAATGCCATTTATTACCATAGAAACATAGTGAAAACATGAATTATGTCAAATTTAATTCTTTCAACACACAAAAAGACCAAAAATTCTATATAGTCTTTAAATGACATAATTTTTTCCTTATATCAATATTGATCTCATTAATACTATCAAACATATCACTATATCCTTATCCCTTCATTAAGCACATATCAGATGCCTTTAAAAAATATTTCAATCAGTTTTCGTTGTTCTTTGTACCGTATAATTTTGGAAAACCACAATGGACCAATAAAAATATATAACAATATTTAATAATACTATAAAAGAGGCCCTACAACAGTATTTTGGAATCCCTTTACATAAACACATAATTATTCTACCATTTCATTGTCATAATCGATATTAACAGTAGTGATCACATGTGATTTCAAATTTTTTATGGAATTAAAATTATGCTGACGTTGTTCATCATTAAGCCTTGTATCAGTCCATTGGTTAGCATAATTCCTCATTTCATATCACTTTTAGCATATAAGTGTGGGTGGTGCATTCTATGTAATCTTTTCTCTATTCTCATCATTATCAACCTTTTCCCATTATATCAGCACTCAACTGATAAATATACTTCATTTCCACACTTAAAACATTTTTAAGTACCTTTAAGACACTCTCCACCATGATTCTTTCAACACATAGATCATAAGGATACATTCATCTTCTTTTCACCACTATTTTGAGAATTATCCTTGAAATTCATATTTCATTTTTTTTCAAAACCATGTGATGGATAGTTAAAAAAACATTCAGTTCTATCTTGATATCCCAACATGTAATCTCTTCATAGATTACAAAGCCTTTTATAGCTAATTCCCTTTGACGACATGGTTTTAAGCTATTGAATAATCGATCAACATTAATTTAAGGTTGGATGAAAAAGCCAGAATCATACTTTACCAGTCCTATAAAATTTTCCTTGTATGTACCAAAAGATTCATAATCCTTTTTCATTAGCTCAAGGAACTCCATTTCCATCATGGTTCGAAGAGAACAAGGGATGTAATTATTGAAAACATGTTCTTGAACTCTTCTGATTCCATAGATTCAATTTCATCTTTCTACCTTATATTCTTAATTAATGTTCACCACTAGTATGCTTCACCTTATTGATAATAAACATCCAAAATTACTTCTAAATGATCTGAACAAAGAAGTATTGAAAATTGATTTCCATGGAACTGATCCATTGTTAAGCAACAAGTGGATCAGAAGACCCCTATAGAGAAGGTTGATGTTGCCTCGTGAAGGACTCAATTGAACCTGGTTCCCTTCTCTTCTTATATGGAAGTCTAGAATGATTTATAAATTGTATGAGTATAGAAATAATATTTTTCATTCCATCTCCCATAACATTTGGTTGTTCAGGATGACAATAATTTCATTTCCCAGTTCATTGATCTTTAACATGGTTACTTCAGCTTCCATCCATCGTAAAAAACTCCAAAACAACAGTGTGAGAGGAAAAAATCAATTTAGGAAAATAATATTTTCAAGGGGGAGTATTTTTAATCTCTAACATCTTAGTTTTAATCCTTGGTTATTATTGATCGTTACAATAACTATAGGATTTTAACTAATAGTTATACATACACTTAGGGGAATCCACAGACATACCTTGGAAATATATCTAGGTATCTTTCTAATGTTTTCGCATCCTAGTTTCCAAAGGATAATAAAACCTTCACATTGATACCATCTATAAACACCCAATAATTATGTACATGTAAATTAAATTTATTTTATGAAATAATTAATACATGAAACGAACCCTCCCCAAAGTCCATATTATTTTACTACTTTTGGAAACCAAGAAAATAATCTTCTAACCTAGTGAATGATCTCCATCATCTCCCATTAATATAATCCCCTTTTTTCTACCTAAAACAATTATTTATATCCTGGGGAGAGGATAACATAATAAGGGTGATCTCAAGTGATCAGTAAGGGTAAACATGGAAAATATAAATCAATCCACAAACATAATAAGGGAAAAACTTGAAAAAAATGATAAAATATCAAAATAATGAGTAATGAAATATGTCTTGTCAGTTCGTAAGGCATAAATTGTAAAGGAACATTAACCATGATAAAATGGAAATGGTGTAAACCATGGAATTGTGGAAAAAAATTAATCATATAATATTATTTCCATATTATCCATGGAATTGCTTCCAAGACCATCATTGTTAACGGAGTCTGTTATTGAACTATTTTTACTTGTCCTTCTATCCAGGTATTACTAAAATAGATTTACATTCCTTTCCGGCCCAATATTACTCAACCAGATATACATTCGATTACAGTAATTTCTACCACATGAGATATAATTCTTTATCCAATTAATTGGATGGAATTATAAGTACCACCCATATCCCAACTAAATTATTATTACTTGTTCCACATGAACAAAAATCATTCATCATAGCATAACCCCTGAATCAATGGGTTTTTTAAACATCATTCCATTATAGCGAATTTAAAATAAATCAATTTCATAAAAATATTTCCATAAAAAAATCAACATTATAATATGGATTGAAACATAACCCTATATCATCTTAGATTTAAAATAAATTTGGTAAAACACTTGAACATAATTCATGAGGAAAATATGTTTTCCTTTTCAAAAGGCTTTTCTTTTTTCAAAATGCCATGCAATTTTAATAGAAATTTTTTTTCAAAATAATATAGAAATATTTTAGATGATGATTCATATAAATAAGGTTTCATTAAACTATAAAATTTCATTAATTCCGTATTAGATGAAAAAAATTCGTCATATATTTGCAGGAAAAGTCAAAAAGTGCCTCAAATCGAATAACAATAAGGACTCCTTTCATACCATTTAATAAAAATACACAAAATATTAAATTAACTTTAACAAAATATAGAATAATTTAAATAATATTACATAATTAGGAAACATTTATGTGGATGATAAATATACCCCAGTAAATACTTACGTAAAAACAATCTCAGATAAAAATGAGATTATAAAATTATCTATTACCTTAGGTCTGATATGCTTCGTATGTATTCTCACCTCTAGTAAAATGGATTAAATATTATTAATATTTTATTCCATAATCATAATAATTTTTATGATAACGTTTATGATATTATTTTCATTTGTGTGTTAGTAAACAATGATTATTACTCGTTATTTTGATATAAACCGCTTATTGTTTTTATGCTTGTTTTGTCAGATTAGTTCATATTAATATTTTTATATTATTATTATATAATTTATAGTATTTTATTATTATAATATATATCATATTTATTGATTCAATTAATTTATATAAACATTATTTATTGAATATTATGTAAAACGAATCACATTACATCGTGGAGACAGTAATCCATATATACACACGATCAACGATAACATTACCATAATTGTTGGATGGTACATATGTGGATGGTTTATAGTATCTCAGAATCAAGATAAATTTATATTAATCATATATATATATATATTTAATTCCATTATTATACCCATCCATGTATGGTGGTGGTGAAAATTGGATTACACCACTGCGTGGAGATGGTTAGTCGTACCTCAACACGCGTGGTGATTTCATTTTTCGTAGTATGGGTAAAAGGTTTACAATATTTGTTTAATAATAATAAAAACCTAAAATTAAATATGTAATACTATATTAATTACTTTATAATGAAACAACTCATGATGTGGATGTCACGAACCGTCCTCGGGGCCCGTGTCGTAACTATCCCAATCCGGCCTTAAATAGGCCAGGGGCTGGGGACTAGCACCAAAGGCGTAAATTCCAAAGCTGGGAAGGAATTTCCTTTATGAAAGTAAACAAACACAATAGAGAAAACAACAAGAAGTAAACACTAGGTGAAAACTGTATACAAAAAGTAGTGCTAAAAGTAAGGGGCCAGAAATACAAGCCCAACAGTAAGTACAGTACAACTGAAAAGCTAGTACAACTATACTAAAGTAAAAAAACAACTACTGAGTCATCCTCCCGGAATTCCACCTGAAGGGTGGGTAAATATGGCATCCTAAACACCTCGGGTCCTTCCGTTTGATCTGTGTACTTCTTGCCAAGTGGTCCATTTCCAGGTACCGTCCATCTCTACAAGTCTCTACCTCGATCAGTGTTGTCTGTCATCTCCATCCAACAAAACGTAGTGCGGGCATAACCCGTGCAGGGGTGAGTGTATGACACTCAATATGGACCCTGAGACCCCCGAAGGTCTTCTATAATCCATGATGGATAAAACGCAGAATAAATACACGGTCAAGAAGTAGCAACCAACTCTACTTAGGTATATTACCATACATATACCTATGTTATCAATCATAGTTTGACTCCAACACTCGAGCCCAAGCACAACCCAGTCCATAGAGGAATAATTCAATCACATCGATGATAATGATTTAATGTCAAGACTCAGCTCACCCATGTATACATCATTCGTATAGAAATAGAGATGATCGGATGTAGTCACTTATTCATCAAGCTATCAGACCCACACATGATACAAGACCAGCTAAGCTATCATCTTTGTCGAACCCATGGAGGATCCCAGTACAGAAGTCGTCGCTGTCGAACCCACAGAGGATTCCAGTATTATTGTCATCGTGGTCGAACCCACAGAGGATTATTGCGATAGAGATGATCATATGTAGTCACTGATTCATCTATTCTGTCAGAACCACACATGATACATGACCAGCTAAGCTTTCAGACCCACACAGGATACAAGGCCAACTACTCTGTCGGACCCACACAAGATAGAAGTACAGAGGTCAAACTATTGGACCCACACAAGATACAAGAACAGTAGTCATCGCTGTCGAACCCACAAATGATTCCAGTACAATAGTCTTCGCAGTCGCAACCAGCTCTAGGGTTCCCGCACATAGCACGCTCGATTCCAGGAGGGTCCGCTACTCAAGCGAAGGGGTCATTACATCAAAAACCATAAATTCTAGAGTTGTTGTACCCTGTAGTTTTGTCTCATCAAAAGGAACCCAACCTGATAGATGGAACGTCAATCAGACGCCTGGTCTGAGAGTTAATGGCATTTCCCTTCCAAGGGCCCGGTAGGATTTCAGGTACAATCCAACATGTCCACACTACAACCTCAACTGAATCCTATGCGGAGTAATCCAAAACTACCATCCCATCAAAAGGAATCCAACATAGTTAACGTCATGTCAATTAGTCATCTGATCCGTATGTTATAAGAGTTTCCGCTCTGAGGGGCCGGTTGGTTTGAGGTTCGAACCAACCTGGCCATACCCAAAAAACTTCAAAAACTTGAGTGTAATATATAAAAATTACTTTATTGATCCAAGGAATCCTACTCAACTGACGGTGTGTTGATCGGAGGTCCGTAGCTCATGTTATGGGCGAAAAACCAAAATTATCCCATAGAAGGGGGGGTCTGGGACCCGTACAACCCACCCTGGGTCGGCCCGAACCGGATCCGGGTCTGGCACAGAAGAATGCGGCCCAACCATGCGACTGTGGCCCTACCCACGTGGCTGGCGGCCCGACTCGCATGTAGGTGGCTTGACCCGTGGTGCTAACAACCTGGCCCGCACGCAGGCACCCTGGCTGCGGCTCGGCCCATCTGGTCGAGCACGTTCTTGCTGGTCACACGGAGCGGGGGGGGGGGGGGGGGGGGCTGGCCCCCCGGTGTCACGAAACGATGGTGTCGTCTATAACCTCCCATCCTCCCCAGAACCCACGGTTGCGGGTTCTACTCCAACGTTGTTTCCGGTGCCGACAACCTTCTCCGGTCGCCGGTGCCACCGCGCCGGCGACCCGCGCCGCCGCCCTCTTTCGCTGGCCACCAGAGTCGTTTTGGTGGCCTGTTTTGCCTCCCGACTATGCTTGTGGAATCATCGGGTCATTTTCTTCACTGTGAGGGCCTCAAAACCTCATTTCCCTTCCATTCACCCATCTCCCAACAAACTGAGCCTCACAAACAAAATGGTGGAGGGTCTGTACATTTTGTTAGCCCGTACCCTCCGCGTTAGAGGCTCAAAAAATTCACCATCATATACATATTGAAGTATGAGGGTATAATTCACATAAATAAAATTATACAAAACCCCCTACCTCGATTCATGGTACGTTTCATGTCGAAAAGCCGTGGAAGATGGTGTCGCAGATGTCAAGCATCGCAGAAGATGGACGTCGATTTCGTTGATGTCGGGGTGCGTCTAAAGAGGAAGCGTCATTGGAGAAGTTCTTTTCATTCTTCGTCGGATATTTTCTTCATGTGGGATGGTGATATCTTTCAAATTCTCTCAAGTTCCACCCCCAGTAGAGATTATTCCAACCCCCATGTAAAAGAAGGTCCCCTATATTATAACATCTCTTAGAATTTCAAATTAATTCAAAATGAATTGTTGACACCACAAATTAATTTATAATGGCATTAATTAATTTTGTGTTGGAATCATTATGAGGGGAAGGTGGATGGTTTAACCCTCATCAATGGGGGGTTCCAAGCGGGAGTTGAAGATTTGATGTTCGTGTGGACCCCACACACATTATCCTCCCATGGGAGGTTATGTGGGGCTGGGGCCAACCACTAACCTCCGTTAGGAGATAATATCCACCAACTAAAAGAATACAATTGTAACACTACAATTTTTTTAAAATTATTAAGAATCCCCAAATATAAATTCTACTCTCGACCAAACGCAACTGCGGTAAAGGCCCCTTAGGAGAATACCGGCGCTGCGAGTTCATTGGTTTCCTCATGTTTCAATTCTGAGGAATGGTTCAAATTATAGAAAATCCACATATACTTTTACTGAATGTACCGGAAAAAAACTTAAGAAATTGATTCCGGGCACACCGGGCCTCAGAATCAGGCACCGTTAGAAATTGTGGACTCTTATAATTCCGAATAATTTATGAAAAACATTTCCATGAACTTTTATGTCTTTTCATTACCCCCACCTCAGGGCTTTACGTCCCCGTAATGCAACAACACACAGTAGGGAATCAAAAAGGGGTACTGAGAACGCATCTGATCCTCCCGCTCCTAAGTGCTCTCCTAGAGGTTCCCATACTACCAGCGAATGCGCACCAGAGGAATCTACCGTCCACGTAGGATCTACACATGTCGATCCTTGATCTCAACTGGGACCTATGTGAATGTCTACCCAGCATTGATGTCTATATCCCCATGGTCGATGATGTGGGACATGTCGTGCACATATCTACTCAATTGTGATACATGGAAGACGTCGTGTATTGGATGCAACTGAAGTGGAAGGTTCTGGTAGTAAGCCACCTCTCCTGCTCTACTAAGGACCTGTAAAGGTCCAATGAATCATGGAGATAACTTTCCACCATGGCCAAATCTCTGTAGACCCCGTCGAGGTGAGACCAGGAAGAAGACGTGGTCTCCATCCCTGAACTCCATTGGTCTCTGTTTCCTATCGACATATGACTTATATCTACTCTATGCAGACTTCATCCGCACCTGGATGATATGCACCTTCTCTGTCGTATCCTGAACTATCTCTGGTCCTACAAGTGCTCACTCCCCTGGGTCAGTCCAGCAAAGAGGTGATCAGCAAGGTCGGTCGTACAATTCCTCATATAGTGCCATCCGGATGGTGGAGTGTCAGCTGTTGTTATACGAAAACTCAATCAAGGGTAAGTGATCCTCCCAAATGTGACCAAAGTCTACGAAACATGTATAGAACATGTCCTCGAAAGTCTGAATGGTCCTCTTAGTCTGACCATCCTTCTGTGGATTTAAGGCGGTGCTCATGCGAAGTTGTATCCCAAAAGCATCTGGTAAACCCTTCCATAGCCGGAAAGTGAAACGAGCATCTCGATCGGAGACGATAGTCGACGGTACACAATCAAGTCGTATGATCTCCTGAACGTAGAGGCGTCCCAAGATCACTACTGATCCCTGATCTCTAATGGGTAGGAAGTGGGATGACTTGGTGATTCGGTCAATGATCACCAATACAGAGTCGTACCCTCTGGAAGTACGTGGAAGCCCTGTCATGAAATCCATGGATATTCTGTCGCACATTCACTCTGGGACATCTAAGGGCTGAACCAAGCCTGCTGGAACCTGGTGCTCCACCTTCACTTGCTAAAAAGTGAGGCATTGCGAGACAAACTTTGATACTACTTTCTTCATCTCCAGCCACCATTGCCATCATTTGAGGTCCTGATACACCTTCACCACTCCTAGATGTACCGCTAGAGGGGACGTATGAAACTCTCTCAACACCTACTCCTATAGTGCAACTGGTACCATGGTACGTCCTCTAATGAGGATGATGTGCTCTCCACCTTCAGAAAACCAGTCAGGTGCCTGCCCATAGGATATCTGAGATCATCACATCTCTCAGTCAACGTCCCCTTTTTGTGCCTCTCTGACTTGCTGAAGGAGTGGAGGAGTGACTGTGAGAGATAAAAGAAAGGTTACTCCATCCCTATCCATAAAGGACATCTACAACGTGGCGAGATGCTCCTTCACCTCTCCTAGCAGCTGAATCCCCGATCTCCTACTGAGAGAATCTGCTACAACGTTCCCCTTATTAGGATTATAGACTATCTCGAAGTCATAGTCCTGGAGGAACTCAAGCCTTCGCCATTGTATCAGGTTCAGATCCTTCTGTGATAAGATGTACCTGAGACTCTGATGGTTAGAGTAGACTGTAAAATACTCGCACATCAGATAGTACTGCCACATTTTCAAGGCGAAGACCACTTCCACTAACTCCATGTCATGGTTAGTGTAGTTCTATTCATGTTGTCTCAACTATCGTGATCCATACATGATCATAGCTTTCTCCTGCATCAGGACACAACCGATTCCGGTCCCTGATGCATCGTAGTAAACTACATACCCAACACCCTCCTCTAGTAGCCTCAATATGGGCACATTAATCTACCTCTGCCTCAGATCTTGAATGCTCTACTGGCATCTCACTTACCACACGAAGGGTTTCTCCTTCTTTATCGATGCTGAAATCGGTGCTGAAACTCAGAAGAAGTCTGGCCAACTCATGAGTGTTCAACTGCGCCCTCTTTCCTATGATTACATCTTGTGCTGCCTGGTTTTTTTTTCGCCGACCAAGGAAAACCCCTTCTCAACATTGTAGATAAACCACAATATTTTTTCCTAATACACTCAATATGTGTTTGAACTGTGGTTGCCCAGTCCATACCTAAACTAACGTCGTATGACCTCGACACTGCCACCAAGCGGTTCCAACCGAAACTCTCTCCTCAAGGGTTAGATCACACCATCGGTATAAGTTTTATTATCGAGTCTCCTCCCAATGGTATCTCCAAATGCGAGTATCAAGTCAATGGCTTAACCGAAAACACTAGTTTTGGGACAAGATTCTTGGAAGGAAGGAATGATTGATTCCTATGTCTATTGATATGGGAACCATTATTAGACATAGACCGTATCTCAAATCATTCATAGAGCCCTTG
Organism: Viscum album; assembly: GCA_963277665.1. NCBI lineage: Eukaryota > Viridiplantae > Streptophyta > Magnoliopsida > Santalales > Viscaceae > Viscum > Viscum album. The sequence goes on along the minus strand of OY728121.1, from coordinate 260,059,955 downwards.
GGTCACACTCCTTAACTGAATATAGCTACTCTCTTCCCCTTCCATCTAGCTCTATGAGCCTAGCTGGGACTACAAAGGCGGGTGGTTGCAACATGTCGAAATGTTCACAACATCATGCTGCTCTCCTGGCTCTGCTTCCACATCCACTTCCCTACAGATTCATATTTCCTTAACACTTCCTCTTCTCGAAAAATTTTACACACTCAAGTCTCTAAGACTAATTCCAGTTTCATGCTTTCCTACTATTAACATTCACTGGCAGTATCCGCGCAGCCAATGAACATTCAACCACAAAGTTTCTCTCTAGCATCCTAACATAAGTAGGAATGCATAGATGAAAAAGTGTTGGATCAGATGTCCTTAAACACCCCTTGCTCAAAGGTCCGAGCTCTAAAGAACTTATTGAATAACATTCATCGAGTAACAAGAAGGATCAGTATGCCTCAATGAATACTCCTCTACTGACACGTCACCCCGAAGAAGCTGTATAAGCTCTAGAAAACTCTCAGCCACCTCCTCATGCTAGTCCTCAGCTGCCTGTGTGTCGGGATCACCTATGAACCTGATGGATATCCGGTGTTGAAACACATGTAAGGCACTAATCCTACAGGTTTCCTCTACTGGTACCGCCAGTAGTGTTTGCTGACCAAAGGGTAGTGATATAGTTGGCAAACTGCCTGAAGATACCATCTTAGAAAACGAGTCAAGTACCGAAACATCATCATTAGGTGGACCATCCCCAGGGTCACTCTCTAAAAAATATTATTAGCTAAGATCAACATCTTCTGTACTACTGTCTCAACTAGGTGTAAAACTCCATTAATCACCTCCATCCAGTCCTCTGCTGCGGGAAGTCGTGAAATGTGCTTTGTCGTCGTGCATTGTCTGCTAGTATGGCTAGTGGTATCTACTGCCCAATGGGTGGTGGTTCTTCTGGTACACCACTTGAAGGTGCCAACATAGTATGAGGGACCTGCACCGGAGCCTCGTCGCTCAGTGGGCAGTCATCATGTACTCTCTCTCGGGAACCCTAGCTGGCTTTCCTCGTAGTGGTATCCTGATAAGGAACAGGTGGGCCATGGTCAAAAAGTTATACATGGTGAGCCGACTCAATGAAACCACAATGGAAACTCTTGAAACAGACACAAAATCAGTGTCTCCATGCATTGTGTCAGAAATGAGAAGTCCGGGTCCTTGTGTATGGATACGTCAGCAGCCGCACCAACGCTGGACTCCCTGGACAAAAAACCACACTCAATACTCTTAACACTATTGCTTCACAGTAAGACAGACCAGAGTCCTACGTTCTGCGGTAGATCTAACTCCTCTGAAACCAATATGTCACGACCCATCCTCGGGGCCCATGCTGTAACTATCCCAAACCAGCCTTCCATGGGAAAGGGGATGGCGAGTAGCACCAAAGCTGTAAATCCCTACGCAGGGAAGGCATTGCCTTTATGAAAGTAAACAAACATAATATAGTAAGGAATAGGAAGTAAACACTAATTGAATCCTCTATACAAAAAGTAGTGATGAATGTAAAGGGGCTGAAAATACAAGCCCAATAGTAAGTACAATACAACTGAAAAGCTAGTACAACTGCATTTAAGTAAAACAGCAACTACTAAGTCGTCATCTGGGAATCCCACCTGAAGGGTGGGTACAAATGGCCTCCTCAGCACCTCGGGTCCGTCCGTCTTCTGCATGTACGTCTCTCCAAGTGGTCCACCTCTAGGTACCGTCCATCTCTACAAGTCTCTACCTCGACCAGTGTTGTTCGTCGTCTACATCCAACACAATGTAGTGCGGGCATATCCCTTGCAGAGGTGAGTGTACGATACCTAGTAGGGACCCCGAGACCCCTGAAGGTCTCCCAGAATCCACGAAGGATAAACCATAGAAGAAAGACACGGTCACGAAGTATCAACCAACTCTAGTTAGGTATATTCCCATTCATATACCTAAGTTATCAATCATAGTTTTGCTCCAACTATAGAGCCCAAGCACAACCCATTCCACATAGGAAGAATTCAATCACATCGATGATAATGATGTAAAGTCAAGACTCAGATCACCCAGGTATACATCTTTCGTAATACGATAGAGATGATCAGATGAAGTCACTGATTCATCAAGCTGTCGAACCCACACCGGATACAAGACCAGCTAAGATATCATCATTGTCGAACCCACCGAGGATCACATTACAGATTTTGTCTCTATCGAGCCCACGAAGGATTCCAACACAGTAGTCATGGATCAGCTCGGCTGGACGAGCATGTTCACACTGGTCACGTAGAGTGGGGGACCACGACCCCCTAGTGTCGCGAAACGGTGGCGCCAACTGGCACCGCCCGGCCTCCCCGGAACTCACGGTTGGGGGTTTTGCTCCAGCCCCGTGGCCAGTGCTATGGTGGCGCGAGGGGCACCGCCACCCCAGGCAGCAGGCCTATGCCGGCTGCCGACGACCCATGCCACCGTGCTCTTCCGCCGGCCACCAGAGTCATTCCGTTGGTCCGTTTTGCCACCCCTCTGCACATGTGGCCTCCTCAGATATTTCTATTCACTACGACGGCCTCAAAACATCATTTCCCTTCCGTTCACCCATCGCCCAACTAACCATGCCTCACAAACAAAATGTTGGAGGGGCCGTACTTGTTTGTTATCTCGTGCCCTCCGCATTAGAGGCTCAAACTATTATCTATTATATACTTACCGATGTACGAGGGTATAATTCAGATAAATAAAATTATAAAAAACCCCCTACCATGATTCAAGGTACGTAGCACGTCGACGAGCTGTGGATGATGGTTTCATGGAAGTCAGGCATTGCAGAAGAAGGATGTCGACTTCGTTGACATCAGGGTGAGTCTGACGAGGAAGCGTCATTGTAGAAGTTCATCGTGTTTTTCATTGGAGATGTTCTTTATTGGTGATGGTGATATCTCTCAAATTCCCTCACGTTCTTCCCCCAAGAGAGATTATTCCAACCCCCAAGTAAAACAAGTCTCCCCCATATTATAACATCACCAAGCATTTCAAATAAATTCAAAATTAACTGTAGACACCACAAAATAATTAATAAAGGCATTAATTAATTTTTTGTTGGGGACATTATGAGGGGAAGGTGGATGGTTTAACCCTAATCAATGGGGGGGTTCCAAGTGGGTGTTGAAGAGTTGATGATTGTGTGGGACCCACACACACTATCCTCCCATGGGAGGTTATGTGGGGGTGGGATCCACCACCAACCTCCCTTTGGAGAGAATAACCACCAACTAAAAAAATGAAATTGTAACACAGAAAGTTCATTAAATTTCTTTCAAATCCCCAAATATAACTTATACTCCCGACCAAACACAACTGTGGTATAGGTCCCCTTGGGAGAATACTGGTGTTGCGAGTTCATCGGTGTCCTCGGATTTCAATTCAGAGCACCGGTTCAAAAGATAGAAAAATCTGAATGTACGTTTATAGAACTTACCCGAACAAAACATTAGAAACTGATTCCGGGCACACCGGACCACGGAATCAGGTGCCGTCAGAAATTGTGGACTCGTAAAATTACAATGAATTTCAGAAAAAAAATTTCCTTGAAATTTCAGGGTCTTTACTGTGGAAGTATAAGAATAATTATTTTTAAAACATTTGGTAAATGATATTACCTCTTCTTCAACGTGGCTCCCCTAAATATCCTCATATAGCACCAGGGATAGCCTTTTAAGAATAAATTGACATGTAAAATGTTTTTAGGGAAGTTTCTATGGTAAATTGTTTTGGAATGGTAGACTATGAAGGCTCAAAATGTTGCAAATAGTTAATGGAGGAAGTTCAATTTTATAATTGATTTTAGGGGCACATTTGGAAACCAAAAAATATTAATTTATTATAATTTTAAAAAAAAATCCAAATAGTTCAAAAATAAGTTATATTATAATATATGATATTATAATATTGAAATATTGTCATACAATAAAATTTAGACAAGTATTTCTGTCAATTTATAAATTATCATTTTAATTGACAATTAGTTATTCTATTTAATTTTAATTAAGATAAAAAATGTTTATATATTAAAAGTGTGAAATATTTAATTATTTGATTCTAATTTTACAATAAATGAATAATTTAGAACATATTAGATTATATGATAATTATTTTATATTTTAAAAATTGTTTAATGATTTTTAAGTAATTTTTTACAATATTATTTTAACAAATTATCCATTGTTTGAATTTTGATAGTATTTATTTCATGAATATTTATAAATAAAAAGATAAGGTATTATTATCACGACCCGAACCTACCCGGGATCAAGCCACAACTTCCCTAAGCTCGACTCCATAGGCTAGGGGCTGGCGACAAGCGCCAAAGGCTAAACAACTCGGGGAGGCCTTTGCCTGAGTACCTATACACACACACGTAGCACACTCAATGAAAAAGTGCATAGTAAAAGGGAATGTAAAGTATTAACTGCTATAAACAACCACAAAAGTGCATCGACCTCTAAACAGTACAAATTAAAACCTAAAGATGAACTGAAAAGAAAAGGGGTAAAACACGCGCCCATCCAGTAAAGTGACACAACCCGGCAAGTGGTGAACAAAATAAAATATCTGGGAGGGTCCCACACATGGAACCCAACTACGATCACTGCACGCGGTCCATGATCCCAAAATCCTAGGGTCCACTGATGTCACGACCAACCTGTCCATCGTCTGCAAGGGCACACCAAGTGCGGCCAAATCCCAAGAAAAGGTGAGTATAAAAATACTCAGTAGGATACCCCGAAAGCTCGAGTGAGCAACAAAAGAGTTACCGAAGGGTGAATAGTAGATAGAATAGTGAAAATTAAAGGAGTACACCTGAGATTACAGTAAAGAGTACAACAAGCAGTATATTAGAGTAACTGTAGAGAGTCCAGCACAACCCAATAAGAGAAAGGTGGATGAATCATCCAGACAAAAGGAGCTAGAAACGGTGAGATGATGAACCACTCGTAGAGTCTTTGATAACTATAGAAGGAGAGTAGACTCATCCAACAATGAGATGCTACACCTGGAAAGCATGTGGAATAACCAGCGTATCCTTGCATATCCTGGAAGGAGAGTAACAAATCCCAAGGAGTGGGTACTAGAAAAAGGTATACATAAATATATGCTCGATCAAGAAGCCCGAAGAAGATGGTAAAGGGATCTCCCTCCCATAGCTCAGTCCAAGAATGTGATTAACGAACAATCCTAGAAGTAAACACCGTCGATGCCCAGTATTCTGTACATCTGCCCTGAACTGCAAGTTAAGGGGCTCAAATCACATCACATTGACACTATCCTCATTGGGCGGCACTGACTCGCTCGCACGGTTTTAGGTCGCGTCACAATGACGTTTCTAGGTGGGAAAAGCGCCTCTCGTATTTGAGAGTTCTGGGGGAACATCAAACCACACCTCGTCACTACCCCGCAGTCGAGAGGTCTCCTCAAAGTCGACAGGCGACCCCCTGCCTAGCCCTGCTGGAGGGTAATCCCTGGAAGTCGACGGGTTCCCACTGGAGGGAGACCCAACAAGAGTCGATGGGTGCCACACTACCTAGTCCCGTAAAGGGGTAATCCACTAGAGGGAGACTCGGAAATAGTCTTTGACGGCTCCCAATGCCCAGTCCCATAAAAGGGTACTCCACTGGAGGGATGCTCAGAACCGTCATTGGGGACCACTTCCCAGCCCAGCTGGAGGTAAACCCGGCATCAGTGACCACTTCCCAGCCCCGCTGAAGGTAAACCTGGAATCAGGGACCACTTCCCAGCCCTGCTGGAGGTAAAACTAGATCCACTCTGGCCATCCCAGCTGGATGGTACTACTCGGTGAACACCACTGTACTGGCCATCCCTCCTGGATGGTAACCCACTGGCCATCCCTGCTGGATGGTAACCGCACTAGCCATCCCTGCTGGATGGTACAACTGACCACCCCTACTGGAAACAACCTCATGGCCAGCCCTGCTGGAAACAACCTCCTGGGTAGAGTATCGGTGCCCGTGTAATGTGTTGGTCACACCGAATCCACAAAAACTCTACCAGGTAACACGAAGAAACTTTTCCAGCCAAACCATCGAGAACAAAACCAGGGGAAAACCACTCAACCCTACTGGTAAAAAAAACGAGAACAGAACTAGGGGGAAACTCAACCATGCTAGTCAAACAAACGAGAATAGAGCCAGGGGGACCCACTACGTCGCGAGAGGTCAAGGGTACGCAAAGAAGAACATGACACGCACATGGGGCCCACACATCGTGTGGCTCCAAGTAAACTCCAACCAAGAGAACAAACATTCTCAGGTACAAACAACCACATGTACCTCCAAGTGTTCCTATGTACTCCTAGAATATACAACGTTTCCAGTCCAAAGGCTATCATGCACACGGCACCCAACGTCAACGCGAAGGGCGTAAACGTAAAAACTCCAACTTGCACCCTCATAGGCCTAGGAACGACCAAATAAATCTCTTCAAACATTTACTTAACTCTCCCAAGAGTGAACGCGATCAGACGCCAAGGGTTCTCTGCAAACACCACAGGAAGAAACTCCAACGGTATGCCTTTCATGCTTACAAATTTATGTGAGGTCTCGAAAGAGACTCTACACATCGAAACGAATCGCACCGTTGTAATCATTGTAGAAAAACATGTGAGATTGAATACTTACTCGCCTCCAACGGATATCCGACGTTAAAGTCACCAACACCGCTTTATGCATGAACGACATCCCGTGGTCCCGAGCCTCGGCCCTGAAAACAGTTGGGCACATCAAACCATTTCAATTCCCTCGAGAAAACACGTCAAATTCACTGCTCAGTTGAGTGCAATGGATATCCAGAGAAAAATATGCATTTCTCAGTACCGCACACAAGCGGTGCTTCGTGCGACTTGCATCCCGTTCATGAAGCGCAATTAATGGATAACATAGTTGCGATCCTATAGAAAAAGTACACAAGATAGACTAATCACTTGTCCATAACAGACACCGGATGATAAAGCTTGAAATCAATGCAATCTCCGAAAACGGCCCTTGTGGGGCCCGCACCAGCGTGTGGGATTAAAGCAGTCTGATTTCTCCATTGCAATGCCCTCTAAAAACATCGATAATCCACTACTCGCACGCCCTGAACGGACATCCAATGAAAAAGTTGTAAAGCACTTCACGCAGCTCGAAAGACGGGACATGGGGCCCATGCCTGAACATCAGCTTCAATGCCCAAAACCACCCTGGTCATCTCTGCCTCAACATCAGGGTCGTAACGCCACTGACGATGCTCAAAATTGACATTGGATGTGTCTACGCCGCACAAAACAAAACCCCCGAAAAAATTCCAATTCACATAAAGGCATGTCGTGCCTTCGAGGCCCCTCCTTTCAGGAATTAAAAACACCTGAAACCATATGAAAAAGTTATTCTCGATGCCAGGAAGGTACTGCCATGAATGTCACACAAAATGGACACTTGTAATCTATATTACAGGCATCTGAAGAGGGGACGAATCCACTTGGGCTGGACCCGCCTGGATCAGCTGGTCCGACCGGCCTGGGCCGGCCCGCGCCGGCCGGCCCGACTCGCAGCGCCGGCTCGCAGCTCAGCCGCGCGGCCCGGTGATGACCGACGGTCCACCATGGACTAGTCCTCATGGGGCCGGTCATTTTTCCGTGTGAAGACCTGCAGGACGTAGTTCTTTGTCCCCACGCGGGGGTCGCGCACCACGACCCCACGGTATTCACGCCCCGGCGGCTCGGCCTCACCACCTGGAGTCGCCGCCTCGCACATCCGGCTCCACCTCGCGCTGGGGCCCTCGACCCCGCCTGAAGCTACTGTCAGAGCACGCTCACCGCCCATGCCTCCGCCTGGACCATAGCTACGCCCCCACGCCCGCTCGCCGGACCGCCGTATTGGAGCAGTTGGACTGGCCAGACTTGCAGGAAAACACCCTTAATCACGTTGATCTTCGACGAACTTTTGCGAGCTCATCAGAACTCAGATTTACAAACTGAAACCAGTGATGGAAATATAGGAAAAACTAATATGAAACCATGGGCTTTTCTCAGAAATTTAAAAGCAATTCAATTCTATAATTCAACTTTAAAGAAGAGTTCGAAAATGAAAACACAAAACCGAAAACTCCTACCTAGTTGGGCGTTGCTCGGAGCGCCGCCATCGATCCGCACCCCTCCATTTCCACTTCAACCTTGATTGGGAGGGAGGAGGAGGAGGATTGGATGAGGTTAGGGTGAGGGGGGGTTTCTCCAGGGGGAGGAAAGAGGATGGAGGAGGAGAGGAGTGTTTAAATAATTAATCATTTTTTAATTAAAAACTGGACCCCTGAAAACACCCGCATCCAAAACCCCAGACGCGGTTATTGTTAGACCGTGCCTAGGGTAAACCCCACATCCCAAACACAACGGCGATCTCGTAATTTTAATCCGAGGTCCTGTTCAAAAGTTTTAAAACTCAACGCCCGAGGCCACCAAATTACAAAAATGCCCCTGGAGACATTTTTCACAGAAGGCTCGTGCTCGTGAATGTTACACCCCTTCTAGGGTAAACGACACGTTATGGACTCAACAGTGCCCTCAGTTTTCCCATCTGATCCCCCATTTAAGAGATACATGTGATTAGACATTAAATGAATAAATTAATTAATTTAATTATCCGTTTAACATTCCGCTAATGGGTGAGGGGTTCCAAAATCCCACGACGATATATTTTATGTCATTACATGGGTAAACACCCAATTTATGACCCATAAGTACAATCATATTTCTGATCTGAAGCACCGTTTAGGAGTCATCCCATTTATTTGGCGTTCCCACTGTGAACGCACGGAAATTTTAATTCTGGACGCACCGGGACTCGGAATCGCACGCCGTCTGAAGGCACTGCTCTGGAATAACATCAAGAATAGTCCAAAGTGTTTTATAGCAAAAAATGGGTTCTTAAAGCATCCCCTCATTCAATATTTTTGTCCCCAAAAAGAAAAACTAGGGACCAACTTATGGTACTATGCCCACACCTGGCCATCCCTTACCCAGATGAACTCTTGCATAGTCCCGCATCACCGCACACAGACCAAAGGGTTTGATCTGTTCATGAGAGGTCTTCCCTTTCCAATGGCATGCATTGGGGCATGCACAAATATTCTCGGGTAAGTCACGTGTGAGACTTCGTGCACCAAATCCAGACTTTGGGGTTAGGTCAAGGCGGTAGGGAACCTCTCCATCCCTTTTCATGGTCTCAAACTGCCCGAAGGATCTTGAGGGTATCTCACCTCCCCGACCGAACACTTACACCGCATGTCGTGATTGGAGTCACCTCCCGCACTTGGAACAAGGCTCGGTGATTTCCTCCTTCAGAATATCCATATGGTGAGACACCCAAGGATATCTGGTCATGCAAGGTTTCATAGTCGATGTCTCGCAACCAAGGCTCTCATACATGCTCGGAGAGCGATGGAGTCAACACCATAGACTAAAGAGGAAGGTAATGCACCTTTTACCTTACCAACACAGGGATACACTGATGCCTCGTGCCACCCCTGTAACACCTCAAAAAAGAAGCAGGTCGAAAATAATTTCACACATAGAGTCTAAAAATTCTACTGCAAATAGTAGAAGAGCTGTAGAGCATAACTCTTATCACCTCATGCTCTGCAGGAAAATATACATCCAAAGCTCGCGGTTGTATGCGGTCCCAAATGTCTTCTCCTAGAGGTTGACGTGGAACACATAGTGGTGATGGGAAGACCACGTAAAGCCATCCCCCACTACCAGAACCTCCTTCTCTTCTACTAGAACCACCTCTCAGGGCGCTACTCCGATCACTGCGCTGCCTTTGCCACAGTGGTGCACCTGCTGCCTGCCCGATGTTCTCATCATGCCTGGTCTAGCAGTCTCGTGCCGGGTGAGCTTGCTTGTTGAAAGCATAGCACCGACGCTCTCCGGTCTGCCCTGGTACCCTCTGTCTCCACTGTGGTGTATGACCATGCCCCTGAGTCTGGTTATCAGAAAGCCACCAGCGTCAAGGATTTGTCAGCCGACCCCCGCTATCTGCAGTATAAGTCTCGGCTCTGTCGAGCCTACTGCCACCACTAACCATAGAATGCGATAGGAAGCTCTCTGTCACCAGTGCCTACTCTAGAACCCCGACATATGTGGAAATTACCAAGGGTATTATGACAGCATGAATCTCTCGGTGGAGCCCCTGCTCAAACATTCACGCTCGGAAGTTGCCGTCATGGACCAAGTCCAGGTAAAAGCATGCATGGTCTGCGAAACTAGCTGCTTACTCGTCTATAGTCCTCCCTCCCTACTGAAACTCCAAGAGCTCATAAATCCAAACATAGCGTAATCAGGAGGGGAATAACTCCTCATTAAACAAAAACTGAAAGTATCCCCATGAAAGAGACAACTTGTCAAGAAACTTAGTCACTAGACTCCACCAACACCAAGATGCTCCACGGAAAAAGTTGGCAGCCAAAGCCACCATAAGATCTGTCGGCACCTAAACAATCCTAAAAAGTCAAACCACCTTCTCCAGCCAAACCACTGCTACGTGAGGGCCTGGATCACTGACAAACCTCAGCAGGCTCTACCGCAAGAACTCACGGAGCACGCTCAACCTGTCCTCAAGATCAGTCTGCCCTACTGAAGCTGTCTACTGCTCACCTGGTGGGGGTGATACTACCGGCCCACTCGGAGATAGGGGCTCACATGATGGGTCCTGGACTGAAGCCTCATAACTCACTGGGTCGTCATCACGATCCAAAGTTGGTATCCTGGTAGGATGACTTTGCAGAGACATCCTGAATGTTATCATGGATTGCCATAGTCAGATGAGAATATATGTATATAACAGTGACAATAATGGGGATATGACTCATGAAGGAAAGTCCAAGACTCAATCAAATGTGATTCACAAACCAATTTTCCCGGCAACAAGTGTCTCAACATGACGAGTCGACCAGAAGGTTATCAGGGTCCTGGTGAATGGATAAGTCGGCCTCCACACCATCACTCGACTCCCTGGCCTGAGAGCCGCTCTCGAGACAAGTTAACATTGTTTCCATAAATCGCAACCAATTCCTTTTTAGGGACATCCGAACAACGTCCCATGGAACAAACCTTCTTTTGATACCACTTTGTCACGAACCGAACCTACCCGGGCTGGAGCTGCAACTACCCCAAGCCCGCCTCCATAGGCCAGGGGCTGGCGACAAGTGCTGAAGTCTAAACAACTCACAGAGGCCTTCTCCTAAGTACATGTACACACACACGCAGCACACTCAATGCAAAAGTGGAGAGTAATGGTGAAGGTAATGTACTAGCTTCTATAAACAACCACAAAAGTGAATCGACCTCTAAACTGTACCAAGTAAAAGTTGAAGATAAAATGAAATGAAAATGGAAAAAATACGTGCCCAAACAGAAAAGTGCCACAACCCAGCAACAGGTAAACAAAAGAAAACAGTAGTGAGGGTCCCACACCTGGAACCCTACTATGACCACCGCACTTGTTCTAAGCTCCCGAACTCCTAAGCTCCACCAAAGTCACGACCAACCTGTCCATTGTCTGCAAGGGCACAACAAGTGCTAGCAAAGCCCAAGCAGGGGTGAGTTTAAAAATACTCAGTATGATACCCCGAAGGCTCGAGGGAGCAACAAAGGAGGTATAGAAGGGTGATAAGTAGATCAAACATGGAAATGTAAAGGGGTAAAACCAAGAGTTTAGTATAGATTACAACAAGGAGTACAATATATTAATCTAAGAGAGTCTAGCACAACCCAACAAGAGAAATGTGGAACACTCGTCCAAACACAAGGAGCTAGAAATGTTGAGAAGATGAAATTCTCATCGAGTATTCGCTTCATATAGAAGGAGAGTAGACTCATCCAACCACGAGAAGCTAGACACGTAAACCACGCGGCATACCCCGTGCATCTTCCCCTCTCCTGGAAGGAGAGTAACCAAACCCAATGAGTGGTTACTGAAACAATGTATACATAAATATATGTTCAATCAAGTAGCCCGCACAAAATCGGAAGGGGACCTCCTTCCCGTAGCTCATCCCAAGAAAGTGAGTAACCAAAAATCCCAGAAGTAAAGACCATCGATGCCCAGTATCTCGTACGTCTGCCCTGAACTAAAAGTCAAGGGGCTCAGATCTCCGCAACTTGACACTATTTGCTTTGTGCGGCACTGAATCACCCGCGCAGTTTTAGGTCACGTCACAAGGACGCGTCTCAGTGGGGAAAGTGCCCCTCGTTCTTGAGTGTTCTGGGGGAATGTCAAACCACACCTCATCACTACCTCACAGTAGAGAGGTCTCCTCAAAGTCGACAGGTGACCCCCTGCCCAGCCCTGCTGGAGGGTAATCCCTAGAAGTTGACGGGTTCCCACTGGAGGGAGACGCAGAAAGAGTCGATGGGTGCCACACTGCCCAGTCCTGTAAAAGGGTAATCCACTAGAGCGAGACTTAAAATTCGTCGACGAGTCCCAATGCCCAGTCACGTAAAAGGGTACTCCACTCGAGGGAGGCTCAGAACTGTCATCGGGGACCACTTCCCAGTCCAGCTGAAGGTAAAATCGGCATCAGGGACCACTTCCCAGCCCCGCTGGAGGTAAAACCTTTATCAGGGACCACTTCCCAGCCCTGCTGGAGGTAAACCCAGAACCGCTCTGGCCATCCCTGCTAGACGGTACTGCTTGGTGAACAACACTGTACTGGCCATCCCTACTAGATGTTAACCCACTGGCCATCCATGATGGATGGTAACCACATTGGCCATCCCTACTGGATGGTACAACTGGCCACCCCTGCTGGAAACAACCTCTTGGCCGGCCCAGCTAGAAACAACCTCCTGGGTATAGGATCGGTGCCCGCGTAATGTGTTTGTCACACCGAATCCATTGAAACTCTACCAAGGGACAAGAAGAAACTCTGTCGGCCAAACCATTGAGAATAGAAAAAAGTGGAAAAACACTCAACCCTATTGGTAAAAAAAATGACAACAGAACTAGGGGGAAACTCAACACTACTAGTCAAACATATGAGAACAAAGCCAGGGGAAAACTCAACCCTGCTTATCAAACAAACAAGAACAGATCCATGGGGGACCCACTACGTCGCGAGAGGTCAAGAGTACGCATAGCATAGAACGACACGCACATGGGGACCACATATCGTGTGTCTCCATGTCAACTCTAACCAAGAGCACAAACATTATCAGGTAAAAACAACCACATCTACCTCCAATTGTTCTCGTATACTCTTAGAGTATACAACGTTTCCAGCCCAACGACTATCATGGACATGACACCAAACGTCAATGCGAAGGGCGTAAACATAACAACTCCAGCTTGACAACTCAATGGCACAGGCATGACCAACTACATCTCTTCAAACATTTACTTCACTCTAATAAGAGTGAACGCGATCAAACGCCAAGGGTTCTCTACAAACACCACAGGAAGAACCTCCACAGGTATTCCTTTCATTCTTCCACATTTATGTGAGGTCTCGAAAGAGACTCTGCACATCCAAACGGATCCCACCATTATAATCCTCATGAAAAAACATGAGAGGTCGACTACATACTTGACTCCAATGGATATCCGATGTAAATGTCTCCAACAGCTCTTTACGCCCGAACGGTGTCTCGTGGTCCCGTGCCTTGGCACTAAAAATAGTCGGGCACATCGCACCATTTCAATCACCTGGGGAAAACACGTCAAAGTGACAACTCACTTGAGTGCAACAAATATCTGGAGAAAAAGATGCATTTCACCTTACCGCACACGAGCGGTGCTTCGTGGGACCTGCATCCCGGTCTCGCAGTGCAACGAAACGATTAAATCATTGCTATCCTCTCAAAAAAGTACACAAGATAGACTATTCACATGTCCAAAACGGACACTCGGTGATAAAGATGGAAATCACCACCAACTCCCAAAATGGTGCTCAAGGGGACCGCACTAGCATGCGGAATTAAAGCGTGAAGGTTGTGCCTTTGCAATTCCCTTGAAAAAACACCTAGAATCGACTACTCGCACGCCCCAAACGGGTGTCTGATGAAAAAGTGGTAAAGCGCGACACACAGCTCGAAAGACGGGTCGTGGGGCCCACACCTCAACTATGGCTTGAATGCCCAAAATCACACTGGTAATCTCCGACTCAACACCGGGGTCCCAACGCCACTTAAGGCGCTCAAAACTGAAATCGGATGTGTCCACGCCGCCAAAAACAAAACCACCGGAAAAATACCAATTCACTTAAAGGCATGTCGCACCTCGGAGGCCTCTCGTTTCAGGAAATAAAAACTCTTTAAAGCATCTCAAAAACGTTCGTCTTGATGTTAAGAAGGCACTTCCATAGACGTCACAGAAAATATTCACCCATAATGTAAATTACGGGCGTACGAAGAGGGGTTGAATCCCCTTGGGTTGGACCGGCCTGGACCAGCTGGTCCGCCCGGCCTCGGCCGGCCCGCGCCGGCTGGCCCGACTCACATTGCCGGCCCGCGGCTCAGCCGCGTCGCCAGGCACTGATTCAAGGTCCATCGTAGAGTGGACCTCATGGGGCCGGACAATTTTTCACATGAAGACACATGGGACGCTGATCTTTGTCCCCGCGTGGGGGTCGCGAGCCGCGACCCTATGGTCATCGCGCCCCGACGGCTCGACCTCGCCGCCTTGAGCCGCCACCCCGCGCGGCCAGCTCCGCCTCGCGCCGGTGCCCTTGACCCCGCCTGATGTTGTTTCCGGAGCCCGCTCGCCGCCCGCGCCTCCGCATGGACCCCAACCGCGCCACTGCGCCCGCTCGCCGAACCGCCGCACTGGAGCCGCTGGACTGCCCAGACCCGCCGGAAAATGCCCTTAAACATGGTGATTATCGGCGGATGTTTTCGAGGTCATCGCAACTCAGATTTACAAACAGAAACAGGAAATGGAAAGCTTGGAAAAGGTACTATTCAAACATGGGTTTTCTAGGAATTTAAACATTAATTAGATGCTATAATTAAACATGAAAGAGGAGTTCAGAAATGAAAACGCAAAACCGAAAACTCCTACCTAGTTGGGCATTGCCCGGAGCTTCCCCGTCGATCCGCACCCCGCCGTTTCTGCTTCCACCTTGATTGGGATAGAGGAGGAGGAGGAGGATGGAAGGATGTTAGGGTGAGGGGGGGGGGGGGTTTCTCTAGGGGGAGGAATGATGATGGGGGAGGAGAGGAGAGTTTAAATAATTAAATTCTTTTTAATTAAAAACTTGACCCCTGAAAACACCCGCGTCCATAACCCCCGACGCGGTGACAGTTAGACCGCGCCTCGGGTAATTACCACCTCTCGAGCACAATGGTGGTCTCAGAATTTTAATCTGAGGCCCCTTTCAAAAGTTATTAAACTCAACGGTCGAGGCAGCCAAATTAGGAAAACACACCTGGAGGCATTTTTCACAGAAGGTCCGCACCCGCGAATGTTACACCCCTTCTAGGGTAAACGGCATGTTCCAGACTCAATGGTGCCCTCGATTTTTCCACCTGGGCCACCGTTTAAGAGATACATGATTTTATCCATTAAAATAATTAATTAACTAATTTAATTATCTTTTTAACGTTCTGCTAATGGGTGAGGGGTCCCAACGTCCCGCGCCGACATATTTGATGTCATCTCTAGGGTACACACTCCATTATAGACCCATCCATACACTCAAAATTATGATCTGAAGCACCATTTAGGAGTTATCTCATTTATTTTGCATTCCCAATGTGAACACACTAAAAATTTAATACCGGCCACACCGGGATTCGGAATCGCACGCCGTCTGAAGGCGCATCTGTAGAATAACATCAACAATATTCCAAAGCCTTTTATAGAAAAAAACTGGGTTCTTACAATTATACTAAAAATAATTAATTATATCCCCAATGGGTCAATGTCATCAATAAAATTCATTTGAAAAATTAATTAGAAACAATTATATTTATTATAATATTAATAATAACATTTATTTTATATCATCATTTTTAAAATAATTAAAACTGCAATATTGGGTAATTTTTTAATATACATATTTGTAGAAACAATGATGAATATAAATATACTAGCACTCATAATAATATATGTATTTGAATTTATCATCTGTAAAAGACAACATTTAAAATGTTATACTTTTTAATGTATGAATGTGACAACATTAACATCACTAGAAATAAAAGAAAATTAATATCACAATCTCTTCTATAAAGATCTAATTGGCCACATTACATTAACATAGATTCTTATGGTTGACATATAATCGACCAATATGATTGTTCCTTTTTATCCCTTTTAATGGTAATTGGTATTTTAATAAAATTTGTTTTATGGGTTTTTAATCAATTAATTAATTGTTACCTCATCAATGTATATGAAATTAACGTAATTATTAATTTTTTTAAAATTAATGTAAATTACCATGATGTAGGTAATAAAATTATTTTCCCATGGAATATATATGTTTTAATATATCACCTGGTTTTCACAATATTAAAATTATTTTTTTATAAGAAATGTGAGTTGGACATTTTGTCACTTTCATTGGTTTTATTAATATCTATGTAATTTTCATTGTCATGTTTCCCTTAAATTACTATGTCTCAAACCTAAGATGTAAATGGAATAATTTTATTCATCAGAAAGGATTTTGAAAGGATTTAAGATCACTTTAATCTCTATATCATATTAATTTTTATATTAATTAACATGATTTACCTTTAACCACGTTAAATAAAAATTACCATAGATATTATTCATAATATCCAAAAAATAGAAGTAACATTTTGATAGAATTGGGACACATTGATTCAAAATATGGAAACCATTTTTCGTTATATAAAAAATAATTTTTTTATAAATTATTTTTAAATTAATTTTCATTGTTAAATCCAGATAGGGAGTTATTAATAAGTAAAAACATATTAAAAAAGTGTGATGTGTTTTTGTGTAATTTAAATGTGAAATTATATGCAACGAAAAAAACTAGATTCAATGTTGAAAAACTAATGAAATTAAATTTTATAACCAATTAAATATTTAATCTATAAATTTAAATAAACTAGATGAAATGATAATTTTTATTTAAAATGAAGTATATTTCACAATTCATTAAAAAATAAATTTTATCAGAAAAAATTCAAAAAATTCAAAAAATTAAATTTTTATGTTACACATCCAAAAAAGATGTTTTTTTGTAAAATAAATTATATAAAAGTCTTTAAACCTAAATTTGAAATGGTTACACCATCAATAGGTTGAGAAAATGCATTTGTATAAAAATATATCTTTTATTTGAAAAAATTGATTTTTTTCTCATATCACGTATAGAAAATACATATGATTAATGTTGATTTTTTAAAAAATAAATATTTGGTTAATAATACTCATAATGGATAGTTTATATCCCAGTAAATAATAATATTTTAATAATAAATCATTATTTAGGGAAACTCGGTATTGTATACAACATAAGCTATCTAGTAAGGTCGCTCTTTCGTGTAACACTAGCTAACGATAGTGTTGTGTATACTACAATCTAATACAGTATTACGCATAGAAAAATATAATATTACTGTAGAATAAAACACATTACGTCAATGAAATTAAAAATAATCTATCTCATAATATCTCGAGGTGTCACATGTTGTGACATATAGTGTGGTTTTCTTGGGTTTTTAGTCCAGATAATTGGCTAGCAATTTTTTAGGGAAATTTATACAATTTGGTTTATTTGCTTGGGTTCTTATTTATATGGATTATTTTTCATGTTTTTTATGTGTTGTATGTCAATGTTGGAGGGAATTTTGTTGTATTCATTTTCCCATATGATTTTGGATGAATATTTAATGTTTTTCGATTCTTCTTTTTCTATCATTGGTATTGCTTTTTTTAGTTGAATATCATTTATAAATAGTTAAAAACAGATATAATACAAAACTATATTTTGTTAATCTATAATTTACTACTCACCACATGATATATAATATTGAAAAACTATGAAAATACATCAATACCTTATTTTGGACATCCTCAATTACACATTTGGTTTATTTTTAGTTTTTTTACAAAAACATTATAACAACAAAAAACAAATATTCATACAAACAGTATATTTTACCAAAATTGACCATTGCAACATATATTATATTTGGAATTATCTAATACAGAATTATATAAAATGAATGGACTTATAAGTGAATAAATTCTACCGATATTGTATTATATATGTCATGATCAATGTTAAACTCAAGTATCCTAAAACAAGTTTCTACTAGATATAACATATACAAGTATGGATAATCATATAATATATTTATTTAAGTAATTTAGTAACCATGGGACATATTTTATGTCAATATATTATATCAAACTCATATATTCTTGATTTTCATAGTATTATCACACCACATGGAAGAACACATCATGTGTCCTTAATCTAAATGCTTAATCACATTACATTCCCCTCACCAGAATAGATAGGCACATCACACTAATCTTTTTATTGGTATGAGCATAGAATTCATTAATTTATAGCTTCCAGAGGCCATGATTTAATATTAATTATATGAAGAGAAAAATAAAATCATGGATAATCATCCATATATTACATGATCAATAATATACCAAACCGCAACATAATTCTGTCTACCTCAATGGTGGTGTAGGAAATTTAACTTTTTTCTGTAGGTTCTCATTCATGTTGTCATTTGATACATATGTGTGGGGACCCAAAATATGAAACACACAACCTTTATGAAAAATAAAAAATATATAATAGTCCATGTGGTATATATCTAGGATTAATAAGCACAAAAACAATTTTTTATCTCTTCACCATATGTCATATCATTATAAAAACAACTAGAAATGATTACATTCAAATTTACTAACATCCTATAATAATATATAATAACTATAAAATATAGAGAACTAAAAGTTTCTATGTGAGTGTTAATTATCATTTCACTTCATACAATATACCCAATCAATAATATAGAATGATAAAATGGATACTTCCATTTTTATAAAATGATACAATTTATATAATTAGAATAATTTATGAATATTAATAAATCTATATAGATATTATCATAGAAAATTATCTATTATGGTGTACCATAACAATTGGACATTATTAACTACACATTAAAAGTTATGTTAAATTAATTACATCTCTATATAATTTTTACCACATCAATTTGGGACCATTAGATAAAACCTCATACTAAACTCCATCATGGTGTAACATCTGGGAATAAATATAATTTTCTTAAATATGAGAATGATTCAAAATGTAATTGTGGGACTCCATAAACATTAGATTATAATTTATTTAAATAAAAAAAATATTTTCAATTTTAATATATTATGTTATATATATATATAAGACATTCAAATATCTTTATCGTCATGAAAATGTTCAACTAAAACATTTCATTGAGTTCATATGGTTTTTAATTTGACAAAACTATTTATATTATAATATATTATCACCAAATTCCATAAAATCATTTATTATTTCATTTTAATTTAATTTGGATTCAATATTTTTAAATTTTTTTATTCCTAACTTCAAAAATTCTCATCATATTATTACGTTCCATATAGAAATTAATTTTTTATGAAATATATTTTTATCACACCAAACTATTTTTGTTGTGAAAAAAAACTACTTTTAATTAATGGGAATAATTATCTAATAATACATTAAGAGAAATATTTTGTGTGGTTTTATATATTTTTGTAGATATATTATAAAAACGTAATTAATAATTAAAATATTCTGATAATGTGTGATAAAAAATATGTCCCACATTCCTTAAAAAATTTGTTCGATAAAATATTTTATTCTTGATAAAATATGTTTTATTCACATCTTCCTTCAAACATGTTATAAAAATTTACCTATTATAACCACACATATTGAAACAATAATATCATAATACTATGAAAAATCTTTAATTACAATCATATTCCATTAATTAAAAATTAAAAAAATATAATTTTTATATATTTTCCTTTGAGCTTAAAATATTTCATTATAGTGAACAATTTGATATAGAAACAATTTGCTTCAAAATTTGAGTCCTAAATGGAGAGGTAATAAAATAATTTATAAATGTTATACTACTATATATTTAAAATAGTTTTATAATATACATTCAGTATCATATACACATGAAGATTAAGAATTTTTTTAACATTAATACCAGATGTGGACTCTTAATTGCGTTTCATGAACCCAACATGATTTTTTCACAATTCTATATAATATAAATATTATATCTCCTTCATGACACATATTTTATAGTTTATTTACAAAATCTAATAATTCATCAATACAATGATCTTCTTAAGTAAATAAATTATTACCCTTGTACTAAATTAACACTTCAACTCATCATCTCATTCCAAACTCAAATATCATAAAATAATTGATTATTTTATGACAAACAAGAAAATTAATTTATATAACCAAAAAACCATTCCAACATAAAAAATGAAATGAATTAATTAGATAGATATATCCTTTCATGAAAATTCAATTCATTCCGTTTGATTTAAAAATCCAATGATATTAAGTACAGGATAGGGAATGAATATTTCCTTAGAAAAATGTAATATTATTAGTGCCTTTGAAACCGTTAAGTCTTCCTGCCTGAAATTTAATTTCTATTTTATTTTCTAAAACCCGCTTTATGAGTGAGCAGGAAACAAAACCAAAATAACCTGAGATTAATAATTCAAAATTAAAACATATCATGACACCCGAGAAGATCATCATGAATCAAGTCGCCTTCCGCCAACATCATGAGTATCCTGTCATCATCAACATCCATCATCGATGTCGATGTCGTCGTTCAACCACCTCACCTGCCGTAGAATGTCGACGAGGCCACCGGAACTAAACCACCATGTCGTCGTCATCCCACAGTGAATAGTGACCACCAAATCAATCGATCACACCAAATCATCATCGCGCCTCACAGGACAACCATCATCACATCATGCCGTAAATCAACCTCGTCACAAGCTGGCCAGGAGAAAACAGACCCCAAGCTGCACAAACACCCTCCACTGTCATCAAAACCAAAATCAAACCATCCACTTCATGAGATCGAACAAGCAAGCCATCAATAACATAGAGTCCAAGCGCCAGAACAAAAACGGGAAGCACCACACTGCAAACAAGAACTCCTCCATCCGCATCCACAACAACTCGATGAAGAAGACGGTCCAAGGAGAATGAAGTCGGGTCTCCATCACCAAGGATTGGGAGAACCGACATCACCTTGAGGGAAAGTCTCTGTTGATGGGATCTGAGCACATCAGAGCCTACAACACCTCTCTGGGTGGGATCCGGACAAATTCCTACCACAAAAGAATCCTAAAGGGATTCCTCAAAGAATGAGCCATGGATAATAAGAGAAACTGATAATGAATAAGGGCACACTGAAGATGAATCCAATGTAAGAACTCCAGCAAATCATCACACAAAAAACAATAAAAAAATTGGTAAACGAAACTATAATGACCCAAAGTTTCATTAATGGAAATCCCTCTTGATCTAATTAAATTTCTCCTTATGTTTATATAAAATGTCAACTTCTTTGGTTTTATGTTAAGAATTCTTGACCATTTCTAATATAGTCGTTGAACAGTGATCACATGTTTAGTATAAATATAGGACCTTAACAAATCCAATTTATTCAGAAAAAGGAAGCGATGGCCTCATCTAGTAGAATTGCACCATACGAGGCCCATTTGTCAGAGCTCAGAAATGTGGTGGAATCATTGGGATTCTCCCTTGACCAAGCCCAAGCTGAGCTTCATTATGTGAAGCTCGAACATGACCATCTGCGGGAAAAATCAAAGTTTATTGAAATTACCACTCGAGCGATGTTATCCGAGCCACCCCAAGAGTCTGTCACCATCGCATAGCTTACCCTTAGGGCTTATGCGGCTGATTTAAGGTGTTATGTAACCAATAACTAGTACTATGTTCATGTACATTATTTTTGTATATAATAATGAATATAATTTCTATTCATTTTTGATTCATTGTAAATAGTTTTTAAAGTACAAATGGTGTTTTTAGTTATTATTTATTTAAGAAATATATTTTTTAAAATTAAGGGATTTTTGAATTAAATAATATTTTAATAAAATAATAATAATATTATTAAATTATTTTTTATTAAATATAAATGATCTTATAATTTTATGAATGAAATTAAATTTTTTATTAAGGTTTGAAAGCCATTTTTGTCAAAACTCGTGAATTTTCGATAAATATCAGTTTTTATTTGAAAAGTGAAAAATAACATATTTAAAAAAATATTTACATAAAATAAATTTTATTTCTGGAATCATGATGTCGAAATTATCGAACGGTGAATTTTTCATAATTTTCTGCGACAGTCAAATTTTTGGGTAAAAATTAAAAACCGTTTAAATATATAATTAGTATTATGACATCATAATGACCCAATGGTGATGTAATAAAATACTATAATCCTTATGTTCGGCCAATATATGTTTTACCATTAAAATAATGTGATTTTGAGTTTATTTGAATTACTTTTCAAAGCATTAATGGACCCCTCAAGACTTATTCAACACCTTGACTTTTTAAATTAATTTCCATGGAAGTAGGACTCACCTCCACATAAGAAACCATAATATTTTAAGAAGTTTTAACTTTGGCCTTATAAAATATTGATTTCTTATTCCCTTTTCCATAAACCATGGGCAAAAACCATGTGATGGATTGTGGTTTGGATTAATTTTATATAAGGGGTCCCAAAACATAAATAATAAAGAATTACATCACCTTTCCTATATAAACCCACCCAATACCCCACTTCCTCCTTACTCAAATCCCTTGGAGTTCGTACAACCTCTTCCCAACTCTCTCTATAATCCTCCCAAGGTTCCCTAAGCTCCCAAGAAGCCTCTCACAAGCCTCTCTCTAGCCATTGGAAACACACTTCCATGTAAGGGTTTTTCTTCCTTTCTCATTTTTGTCAATTTTCATTAAGTTGTATTGCCCTTTTAATTTCAATTATGAATTTTGAGGTATGGATTCTCTCCTACCCCATACTGGACTCTTATTGTTTTAATGATGGGACAACCCTTTCTCTCTCATTAAGTACCTCCCATGTACACCCGTTACTATGCTGAAAATCCGAAAGGAACGTCTCTCTCGTCTTTTACATTCAAGAAATAATTTTGTATCATCAATATAAATTCAATTACAATTGTTGGTACATGTAACTATATGACCTACTTACTTTAAATTACATGTAAATATGATGAGAAATCAATTTCTCTCTCATCATCAATTTTTTTTGAATTCTTATGTCACGCCGTTACGCTGCCGAAATCGCACCGATTTTTTAAGCCAATGCCATTGTGTAGTGGATACCATGCCTATTTCTCCATCAAGGGTATCCACCATTTTGCACCATTACTTATTGATTACAAATATTCATGTATGAATTCAACATTTATTTATCATGGAATACATGATTATGTTTTATGAATCCATGTTTTATGATCCATGTGTCACACTTATGCATGAAATGAAATGTTTAAGAAGGGTGCGCCCTTATAGCGCTCCAATGCATTTGGTACCGTATAGTATCATGATACGTCATGTGCAATGAGTGTTGATTCATGCTAATTCATGTGCAACGAGGGTTTTCTCTTGTTTCATGTGCAATGTGGATTTCCTCGTGCTCTATGAGCAATGAGCATTTGCACATGCTAATTCCATGTTTAGGGTTGCTGCCACATTTCCATGTTATGATTATCATGCTTTATCATGACTTTATGTTCATGTTACTTTTATGCTCTATTGATATAAATATTTTCTAACATGTATTGTACTCCTCATGTTATTCCATGTGTACTACCTTACTGGGCTTTATAGCTCACCCTTTTCTTATGCATGTCCTCAGGTTATCCCCTGCAATGCTAAGTACAAGGGAACGTAGTGGTCATGTAAAGGATGTTTTCAATAAAGATGTTGTATTTCATGTTTTATTTTTTTATGTAATGATCATAATCCCCAAGGACACTAAACCTCTCGATCTTCGTTGTTGTATCAAGTGAAGTTTTATGTAATAAATCATGTTTACGTTTGTAATAAAAGTAGGGTTGTCATAGTTGGTATCAGAGGATAGGTTTGGTTATTTTTTTGATTAGTAAACCCTTGTAAATCCTTAGTTACAAGACTATGTATAATAAAAACACCCATAGGTTTTGCTAAGTACTGAGTAAGTGGTTTATCAAACAAATACATCCATGTATGGTTACAAGCAGGTAGAGGCGGCTGTGGCACATTTGTATCCTAGGGGTACAACCTAAAAACACTGCTTTGAGCTAGACTCGAACAGGAACTGGTGGACGACAACGGGACTTGATGCACTCTTGGTTAGGACACTCCTGGGGGATCTGTTTTGATAAATTTAAAAGCATAGTATGAACCCTTATTATGTGAATTAAAAAAATTCCCCTATGAATATATGTTAGAAAGTAGATCATGAAAATCCTTGATTGAAGCCTATAAACTCATGAGTAAGGAAATAATAGTGTATTTATTAGTCATCAACTATTGTCTTTGGATTACCCTTTATGTGTTACTCCTAAAATTCCTTTTATTCCAGCCAATGGCCGATAATAGGAGGACTCGGGCTAACAACTTTTGTGAAGATCCGTGTGATGACTGTACTAATGAAATGCCAAATCCAATGGGAGTGGGAATTGTGAACTTTTTCACACATCTATCTCAGTTAACTCATGTTTTGATTAGAAACACGGGTCAAGAAAAACGTTCAACCCCCCCACCCAGAAAGAACAAGTCGTTATCGGGAGCTTCAGGAGGCAAAGGCCTCCTACTTTTAGTGGATCATTCGATCCCATGATTGCTGAAAAATGGATCAACTCCATTGAAAAGATATTCTCCATCCTCCAATGTTCTGAACAAGAGAAGGTTCTCCTGGAATCTTATCGTATATAGGGTGAAGCTGATCAATGGTGGACGATGATCAAAAATACGAAGCCAGAGGAGAAGATCGAGGCGTTGGAATGGAAGGATTTCAGGAAGAGGTTTTTTGATAAATATTTTCCGCACACCCTCTGGCTTAATATGGAAGGGGACTTCATTTCCCTCATGCAAAAAGATGAAGACTTTTTTGGAGCGTACGAGGTAAACATCCCAAGGCATTCACGATACGCTTCCGGATTTGTCGTTAACCCCTAATGCATAGTTGACTACTTCTTTAGTGGGCTGAATCCTAGCCTACGAAAAGCATTAGCGATCCGTGACATCAAAATCTAGGAGGAGATTGTCCGATGTGCCCTCAAGGTTGAAATGGAGGTCGGGTAATCACATGGGTATCATGGGGACATGAAGCGCAAGGTGGACGTCAATTCTGGTGGTCCGATGGATAAATACAACATTGATAAGAAGATCCAACACCCCACTTGCCAAAAGTGCGGAAAGAAGAACCTGGGAAATTTCCATAAGGGGACAAGAAAATGCTTCAGGTGTGGAGGAGAAGGGCACCTAGCTGTTAACTGTCGGCATGAAAGACCCACGGCTGCGATAGAGGATAGGAACACTCCGTTCGAACCTCAACGCGTTGTTCAATGCTACAAATGCATATAACTGGGTCATTTTGGAAATCAGTGCCCTAATCCAAGGGTTTTTGTTGACAACCAACAACCTCCAAGGCAGCGAGGAAGAGCTTTTTCCATCAATTCTGCATAACTGAACCCCAACAACGAAGTGGTGACAGGTACACTAGTTATTCATTCAAGAATAGGGAACGTACTTTTTGATTAAGGTTCTACACATTCTTTTATATCATGAATGATTAGTATAAAAATCCTATCACCACCACAAATCATGTAAGTAAAGATGTCGGTGAGTAAGGAAAATGGGGGAATCATTGCATCCCATGAATATTAGTCCTCCCCTGTTATAGTCTGTGGATTGAATTTCCTGGGGAACCTCACCATACTCCCTCTGGTGGAATTTGATGCAATTCTTGGAACGGATTGGCTTTCTTTATATAGAGCCAACATAAATTGTCGGGAGAGGGAAATCACACTCCATGTGGAGAATCGACCCCCGATTCATTACAAGTGTCAGGAGGAAGATGAATCTCTTTTATCTCCATCATCTCAAGAATGGATATTACTGCCTTATGAGCACGCGTATCTGGCTCAGATGATTGAGTCCAAGGAAGAATCCATCCTTCAAGAAACGCCTATTGTGAGGCAATTCGCTGAAGTGTTTCCCGAGGAACTACCTGGTATTCTTCTAAGAAGAGATGTTGAGTTCTCAATTGAACTTATACCTGGGGCGCTACCAATATCCCAGACTCCATATAGAATGACTGTTGAAGAGCTTGAAGAGATGAAGAAACAACTACAGGAGAATCTAGATAAAGGGTTTATACACCCAAGTGCTTCACCATGGGGTGCACCAGTCCTCTTCATCAAGAAGAAGGATGGGTCAATGAGGCATTGCATCAATTATCATGAACATAACAAAATCACGATAAAGAACAAGTATCCTCTCCTAAGAATTGATTACTTGTTTGATCAGCTGCGTGGAACACAATACTTCTCCAAGGTCGATTTGCGGTCAGGATATTATCAAGTAAGGGTGAAGAATGAAGATATCGCTATGACTTGTTTTCCTACAAGATACGGGCACTATGAATTCATAGTAATTCCTTTCGGACTCACCAATGCTCCATCAATATTAATGGATTTGATTAATAGAGACTTTAGTGATTACCTTGACAAATTTGTGGTAGTCATTATATATGATATTCTAATATACACCAAAACAAATGAGGATAATGAGGAGAATTAAAAAATTGTACTAGAGACATTGCGAAAGGATAAGCACTATGCCAAGTACAACAATTGTGATTTCTAGTTGAAGGAGGTATCATTCGTAGGCCATATCATCACAATAAATGGGATATCTGTGGAGCCCTACAAAACAGATGCAATTGAGGGATGGCCGAGGCCAACATCGTTAACGGATATCCATAGCTTCTTGGGGTTAGCTGGATATTATCGATGATTTATGAGGAATTTCTCACAATTGTCCAATCATATAACAAAGCTAACTCTAAAGGGAGGAAAGTTTTCTTGGAGTGATGAATTTGAAGAATGCTTCAAGGAGTTGAAAAAGAGGCTTATCACTGCGCCTTTGCTAACTTTACCCACAAGTGGGGAACTTTTTGTGGTATTCAGTGATGCTTCAAAGATGGGATTAGGCTATGTGCTGATGCAAAATGATAAAGTGATATACTATGTCTCAAGGCAGTTGAAAATCCATGAGCGAAACTATCCAAAGCATGATCTGGAGTTGGCAGCGGTGATCTTTGCCTTGAAAATCTGGCAGCATTATCTCCATGGAGAGAAATGTGAGATATATACTGACCACAAGAGTCTTAAATATATATTCACACAGAAAGAGCTTAATATGTGCCTGAGAAGATGGATAGAGCTCAGTAAGGATTATGATTGTTCAATACATTATCACCCTGGGAAAGCGAACAAGGTGGCAGATACCCTAAGTAGAAAGGAACCAATAATTCTATCAATGATGAGAATTGAGAAGGATCCAATCTTCTTAGACTTGATGAAGATAGACGTGGGAATCATAAAGAAGGGAATATCATCAATCCTTTCACAAATTATTTCTCAACCATCTCTTTTCGAATGGTTAAAGGATGCTCAAAAGGATGATGTGGGAATTCAAGAAAAAGTGGAAGTTATCATAAAAGGGAAATCCTCATAGTTTAATGATAATGAAGAAGGAATTGTGCGGTTGGGGAAAACACTATGTGTTCCATCATGTCCAATTCTGAAGAAGGATCTTTTGGATGATGCACAACGTTCAAGTTTATCTATTCTTCCAGGGAGCACAATGATGAATCGAGATCTCTGAGAAAACTTTTGGTGGCATAATATGATGAAGGAGATCGTTGAATATACATCATAGTGACTAGTGTGTCAGCAAGTGAAGGAAGAGAGGAAGAAGTCTAAGGGGATAATGAAACCATTTCCCATACTAAAATGGAAATGGGAGAACATCACCATGGACATTGTCAAAGGAATTCCAAGGACATCCAAAGGAAACAATGAAATCTATGTTGTTGTGGATCGTCTTACAAAGACTGCACACTTCATTGCTATTCGGGATGATTTCTCATTGGATCAAATGGAACAGATATATATCAGTGAAGTGGTAAGGTTCCATGGAGTACCATTATCTATTATGTCTGACCGAGATCCAAGATTCACGTCTATGTTTTGGAATAGTCTTCAATATGCTCTGAATACTAAACTGAACATCAGTACGGCCTATCATCCTCAAACTGATGGCCAATCTGAGCGGACTATCCAAACACTTGAGGATATGTTGAGCGCGTTCTCAATGGACTTTAATGGAGGATGAGATCAACAGCTTCCTCTGGTTGAGTTCTTTTATAATAACAGTTTCCACTCGAGCATCCAAATGGCACCATATGAATCCCTGTATGGGAAAAGGTGTACAACACCGGCATGTTGGGATGAGGTCGGTGAAAGTAAGCTGATTGGACTAGAAATGGTCGAAGAAATGGTGGAGAAGGTGAAACCCATTCAGCAGCATATCAAGGCAGCCTAGAGTCGACAAAAGCGTTATGCAGATAATCGTCGATGAGACCTTAAGTTTAAAGTTGGAGACATGGTTTTTCTATGCACATCTCCGTGGATGAAGATCATGAGGTTTGGAACGAAAGTGAAGTTAAGTCTGAGGTACATCGGCCCCTTCGAGATTCTTGATCATGTCGGGGATGTGGCCTATCGACTAGAACTTCTACCTACTATTTCCAAAGTACATTATTTCTTTCATGTGTCCCTCTTAAGAAAGTACATACCGGACCCTTCACGTGTAATGTTTTCTGAGGTGGTACAATTGGAAGATGATCTTTCTTATGAGGAGAAACCAGTGAAGATCCTATATCATAGAGAAAATGTTCTACAAAATAAGACAATTCCCCTCGTCAAGGTGTTGTGGAGAGACCACAAGTTTGAAGAATCAACTTGGGAATTGGAGGATATGATAAAGCTGAGTTACCCACATTTGTTTTAGTGTGGGAAAAGGAAAATGTCGAGGGAGAAATTTCTTAAGGGGGGAATATTATAACGACCCAATGTTTCATTAATGGAAATCCCTCTTGATCTAATTAAATGTCTCTTTATGTTTATATAAAATGTCAACATCTTTGGTTTTATGTTAATAATTTTTGACCGTTTCTAATATAGCCGTTGAACAGTGATCACATGATTAGTATAAATATAGGACCTTAATAAATCCAATTTACTCAGACAATGGAAGCGATGGCCTCATCCAGTAGAATTTCCGTATACGATGCCCATTTGTCAGAGCTTGGAAAAGTGGTAGAATCTTTGGGCTTAGCCCTTGACCAAGCCAAAGCCGAGCTTCATCATGTGAAGCTCGAACATGACCGTCTATGAGAAAAGTGGATGTTGATTAAAATTACCACTTGAGCAATGTTATCCGAGCCACCCCAAGAGTCTGTCACCATCGCACACCTTACTCATAGGTCTTATGCGGCTGTTTTAAGGGGTTATGTAACAAATAAGCAGCACTATGTTCATGTACATTATTTTTTTATATAATAATGAATATAATTTCTAGTAATTTTTTATACATTGTAAATAGTTTTAAAAGTACAAATTGTGTTTTTAGTTATTATTTAATTAAGAAATATATTTTATGAAATTAGTTTATTTTTTAATTAAATAATATTTTAATAAAATAATAATAATATTATTAAATTAATTTTTATTAAATATAAATGATCTTGTAATTTTATGAATACAATTAATACTTTTATTAAGGTTTGAAAGCCATTTTTGTCAAAACCCGTGAATTTTCGATAAATGTCAGTTTTTTTAAAGTGAAAATTATCATAATTTGAAAATTATTTAGATAAAATAAATGTTATTTCTAGAATAAGGATGTCGAAATTATCTAATGGTGAATTTTTCATAATTTTCTGAGATAGTCGATGTTTTGGGTAAAAATTAAATACCATTTAAATATATAATGTGTTTTATGACATCATAATGACCCAATGGTGATGTAATAAAATACTATAATCCTTAGGTTAGGCCAATATATGTTTTACCATTAATATAATGTGATTTTAGGTTTTTTTGACTTACTTTTCAAAGCTTTAATGGACCCCTCAAGACATATTCAACACCTTGCCTTTATAAATTAATTTCCATAGGAGTCTGACTCACCTCCACATAAGAAACCCTAATATTTTAATAATTTAGGACTTTGTCCTTATAAAATATTTATTTCCACTTCCCTTTTCCAAAAACCATGGGCAAAAACAATGGTATGGATTGTGTTTTGGAATAATTTAATATAAGGGGTCCCAACACCTAAATAATAAAGATTCCCCTCACCTTTCCTAGATAAACCCACCCAAGCTCCCACTTCATCCTCACTCAAATCCCTTGGAGTTCATCCAACCCATGTCCTACTGTCTCTAGAATCCTCCCAAGGTGCCCCAATCTCCCAAGAAGCCTCTCACAATCCTCTCTCTAGCATTTGGAAATAGACTTCCAAGTAAGGGTTTTTCTTCCTTTCTCAATTTTGACAATTTTCTTTAAGTTATATTGCCATTTTAGTTTCAATTATGAATGTTGGGGTATGGTTTCACACCTCCCCCATACATCCATATTATTTTTAGAATGATGGGATACCCCTTTATCTCTCATTAAATTCCTCCCATGTACACCCGTTACTATGCTGAAAATCTGAAAGGAACTTCTCTCTCATCTTTTACATTAAAGCAATAATTTTGTATCATGAATATAAATTCCATTACAATTGTTGGGAAATGTATCTATATGACCTCATTACTGTCCATTACATGTAAATATGATGAAGAACCCCTTTCACTCTCATCAACCATTTTTTTATGAATTCTTATGTCACGTCGTTACGCTGCCTAAATTACACCGATTTTCTAAGCCAATGCCATTGTGTAGTGGATACAATTCCCATTTCTCCATCAAGGGTATCCACATTTATGCACCTTTACTTATTTATTAAAAAGATTCATGTATGAATTCTAATTTTCATTATCATGGAATAAATTATTATGTTTTATGAATCCATGTTTTATGATCCATGTGGCACACTTATGCATGAAATGAAATGTTTAAGAAGGGTGCGCCCTTATAGGGCTCTAATGCATTGGGTAAAGTATAGTATCATGATACATCATTTTCAATGAGTGTTGACTCATGATAATTAAAGTGCAACAAGGGTTTACTCGTGCTCATGATCAATGAGGATTTACTCATGCTCTATGTGCAATGAGCATTGGCTCATGCTAATTCCATGTTAAGTGTTGCTGCCACATTGTCATGTTATGAATATCATGATTTATAATGCCTTTATGTTAATGTTTCTTTTATTCTCTATTGATATTCCTATTTTCTAACATGTACTATAATCCTCATGTTATTCCATGTGTACTCCCTTACTAGGCTTTATAGCTCACCCTTTTCTTATGCATGTCCTCAGGTTATCCCATGAAATGCTAAGTGCGAGGGAATGTAGTGGTTATATAAAGGATGTTTTCAATAAAGATGTTGTATTTCATTTTTTATGTTTTTATGTAATGATCCTAATCCCCAAAGAAACTATAAATCTCGATCTTCTTTGTTGTATCATGTGACGTTTTATGTCATAAATCATGTTTATGTTTGTAATAATAGCATGGTTTTCATAGAAACCATCAAAGCCCCTACCCCCTCAAAGCCAAACTGATACTGACGCAGAGCCTCTCAGGACCGAAGCTATACCTCGTAGCCACAAAGCCATAATCTTCCACCAATATGCCTCCACTCGCTAGACCGATTCCTTCTCCTACCGAGATGAGACGATGACGACAACCGAGCCACCGAGGATCCCCAAGGAATGGGACGTCGATGCCTAGCCAACTGATGCCGGAGGAGGGAAGGTAGAGATGCCATGGCTGAAACCCTAACACTCGAGAGAGTGGATACGCCGCCACTCCGAGGCCCCTCCAGAAGGATCAATTATATATTAGTATCATTACACTGTAGAACCTATATTTAAATATTATCCATGAATGGTTTCTGATGAATGAATTGATCTAATATGTAATATTTTCCATATTAAATAAGAATTATTCTCAAGATCCAATACCAGTAATTAATGTTTATTTTATATTTCTTCCCAATTAAAAAATATTATCGTAATGATACGTTTGATTGTGGGTATTCTATTTTTAATTGATATAAATGTGTTCACAAGAAGAGTGTCATGTTCTACTATAATTTAAAAATACTTATCTATAATATTCTCTTACTAAAATTATAATAAAATTCAAGTATGCCATATTAATTTATGGGAAAATATATATGATCTATCATGAATTAACCATATTAATTTTATTATATAATAAGTAACTATATCTAATAAGTAATATAATCAATGATACAACAGATGACCCTTGGATAGTTCAGCAGACATATATTCATCCAAAAACAAGATATATAAAAATGAACATTTATTTCAGTATCATCCAAACTATTGTGGTTTTAGAACTATGTGAATCATATGGTCCCACTAGTAATATGTGTATGGTGGTGTTGGACACCTATTTGTTTTCCAATTTATAATATAATTCTTGGGAATGAAAATTAAGCCTAATATACCCATTTGAATTATTGAGGACTATATTAGTGTTCATTATGGTGTAGAATAACCATTAAATTTTAAAAGGGGGTTTAGATATCTCATCATATTTTCTAATAAATTTTATTTACCTGTATAAATGAATCTAATTATTTAGTAATGAGTCTCTATCCCTTCTAAAAAATTAATATGATAAAATCGTATAGACGTGAAAACCTTTTAAAAAAGGTAACATGTGTTTTATGTTTAAATTAGTTTCTAAATATATTTATATTCATATAAATGGATGACATGAATATAGTGATATAAAACCTAATATTTTATGTCTAGAATAATTAAAACTCAAAAATAATCTTATGTAGATCATGGTGCAATAGTTAACTAATTTACAATTTCAGAAACATAGCATTGTATACCTGTCTAATGAGACATAAAACCTTATTTCCACTATTAATTGTTTAATTCACAAGAGATAACATAATTTATCAATAATTTAAGCAGTTAAAAAGTATAAAGTATAATCATCTACTAAATTCAATCTCCTAACTCATGAATAATCCTAATCAATGGTAGATGTATTCTATAAAATACCAAACACCAAATGATACTACATAAAAACCAAGATGATAATTTATTGAATCACATTAATATATAAAATAAATACATCAGTTAATAAAATAATAAATCATTATCAATGAAAAATTAAATAGGGAATAATGTAAATGAATAAAAATAACATAAATTTTGGCATTTGATTAAAATTTATTAAAAAATATATTTAATGAAATTTTTATATAATATAAATTAAACATGGTCTTACAGATATTCAATAAAATATAAACGAACAAAATCATATTATATTTAATTTACTATAAACCATTTACTATTCGTTAATTTACATGTAATATAATATAATGACCTTAATCTTATAAAAAATATTATATTTTTATGAAAGTGTTTATAATTATATAAAAATTTCGTAAATTTTGTAATCATTGAATATGTAAATTTTTTATCATTTATTTTTTTAATAATTTATAAATCATAACGAATTCATTATTCTTATAGCCTAAACAAATTTAACAATATGATCTTTGATATGAAAAATTCATCAATCAATATAAACATTTTTACACATGAGTTCATTTTATAATTTATACACGCAATAAGTTATTTACCCTGTAAATCCACTTTAACCAATATTAAATCCCCAAAAATGTTTTTGCTACAATTTTAATCTCAGTTTTGGTTCATTCTATTGTTTTAATCATCACAGAAATTTAGTATATAAACAATCGTGTGATAATCCACAAGATTCCAACTCTTTACCATGATAATACCATGTTTTTTTAAATATTATAGGATGTGGTTGATCACAGATAAAATCTCATGTCAGGGAAAAATAACAAGACTATTTTTACTATAGTAATGGTTATCTCTGATATTGTTCATGACAAAAACCATGGTCGTTTGAAATAGATATAATCAATATTTCTTATATGGTCATATCATAAACCCTTACAAGTATATATCAACCATAACATGTTATATCCGCATGGTGTAAATCCTATTTACACAACCACATAATTTTTATTTGAAAACTACATCATGGTTAAATTTAAAAATAGCGACTCATATTTAACAAAAAAATAATTTCTCATTTTAAAAAACGAAGAATCTTTAATATTAAAATTATATAACCAAGACCATTTTAAACTTAATAACACATCATAGTTTTGAAAAAATCAATATCCAAGATCAAATTTAATATAAAAAATTGTATTTAAAGAAATAATAATTTTAAAATTTCTTTATGTTTTTGAATAATAAATTCCAAAAGGATTGATTTGGATTTGATACTATTGTAGGGTTTCATATTGGATAAATCATATTCAAACATCGTCAAATACATCTCAAAAAATTTTAATCCAGATTAATAATTTAATAATTACAAATGATTAAAAAAATTATAAATATACACAATTCTCAATTTAATATGAATCATTATTCGATTATGAATTGGAACTTAATAGTAATTACTATGAAGTTTCCAATGAAATAAATCATCCAACCTTATTATTTATATATATGAATCATGAAACACACTAGAATTTAACCCTTATATCCATGATCTACAATATCATGATAATAAAATATAATTATAAAAAACTTACTCATATTTTTAGGCTAAATAAAATACCATGATATGAATCACACATAAAATGTAATGTTAATATCCTCCATACAAAAGAACCGAGGAAAATTTTCAATACCATAAAAATTTCAAAAATATTTGATCAAAATGGAGAAGATTACATGTAATTTGTAACAATATATAATTAATAATTAAAAATTTATATCCATTAAACATTCACTTTTCTTAATCAAGACATGTATAAAAATTTATCATTTAATAATCATCCAAAATTTATAGAATATTATATGAGAAGATGGTCGAGCCACATAATTTCCAATAACAAATAATCATTCATGAACAACACAATTATGTGGTCTAAACCACAACGTCGTAGTCTTAACAGTAGTAAATGTATCCATCAGGATGAATTAATTAAGTATAATTGTATCCTCACCACAATATTATATTCTATAAAAATTAATTTTCTGTATGTACTTACTTATTTAGGTTGATATTAGAATCAAATGAATGGGGTTTAGTTTGAAATTTTTGTGATATTTCATTTCTAGATGTTTTATTCTTGGTACTGTTTCTAGGGATGTTGTTCTTTTCAGAAAGATATTAAATGCATATCAATTTATTATTTATTTTATTTCTTGTTTTAATATATTAATTTTTTGTTGATTAGTGAATGATATTATATTTGGATTGACTAAAAGTGGTCAATTTCTTCCATATTATTTAATTTATACTCTCAATCCATCTTTTTATCTCATTTAATGATTAAGAATGTTTTATTGGTCCAGTCTTATATTAACCACCAATCAAGGCAGTTTTCTAGTGGGGAGTTTCAAGACAATATGATAGTGATCCAATTAATTATCATTTTATTTAATCAAAAAGTATCTTGAGATAAATTATAGATTTTACTACTTTTTTTATTGTTTTATAATATTAATTTAGTGAATGAAAAATATTGTTTAAAAAATGTGAATTGAGATGAAATTAAATATAATAATAAGTATAATTCAGTTAATGACTTCCTATTAGTTGAGAGATATGTGTAATAACACTTCAGGATGTAGATCTCAATAATATTGAGTAACGAATAAGTAATATAAACATTCTTAAATCA
This sequence comes from Viscum album, assembly GCA_963277665.1. Classification (NCBI taxonomy): domain Eukaryota; kingdom Viridiplantae; phylum Streptophyta; class Magnoliopsida; order Santalales; family Viscaceae; genus Viscum; species Viscum album. The sequence goes on along the minus strand of OY728121.1, from coordinate 260,023,818 downwards.
AGAGAAAAAATAGTTTTTTTGGATTAAAAGTTCTGTGTAAGTCATCGTGATTGATTTAATGTTAAAATTATTATTGTTATATCATAATTCGAGTGAAATAAATCATTTTTTGAATATAGTTTAACATTATTTATTAATTTATGTTGATACCAAGAACAAAATGATAAAAAAAGTGGAATAATGTATCCTGAAGTTGTATTTTTTAACAATAATTGAAAATGTGGTGCAATATTTCTGAAAAATATTTCAAAAATATTATTATAATATACGGGGGATGTTAATGGGACTTTAACCATATTGTATTAAATGTTGAGTTGTGATGTTTCATCCCCTTTTCTCTTATTCAATGGATATTTTTTTTCACAAAGGGGGATAAAAATGAATAAAAAGTAATATTTTTACTATAATTGGGGTGAATTTTTTATTTGTAATAAGCATAAATGGGATGATAGAAAATTTGTGTAAAAAATGTTCACACACATAGATAACTATGAATATATTTTTTTCTACATGAATATATTTACTCAATTGATGTATATATCAAGTATCATAATATAAAATTTGTCTAAAACATATATAAGGTTTATTTTCCACAAAAGAATATATGAAAATAAATAAAATGATGGAGATCAACAAAAATTTGTTGTTTGAAATTTAATTGTCACCTATAATGATTTTGAGTGTAAAAAATGTGAATATTTGTTTAAATTAAGATTAAGATTATTTTTTTTCTTGTTTCATACATTATTTTTACCACAAAGAAGAATAATTTATTAATTAATTTCTAATTTCTTATAATTTAAATATTTTGATGAAAAATAATTAATTTAGGAGGTTTTTAACAAAATTCACTAGTCACGATAATGGATACTGTGTTTGAATAAAGAAATTTATATTTGTAAGAGTTTATTCAATTTAGTTTTTCATCTCAGATTTATTGTCTAAAATGTGTTGTTTATGATTTATAAGAAAATATTTGATAAAACTGTTAAGAAATGATTGGTTAATATGGTGGTTCTGTCTTATTAATAATTATAAATGATTTAAAAATAATGGGAGAATCCTATGGGTCTATTCCATGTAGGAATAAACACAACATATAATTTTTCTATTATATCAAGTAATTTATGTGGATTTTTTTTAAAAAGTATCCTTATAAATATTTATCAATTTAATCAATCTATCATATTTTTTGTTTGGGATTGAATGATGGTTTTACACACCAACATGATAAATAAATCATTATATTTTTACAAATTGTGGATTTAAATTTTGTGTCCACGACTTACACTATATAACCATCAAGAAATAAATTATGGTTATGATTAAAAGTATTATTTACATACATATAATGCTTTGATATATAAATTTTGATCAATATCATTTGTATGATGTTTTTATGTTGTTTGAAATTTGTGTACCTTCATTACAAGGCGTGTTTACTTGTTTTGTGAGATAATGAAAATATATCATGGTACATATCAAAAAGACATGTTTATTTAGAGGCAAAATAATAATTTACGGAATTTTAAAATTATCACCATAAAACAAATAGAAACACATTATGTTATAGCTAAATAACCCACTAGATTTTATTTTTCAATATATATTCAGATTTCTATAAATTTTAAATGAATGCATTTTCTGACTAAATTATAGATTTTTTGAGTGAAAAAGATGAGCATAAAGGATAAATTATGTTAAAATAAAAAATTTATAAAGGAAAATTATTGATTAATATGATCAGGTTTTATCACTTTTAGTTTATTATAGTTCTCTTATATTTAAGATGAATAATGATGATTATATTAATGGTGATACGTTTCTAGTATTATATTTTATTTCTTTGATACATACATATACATCAATATAATATAGTTAAAAAATAAATATTCTGTAATGTTTTTATATTTTCATTATTTTTTAGAATTCTATGATTAATGAATTAATGAGAAGAGTTTATAATTCAACTACATTATTTAGTGTTTTTTAAAATATTTAAAAGATCCTTATTATTATATTACATAAATATTATCATTTTTCTTATATTAGTGAAATTATTTAATCAAGAGTATCATTTATCACACATTCTTCATGAAATTTCCTATTCATTTTATTCAAAAAATGTTTATAATGGGTCATTTTAAAATAGATAATTCTATTCTTGTCTAATGAAATATAAATTTTATGAATGGAGAACATTGAAAATGATTGTATTTATAGTTTTTTAATTTATTTTTGTTTATCTAATGAATAAGTGATGAAACATGTTTTTTATATTATAGTATACAGGAGGTAAAAATTACTTATAAATGAAATTAATGGATAAATTAAATCAATTATTCAATCTCCCATTTAGTGATCATATTTTTGAACCTTTTTCCCCTTTATTATTCTAAAGATAATTATAGATGATTTTATTTTTAATTGAATTGATTAAACTATCATGTTATTAAAATTTTATGATAATTTTATTTTGAAATATTTTTTACAATTTATTATGTTTTTGTTAATATTTATTAATTCAATTCATTAAAAATTCAATAGAAAATATTAATCAATGATATTAGATGAGAAATATACCAAAGTTTGGGTATTTGATGATAAAAAATAAATTCATAATAGTGATTTGATGTTTATATCTTTAATTATATAATTTTATTGATATATAAATTTTTTTAAATATTTTTTTTTATTTTTAGATATGAATAATTATAAATACCATTAAATAATTTTTATTTATTATTACAAAATTCATACATTTTCATTTTTAATTTTTATAAAATTGATCCATCTTTAATTTATAATTTCTTTTTTTAAATATTTTGTAATTATGTATTATACTATAAAAAAATTATAAATAAATATATCAGTAAATATATGTATTTTTATAATAAATATATGTTGGAATGAATGAGGTGAAAATTTAAATTCCATTATTTATTTTTGAATTTGGGTATTTATATTTTCTATTATTTTATATTTCATTGAGAAACAAAAATATGTTTTTGGGGGAGAATCTTATTTATATATGTTATAATTTATTCTCAATATATATAGAGAGAGAAAATAAAAATAAATAATTTTCATATTCATTCTGACCATCAGTATTTTCTTCCTTAAAATGATTATTTAGGATCCAATGATTGGTTTTTGGTAGAATATAATGAAAAAATATATTAGCCATAATTATGGGATTCCTTATTTACTGTATATTTTGTTTCATCAATCTTTTAAAAGAATTAGAAAATGAGTACATTTTTTATATTTATTATTCAATTAAAAATTTGGGTGATTTTCTGTTTTCCATCTATATAATTTCATATGGTTCAATCTATCATTTTTATTGGTTTAATAGACAATTGTAATGTTAATATTTCATATTTTGTTATATTTTGAGTGATTTGGTGCCTATCACCTATCCCTCTTCACACCCAGATTTCTGATGTAGAATAGTTCGGTTCCAAACTAGGATTCAATATATGGAAGTGTTGTTTTATGGAGAATGGAATTCTATTTTGGGTGAAATTTTTGTAGCTTGTTAGTATAATGATTGATGTGATATGTGTTTTGGTGTCGTAGCTAGGTAATGGGGTTGGTTCAATGTGAATATCTATATCATAATGTGTTACATGTTTCTAATTTGGTCTCATATTTCCCCCTTTATGCTAATTTGGTCCACAATTCGTTATAACTTTAGGAAATCTAAAAAATGTGCCTTCAGACCTCAAATATGAATCAGAATTTGTTCAATGTGTAAATTTCACTCCTTTTGGGGGGATGATGATTGAACCATTGAGGTTAGTGTGTGAGTGGATTTTTATTCTATAATCCCATATACATAATATATATTTTTATTTATTATGATATGGACAATTCATTTGTGTTTATTTCCCAATGTTTTCTAGTAGTTTTTTATATCCATTACACATTATTATGTTTTTACTTTCCTTGAACGATATGAGTAAATAATTCACATTGAGAATGTATTTAGAATTTTTTAATTGAGGTTTTAGGAATCATTAAAATATTATAAGGATGGGAATTGTTTATCATACTTACTCTTGACATATTTTACTCTATCATTATTATATGATGTGTATAGTTTTGTAACAATGGTCACCATTGATATGATCTATTTATGCTATCTATTTGATTGGGTGGTTGGATAATATTTATTTATTTTTAAGATTATATCTCAATAATTTTTATCATAGGCTAACATGTCTGTGTATTGGAACCCTTATACTTCACTCAATAATGATTTGATAATTAAAATATTATTATATTTTCTCTATATCATGATTAAATAGTTGCTTTTATGCCTTTATTTACAGTAAAATAAAATATCTTTGTTTATTCAGTTTCTAGTATTATTCTTCACAATAAATATTTATCTTATTTAATGATTTTGGTGAAAAATCAACATAAGTATGATTTTGGATATAAATAAAAATAATAATTAAATGAATAATTTTAATATATCCAATCATTATTAAATAATTTATTAAAAAATTATTATTTCTTTGAGATAAAAATCATTAGGAATCTTCATTCATATATAATGATCCTTATTTTTTGTTCTCTAAACTTTTTGGACTAAAAAATAAATAATTATGATATTTTCATTCTTATGATCCATTCATATATTTCATGTTATCCCTTTGAAAGACAATACCTTACTGAAATTCATACTTTAAAAAAATTATGATTACGAAAAATAATTCCAATAGGATAATGATTCTTAATAATGTTATTGTTCAAAAATAAATCATATTTATATAGAACATAATACAGATTCAAAAAATTACAGTTGTTTATATATAACAATAATATAATGTTTACATAAATACATTATTACACATAATGATGGTTATAAAAAATTCATAATTTTGAATAATTGATTCCTACACATGCCTCAATGGTTTTTTTCTAACAATCAAAATATTTTTTATATATTATTTCATATATAATGATTTACTTTTAAAAAATAAAATAGTTTTTCTTCATCAATTTATTCCATAATTATTTATTAATTATCTAAAACTTGTTAAAAATAAAAATAAATTATTATTTTTAGAATTAAATGATTAAATTATTAGGTAAGGAATATTTAAATTCTCACAATGTTTCCTTAGAAAATTGACATATTCAAATCTATATAATTTAAAATATAAAAATTTTGTTTCAAATTATATAGGGGATTATCCTAAGGAACTTATTAATAATTATTTAAAACATATTTGTGTTTTGATTCCAATGAGTTTTTTTATCTTTTTTCAAGAGTATCAATGTTTTTCTCAACTATAAAATAGTTTATTACAATTATGTGATAGAGGTGTGGTTTCATGGGAAAATAAAAACTAAAAATAGGATATTCAAGCACATAATAATACTCATGGATACATTCAATGATGTAATAATATATATAGATATTTATAGGTCTATAAGATAATAATTAATTTTAAGTATATTCTAAATTATTTGTTGTGACATTATTTTTCCAATCATCACTGAAATACAATCAACTAGACTAAACCCCACTTATGATTTTCTAATAAAAGAAATCAATTATACCTCAACACTATATCTCATAAATACATCTTTATTCATTCCATATTAATTCATAAAATTATATGTATTTAATTTTTATTTTGATTTCTCATTGAATAATAGAATGACTGTGTCATGTTATAGTACACCAAAATTGGTGCATCCAATAGTGAGTATAGGTTAAAAAATTTTATAACTTGAATCCTCCATGTTCGATAAAAGGTGTAGGATTTGGTTGTTGGTTGGTCAATCTAATTTCATTATTATTTCTTCCTCCACATAATATGGAATATTATCCATTTTACCACTACGTGAAAAAATATATGATTTGGTTTGTGCCTCTAGTGGATAAAATTGAATTTTTAATGGGGTTTTAATCACTTAAAAAGTGATGTTATTATTTTATGTTGGTTCCATATATTCATATTTAGAGTGTGATGATTATATTTTGGACAATTTCTTTTTAATTATATATTTTTTTATATTATGTATAAAATTAAATTTACATTGATTAGTATTTAAATTTTTAAAAATGGGTGATTGAACATCCATATGTACTATATGAATATTTTATTTCATGTAGATCAATCTATAAGAAATTATTTATGCCACATCATCTGACTATATAACATTTATCATTATTGATATGGACATCCACACATATCTAGTTGGATTCTTATAAAAAAAAGGATTCTAAAAAGTGGTGGAAGTTGACATATATAATTTTGGGAGACTATAACCTCATGTATATATAACCATATACAAAAATGAAATAAATATAAAAAATTAATAAAAAATTATAGGTATAATAAAAAAATATATCATATCAAAATTTCCTAAAATTATATATAAAAATATAGACTATATCTAAATAAACTGTGACTCATGTCCTAAAAAATAAAAGAGTCAAAACATTATCTTTTCTCGACAGATCATATATTATGTTTCCTGAGATAATCTAATGTATAAGGGAAATCCCTAAATTATCATATTTTATATTGCAAACCTTACTCCCAAATCGAATAAAAATCCTCAAGCTAAACCAACAAAAATAAGTAGGGGCCATTCCTTTTTTGGGTCGTGAGACATTAATTATTGTCATGTTACATGGGTTTTGAGTGTGGTTTGAGTACATATAAATATTCCACCACAAATATATCCATTTAAAAGTACATTAAATATATTTTCATGAAATATATTTAAATTAGAGAAAAATTATTAAATTAATATCATGTCACCTTGTGGAGTTATCACCAACAGCCATGTGTCACCATACATGCTTCGACTAGTGTTTGAATTGGATGAAATAACAATATACTTCTCAGAAACATTGATGATAAATAATATATATATATATCTATCTTATTAAAATATTCAAGTAAATATAATTATCATCATAATGATTCATTAATTTAATGATACATATCAAACATACTCTATCTACGTGAAGAATCCATCATTAATTTCAAATCACTATTGATTAAATGTGGAAAATAAAAATTACAAAAGATACTATTCATAGTGTACAAAAATAAAAGGAACCTATTTAAACCATTTGGAACTTATAATTCCAAAATTGAAATCCATTTTTCCATATTCAGAATAAATAAATTTCAATAATTAATTTAATCTTAATTCCCATAGTAAAAACATTAAACATTGTTTTTAAGAAGTAAAAACTATCAAAAGATTAGCACGTGTTTATGTCCAATTTGAAAATGAAATTACTATCAATTACAAACATTAGATTAAATGATAAAAACGCAATCCAATTATTTTTTTAAAAAATAAAATTTCAATCTATCTATATAAATAATTTAGATGAAATGTTTGTTTTGAATTAAAATGCTCTATTTTCACTATTCATTAAAAAATATATTTTATCCGAAAATTACCTCAAATTTATCCTATGTTAATGTTGTTGTTCCTATTCTATATAATATGTTTATTTCTTCAAATATAAAACATAACAGTGAAGAAAATCTATATTTAGAAAGTGTTTTCCTTCAAAAGGCAATAAAACTACCTTTTAAAAATCTTAGTTTATTTTATGCTTAAAATAGGATTCATTCCCATTTAACCTCTAAAATTCAATTGAAAAATGTAAAAACATTTTACCAAAAATGTTTAATCTTATTTTTTTTATTTCTCCTAATTATCAAATATACAACATTATTTTATTAACTAACATTTAAAATAATAATAATATTACTATTATATTATTTTTCTGTATAACTAAATGTTGTGTGCAACGTAAGATTTCACATAAAACCATTTTTGTGTGTCAGATATGCTATCAAAAAAAGTTTCCTCTGAAACCAAAAATTTATATCTTATTATTAAATTTAAAATGATATGAAAATTTATTATTATACAAATACCTGGGTCGTTACATCATTCCCCCCATTTCTAAGTTGCATCCTTGCAATTTTTCAATGGGGCATGGAACGTAAATTTGAAAATTCCACATCAGAAAAAGGGTAAATAAAAATATCACTTTTAAAGGAAGAAAGATAATATATAAATTTCACCAAATATAAAACATAATAGGATTATATGTAGGAAAACATAGATATTGGATGAAAACTAACCATCTTGTTCGGATGGACAATAATTGAAAATTGATTAGGAGAATGTTATGAATATGTAAACCACAAACATTTTTTTGGGTTAAATGGCATTTTATTCCCTATTAGAAATAGTATATATATAGTATTTTTTTCGTTATGGTCAATTTTATAATGATGTGGATTTTATATATGATCTTGACTAATAACTAAAGGAAATAAACATACTTATCTAATAGAGTTTCATCCTTTAATAAATCTCTAACACAAACTCATCTCTTCTACAAGTGATGAGTATTCAAGATGACTTACTGTCACCTGATGTGGTAGAATATACCTCTACAGAATATGATAATCCCTAGAATATAAATTTTATATTTCCACTATAATTAGAAATCATCCAAAACCAAACTGGATAGTAAATGTTTTGATAATAACCCAAAAATAATAATCCTTTATATATATAAGTAATATTTTTAATCAAAAAAATTCAGTAGTAATACCCAAGTTCAACATAGACTATTCAACAAAAAAATTTCCTTAAAATTCCTCAACATAATCCAAACTGAGATTGAATCCCAAAATTCAGAAGGATTTGATCACATAGTCTTCCACTATAAATATAAACATTTATCCTGAAATAACATCATCTACTCTTAAACTCTCATATATAGATCTAATTATCCTAATAACTTGTTCTACATGATAGTATAATCATTTCCATAAATAACCCAAATTTCGATATGTCCAAAAAAATAGATTCTTACAAAATAATAATTGTCCATAACTCCTCAAATAAAATCCCATGGTATTCTATTTTTATTTGGAATATAAGGTTCCAAAAATAGAGATCATCTTCATATATAACATTTATATCTTAATCCCCAAATCATTTTTATATAATAAGGTTATCCATTTGATTAATCATAAGATCTGAAAATCAAATTATTCATGATCTATGAAATCATTTAACTAAAAAATAATATGCCATAATTCAATTTCTCCGCCATTATGGACATGTTGGTTTTTCACACATCTTATGGGTTTTCCATTTTATAATACTCAAAAATAACCCTTACATGTTTTAACCACAATGTTTTTCTTATTCATATCATTTTCATCCCAACTCATAATGACTTCAACATCTAAATTCATAATGTCTTGTATATGTTTAATTTTTTTATTTCACCTCAATATGATAAAATAAAACTATTTCCAAAGAATGAACATCATACCCTGATCATGGTACCCAACTAGTTTTATCTTCATCTTGTTTACGTAGATAGAAGGTCTATTCATTGAAAAATGAATTATATATCCTAAAAAACAATTTTATTCCATTATCTAAATACAACTTGTAAAACATGGGTTGTATGGGTGTTCACAGAAAAGTAGTTTTGGAAAATAATTATGTTTGACATATAATTTCAAAACATATGATAAAACATGATTTTTATAAAAGTGTCAGAACATGTTTGAGTTGAAACAGTCAGTCAATGGTCCATTTAAAATTCCATAAGTATTTTTTGAAATAATATCTTTTAAAATAATATATAAATAGGATTCTCAAGGGTCTCATTCTTGAGAACCTTTTTCAAAGTCACAATATGCTTTAAAATCATGTGATAAGTTGACATATTTGAAAATTACTTGATAACATTAGACATTCTTGAAAATAAGAAAATTTTGAGAAAATTGTATTTTATTAAATTCAACCCATGATCCAAATTAGTATCAAGGTATAGTGTAGGTTTTTGATATCTCAAATAGATTCCTTCAAGTGAGTTGTATCTTATAAAAACATTCAAAATCATCAGAAAAATGCTTTGCAATAATTATTGTAAGCAAGTGATCATAAAGATATAATAATTTTCTATGAGACTTTAGTCCTTCTGTTGGTAACTAAACTTCCCTTATCTAAAATAGTTATAAAACAAATATTCAACTAAAAGAATAGACTTTTAGAATTACCATGTGTTTATCCAAATATCAGAATCGCCAAAGATGTCTAAACAGACTTTTGATAACAAAAATAATTCCCCAACCTTAAACATTACATAATATTGATTTATATCATGAAATCACACTGATTATCTTTTCAGGTTTAGGATTTTATAGAATTTGGCCATAGCTATAACATAATAAGTCAAAAATTAAATTTTAGTCAAACCATCTAAATATCCATTTTTTTTAAAAAATGAAACTATTAAAAATAAAATATGACTTAATTTTCTTGATAAAAATCTTCTTCACTTCATCCATTATCTTACCAATTCTTATACCCAGTGGAAAACAATCCAAAAAAAGGAATAGGAAAAAAATATTAGTATGTGATAAAAATAAGGAATGAAAATAAAAGTTAATTAATACAGAAAAATCAGTGAAATCATATTTTTTTCTCATAAAACATAAGCTATATAACATACCTCATGAAATAATAATATTTATGAATAAATCATATTAAACATAAATCATAATGGTAAATTGTAGCTACCAAAACATACTCACCTTATAGGCTTCACATCTTCGTAAGGATTAACCTTCATGGTTATGTTTGGAATACCCATCACAATATATTTCTTAAAAATAATAGGAGAAAATTTATCTTTTACCTTCATCATGTAATCCATTTTATTGGATAGCTTTCATGGGCTCACGCGCCACAGGTTTATCATGGAACCACCCATATTTGGTTTATCAGGTAACCACACATCAATTTTACAATTTCAATAAAATAATCATAACACATAAAGGATTGAAATTATCAACATTTCACTTATCAATCAGAAGAAATCAATTCAAGATATTAAAATATTCAATACATTTCAAAAAACATTTAAAAATTTAAAGAGAATATTTTTTAATCAAATTTTTACATACCAAATTGAATATTTTTAAAACATTAATACGTTAATACACTCGTGTACATATAATTAAATACATGAAACCTTTTTTAAAAAATAGACATAAATGAGAAATATTTAGAATAAGAAATCACAAAAACAGTTCAAATAATGTTATTGCTATAGAGTCACTTACCAATTGAGAAAATACATGAACAAAAATAATTAATGAATAATATTAAGTAAAACTATAATATCATAATAATAAGTATTTTCATGATATAATAAGTAAAACGGAAGTATATACACCATAAAAAAGATAACTGGTGCATAACAACAAAAAAAGTATCAATGAAATGTTAATTCAGACAAAATTCATTAAAAAATAATATTTGTACATTAAGGATAGATAAATGACATAATTTTTCATGAAAAATATATATAAACCCAATATAATATGGTATTTAGTGTAAATAAATAATAGTTTATTCACAAATATTCTATGAAAAACAAAATCAATAACATGCATATTTAACACAATCAATCAAGATTGAGTTATGATTTCCATTAAAAAGATGAATTAAATGATGTAAAAACTTATCAATTGGAGTGATTACATGTAGAAAAAATATATCCACATAGATGGATGTGTACATTTAAATATTAAAAAAAACAGATATTCCACACATAATCTTGGCATAATATAATCAAAGAAGTATGCGTAAAACCCAATGAGTTGAAATTGAGTATAAAAATTTATTTACGAAGATATTGTTGCTAATAAAATATAATGATAATGTGTATTAAATATAAAAACACATAAATAAAATATAAATACAATATTGGATATAAAAAATCAATTTTCACAAATTCATAGCATGACATAATCAATAAGTAGATGATTAACCCACAGAATGGAAATTGGGTTAAGAAGTTCCCTTACCATGAATCCAAACTATCACATATGTTAATTGTTCATCCTGAATAATAATGTTTCGCTAATTTATAATTGTTTTAGAACATTTTTAATTTTTATTATTCTGTTTATATCACATATTACCTTGTTATAACAATTATATAATTTTTTATGTTAATATCTGATGTTTTGTCAATAGTCGATACTTGAGAAAAAATGTACTTGTTTTGATGCAAATTATCCTTGTCTTCATAATTCCATCATAAAAAAAATTATATTCATGATTAAAATATATTATATATATATATTTTATATCTACTTATTATAGTCTGTAACATTTGGATATAAGAAATTAAAGGCTCCGTTCATAGAGATGGTAGGTCGTACGTTTTCATTTACGCTACTTTCGATCCATTGTCATATTAAAGGAATGAAAATATTATGATACATAGATTGGTTATAATTAATTTATAATTTATATGATAAATATGGTACATATTTTATTTAATTACTTTCTTTATATGTTCTATGTATGGAATGAACGAGTCATATAACTTTGAGGGGGCAGTAGTCAGCACTCCCTTAAATGAGATTATCATATTTATGCATTATTGAAAGAATAAAGGTATGTTGTAAATATATATTATAGAAGAATAGGGGTAATATAAATATAATATATATCATATATTATTACAGTTACATTATCATGGTCACCATTAGAGGTGTTAGGAGAAATGATAACAATCATCATTTCGTGAGCCAGTAGTTCACCATACACAGAAATAGTATGTTCGTATCCATTAGATAGATGTGTATAAAAGTATAGTTAGAATAATTATTATTATAAAAACTTAGTTTATATTGGATACGAGTTTTTTATGTAATAATAAGAAAATAATAAAATAGGGAGTGGAGAAGTAATATAAAGGAAAGAAGCTTGAGAGAATACGCTGCCTGTAAATCGGGTAAATATTTTTTATTTGATCCAGAAATATTTCTTGAATTTTCTTCTACCTAATTTAATTCTTATATGAGGATGTGAAGGATTTTTGGAGCTTATTTTATCATAATATTTATGATTCATGTGGTTTTAGAGGTTTGAGTAAGTGGGTAGAAGTGGTGGTCTTCTATAAGAGGAAGGAGGGGCACTTTAAGAAAGACTAGATTTTTTTATAAATTTATTTTTGTTTTCTAATAGTCCAAAAATAATTAATATAAATTATAATATTATTATGGTTCATATCCCCATCATGATTTTAAATTTATACAAGTTATGAATTTCTTTTAACCCTTATATTTTTTTAACCTTTATTTTATCATTTTTAATCTTACCTTGATATTTTATATTTACTCATTGTGGGTTAATTTAGTTACTATAATAATTAAAAAGGCCCAAAAATTAGCATTTATAAAATATTTGTACTTATCATAACCATTTTTATGAATCATAGATTTTTTGGAATTTTAAAGCATTTAATAAACTATTTTATATTTTCAGTTATTAATTATGTCAATTTTGACACTATTCACACTTGACCTTTTCAAGAATTCATAACAATATGGTAACATCGAAAAATATATTAACCCAACCCTAACATTCCATAGTTGTCCATAAAATTTAGGTATAACATAATTTATATCATATATTATTTATTCTAATATTTATAATATCATTTATTTGATTTTATATTAATAATACAATTATCATATTATTATTCTGTCAATATTTATTGTTATTATATAATCTGTGAAAATAAAAAATAAATTTCCATTATGTATATAATTTAATTATATTTCTGGAGATAATTTATGTTCGATTTTCACAATATAATTATTATACTTATAATAGATAATAGAGAGACATGGTGTCTCATTTTTCTTAATAATAATTACATCACAGTCATGGAAAAAGTCAATTGAATGAATCAATTATGACACTTAGGTGATATTTGTAATATTTTATTCATCCAAAAGTATTTTTGATGGTTTTAGTGAAATTCTATTATCCTTATAATATTTTTTGTTACCCGAATTTACCAGATATACCTTTAACAATGGTAAATAAAAATTCCCAAAGTTATTATTCATAGTGTACAAAAATATAAGGTACCTATTTACACAATTTGAAACTTATATTTCGAAAAACGAAATATATTTTTCCTTATTCAAAACAAATATTTTTTAGAAATTAACTTAAAATTAATTCTCATTGTAAATACTAGAAAGTTGGTTTTTAAAAACTAAAAACAATTAAAAGATTAACATGCATTTTTGTTCAATTTGAATGTGAAAATACATTCAATGAATTTTTTTAAATAAATGATAAAAACATAATCCAGATATTCTTAATGAAAAATTAAAAGGAAAACATTACTATATATATAAATTATAAGAAAATATAATTTTGAATAAAAATTTTGTACTTTTCACTATTCATTAAAAATGAACATTATCATAAAACTACAAACAATTTAACAAAAGTAAATTTTTGATGTCAAAATTTTGTAGAAGAAGTTTATCTTTTCAAATAGAACATATAAAACTGAAAAAACTATATTTAAAAATATCTTTCATTCAAAAGGTCTTATAACTACCTTTTAAAAATATATGAGTATTTTATTCCTAAAATCGAATTAATTGTAATATTAATCTTCTAAAATTCATTGAATAAATGTAATATCATATAGAAAATGTGTGTAATATTGTTGTGGTTTATTTGGTTCATTATTTCCAATAAAAACACTAGGCCTTAACGAATATTCGAAGTAATAATAATAATATTATTTTATTATTTTCTAGTATAACTCAATGTTGGGTACACCATATGATTTTTGAGAAACCCGTTGTTGTTTTTTTGTTATGATTTCAAAAAAAGTATCCACTTTAACATAAAAATAATAACTTCTTCATAAATATAAATAGATATGAAAATTTATTTTTCTATAAATTCCTTGGTCGTTAATATAACTAAATATAATAGATTCATAAAAAATTAAAACTGATCATAATGCATTTCATAAGTAGTGGAACAATAATATAAAAAATAATGGAATTTCATCATATCTATGAGGTACAAAAATTAAAAACTGGATTAGATGGATAAAATAAATATCCTCAATCACGTGATTATAACATAAAAGTAGTAATTATATTATAAAAGTAAAAAAAATATTGGATATACCACTGCTAGAAAAGAAATTAATCATAGAATAGTGACACAATCATAATCCTAATAAATATTGTGAAAAAACATATTTTATAAATTTGATGGTGAACAAAGGCAATATTTTTAATCATTTAAATGTGACCAAAATAACAATAATTCTACATTTGTGAAAATTCAAGATATCTATATATTATTATCTCACAAGATATCAAGCTTTGCCAAATAAATGGGGGTTGATATTGGAAATGATTATCTATCATCCATATATATTTTTTCCATAAAAAATTATTTATCCTTCCATAATACAAAAAATAATCAGAAAGATTGGATTCTTGTCTCTTTCATATGGTATCATGTTGGAAAAAATTCATATTCCCCTTAATAAAAATGGTAAACCAATAGAATATCAATGTTTATCCAATGATAATAAATATTTTTATAAGTTGATTAAAAAATATAAGGTATATATTGATTAAAATATATTCATTAAATATATATGGTTTGGTAAATATTTTCCCAAATCAATCAATTTATTTCATATAGGTGATCACTGATCAATAAAAAAAATTGAAAATACATTTTTTAAAATGGAATAGAATTTGAAGAAAAAATATGGTCAATCATAATGGATGTATTGGTAATAAAAATTAGTGAAGGATCCATCATCACATAGAAAAGATCATTTCATAACCTATTCTAAGAAAATATAAGATTACTTTCAAATTTTGTAATCATCCTTTATCATGCATAATTTGTTTTTCCAAATATGATGACATAAGTAGAAATCACATTATAAAATAATTAGTGAAATAGTTTTGGATATAAATATAAGACCTCCTAAATGAATTTTTTTAATTTTTTTTAAAAAATTGCATGCATTTAAAATGTTTTTACAACCAATGTATTTTTAGATGGGTGTTTCAATGAAAACGAAAAATTGATAGAATGTGTAAAAAATATTTTAAAAAAGTGATTTTCCCCTAATGTATGAGAATGCTTCACAAGGAAAATATTCATAAATTATGTTATAAAGTTTTTTTAAATAAATAAATTTATTATAAAATTAAATTAATCAACTATTGAGGTATAGATAAGAAATTTTTAAAAATAATCCACTAAATACAAACACATAAATGGTAGCTTCCTCACTGAAAATAAAAGTTGATCTTGGTATCAATTACAAGAAATATTTGAGTAAATTATTTATCATATGAAGGAAAACATATAATGGTACATGTAAACACATATGTGTATATAATGAAAATTATAATGGTCTTGATATAATATAGAATTAATTTGATGTATTATCTCTCAAATATAAATTTGGATTTAATTTAAAATGGGAGAAAAATATTTTAAAGATTTAGTTACCATTTTGTTGAAACATATGGTAAGTTAAATAATGGACTTGGATATGTAATCCATATATTTCTCATCATAACAGTTGATAAATTACAAAAATGTATGTGTACACAACACTCAAAACAAAACAAGTAGTGGCTATGTTACAATTCTAATTGCCCAAAAAATAAGAGAAAACACCCTTAGAACCTCATTATCATTTGAATTTAAATACATTAATATAATGAACATTTAAATAATATTAAAAACCCATGAATTATATTAATGTGGTAAAATATATTAATTTGGCTACGATCAAATCATATTAATGATATTACAATGAAAATATATGAAATATTTTTTTGGAAATAAAACGTGAGAAGAATAACCCCTTACATTAATTCTAGACTATCAGAAATGTTTTTAATCAACTATATAAAAATTAAATATCCTAAAAACGTATTTAATAGATTCATTAATGTAAATAATAGTCTAAAAAAATCAATAAAATTAATTTATCATCAATATATAGGCTATTAATATTTTATTTTTGGCATCAAAGTCATTGGTTTGGATTTTTTTAATACCTATTTCATAAAAAAATATTTGTTTATTATTTTGATTGAATGTTTATGGGACATAAATAATTTTATGTAAATAAATTCATTATGAATAATTATTTATAAATTTCCAATTTTATTTCATACTGTGATTGGTTATTATTCATGAATAGGTACTTGTGAGAAGATTGTTTTGGTATGTTTTAAAGTGGGAAGTAGTTTCCTGATGATTTATTAGGTAATGAATTTTAGAAGTACGTAAGAAAAATATATTTTCTTATTATCTTCAAAATTAATGAATTGTAAAATTACAATAGTTATCAATGACTGGAATTTATATTTTTTCTTTTATATGTGGCTTAGTTGACATAAACAATAAAAATCAATAATCATGGGGATAAAACAGTTTTAAAATTGATTACTTTGGAATAATATTTTTTCAAACAGTCAATATGATATTATATGGATGTTATTAATGTTCTTTATGATATAATAAGATATATAGATGCATAAAAATGACCACATTAAACAATAAATTAGTTCACACATATGACAATGATAGTCTACACATTCACATAGGAGAAAGATTAATATTTCTACTTAAAAAGTGAAGAAGGTAGGTAATGATGAATAATTTAATAATGTTAATAATTATATATATATATTAAATTAATCTATTAAATGTAATTTTAGTGTCATAATTTCAAGAAGGATATGTATGACAGATCACATCACATATAAAAATGATAGTTCACACATAACAAAAGATTTAATTTTGTTTTTATATGAAAAATGGAAAGGGTAATACATGATTATCCCATCATAATAATTATATCTCCATATAATTATAATAATAACATAAAAATAAGAAAATCTAAAAAAAGATCCTAATGACCTGGATGAATGAATAAATTAATTGAAATAGAAAGTGAGTATTAAAGATATATTTCCCAACTATTTGGAAAATTTAATTTGAGAAATGGAATAATTCATTATGAGGTGTAATTTTGAGAAGTTGATGAAAATTTTAATTCCTTTAGTAATATAATTAAGTGATTTAGTACGTTTTTTTATTAATTTATGCGGCCTCAAGTGCGAGTAGATGTGGGGTAGTGGAAAATTCATCTATAAATGTGGGAGGATAAATTTTTTAAATATAAAATCTTTATATAATGATTAAACATGTTTCTCATGTAATGTGAATAATAAGAAGAATGTAATGGATTTTCAGAAGATATAAGGATGATAATCCCTAAATCATTCATTTTCACACATGATTTAGTCAATTTATAATGATTTGTACTCTTATAATTTTTCTATTAAAATTATTGTTCTTTATTTGGGGTTACTAATTATTTCCTATGTAATATAATTTTGATACCTAAAAATTATAATACAATTATTACCAAATGTTTGATATACATATTCTAGATATGGTATACAATTTTTAATTTAATATTTTTGTGTTTCATAAAATTTAGTTTTATCATTAGTGCATGTAACATATGAAGTTCATTTTTTTAAAATATACGTTTTATGAATAAAACATATATCCCTAATAATGTTTCAAATTATTTTTATGTACATGATATTATGTGTTTTATTAATTTTTTTAATTATTATTTTAAAGAGATCATACTTTGACCTATTCAAAAGAAAATTATATGTGAAAGACAGAAACGGTATTTATTTGAAATTTTTTTTAATATTATTTAAAATATTAATCATAGAACTTAATAAGTCAACATAAATTTATTTAATTCATAACTTCTCTCTAAAAATTCACATTTTATGTTAAAATATTTTAAAAAATATTTAAATTTTTCATACATCATTATATAGTCATAAATTCAGTTGTTTATTTAATATTGTTTTGACTACTTAATAAAAATTCAACTAACTTGATAAACATCCAAAAAATTCATTATAGGAAAATATTTATATTATAAATAAAAAGTTAAATACCATTTGGCTATATTAAAATGTTGAAATTTGAGGAATTTAGTTTAAAAAGTCGTTAATGTCAATCATTTTCGTCAGAGAGACTCAATTTTCCTGATTTCAATTTTTTTATTTTCAGAATTATTAATTATTAAATTTTTTTATTAAATTACTAAAATAAAAAAATATTATAGATTTATTAATTTAAATAAATTTCATACAATGATAATTAATAGAATATATTTTTAGGTGTTATATAATATTGTTAATTTTAACAATGGACTTGTAAATACACATTAATTTTCTCTAAAAATGAAAATATGAAATGTATTAAATAAATTATTAAAACATTTATTACACTTGAAAATATATTTTTATTCTATTATAATTTCAATTTACATAACCCCTCAAGATCTAATACTATGGTATGTTGTGGCAGAAATTGAGGGAGTTGATTCCCCTAGAATGGGTGCCTTGTTTATTTATATGATTTTTAATATATCTACTATTTTTTTAGTCTATTTTAATAATATAGTGTTTATATAAATTGTGGTTTATGTAAACCCCTATTTATTTTAACATTATTCCATGTGTAGACAAAAAAGTTTCACAAGAGATAAAATCCTCTTTCTAATGTCATTTCATTCCATTTTACACAACGATTTTGTGACACGGTTACGTCATTTTATAGAAATTGAAATAATAACTATATTATAATGGTCAAAATATATTTTAATAGATCATAGATATTCTAGTTCTATGTTATACTTTGAAATAATTGTAAACATAATATTTATCTAAGGACATTATATTGTGGTATATATGATTGTGACATTCCACACAAATAAATAAGATATGTTCTCATAATTAAAATTAGTCCAAACTAATGAAATTTTTAAGGGTGTATATAATATATACATTACCATGGATATATTTTTAAATGGGTTTACATATTCACTTTCCAAGGTACAAATAGTGAACTCATTTATCCATCATAAAATTAATACATATAATTTTTACATTCCTCATTTAATAATTTTTTCTAAATACAACTATATAATTATATTAATTTTTATAGGGATTTTATAGTTAGTATTTAAAAAAATGATCAAGTGTTGATTTTTGGATTTTGTTTGCCTATGTTGCAAATTAATATTGCCTCTACGTCTAGAAGGATAATCCATTCCGAATATCTTAATCAATTTTACTAATTAATAATAGGATTTTATAGGATGAAATTTTGTATAATAATATATTAGAAAAAATTTATATACTTTTGATAGATCATCATTCCATATATTTTTTTAATTAATAAGTAAATATCATGACTTTGGAGTCATCAACTAATTTAATTGCTATATTGGACTAGTATAAAAAAGATACAAGTGCCAGACTCACTGTTCCTGAGTGGGTGATAAGTGTTCCTCATTCCATATCATTTTGATAACTTATTTACATACATATAGAATTATAAGTAGTCTATTTTATTCGATGATTATGAGGAATATAATCCATTTTAACCATTATATTTGTGTATTAAAATGTGAAATTTCCATTTTCAACATATTTAGAACAATAAATTTTAATTTGTAATTTCTGGGTGAACACATTTCACATTTGACTATGTTGACAGAACTCTTCATTTTTTCATGACTACTACATTATATATACCCACTATTTAATGAAATTAAAATTTACCACTTTTATTGGGACATATTTTTTATTGGATATGTCCACATTTTTTACTTGTTGGAAATTTATAATTCTTTCCATCATCATTTTATTCACGTGAACATCCATGTGAATAAACTCATATATGTTTTGTTTGAGAATGAGATTTTTTTCACATTGTGAAAAATAATTATGGATATGTGGTATGGATTAACTATATTATTTATCACTCCATATTTTTTTATTAGGTTTAGCATTGGAAATATATCCATAGTATCCGTGGAATAAATTTTTAATTAATTATTTCAGGGATAAATTTATTATAATACCAAAGGTGTTAATCATAATAGTTGGATAATTATACCCACAACAAAATTATAATAAGATAAATTCATGAAAAAGTGAAAATCAAATAATCATACTATTTAAATTTATTAATGTATATTTTCGATCAACTTAAATCATTCATGATATAATATATGTTTCATTATGTTCTCTTCTATTATATTACATAAAATAAATCAATAAAATAATAAATATTTCATAATGGCTCGTAAATTGAATCCGATAGACAATGGAATATCAACTGAGATATTCCTGACAGGTTTACAGTCTTTGGTCTACTAATTATGTGTCAAATTAAAGAATATAATGATACTCAAAGAGAATTTTTAGGGTTATTAAACAAATATGAATGAGATTCTCAATCACATCAACATTCTATTATCATTACAGGGGTCTAATTAATCAGATTATCATACAATATTTTGAATAAATAATATCACAAAGTTATACTATACGTAGTATTATCTCGTAGAATAATAACTTGTGTCTTTAATAACATTATTTTATTATAATCCATAAAAAATTAAATATTACTTGAATTTAATTATTAGTTTATCTATAATATTGAAACTGTTATCATAATTAACTTATCACAACTTGATGATATTTAAATCTTCAATAAATTACATAAAAATTTCCAGTGAAATCAAAAAATCTAATATGATACCAACAAGGATAACCTGCAATTGATTCCATCTCATAATTACAAGACATAATTAAAATGTATTATTATAACGCAATCCCATAATGTTTTATGTATATATTTACATAAAATTATGAAAAAAAATTTAAAAAAAATAATTTCATCTTCCAATAAGGGTAAATTTTATGACTGTATGAAAAATCTAAAAAATCAATAACTTGTTCTCAATAACTCCCACAAAATTCTCCACACAAAATACTTTTCTGGACACATAATGTGTATTAAATTTCGTTAAATCATTAGGAAATGGATACATAATAAATGTGTGATCTTAAATTCTAAATAAGGTTAATAAAAATTGAAAAACAAATTAATGATCATAAGTGATAATAAGATATAAATATGTTCATAACCACAATACATTAGACTGACACCCAATATGGAAAAATTAAAAAATAATATCATTAGGAATCCAATAATAAAAGGTCATATTATTTAATTACTTCATATACAAGAGGTACAATAAAAATAAATTTTGATAATAACCGCAAACATGAGAGCATTAAATAATATTCAAAATAACATTGGAGTGATTAATAGACCTGGAATGTAACATATATTGAAATTTAATGATAAATTTAATTTAAGAACCATCATAATCACAAGAATCAGTGTATGAAACCTCATTATGCTCATGCTGTTGTAAAAAACTCATTATTTTCATGAATTATAACATGAGAACCCACATTATGCCTATTATTTGGCGAAGAGTCTCAATATTTCCATGTATTTATATCCCTGGGGATATCAAAAAATCAATAGAATTAGAGCTGAACTAATTACCCCACCCATAATCATCCATACATATGTGATACATTTGAAATAAATCATCATTATATCATAATAAAACCATGGAATGATAATGGTTTTCATATCCCTTAAATATGGTAAGATATAAGGAAATAATAAATAATTATATCAATTAACTTGATTTTTTTTAATATAAATGGTATTTATTGATTGTAAACAAAATTTCATGGTACATGTAATTTAATTATGTTTATAATATTTAAATCATACATATTTTACTCAATATTTCCCCAATATTTTTTTGTTTTGAATTTCAAAAAAAAATAAATAAAATAAATTGAAAACGTGGATTCACATAGAAAATCTATTGGATGAAAATTTATTTATATTCATAGTAGATTATTAGTCAAGGAATAGTTAGTGATGGATCAAGCCTATGATAAGTTTTTTCAAAAATATATTTTATGAAAAAATGTTGATTGTAAGACTTTGATAATATCCTAGATCATGCATATAATATTTCAAAATATGAAAAAATCGGTGAAAAAAATATTTTAGGGGCATTTGAAAAATTACATTAGAATCATGAAATATTTGTACACTTTCAATTTTATTATTAACTGAGAATAAATATTCAAATACACGGGGGATTATAATCTAACTTTTAAAAAAATCATGCTTATTATAAGTTTTAATAAAAAAAGAAATGAAGTATTTCTTCACATGGAATATGTTAAATTGATATTCATTCCATATATTGAAAAAAAATTCAAAAAATGGAAACAAATAGTTTAGAAACTTTTAAAGAAAATAAATTTATTTAAACAAACCACAATCAATTAGTAATGAATATATAAATAAACTCAAAAACTATCTCATGAATATGTATATTGAAAATAGAGGTTCCTACCAAAATAGAATATATGTGTTCAGATTAAAATAGAATAGACATTAATGAAAAAATATGTGTTACGGGGAAATGAAATCTTGAAAGAACAGGAATAACCCATGCAATAATGAATATAAATTTTGGGGTTTGAGAAATAATTATAACTCAGAAGATAGATTGTCTCTAAAAAATATTGATTCAGAATGAAATTAGGGAAGATACTTTTATGTATTTGGTACCTTTTATTCAAAAGGGTTAGTTTTAATGATCCATGATATGAATATATAATCCCACTGATTATAAAAATATATTTATGAAATGATATTCGTGTTTGTATATACACAACAAAAAATTAATCATGTGGGGGGTATGGATAATTCTAAATGTGTGAAAATAGAGATGAGAGAACCTAACAACCTTGGTATGATTTGAATCAAAATTCATATAGATAATGAAAATGAAATGGATATTAACACTCCATGAATTACAGGAATGTCCTGAAATAAAATCATTAGGTACTAATATCACTTTGTTAATGATATGAAGGTGTACAATAGGAAATATTCCTCAAAAAATAAAATTTCAAAATAAGAACCCCTTACATTGATCCGTTAATATCACAAAAACAGATGAATATCAATTATTTATAAAATAACTATCTAAATAAAATTTTTAAATAGCTTACTAAAATATTTATCCTTATATAAAATTATTTAAAAATCATGTATTATATATTTATTTATTAATTTCATTTTATATTCATAAATAGATTTTATTAATTTCAATTTTGTACTAGTTTCATAATAGTTTAGTCTATTAATTTTATTAGATTCATATATAATAATAGATATAACATTTTATGGAATATACTATATTATATATAATAAATTTTAATGTTAAAAGATACTGTCATATGTTTTTTAGTTATTTTTCTTAATGAAAAGACTGGTGACACGATTATTTTGGTTATTTTAATGGATGATCTAATATTTAAAAATTATGGGTTAGATATTTAATTATCCACTATAAAACCAAAAATATAGTTTTGATGTTATTATTTTGAAAGATTGATAGTAATTACTTTTCTTCAATTATCTGACATATATTTTTATAATGTTGTTCATATAGGCTATTATACTGACCTAAACATGAGCATGCTATAATCATACAGGGGTGGATGGTTACAAAAGAGATTCATTGAGATACAAACATTATTCTGGGGATACATGATAGTTTTATGATATTTATAAAGTGGTTATTTTAATAATTATATATTTTATTAATATAATAAGAAAATAAAATTAACAACAAAATAAGACACATTCATGGTGGTGGTAGTCAATAAGTAAAAAGTTGTGAGATATTGATTTTTCAATGTAAGAAAACCAGAATATAGGTAAATATTTGATATTTTTGAATAACAATAGTGTTATAAAAATCCAAATAACACAAAAAAACATATTTTGATCCTTATATATAATTCCATTTTGAAAAATAAATCACGTCCCGTATAGTGGTAGTAGTTCTCACATAATACATGTTGAGTTTTCATTTTTCTATATATAAGGGGATGGGTAGTTAATGATTATTCTAAAATTTTAATTAAATTTTCAATATTTTAATAAAACAATATAATTTTTAATATAATTTTTTACATTTATCATAAATAGGTGAATGAAAAAAATAATTGAAATGGAAAGGTTATAATTATGAATCATTACCATACATCTTGGAAAACAGTATTTAAAAAATATGAATAAGGCTTGAAGGGGTATTATGATAATAATTGATATTTTATGACGTGTAGGGGAATTCTTGGGTGGTATTTTAATAGAGTTTCTTAAGCTATATGGATTTGGATGTTAGAGGTATTCAGGCAGTGAAGGATCTTTTTATAAGTTGAGGGATTGATATTTTTATTATTACAACTTCTTAATATTAAGAGAGCACATATTTAACATTGAATGAGAATCCAACATGGAAAATAAATGACTGAGTGATGAGTTATGGTCGATCAATCCTAAAACATTCATTTTCACACATATTTATACATTATTTGATGTATTTTATTCCTAAAATTAACACTCTTACAATTATGGGGTTCTTCCATGGTATATAATTTTAATATAATTAACTAAATTTTAATGCATAAAAATTTCCCATTAAATAATTTGTATAAAAAAACAAAACATATTAATTAATAACTACTATATAATACTCACCATTGAAAGAAAATATTATTTTAATATTTCCACATGTAACATATGAAATAACATTTGAATAAATAGTTTATTTCTACGTATAAAACTTTTGTCTACAATTACGGTATCAAATATGTATACTTCCCAGATATTAATTTTTTTAATATTAAAAAAGGTTATTTATGTGAATTTAAATTCAAATATAATTTCACATTTTGAACAAATAAGAAAAATGGAATTAAAAAACTAGATTTGAATACAATATACATATATGACTTTTAAAAATGTTGAACATAGTATTATTAAAATTCAGAGTAATATTTTAAAATGAAACATATCACTCTAAAAAATATTTTTTATCAATTGAAAATATAATATATGATTATATGTTATACATTCTTATTTAAATGGTCAAAAATGAAATAGTTTTAAGGAAAACTATTTTTCACAATTCACCGAAAAATAATATATTTTAAAATTATCACAAAAAATTCATCGAGTCATAATATTGATATTATAAATACATAAATGTATACAAGTTAGTAATATTTTAAATTGGATTTTTTTTCATTATTTTTAAAATTTATATATAATGAATATTATTTTTATATAAGAAAACCATTTTAAAAATAGTAACTATTCTTATTCTAATTTTTTATAAATTACTAATTATATTGGTATAAAAAACTTATTCATACCATTAATAATTTGATCTGTTGTATATTTTTTTATATTAATGTGAATAATAATTTATTTATATATTAAAAATACATTTTAAGTATAAAATTACTCTCTTAATTTAACTAATGCATTATAAAATAAAAAATCATTTTTTGTTAATTAAAAGATGTAAAATGTGTTAGATAAGTGTTGTTAAAAAGTTACTAGCTTACTAATCAAAGGATTATATCATCCTAATTTAAATTTATGTTACCCATCTGGATATCCACACTAAAAGTAAATATATGGTAAACACTTGTGGTAGTTGAGGTCTGTGATTTAAATTGAATTGATCTCATGAAACATTCCATGATATTTGATTTATCTTGAGTTATTCTCACAAATTTCATTATTATTTCAGATTTTATTGAGATTAGTATATGCAATATATAGTGATGGAACCTTCTTTACATTCTTGAAAAAATGAGCTACATAATTGATACAACTCCTACTCGATAGAATTCATTGACATTTCTTCATGGATTTCATAATTTGATTACGTAGTTTTATTACATCTTAATTAATAGATATATTATTACAATAATGTTTCATATTAATTTATAATGGTATTTTAATTTTTTATACTTATAGAATAATATATTAATAGAGTATTTATATAAAGAAAATAAATAGTGAAATTTAATGCATTACAACTACATAAGACAATGTAAATAATAAACCAATAATTCATAACATGGGTATATGGTGGACCACTAGAAAAATATCATCTATTGAGGTGATATATAAATAGTGTAACTACTTCGGTAAATGGAATAATATTTTATCATTTCATAAAATACATGATAATATATTGATATCACATCCATTGGTGGATGATGAACCACTAACAACATTTCGAAGGTGGATGATGTACAACTAGAATGACCTCTTATGTGGTCCATTGACATGTGACTGTAGTGGGGTTTAGAAAAAACAATTATTTACTAAGTTAAAATATAATATATTGGTTATTCTTGGTTGTCTTTGACGAGGAGTGATCAATAATAGTGTTTGTCACATAAAATAAGAGGAAGAAGTGATGTTGTTTTTGAAATTGATTGATTTTGAAAATACAAGAAAGAAACTGAATAAAGTAAATCAATTAAGTTAATGTTTTAAAAAAATTGACAAATGATTTGATTAAAATCATTGATTTCAAATGGTGATCAAGTTAGGGTCATTTTTTCAATTATAATTCTAACCCATTTCATTTTACGCAATTCTCTTCTGTTAAACCGTTAAGAGTGAGAATCCACAATCATTTCTTCTCACTACCTTGGTCAAATAATAATTTGATAATAAAGAATAAAAAACCTCTTATTGGTCTACTCTCAATATAATGTGTAATTGGGTTGTTGTGAATACCACCAATTATGTTAGGTAATCCCCAATCCGATCTTATTTATCCCAAGCGATCATGAACATTCACTACTCCTCACACACGTACCACGGATCACCAAGTATTTCACCACTATGTCCTGGTATATTTCATCATATATAAACCATATGCCAATGTAGGGAGATATTTTTTATTGAAAAAGTAAAAATAAAAAATAGAATCTAAATTCAAATAAAATCGTACTTGATAATAATAACTTTTTTAAGAAATTGAAACTGATTCGCAGAAGAGAAAAGTGGATATTAAAACATTATGTGAAAGAACTCAAGAATTAAAAAAAGGTAAACCTACACCTCCCCAATCACCCATAAGATTTACCACACCATGGCTGGGGTAATAGAGTTGATAGTGGAAGAAGAATTCATTACATTGATAATAAGAAAAAAAGAATGAAAAATAAGAACAGAAATTCTGATCCTCCAGAATTTGTTCTCCAGATGTTTTCTTCTATTATACCCACCAGAAGTCAAAACAATTCAATGATCCCTTCATATAAGATGTAGTAAATTTAGGTTTCTTTCTATCCAAAATATAAAAATTCATATCGATAGGTGTAATGGAATATATGGCATGATTTTTATGTTTAACTTCTTCTGGCCGCCAATCACAGTTTCACCCACTCCTATTTGGATGCACCCAAAGGATGCCTTAATGATCTCCATAATTGATGAAATTTAATGTGAACTGTACTTTAGAAGTCCACTATCGACACCAGCTGGAAATATCTCATTTGAAGTTAGGTTTGAAAGTGATATTCCAAATTTAAAACAGTGGGATCCATTCTTCCAGCCAAACTGATATCTCTATTGGATTGATTTTTATGTTCCATTGGGTTTCGAATTGGGTCTTGGTCCAGAAAAAAAATTTGAATCCCAAGATCATATGAAGACTAAAATAAGGAATCACTTAAATTGGACCAATATTATAAATGTTATTCATGAAAGAAAGAAGCTATATAAAACAGTCAATTTTACAGAATTACCCCATTTTCACATTTAAGCCCAAAATACACTAAAAACGAATAAATTATGTAAATATACTCATGTTGAATAATTGGGAAGGATTATATCATTGAAATAAATATTAATAAAAATGTAAATATTAAGTGTATAAATTCCCCCATACTTATCACTTGGATTCGTGGACATGTTAGAATCAAAATAAAATACAAGAAAAATTAAAACACATATCCATGAGATCCACCAATTTGAGAACAAGAAACAAAATATATCAGGCCTCCTCAATAACTATTATTTCATGTTCATAATTTCATATAATTCAATTTATTTCCACTTTATTTCTCCAATGATGCACATAAAAACTTAACTAGCTTTCATTATCTCTCCCGAAACAAATATCAATTTTTAGCAATGTATTTCTAATCAAAACTCATACAAGTGTCACCATAAGCTAGATAAATTTCTACATCTCTAACTGATGTTAGTCAATGAGATATGTTTATCATGAAGACATTTCAATTTGGTTCTATTGCTTTGGTAGGTAGGATTTAGATGTGAAAATTATGATGTTGAATGAGGCGGGCTTGACTCATTTTGAAGCAATGTTGTATTACTCTATTTTTACACATGTATGGTCTCCTATTCACTCCCCTTAGTAGAAAATCTGATTTTTCATCATGAAATATCAAGGAATGTTCACACGGTTCATCATTTCTGCAGAAAATATTTCAATCTTCTCAAATATAATATTTCTTGAAAGCTCCAGAAAAGGCACAACATTATTTCTCTATTAGAAGCTCCAAAAGGCACAACTTCTATTATCATGAAATCTCCAGAAATGGAACAGATTTCAACGGAATGATATTTTTCATCAGTAATAACATCTCTTAAATATTTTATTTTAACCCAATGTTTCACCCAATGAATTAGAAAAACACCTGATAGCTTCCGCCCACACTTATGTTCAAATAGATCATGCAATTTCACATCAAGAGCAGGCTGGATTTGGTGGTTCTTTGATAATCATGAACATGTTTCACTAAATAATATAACTTAATGCACAAAAATTAATTCCAGAACATAAAATTGGTTAAGAAATAAACTTCAAATTAATAGAAAACTAGTAATAAGGTTTTATTATCATATTCGAAGGAATTAATGGATATTGGAAATACACCGTCCATGCTTTTGGTAAATCGGGACATTGTGGCGATGTTTTAATTTTTATAATAAGTGGGGGAGGATAAGAAGGAAGATGATTTATATTTTACACAAACATGGTATCATACAAAATTAAAAATATTATATAGATTTCATACCTCTTGGAATGGTGGTCGAAAAATATTATATGAACATATAGGATTTGAAAAGAAAACACATGAAAAAGGAAGATGATTCATACCAATTCGTCTATCCTCCATGAGATCCTCCTTAAAGAACATGGTTTTGTCCTATTGGTGAGAAAAACTTGTTCTAGGATGTAGGTAATATCCTAGGGGAGTGAATATTTAAGAACATAGATAATGATAAAGGCTTGAGAGGTGTGAGAGGAAGAAGGGAATGAGGGTGGTATTTATAGTTGAAGGGAGAGGTGATTATAAATTATATTAATCATTATTCTAAAACTTTTGTCCAAAACTATAAATAGTAATCATTACTATGATAAATATATTAAATATAGAATTTTTTTGTGAAATATGTGGGCTTACAACAATTATGATTTCATAAGTAGTTTATTTTACTGATAATTTGAACATAAGGTATTTTACCGTATTTCACTATTCATAAAAAATTCATGTTTTTAAGTAAAATCCACAATATTCACAATAACCATATTTCAACCTGTAGAATTCATAAATGAACTCCATTTTTTGAAAATAATTTTTTACATATTACTAATTTTATTTTTAAATATAATCATAATTTCTTATAAAATAACAATTTTAAATCTATAATTTTTTTAAGAACATTAAAAAATAATCATGATGTCATTATCTTAAAGACTTAATAAAATAAAATATTAATATTGTTTACTATTAATTAGGGGTCACAATCCTTTTCATATTACTCTTTATAAGGGTATGATACTATTCATTAAAAAATCATGTTTGTTCCATTATACTTCAAATAACTTACTGTTCACAACTATAGATGACAATTTTTTTAAATTCAAATCATTAAAGAGGAAAATTATATTTAAAGTAAATTTGTAAATGTATCCTTTAAATAATGTTTCATACATTAAAATTTATTTTTAACAAACAAGTGGTGTTAGAGATGTTGTAGTTCTTCCAAACATCATTGACATGAAAAGTATTTAATACAACATATAAAACGTCCATTAATTCCCCTCCTTTCCAATGTCACTTTTTTGGATTAATGGTCATGTAAACATAATATAAGGGAGAGTACCCTCTACTACCTCTCACGGTTTATGGTGCACAGTTTATAGGAATTCATATTTTAGATTATACATATTCTATGCTACATGAAATGTATATATATTTTATTGGAAAAAATAAAATTTTAATTTTACAATGTTGATCATGTACATAAATCTAGAAAGTAATCATTAGGAGAAACTCACAGAATGAAATTTTCATCGTGATGAGGTAGTTCCATTAATTCCTCGATTAGTGAATATTCTATTTCCTCATGATTCTTTATGAAATAAATGAATTTATCCTTAATATAATTAATTTTTTCATTACCATAATGACTAGATTTAATAAAATTAGTTGCAAAAAAATACATATTCTTCTACTAACATTTCCACAACTTGTAATAGATACATGTTTTCATCTTCATGATGGAAATGTTATCTCGGTGGATGGTTCAAGGAAGGATTTAGGTAGTAATCCTCTACCAACCTCTCTTAAAAATTCATGATCTCATTTTATAAATCATACATTGAAAAAGAGGTGATTTCATGTTATGGATCCCTATGATAATTCATTTATAAATCATTAGGAAATCCAATTGAATGAATATCATTAATAAGAAAATCAGGGTAGTAATGATAATCCTGGATTTGTAATAAATCATCATTTTTGGTTTCTCTTCCATATCATTCTAACCCTTAAATAAAACTCAAAAAAGTGCTTTTTGGATTTCCAATATATATTCCAAGGGAAGGCCTATATTAAAAATAGGAATCTATAAATTCTTATTTATTCAATTTATTTTCTACTCGCTTCATAGTTTAATTCTATAAAGTTATATTTGAATAGTTGGATAACATACCACCATAAAAATTTGGGTTCATTTCATCATATTTATCAATTGATTAAACAAATTCATGACTTCATGAGGATAATTACTCTAAACATCATTACGGACATAGTGTTTTTGTTATTTCAACCATCATAGAAATGAAGAAAAAACCTCCTTAAATTTTTAAACCGAAACAAATAGAATAAAAGAATTAGATATAATATAGTTTATCATTTTTATGTTCATATTTTATTTTCTATTTAATTAAAAAAATTTAGAATATCCCCCCTAGGAAGTTGTTTCTTTAATTGAAACAATTTCTAAATTTTATTTCTTCCTCTTCATGAGAAAGATCAAAGATAAATATATGAAATCATTTATATAGCACAGTGGCTAACCTCTGTGTCACTCTCAAGGAAGAATTGTCAATTTACATAACAGTATATCAAAAAAATTAAAATATTTTGAAAAAAATATATTAAAACAACATAAAAAATTAATGAGAAACACAATGGTATTAGTGAATCCTAAATGAAATATGAGACCAATAGATGAATCAAAAATAGTGAATATGAATTTCATCATGAAAAAGATAAGACTAAGATTGATCAACATTCATCAACCCATTATAGTTCTATTTATGATTTGTAGTATAAAATTCCATCCCCACTCAATTCATGACCTTCGAATCAGATCACACTCCTATCCAACCTAATAACATAACACATGAGCATATGTGGTTTTCTTTTGATCTGCCATCCCAACATATTGTAAAATTTACCACTCAAGAATCTCATTACCATTATGATGTATCTGATTCATGAATGTTACTTCATATATCATTTTATCACTAAACTTAACTCAATTATTTAGTCATTCAAATTATAAAGGAATGGGAAAAATGAGATCATATAGCAATAAATCATTCGTATGAAGGGGTTCTCTCTAACTCAACCTAATTCATCGTCATAGTCCACAAAGGTAATGATGAAGTGAAAATCTAAATGATCCTATGATATTATTAAGTATTTTGATTTAACTACTTGAATCAATCCCAATGAACATGTTCCACATTTATAAAGAATCGGGAAGACTACACCAAGAGGATTTTCAAAAGTAAAATCACAATAAAATGAAAAATTATATTTACAATGATTAAAATGAACCATAGTGGAAATAGAAAATAAGGGAATGTTGTGGATATACTATCTAAAAATGGAAAAGTAATGAAACATTTAAACATTGCAGATGATGAAGTGTAAAATATAATACCATCTATAGGTACTAGAGTTGGTTCCATTGTCTTTGATTCACCAGAATAATAGAGTGTGTTTACCTCCTAAAATTTAAAAACAATTACTAAAAAATATCACAAACTAATAGGGTTCAGAAAAACCACTTGGAGTTCCTTTATGTATGTGTAATAATATTTTATTGGACTCCTAATGAATGTAGTAGTGCTTTTTCAATTACTTGATTCCCCACACATTTTCCCACGATTATTAAATCGTTAAAGACCACCCATGATCAGCTCCAGACTATTCCAAAAAACCGAATTAAAGAAATAGTAAGAAGTTTAAAAAAGGTTACTATTTTTATATATATGTATATATTTATATCATTACAATTTATAATATTTACATCCATAGGAAAATACAATTACATATAATTATATAAACATATTAGTTGTAAAAATATAATTTTTTTATAACTATAAGCTAATTAATATATATATATATATATAAATTTACTATTATTTTTATTCTTATATATAATTTTATTATATTCTTATATAATAATTTTTTTTTCTTAATTGGTTTATTTTACAGTTTTGGTTTGAAAAAAATATGTGGTGTTCGAGCGACACATGAGGCTCGAATCTGTAAGGAAGGGGTGGGGGTTCTAGTTCGAGAATAGTGGGATGAGGGTGATATACCTCTTCCCATGGAAGGTTGTGTAGTGGAAGTCATCAATAAAGTGCTTTTGAGGGGTTTCATTAATAGTAGTGGTTTTATGAGTCTCATCTTAGTCTAGAAACTCACAAGGTGAGTCTCAAGTGTGGTGTGGTGGATCTACAACATCAAATCCAGTAGGTAGTACTAGCTTCAAATATGGATGTATGAGGTTTTATTTGGAAGGTGTCACATTAAAGTTCATGGTTTCAATAATGTAAAACTAATTGGATATAGTTTTGATTGGGGTTTTTGTTATTCGACGTGGGTTCCATATTTATGTTGAAATTTATAATTTTGTTGGTTCGTCACAAATATGTGGTGGATGGATTGATTAGAGGTATTAGTGGATTTTGAGGATTGATGAAGGGAAAATTAAAAGGGAACTAGTCTAGCGGTGAGTCCCAATGGGTGAGTGGAGGTAGCCACTACAATGTGGTTTCATTATAGTGTTGAAGTTGGTGGTCATTATCTCTAGTTGTGAGTCTTACTGACAGTGACTTTCACTATATGTGAGTCCACAGCCGGTATTGATATAACTATTCTAGTGAATTATGGTTGGTGGTGGGGAGATATAAGGTAGTGGAGGCATTGAAACTATTTCTCTTACATTGGCTCATTATTGTGGCATCTCAACCTATCATTGACTACTCTAACAAAACTAACTATTAAGGAATAATCTACTGGCATAGACTTTGTAAATGTCAGAAAATAATAACATAATAAAAAAAATCAAAGTAAAAAAAACAAAAAACAAAATAGAAATGAAATAATAAAATTCAAACAGTGAAATATTAATATTTTATTTTCATATAAAAACATAAATAAAATAAATGTCTGAATTTAATTAAATACAACAGAAATATTAAAACAATAGATAAAAATAATAAAAGAATGTAAATTATTTAAATAATATAGAATTTTGATAGATCTTCATTCCATATAATTTTTTAATTAATATGTAAATATCATGTCATCGGAGTCATCATTTTTTTCATTGCTATATTGGACTAGTATAAAAAAGATACCAGTGCCAGACTCGCTGTTCCCCAGTGGGTGATAAGTGTTCCTCATTCCATATCATTTTGATAACTCATTTAGATACATATAGAATTATAAGTAGTATATTTTATTCGATGATTATGAGTAATATAATCCATGTTAACCATGATATTTGTGTATTAACATGTGAAATTTCCATTTTCAACATATTTAGAACAATAAATTTTAATTTGTAATTTCCGGGTGAACACATTTCTCATTTGACTATTTTGATAGAACTCTTCATTTTTTCATGACTACAACATTATATATACCCACTATTTAATGAAATAAAAATTTACCACTTTTATTGGGACAGATTTTTTATTTGAATTGTCCACATTTTTGACTTGATGTAAATTTATAATTCTTTCCATCCTCATTTTTGTCACCAGAACATCCATTTGAATAAACTATTAAATGTTTTGTTTGAGAATGAAATTTTTTTCACATTGTGAAAAATGATTCTGGATAGGTGGTATGGATTAACTGTATTAGTCACTCCATATATTTTTTTATTAGGATTTGCATTAGAAATATATCCATAGTATCCATGGAATAAAATTTTAAATTAATTCTTTCAGGGATAAATTTATTATAATACCAAAGGTGTTAATCACAATAGATGGATAATTAAACTCATAACAAAATTATAATAAGATAAATTCAAGAAAATTTGAAAATCAAAAAATCATACTATTTAAATTTAATAATCTATATTTTCGATCAAATGAAATCACTCATGATTTAATATATGTTTCATTATGTTCTCTTGTATTATAATACTTAAAATAGATCTATAAGATAATAAATTTATCACAATGGCTCGTAAATTGAATCTGATAGATAATGGAATATCAACTAAGATAGTCGTGATTGGTTTTCAGTATTTGGTCAACTAATTATGTGTCAAATTAAAGAATATAATGATACTAAAAAGAATTTTTGGGGTTATTAAACAAATATGAATTAGATTCTCAATCGCATCAACATTCTATTATCTTTATAGGGGTCTAATTAATCAGATTATCATATAATAATTTGATTAAATAGTATCACAAAGTTATTCTATATGTAGTATTATCCCTTAGAATAATAACTTGAGTCTTTAATAACATTATTTTATTATAATCCATAAAAAAGTAAATATTACTCGAATTTAATTATTAGTTTATCTATAATATTGAAACTGTTATCATTATTGACTTATCACAACACGATGATATTTACATCTTCAATAAATTACATAAAAATTTCTAATGAAATCAAAAAATCTAGTATGATACCAACAATGATAACCTGCAAATGATTCTATCTCATAATTACATGACATAAATAAAATGTATTATTATAAAGCAATCCCAAAATGTTTTATGTATATATTCACATATAATTGTGAAAAAAAATAAAAAAAAAATTCATCTTCCAGTAAGGGTAATTTTTATGACTATATTAAAAATCATAAAAATCAATAACATGTTCTCAACAACTCCCACAAAATTCTTCACAAAGAATAATTTTCTGGGCACATCATGTGTATTAAATTTCGTCAAATCATTAGGAAATGGATACATAATAAATGTGTGATCATAAATTCTAAATAAGGTTAATATAAATTAAAAAGCAAATTAATGATCATAAGTGATAATAAGATATAAATACGTTCATAACCACGATACATTAGACTCACACCCAATATGGAAAAATTCAAAAATAATATCATTAGGAATCCAATAATAAAAGATTATATTATTTAATTACATCATATAAAATATGTACAATAAAAATAAATTTAGATAATAACCTCAAACATGAGAGAATTAAAAAATATTCAATATAACATTGGAGTGATTAATAGACCTGGAATGTAACATAGTTTGAAATGTAATGATACATTGAATTTAAGAACCATCATAATCACAAGAATCAGTGTATGAAACCTCATTATTCTCATGCTGTTGTAAAAATTCATTATTTTCATGAATTATAGCTTGAGAACCCACATTATTCCTATTATTTGGGGAAGAGACTGAATATTTCCATGTATTTATATCCCTAGGGATATAAAAAAATCAATAGAATTAGATTTGAACAAATTACCCCACCCATAATCGTCCATGCATATGTGCTACATTTGAAATCAATCATCATTATATCATAATAAACCCATGGAATGATAATGGTTTTCATATCCCATTAATACGGTAAGATATAAGGAAATAATAAATAATTCTATCAATTCACTTGATAAATTTTTTTAATATAAATGGTATTTAGTGATAGTAAACAAAATTTCAAGGTACATGTAATTCAATTAAGTTTATAACATTTACATCATTCATAGTTTACTCAATATTTCCCTAATATTTTTTTAATTTATTAATAATAATAAATAAAATAAATTGAAAACGTGGATTCACATAGAAAATCCATTGGTTGAATTTTTTTTAATATTCATAGTGGAATCTTAGTCAAGGAAAAGCTAGTGATGGATCAAGCCTATGATAAGTTTTTTCTAAAATATATTTTATGAAAAAATGTGGATTGTAATACTTTGATAATATCCTTGATCATGCATATAATATTTCAAAATATGAAAACATATTTGAAAAAAATATTTTCGGAGCATTTGAAAAATTACATTAGAATTATGAAATATCTGTACACTTTTAATTTTATTATTAACTAAGAATAAATATTCAAATACACAGAGGATTATAATCTACCTTTTTTAAAAAATAATTCTTATAATAATTTTTAATAATAAAAAGAAATGAAATATTTCTTCACATGGTATATGTTAAATTGATATTCATTCCATATATTGAAAAAACATTCAAAAAATGGAAAATAATTGTTTCGAAAATTTTAAAGAAAAAAATATATTTAAACAAACCACAATCAATTAGTCATGAATATATAAATAAATTCAAATACTATCTCATGAATATGTATATAAAAAATAGAGTTTCCTACCCGAATAGAATATATGTGTCCAGATTAAAATAGAATATACATTTAATAAATAATATGTGTTATGGGGAAATGAAATCTTGAAAGAACAAGAATAACCCATGGATTAATGAATAAAAATTTGGGGGTTTGTGAAATAATTAAAACTCAGAATAAAGATTGTCTCTAAAAAATATTGATTCAGAATGAAATTAGGGAAGATAATTTTATGTATTTGTTACCTTTTATTCAAAAGGGCTGGTTTTAATGATCCATGATATGGATATATATTCCCACGGATTCTAAAAATATATTGATGAAATGATATTCATGTTTGTATATACACAATAAAAAACTAATCACGTGGGGGGTATGGATGATTCTCAATGTGTGAAAATAGAGACGAGAAAACCTAACAACCTTGGTATGATTTGAATCAAAATTCATATAGATAATGAAAATTAAATGGATATTAACACTCCATGAATTACATTAATGTCCTGAAATACAATCATTATGTATTAATATCACTTTTTTAATAATATGAAGGTGTACAATAGGAAATATTTCTCAAAATATTAAATTTCAAAATTAGAACCCCATACATTAATCGGTTAATATCACACAAACAGATGAATATCGATTATTTCTAAAATAACTATCTAAATCAACTTTTTAAATAGCTTACTAAAATATATATCCTTATATAAAATTATTTAAAAATTATGTATTATATTTTTACTTATTAATTTTATTTTATTTTCATAATTAGATATTATTAATTTCAATTTTTTTACTACTTTCATAATAGTTTAGTCTATTAATTTTTTATGATTCATATATAATAAGAGATATAACATTTTATGGCATATACTATATTATATATAATAAATTTTAATGTTAAAAGTTAGTTTCATAAGTTTTTTAGTAATTATTCTTAATGAAAAAGACCGGTGATACCCTTATTTTGGTTATTTTAATGGATGATTTAATTTTTAAAATTATTGGTTAGATATTTAATTATCCACTATAAAACCAAAAATATAGTTATGATGTTATTATTTTGAAATATTAATTGTAATTACTTTTCTTCAATTATCCGATATATATTTTTATAATGTTGTTCATATAGGCTATTAGACTGACCTAAACATGAACATGCTATAATCATTAGGGGTGGATGGATACAAAAGAGATTCATTGAGATACAAACATTATTCTAGGGATAAATGATAATTTTATGATATTAATAAATTGGTTATTTTAATAATAATTTTTTAATATAATAAGAAAATAATATTAACAACAAAATAAGACACATTCATCGCGGGGGTAGTCAATAAATATAAAGTGGTGACATATTGATTTTTCAATGTAAAAGACACGAATATATGTAAATATTTGATATTTTTGAATGAAAATAGTGTTATAAAAATCCGAATAACACAAAAAAACAATTTTTGATCATTATATATAAGTCTATTTTGAAAAATAAAGCATGTCCCATATAGTGGTGTAGTTTTCACATAATACATGTTGAGTTTTCAATTTTCTATATATAAGGGGATGGGTAGTTAATTATTATTCTAAAATATTACTTAAATTTTAAATATATTAATAATACAATATAAATTTTAATATAAATTTTTAAATTTATCATAAATAGGTGAATGAAACAAATAATTGAAATGGAAATGCTATAATTATGAATCATTACCATACTTCTTTGGAAACATTATATAAAAAATAGGAATAAGGCTTGAAGGGGTATTATGATAATAATTGATCTTTTATGACATGTAGAGGAATTCTTGGGAGGTATTTTTATAGAGTTTTTTAAGCTATATGGGTTTGGATGTTAGAGGTATTCGGGCAGTGAAGGCTCTTTTTATAAGTTGAGGGATTGAGATTTTT
Source organism: Viscum album (assembly GCA_963277665.1). Classification (NCBI taxonomy): domain Eukaryota; kingdom Viridiplantae; phylum Streptophyta; class Magnoliopsida; order Santalales; family Viscaceae; genus Viscum; species Viscum album. Next base: position 259,984,222 of record OY728121.1, on the reverse strand, counting down.
ATTATAAGAACATCATAATATTAATAGAGCACATATTTAACATCGAATGAGAATCCAAAATGGAAAATAAATGATTGAGTGATGAGTTATGGTCAATCAATCCTCAAAAATTCATTTTCACACATATTTATACATTATTTGATGTATTTTATTAATAAAATTAACACTCTTACCATTTTGGGGTTTTACCATGGTATCTAATTTTTATGTAAGTGATTTAATTTTAATGGATAAAAATTTCCCATTAAATAATTTGTATAAAATAACAAAAAATATGAATTAATAAATACTATATAATACTTACCATTGAAAGAAAATATTATTTTAATATTTCCACATGTAACATATGAAATAACATTTGAAAAAATAGTTTATTTCTATGAATAAAATATTTGTCTACAATTAAGGTATCAAATATGTATACATCCCAGATATTCATTTTTTTATTATTAAAAAATGTTATTTATGTGAATTTAAATTCAAATATAATTTCACATATTGAACAAATAAGAAAAATGTAATTAAAAAAAATTGTATTTGAATACAATATACATTTCTGACTTTTAAAAATGTTGAACATAATATTAATAAAATTCAGAATAATATTTTTAAATAAAACAAGTCACTCTAAAAAATATTTTTTATCAATTGAAAATATAATATATGATTTTATGTTATACATTCATCTTTAAATGGTCATAAATGAAATATTTTTAAGGAAAAGTATTTTTCAGAATTCACCAAAAAATAATATATTTAAAAATTATAACAAAAAATTCATCTAGTCATAATATTGATATTATAAATACATAAATGTAAACAATTTAGTTATATTTTAAATTGGAATGGTTTTCATTATTTTTTAAATTGATATATAATGAATACTATTTTTATATAAGAAAACCATTTTAAAAATATTAACTATTCTTATTCTAATTTTGTATAAATTAATAATTATATTGGTATAAAAAACATATTCATACCATTAATAATTCGTTATGTTGTATATTTTTTTATATTAATGTGAATAATAATTTATTTATTTATTAAAAATACATTTTTGAGTGTAAAATTACTCTCTTAACTTAACTAATGCATTATAAAATAAAAAATAATTTTCTGTTAATTAAAAGTTGTAAAATGTGTTAGATAAGTGTTGTTAAAAAATTATTAGATTACTAATTAAAGGATTATATCATCCTAATTCAAATTTATGTTACCCATATGTATATCCACATTAAATATAAATATATGGTAAAAAATTGTGGTAGTTGAGGTCTGTGATTCAAATTGAATTGATATCATGAAACATTCCATGATATTTGAATTATCTTAAGTTATTCTCACAAATTTCATTATTATTTCATATTTTATTGAGATTAGTATATGGAATATATAGTGATGCAACCTTATTTACATTCTTGAAAAAATTAGCTATATAATTGATACAGCTTCTACTCGATATCATTGATTCACATTTCTTTATGGATTTCATAATTTGATTACGTAGTTTTATTACATCTTAATTAATAGATATATCATTAAAATCATGTTTTATATTAATTTATAATGGTATTTTAGTTTTTTATACTTATAGAATAAGATATTAATAGAGTATTTATATAATGAAAATAAATAGTGATATTTCATGCATTACAACTACATAAGACAATGTAAATAATAAACCAATAATTCATAACATGTGTATATGGTGGACTAATAGAAAAATATCATCTATTGAGGTGATATAAACTAGTGTAACTAGTTAGGTAAATGGAATAATATTGTATCATGTCATAAAATATATGATAATCCATTGATATCACATCCATTGGTGGATGATGAACAACTAACAACATTTCGAAGGTGGATGATGTACAACTAGAATGACCTCTTATGTGGTCCGTTAACATGTGGCTGTAGTGGGGTGTAGAAAAAACAATTATTTATTAAGTCAAAATATAATATATTGGCTATACTTGGTTGTCTTTGATGAGTAGTGCTCAACAATAGTGTTTGTCACATTAAATAAGAAGAACAAGTGATGTTGTTTTTGAAATTTTTTGATTTTGAAAATACAAGAATGAAACTAAATAACGTAAATCAATTAAGTTAATGTTTGAAAAAATTTTGGAAAATGATGTGATTAAAATCATTGATTTCAATGGTGATCAGGTTAGGGTCACTTTTTCAATTATAATTCTATCACATTTCATTTTACCCAATTCTCTTCTGCTAAACCATTAAGAGTGAGAATCCACAGTCGTTTCTTCTCACTCCCATCATCAAATAATAATGTGATAATAAAACATACAAAAACCTCTGATTGGTTTACTCTCCTTATAATGTGCAGTTGGTTTGTTGTGAATACAACCAATTATCTTAGGCAATCCGCAATCTGGTCTTGTTTATCCCAAGAAATCAGGATCATTCACTACTCCTCACACACGTACCACGAATCACCGAGTATTTCACCACTGTGTCCTGTTCTATTTCATCATATATAAACCATATCCCAATTTAGGGAGATATTTGTTATTGAAAAAATGAAAATAAACAATATAATCTAAAATTATATTCAATCGTACTTGATAATAATAACTTTTATAAGAAATTGAAACTGATTCGTAGAAGAGAAAATTGGATATTAAAACATTATGTGAACGAACTCAAGAATTAAAAAAGGGTAAACCTACACCTCCCCAATAACCCATAAGATGTACCCCACCATGAAGGGGTAACAGAGTTGATAGTGGAAGAAGAATTCATTACAAAGATAAGAAGAAAAAAGAAAGAAAAACAGGAACATAAATTTGGATCCTCCAGAATCTGTTCTCCAGATGTTTTCCTCTATTCTACCCACTAGACGTCTGAACGATGCCATGATACCTTCATATAAGATGTCTTAAATTGAAGTTTCTGTCAATCCTAAAAATAAAAAATCATATCGATAGGTTTAATGGATGATATGGATTTATTAGTATGTTTAACTTCTTCTGGCCGCCAATCACAGTTTCACCCACTCTACTTGGATTCTACCAAAGGATGCCTTAACGATCTCCATAATTAATGAAATTTAATGTGAACCATACTTTGGAAGTCCACTATTGATACCAGCTGGAAATAGCTCAATTGAAGGTAGTTTTGAAAGAGATATTCCAAATTTTATACAGTGGGATCAATTCTTCCAGCCAAACCGATATATCAATTGGATTGATTTTTAGTATCCATTGGGTTTAGAATTGGGTCTTGGTCCAGAAAAAAAATTTGAATCCTAAGATCATATGAACCCTAAAACAAGGAACTGCCTAAATCGAACTAATATTATAAATGTTATTCACGAAAGAATGAAGCTATATAAAACAGTCAATTTTACTGAATTACCCCATTTTCACATTTAAGCCCAAAATACACTAAAAACACATAAATTATGTAAATATACTCAATTTTAATAATTGGGAAGGATTAAATCATTGAATAAAATATTAATAAAAATTTAAATATTAACTGTATAAATTCCCCCACACTTATCACTTGGATTCCTAGACATGTCAGAATCAAAATAAAATACAAGAAAATTTAAAACACATATCCATCAGATCCACCAATTTGATAACAAGAAACAAAATATATCATGCCTCCTCAAAAAATATTATTTAAAGTTCATAATTTCATATCTTTCAATTTATTTCCTCTTTATTTCACCAATTATGAACATAAAAACTTACCTACCATTCATGATCTCTCCGAAAACAAATATCAATTTTTAGCAATGTATTTATCATCCAAACTCATACAAGGGTCATCATAAGCTTGATAAATTTCTACATCTCCAACTGATGTTAGTCAATGAAATATGTTTATCATGAATAAATTTTAATATGGTTCTGTGGCTTTGGTTGTTAGGATTTAGATGTGAAAATATTGATGTTGAATGAGGCAGGCTCGACTCTTTTTGAAGCAATGATGCATTACTCTATTTTTAAACATGTATGGTCTCCTCTTCACTCCCCTTAGTAGAAAATCTGATTCATCATCATGAAATATCAAGGAATTTTTACACGGTTCATCATTCCAGTTCTAAATATTTCAATCTTCTCAAACATAATATTTCGTGCATGCTCCAGAAAAGGCAGAACTTTCTTTCTCTATTAGAAGCTCCAAAAAGGCACAACTTATATTATCATGAAATCTACAGAAATGGCACATATTTCAACAGAATGATATTTTTTATCAGCAATAGCATCTATTAAATATTTTATTTCAATCCAATGTTGCACCCAATGAAGTAGGACAACACCTGATAGCTTCCACCCACACTTTTGTTCAAATAGACCATGCAATTTCACATCAAGAGCAGGTTGGATTTGGTGGTTCTTTGATAATCATAAACATGTTTCACTAAATAATATAACTTCATGGATAGAAATTAATTCCAGAACAGAAAATAGGTTAATAAATAAACATTACATTTATAGGAAACCATTAAAAGGGTTTTATTATCATATTAGAAGGAAGTAATGGAAATTGGAAATACACCGTCCACGCTTTTAGTAAATCTGGACATTGTGGTGGTGTTTTAATTTTTATAATAAGAGGGGGAGGATAGGAAGGAAGATGATTTATATTTTACAAAAACATGGTATCATACAGAATTAAAAATATTATAGTGATTTCATACCTCTTGGAATGGTGGTCGAAAAATAGTATAAGAAAATAGAGGATTTGAAATTAAAACACATGAAAAAGGAAGATGATTCAAACCAATTAATCTCTTCTCCTTGAGATCCTCCTTAAAGAACATGGTTTTGTCTTATTGGTGATTTTTTTTCTAGGATGTAGGTAATATCCTAAGGGAGTGAATATTTAATAGCATAGATAATGATAAAGGATTGAGAGGTCTTATAGGAAGATGATAATTAGGGTGGTATTTATAGTTGAAGGGAGGAGTGATTATAAATTATTTTAATCATTATTCTAAATGTTATGTCCCGAACTATAAATAGTCATCATTACTAGGATAAAAATATTAAATAATGATTTATTTGGGATATATGTGGGCTTACAAAAATTATGATTTCATATGTAGTGTATTTTACTGATAATTTGAACATAAGGTATTTTACCGTATTTCACTATTCATAAAAAATTCATGTTTCTAAGTAAAATCCACATTATTCACAATAACCATATTTCAACCTATAGAATTCATAAATAAACACCATTTTTTTAAAATAATTTTTAACATATTACTAATTTAGTTTATAAATATAATCATAATTTATTATAAAATAACAATTTTAAATCTATAAAACAATTTTTAAAAACATGAAAAAATAATCATGATATCATTATCTTAAAGACATAATAAAATAAAATATTAATATATTTTACTATTAATTATGGGTAATAATACTTCTCATATTACTATTTACAAGGGTATGTTACTATTCATTAAAATATCATCTTTATTCCATTATACTTCAAATAACTTACTGTTCACAACTATAGATGACTGTTTTTTTAAATTCAAATCACGAAAGAGGAAAATTTATATTTAAAGGCTAGTTGTAAATGTATCCTTTAAAAAAATTTCATGCATTCAAATTTTACTTTTAAAAAACAAGTGGTGTTACACATGTTGTAGTTCTTCCAAACATCATTGACATGAAAAATAATGAATACAACATATACAACATCCATTAATTCCCCTCCTTTCCAATGTAACTTTTTGGATTAATGGTGCTGTAAACATAATATAAGGGAGATTCCCCTCTACTACCTCTCATGGTTTATGGTGAATAGTTTATAGGATTTCATATTTTAGATTATACATATTCTTTGGTACATGAAAACTATTTATATTTTATTGGAAGAAATAAAATTTTAATTATACAATGTTGATCATGTTCATAAATCTGGAATGTAATGATCAGCGGAAACTCACAGAATGAAATTTTAATCGTGATAAGGTGGTTCCATTAATACCTCGATTAGTGAATATTCAATTTCCTCATGATTCTTCATGAAAAAAATAAATCTATCCTTAATATAATTAATTGTTTCGATACCATAATGACTAGATTTAATAAAATCAGTTGCAAAAAAATACATAATATTCTACTAACATTTCCACTACTGGTAGTAGATAAATTTTTTCATCTTCAAGATGGAAATGTTATCTTGGCAGATGGTTCGAGGAAGGATTTAGGTAGTAATCCCCTTCCAACATCTCTTCAAAATGCATGATCTCATTTTATAAATCATACATTGAAAAAGAGGTGATTTCATGTTATGGATCCCTATGATAAATCATTTATAAATCATTAGAAAATTTAATTGAATGAATATCATTAATAAGAAAATCAGTATAGTAATGATAATCCTGGATGTTTAATAAATCATTATTTTTTGTTTCTATTCCATATCATTCTAGCCCTAAAATAAAACTCAAAAAGTGATTTTTCGATTTCCAATATATATTCCAAGGGAATGCCTATATCAAAAATAGGAATCTATAACTTCTTCTTTATTCAATTTATTTTCTACTCGCTTTATAGTTTTATTCTATAAAGTTATATTTGAATATTTGGTTAACATACCACCATAAAATTTTGGGTTCATTTCATCATATTTATCGATTGATGAAACAAATTCCTGACTTCATGAGAATAATTATTCTCATCATCATTAAGGACATAATGTTTTTTTATTTCAACCATCATAGAAATGAAGAAAAAAACCACCTTACATTTTTGAACCGAAACAAATAGAATAAAATAATTAGAAATAATAGAGTTTATCATTTTTATGTTCATATTTTATTTTCTATTTAATTATAAAAAATTAGAATATCCCCCTAGGAAGTTGTTTCTTAAATTGAAACAATTTCAAAATTTTATGTCTTCCTATTCATGAGGAAGTTCAATGATAAATATATGAAATCATTTACATTTCACAATGGCTAACCTCTATGTTGCTCTCATGGAAGAATTGTCAATTTACATAACATTATATCAAAAAAATTCAAATATTTTGAAAAAAAATAGATTAAAACAACATAAAAAAGCAATGAGAAACACAATGGTATTTGTGAAACATAAATGAAATATGAGACCAATAGATGAATCAAAAACAGAGAATATGAATTTCATCTCGAATAAGATAAGAGTGAGATTGATCAACTTTCATAAACCAATTATAGTTCTATTTATGATTTGTATCATAAAATTCCATCCCCACTCAATTCATGACCTTCGAATCTGATCACACTCCTCTCCAACCTAATAACATAACACATGATAATATGTGGTTTTCTTTTGATCAGCCATCCCATCATATTGTAAAATTTATCACTCAAAAATCTCATTACCATCATGATGTATCTGATTCATGAATGTTACTTCATATATCATTTTATCACTAAACATAACTCAGTTATTTAATAATTAAAATTATAAAGTAATTGGAAAAAATTAGATCATATAGCAGTAAATCCTTCGTATGAAGGGGTTCTCACTAACTCAACCTAATTCATTGTCACAGTCCACAAAGTTAATGAAGGAGAGACAATCTCAATGAACCTATTATATTATTAAATATTTTGATTTAACTACTTGAATCAATCCCAATAAACACGTTCCACATTTCGAAAGAATAAGGATGACTACACCGAGAGGATTTACAAAAGTAAAATCACAATTAAATTAAAAATTATATTTACAATGATTAAAATGAACCATAGTGGAAATAAAAAAGAAGGGAATGTTGTGGAAATAATATCTAAAAAATGGAAAGGTAATGAAACATAAAAACATTGTGGATAATGAAGTGTAAAATATAATACCATCTCTAGGTACAAGAGATTGTTCCATTGTCTTTAATTCACCAGAATAAGAAAGTGTGTTTAGCTCCTAAAATAAAAAAACAAATACTAAAAAATGTCACTAACTAAGAGGGATCAGAAAAACCACATGGAGTTCCATTATGTATGTGTCATCATATTTTAGTGTACCCCCGATGAAATTAGTAGGGATTTTGCAATGACTTGATTCCCCACACATTTTCCCATGATTATTAAACAGTCAAAGATCACCCATGATCAGCTCCGGACTGTTCCAAAAAACTGAATTAAACAAATAGTAAGATGTTTTTAAAATGTTACTAATTATATATATATATATATATATTAATATCAATTCAATTTATAATATTTACAACCATATGTAAATAAAATTATATTTAATTATATAAACATATTAGTTGTAACAATATAAAATTGTTTTTTATAACTATAAGCTAATTAATTTATATATATATAAATTTACTATTATTTTTATTCTTATATATAATATTATTATATTCTTATATAATTTCATTGTTTTTGTTATCTTATTTGGTTTATTTTACAGTTTTGTTTTGATAAAAATGTGGGGTGTTAGAGCGACACATGAGGCTCAAATATCTAAGGAAGGGGTGGGGATTCTAGTTTGAGCATAGTGGGATGGGGGTGATAAACCTCTTCCCTTGGAAGGTTGTGTAGAGGAAGTCATAAATCAAGTGCTGTAGATGGGGTTCATTAATAGTAGTGTTTTTATACATCTCATCTTAATCTAGAAACTGGCAAGGTGTGTCTCAAGTGTGGTGTGGTGGATCTACAACATCAAATCCAGTAGGTAGTGCAATCTTCAAATATAGATGTATGAGGTTTTATTTGGAAGGAGTCAAATTAAAATTCAATATTTAAATAATGTAAAACTAATTGGATATAGTTTTGATTGGGGTTTTTGTTATTCGACATGGGTTCTATATTTATGTTGAAATCTATAATTTTATTGGTTCTTTACAAATATGTGGTGGATGGATTGATTAGAGGTATTAGTGGATTCTGAGGTTTGATGGAGGGAAAAATAGAAGGGAACCAGTCTAGCGGTGAGTCCCAATGGGTGACTGGAGGTTGCCACTAAAATGTGGTTTTGTTATAGTGTTGAGGTTGGTGGTGAGTATCTCTAGTTGTGAGGCTTGCTGGCAGTGACTTTCACTGTATGTGAGTCCAGAGCTGTTATTGATATAACTATTCTACTGCATTATGGTTGGTGGTGGTGAGATATAAGGTAGTGGAGGCATGGAAACTATTTCTCTTGCATTGGCTCATTATTGTGGCATCTCATCCTATCATTGACTACTCTAACAAAATTAACTCATAAGGAAACATCTAATGTCATAGACTTTGTAAACGTCATAAAATAATAAAATAATAAAAAAAATTCAAAGTAAAAAAAACAAAAAACAAAATAGAAATGAAATAATAAAATTGAAACAATGAAAGATTATTTTTTTATTTTCTCATAAAAACATAAATAAAATAAAAGTCTGAATTTAATTAAATATAATAGAATTATTAAAATAATATAAACAAATAATAAAAGAATGTAAATTATTTAAATAATATATTAATGTATAAACTATAATTTGTTAATTTGAAATTATAATGATTTTATAATTACTTAAAATAATATATTAATTAGTATAATAAATTCATTAAATTTATAAATTGATTGAAAAAACAAACTACCATAAATTAATATAACAACAAAACCAAATAATAAAAAATGATGTTAAAGAAAAATAAATTAATTTGTTACAACTTGTTAAAAATATCTAAAATGATAAATAAATTTAATATTTTCTTATAAAATCTTTTTAACACTTTTAATACAAAATAGAAATCAATTAATAAAATTAATCAAAATATCAATTTTGATGATAAACATATAATAAAATATAATAACTTAGGAGGAAAATTTCATTAAAATAGACATATCAATCACCACATATATTCTATTATGGTATGATTCCTTTTTATAAAATAAAATATTTTATTACAAATTATTTCCTAATTTCATGCTATGAGATGTTTTAAATGGTTTATAAAATCCATTATTTTTCCATGGGTTCATTAAGATATGAATAATTTTTTGTTTATATGGAACAGATATGTATAGGTTATTGATGATAGGGGTATAATATTTCCCTTGATATAATTTAATAAAGTCAAATGTCATTTGAATCATGGATGTAATGAATTGATATTCTATTTCTTTACAATAGAATGTGTAAACATTTTGAATTTTTAAAACATAAAGAATGACCATTTTGTTGGTTCAATACAAGAAGAACATAGATTTTTTTATTCGAAATGAATTGGAAATTTCTTATTCACATCATAAATAATGTGAAATTTTTTAGTCACAATGTTATAATTTCAATTTTTTTCCAAAGCAATTTTTTCTATTATGTTTCATGTTCCCTGATGTATGCCTTTAATTATTCTCACATTGATCATGTTTATTGACTCATTTTTTTATACTATTTATATTTATGACTTGTGATATTCCATTGTTTATGATTTATTTGTGATCAATACTTTATTAGGTGTAATTTTCTTATATATCATGTTAATACCCATAAGCTTCAGTTATTCTATATTATTATATATTATTACTAAAACATATTTTTACCATAATAGTTTTTCCAACCTCAAAATTTTTTATATTTACATCCCAAAAGGTCACGATGATATGAAAAATATGTAATATATAGAACAATATCTTATTGGAGTATTTTTTTTGGGATGATTTATACTAGTTATAGATTAAAACATTTCTCTCATAATGGAAAATATATCCACATGTTGAATGGGAATGTGTTTATTTGTTTATATTTTTTACTACCTAACTAAAATAATAAAACCAAAAATTTCATGTGAATTTATTATAATGAAATATTATCATTATTTCAAATAATTTAGATATTTATGTCTATGGGTAATAATACAGAAAAAAATTTCATTATTACAATGGTAATATTAGTCCCATCATTCTCAATTAAACAGCTTCCTATAAATAACATGAACATGTTATCCATTTTTCCAATTATCATAAAATATACAACTAATGTTTTTCCAATTCCCCAAAAAAACTAGGAGAATCCTTACTAGAACCATAATTATATATTACTCTCATATGGCTCAATACGTTAATTGAAACTTGGGAAAAACTTCATGTGTTACAGTTCACACGTGACAACCAAGGGTAAACAAAAAAATACCCACATCAAGGGCCCCCAAAACACATTTGACTAAAACCCCACAAGGTATAATTTCTTATAACAGATAATAATTAATACATTTCTTGGATACATAGTCTTGATACTAGGTAAATCGTAAGATCCCATCAATCACATTCTATGAGAAATATTCTCTTATCATGAAATCTAATCCTTGTGAAAATTACACCTCAAGGGAATAAATAACCATCACCGCGAAAATGACAAAAACAAAAAATAAGTAGAATAACCACCTCTTCAACCACTTTGAAATAAAAATGAAATTTTTTTAAATATATAATTCACATGTAAACCTATTTAACATCTTGTATTCTTTTATTGAAAATATTTTCTATTTTATAATCGAAAACATTATATAAATTTATTCAGAAACCATCTATAATACTATAAATTCTAATTTAAATCATAATTTTTTTTCATTTAATAAAAAGGAATTAAAAAAGAAATTCCATATGAAATTTCGTGTAATAAAATACAATAAATGGATCCAAATCATGTTTTTACCATTTGAGATCATTACCAAATGATTATTACCATTTAAAATTGGGCTACATTAATTTAGTATCAAATTAAAAATAAAACAAATATAGTAATAAAAAATTGTCTTTTACTTAAAATCCAATCATTTTATATATTTTTTTACAAAACACATAATATTTCAATATATTTATTCCGAAAACTCATTTATCAATATCAAAATTCCAAAAAAAAATTATTTCTATACCCCAATAATTTTCAATATGAAAACCAGAAATAATATTTAAAATCAATTATAAATATAGAATCATCCTGATCTATTGATTCCTGAACCATTTTCATCATTAAAACCAATAAACCTTTAACTAGTTTTGAATTATTACCGAATGAATAACTTCACATAATGATACATCATTTTATATAATTACTATGGTTTTTATGGAATGTAATCATGGTTTGGTGGTATGAGTTCAAATATAATAACCTAGATTTGGTGTTATAATGAACCATGTATATATACCCTGCATATTTTTGTTATGAATTTGAATTCACATGGTGACTCTAGTTAAACACCCCATATAATCCATAAAAACACCAATATTCATTATTGAATATGAAATCAGAATAATATGGAATAAAAAACCCTAATATAGAAGAAAATATTAAACATCATGTCTGAATTAAAATCCTTATATCCCATTGTAACTCATTTTTCTTCATAAGAAATTGTGATCAATCAACCACCCATTACTGTCATCCTAATGTCTTATGATAAGAACTACAACAAAATATAATTTAAAAAAAATTACTTTCCGAAACCTATAACCTCCAATAAACCTACTCTTAGATACGATTTTATCATTAGACAACACGATTCATCCTATAAATAGATTTTATATCAATCCCGTGAGAACCCCAAGGTGCATTCATAATCACCTTCGGATGGATATTGGCCCCAAAGGCATTAAATAATTTCATTTGGGAATGATTTATCTCCTAAAATCATTTAAACAATGAACATAAAAAATAATTAATGTTTTATCACTACCAACCTATAAATCATGTATATATTCCAAAATACACAAGTAGGAATAAAAATAGAAATTAAATTGATATAATACCTAATAATACTATTCATCACCCCAAATACCAACTTAAAAAGAATCATCAGCTTCAACATAAAAAACTAAATGTATATAGTGGAACATAAAATTTTCTAAAGAATTTATGGGATGCATTTTTTTTCCAGTGTGTTAATAAAACTAAAAAATAAAAAATAATCGATATACCTCTAGGTGAAACAATGCATCACCACCTAAAACATAAATATAAAATTATCCATGTTTGACCATTTCTAGGGCGAATAGCTATAAATGGAATTTCAATATAGTTGTGTATATAAAAATTACCAATATACAAAAACTTTATTTTCTACAAACATAACATTTAAGCATAGAACAATATCCATGATAGTGGAAAATATATTATGGATAGTTGTTATAATATTAATGTAAGAAAATATCATAATATTATAAAATTTTATTTAATAATTAATTTAATTTATAGATTTATGTCAATACCTTTAAAAATATTTATTAACATAATCCTCTTTTTCTCGAACACCCATTTAATAGTGATTTCAGAAAAATAAATAAAAATTGAAAATATTACTAGAAAATTTCAAATAAACATATTCAATACCACATATATATATTAAAGTAATACTTTTATAATAAAGTAATGATAAAATAAAGCATATATATAATTTCAAAAGAAATATTAATGTTATAAAACTATCCATTCCATAATCATGCACCATCAGAGGCCCCTAAGTCATATAAGTACAACATTCACCCTACATTCTTTTTTCAACTTTTCAGATAATAATTGATCCTATCATTCACACACTCCAATAAATATGTATTTATTTTGAATTGGGATGTGGATTCACCCATCAGATGAAACCATTCATAATAATCATTTAGGTAGTGCATGCCATTACCTAGTGTTGTGGTGTCATACCTATAGAAACCATGCCAATTATTGATTTTTTCAAATTAATGTTGTGCCAAATAAAAATATATATAACACTATCCCCCCCTTAAATAACGTGGTTATGTTGTTATTTCAAAAGATCAAAAACATCACTCTTCATAAAAAAATTTATGTTATCAACCAATAATAATAAAATTATCCTAATAAAATACATCAATTACTAAAAAATTACATTCCATAAATTAGTGATTTTAAATTAAAACTCCAATGAAAAATATAATAAGTCATTAGAAAATAAAAATTGGGTTTCAATTAATTTAAATATCCTTTCTAAAATATGGACTATAATTTAAAACATTCCAATTGTCCCATTATAATTTAAATCATAAAATCAATTTATAAACTATTATGAAGAACAAGTATAAATATAAAATTTATTTAATTAATGATTCCCCTTCATTATAACCTTAATAATATACACATGAATATATTTTTATATTTTTATTAATTTACTTATTACAATGAAATTTTAAATATATATATTTATTTATTTATCTTTGTATGAACATATATATGATTATAAACACAAAATACATTAAATGTAATTTACAAACATTACATTTTCATTAAAAATCATTCAAAAACATTATTTAATGTACATGGAATTCCATATCTTATAATAAATGACAATTACTATTCCTGATCAATTTTAGAATAATATTAAAAGAAAAAACAGCTTCTAAAAAATCCTAATTCATTTTCGGTCTTCATTCAATGAAATTTATTAAAAACATGGGATATATGGTGAATGGAATTCAGATATAATCCATTATCCAATATATATATATATATATTTATTGTATTTGGGGAAATCCATGTTGAAATATTATTTTAAATTCAAAATATCATAATCATAAAAATCACTATGTTTAGGAACCATGGTTAAAATTTTACAATCATAGAAATATTAGGAAAAACCATTTATTAGAAAATGATAGAATAATCGTACCAATATCTCACTATATTAAATAAATGAGTCTCAATTTCACCTCATCCATGTAAAATAACCCACATATTAATGAAGGAAAAATAATCGAAATATCATTAATTAAAACATAGAGACCTGAATAATTAACTAAATCCAAATATAAGGTTTTTTCTATTGTGAGATTGAGTGTGAGATTAAGGAATACTATAGAAATAAATAATTTTTTATTATGGAATGATTTAAAACCATAATGAGATCATAATTGAAATTATGGAAGAATGGTCTTTCATCTAATGGAAATGGGAGGGTGTGTCATGCTAGTGGGTTCTCATAAGGGTAGTAAGTGGGTTTGATAGCGTTTTGAGATAGTGAACCAATGAATTCCTAATAAATAGGGGGCATAAGATATTTATTATAGAAATTTAAAATCCTTGAAACAATATATAATTTCAGTAAATGTGAATACCAGAATTGTTAAGATAACATTCCCAATAATATGTCCACAAAATGGTTTTACCATCAATGATGTCTAAACAAGTAGCATTCCATATAATTATGATTTATTTTAGAAATAATTCACATAAAAAATCGAGATATAAAATATATGACTATACTTAAATTATTTATTTAAATAATTATGTATAATGTTTTGATACTCTTATATGAATATCACATTGTAATTATATGTGTGAGATAAGGAATGGTAAAAATTAATAAAGATATCAAATAATGACGATTTAGTGTGATAATGATTTTTCATTCTAGGATTTGAATCTTGAATCAAATTCCTTTGAATTAAATAGTGTTCAACATAAATAAGATACAAATAAACAATATCTAATTTATCATGGAAAATTTTCGATTCTGTGTTCCATAAATATTTTATTATACAAATAGTTTTTACGTCATTTGAATTCCAATTATCATGAATGAAAATTATACATGTTATTATATATCATTTATTAAATGAATAATATTGGATAATAATTTTATAAACCTACTAATCAAAAATAATTTTCATACAAATATGGTGTTTTTGTTGATAATGATCACATATGGTAAATAATTTGTGAGAGGTAAGATGAAAATGAATATCTTCAATATTATATAATAAAAAAATATAAATGATTAAGATATTTAGGTTGTTCCATGAATGGTCATTCATGAAATGCCAGGATATACATAATAACTGAGAATGTAATATTTGATTAATTAATCAAATTATTTACCTAAATTTCATATAGAATATTATTATGAGGTAATATTTAAATAATAATAACTGATTACCAATAATCAATTGACACTCCTAGATTTTGGCGAATTTGTTAAAACCTATGGAATCTAAAATAGATTCCATTTTTGTTCTCTATGATTATAATAAGGATGATTAACTGAATGTGGTGAAACCCAAAGTTGAATCATGGATTTACATATAATAATATTTAGGTATGGTAGAATTTATACATATAAATCATAGATGGTAAGATAATTATACAAAAAATAATATAAAATACTATATAGAATCCTTTTAACATGTTATAATGAAATATTCCTTTTAGATACCACTAACCCTGTTATCTCAAATTGATAATGTGATATACCAAATTGATGACAAAACATCATTCATACTTCGGAATATATTGGACATTATCTATATGAAATAAATCATGGTTTTTAAAATACTAAGTGAGAAAAATAAGCAATGAAAGTTGAAGTGGTCTATTTATGTATTAAAAAGAATTATCAGAGTTAATTTTTCTTGTTTAAGGATGTAATCAATCGATTTGGTTTCATAAAAAATTATATTATTCATCTATATATAAATTTATTAATTTTTTTTATTAGTATGAATTTTAGAATGATAACATAATATTTTTTTAATGACATGACTCATAGAATGTAATGGCCCAGACCCTCCTGGTCCATTACTTTTCCAAAACAAGGCTCCACCGAAATGGTGACACCTATCCCAGGGTCACTGGTTACGTTGGCACCGTGACGGCCACACAGTGGTCACAGTGGTCACAGTGGCACCGTAAGGGTGAAACTGTGATGGTGGCACTGTGACGGTGGCACTGTGTCCTCATTGTGCGGTCTTCATCCTTTTTTCTAGTTTCCGACTTTTTCCGCTCCCAAAACTTATCATTTAGCATAAAAATGATTTAATGACCCCTTTAAAAGCCATTGAAAGCCAATAAATAATATCTAAAATCCCCCAAAAGTTGGTAAAACCTTAAACTTACCAAAACGTGTGGTTTTTCCTTGGTGCCACACCCTTCCCCCATACCTTCTAGTTCCGCTCCCATGTCCTGTTTTCCTCTATTTAAAAGAAATGGATTAACACACAACCATTATTCCACCACCCTAATGGTAATAATTAAATAAGAATTAATCCCATTGAGTGTAACTTCCCAACTTCCTAAGAAACAATGATCTATCTTTAATGCCGTTCAAATTTGCATATCATGTAACTATGGGATCCATCCTTATATCGTATAGAATTTATTATCCTTCTTCCTCTTGGATGATTTCCTTTTTCTTCCTAGTGCGATTGAAGTTCCCCTTACCGAGGCAAGTGGTGCGCCTATGCTGGAGTTTTTTTCTCATCCTTAGAGTCCCCAGAGTCCCTCCCCTACAAGTCGTGCATCCCCAATTCTTGGCGCGTGAAGAAGAACATTGATCCTTGATCAACAAAGTAGGGTTTTCCTTTGTCTCTCTTTACTGTGTATCATGTGGGGTGGGTATGCTATTTTTTCTATGCTATGGATGAAACCAAATGTTAATGAATATAACAAACATACTTTTAAGGAATGAAGGGGGGGGGAGTGATCGATGCTATCCATAATTTCCTTACCATTGATTATTTATTTAGTTAATTGTGCGGGACTATGCCCAATGAAAATCATGGTCGTTTGTGGTCTTAATTTGTGCATTAATGAACCTCTATCTTCTATGATGATTGAAAGTCTCCAACATGGGAATCTGGTTAATCATATAAACTCGTCTAATTAAAATAAATGTCTAGTGAACAAAAATCCTTTTGTGATCACCCCGGTTAACCAAAAATAAAAATGAAAACATAGTTAATGATGTGCTTGAGTCTGGAAACTTCCTTATTATGTCTCAGTGGAATGTCTGTTTGTTCCGGTCGATGTTTATGTGGTGACTTGGATGAGGATGGGATCCCTTATTGTGGCACAGTTGTTGGGAGTGAATCTGAAGCTCTCTGGGGTTGTATCTCGAGGCTTGGTTTGGTTTCATTACTTTGAGGGATCTCACTGATCCCTTTGTTGTTGTGACTTTAGAAGAGAACCAGATGTGAATGCTTAAATTGATGCTTGGTTTTTTCTCATTCTCTGGCTTTTGGTTGGGCTGGTTAATTTCCTAGTAGTGTAGAATTCACCTAAATGGGGTCACATGAACATGAAAACAAGAATGAAAAAATGGGGAACTGCTTTTGGGAATGAGTTGTGACTTGGTCGTGAGTGTTGTGCCTTCTTTTATGAATGAATAGTAACAAGGGTTTTGTTCCTAGGTTGTTTTTGGAAACCCTAGGATTGGATGACTTCTTATTACCTATACATATATCTGTATTATTTATGTTTATTATTCTTGCCCCACCCAAGTTGATCACTTAGTTACAAACAACCCCAATTCATGGGGGATGGTGTTTTTCCCAACACTCCTATGAGTGGCAAGTTATTTTCTAATTTTATTCTCCCTTTCCAAAATAGCCTATGACTCTTCGGGCAGGCTGTGATGGCCTGAGGTCCATTTTAGCCCAATATTCTTCAGGAATGGTATTTTTTGTGGTTGGCCCAGGTGTGTGCAGGTAGGCTGTTTCCCAAGAAACTTTGGGATGAGGCCCATGTGTCTTCGGGCATTGTAGTAGTTGTTCTGGCGCATGTTTTGGTGGGAATGGATATGTATAGTGGTTTTGGCCCAGGTATTTGTGGGAAGGATTTATGATTGTGGCCCAGGTGTGTGCGGGTGTGGCAGTAGGACTGCGGTGAGAATGGTGGGATTGGTTCGATGAGTAGGATGTCTTCAATAACCAGTGGGAAAGTGGAATGAGGTAGCCAAATATCGATGTGCTATTACTATATTGTACATGAATTTTGTTATTTGGGGGGTTTGCGTTGGTGAGGGTTGGGTGGTTAGATTTCCTTGTTAGGTGCTTTGGTTATCTCTTTTTCCAAGGGGACTTAAAATGCCTCCCCACTTGTGCACTAGAGTATTTGGTTTTCCCTACTGAGTATACTTGTATGCTCACCCTACATGTATAAAACTACTTTCAGGTTTCCAGGCGGACTTTAGGGATCGTGTGTGGCCATACTGGCTCAGACGTTGGGATAGTTGCAGTTTTTGTTTTTCTTTTCCTTGGTACATTACCTTTGTAGACTCCTTGTACATTCTGGCATTCACTTTTGTAACATGCATATGGGAATGGTTTTCTTTGTCTTTTCTTTCACACCCGTTTTTGGTGTTGTTGGGTTTTACTATCATATCTCCCAATCCTAATAGAGAAAATGGGTAATTCATTCCATATTTTGTGTGATTCTACACCAAAACGTGTGGTTTTTCCTCAGTGTCACACCCTTTCCCTGCACCATCCAGTTCCGCCCCATTTGGGCATTTTCCTCCATTTAATGAAATGGTTTAATGCAGAGCTGTTATGCCACCACCCCGATGAGAATAATTAAATAATAATTAATCCCATCAAGTGTATCTTCTGAACTGCATAGGAAACCAACATCCAACATTAAAGCCGTTCAAATTTCCATATCCCATAAATATGGGATCTCATCCTTTTATCACACAGATGTTCTTCTCATTCATCCTCTTAGTTGCTTTTTTTCTCTTCCTGGTGCATTTTGAGTTCCCCATCCAGTGTAGGCACACCATTTTCCTTGTGAAGGGGAACTCCAAATGCACCAGGAAGAAAAAGAAAACCATCATAGAGGAAGAAACAAAAGAAATTCCGTGCGATATAAGGATGAGATCCCATAGTTACGGGGTATGGAAATTTGAACAACTTTAAAGTCAAATCGTGGTTTCCTATGCAGTTTGGAGGTTACACTCGATTAGATTAATTATTAATTAATTATTTCCATCGGGGAGGTGGCATAACAAATGTGCGTTAAACTGTTTCATTTAAATGGAGGAAAATGCGCAATGGGGGAGGAACTAGAAGGTACGGGGAAAGGGTGTGACACTGAGGAAAAACCACACGTTTTGGTATAGAATCACAAACAAGATGGAAGGAATTTCCCTTTTTATTTATTAGGATCAGGAGATAAGATAGTAAAACCCAACAATACCAAAACTAGGGGTAAAAGTAAAACCAAAGAAAACCATTCCTTTATGCATGTTACAAACGTAAATGCCACAAAGTACAAGGAGACTACAAATGTAAATTACTAAGGAAAAGAAAAACAGCAACTAAAACTATCCCAACATCTCAGGTAGTATGGCCCCGCACGATCCCTAATTTCCTCCTCAAAACCTGAAATCAATTTTATTCACGTAGGGTGAGAATAAAAGAATACTCTTTAGGGAAAACTAAAGACTCTCGTGCACAAGTGGGGAGGCATTCTAATGCCCAGTGGAAAAAGAGATAACCAAAGCACCCCTATAAAGGAAACCTATCCACCTGAGCCTTACTAAGGAACACTTCCCAAGTAACCTATGACATGTAATGTATAGTAATAGAACATCGATATTTGGTTACCCTATGCCACTTTCCCACTGGTTATTGAAGACATCCGATGCAACGAACCAATCCCGCCATTCTCACCGCAGTCCCACTGCCACACCATTCCCGCACACACATGGGCCATAACCACACATACCACCCATAAACACCTAGGCCACAACCACTATACGTAAACATTTTCACAAACCCCAGGTCCATAACAAATACTTCCACTCTTGAAGACACATGGGCCTCATCCCGAAGTTTCTTGGGAAACAACCACCCCACACACACCTGGGCCAACCACCAAAACTACCATGCCCGATGAATCTTGTGCTAAAATGGGCCCCAGGCCATCACAACCTGCCCGAAGAGTCTTAAGCTATTCCGAAAAGGGAGAAGAAAAGGAAATAATAACCAGCCACTCATAGGAGTGTTTGGAAAAACACCCTCTCCCATGAAATGGGGTTGTTCGACACTAAGTGCACAACATGGGTGGGGCATGAATAAGAAACATAAAAACTAAAGATATATATATATATATATATATATATAGGTAACAATAACTAATCCAAACCAAGGGATTCTAAAACCAACCTATGCACAAAATCATAGTTATAATTCATTCATAAAAGAATGAAAAACACTCACGACAAAGTCACAACTCATTCCGAAAACCAATTCCCCATTTCAGCCATTCTAGTTTTCATGTTCAAGTGATCCCATTTCGGTGAATTCTACACTACTAGGAAACTAACCAGAATAACCACAATCCAGAGAATGAGAAATATCCAAACAAAAATTTAGTCATTCACACCTAGTTCTCTTGTGAAGTCATAAAAATAAAGGTATCAGTGAGATCCCTCAATGTACTGGAATGAAACCAAGCCTCAAGATATATCCCCACACAGCTTCAGATTCACACCCAACAACCATGCCACAACCGAAGATCCCAACATCATCCACTTCACCCCATAAACATCAAGCATAAAAAACAGACATGCAACCAAGACAGAGCAAGGAAGGTTACATACTCAAGCACATCATTCACTAAGATTTCATTTTTCTGTTTGGTTTAACGGGGTGATCACACAAGGATTGTTGTTCACTAGACATTAAATATTAATTGGCCGAGTTTACATGATTAACCAAATTCCCATGTTTGATCCCTTCAATCATCACATAAGATATAGGTTCATTAATTCACAATTAACTAACACCAATGGCCATGATTTTTAGTTTGCATAGGCCCGCACAATTCACAATATAAATAATCACGGTTAAGGAAAAGAATAAGAACATCAATCACACCCCCCTTCATTATTTAAAAGTCTTTCTGTTATCTTAATTAACATTTGTTTTCATCCAACCCGTAGAAACAGTAGCATACCCACCCCGCATGATACATAGTATGGAGAGGCGAATGAAAAATCTACTTGGTTGATCAAGGATCAATGTTCTTTTCCACGCACCATGAACAGGGGATGCGTGACTTGCAGGGGAGGTACTCTGGGGACTCCAAGGACGTTCAAAAAAAAAATCAATCATAGGCACAACACTTTTCTCGGGAAGGGGAACTCCAAACACACCCAAAATAAAAAGGAAACTAGAAAAGGGGAAGAAGGAGAGAAATTATGCGCGATATAAGGATGAGATCTCGTAGTTACGGGATATGGAAATTTGAACAGCTATAATGTCAGATCATGGTTTCATATGCAGTTGGAAGGTAACACTTGATGGGATTATTTCTTATTTAATTATTCCCATCGTGGTGGTGGCATAATGGCTGTTAGTTAAACCATTTCTTTTAGATGGATGAAAACGCCCAATGGGGGAGGAACTGGAAGGTAGGGGAAAGGGTCTGACACTGAGGAAAAACCACAAGTTTTGGAGAGTTTAAGGTTTTCCTAACTTTTGGGGGATTTAAGATATTATTTATGGGCTTTAAATGGATTTTAAAGGGATATTTA
This sequence comes from Viscum album, assembly GCA_963277665.1. NCBI lineage: Eukaryota > Viridiplantae > Streptophyta > Magnoliopsida > Santalales > Viscaceae > Viscum > Viscum album. The sequence continues at coordinate 259,961,970 of OY728121.1, read as the reverse complement.
AATCATTTTACACTAAAAGATAAGTTTCGGGAGTGGAAAAAGTCGGACACTGGAAAAAGGGACGACGACCGCTTGGTGAGGACATGGTTCCACCATCACGGTGCCACCCTCATGTGCCATCTTCACCAGTTTTTGGTAATCACAGTGCCATCATAACTGTTGCCACCTTCACGGTGCCACCGTGTTCGGTGTGCGGATGTGACAGTTCCACCATAACCAGTGACCCCATGACCAGTGCCACCATTTCAGTGGAGCCGTGTTTTGGAAATGTAATGGACCAGGAGGGTCCGGGCCATTACACCAGATACCTCTCAATCTATTCCCACCCTCGAGAATCAAACTAGAACCGAAGAGAAGAGGGGTTCCGAACAACCACCGTAAAAGATACCTATCCAGAGTGAACCCCACCGACATCTAGGAGCACCTCTCCCTCAAGAAGGAAAGAAACATTCGATGGTCAATTGTCCATTCATATGGGTTACATAGTCTTCTTTCTCCATGTAAAGATACTATCTTCTTTGGGTGGCACTGACTCACCCGCACGGGTTTAATCAAATCCAGCACAATGTGTCTTGATTAGGGATCATGTCCTCCCCTCCCTATAGTCAGGACATTTCACACACATCCACAGAACATGGAAAACTGGATATTCCATAGTTAACAATGTAAAGCGTTCCATCACAAACAAGTACAAAAAAATATAACAAAACTAAAAACAGCTATGGGTACTGGGCGCACATCTGCATCTTTTGTTCCTCGGTACATTCTTCGAGCCCACCATGCCTCCATAACACAGGATCCAAGGGAATGGTCCATCCGTGGAGCACCTTCTCCTCACAATCCTCGATTCTCAGAGCTAATTCCGCAAATGTCACGCAGACCTTGATGTCCAACTTTCCCCAGTCGAGGACGTGTGAATCATCATGCAGATACCGTCACAGTTGAGACACATGGAAGATGTCATGTATTCTTAGTAGCGGCGGTGGTAGAGCTAGCTGATAAGCCACTTCTCCGACCCACATCAATACTTTGAAGGGTATGATGAACCTTAGAGAAAGCTTACTCCACCTTCCGAACCACTATTGTCCATGTCAAGGGGATACCTTCAAGAATACGTGGTCCCCAACCTCGAACTCCAATTTTTCATGACCCATCCCCGGGGCCCGCATCGTGACTACCCCATGCCCGACTTCCATAGGCCAGGGGATGACGACTAGCACGAAAGGCGTAATTCCCTAAAAATAGGAAGGCATTGCCTTTATAAAACGTAAACAGACACAACCAGGTTACAAGAGGAAGCAAACAATAAGTAAAAATTGTATACCAAAGTAGTGAATAAAATTAAAGGGGAAGGAAATACAAGCCCAACTATAAAGTACAAGGAAAAGACAAAACATGTACAATTAAAAGACAAACAACCGGAATGTGTCTAGCAGCTCCTGGATCATCCATCAGGTTCCTACCCAAAGGGTTGGTACAAATGTCCTCCTTGAAAGTCCATGTCTTTCGGTTCGCTCCTTATGATGTCACACCGAGTGGTCCACCTCTGGGTACCATCCAGTCCTGGCGCTCTCGAGCTCCGTTAGCACTATCCGTCGTCTGCATCCAACACAATATGGTGCGGACATAGCCCATGTAGGTGTGAGTATAACAATACACAGTAAGGACCCCAAGACCCTCAAGGTCTCACAAAATCCATCAAGGATAAATCACAAAGTATGAAATCAATGGATAACCATTACTTAGGTATTTTCCCATACATATACCTAAGTTATCATGTACCCTATCTCAATCATGTGGAAAACACAAAGGTCATTGAATTATCTCAAACCAGGGTTTTAATTATCGAAACCATGGATGTCGGAGAACTCATCCTATGACGAGTATAGTGGCCCTATCGCCACTCTAAGGCACTACTCACTTACCTTAGACTTCTGAGGTACTCCTCCTGTCGAGTACCGTGGGTCTGCTGCCGAACCGGGCGCTCTGTCCGCTGTGGGTCTACCACAAAACCAGGCACTCCCCCTAATAGCCGTCAGAGGTAATCCTCCTGTCAAGTATCGTGGGTCTGCTTCCAAACCAGGCTCTCCATCCACCATGGGTCTCCCACTAATCCAGGTGCTCCGTCCACTAGGTTAATCAAATCACTCCGAGTCAAATCGGTCATGAAGTCATCAGGTCTACAACTACTGGGTCTCTGCACTTTGTATGCTCGTCTCCAGGAGGATCCACACCACGGGCTACTTGTCGATACTACAAGTTTCATGAAGTCTCATGTGTAAGTATCTAAACGGACCGCCACATCATAGGGGTCTCAATGCGACAGACGACACGTCAATCAGACGCCCGGTCTGTGAGTTATTAGCATTTTAGTTCCAGGGGCCCAGTTGGTTTTGTGTACGAACCAACCCAACTATATCTCATCTATACCTTGAACTCCCATAGTTTATTTTTAAAGGGACCATTTTTCAATGGGATTACCATCACCGTTGACAGTTCATCAAATGGATGTCCGGTGCGAAAGATATGGCCAAAGTAAGTAATGGGTCAGTAATGGGCCCAGGTCCCGTTCGACCCGGTCGGACCGACTAAGCCCAACCCAATCTGGGATGACCTGGTCTGGGTCATCCTGGTTATACTCACTGGGTCTGAACCTGCCCATTGGGTGGGTCAGCTCGGTATGTTTTGAAGTGGTCTGCTCAGCTCGGCCTAGCAGATCGTGAGGGCGGTTCAGCCCGATAGTCGCCATGTAGGCAGCTTGGTAACTCGACCCAGGAGACCGGGCTGGTTCGGCCAACAACAACGTGGGGGTGTCATAGGTCGGCTAAGCAGGACGGTGGCCGAGAGGCCGGCGGGCAGGCCGCAAGGGTTTCAGGCGGGCCGGCTGGACTTCGGGCAGGCCACAAGTACACCAGACATGCCATGGCAGGAGCCGGGCAGCGTGCCTATAGGGGGGAATGGGGCGCCAAAAGCGCGCCAGTAGGGGCACGGGGTTCCAGGAGCACTTAGGTAGGGGCACGGGGCACCAGAAGCACGCTGGCAGGGGGCGCGGGTTGCCGGGAGTGAGCCGACAAGGGACGTGGGGCATGGGGAGATCGCTGGTAGGGGAGCGGGGCGTCAGTAGCGTGCTGGCAGGGTCGTGGGGTGCCAGAAGTGAGCCGGTAGGGGGTGCACGGCGCCGGGAGTGTGCTGGCTGGGGGTGCGGGGTGTCGGGAGTGTGCATGCAGGGGTGCGGATATCTGAAAGCGTGCCGATAGGGGAACAGTGGTGTGGGATGCGCTCTGGGGCACCGCGGAGGTGGCACATTTAATGGAGGTCGTGGGTATCATGGCATTTATTCGCTGCCTTCATCACCATCGCCTCATTTCCACGTCGTCATGGAGTCATCTAAAAATGAAAAACGAAGGGATCAGGCCATGTTGGTTTGGCCCGCACCGTCCACGTTTAGGGTGGTAGCAATTGGTTTGTAAGTATGAAGCACAAAAATTCCTCATTCTTCGTTTTTGAGAGAAACGAAGAACATGAGAAAAGAACATACATAGTCAAACGTAAACCCCTACCTTGCTCGCATGACATCGCTGGCGCAAGAAGGAAGGTGGTGAAGTTTTCGACGTTCATCTCGTCTGCCACACTGCTCCAATTCTGGGCTCGTGTGTTGGTTCTTCGTAGTCGAAGATGCGGACATCCCACATCGGAAGAATTCCCAAGGAAGAAGGTCGAAGGTGTTCGGTGTTCTTCGTCGGTGGGGAATTCTTCATTGGAGAGCGTAATCCTCCAAGTGTTGGGCATCGCGGCACTTTACCAAAGCTTCTTAGATTTCTGATGATGTCCCGAATCCTCCTCCCAAGATCCATATATATAAGATAGGGGGAATGTAGGTAATGATCGTTGGAATTTATAAGAGATCATTTATTAGGAACCTTCCTAAATTCCAATGACACTGTTACATAATTTAAAAAGGGGAAAGACAATTAATTTATGTTGGCGCGACGATGCAGTGTGTTGGAAAAAGTAATTGTATGTGCGTTGGTATAATTATTGTGGAAGAAGTCAAGAGGCTCTCACTCATTTATGAGGGAGGTGAGAGGTTTATCCCAAGCACGCTTAAATGAAGATTTCTAATGGGATCTAGTGGATTAATGTTGGTGTGATCACACACATGATGAGGGAAGGGATAACAGATTGCATGACCCTTCCTTCTTCTATTTGAAGGAGAGATAATGGCCCCCGAGACCCGCCTTCATAACATGAAAACCAAGGTAATGGTCCGTCTGCAGATCACATTCTCCTCACAATCCTCGATTCTCATATGCATTTCTGCAAGACGGAGTTCATGAGCCCCATGAACACAGCTGAAGCATTCGTAACGTCAAACGACATGACCACAAACTCAAAGTTACCATATCTGCACCTGAAGGAAGTCTTCGAGATTTCACCCTCTTTCACCCTCAGCTGGGGATATCTCGACCACATGTCAATCTTCAAGAACCACCCTACCCCTTTTAACTCGTCGAAAAGGTCATCTATCCTCACGAGTGGGTAACAGTTCTTGAACGTTACCTGATTCAGTCTCCGGTAGTCTATGCACAGTCTGAGACCACCATCTACCTTCTTTTCGAATAAGACTATAGAACCCCATGGTGACATACATGGTCAAACAAAACCGTTCTTCATCAGATTGTCAATCTGAATCCGCAACTCCCGCAACTCAGAAGGTTCCATCCGGTATGGAGCTATCAAAACTGGACAGGCACTAGGTTTCAAGTCTATCACGAAATCAACATCAAGTTGAGGGTCTAGTGTCGCCACCTCCTCTGGGAAGACGTCTATGAACTCACTGACAATCTCTAGGACTTCCTCCATTTCAGCATCCACCGACTCCACTGATAGTTCTTCTAACAAAGAATGGATGGGCTCCTCTCACTATCACCAAGATGAGTGAAGGGAAAATAGATTTCCAGACCCTTTCTTCTTCATGTTAAAGGAGATATAATGACCTCCGAGACCCGCCTTCAATAGTCCCCGGAGTGGTGACTAGCACGAAGGATATAGAATCACAACCATGATGGAAAGCATTATGGTTTTTCATTATTAGGATCGGACGATAAGATAGTAGAACCCAACAACACCAAAACTAGGGGTAAAAGTAAAGCCAAAGAAAACGATTCCCATATGCATGTTACAAAATTAAATGCCACAAAGTACAAGGAGACTACAAAGTTAAAGCACCAAGGAAAAGAAAAACAGCAACTGCAATTGTCCCAACGTCTGAGCTAGTATGGCCCTGCACGATCCATGAAGTCCTCCTGGAAACCTGAAAGGAGTTTTATACCAGTAGGGTGAGCATACAAGTATACTCAGTAGTTAAAACTAAAGAGTCTCGTGCACAAGTGCGGATGCATTCTAATGCCCCATGAAAAAAGAGATAACCAAATCACCTAGCAAGGAAAACTATCCAGTCGAGCCGCACCATGGCTCACTCCCCAAATAACACAAGTCATGCACTGTATTTTAATAGTACATCGATATTAGGGTACCCCGGGCCACTTTCACACAGGTTATTGAAGACATCCTACAAATCGAACCAATCCCACCATTCTCACCGCAGTCCCACTACCACACCCCACACACACACACCTGGGCCACAACCATACATCCCACCCGAAAACACCTGGGCCAGAACAACTAATCCCACACCTGAAGATAAATGGTCACCATCCCGAATATTCTTGGGAAAAAACTTTCTCGCACACACCTGGTCCAACCACCAATACTGCCCTACCCGAAGAATCATGGGCTAAAATAGACCTCATGCCGTCACAGCCTGCCCGAAGAGAATTGGTCTATTCAGGAAAGGGAGTAGAAAAAGACATAATAACCAGTGACTCATAGGAGTGTTGGGAAAAAACCATCCCCCATGAAATGGGGGTGTTTGTCAATAAGTGATCAAATTGGGTGGGGTGCGAATAAGAAACATAAAAACTACAGATATATGTATAGGTAATAAGAAATCATCCCAACCTAGGGTTTCCAAAACCAACCTAAGAACAAAACTCTTGTTACTATTCATTTATAAATGAAGGCACATCACTCACAACCAAATCACAACTCATTCCCAAAATTCGTTCCCCATTTTAACCATTCTTGTATTCATGTTCAAGTGATCCCATTTAGGTGAATTCTACACTACAGGGAAACTAACAGGCACAACCACAATACAGAAAATGAGAAACATCCAAACAGTAATTTAAGCATTCACACATGGTTCTCTTGTAATGTCATAACAACAAAGGGATCAGTGAGATCCCTCAATGTAATGGAACCAAACCCAGCCTCATGATACAACCCCACACAGCTTCATATTCAAACCCAAAAACCATGCCACAACAAAGGATCCCATCATCATCCACGTCACCCCATAAACATCGATCAGAACAAATTGACATGCCACCAAGACAGAGCAAGGAAGTTTCCAGACTTAAACACATCATTCACTAAGTTTTCATTTTTTTGATTGGTTAACCTGGGTGATCACACAAGGATTGTAGTTCACTAGACATTCATTTTAATCGGCCGAGTTTATGTGATTAACCAGATTCCTATTTTGGATCCATTAAATCACCACAGAAGACAATGGTTCATTAATTCACAAAGAAAGTCCACCAACGTCCATGATTTTCAGTGGGTATAGGTCCGCACAATTCACAACATAAATAATCAAGGGTAAGGAAAAGCAGCAAAACATCGATCACACCCCCCTTCATTCTTTAACAATCTATTTGTTATCTTCATCAACCATTGGTTTCATCCATCTTATAGAAAAAATAGCATACACACACTGCATGATACACAGTAAGGAGAGTCAAAGGAAAACCCAACATGGTAGATCTAGGATCGAAGTTCTTCTCCACGTTCCAAGAACTAGTGATTTGAGATGTGTAGGGGAGGGACTCTGAGGACTCCAAGGACGAGTAGAAAAACTCTAGCATAGGCACACCACTTTCCTCGGGATGGGGAACCCCAAACACACCAGTAAGAAAAAGGAAATAATCCAAGGGGAAGAAGGAGAAGAAATTTCGTGTGATATAAGGATGAGATCTTGTAGTTACGAGATACGAAAATTTGAACAGCATTAAAGTCAGATTGTGGTTTCTTATGTGGTTGGGAGGTTACAGTCGATGGGATTAATTCTTATTTAATTATTCCTATCGGGGTGGTGGCATAACGACTGTGCGTTAAACCATTTCTTTTAAAAGGAGAAAAACGCGCAATGGGGGTGCAACAGGAAGGTACAGGGAATGGGTGTGACACCGTTGAAAAACCACATGTTTTGTTATGTTTAAGGTTTTCTCGACTTTTGGGGGATTTTAAATATTATTTATGGGCTTCGAATGGCTTTGAAAGGGGGCGTTAAATCATTTTTATGCAAAAAGATATGTAGCGGGAGCAGAAAAAATCAGAAACTTGAAAAATGGACGAAGACCGCTTGGTGAGGACACGGTGGCACCCTCACAGTGCCACCGTCAAGGTGTCACCCTTACGGTGCCACCATCACGGTGCCACCGTGACCGGTGTGTGACCATCATGGTGCCACCGTAACCAGTGACCCCGTGACTGGTGCCACCGTGACAGTGGAGCTATGTTTTGGAAAAGTAATGGACCAGGAGGGTCCGGGCCATTACATCTGATACCTCTCAAACTATTATCGCCCTCAAGAATCAAAACTAGACCTGAATAAAATAGGGGGTCCGAACAACCACCACGAAAGATACCTCTCAAGATTGAACCCCATCGATATCTAGGAGCACTTCTCCCTCAAGCAACCAAGAAACATTCAATGGTTAACTGTACATTCATATGGGTTAGGGATCTTTCTTTCTCCATGTCAATATATTGTCCGCTTTGGGTGGTACTGACTCGCCGCAAAGGTTTAATTGCATCCACATTAGTGCGTCTTGATTAGGGATCAGGTCCTCCACTCCCCATAATCAAGACTCTTCAAAGACATCCACAGAACAAGGAAAACCTCACGTTCCATAGTTAACAAAGTAATGTGTTCCATCAAAAACAAGTACAAACAAAAGAGAACAAAACTCAAAACAGCTCTGGATATTGGGTGTAGATCTACGTCTCCCATTCCTAGGTACTTTAATTGAGCCCACCATGCCTCCATAACATGAGATCCAAGGTAATTTTCTATCCCCAGAGCAACTTCTCCCCAAAATCCTTAATTCTCACAGGTATTTCCGCAATTGTTCAGGGAGGTGGCTGATAGTAGAGAGGAAGGGGAGCTAGGCGTGGACAGTTGCACTGCGCAGAGGCAGCGATTCCTGCAGAGCCAGAAGTCACCCATGATACGATCAACCTGTTTGGTACCCTTTCTTATTCTTTGTTCGATATAGGATCATCACACTACTTTGTTGCAACCATTCTAGCATGTTCTCTATGTTTAGACGTTGAGAGACTTCTAGTGCCCCTGGTGCTGAGCACACCAATCGGAGGTCAAACTGACTTGTATTATGTTTGCTGAGGGTGTATACTGATGATATGTCCACATCAGTCTATCAAGGATCTTCTACCGATGCAGATTCATCCATACGATATCATCCTAGGCATATACTGGTTGTTCCCTATATGTGTCATCATTGACTTCTTCTGAGGAATGGTCATGTTTTCATATTTGGCTTGTCGACATGTAACTTTCATTGGTGAGCAGGGTTTCCAGAAAATTATTAGGAGAGGGGAGCCCCTCCTTTCCTTGTTAGCTAAACTATTAGTGGATTCAGTGGATGCTGAAATAGTGGACATCCTAGGGATTTTCAGTGAGTTTATAGATTTCTTCCATGAGGAGGTGGAGACTCTACCCCCTCAACGGGATGTTGAGTTTGGCATAGACTTGCAACCTAGTGCCCGCCCGATTTTGATGGCTCCCTACCGGATGGAACCTTCTAAGTTGTGGGAGTTGTGGATTCAGACTGGCAATCTGATGAATAAGGGTTTTGTTCGACCAAGTGCATCACCATGGGGTGCTCCAGTCTTATTCGCAAAGAAGGAAAATGGTTGTCTCAGGCTGTGCATAGACTACTGGAGACTGAGGCGGGTAAAGGTCAAGAATCGTTACCCTCTCTCGAGGATAGACGAAATTTTCAACCAGTTAAAAGGGGCAGGGTAGATCTCCATGATTGACATGTGATCAGGATATCACCCACTAGGAGTGAAGGATGGTTTCATCTCGAAGACTACCTTCAGATGTAGATATGGTCACTTTGAGTTTATGGTCATGCCATTCGGAGTTAGGAACGCTCCAGCTGTGTTCATGGGGCACATGAACTCTGTCATCCAGGAATACCTAGATCAGTTCGAGGTCATGTTTATTGACAACATCCTGATCTACTCAAGATAAGAGGGGGATCACACTGAGCACCTGAGAATGGTTTTAGAGGTCCCCAGACAACACCAAATATATGGAAAGTTGTCCAAGTGTATGTTCTGGATGCGAGAATTTATCTTCCTTAGGCACATGGTGTCTGAACAAGGAATAGTAGTAGACCCATCGAAGGTCGATGCCTTTATTTCCTGGGTAGCACCCAAGAACATGGCAGAGGTTTATTGTTTCGTTGGACTGGCTGGTTACTACCATAGGTTTGTACCAAACTTCTCCTGAGTTGCAGCACCTTTGACAGCTTTGACCAAGAATGACAGGACTTTTGCGTGGAATGGGAAGTGCCAGGCAGCCTTTAGCAATCTGAAGGAGAAGTTGTTAAGTTCCCCAGTGATGTAGTTTCTAGAAGAAGGGGCAGTGTATGAGGTGTTATGTGATGCTTCAGGACAAGGCCTATGGTTTGTGCTGATGCAATGACAAGGAATAATCTCTTATGGGTCTAGAAAGTGATGTCGTCAGGAGCTTCATTATGCCACCCACGATCTGGAGCTTGCAGCTGTTGTGGTCACACTAATGTTTTGGCGGCATTACCTCATCGGGGACCGCTTTTTGGTATTCACAGATCACAAAAGCATGAATTATATCTTCTCCCAGCAGGACCTGAACTCACGGTAGTGAAGGTGGATGAAGTTCCTTCAGGACTACGACTTCGAGATTTCCTATACCTCAGGAAAAGGTAATGTGGTGACCGATGCCTTGATCAGGAAGTCACAGAAGAATGTGGTTCGAGAGTCGGCAGATGCTTGGAAGGCGATGGAGGAGATGGCGGCCTTGCACCTGGATGCAAGGATGGATGGTGATTGAGGTTTCCTATATCAGATGACAGTGCAGGTTTCTCTACTATTGTAGGTGGAGGAGTCATCGTGGGGAGACATAGAGAGTGAAGATATATCTGACTGGGTTAACCAAGGCGATGCTCCAGAGGGGTGGACAGAGGATCATCAGAATCAGATTCCTTTCTGAGGGAAGTTGTTTGTTCTAGAGATGATGCATGAGAGGATTCTTGGTGAGTTCTGAAAATCACCGTTAGCAGTGCACCCAGGAGTTTCCATGATGTACTATGGTTTGAGGAGTCCGTTTTGGTGGCCCAGGGTAAAGCGGGTGGTGGCAGAGTTCGTGGCCAGGTGCCTAGTGTTTCCGTAGGTGAAGGCTAAACACCGTGTTCCCAGCGATTTATTGCAACCTTTAGACATCCCCAAGTGGAAGTGAGATGACATCTCAATGGATTTCGACACAGGGCTACCCAAGGTTCAAGGAGCTTGCGACGTTATCTGGGTAGTGGTGGATCAGTTGATGAAATCGGCTCACTTTATGAAGATCAAGGAGTTGGGTGCAATGGATGTGTTATCATACAGGTATGTGGATGAGTTGGTCCAGTTGCATGGAGTTCCGAGGTCCATAGTCTCGGATAGGGATTCACTGTTTACCTCATGAATCTGGAGAGTATTGCAGCATGCTTTTTGCACCCAACTACGTCTTAGCACTGCTTTCCATCCCCAGAGAGATGGAATGGCAGAGCGCTCCATCTAGATATTGGAGGATATGCTACGAGCATGTATTTAGGATTTTGGGGGATCGTGGGTGCCACACATGCCTCTGGTAGATTTTTCCTACAATAATAGCTATCAATCTTCAATTTTCATGGATTTTTTCGAAGCCTTGTACGGAAGGCCATGTCGCTCACCCATGTGTTGGACTGAGGTTGGGGAAACATGTGTTCTTGCCCCGGATGTGGTGCAGAGCACGACGAAGGGGGTTCAGATTATATGGGAGAGGATGAAGGCGGATAAGGACCGGTGGAAGTCATATGTTGATAATAGGAGTAGACCCTTGGAGTTTGATGTTGGGGACTACATATTCTTGAAGGTCTCCCCTTGGCGTGGACAACAGATGTTCGACAGGTGGAGTAAGCTTTCTCCAAGGATCATCGGACCCTTCAAAGTGTTTCGGTGGGTCATAGAAGTGGCTTATCAGCTCGCGCTACCACCACTGCTACTGAGAATACATGACGTCTTCCATGTGTCACAACACCGATGGTATCTGCATGGCGATTCACACGTCCTTAACTGGGGAAAGCTGGACATGGAGGACGACGTGAAATTTGTGGAAATACATGTGATAATCAAGGATTCTGAGGATAAGGTACTCTGTTGATGGACCATTCCCTTTTTTTGCAGGTTATGGAGGCATAGCGGGCTCTAAGATAATACCTGGGAATGGGAGACATAGATGTGCGCCCAGTACCTAGAGCTATTTGGAGTTATGTTCTATTTGGTAAGTACTTGTTTGTGGTGGAATTCTTTACTTTTTAATCTATGTAACGTGTGGATTTCCTTATTCTGTGGATGTGTGTGAAGATTCCTGACTATGGGGAGGGGAGGACTTGATCCCTAATCATGAAAGATTAAAGAGGATGTGATTAAACCCGTGCGGGCGAGTCATTTCCACCCAAAGAGGATAATATCTTTCCACGGTGAAAGAAAACTCCCTAACCCATATGATTGGACTGTTGACCTTCGAATGTTGCCTTGATGATTGAGGGAGAGGTTCTCATAGATGTAAATGGGGTTCACTATTAAGAGGTATCATTTGAGGTTGATGTTCAGAACCCCTATTTTCGTAGGGTCAAGTTTTGAATCTCAATGGAGATAATACATTGAGAGGTATGTGTTGTAATTCCTTGGACCCTCCTGGTCCATTACTTTGCCAAAACACAGCTCCACTGAAATGGTGGCACCGGTCATGAGGTCACCAGTTACGGTGGCACCCTGATGCCCGCACACCAATCACGGTGGCATTGTATGGGTGACACTGTGACGGTGGCACCGTGAGGGTAGCATTGGGATGGTGGAACCGTGCCTTCATCGAGCGGTCTTCATCTTTTTTTCTTGTTTCCGTCTTTTTCCGCTATCACAACTTATCTTTTAGCATAAAAATGATTTAATTCCCCCTTTCAAAGCCATTTATTTCCCATAAATAATATCTAAAATCCCCAAAAATTCAGGCAAACCTTAAACTTACCAAAACGTGTGGTTTTCCTCTTTGTCACACCCTTTCCCCGTACCTTCTAGTTCCACCCCTGTTGCACATTTTCCCCCATTTAAAAGAAATAGTTTAGCACACAACTGTTATGCCACCACCCCGATGGGAATAATTAAATAAGAATTAATCCCATCGAGTTTAACCTCCCAACTGTATAGGAAACCATGATCCAACTTTAAATCCGTTCAAATTTCCATATCCCATAACTACATGATCTCATCCTTATATTGCACAGAATTTATTCTCCTTCTTCCTCTTGGATGGTTTCCTTTTTCTTTCGGGTGCGTTTGGAGTTACCCTTGTCGAGGAAAGTGGTGGACCTATGCTGGAGCTTTTCTTCTCGTCCTTGGATTCCTCAGAGTCCCTCCCCTACAAGTCGGCATCCCCAGTTCTTGGTGCGTGGAGAAGAAATTCGATCCTTGATCAACCATGTAAATTTTTCCTTCGTCTCTCGTTACTCTGTATCATGTGGGGTGGGTATGCTATTGTTTCTGCGGGATGGATACAACCAAACATTAATGAAGTTAACACACGTACATTTAATAAATTATGGAGGGGTGTGATCGATGTTCTTTTGTTTTTCCTTACACTTGATTATTTATGTTATGAATTATCTGGGCCTATTCCCACTGAAAATCATGGTCGTTGGTGGTCTTTATTTGTGCATTAATAAACCTCTGCCTCCTGTGATTCTTGAATGGAACCAAAATGGGAATTTGGTTAATCACATAAACTCGGCTGATTAAAATGAATTTCTAGTGAACAACAGTCCTTCTGTGATCACCCCGGTTAACCAAACAGGAAAATTAAAACTTAGTGAATGATGTGTCTGAGTTAGGAAACATCCTTGCTCTGTCTTATTGGCATTTATGCTTGTTTTTCTCGATGTTTATGCGGGGATGTGGATGAGAAAGGGATCTTCTATTGTGGCATGGTTGTTGGGTGTGAATCTGAAGCTATACATGACTATATCTCAAGGCTTTGTTTGGTTCCAGTACATTGAGGGATCTCACTGATTCCTTTGTTTTCTTGACTTCACAAGAGAACCTGGTGTGAATGCTTAAATTTCTATTTGGTTGTTTCTCTTTCTCTGGTCTGTGGTTGTGCCAGTTATTATGCCAATAGTGTATAATTCAACTAAATGGGATCACTTGAACATGAAAACAAGAATGGATAAAATGGGGAACTGGTTTAGGGAATGAGTTGTGACTTGGTCGTGAGTGTTGTGCCTTCTTTTATTAATGAATAATAACAAGGGTGTTGTGCTTTGGTTGGTTTTTAAAACCCAAGGTAGGATGACTATTCATTACCTATACATATATCTAAAGTTTTAATGTTTCTTATTCGCACCACACCCATGTTGAGCACTTGGTGCCAAACACCCCCATTCCATGGGAGAGGCTGTTTTTCCCAACACTCATATGGGTGTCTGGTTATTAGCTCATTTTCTGCTCCTATTCCCGAATAGCCCAAAACTCTTCGTGCAGGCTGTGATGGCCTAACATCCATTTTAGCCCATGATTCTTTGGGCAGGGTAGTTTTGGTGGTTGGACTAGGTGTGTGTAGACATGTTGTTTCCCATGAAACTTCGGGATGATGCCTAGGTTTCGTCGGGCATTGCAGTAGTTGTTTTGGCCCTAGTGTTTGCGGGCATGGTTACGTATAGTGGTTGTTGCCCATGTTTTTGCGTACGGGATGTGTGGTTGAGGCCTAGGTGTGTGCGGCTGGGGTGTGGTAGCGGGACTTCGGTGAGAATGTCAGTATTGGTTCGATGCGTAGTATGTCTTCAATAACTAGTGGGAAAGTGGCATGGGGTACCCAAATATTGATATGCTATTACTATACATTACTTGACTTGCGTTAGTTGGGGAGTGTGCCTTGGTGTGGCTCAAGTGGATAATTTTCCTTGCTAGTTGCTTTGGTTATCTCTTTTTCCACGGGGCATTTGAATGCCTTCCCACTTGTGCATGAGAGTCATTGGTTTTCCCTACTGAGTATTCTTGTATGCTCACCCTACGTGTATAAAACTGCATTCATGTATCCATGATAATTTTAGGGATCATGTGGGGCCGTACTAGCTCATACCCTAGGAAAATTATAGTTTTTTTGTCTTTTCCTTGGTAAATTATTTTTGTAGTCTACTTGTACTTTGCGACATTTACTTTTGTAACAGGAATATGGGAATGGTTTTCTTTGGCATTACATTTACCCCCAATTTTGGTGTTTTTGGGTTTTTCTATCTTATATCCTGATCCTAATAAAGAAAAAGAGTATTGCCTTACATTTTGTGTGTGATTCTATACATTGGTTATAGTCTCCACTATGGGGTATATTGATGGCAGGTCTCAGGGTTCATTATCTCTTCTTCAACATGAAGAAGGAAGGGTCTGGCAATCTGCTGTCCCTTCCCTCATCTTGGTGAAGGCAGGTCGTGAAATAGAATGATTCAGAAACCTTTAAGAGAATTTATAATGAAACATAGAGTTACCTATGAAACACCTTTATGATCTATCTTCTATTATATATTGGGAACCTAACATGTTGTCTCAATAATTGATGAATCAATAGTAGATACTGATCATACCCCGGTGAAAGTCAAATGTTTATTCTGAAAGACATTTTTATGTATTTGAAATTGTTCAGGGATGCTTTATTTTTATCTTTATGGGAGGATAAAATAAATGAACAGGGATTCATATATTATAGCTTTCAATCCATCAATGATTATTATAAATGATTTTTTTTCTCTTTTTCATTAAAGTGAGAGTACAATATTTAATGACTTCCAAGGAAACCAACAGAGTTGACTTGGGGATAGAGGCCAAATGAATTCCATTATCAGATGTTATTGATTAGTTTATTAGACCTAGAAAATATTTTTAGAACATTAGGTGGTTCCTAGAATTGTGGGAGTAATTTTTAAACAATATGAAAATAACATATCTATATCTCTGGGTGATGAACCTCTATTTCAATAAAGGACAAATCATTTCCATCAAATGTACCATATAATTTGAGAGATCGCTATTATGGGAAATGTATTGATCTTTAGGGTTTCAATAGATAATAACATAACATACACATTGAATAAATCATTATCATATAATAATCATGATTTTCATGAAGTGTATCATTACATGAAATGAATGACATATTGTTGTATGGATACTATAGTATTAAATGTTATTATAATTAATTTATCCTCATTGTATGATTTATTTTTGTATTATCCATATTATTTAGATGAGATGGTCAAACGATAATATCCCCATAAATTATATTTTTGACATTTCACTAATCTATAATCATCAAGGAGTATTGTGGGATATAATGACAAGTTAATATTAGAATGATAAGAAATTTGTAATTTTTTTTGAAACGGTTGTATAAATGATATGATGATTTTTTTGTTGAGATAATATGTAATTAATTTTTTCATTGATTTACTGGAAAAATTATATCTCTTGGAATGTCAATACTTTATTGGAATATATAGGTTTGATTTTTTATAATCAATCCTTGCTCCCCACATTTGTAAAGATATATAAAATGAAAAAAATCATTAATTAATATGTGTATTATGTATTTTAATGTTACAAAGATAATCATGGCATGGTTTGGAATGATTTTAATCATGTGGTATGTTATAGTACCACCTAAATGGTATTTCAAAACATATATGTTATGTAATGAAATACTCACAATGATTGAGTTATTTTTACAAAATTCATTAAAATGATTATTTGGGTAAAATATGATTTTTTATTCTATATGGATGAGGGATATATGACTGAGAAATCAATTTGATGAATGTAATGTTATGTATTATATAAATAGGTATTCTATTTTAGATAATAAGTGATACAAGAGATTACCTATAATAAATATATGTATTCCCTGAATTTTAAACATTTTATGTCATTAAAAAAGGGATTTTGTATGTATACAATTGATATATATGATAAATATAATGATAGATATGTTTTATAAACATATATGGTTATATTTGAGGGTTATCACACGAGAACACATTGTATCATGAATAGTACTGAATAACGACTAGAGGATTCACATTGCATATATCCTTTAAATAAGGGTTTTTTATTTATTTTCAATCCTAAAAATTATTAATTGTTTAATAATTTACATCTTTTTAAATTGATAAAAAATTTATCAAATTTATCATTGTAAAATTAAATATATCACTAAAATGAAAACATAATATTTTGATTATATTATCGAGGGGGTTTTTAATGTTTAGAAAAATTTAATAACAATACCTTTTTGAAAGTGGGATATTGATGGATGTGCGCTTAAGAAATCAAATTATAAATAATACTTAATTTGAAGAATAAACTATAGAGACAAGCCATTGATTCATGTATTCTAGTTTCATGGGTTATGAATTAATATTTAATCCAAAGAGACTGTTCTTTTTAGAACTATATAATGATGTTTCTATCAATCTATTATGAATATAATTTACAAATTTATTAACAAATTGACATTTTCAATGAAATTATCAATGATATATATTTCATATAAACATTTTATGACACATAATTCACCCGAAGCATTCTTTATTCAAATATAAGCATTGACCACAACCCATATTATGTTTCATTTCATTCATTGGTGGTATGTAAATTTTCTGTCTGTGTTAAGTGATTTAGAAAAATAGTTTCACTAATTTAATTCTAAGGGTTTCATATTTACATAAATTTTTTCATCATATTCATAGTAATGGTGATGGAACCCCTCAAAATGTAAGAGAGTTATAATGGATCATTGATGAAATAAATGTATGGTGGTTTTCTGAAATTTCCAATAAGTTGATGCTTGATACACTAATCATTAGTATAAAAAAATATTCCATATAGGTGTGGTATTGGAGGTTTCTACACATGGGTACCATGTATTCTCATTTTTCTGTTCTACATTTTCATAAATGTTCTATCCCTTTTTGAGTATATCACAGTTATTTTGTGTATTGATTCTATCACATAAGATCATAAAATGGTACTTTTATTCCAATAAATAATGTCAGTCAACATAGTCACAAAATAGGAATTTGAATTGCTAATGAGGGAATATCATTTTATTGAATAATATTTATATTGATGTCTACTGACTATTAATCCTTATAAAACATTAACTGTCTATAAACAACTGGAACATGAATCTTTTTTATTTTCATTATGATTTGGTGATTATATTATTATATGATTTTTTAATTTATATATTTTAATCTTGGGCTAAGAAAATGGATTAATTATCGATATCATTATAATATGTGATGACATCAAGATTAGGATATTGACATGGAGATAGAGGAAAATTAATGTTGATATTAGGATCTAAAATTTTATATTATTGGTATTGATGATGATCTGAGATAGGGGTAATTGATTTTAGGTTTTATAAAACATTGAGATAAACAGAATCATATTTTATTTGTAAAGAGTAATAGTTTTTAAATTTTGTGGAATTTATTTTCTCTAATATTAAAGAAAAATATATCAATTAATTACTAATATAACCATTCTTTTTTATTGTATACTAATAAGAATTATGATTTATTTACTTTATAATATGTTTTGTTTTTATGTTCAATAATACTGCTGTTTTGAAAATTTACATGTATTTATTATGGTGATACATAGATTCAATTATATAGTGATTAATTTTTTTTGGACAGGCATAATAAAAACATGGTGGAACATTTTAAATGAATAATTGAATGATTTTTTTAGAATTTGATTTATTATTTTATCATAAGGATATATTTAGTTATATGAATTTATTTTTTGTTTTAATTACATATATATTATAAAAATTTCAAATTATCTTTATAGGAAGTAATCAATGCACTTAATGTTATTTTCCAAATTAGGGGTCTCTATATGATGTGGTTTATGATATAATTCATTTATCAAAAAACCATATTTTTTATAATACGATACATTTTTTAAAATATTTAGTGAATATAATTGTATTTTTTTCAAAATAGTAGTGTTACTTCTTTGTAACATTTTTTACTACTTATAAATAACTGATATATGTTAATATTGTGAGATAGACAAATCCAATCATGGTTTTATATGTATATAAATTAATTTAAATATAATATGATTTAATATGTATATTGAAAAAATATTTACCACATTATATAATGGTAGATAGATTTTGATTGGGGAAATGATTCATTCCAGTTGATGGCTTCAATAATATTTTGATTGGGAATAGAATAAATTTTTTCTACAGTGCTATTGATGATATAGTTTACCAAATTTGTTAATAATGATTTTATATACAGTTATACTATATGAAATTTAATTGAAATTTTTATTATTGATTGTTAATTTGATGTTAATATGTATTTATGTATTTATTAAATAACTATTGTGGAATATTACTAATTTTTTAAAGATAATAATTATATATATTTTTGTAAATTATAAATTAGTATAATTCATGTGTATCATTTATTTAGTTATTTTGAACCATCTCGGATACCTTAGCAAATTTATAACCTATCCATTTATAACATGTCCTGAAGGGAAATCCCGATCTCCATGTGATCATGACTAGCATATGAAATTATATAAGTAATTTAATAAATATATATTATTACAAAAATTGATGATAAACTATACATGATTTTATTATTAACACTCCACAAAGGGAGTGTACCCCATAAAATTGGGTAAAACAAATCAAATACATTAAATCATAAAATTACTCTAAATGTACAAAAATTAAAGCTGAAAATACCCATGAAAAAATTAGATATCATCTCCATTAGTCACCTCCATGAATGTGGTTCATAAGTACCAATAATATCCACAACCAACATCTCGTGACATCACATGTTTTCATCCAACAAAATGATAAATAAAAAATTACCAATGTAAAAGGAAGTCTGTGAGATAATAAACACAGTTAGGTCTAAATATGTGTTCCATAAATAAACCAATATCAATGTTCATATTATTCTATAAATTTTTTAATTTGAATAATTAAAATATTCCACATATTTTTTGAAAACATGATTTCAAATAAAAATATGGATGATATATAAAAAATGGTATAAATGGTTTTTTATATAAAATAGTTTATATAAATATGTTTTCATGTTTAAAATAGTTCTATACGATATAATGATACAAAAAGATACATATATGAACATACTCATACCAACAACCCATTATGGTTTCGCAATTAGGGTAATCAAAATACACCGGGATAGAGTAATCCATTTAGCTTAATCAATCAAGGCCCAAATAGTGGAAACTTATATTTCAATCAAAATATACCTTATTAGAGTATTCGTAATTGTTTTTTCAATCTACAACCCAATAGGGGTGCCCAATATGGGTAGTTCATCTACCAATCAATAATGGTGTAATTAATCATTTTGAATGAATTCAAAATACAGTTTCGAAATATTAGTTTTCAATTTCAAATACAATTCATGGTTTTGATGAAAAAAATCATCATTAAAAAAACCTTGAACTTAATAAAATTTATTCAAATGATAGAAATCAAAACCATGCACAAACATAATTTTTCTAATAAATATATTAATTTCCACAAATTGAACTAACGATTTTTTTTCAATTCAAATTCCGGGTTTTCAAAATTTTAATTCTATATCAAAATACATTAAATATAATTTCAAATAAAATTATTAAATAACTTATTAATTATATTCAATTTATTAATGAAATATTTTTTTTGGTTTAATGGAAAAAGTCAGATATAAAAACAAACCATTAATAACTTAGTCAATGAAAACTCATGCAACATTATTATTAGTGGAGAATGAGGTGAATGAGATTAAAAAAAAGAATTAATACCCATAAAAAATATTAGTTAAATTAATATAATTATGATATAATAAAAATTAAGGTGTACAGAAGAATAGAAAGGAATAAAATGACATGGTAGAGGATCTATGTACCCAAAAAAGGTCAAACGAGAACAATATTTCCTAATTCTTCCAGTAGAATGGGTTTAAGGATTAAAAACTATGTCTTGAAAAACATAATAAATACAAAAAAAATTATGGTTGAAATTATTCAATTAGATGGTTAAATGATGGTCTTAAAACTCATAAAATAATATTTAGGGAATAAAAATGTTGTGTGCACAATTTCAAATGTAGACAGCAAGGTCAGTGTTAATTGTTCATGTTAATTGTGTTCCTTCCATGGGATTTTTTTTGCTTGGGTTTTTTTCTCATAGATACATTATATATGATCCAATAATAAAATAAAAAAATGATCTAAACTGTAATGTTTCATGGAGAGGTCCTAGAGTATTTTTAAAATCATGTTCTCCCTTTTGGTAAAACATAAATCGCCTTACTATATCCCCAAATTGTGATCCATCCAATCTACATCCCATAATGTAAAAGAAATATTACATGTTTCAAAAAATTAACATGGTCATTACCCAACCAAAAAAAATTATAATGTAAACATTGTGTTACAAACTTCCCCACTATGAACACTTTAGGTCCCTATTAAGCTGATCAATAAGATTCCAAAATAAAAAAGATGATTCCACTATTCTCTCATCAGTATCTTGCGCTATAGAGTATACTAAGAAATAGTACAATATTAGCATATTCCATAGAAAAAATATATATTCCTCCAATGACAATATTTTTTCATAGAATCAACTATCCTTATTGGAGCCACAGTCATGAATAATGTTTGATCAATAACAAGATTATTCTATATAAATACATTTTAATGGTCAAAAGGATACTATGGGAGCAGTGATACATGAAAAAAATGTAGATCAAAATTAATATTTATGGAAGTGATAAATATTAATTTAATTTCACAACATACTCAACAATCTCAAAAGCATCCATACAAATATTTGAAAGATTACCAAATTTCCAGAGATGTTTGTTACCCAACTAAGGTGAAACTTTGCAAAACACATATTCACCAACATAAAACCATAGTAATCATTGATGTTGATTAGTTTAGTTAATAAAATTAATTTTGGTTAAGAATTATATTTAATAAATCATTATAAACATTATCATATTCTTTTTGACCAAATGCTGTTAAAAATGAAGTTGTACCAATATATGAAAAATGAAATGTAGATTTAAATGCACATATATATATGGCCTAAGAAGAATCCAAAAAAATTAAATAAAGGCAATTATTTTTTTATGAATACATAGTATAGTCCCACTTATATTTTAAGACCTCTAATAATAAATTAACATAAGAACACCTCATAGACTGGTCTATTTCTTTCTATCATTTCAACAATTAGCTGAATATTTTTCATGATAGAACACACGTAAAATACCATTTCCACATAGAAAACTATCAAGAAGAGATTTATCATGTGGGTATCAATATCATAGACTGTAGATGATGAAGCTCCAATTAATCTAATATTAACCTATAATATTTGATATCCAATTTTCTTAAAATCGGTTGAATATAGAATTAGTATATGGTAAGAAACATTGGTTATTCAATTGATCACAACCCATATCAAATTATTTAAATGATTTGGAAACGAAAACCTGACCATAGTGTCCATATATAACAAATCCCGCTTCCATGTATACACTGGAATATGAAAAAGTAAACTAAAAGGTCACTAATGCCCACCTTTGACCAACTGGAAGCTGTAATAGAGTTAAAAAAATAACCAACATCTCATTATATTCATTGAACCAAGAATCATTGTCATATAACATAATATAGCATGTAGTTATCATATTTAACCACACATTTGGTATCATATAAATTCCCCATCACATCCATTCACATATGAAAAGACGCAAAAAAATGGCTACAAAATCATATGGTACCCTCATGATAGAACACTAACTCATCAATAGCCTATACACATTAAAAACATACCAGTAGTATATAGAAATCATCATTAAAAGTATATTACTGTTGAATAATTTTAATAAGAGAACAATTCAAAAAATCTCATTCCATTTTTACCATTACTTTTTCCTCCCATGCTCCAAAATGAATCTGAAAAAATAGCCAGTATGTTCGGTTGTTCTCATGATTCACTGATGGAATGTGTTTGATGTCTATTAATAAATGAATTAGAATCCAAATATCACATACTAGGTATATATGAAATTTTTAAATAAAAAGGATTCAGGTACTTCAACCAATGCCAATGTCATATGTTCAAATATTTTTGTTAGAATATATAACACAATATTTTTTAGTTGAAATAAATTGATGTGATTTTTTAAATATTATTTTCAAGGGATTTTAATTTCATGTATCATATATCTTAGTATGATATCACAGGATAGGTAATTAATATCATTTGGTATAATCTCTTTGAACTCATATTTGACAACATGACACCATACATAATAAAACAACAAAAACATGAACATGATTTTTCATTAAACACCACTTTTCCCAGCCCATCATATAGATATTTCAACAGTGACACATCATTCAAAAATTTTATCAAATCATAAAAAAATGATATGATACATTCTAATCTAAATTTACACCCTTTAGAGTGATGTAAAACAATGTATAATCCATATTCATGAAATCCCTTATAAGCATATGGTAATACACAGTGAAGACCAAGATACTATGTATCTCAAAAACATTAACAGTCACTATAATTTCATAATATCCATATCATGTTCATCGATGATTTCATATTTTGAGACCATATGTCAAAAGTAAAATCATTTCATGATTACAGAAATTTATATTTTAAATCCATATATAATGACTATGATTACTCAATATTTCTTGAAATTCATAGAGATGATGCACATGGTCTTCGATAATTATATATTAATAGAATATCATCCACTGATACCACCATGAATGAACTGAGATACTAATAGACTACTCATCTCATCAATTTCATAAGGACTATCGAAGTGCTGGTAAACTCAAATAGAGTTACCATATAATCATGATTATTATTTCTACTCTGAAATTTTATTTTGAATGTCAAAGTCATTGATTCTAAACTACTGATAAATAGACCTAATATCAGTCATTGATAACCACTTTTTCGATTTCAAATAGTCAAATATATCATTAATTTTTGTTAATAGAGGTATATTATTTCCCATATTTCAATATTTTTTTTGAAATAAACACTTAGGAGAATGTCTCAATTAGATTTATTTACAATGCGAATTGGTTACACCCATGGTGACACACTTGTATCTACAAAATGTTTCTCTATAAAATCACCCAAATAAAACACTCTCTCGATAAACTCTATTTTTTATGATAATAACTAATAATTTTTGACAGATTACCAGGTAATGATTCAATTATGATCACTAATCCATATAGCAGTGAATGAATAGAGAAATAATATTTTAACACATTAATATAATAAGATATGACTAGAGAAAGGTACTAACACAAATATTGTTACACCGTGTTGAAAGAAACATTGACATTACAGTATCTCACTAATTACAGATGTTCCAGATATACCATCCCTCCAATACCATTCCCCTTGAATAACATTGGAAAACCCATATTGTGCAAGAACGGTGACCCATGGAAGATAACAATATATTCTAGAATTATTATACATCACTAATTTATTTTCTGTGAGGGTCATAGTTATATCAACGAGATGATATAAAAATATTCATATAATGATTTAAAATTTTCAATGTAAAATTGGATTTAAATAATAGAGAAGAATGGTATAAAATAATTTTTTTACAAAAGATGAATATATAATGATGGTACCTTTAATGGACCCTAGACTCACATTTTATTCCCTTAGAGACTCTTCCACTATGTGATGAATCCTTTTTGGGAATTCATATTGATGAAACTATTTATATCATGAAGCATCTAATTAATCCATAAATGTTTTATGTGCTAATGACCCTATACCACTGGTCATAGTATAAAATATATTTATGAATATCTATAAGTCGCCTAAGAGGAAATAAAAACTAAGGTTCCATGATTCCTTGTTGAAAATCCATTTCGAATGCTTGACCAATCCAAACTAAAAAAATCCATACAGACACTTTCTGAAATAATAAGCAGTCTGGAAAACACATTCTATCAAGATCAACCATGCATATCATCATGAATTATTATTCCATTTAAATAAGTCACATTACATAATCTGGGATAATAGGGAAGTACCAGCAACCTTTATATACATGAGATATCACTATCATCCATCAATTCCATATGTAGTACATTATAATTATATGTGATGTCCAACTAGAAAAAATTATACTGGAGCATATTATGATGACCTATCAAAAATCATAAAAACATTTTTTTATTAGAACATCTTTAAGGGAAAATTGCACGAGCATAGAAATAGGTTTTCATGACTATTTCCTGGTATATTCACCATATTGTGGTGGATAAACATAACTTAATATTCAAATAAAATAAATTTTAGATATAAATTTTCATTTAAATGAAAAGAAATCAATAAAATCTAATACATGATCCCTTTTTAACCACCATCCAATCCCACAAAATTTTATTTGGTCATTCTATCAGGAAGGTGTCGTACATTAAATTAACATAATAATCTATTTCAGAGATCTTTGATTGAAGATAGATTATTTTAAATTAATCCTTATCATATTTATGATTAATATATACATAGAAATTATTGGGATTCAGGGGAAGAATCTATTGTAATGAATTCTGATATTCCTCCCTTTGTGGTTCCCTAACTAGGGATTAAATGATAATAGTATCTATTGAATATCACATAGGTTGAATACAATCCAATAGGATCTCCAAAATATTATATACCATTGGATTATTTTCTCAATATGATTCATCAACAACTTGCAACTATGATCAATATAAACGTATACATTAATGGATAATTTTAGAAAACATAAATAAATAACTCTAAAATCACAAACACCATTTTTTAGATCATGGATATAAAAACTCCAATTCCATAAACATGAATTTAATATTAGGATTTTAAAACACTCTAAATACGTTTTATAAATTGATAGAATTTGATGAAAACACTTCCCAAATTCATTTCCCAAATATCCATGGTTATTTAAGGATATTTTGGATGATATTTTATAATGAACCAACACAAAATTTCATCCAATAACCAAATAATCCTATCTACTATATAATAGGACATCCCAACTGAATACTAATGTCATGGAATGTTGTGAATCCTTACACCATATAATTTTTTTTTTCAAAAACCAACATATGAACATATGTACCTAGATTCTCAAGATGTCCCTAACATGGACCAAACAGAATTCTTAATCCACATGGTATATTCAGAATATTATAATGTATTATACAATAAATATAATAGAATTATTTTAGCAAAAAATAGATAAAAATAATTGTAATAGTTCGATATTATGAAAAAACCCCCAAGGTGAACATATGTGAATCGAATAGATAAAAAATAAAAAATCATAAATCATAAATGTAATTAGAATTTACTATAATAAAATGAAAAAACTCCCTTAAAACATATTTAAATCATCTCTTATAATGACCTCCACCACTCTAGGACCCCTGGATCAAGAACATATATCGCTACCATGTACTAATTTTCATTTTCCCATAAATCGAAAAAAGTAAATCTACAAACACCTCATTAAAAATGTATAGAGTGAGATAAAAAACCTTGTAGGGACCCCCTATGTGTTATGTATACAATCCCAAAATAATTAAGTATGTACATTAACAATTGTTTAAACATATTTGTGAAAATTAGTAACATATTTTCATAAAAACATGATTTCAAATCAACAGTCGGATGTTATATGAAAATGTATAAAATTAAAATTTATATATTATAAATGATTATATAATGTAGTTGGAATGAATTAAATAATTATATAAAAAATGATAACATACAAAAATAAATATATTCTTGTACTCATATCAACAACCTATTCGGATATCCATATTTATTCAATCAATCCACAACCCATCAAAAGATCCCATTATGGGAAATAAAACTACATGACATAAAGG
Source organism: Viscum album (assembly GCA_963277665.1). Taxonomy (NCBI): domain Eukaryota; kingdom Viridiplantae; phylum Streptophyta; class Magnoliopsida; order Santalales; family Viscaceae; genus Viscum; species Viscum album. The sequence goes on along the minus strand of OY728121.1, from coordinate 259,935,468 downwards.
GAACCCAATAAGTGTAGACAAACTACACCCCATAAGGGAGTCCCCCAATTGGATGTCATTAAAAACACAATTAATTGATCATATTATGTGAAACCAATAAACATATCAATCTTTGGAAATTAAAATATTGATACCCTTTTCAAAACACAATATTCAAATTTCAGTTCCCATCATTCATTTTTCATTTAAAATGAAAATAATTTCTTTATTAATTTCATTAAATTTTAATTAATAATTCAATTTATTCCATTATACTTAAGGATGAACAAAATAATAATTTGATCAAATCAGTTTTTAAATTAGTTCATCATTTAAATAAAATTCACCCATTTACTTAAATTCCTTATACATTGGGGTTTTTTCAAATTTGATGTCAATATTAAAATAAAACATCAATAATTTCAATTAATAATCATTGAATACATTAAAATATCATTTTAATTCAATCATCCTATAAAGGGTTTTAATTTAATTGAATAGTCTTATGGAACAACCTACATTTCATAACATGCTCAAAGACAACACCTGCATTGGTATCATAAAAAAGAATGAGGAAAATAAGAAAAAACAAAATTTTTGAATAAAAAATATACAGATTATATCCACTAAAATAATTATAATATATCAATGGTTGAGTTCATTATAAGAGTATATAACATTAAAACCTCATGAGAGAATATCTACTAACATGATGGTGGTCAAATGAGATCAAGCATGTATCAATCCACCAAACAAGTCATTTATTGATATGAAACAACATCTTGAGAACCTCCAAGACCATATAAATTGATTTAGAATCAATACTAGTTGATAATGGGTTATATAAAGCACCTTGGACTTTTAAAAATAATTTATAATGAATTAAATACTTGTGTTAATGGTTTTTTCTGTGGGACGTATAGTTAGCGGTAACGATGTGTCCTTACCATATTCCAATTATGGTATCTTACTTTGGGAAAACTATTTGGAAACAATGTTTCTTTATCAAATCATTAATGATGAAATCAGAAATATTATATGTCATGCAATTTGAGGGAGAGGACTCAATGTTTTTAAATATAGTTGTCCCCTTTCAGTAGATCCTCCTTGTCTATGCAATTTCCTTAAAAAACCTCACTATTTTCCACATCCACAATCTAGCAATGGAAAAAAATGAATGACCCAAATATAATCCAAATTTCACCATAAATAATACCCATCCAATATACAAAAAAACATGTGTCAATACATTACTATTAGAAGGTAACAAGGTGATTGTTGATTAGGGTAATGTGTTAATGATCTAAAATAATTTATAGGTGTTAGTTTTGTTATAAAAATTAATTAAAATCAAGATGTTATAAGGTTTTGATTTTATTATAATATTTATATATGAGATATATTTTAGTAGATATTTCTACAATCATGGGTGATTATAAAATCAATATAATGATATTTATCTAATGTATTGAGTTAGTGGTGGAATAATAATTGTGAATGTATAATATTTTTTTATTAATAGTCATTATTTGAAATTTAATTATTAATCAATATATCTTTTTATTATTTAATATTAAAGTATATTTATTGTGATATTTATGAGTCATTCCTTGTTTATTGTTTCCATTTAAGTGATATTATTTATAAATTTTCTTCTTTAAAGAGTAGGTGATTAATGGAGGAATCTAATTATGATTACATTTGAATGTTTCTATATAGGTTATTAGAAAATATTTTGATCACTTTACCATAATTTTGTAGAATTTTAATTAATTAAATGTTATATTATATTTAATTATGAATTATAATTCTATGTTATTTGAAGAACCTTGTAATTTCATAATAGTTAAGTTAATATATCTCTATTTTTAATGAATTATAATAATATTGTTAATTAATATGATATGACCTGTTGGGAAATGTATTATGAAGAGATTAATTATGATTTTATGTATTTAGAATGAATGAATTTATCATTATCTTTAAAGTAATAGATAAATGATATATTTTAATTTTATAAATGAAATAACATATGATGAAATAGAAGGGTTATCATGATATTTCCCTTATTTACCGGACATAGTGTTTAGAGTGTTTACATATGAATGTTTATCATCACTGATTACATTTTTGTGCCATGTATTTGATTTATTATAGTGTAATTAAACAAACAAGTATTTTTATTCGATTTATGATAATATCTTTGTTCTTCTCAAAAGAGGGTATGATATTTATTACATTCACCATTAATATTAATAATATATCCTGTCACGAGTTTATATTATAATGTTATATTTTTATAATAGTATACATATTATAATTCATTGAAATTTGAAAAAAAATTAATACCTTTTTCATAGATATTTATTTATATTTTAATATGATAATTGATCTCCTATGGTTACTAATAAATTTTCATTTATTATTTAACAAACATAAGTTTGTTTACATAATTAAAAATTGGAAAATTAGCATGATTGGAAATAATGATCATGTTATATATAGATTTCTTCATTTTCCTTGACTAAAAATAGAAAATTGTGAATAATTTAAATTTTGATAGTTATTTGAAGACTATTTTTTTCATATAATAATGGCATAAATTTTTATTTCACTTCATTTAAAAGAACATTAATTATTTAAATGAGGATGCTTTAATATTTTTGTTTAATACACATATAGGTTGGCTAGAAATATTATATTTTTTTAATGGGGGAAAAGTTTATTTGAACAAATAATAATATATCATATTTAGAAAACAATTTTAATAATATATATTGAATGAAAATTTTTCTACGTGAAGATATTTTTATAATTCCAAATATTTTTAGAAATGTTTATGAAAATGAAAATTGAACGTTATAAAAATAATATAGAAAAACATTTAAAAACAATTATTTTTAAGAGAAGGAATTTACATATTGATAATTATGATAAGTTTACATTTATTTTATAACATAGATTTATTCAATAATTTTTGTTTCATCTAGTGTTGGAGGATTCGATGGAGATTATGGATTCAATATACAAATAAATTTTTACCAAGTTTTTCCCTTATGGTAATTTAAATATAATAATTATCCAAATATTTATTTACCTATGATCAATTTATCACGGAAATAAAATTCTTGTATATGAAATATTACAAAATTATGATCATTTTGAAATTTGAATGAAATGATTTCATGTTATACCTATTGTTATTCATATAGAGAATTGTTTTTATCCAAAACATATATACAGTATTTCACTGAAAAAAATAAAATATTTCAAAATTTATATTTGTTAATTTTATGCCTCAACACACCAACAATTATATATGGTACTTGAATTTTGGATTTGTGGATAAATATATTCCTATTAGGGTTTTTTATGAATTTCTATAATATTAAACAGTTAATTATATATGTAAATAATCACGATTCCAATGATATAGTATTTTAAATTTTAAAAATAAAAAATTTTAATGAGACAAATAACATGATCGTCATATATGTGAATCGACAGAAATTTAATATTGATTTTTATAAAATTCACATATTCTCTTTAAATTTTTTTTCTGATTTACTCAATTCAGGAGTAAAATTATAAATATCAGGAGTAATTAAATTGATAAGAATATATAAATAATCTTTTATAGAAGATATATATTCTTTTCTACATATCCATGCAATGAGAAGGGTTGGATGGTGGACAATGCTAGTGGTATGGTGATAGGTGATTAATAAATTTGCACAGTCCAAATTTCAAATGGATGAAAATAATATGGAATATGGAATATTAAATGATATAAAACGATTTATCATGTTCCACAAGGATGGTGGGGTCATGAATATTATACCACAATTATATGATAAATAATGTGGGTTTCAGGGGTGGATCATCTAATCAGGGTACACTGAAAATATTTATATTATCCATCGATTTCATGGATTGGACATTAGAGGTACATGACTGTCATGGGTGAGGGTGGGTTGTGTAGTATTAGATCCTGGGTTTAGGTATGAAAAAATATGGAAATTTTTTTATTTTTGTGAGGATGATCACACATTCATGCCTAGGGGAAGTTACATTTCACATAAAAAATGACACATTACTTGTATGAACATTACATACATAATAGAACCATTATTATAATAGTTTGGTATATTTTTATAGTGGAATGTATCCATGAGTTTTTTCAGGATAGAATATTTTGTTGTATTTTATTCATGTCCACCAATGGATAAATATTTCATTGTTGTAATAGTAAAAATATGACATGGTATTTGAAACCATATTGTTGAAAAGATCAGAATTTTTTATATTTACGAATGTAATTAAAATTTAATAAAGAAATTATTATTATTAAAATAACAATAATTTTATTAATGGTTTTATTAATAAATTAATTTTAATGGATTAAAAATGTATCACATGTTATATTTTCATAAATTTACAAACAATGATTTCATTAAATTAAAATGTGACTTTAGAAAAAAAAATTATTTATGATAAATGATAAAAAAAAGTAGTAATTAATATCATACATATCTTAATAGATAAATTTGAATTAATATTATTAAGAGAATAATTAATGAATTGAATGATTATCAATACGAAATCTAGTCAATTTAATATGAATTATAAAATTAATTATTGTGAAAATAGTTTTATATGATTAAATTTAATACATTAAAATAAAATAAAAATTTGTGTTGAAATTAGAGAACACATTTGTAATTATTAATTGGAATCTAAAACTGATGAACATAATATAAATTCTAATGAATTAATAATATAATGATTATTAATTTTAAATTTTTATAATAGATTAAATTATTAATAAATAATATATTACTATTACCTATTGAAATGATATTCCTTAAGGGAAATAAAAAATATTTTTTTTGACAAAACTTATTTTGAATATATATGTTTTCCTATCATTTTATAGAAAACAATGAATAAAAATATATTTTAAAAATAGTATAACCATAATATTTAATAGAGTATTAAATATCCTTGATGTATTAATTAAATATTTTAATAGAATTAATGAATTAAAATAATATGGGGATTTTAATTGTTTCATAATGATTTATTTTAAGTGATTAATATTGTTAGTATATATTCATATATATATATAATCTTTCAAAAAATATATGCAATACATTAATAGAGGGTGTTCAATTATAAATATCTGAACAATTACAAATGGTATTCATGATCATAACATTGTTAATGTATTTTATGGTTATTATGAATTATTTCTCTCCCATTGAAATGATTAATTAATTAATTATTTTTAATTATTAGGAGGATAATAATGAATTGTTTCCTGAAACATGTTTTATAGTGATGACGTAATATATAGATTACTCATATACTCACCCATCAACATTTGTTTGTGATATAAATTTATATATTAATATTTTTTCACCATATAAAAAATATTCGTAGTGGATGATGATTAACTATACATATATCAATTCTTATTAAATTCCATTTTTATATTACAGGATGATAATGATGTGTTATAGTGATGGATTTTGATTTGTATTACTATTTAGACAATTCTTGTCACAATATCAATATATTAACCTAAATATGGTGGTTAATGTGTTATAATGGCATAGATAAGTGTTTTCTAATCTAGATGGACCAATCAATTTTGAATTCATTAATATCTAGATAAATAAATTATAATATTTTACATTGGAAAAAATGTTCTTCATCCTATAAAATATATTCATATAATTCTTATTCAAAACCTAGTGAAAGGGAAGTAAATAAGGATGAGGTAAAAATTATAAATGGTTATGTATATTGGAATATAGCATTGTTATATAACAAAAAATAAATTTAGAAATGTAAATAACTGAAAACTGATTACATTTAATGAACACCATGATCATAAAATGTAACCATGGATAACATAAATTAAATTATATATTGGATAATAATTACATAATTCAAAATGATGTCAAATATTAATATTGGATTTCATGATCTCATTAATCATCATATTTATATCTTCAAAAACATTATCCAATATAATTTAATTGATGAGTAGGTGTAAATCAATAACACATGTCATTTGGCCAACTTATTTGTCTCACGAGACATATTGATGAGTTGAGGGGATATATATAAAAATTAGCAACCAATAAATTCATTCAAGTAAATTGTTAATATATTTAATTATCTATTTAATTAAATAAAAATTATGACGCACCAATAAATATAATTGTTGAATAATCAATACAATATATTCATATGTCAACAGTCAGTAAATAACCATTCCATAAAAAACATTGTATGAATAAATTGACTATGGTTTAGGTAATAAAAATATCTATGGTATAATGAATATGGATATTTCGGAGATATTTATGGTATATTTATTCTAATGAATAGATTGATTGAAGATAATATTAATTACCATAAAACTAGTAAGACATAAGAGTAAACCACTTATTCACCAAAAATAATGGTTTTTTATAAAATTAGTTCAATTAGATAATGTTTAAAAATATAAAATTGAAAAATTGAAATATAATGTAATTAAATAAATGCCTTTTTAAAGAAATATAATTCTTGTTGAAGAAGATAAATATCATATAATTGTACCATTATTAGGGAAGTGAGTAAATGTTGAATATGTTAAAAACAATAATGCTGAATTTGTATAAAGAATGTTGATAATGAAAAATTTAATAAAATAATATAATCATTCTTGTAAATAAATAAAATTAAAAGGTATCAATAAAATTGCAATAATAAATTATTTTATTAATTAATATGAATTTTGAAAACAATTTTGAAAAATAAACATATTCAAGTGAAATATAACCAATCAAAAAGAGAATTAATATGAAATATCAATTTAAGGAAATCATTACTTGATTCAAATAGGAAAGAGATAAAATGAGGGAAGAGAATATGGAAACTTATTATAAATATTCTAAGTAAGAAAAATATTCTATATTAAAATGAATAAATTATATTATTCCATCAATGAAAATAATAAAAATCCTAATGGATAAAAGAGGTTGTAAAATTAATACATACTTATTTTGTAACATTTAAATTATAAACCCTAAATGGGATAAAAATAAATTAAATCATTAATCGTCATTAATAAATAGGTATTCTTGTAAAATATTTGAAGGAGGTATTAAATAAACCGCATAAAATTGAATAAGAGGATTATAATAAAAATTTGTCAATTGATTATAAAGTGAGATGAAATTACATTTCCTCATGACTACCTTTAAATGCACAAGAATTAAAATAATGTATAAAGATTCAACAATGTAATTAATATATAGAATATCAATGTAAATTGAAATAATATCATGAATGATCCTCTTATAACATCTTATATCCACTTCATTAACAATCATCCATTATTACTATTTTATTGTGTAAAACTACCTTGTTCACACATGAATCATTATTAATGATTGATAAGATTCCATTGTACAACATATAGTTCCATAATCACAAGAATTATTTTATTGTAATAAATAACATATTTATTTAGTATATAAAATTTTAAAATCATTCATTAATGTTACTAATAGAAAATTAATCACGTCTTTTTAGGGAGATCGGAGGTCTTACATACACATTATAAAATTATAATTTCCAAAATAAATCATATGGTTAGGAATTGAATGATATATTTATAATAAAAAATCGATAATATATAACAATATTAAATTTTATTAATTATTTTCATTATTATGACTTTTGATTTGAGTTGTTGAAAAATGTAAATTATATTAGTTTGTGATGTGAGAGTCCATCGTACACCCTAGTGATGGGTTCTTACTATTTGATAGAGGATAAGATATATAAATATTATATCATAAAAATAATAAAGTATCCTTATATGGTATATACTAGTCTTAATATATTGTAATTTTAAATAAAAAAATTATAGGGGAATTAAATTAATTAATAATAATAATACTTTTTATTAAAATTAGATTCAATATGAAAATGATCCATAGATTATCTTTTTATGTACCCTATGTTGGTATTTTTTTTATCACAACATATATAAAATAGATATGTATCATAGGGGAGGTGTATCTGGAGTTTTTATATTCTAGATGGATTTAGAGGTGTGATGAAATGAGGGGAATATGTTTTATTTTATAATTTTGTTTTTTTGGGAACGTAGTATTTTTTTAAAAGATAAAAATAATGAAATGTAAATTTCATATATATATAGATCCTAAATGGACAATACACTATGGGGAAACTTTTATGGTAGAAATCAATCAAAAAATGGGGTTTTGAATTGTTATTATTTGATTTTGACCATTATAATTTTATATTAACTCGTGGAAACCCAATTTCAATATTAACTAAATTAATTAAATAATTGGGTTCATAATATTTATTTTGATGATTCAATAAGCTTGTAAGATCTTAGGTTTTCCTACATGTTATGGATATTTTTTTAAAATTTAATCCCATTTTTTTGACCTAATGTGAGTGACTTTTGATGTCACATGAGAGTCAAGGGTGTTAGGGGCTTGATGGTAGCCTAGAGGCCCAAATTTGGAAAAGGAGGCTAATGATCACTGATAGTAGAAATTATTCATCTAAAGACCCAATGTTTGTTGAAACCATGTGAGGTGGTATTGGAATCACTCAACAATGGAATGAATTGAGAAAACCATAAGGAATTGGGGGCATTCATATGTGGGCCTTGTCAAATTTTTTATATATATGATTAGTAAAATTTCCTCGTGGTTAGTCAAACCATGCATATGATATATTCTGAGGACCCATTGGAAAAGGGAAGGGTAAATGATCAGGACATGGATTTTGAATCCAAGTGGCCAAGATAAGGGACCCAGTTAAAAGTGGTGATATGGATATTACGCCCATAAAATCTATTAAAAACTGAAACCCTTTAAATTTATTCTACGGTGGATAGAACACATTCTTGGAAGATCCATTTGAATCAAATTCAATGAACTTTATCTCATTTCTCGATCTATACTGGTATTCAAATGTCATATCCCTCGTTATATTTTTGGAATTAATTTGAAATAACTTGTTCCTTTCTCCATATTACTTCGTATCTATAGAGTTATTTAGGAAAAATATGACAAGAAATTATTTTGATTTTAAAATGTTCATCATTTTTCTCTCGATCTGGACCAAATCCGAGGGCCATACTAGAATAATGTTCTACCATAAGAATACTGTATGTGGTATACACCATTCCCTTTAAGATTTTTTGATATATTCCATATTGTAGTTTTTCCACATGTCGGTATTTCTAATGGTTCCCCATTAAAAAATTAAAATATGGAAATCACTGAATTGGTAAATTGTTAGGTTTTCCCAGGATTAACTTTTAGATTATTGGATGTCAATATCCCCATCCTAGATAACCCATGTACTATAAGTATATTTCATCCTATTTTTATACAACACATGGGGTGTGAGTGAGAACACCTATTTAGTGCGATTCCATTTGAAGTAAATGATAATTTATTTGAATTATAGGGGAGAGTTGACTCCTCCATAATACTTGATGACACATGGTCATTTTTTGTTAAATGATTTATATGGAATTTTTACATCAGTTGATTGAAAAAAATTGAATGTTTACAAAATGTGAATGATATGAGATGATGATATGATTATGATAGGGGATTATGGGGTTAGTAAAACATGGATACCAATTTCATAGGATGTCAATGACATTTCTACTACATAGGAATTGATTGTGGATGAGAATTCCTTGGAACAATTTACTCCTTTGATCCTGATTCAATATTATACCATGGGACTTGGTATAACTTGGATCTGGCTTTATTGGGATAATAGTTGACCTGGAATATGTACATTTACCATTTTACCAATCCATGACTTTTCCTTGTTTCGATCAATATTTTCCATCGACACTCCATGTATGCCCTGGTATTTTATACAACACATAATTCGCTATATGGCCCAAAACATATGATTATATGATTTTTTTTGTAGATGATACATATTATACATTGATTTCATAGAGAATTTTATACACATTTACTGTACAAAATTGCAATGGAAGGTATTAAAAATATGGTTATACAAAGTTGAAGTGGTTGTTGGTCGACAAGAGATTAAATTTCATTGTTGTTGTGGATATTGTTGCGTGACTACAGATAACCCATGTATTGGTATCATATTACAGTGGATAAATTGGGTGGTACCACACCTATTATTCTTGTTTACCTATGGCCATGGAATAAGGCACTAATGGTTGTTTGAATGGATCCTTGTTTTGATGGTCAGTATCACATATGCCTTTGGTGCATTATATACATTACATTTATACCCGTTTTTTATATTGATCATATGTTTAGATTGTAATACTCAGACTATATTTTATATAGACAATATTTTTGGTTGCCTATAGAGTTTTATCTTACACTCTATATACATTGTTATTGGGTACCCATATAGACATCATAGACTGATAATATACAAAGGAATCACCCAACAATACGATGTGTGACTTTTTAACCTATTACGATAAAGAGAGTAGAGAACCATGAAATGAAAATTGTGCTCGCTAGTATAGTTCATTTTTTTCTTTTTTATTATTTTGATGCATCAATTTAATTGGATGCATATATTTTGGATTCCTTCTTTATAGATACATGGCACAACACATCATCTTATATATGAGAATACTTTTAAGAATGTTTATTTATTTCTGTATTGCATGTAATTTAGATTCATTAATATTTGTACCATAGATCAATATGATTTATATCGATGTGGTAAACTATGACATGAGGGAATTTTATCCACACATACTCACCTAGAGATCTCACTACGATTCATCAACCTCTATCATGTGGGGAGTATTGATTGGGGCCTTGTGACCCACCCACATAGGGAACTTATTTGTGGAACCTGGGTCAAGATATTAAAAAGTGTTACTAAAAAATCAATTTGATATTATTATTTTGATTAAATAGATTGGGGACAAAGAATATTTCGAATTTGGTAATGATTTTTACGTATTAATAGCTAGCTCATGTACAAGGGAAATTAATATTTCATAAAAAATAAATAACTATTTAATTTTTTCTATTATAGTTGATTTTATTCAAACATTAGGCGATTCACAGGAATATTGATGGTATTATTTACATAAATGATGGGTTTTTAAATTTTATAAATTAGTTGATTTTATGCACTTCATGAATCATTATTTCCACCTATTGGGATTCTCATTCCATGCATTATGACATTCCAAATAGGATGTATTTCTTTACTATGTCATACTTTTTAATGTTCAATGTCTTATATGAATGTTTTTTATCAAGATTTTTTATGGTGTTCCTTGATATATGTTTTTGGTACATAGATTCAGGTCATAACCTAAAAAGTGTTTTACTATATATTATATAGAAGTAACCCTATATAGTTTAGAATGGGATTCTTAGTCATAGACCACAAATCAGAAAGATTGTAATGTGTTACAGTATTGTTTAAGTTGAACCCATACAATAGTTCTTGATGTTTATGAGAAATTTTGAATCAGATGCATTGAATTATTTGGTTAAACCATTTAAAATGAATAGTGATATAAATTTTAAGTATAAATGAAATTGAATATATCAAAATAGGGAAACATAACTTGACTCAACATTAGAGTGGCTAGTAGGATGTGTCCCTAGTGATTATTAATACTATTTATTATTACCCCTTAGTGGATTTATGACCTAAGATAGTGGTAAAAATATTTTTTAGGAAGGAATAAATCTATATAATGTTATAAAATATTCATATTGGAGACTATTTGATATTCGTATGGAGTGTGTTTGGGATTTTTGAGACATTCAAATTTAAAGGAACTCATTCGTATCTTAGGAGGTTGATGATGACTATTCTGCAAAAATAGTTTTCCTTGGGATACCAATATTTCATCCTATGGTCCCCATTTCAGCACCAATGTTTTTATCAGACATAGTTGGTGAGACAAATTTATGTGAGGGTTTCATGATATTTGTAAATTTAGGAACAACCATAGATTTATTCATCTATGGATGGGATGACACATGTGATCCAGTAGTAGCATATTCAAATTTTGTGGAGGTCTAATGTTGGGAGAGATATGGCATGAGTATAAATTCCATATCATCGAGAATCTAGAGACCACTTTTAATTGGATATTAAATCACATAACATATATGTTTTGGGGAGTTTCTATGTGGTGGTTGACTGAGTTGAACTATATGGATTTGTTTTGATATTTGGATGGGTGGGATTTACAATATGATTTATATTACAACTTCAATCCTATAAACCTATGAGATAAAATGAATAGTGTGTTTATGAAAATGGTGGATGGAATTGTGATTGTTATAGAGTATTCTCAAGGCATTAAATTGATTCAATGATTTTCAATTATTTATCTTACTATTGTGATATAAAGGGTGTGATACATTAAGGAAGTTACAATATATTACATTCAGTTATAGGTCCACATGTTTAGGTATGATAATATATTGAGATCATGAATTAGTAACCTATTATAGTGTGAAAAATAGGGGTGTCCGGTTTATAGAGCATGAATGTTAATACATTTGAAAAGTGGCTTAACTTCCAGTGGATGGAAGAGCTTTTTTGAGTCTTCACATGAGGTGAGTACCGTTTAGGATATTAATAGATAGGGTAGGTTCACTGAGATTTGTTAGTACATTCATTGGTTTGGAGAGATTAAGGATTGTACACTATCAGTTATAATTTCCTCTGATGTCTCGGGCCATGAATAATGTCATCCCTATATCAGAGTTGTGTCACTATTACTCAATCCCATCTCACACTCTATAGTTCGATGAGGTGGAGTTATTGGTGGATGATTCCTTTATAGAAGATCATATGCACCTTGTTGAAAAGAGAACGATGGTTCACTATGGATGGTCAGTTCCACTTGTATGGGTGTTGTATGACCCTGATAATTTATATGATGATAATTGGAATCTAAAGGATGAAATATGTTATCAATGGGTAGGGTTATTCTAAGAATTTTCATGACCAAAATTGGAAGGGATATTAGAAGATTAACAACATTAATAGTGGAAGATTTCATGATCACATATTCTCCTATAAGGTAAAAATGTATAGTAATTTTTGTTTCACTCTTTGTTTTTGACTTATTGTGATTTAATTTTGAGACCATGAATATTTCATGGGTGTTTGAGGAATTTTCAATAACCATATGGATGTTTTTTTTGAAAAACAATGTTGTTTCATAAGGTTATTAGACCATTTGTTACCAAAGATGAATGTTTTGACGAAACCCCGTGAGCTGGTCGATGACACTATTATGGGTCACACTGTCTGAGGAAACCATGTGGCCCCATGAGCATGCCCATGCAGTACATTTTCATTTTTTGTGAAAAGAACTGTATCAAAGTGTGTGCATGGTCAGTGAAATTTTGTACATGAATTCAAAAAATATTCACTTGATACATATAACAGTGCACAATTAGTGTGCAGTTTGGACTAATTTATGAACAAACATACTAACCATATGAGAATATGGGAAATTACCATTTCTACATTATGATCCTATAAACCCAAAACACATTTTTATTTCTCCAATGGTGGATATACTTCCTATGTGGGATCACAAATTAGTTCCAATTCATAGGGTTTTCTCATGTTTCCCAATCCAAACACATATTCAAAGACCATCATTCTTGTTTTATCCCTGCCTATATGTCCAATGTTCATATTGTTTAGTATTTTATTTGACTTCATATAAACATAGTTATCTAGGTGATATAAATATGGCTTATTTTCTGAATTTTTATCCATTATTAAATTTTCAATCAATTTGGACCATATTATTGGTCGATACCGAGAAAGTGTTATATAAGGGATATAACTTTAGGGGTGTATACATTTTCCATTATTCTTGGTGTTTTAAATTCCTAGATTTAGTTGAGTTCCACAATTGAAAATTTGGTATTTCCCCTTTAATAAATTAAATGATACTGCTGAATGAATTTGTATTTATTAGGGTTCACCTAGAGTATATATGAGATTATTTGAGTATGGAAGTCCCATCCTAGGACACCCATGGGGTTTTTCATTATATCATCCTATTTTTTACCACTAGTGGTGTCCATATATTCAATTCTAGTTATAGGGACACCTTTTCAACTAAAAGTGAATAATAATGACTTTTAAGAGAGAGTTTATGACTAGATACTATAAAATGAATTGGGATGACATATGTTTTCTTTTGACTATATAGATGATATATAATTTTTATCTGATTTTAATGAACTGATAGCAACTTTATTGAATGTGAATTAAATGAGATGAAGACATGATTATGGTAGGGGGATCCTTGATTGGTATACCATGGATATTAATCCTATAGGATGACATGGATATTTCAACTACATGGAACATGATTATAATAATTAATTCCTTGTACCTATTTAATAATTGGATTATGGTATTGTAGTATTCATTGGGACCTTCAACCCTTTGGATCCAAATTTCATTTGATTGAATTAGACATGGTATGTTGACATACTTCATGGTACCCACCAAGGTATTTATCGTGTTTCCAGCGAGGTGTCCCTAGGACTCTAAGTGGGTAACATGGTCATCTATACCTTGGATTGATCTACTAATGGTCTACCTCATTTAAATCAGAGGAAGGTGATGTGGATGGTCGTGATTATTCAGTGATGTTTTAGAAAATGCAATAAATAGTGATAATACTATGTAGTTAGAGATAATATTTATAACAACAATATATGATGTAGTTGTGGTAGTCGTTTTAAACCTAATAATGGGGAACAACCCTTTTGGATTTTTAACATCTTTAAAGATATAAATGATATGAGTATTACATTACAATGGTTTTATTGGAATGTATCCCACCTATTATTTATATTTTCATCTTCCCATGTCATGGGAAGTTTAATATTCATTATAGGGATCAATTTTTCAAAGGAAATTATCACATATTCCTTGATAAGAGTACATTCAACACACTTACCTCTATTTTATATATTAGAAACTACATTATATTAATATTAGTATATTTTATTTTTTATAAAAACCATTGTTTGTGGCCTACTGAGTGTTGTATCACATGTTGTTTAAGCCATTGTTGTGTTATTGTAAAGACATCTTGGATGCAGTTTGGGACCAGGGAAAGATCCCACAATATGATTATTGGTTTATTTCTTTCTTAAGAGGAGGGGTACATAAACAAGATATCATAATTTTAATATATAAGACTATTCTTTTTTTTTATTTTCATCATTTTTGTAGATTTACTAAAATGTTTACATGTATACATGTTTTCCTTCATTGTAGAGACATGAGAAGACACATTATATTGTTTCATAAAATATTTTAATCATTAATAATTTAGTCATGAAAAGGATTTTTATCTTCAATAATGATGATTTACATATTTTTCTATTAATATATATTATTTATCCATCTATTTTACACTCTATCATTAGGGAATAATCTCCCCATAGAAACAACACTCATTGTCTTATAATAAACAACAATTAGTTTCCCTGTAAACAGCTGAGGAAAAATATGAATCTGAAGGCAGTTGTTGTGCACATGTTTTGTGGATGAAAGACACTATTATGGAATTTTGACTAAATTTTAATAACACACCTATTTTATGTGATAATAAAAGTGCAATAAATATTTTAGTAAATCCTATTAATCATTATATAACTAAGCATATTGATATCATATATAATATTCTATGAGATGATGTTCATAAAAAGGATATATTCATGAATTAGTAATAACTAAAATTCAATTAGATAATATTTTTACTAATCCACGTCCCACTGTTAGTTTTAATTTTACTAAGGGGGATCTAGGTTTATTTATTTTTTAAATTATTTTTTTCTATTATTTTTAAATATTATTTTTTTTTGTTTTAATTATTACTTGTATTTTGAGAAATGTCAAATTTAATTGGTATGGTTTTAAAATTTTTCAACCAAAATTTTGGATTTTAAATAATGTAATAATTACTATGTGCGTAATGACATGGGAATCAGGGCTATCAGAGCCTTTTTGAATTCTAAACTGTTCATTTTCATAAAAAAACACATCAAAACCCCAAAACATCTACCTCTCCTCTCTATTCAAACCTGAAACATGGAAACCCTAGATTTGAGAACCATCAGAAATCTATGATTGTAATGGCTAAAATCAAATGAATTTATGATCTAGAAACTATCAGTGCCAAGAGGCATCGCTCAACAAGCTGAAATATTTTTCAAGGAAAAGTGATCGGTCAGGATGGTTGAACCAGAAGAATCTGATGCTATGGTAAACCCTATAATTTCAGAAACTCGAGAAAACCTTTAATAGAGACTATAATGAGTTTCTATATGGGGTATAACTTCATTACTATTTTAAATCAGTTCATTTCAGTCTGGGAGAAGACGACGATTCAATAATATCTAAGATATAGAACAATGATTTTTTTTATTTCATCTATGGAGATATCCAAAACTCTTAACTAACCTAAATAGGGAGATTTCCATTTCAATTTAAAGAATATATGTGTTAATTTCCAATAGATTGAGGACATTATACCTTTTCTAATTTGATTTACAAATATAAGGAAGATGCAGGTGAAAATTATATAGCCTGACCAGATGATTTTAGTTATATTTGTGCAAACATGTATTGAATTCATAATGTTAGGGATGTATAATATATTGTACCCTAATATGTATATAAACATTCTGTTTATGAGTGATATCATGTTGAATTTTGGAGAAATATGGTGAGATATCTCAATTATTGCTGCAAGCCATAAGCAAGGACGAACTTCTATCCCTTCGGAATGTAAATATCAATGATTTTATTTAAAAAATATATGATAAGGCTGCTATGTGCCTGAGTGAGATGCCAACATAGGAACATATCTAATTTTAGAAAATGAGGAACATTGGACTATTTTGGTGAACAATAAACTCGTGACTTTTGTAGTTGAAGATGAACAAGGGTGTGCATAAGAGCTACCTGCAAAATCAAATGATGGATTTACTAAATCTAGCACCAGTGGAGTACCAAAATGATACAGTTTGAATTTATTGATGCACCTACTGAGTAATATCAGGAATTACTTCAACATAACAAAACCAAAGTTACTCTATCTGTTTAGGATCTTTCTGTGGAATCAAATATTCCAATTATTGGAGATATTTTGATCTACAAGTTTGTTGGAGAAAATGTTGTTGAAGATAATAAACATAGAGATATTTCTCGGAAGGGGTTGACTTACCAATTTTAACAGGAAATTTTTCCTTAGGAAGAGGTAGAAATATAGGAAGAGGCTACATCTAGAACTGACCTTATAGAATCAATTCAAAAGGAATTTTATCAAGAGGAACTAGTTTTCGAATCTCTAATCAAGGATGAATTTAATAAAAAAATATACTCATAAACAGAAACCTCATAGTAATGTTTATGTTCAAGAAGAAAATTTTTCTGATGTTCATACTGAAATGTTGAATGAAACTATTTCTGTGGATGATTCGAGGAAGGACTCATAAGAAAAATACAGAGAAATGCTAGTTTGAAGAGAGAATAAAGAATCAACGGATACATAATCATTTCCCTTTGTAATGATGTATCAAATTGAAGTTGAAAATATGAATCAAGCACTAGGTTACAATAATTATTTGAATAAAGAAGTGGGGGAGTAGTATTGAATGTTAAATAGAGTTGAATCTTAAAATTCTGCCATAAGAAGAGAATTAGAAATGGAACATTTGAAATTTTAAAGACTGAAAGCTAGTTCTGTTTCAAAGAAAGAAGATGAAATTATCAAGAAGGAAATGATGGATGGTTTTGAAAACCTCAAACCTGAAATGGTGATGATGTTAGATTTAATAGAGTTCAAATCATTCATAGAGAAACAATTCGTAGTAGTCTGAAATAATGAGGCCAGTACATCAAGAACTTCATCTGATTTGATCAGATGATTTCAGGCCCTAACAGTTGCGATGGGAAATATGAATGACAGACTGCACAAGCTTCAATGAAATAATACTCATTTATCTATGTTTTGGGAAAATTAGAAGTGTCTTATTATGCAGTTCACTTTGAATAAACCTGGAATTAGAGCTTTGTTGAATCAGTTCACTGATAAGTTAATTCTTTTAATAACATAGCAGGAGAGACTACATGAGTTCTTTAGATTTAACTTGATTGAAAACCTTCATCTGGATCAAGAAAAAATATATTTCAATATCAAGTTAGGAGATGGACTAATGAAATGATTGTGGACTTAGTTAGTAGAAATCAATGAAATTATTTAATGTGGATGAAACCTGTCTCATAACATAACCCAAACGTGATTCCTTTCTCCATTCATGTACTTTAACTATATATTCAATAATGTATTTCCTCATTCAATATTTATGAATTAATGGTTTGTTTCACTATAATATCCATATTAATTTTCAATTAATACAACTTTAACTATTGATAAACAGTTTATAATATCATTTACTTAATTTTAGTGCTACATTAAAATTTGTTATATTCATTATTCTATCATTATTTATGATAACAAAAAAGGGGAGAAATTTAGATAAACCCAACAATTTATTTTAATCATTTAAATCTTTTATTGGGGGAAAATTTAATTTGGTTAAACAAATTGTAAGTGTTATGTCTTTGAGACAATTTGGATTTAAATTATATCTTTTAATCCTTTACCCTGGGGGAGAAAATCGATTTTATTTTACATTAGAAAGGGGGGAAATTTTAATTGTTTTCTTTTATGTAACTATGGATAACACAATGATTATTTATTGATTACATAATTTTGTTAAAACTAAATATAGTCTTATATTTGAAAGAAATTAAAATATATGCAATTAATTTTGTAAGTTAATTTCATTGGTTATTTCATTGGTTTTGTGATCATCAATAGAGGGAGATTGTTGAGAAAGTTTCATTTTAAAAAATAATTTATTTTAGTATTATTAAGGGAAAATTGTGGATGATAATACTCTATCCCTTTAAGATGATTTTAATGCTCACAAATACTTTTATTTTTAATTCTAATGATTTTATCTTTAGTATATTTTATGAAATTTATATTCTTTATATTACTATTTTTGGTGGAATATTAAAGTGTCTCATCTGCCTTAATCAATTGACAATGTATCAAGAAATAACTTGATCATTTTTTGGAATCATTTTCCATACCTTACGTTAAAGTGCATAACATAAAGAAAGAATCAGTTTTTTACTTTACAGATTATCAGAAAAGTATGTTTAAACAACTATATGTTATCAACAATGTATGGAAGAGGAAAACTATATTTGGAAGGAACCTTATGTTTGGATTATCTAAAAATTATGGAAAAAGTATCATATGTTTTTTTCTCAAATGTATGGTTCATCAACCATAATTTAGTAAAGAAATGTACATTTGATTAAAATGTATGGATCAGGGAAGTTATGTTCTAATGTAGTGAATTGTATAGATCTTATACCGTGTTTTTTAGAGTTGAAGAGAAAGGTATTGATTATTAACCTTATGTTTGAGATCAACCATACTTTTGATGATTTTGTAATCAAATCATAAATTCATGATCATCCTTATATTGTGAACATTACGTTCATAGAATATATGTTATGCAGTTAAACCCTATGTTTGGCTTCAGAGATTTAAATTATGACATTATTAACAAAATACTATTTATGTAGATTATTAGGCTGATTTCCAGGAATATTAATACCCTGAGTCTCAAGCACATCTCGGACTGATTCGAAGATGTTTATTTATGATTCTCATGATCAATTTAAGAGGATATTTTCAGGGAGAATTTTAATGGGAGTTATGACTGCTCTGTTATTCAAAAAATTTAATATCACGATTTTAATGGTGACTTTTGTGTATCTAAATTTAAAAGGAGAATTCTCATATTTATTCTATATATACATGAATTATTTTGTATTAAAGATAGAGAGGAAAATAAATAAAAATAAGAAAATTATATATATATATCAAGTTCCTAAGTTTCTCAATTCTATAATTTACAGAGACAATCAAGAAATACAGATCTGCTGTAATGAAGGGTGAGAAAGCTCTGATCTTTGAATAATAAGAAACACGTTTGAATATTCACTGATTCTACATCAAATAACATTTGAGAATAGACTGTTGTTATAGTCAAAATATTATTTCAATAACTACTGCAACCAGATCTACTCAGAAATACTCTTACCTAAAGAACATCATTTCTGAAAATCGACAATCCATCGACTATAAAATGTGTGTTGTTGCAGTTGTGAAGAACAACTAGAAAGTATTTTAAAGACCAAATACTCTGTTACATTGAGTGACCGACTTCTCATACAAGGTTGTGTGCTAGGTTCTGTGTATGATTCTTAAGGTTGTGTTTAGCCTTAATGTTGTAGCGGTGTCAACTGCCAGCACTCAGTTCTAGAATGGTCTGTTGACAGGAGAACCAAATAGTGAAAATCACTAAGCTCGGGTAGTAGAGCATTGGTGGAGTGGACTAGGGGCCTTATATTCCAAGAACCACTACACAGTGTATGTCCTCAGCTATTTATTTTCATCTCCTTAATCATTCTGATAATGTTAAAAGGATATATCAGGATCTCATGAAGAAATTGGAATACACATAATTCAACCCCTCTTGTGTATATTTAGTATGACCTGATCCATCATTATGTTTTCATCTATTCCCACTAAGTTTCATAACATAAAGGAGGAAAAAATATGCTTTCTAAATTATATCTTATATCTAGGAGTTATAGAATGAAGTATCTTTGAATGAATGATATGATATATTATT
Source organism: Viscum album (assembly GCA_963277665.1). Taxonomy (NCBI): domain Eukaryota; kingdom Viridiplantae; phylum Streptophyta; class Magnoliopsida; order Santalales; family Viscaceae; genus Viscum; species Viscum album. The sequence continues at coordinate 259,914,619 of OY728121.1, read as the reverse complement.
TTCATTATAATGATGAGTTATAAAAGAGGTAAAACAAGAAGAAAATCATGTTATCAAAATGATAGGTTAAAATGAGGGAATTATTTCCTTCTTGTTAAAACATATCTCGAATCTATAAAATAATCCCATTTATCCTTCCTAACTAGATTTCTTATAAAGATTCATTCTTTATTAAATATTAATTACATGAATAAGTCTCTTTAGCATTTTTTTGATATATTTTAATAAAAAAACATGGCTATAAAGAATTAAAACTCTAATTTACTTATGTTAATGAATTGTATGAATGGAAAGGATAAATTTTCATGGGATAAGTCTATGTCAAATACAGTAATGAAACACCCTTCATAGAAGCCAAATATCTAGAGGTCCATAATATAATAGGAGGAATTATGATTTTAATGCACATATAAATTCTACTAGATGAATAATTCCCACATAGGATGGAAAAAATGTGGATGATCTTCATTCATGTATATCTTTCATTTAATGAAGTCATTATATTTAAATAATATGGGTATTAGGCATAGAATGTGGAACTTTTTTTTCAAATATTGGATCTATGTAGATTAAATATAGTTGAAAATGTTATTTTAACAACCAAGATTGAAATGGTACAACATTGGTAGCCTTTTATGTGGGATATTTTCATCATTCAATTCCCACTAGGATCGTTCTTATTCAAAATAATTGTTTTTATTTACCATTTTTAACCAAAACCATAATCTCAGGGTCAATTTTACACACATTGGGATTATATATAATGTTTTTAAATACATTTAGTCTTTTATATATGTATAACATATGTAATAAATTTTCACATCTTGAAATGGGTTATATATACTTGAAATAGTATATCTAGTAGTAGTAAACAAGGAAAAATAATGGGTAAAATATTAATATCCACCCCCCTATGGAAAATTATAATTTTTCATCTATTTGAGAATTCATTACACAAACCACATCTTGAATTTTATTTATACACTTTACTGTTAAATCACAATAACTTATTCCTTGGTTTTTTAATAAGTAAAATTATCATAAAATTTTTCATCATATGTGGATAAATATATAAAGAACCGTATGATTTAGTTCATACTGATGTATGTGGTCCATTTTCCATAGAGGTGGGGTTGGATTTTCTAATTTCAATACATTTTCTGATGACTATAGTAGTTATCAATTTATATACATAATGATTTATTAGGTAGAATACACTAATATGTATAAGGAACATAATTATTAACTAGATAATAAACATGGTTTGAATATTCAAAAACTCTGCTTACAGTTTGGTGGTGATTATTTCATATAATATTTTGCTGATCATTTAAAACAGTGTGTGATAATTTACAAATGTACTCCTCTTTATTTAGCATAGAAGAATTTTTTTAGGTAAATGAGGAATTATAACATTCAAGAAATGGATTGATTGACGTTGATTCATGATACTCTATAGATTTACTTTTTTGGGATATCCACTATAGATTATAAAATATACACAAAACTAAGTACAACCTATGATAGAGGATGAGATTCCACATAATCTATATCATGGAACAAAATTAATTATATAACATATATGTCTTTGGGGATGAGTGGGATTTTTGAAGAAATAACTAAGTGACAAATTAGAATCATGTAGCATAAATCTCGTATTCACAGTGTATCCAAATGAGAATAAATTATATTATGTATATAACCCTTTATATTTAAAGGTGGTTGTATAAATACATTCTACATTTCTAGAAACTGATCAAATTTCATTGAATATAGTGAGTGAAAAATATAATTTGATTATGTAGATGCTTTTGATGCAAATATGTCAGTGTATGAACAATTACATAAAGGATTAGAGAGATAGATATATGTTATAGAGTAACAACTTGTGAATTGATATAATACATATGTTATCGATCTAAAGTGATACAGTTTTCTTTTTTAATGAGTTAGGTGACATAATAGTTCTATGGAATGGTGATCCTCTACCCTACAAGGTATTTTTAGAGAACATTATTTATTATAAATAGAAATAATCATGTAATTCTAAAATGGATCACATTAAATAAAATGATATTTATATTTTCATAGACCCACCAGTAGTAGAAATTAAAATTGGATGTAAATATAAAAAAAGAAAAAACTAGACATTGATGGATATGTGAGAACCTAAAAGGCATGACTAGTGATAATGGTTTTATTGAATTATCATGGAGTTGTTTAGGGTGAATCCATATCACCATTTTTAATCTAAAACATATGATAACATTACTTTAAATAACATCCATCCAGAATAAAAAATTTGGTTACTAGATGTCAAAATAACTTTTTGAAATTGAAATTTTGGTAATTATGTTAATATGAAACATCCTAAAGTCTTCATTTTGTATAATATTGAAAATAAATTGTATAGTATTCAAAGATACATTTAGTGATTGAATTATATATCCGAACAATATAATATTTTATTTGATGATGCCATTAATGAATTATGTTTCTTCAAGAATTACATAATTATGCATGACATTAATAGGGTTAGTTATAGACCCAAATTTATCGTTTTATTATATTTTGATGACATATTATTAATAGAAAATGATATGGAAATCATATAGTCGGTGAAAAAATTGTAATATGAATTATTCTCCAATGCAGACATAGATTAATAATCCTATAACATAGGGTTAATGATATATAAAAATAGATCATTGATGTTTCTTTAAATTAGTAAATTTTAAATATATTATAAAGACAATAAAAATTTAAATTATAGAACATTCCATGAAAAGATAATTACATGTGTCACATTCCATTAATATCTTCATCTAGAAGTGTCAACAAATAGAGGAGGTTATTGAAATATTGAGATAACTTCATTTTTAACAGTATGATATATCATGTATTCCATTTAATGTAATCGGTTTGTTGTTTCCTTTTATTTAACAAGGGTGTGATGATAACAATAAAATTTAAGAGAGATACATTGAGATGTAGTAAAATAGTCCTTAATTACTTGTGATATAAAAATACTATATCATTGAATTATGGAAGATATGAGAATATATTCATGATGTGTTACACTCATTCGGGTTTCAAGATAGATCATGATGATATGATAATTGAGTCAAATAATATATTTTTATTGAATACTATAGTAGTTGTATGGAGGAGATAAATGTATTTCATTATTTCTGATTATTTACCAGAGTCAAGTTTATATAATATTCCTATGTAGCTAAGTAATCATTATAGAAATGTAGCTTTTGTTTTTGAGTCTGGATCTTGGAATAAATGTACTATATTAGTTACAATATACTGTAATAATATTGTTATAGTGGTGCTTCCCAAGGAGCCCATGTCATTCACGAGGAAAAATAATAAATGTTTTAATTTTCATATCATCTGGGATTTTAATCAGAGAGTTGATGCAATTGTTTAAAGATTATCAAATTAGGATATCATGAAAACCCCCCAAGAAGTATCCAAAACAAATTAGAAATGAGATATTAATGTGATATTTAACAGGTTGAGAATTGTTAGTAGTTTCCTCTAATGTATCTGAGAGGGTCGTGAGTTTTTTCCATATGAAAAACATTATTGTGTAAATTGATAACAACTACATGTATATAGTTTGATTAATACATATGTCTATAATTTACATAATAGTGTAGATACATTTTCATCCTCTATTTTTATGGTAATTTACTTATACTACGTGTCATATTTCAGAGTAATACTAGTTATATGTTTTAAGGGGAATGTTTCGATACTCTAATAGTAGTCTAAAACATATATAATCTGGTCTAGATACAAAATGTCCATTGCTCATAGATGATGTATGACTATTAGGAGATGCTGTATGACGTAAATTTCTACATATTCTCATGATGTTAACATAGTATTATATAAATTATATGGAATCATGAGGAAATACCCTAAAATAGGAACACAACAAGATTAAGGTATCACTAGTTGTTCCCCTCTAAGAACACTTTTATTTGAATCCATAAATTAAATTATAATATATTTACACCATTTTATCATGAAACTTGATGTACTAAAAAATATATGACATTGAAGTCATCATGTGTAACCTTGTGTTATTTGTTTCATTTTCTATATGGCATTGGTTGAATGATCTAGATGGAAACTATCACATCTGAGTTGGGGAATAGATATATCATCGTATCATATTTACCAAGATAACATTAACATAATTAGATACATATCTATGGTAAAATAATGTATGTATTTCCATTATGGTACCAAGATTAATAATGCACAAAAGGTATGATTACATATGTGTGCATCCTCCATTAAGAGTTATCTTGAAGAAAAGAGATTATATTACACAGAACATGTTCTTAGGAGGCAGTCATGGATATGAAATTTATGATCTACATTGATTCCATTATGTGTTTCTAGACTAATCTATTAGTATATGGTATGGACTCAATGTGGTCATGATATGTACCTAAAGGGTCACACAGTAGGTTTATCACCATGTTCCACCAATTCAAATAAATATGAAATTATGATAAAAATTTTCCCATGTGTTGTGATACGTGAATATACTAGAATGATCAATCACATGATAAAATAATTCAATAATATTAATAATGGTCATTATATATATTAGTGAATTTATCACTAAATTTATTAAGACGATGCATGATAATTAATGTGAATATGATAAAATATAATTTTTTTGAATGAATATAGGATATTAATGGTTCTATAGATTAAATTAAGAGAATAAATCAAATTATAATGGTTATTATTATATCATGATTCATTTTTTATTGTTACATGTGATTAAAAAAAATATTTTTGACATTTACAAGAAGGTTATTAGGTCATATATGTTATCAATCATCTAATATTATTATTATTAAATTATAGGTTGAAAAGTGTAATTTCTGAATGTATAAGCATAGAATAAAAGCATAATTTATCATCTATAAATGGGAGATCCTCAATTTGAATTAATTTATTTAGATAATATCTCCTATAATCCCTTATCATATTATAAAAAGATTTTTTGAAAGATGAAAAAATCCAGATCGATCTAGTACTCCGTATTGAGTACTTGTTCTTCACTAGATCAATGTGACATTATAAACACATATAATTACATTACTAGAACTAATGAAAATTAAATTATTGATTTATGAAAAAATTTCACGTATAAATTATCTAATGTGTTCTTAACTTGGAACATTTGTGTTACTACATGTTTTCAGTATGAGAGTCAGTCTGGTGACTACATTAAAAATATACGACTAACACATTCTTTAGATTTTTTTCATTGAATTTATTAACATGCAATATTTTATAAAATATGTAAATGGGTTTTTGTGTAATAATTGTTTAAAAAATTAATCAAATAACAAAAAAATTAAATTGCATCTATATAACACTACCTATATTCCCCTGTATCCTTCATCCAAATCCCATCATTTCTTTAATGATACCACAAATTGGTCTTGATCGCATCCATGAGTCACATCCACATTTCTATTTCTCATCATAAAATTTTCATGAAATTTAACGAATACCTCCACTAGTCATTGATACCATTTTATCCATATATTTTAATTATAATTACCACACCTGGGAATATATCATAGATTGGTGATACATGACCATTTTAATTCATAAATAACCATATAAAACAATTATGAACAAGTTAGGTAAGCATACATGATGTATCCAATGTGAACCAAGAAACTCAATAATCAAAAATCTATAAAAATGAATCACCACAATTATCAATATACTATTTCATCCAAATATACTACAAATGAATTTTGCAAAGACACACACCCCTGATTCCAAATATAATCTATTCTACAGTCATAGAATTTTCTAATTATAATACCAATATTACATTCCCAATTTGGATTTCCTAAACCGAGAAACCAACTGACTCACATGAAATATCTAGATGTATTACTAAAGAAATCATCTAGTATATACATTTGGTATCCAATAGAAAACACTAAAACATTATTCAAACTCCATAAAAATTGTCTTGATTTCAATTTATACACTTCCTGAATATTGGAACACATCCACTAGAACACCTCCAATATTAGGATTCCCACACCAATGATACAAAAAACACTGCATTTAATCTAAAAATACAGAATATTTTACCACAATGAAAATATACACACCATTCCATGACATTCTTACTTCTATATTGAAATCTTGTTCGATATTAGATCAAAATAAAAAAATTATTTTGAATGATGATCCTAACGTAGAATGTATAAATAAGATGCTATTTCTATATAAAAAACTAGTATTCTGTTCCCTATGAGACATTTCTTGTATGATCACAAACTTTTATGTAGATAACTCAAAGATTAATTTGGTTACTCTTTTCTCTTTTGTTGATTAATTTTATTTTAGGTTTTACATTGGGTTTTATTTAGGTAATTTTTTTTTAAAAATGTAGTTAAATAGACAATGCACAATCGGAATATGGTTAGGAACACTCATTTCCCCTTGGACAAAAATTCATAAAACCCACAAAATTTGGGGATTTCATTGTTCTAACATTGTTTTTCAAACCTTTCACCATTTTAGGAATAAATGTGCTCCCCAGTAGGAGTGGTTTACAATTTCCGTACATTTTTAAAGGACAACATGTACCACTACACAACATATAGTGCACACCAAATTAATTAACTTAAATTTTTTTCCTTATTCAAGAACCCATAATTTAACATGAATTAAACCCTTTTCGATTCTATTCATTATTTCATTATTTTGGAGCTCTATATATTTATTACATACATTCCAAAACACTATTCTACATGATTCAAAGAATGTATTGTAGGTCTCAACCCATCATTGTAAATGGATTATGGTTTTTATGTTTTATCAACCATCCACTTTTCAAATCCCATCTTTGAAAGGGGTTATTCATATATTCTAATTTGATAAATTTAAAATATTTTACACACTTGCACACACACACATACACACATATATTTGATATTGATTTATGAAATATTGATTTAGTTTTTATTCTTGTATCTCATTCTTCATTGTTGTAATGGTCAAATTTTTATGATTTCTATTGGTGGTTGTTCTTCTTCAAACATAAGGTGGGTGGTATATAATACAATTATCATTGTATTGATTCAAATTAATTATTTTTAATTATAGGATTTGTATACAATCTCTATAAATTTATTTATTTATTGGATTAAATTATTTTGTGATTTATAAATTGAGATGTTGTAAAAAAATTATATATTTAGACTATGGATTTAAAAAATTATTTTATGAATTATATATGGGTTTTTCAAGAGATTATTTGACTTAATTTATAGTGGAACAATTTCTGAAATTTAATTTCATGTTTTTTATAATTAATTGTTTAAATAGTTATATGATATTCGGTTTTTAGAGATAATTAATTTTATAATAAATTAAGAGATATTGAGATTATGACATGAGATTATAAATTGTATAATTAATTATGAGATATTGATATATTGTTTGAGATAATTAATTGTGGAAATAATTATGAGGTTTTGAGTTGTGTTTACAGATCATTTAATTGATGAATTTTTTATTTGGGATTGATGTACTTAATTAGTTGTGTTGAATAATTAATTGGAATTATGTGATAATATAAATGTGGAAATAGTGTTTAAATTAGAGTGATTATTTAATTTTTGAGAGGAATAATATATTTTAAGTGTTTCATAAAAATTTAATTAATTAATGTATTTGACACAGTTATTTAATTGATGAATTAGTTTATATTATTTTATTGGTTAGCTAATTATATGAATTTACTAATGTAATAGTTGTATATAATTAATTGTTGAATTAATATGTTAGTTGATGGGGAAAATTAAATCTTGAATTAATTATGTCTTAATTGATTTTATCATGGTCATTCGAATGGGATATCAGTAATGGAAACATGTTAATTTAGATTTGAAATAATCAATGGGAACATGGTCATTCAATTATATGAGTTTGAATAAAACAAGGGGATGTAATTATAATTTAAATAAGGGAAACATGGTCATTCTAATGTATGAATAAATGAATGGGAAACCAATAATTATATTTTGTGAATTAAAGAATGGTAATAGTTGAATTCGGATATAGGATTTCCCTTGTACATTCGTTTGGCATATACAATATCCAAATAATATTATGATATATAAGTATATTCAAGAACCCATTGATATTTTTGAATAAATTAATATAAGGTGATAGTTTGATAAAAATATATATTCATTAAATTTAATTATTTTTTAGAAATATATATACGCCTCTAATTTTTAGGTTTTATTTTAGACACTATTAGTGGTGGAATACTATAATTCACCCACACCAAACATGGGATGCCTGATCAATACCTGAATACATATAATTCATATAGGATAGGATTATGAAGATGTACCTATGGTAGATGGAAATACTGTTATGAAGCATGGATGAGGGAACCATCCATGGTTCACAAACCGTTTAGAAGTCTATTATGTCTTTATTTTTTGCTTTCCATGTTGAACAATTTCATGTACATTTACCTGACATGATTATTTTCTATTTGGATATTGTATCTCCAGTTTTGGACATTATGCGATATTAGCATCATTCTGTTTTTTTTTGTATATTTGGTTTTTGTTTATTTATTTTTATAATTTTTTTAATCAATTAAAAGTGAGTATAGTCTCCCCAGGACAAATATTAGTACATTAATGATGATCCTTAGCCTCCAAAAAATTGGTTGGCCTTCTTGAGGTCATGTGACCAATAAATTAGGGGAACAAGTGTGTGGAAACTTGGATTAACAGTTACAAAGTGGATTTAGAGTCTGGTTTTATTTTCAAATTATTGTATCTTACTATTGTGAATAGTTTATATTATTATAGGAAGAGTTGGGAATTGGTAATAAGGTCATTCATGGGATTAGAACCCCAATGTATGTGGGAGAAACCAAGTACTGAGGGATTAAATTTTTATTCTATTGGATGGCATTAATAGTTAAATATTATTTGACCATGAGTGACACACTTGTTGTGTTCTGTTATTTTTTATGTTTGGATTTTTTGGGATTTGATTCGTTGAACCGTATGGAATTAGAGTTGTGTTTCATACATTATTTTATGATTTCAATGTTATTTTCAAAAAAATAATCATTAACACACATAGAAAACATGTAATAGGTATGTTTTAAAACATGAACTATTTTTCATTTCACTTTGAAATGAAATAAAAAATGGTGGCTATCATGATTTTCAGAATGATCTTAAAATGATAAAGGAAATTAATAAATGTATTTATAAATGATAAACATAAATAAATATATTTATTTTTCCCATATTAACCATAACCCATGTGTATGATGCTTAATGGTTGTGATAATGCCTCATTTTTAACCGTGTGGTGATGTTATGGGAAATCACATGTTGTGTATTTTTTTGGTTTACCTCTTATGTAAATATTTTAATGTTGTAAAAACATTCCCATTCAGAGTATCAAGAATTTTGGAGAGCATGCCTCCTTGGATATTTTTTTGAGAGGATGACTATAGTACATGGATAAGGATAATCATCCATTGGTGGAATTTGTGGCAGAAATCATGTCTTTTCATGATTTTTAGAGTAGTATAGAGATGAAATCCCCATCATAATTAAATATATTAAAATATGACATTGGAATGTTATAAATATTATTTCTAATCTTAGGAGAGAGTTTTATTTTCTCCACCATAAGATTTTTATTTGAATTGTTTACCTAAGGGAGTTGAATTATTGATTGAGTACATCAAGATAATACATGACAATTTAGAGACAACTAGTGAGAGGAGATTGATTTTTTACACTTATATTTAATGAGAATAAGTGAAAAATTGGAGGTACATTCAGGTGTGGGATGTCCTAGATGATGGTTTGTTATGTAAGTAATTGTTTGAGAAGATCCTAGAGAACATCGATCTATAGTCATTAATAAAAAGGAGAGTTGATGAGTTCATGATGTTGAATCAGGAGAATATGTATGGGATAGAATATTCCAGAAATAATATAGATTTGAAACAAATTTATCCATCTTTTGAAGGGGATGAGAAATCAAAAAATGAGTCTTTTTTGGATTTGCATTAAAGTGAGATTATGTCCTAGTTAATTAGATCTCGATTGATGATGTTTTCTGAGGTGGTGGATCTATATCGTATAGATGGGGTGAAACTAAAATTGTTTTCAAGTATAAGAAACATTGTTGAATTTGGATGACCCAGAGGTGATAGTATCAATAGTCAGAAACATCACTACAATATCGTTGGTCTTGGTAGTGGGAAATGGGATCCACAAACAGAGGGATCAGTTACATAAGATATTACACTATTGAACTATAAACAACGATGTAGGTCAAAAAACATATATATATACTTATACAAAAGAACAATGATGTGTGGGTCATATGGAATGTTGGGAGATCAGAAGATGTTATTCAGGACCTAGTGATTGATGAGTAGTGATTCATGATCCAGAAAAAACCAAGGTGTCGGAAAGGAAATTTTTACCCCATAATAGTATGATAGATATAGTTACAATAGATGAGGTGGTAGAGGTAGTTGAAATGATGGTTCTAGGAAAGAGAACCCAAATTAGTATAGTGTTTATATTTGAGAGAGTAAAACTGCATCACATTGAAGATGGTCCGAATAGACTCAGGTAATGAAAGTAGCACTTTTGGAGAGAGAGGATGGACTGATCATAGTGAGAAGTAATACTATTATTGCCTCTATATTTGAAAGTTAAATTGTTTGATACTCATTACTATAATTATTCTATTTCATCATATCAAGTTATCATATGTATCCTATAAGTGAAGCAACTGATAGGGGTTTTGATGATAAACACATTATTGGGAGTGCGGTTGATATACATTTTCTTTTGCATGTGATGTTATCTCGAGGCTAGAGAGTATCATTTACATTGGTATCTATATATTATTAACATTTCATGATTCTAAAAATTTCTTGGCATTGAATCATTAGTAGAATATCAAGGTCACAATGACAGATACCACATGAGAGTGAATTTTATATCTCATATGGTTGGAAACGGTATTCAATATGTACAGTGGGATATCATGGCCAGAGGACCAGTGAAAATTACTCAGAAATAAGGAGGTCCTATAGCCTAATATGCTAGTCTTGTACATGGGGACGATGGTGTAAAGAAACTTTTCATTCCACTTAAATACACGAAAAATTACATATATTTTTTTAAAAAATTAATTGGGATTATTACGAGAATGAAAATTGACGACACTAGAGTTCAAGCCCCAGTGTGACCGGAACAAATTTTTTATCTTTTTTAATGTACATTCAGTAAACGCGCGGGCATAATTTTCTATATTATGAACTATTGCTCGAATTAAAAATCTAAGGGCACTATTGAATATAAAGATCATGGATTTTCTTAAAAGAGGCTTAACTTCGACTACTGTGCGTCGGTAGAAAAATATATTTTAAAGGAAATCATAAAAAAAATATAAAATAACATAAAAATGTAATTTTATTTTTCTACCATCTGTTGAGTGGCGGTGGCAGGGTAGGTGGGTTTCCAAGAAATTTAATGTCTTAACTCTTCTGTTTTTTAACTACACTGTTGAGATTTAAGTGGCTAATTATTTAAAACTCATTAATGAACCTCATTAATTCTTACTCTCCGTTAATATCCATTCCCCTATGTTTAAATGAAGCTCGGTCTTGGGTTTTTGAAATAGACTTGATGAACCTCTGACAAAGTACCACAATGTTTTCAACCAACAACGAACCGAGGCATGGACAAAAAAATTGGAGGAATCTATCTGGAAAATACACTCATTGATGGATTTATCAAACATGTATTCTTCTCTCACATCCATGATGACTATTCTGAATCCAAGGTAGGGTTTGTTATTAAATTCATGTAATTTCTTGATTCCTTTTCTCATTCATGAATGTCACGATGAACATGGATCAACCAAAAAGAGTTGATCTGCAATTAATATGAAATTGTATGTGGTTGTTGTGGGAGTTTTGAATGGGTTTATATATATTCAATGAATTTTTTATAACCTTCTTGATATGATGCTATCATGGAGGGCATGAGCCAAACGAACAAGGACCAGACCATCAGCCAATACAGCTTTTATCACGTTCTTTGGTGGAAGATATTCAACATGAGGGGATCCTAAATTTGGGAGCCACACAATGATGGAAGCATATCGGGAGGGCCATAGGCATGTTTAAATTGGAAATTGGACCAACTAAGCTCACCTGGTTTACCAAGGAAGCCCCACTGGCGTCGCACCAGTGCAGTGTTGTCGGGGGCCGACTGTCGCTTGCCACGTAGGGGAGGAGGCTCCCTGAGGTGTCGTAGTGGATAGCGGGGTGGCCGATGTCAATTGGCCGCAAGGGTAGAAGGGTGGCACACCATCGAGTTCTGTAGATAGAGGTAGATGCTTCGATGCCACGAGGAAAGAGGAACTATGGACTGTGGGTCCCACGTTAGGCAGGGTGGTGACATGTGGCGCTTCCGGTTGAAGAACTTGTGTGGATTTTCGGTTTAGGAAGGTGGGTAACCACCTGGCTGGCGGACCACACCATCCACTAGGACGGGTCACTCGGTGGGCTGGGCCAGTCCATGGCCATGCTGGTTTGTGTAGAGCCAAGGAAGACAAGGACCGGATCGAGTCGGCCTTGGTCAGGGCGGGTCGGGTCGGACCATACCCAGACACTTTTTGGCCCATATATGCTTAGAAGGTCGTATCTCACATACCATGCATCCCATTGACGAACAGTCTATGGTGATTGAATCCTTGGAAGAGGACGGTCCTTTTGAGAGACTTCACCTATGTTTTGGAGACTGTTGTTGTATGGCTAAGTTGGATCGATCCTGAATCCAAATAGGCCCACGACACTAAAAATATTATAACTCACAAACCATGCATCTGATTGACGTACCATCTATCATGTAGGGACCCTAACAAAATAGCGGTCCATTGGGTTACTACTTTTTGAATCTTATTGGATGATGAGGTGTGAATGATATCATCAAGATTAGATACAACAAAACCCAAGCGCACATGATGTGGGGAATCATGTGGCTGGCAATCAATTGAATAGAGACCATTGGTGAATCAACATTGTAGTGACCCAGTGGTGATAAAAAAGATAGCGAAACTATGTCGATATTCATCATGGAGACCCTATATGAATTAGATGTGCACGACCCGTTGAGGACCAACATTTGAATGGACCATCCTGGATCAACGAAATATGACCCTGTTTGGATCAAAAATGGAACTACTTCTTCATGGTTAGGTTGTGGAAACTTCCTAATGGAATAAAATGATATATCATAAGACTAATCATATTTATTTAGGATCTATGAGTTGTATACCTTGATTGATAATAGTCTTTTTCTTTTTAAATGGGATTGATATCATGCTTTTTATTTTTTCCATTTGAGAATTCTAGGATACCATTAGTGGTGTTGGGGTCCCTATTGGGCATTGTTATACTCACCCCTGCACGGGCTTCACTCACACCTTCTTGTGTCATGAACAGATGAAAAGAAACTAGGATGAATCTTAAGGAGCTAAGACCTGCTGGTGCATGAAGGTGACTAGATAATGTCGGGAGCTGAGGAGATGGGATGTACCTTCCCTTTAGGTAGGATCCTTAGTGGATGAACTGATGGGCTATTTTATGTTTTAGTTGTATCCTTTCAGTTCGGCTTGTATTCTGACCCCTTTACATCATTACACACTTTTTCAACTACAGTTATACTACATGTATTCCATCTAGTAGTGTTCTTTGTTTTTGTATTTTCATGATTAAGGGAAATGCCTTCAGATATTTAGGGATATTCCTTTCTGTTTCTATCTACCAAAACCTCGCCTGTGGAAGGCGGGCTTGTGGTAGTAATGGAAGGGCCCAGGGGATGGGTCTTGAAAAAGTGTTATTAAAGCATTTAGTTAAAATGGTGAACTAGAAATATAATCATTCAAATATATCAACAGTGATCAGTGTTTTGAGTTTGGTTTTTTGTTCGAGGAGTCCAGTGTTGGTGTGGTGGCTGACGTATCTATACAACATGACCCTAAATTATAATTTCCAACTCGATGGATGAAAACTTTGATTTTTTGGGTTTGGGAAATGTTTTTACTACTGATCACTTTAGAGTCATCTCACCAGTTTATAATTTTTCAATGTCGCACACCTTTTTTATTCTGGATTCCTCCATGTAGATAGACAACTATGATTACAAAGAGAGTTCATGATGACAGCCCACCGAGCGATGAGGCTTTGGTATAAATCCCTATAATAGCCATAAAAATTTCGGTGGTGAACCAGAATCCCCACCATCAATTGGGAAACAGTTTCCACCAGCCCCACTAGAGTATGGAGCATCCCAAATGATCGTGTTGCACGAGTTCCAGTGGGAGAGGCCTCTGAGGTTTCATGCAGAGATAGATCCCCAGGTAGCTGAGGGATACTGGAGGCTATGTCATGAGTATTTACCTTGTTTGAGACACCAGTAGAGAAGGATAGTGATCCGAGCTTCAAGCCTCTTCTAGGGATAAGTAGGGAGGTGGTGGAGTCAGATGCTCCATTTACATGATGAGGTGACCCTCTCCTTGATGGGGATCAAGAGACTATTCATAGTGTAGTTCATTCCAAGGACTCTATACTCTGTTTGTATTCATGAGATCCTACCCTTACAGTAGGGCAGCCTAATAGTATCCCAGTACTCACTGGGTTTCACTGACCTCTTGTGCTACTCCACCAACATGGTACAAGAGCCTTTCTTCAAGGCCCCAAAATTTGAGCAGCGTCTCTGGATGGAGATCCAAGCGTCGATGATATCACTCAATATCCTGATTTCGGATGGAGTTATAATGTGATATTTATTGGTGGATAGCTTTTTATCTGAGAAAGCACCAACGGTGACATCCACCATTAGACGATAGGTAGACGAGTCATCTGTAGTAGGCTATAGGCTCATCACATAGTGGTCCAAGTCGTTACGGCCTTCTGAAGAATGGCCCCATTACATTTGGTCAGAGGTTTGGAGCTCACGAGGGAGAGAAAGATAGTAGAGGAACATATTGTACTTCACATGTGGCGGGTATGGTCACATGGCTCATGACTGCCCGACCCAACATATCGACAATTAGCAGATGGTCGAAGGACCACCAAGGCATAGCTAGATTTTCGAGAGAGGAGGTACACATAGAGGTAGACATGGATGGGGTGCAGGCCATGCAGTAGGTGGTAGGTGGAGATTTGAGGTTCTACCACCACCACCTCAATCTGGTCCACCCCGACCTCAGGGAGTAGTCAGAGTGGGATGAGATCGACTTCAGACAGCTAAGTCCTATAACCACTATTCTCCTGAGAATATTTAACTACGATCTATGTCTACTCCATCCTAGGTGAAGTACTTATAGACACAAGTTCCAATCACTCTTTCATTTCCACGGCTCTTGTTTGGATCATAGAGATTCTAGTAGATCCATTGGCTTGATTCTTACAATTAGAGACTCTTATGGGATATGATTTGATGATTAATCAATCGTGCCGATAGTGGGAGAAACCTCTAGGAAGTGAGAGCATTGGTTAGGATCTTTGAGTAGGATCATTGAGGCCTTACAATGTCATCTTAGGAATGGAATGGATATCAATGGCACATGATCAGATTTATTATATTATGTGTAATGTGTAGTGTGTTTGTGAGGATGAGACCAGGCATTCCTTCTCCGGTGAGAAGGGCACATTTGTAGCTCAGGATGAACTCTCCCAGAGGAGGATACAACCGATCACTCATTAGTCGGCTAGTCATACACATGGAGTAGTATATGTGAGGAGTATGATTTAACCTGTAGTGGTAGTCCAGTATCTTGTTGTCTTTCCTAATGATGTTCCAGGACTAGCTCCTTGTAGAGAGTTAGACATTTACATCAACCTATACCCTGAGAAGTCATGAATATCTACACCTGCATTTCAGATGGCACCTAAGTATAATCGTGAGTTGTGGGTATAGTTGAAGAACACGTCGATGAAGGGGTTTATAAGGCCCAATGTTTCTTCCTTGGATTCAAAGATTTTGTTGTAAAAGAAGGTAGATGGATGTCTGTGGCTTTGCGTGGACAATTGATGCCTGAACTAGGTGACTATGAAAAAAAGTATCGTCTATTGAGGAATGATGATCTCTTCGACCTGCTGAAGGGAGATTGATGGTCTTCAAAGATAGGCCTCAGATCTGGATATCATTATCTCATATTATGAGATGAGGATGTACCAAATATGGCCTTCAAATGTTGGTATATCCATTATGAGTTCTGAGAATGCACTCCGGCATGACCACAACTTTAGAAGTTTTCATAGGACTCATGAAAAAGATCTCACATTCATTCCTTGACCTCTTAGTGGTTTCTTTCATTGAATATATTTTGATATAGTTAGTGTCAGAGGAAGAGCATGCCACAACCTACTGATAGTTCTGGATACACTCCAAGAGAACCAGATTTAAAGAAAGCTCTCGAAGTGCCAGTTTGGGATTCGGTAAGTCCACTTTCTAGGGAGCATTATCTAACAGGCTGTTGTTATAGTGGATCTAGTGAAGATAGCGGATTTTATTTCTTTCTAGACACCATGGAGTGTGACTGAGGTGCAAAGTTTCCTAGTATTTCTCTAGATACTACCAGTGATTCATACCTGACATCTCTAGGGTTGCATCACCTTTGTCATCCATGAAAAATAATGGGATCTATTCTTATGGACAGAGAAGTCCCGGTAGAGTTTCTAGGAAAAGAGTCCTAGAATAATGAGTTCCCCCGTCTTGATACTACAATATGAGGTTATTGGGTATGTAGTATACTATAATACAACAGGGACCAGAATAGGTCATCTCCTGATGTAGTAGTGAGTGGTGATTGCCTAAGGCACATTGCAGCTGAAATAGAATGAGAAGAACTCTGCTACCCATGACCCGAACTTAGAAATAGTAGTCATTGCACCGATGATGTGGAGAAACTACTAGATGTAGGAAAATTTTACAGTTTACTATGACAAAAAGAGTCTGAGATATATCTTCGTGTGAAAGGACCTATACTTGAGACAATGAAAATGGATAGAGTTCCACCTAGACTTTGACTTTGATATAGTCTGCATTCCTCGGAAGGGGAATGTTGTAGCAGACACACTCAGTAAGAGATTTGGTCTTTAGATGTTGAGTGAGGTGATAGAGTATCAAGACACATTATCGTTATCCTTCATGGATAGTGGTAGAGAAGCTTTCATATAGTCTATGATAGTTACTCCACCACTCCTTCAGTGAGTCATGTAGCCATTGCTTGGGAATGTTGATTTTCATGCCCGATGAGTAAAGATATCCTCATGACAGGATCCTGATGTATTTTATGATGGTGGGGAGCACCACATCTTATTCAAGAGATGCATCATTGTTCTTGTGATGCTATGAGATAAGGTTTTGATAAAGATTCATACATCCCCTTTGGTGGTGTATCCTACTGTGGAGAAGATGTACTCGGACCTCCGATGTGAGTACTGGAGGCCAGGGATGAAGAAAGAATTTGGAATATTTGTTTCATGATGCCTCAAATGTCAGCATGTGAAGGCTGAGAATCAATTACTAGAAGGCTTAGTTCAACCACTTTATGTACTAGAGTTGATGTGGTATGGTATATCCATAGACTTGATGACATGGCTACCACTTACATCCATGATCCACGATTCCATCTGGGTGATCATTGAACGACTCCCCACATCAGCCCTCTTCCTACCCATCTGACTGCAGGGATCAATCAAGAGAATGGGACACCTCTACATATAGGATATTGTACAGCAGCACGGGGTGCATCGATGATCATCTCAGACCGCGACGATTTATTTACATAACAAATTTTGATGGGATTAGAGGAGGCATTCAGAACTCATAAAATAGTTACCACCACCTTCTATCCTCATATTGATGGTTAGACAGAGTGGACCATACAGACACTTGAGGACATGGTTCGTGCTTGTGTCCTTGATTTTGGCTGATTTTGGGAGGACTACCTTCCACCGGTGGAGATATATTACAACAAAATTTATCACTCCACCATCTTTGTGGCTCCATTTGAGTCCATGTATTAGTGACCATGCAGATGACCTATATATTGGACAGACATAGGGGTGTCCACACTTATGGGTCCAAGGATGGTACTAGCTAATGCTGAGAAGGTGAAGATCATATAGGATCATATAAAGACTGCAAAAAGAAAGAAAATGTATTATGTCGATAAGAGACAGAGACCCTAGTATTTTGATGAGGGAGACCATGTCTTCCTTTATATCTCACCCCAACGAGGATTAAGGAGGATTGGTCGGGTCATAAATTTATATAAGAGATTCTTCAGATCATTATAGGTCCTCAGAAGAGTAGTCAAGGTCGTGCACCTCTTTCTATTCTCACATATATGCATCTGGTGCATAATGTTTTCTCTCTGTTGCAGGTGTGGAAAAATATTCATGATTTATCGTACGTTATCTCGACAGGGGTGATAATGACATTAATGATGGGGTGACATTTTTAGTGTTTCTAGTAGATATTGAGGATTGAATGGAATGGGTCCATTGTGGGTGGTCGATTACTCTTGTGTGAGTTTGTTGGAAGCATGTGAATGTCTAAGAGAGAAATGGGAGGGGAGGCTCAGATGCGTGCTTAGTACCCCCAATTATTCTTCCAATTTTGTTGTAGCCTTAGGTGAATATAATCCCTATGGTGGAGAGAATGTAAAAACCCCTAAATTCCATAGAATTCAATGAAATTATTTTGAATTGTTACATGTCTATGAAAATTTATGGCCCTTTATTCTGAGGCCTATTGTGCATGGAATGTAATTTTTATATATTTTTATTGTACATTCAGTAAACATGTTGGAAAAATTTTCTATATTTGTAACAATTTCTCAGGTTCAAAATATGAGGGAACCATTGAATCCATAGCTCATGTATTTTCTTAATGGGGGATTAACATCAACCACATTTGTTCCGGAGAAAAATATATTTTTACAAAAATTTTGTATGAAATTTAAAATAACACGAAAATGTTATTTTATTTTTCTACCATCTATTTAGCGGTGGTGGCTGTACCGAGGGGTTTTCAAGACCTTTAATGGAATGACTCTTATGCTTTTAACCACACTATTTAGTGTTCATAGGTTCATTAATTAAAACTCATTAATGAAACTCATTAATTATTACTATGCATTAATTACCTTTCCCCACTATTTAAATGAATCCTAGGCTTGGTTTTTTGACATGGAATTGTGGAACCTGTAAAAAAGTATAGTAATGTCTTCCACAAATGAAGAATGAAGACTTCGACTAAAATAATGGAGTAATCAATTTAGAAATGACTAAAACCAATGACTTCATCAAAACTGGATTCTTCATCATCATCTATGACATCTTTTAAGAATCCTAGGTAGGGGTTATTATTAAATTCATGTAATTGACCAATTCCTTTCCTTTTTATTGAAAATCATGATGAAAGAGTATCCACCAAAATGAGTTGATCCAAAAATTTTATGAAATTGTGGGTGGTTGTTGCAGGTGTTTTGAAAGTGATTAAATGTATCTTTGTGATGAATTGTTTATTACTCGCATAATATGATGCTAACGCGGAGGGAGAAGGGAAAAAATCAAGGACCAGACCCTCTACCACTTTAGATATTTTCATGTTCTTTAGGGTTATATATTCAACATGAGGGAATCATGAATATGAGAGTCACATAGTGA
Source organism: Viscum album (assembly GCA_963277665.1). Classification (NCBI taxonomy): domain Eukaryota; kingdom Viridiplantae; phylum Streptophyta; class Magnoliopsida; order Santalales; family Viscaceae; genus Viscum; species Viscum album. Next base: position 259,894,782 of record OY728121.1, on the reverse strand, counting down.
TGGAAGCAACTCGGGAGGGCCGTTGGATTCTTTTGAAGGGAAAACAGTCCAGCAGAGTTCACCAGGTGTCATGCAGAAGCCCCACCGTCGCAACAGTGGGTGACGGTGTTAGTAGGACATCTCCGGACCTAGAGTAGAGGCATCGCTCGGAGGCGCCGCTGTGGTTAGTGGGGTGTTTGACGTCGGCAGACCGTAATGGACATAGGGCAGAACGTCATCGCTCCTCGCAGTTGGAGGCCAATACATTGATCTCGTGGTAGAGGGGGACCCATGCACCATGGGTACCCCAAATAGTGTGTCAGCACCACATGGTGTCTTACATTTTAGAACCCAAACATCATTGTCGTTCGAGAAAGGAGAGTGGCCACCTAGCCTGTGGACCGTTACAACCATTGTGTCAGGTCACCCGGCAGGCCATGCCCAGCCAATGTGGGTCGGGCCAGTCCGCTGCCCTGGATGCCGAGCTGGAGACCCATCCCACGTGGGTTGGACTATACAGTTTGGGTTGGGTTGGGTGTATTGAACCGGGTTGGACCGAACCCGAACCTGTTTTGGACCAAATATTCTTAATAGCTCGTATCTCAAAAACCAGAAGTCTGTTTGGCCTACCGTTATGGTGAAGGAATCCTTAGAATTAGACAATCATTTTGAGAGACTCCACATGAGATTTGGAGAATTTTTATTTATGGACAGGTTTGATTGAACTCAAATCCAATAGGTCCATTGACACTAAAAAGACTATAACTCTCAGATTGGGCATCCGATTAACGCTCCATCTATCACATTGGGACCCTTACAACATTGAGGTACTATGGGTTACTAATTTTTGGAACTTCATGGACGTGGAGGCACGAACGATGTCTTAAGGAGTAGATACTACGGAATTGAATGGCAGAAGGTGCGGGGAATTGTGTGACTGACTGTCATTTGAATAGATACCATGTGTAGATCAGCATCATAGTGACATTATGTGGATATGCATTATAAAAAACCTATGTGGATCACCATTATAGCGACTTTGTGTGGATCAAAATCATTGAGACCCTTTCTGGATTACCATCATAGCATCCCTATGTGGATCAACATCATAGATTAATTGTGTGGATCTACATCATTGATACCCTCTGTCGATCAGCATCATAGTGAACCTCTATGAATCAACAACATCGCGAACCAATTTGGATAAGAATTTTGAGACCCAACAAGACCAACCATATAGAGGCCCGTCATAGTTCAGTAACATCCATCCCTGTGTGGATAAAAAATGGGACATCATTTTCATGGTTCATTTTTGGAAACATCCTAATGGAATAATATGTTGTAGCATAAGACTAATCATCTTCATTCCAAATCATTTGTTGTATACCATTTTTTTAGCTGAGTATTTCTCTTGTTCTTTGTAATGGAGATCATGATTTGTAGTTTTTCCTTTCTGGAATTATGAGAGACCTTCGAGGGTCTCGCGGTCCATATTGGGTATTGTTATACTCACCCATGCACGGGCATCACCCGTATCTTGTTGTGTCTTGTGTAATTGACGAGTTTCTTTGATAAGTCATAGGGAGCTAGGTCCATGTGGTTCAGAGTGGTTACTGGTTGATGTGGAGACCTGCCGAGATGATTTGTACCTACCCTTTAGGTAGGATCCTTGTTTGATGATCTCAAGATCTATTTTCTATTTTAGTTGTATCTTTTCAGTTGGGTTTGAATTCCAACCTATTTAATTTAGTAAAAACTTTTACTACTACAGTGTTACAAAGTGGTTGGAATCATATCCTAATCTTGGTTTTTGAGTTTGTAGTTTTATTGGAAATTCCTTCCCACTTTTAGGGATATTACTTTTTGGTTCAAGACATCAACCCCTGGCTTATGGAAGGTGGGTCTGGGTTAGTCACGGCATGGGCCTTGGTAAATGGTTCGTGGCATTACACATGTAATGGATTGGATATATGAGGAGTTTTTCCAAAACACTAATCTAGAATTCTACTTCAATGAGATGTTTAATTCACAATTTTACATATTATAGGAGTTGAACAAAATTTATTCCACTATAAAAATTGGAACATATTAGGATTCATGTCCTCATGACTTAGTTGGTGGAGTTTTGTGATAAAAGATTTATCGTTCCAAGTATGTCTCCTTTGGTTAAACCTGTTTTTTCTCTTATATGAATTAAATGAAATTGATATTATCTGTTGATTACAAAACATTAAGATGTATGAAAGTGAAAAATATATGTCCTATTCTACATATCAATGATTTTTTTTATTATTTAATGAGATCATGGGACTTTTCTAATATATACATGGCCTAATTTAATCATCAATTGAGTTTTAGAACATCTAAAATAATGAGGAATAAATTATGATGAAGGTATGGAAAATATGATTTATTGGTATTGTTGTTTTGGTTTATGAACTCACCAATAATGTTTATGGACATAATGAACAAAATAATCCATACCAACATGTATGCTTTCTTTATTTGATTTTAGATGACATCATGTTGTACTATAAGTCTCATGATGATCATGACCAACTTCTTGACATCATCTTTACTACGCTGATGGAGTATCGTTGAAATCACTAGTTATCTAATATTAATTTTTGGATTGAACATGTAAACATATTAGGACATATAATTTAAGTAGACAGCTTGTTGGAGGACCAAGATATTGTTCATGATGATGTTTCGTGGAATAATCCTAATAACATGTTTGAAATAAATATAATTATGGGGTTACATATGTATTATTGGATATTTATTCTCAACTCCTCCCATATACATATTTTTTGTCAGGTTTTACTTATAAAGGGAAAATTATTTATATGAAGGTATATTGTGATAATTCTTTACATGATTTGATGATGAACATGACATAAACTAAAATCCTGATCCTACCAATGATAGGTGAGGTAAACACATTTTATTGTGATGTTTCTAGGGGGACATGTTATATTGTGGAAGTAAGAAGTCTGTTTTGGAGTGTATGGTTCTCAAAACTTTGTCCCTCATGAACAAACCATCCCAACACATGATGTCGAGTACAAAGAAGTGGTTTATGAATTATGATGTACGAACGATTAAATAATGTGAGAAAATTTTACTTTGTATACAGACCATAAGAGTTTGAATTATATCTTATGGAAGTAAGACTTGAATATTTAGTATGTAAGATGGGGTGAGTATATGCATTCATTTGATTTAGATCAAACATATATTCCCAAAAAGGGGAATAATGTTACTAATTCATTGGGTGGGAATACTCAAACTCCTGTGGTTTATGAGTCTAGTGTTGAATGGGTGATTATTAGTTTAATATATGAGATGTGAATTATGGATAACGGGAATCATGAGTCGATGACTAGGGTATCATTTTTAGTGGAGCATACCATTTTGAGATGGATTGAGGAAAAATAGTATAAGGATCTCTAATTTGTTACCTTTATGCGAATACGTGATTGTGGGGAGTCATCGTGATATTGGATCATAGATGAGGATGACATCATCTATGTACTGAATTGAGTGACCAAACCTAAATGTACATGTGGGTAGAATATGCATTTATTTCATGCCTCGAATTGGGAAGTACAATTAGGTGTGACAAATACCATTCCATGAACTATGATGATAGTTCTACTGGTTGGGAATGGAAAAGGATATAGTAGGGTTTATGAAATGATGTTACCCCTACTAATAGTTGATGACATAACATTAATTACCTAAGTGTTTTCCAATAGATTTTAATAATTTTGTAGTGGTTGTGGGATGTATTGAACATTGTATTGGTGGATGTTATCCAATGTGCACCTCAAAAATAATTTTTATGTTTGTGTTATTAGGCATTTTTTTTTCAATGGTTGAACATTTCTAGCATTTATGGGTGACTTTCCAAATGGTCATGCTAGGATAACTTCATGTTAGGATGATATGTGTCTACATGGGGTTCCACGTAATATTGTCTCAAACCATGCATTTCAGTTTACATTAATATTTTGGTAGGGATTACTTAAAGAACATGGTATAAATTTTTAATTGGGTACATATTTACACCCATAGAACGATTGGATATTGCAGTGTATTATACATATGATTGAGGAAATGTTGTGAAATTGTGTTGTAGAATTAGTAGGGTCCTGGGAGAATATCCTAGAACTGGCGGAGCTTGACAATAATAATAGTTATCATGATTTAATACAAATTTCATCGGATGAGGATCATTATATGTGGCCATGAAGATCACCATTATTAAGGGTGGAGGTTGGTATGTCGTAGTTGTTGGCGCCATGTATCTTATAAGAGAAATCTTAGAAGGTAGTGATTATTCAAAAATGTATTGTTAAGGATCATAGTAGACATAAGACATATCCTAATAGACGTTGAAGAACCTTATAGTTTATCGCGGATGATTTGGTATTACTTTCTTTTTCACATATTTAATGTCACCACATGATACATAGAAAGGGATTATTGGATCCTAGATTCATTAGAATATTTTTTGTGATGGGGAGAATATGTCAAGTGGCATAAATTTTGTCTCTTCTATGGAAATAGAATTTTATGCATTATTCTTTCCATGTTTTACAACATCAACTATATCAACCAAGCCCCTCTCATGTGTTCTTGGTGGATGATATTGAACATGATATAGATGTTTCTTTTTAAGGTAATCCCATTTACTATTTTTGTGTGTGTTTATTACTTTTTATTTTTTGTATTAACTTCTGGTGATTTTGGGTAAAATTTGGCGAAAATTATGAAAATAGTGACTTTTTACAATAGGAACATGGTTAGGGTAAACCATGCACCCCCTCCTAGAAAACCATACAACCCTGGATAATGGGAGTTTTCTTGGATGTAAAATGGTTTTTCAAACCATTCACCCTCTAAAGAGTAACTATGCACCACTAAAAATTATGATCATTGTTTAGGGGCTCGGTTAGTTGAATCTCTATTCTCCTGCCTAGGAAAATGTGCACATGAATTTAATTAACAAAAAAGATAGTTTTATTTATTCTTGAATCCCCATTTTAATTCAAATTATACCCCCACTATAATATAGATTACCATTCTCAATTACACAGAACACTCCTATGGATTCCATGCCATAAGGATGTTCCTTCATTTAAATTTAAATCCCATACCATAGATATTGAACATTCCAATTAATTAGATTCTATTCCAACTGGGTTTCCATTCATTTTTGCTTAAACTCCAATAATTGAATGTGGTTATTATATTATTTTTATTAGATATATATCATGATATATATTTTTTGGATAATGATTTATTCAAATATGATTTTCAATTTTAGATTTGGATCTCATTCTACGTTGTTCTGTGGATTTTTTTGGTATTTCGGTTAGAGAGAATTCTTCATGCAACTATGGGTATGTTTTCTATAATTAAAATTACATTATCATCATTTAAATTTCATGTATGTAATTATAATATTTCTATTCAATATTTGGAAACTGACATCATGATTAGATTTATTAATTTGGTGAATTATTTAATTTAGTGGATATAAAATTGGGGATTTTATGATTATAAATTTAGATAATTAATTTTTTAATTAATCAAATAATGTTTTTGCATTAAATAGTGTGGATATGAAATACCACTATTTATTAGACAATGGAAGGTGTAATTTTTATGTGAATGGAGTTATGAATGTTCACTTTCATTTCTAGAGCTTATATTTCTGATGGTATGAATCATTTGGATATAAATGAACTTGTTTTACATTTAGAATCATCTTAGTGTTTCTCCAATTTCATGTTTTTTTCTCTTGAAAGAGGTTTTTTTCAGGTGCTTTTCCATTCTACAGAGTTGAGAGGTAATTCATAGAGTACGAGTTCAGTATATTAGCCACATGAAATATTATGTATTCAAAAATGGAGTCTAAATTTCCAAATGAATGTGTTTAAGTACACCTATTCCTTTGTTTGGGATAATATCGATGGTTTTACATGGGTTATATGGCACCCCAATATATTTTTAATATTTCATTCAAAATTAGAGTCCCTATTAGCATGGAGGTTACCACTATGATGGTTATATTTGGTCCTTTTTTCTTGTGTTTTGGTTGAAATTGATCACAATTCTTCACTAATTAACAGACTACTCTTATATACTCATTTAGATGAGGCCAGCCTGTATATTTAATATACATGATCTACCATTTCATGGTTCATGTGATATTATTGGTCCCCCAATTTATGTTTATAGAGGTAATCTTGTTTTTTACAATTATATCATTAAAAGACATGATATATCACAGAATCGAAGGGAAATTTTTACTAAGTCTATATTTCCTGTGTAAAATCATCATCTTGTTAAGACTTCTCCAACTATACCTTTGGCACAATAAAAAATAGTTGTTGAAAATCCCCCATAGTTGGTGATAAGGAATAATTTGAATAAAATTATTATAAATATCATACCCACCATTAATGCCATTTCTGATAAGGATTTCCCCCCTCATAATGATGAAAACATGATGGACCCTATGAACAAAAGGTCTATAGTAGACATGGAAGAGGACGATCATTGGTATCTTTATATTAGATCTTTTAAAAGAGTATTTATATAATGTCTTAGTCAATGAACATGCTTATATATAATTAGGGGATATTCAAGATTCAATGGGATAATAATCCGAATCCAATGTTGACATTAACTTGTGCCATCATCATAAGGTTATTAAAAACGAGGCACAAAATGGAAAAGAAATGTTTTTCTAAGCCAACTATGTAAATTTTTACCACAAGAAGTCTTCACTAGTGCAAGGCTCAGATAGAAAATATATGAATTCGTATGTAGTTTCCATTATATCCATGATGAGGTATTATACATTCAATGAATCAATTGATTATAGGCATAGTATGTTATCTGTTGATGGAGTCAAATACCATGGGATGTAACCAAATTATGTTTCTTTTACTTTAAATAATGACATGGTTTTTGCAGTAAATGGCATAGTTTCTGCTTTTAGAAAAAACCAATTATTATTGGTAATGTTTCCTCCCACCAGATTAAGTAAAATATTTCAATAATGACTCCATTCAGTGATTCATTGGCATGTAATAGTCCTTGTTTATATTTTGAAACAACTCATGTCATGACAATTTTTAGATATTGTCCCTATCAAAGTTACTTTTTATCAGATTGTGGAAGAAGGGACTCCTATATTTCCTATCTCCCAAAAAGGGAATGATGCTACATCAGAACTGAGTCAGGGAAAGGGGGTCCCTCAATTATTGTCCTTTGAAAATGATAAAAACACATTTTCTGAAGTCAAAATGTGTTCTACATCTACTCCTGTCAATAAAACTATTTCCCAATGTATGTCCAAAGTTCCTTTAAAGGATATTATATCAAACACGTTGGAATTTTTTTTTGATTTTATGAGAAGTTAAGAGGATGTTAATAACTAAAAATACACACCTATTACAAATTATATGATGGTGTATTGTGCTAATGGAATCTCATATAATGGAGGTCTCCCAAGGATATAGGCCAAAACATGGAAACGAGGGAAACATCCTCGTGGTTGGGATGGGATAATCCCTTACCATATCATGAGTACAATATATCATGAAAACTAATCCATATTTTCATATTGTGTTATATTTTTTTCACACAGGTGTTTTTGTATGTTCCTCCTTCCCTAGTTTTTATTTTATTTAATAAATAGTCCTTCCACGTAATCAATTTTTAAGCAAATTTCTGGTATTGAATTGTAGAATTAATTATGAGAAATTGAGATTACGACTTTAGATAATTATTTATATTAATAATTATGAGACACTGATATTCTGATTGATACAATTAGTTGAGGGAATTAATTATGATGTTTTGAGGTTTGTATAATGATTTATTAAATAATGAATTAATTTATTGGGATTTATGTACTTAGCTAATTTTGAAATTAATTTACGAGAATCATGTGAAATATTAATTGTTGAATTAGTAATGTCATTGGCGTTCAAATTAATTTTTGATTTGACTAATTGAATTATAGTGAAAAATTAATTGTCTTATTGATTAATATATTATATGTGGTTAATTAATTGTTATATTAATTAACATTTTTAATGTGATTTGTTAATAATTTAATTTACAAATATAATATTTTCATTTTTATAATTGATTAATTAATAACGTATTTGATGTGGATAATTAATTATTGAATTAATTGTGAGTTAATTAATTGTAACATGATCATTATAATGTGATGTTATGAATAGTGTTATTTTCATTATGTTATTAAATAAATAATGGGACCAAGGTAATTATATTGTGTGAATTTGAATGGTTCCATGGGACATCATGTATGAATTAAAGAATGTGAACATGTTCATTCAACTTTATGATGTCTATAATGGGATCATGGTCATTATATTGATTGAAATAAATAATGGTTAAAAATGGAATTCAATGATATGATGTCCCTCGATCAAATATCAGGCTCCAGCATGAGCGAAAGTAGTTTTTGATGTACTTGTGTTTATAATGACCTAATAGTTTATGTGGTTAAATAATTACTAATCTATAGTGTGATAACTATTTATTTGTGCATTTTAAATATTTATTTATACAACTGTAGACACATGCTATTGACTGGATATTGTTTTGGACACCATTGGAGGAACCATACTGAGTTTCTCTCATACAATACTTCAGATTCTTGATCGGTACCCACATAGATTTCATGTTTATAAGACATGATAATAGAAAAGGACCTATGTTATATTGATGGGATGGGATCTAGCATGGAAGAGGGAACCTGACATGGTTTGGAACCCGTTTTTGAGTCATCATTGTATTTACATTGGATTTTTCATTTTGACACTTGAAACATATGTTATTAGGACATGTATATTGTATATTTTTATATTTTTTCTCTAGATATGGTCATTATGTGATATTGGCATCCTTTTGGTTAGGTTTATATATTTGGATATTGTTTATTTATTTTTATACTGGTGGTTTACTATATTACGATGAGGGTATAGTCTCCCAATGACTGATATGAGACCGTCTCTACTAGTTGGAATCATGTGGTGTATACGGATGTGCTCTTTATGTCATCTGGCCGACTACATTTGGGACCAAGTGTGTGGCACTAGGGATGAGATGTTATATTTGTGAATGTGTATATACACACCAACTTAAATGAAATCTCTTTTTGTCCTTCATTCCTTCACAATCATGAATTATAAAATATCCAACACCACAAAAGAGTTCGACCAAGACTACTATTTTAACTCTATGTTCATAACTTCAAATAAACCATTTAACCCCCTTTCTCCATTCATGATAACTTACTCATAATAAATTTTACATAACCATAGATCATTCTAAAAAACTACTCTATGAAAATTTCCTATGATGAGGTATGATAATTCAAGACATGCCCACTCATATGGTAGTTCCCAAAGGAACTACCCATCAGATGCATTTCCAATTTCCCCCATATTATTATAGAAATCAGTAATCATCATTGAAACAAAAAAACAAATAATCACTATATTTAATTTTCTAATAACAATTCAAAAAACAATCGGTACATTGAAAATTGACTCCCAATCCCCAAACTCATCCAAGAATTATTATCCATGAAAGAATCCTCTTAAATATACACCATAATACTATGTCTAATATAGTGTATAAGGCTCTCATAAATAATAATGTGTGATCGTATCATTATGTCTTGGCCTTGGTATACCAACTAGAAACATAATCCCATCTTATATACATCCAAATAGAAACCCCAGTGAGGCATCAAAAACACCCTTATACAATCCTAGGCACATAGATCATGTTGTGAACCACTATATACAGCTATATATTAAATAAAATCCATTATATGGCACTAAAAATCACTCCTGATAAATTCTATGGAAATAACATTCTCACAACTCTCCCACATCTTGAATAAATGCATCGCCTAAATAATCGAATCCTCAACCAGACACCAGAAGAGAATCATCACCAAAATATATTCCATAACCCTCTTTATATGCTATCACTCTCATAGAATCATAACATTCACACTCACCCAATTCCCATGCAAATAAGAAAACCCCATAATAATGAATCAATAGCATGGACTACAAAACCACCATTTTCCCTAATACCGTAGTTATAATTTTTTTATAATGAGCATCATAGTAATTCAAAAAAACTATATCCATCATAAATCTCACAGTGTTCCATTTATATCCATCAAAATAAGGACCAAATCAATGGACCACCTCCTAGTGTATACCATTATAGAGGTTAGTTTCTGACCAAATATATAAAACCCCATCACTATGAATAATCATAAAAAACAAGAATCATGGTTTATGATCCATGTTATAAAAATAAATCAAGGTTTCCAAGGGGAATCAAATATAAATCCCAAAAACATGGTTCAAAATGTTTCAAATGTGCCTCACAAAAATAACATTTTTTGAGTCAAATCATTATCTCATATTTAAATCCCTTCTAAAATAGCTTTGTTAAAAAAATAAAAATCCATTTCAACCCATTTGAAAACTGTTCCAATATAAATACAATTTTCCATTGAAAAAAAGAGTGATAAACCATCCTTCCATCTGGCATTACGATAAAAATAAATATGTTAACCATGTCATAGAACCTAAAAACTATATACACTATCAAAATCTCATTTAAATTTATAAAGGATTCAAAATGATTTATATTATAACACTCCAATATTTTGTGAAATATTTATTATTTTATATAAATTTAGTGTAATCCACAGGTATATTTTCAGAGGACACTGAACTTAAAAGAAGTCCAAAATTTTATAAATTATTTGTGATATTTATCACCTAGATGTTGGAATGGTGAGAATGACTGTGATTAACTAAATTATGAAAATATAGTTTACACATTTTTAAAATACAATTTAATTGGATAAAAATAACATAGTAATGAAAATAAAATCCAATCTAACATTAAGAAAATTTATTATAAAAACTATTTTTAGTCCCAAAAATGGTATTCTATTTTAAAAAATTAAATAAATAAGTAATAGTGAAATATTATAATTAAATTAATTTTTCATATATTAGATATTTTTTATGTAAATATAATAAATTTAATTGGATTAATTAAAGAATAAATCAAAATTTTAGAATAATATATAAAATTTTTTAAAAAGGAAATTTGGATCCTTTTAATGGATTACCTTTTTTGAAACTACATTTTAATACATTTATAAGTCCTATTTTAACTAAAAACATCATTTTTTTATTTCATTATATGAAGATTATAATATGGTATTTTTTTAAATTTTACAAATAAGATTCATTTTTTGATGAATAGTGAAAATAATACATTTTAATTGAAAAATGAATTTTCATCTATATAATTAATAATGAAAAATTATCTTTTCAATCGGGTTATAAATATAATAGTGAAAATTATATATAGAAATAAAATTTAATTAATTTTAATAAATTTAAAACTTATATTCCATATAAAAATTATTAATTCATTTGATCTTTTACACGTTAAAAATGTTAAATCGCAACATTCCTGTTGCATCGATAGAATTAATTTTATATAAAAATATTAAAAAAAGAAAATATTTTATGGAAAAATGGAATCCATAATAGAAATAAAACGTTTAAAACTGTGTAGAAAGATAATTTACATTTTAATTCATAAAATCATTTCTGAGATAAGAAGAAATATTTACAGAGTTGTGGGTAAAATAATGAAAAATATTAAAGATAAAATATAAATGAATAAATTACATAAAAACTCTAAAAATTAGTGGAATTATGTGGTATTAGAAAATATATATTTGGAATTAAAATTAATAATTATCATATAAATTAGATGAAATCCATTCGATGTCAATGCAGTTAGATTTAAAAATGAAATAATCACCATTTAATCACTTAAACTCACCACTTTTATGTATAAATACAATCCTTACCAACACATTAATCCTCAAAATATTTTATGTTCCAACAATTTCTTCCAAAAAATATCTTTATCACTCTTAAAACATATAATTTCTTATACTGTCCCCTAAATTCTATATCCATTTTCGTAAAGATGACTTTTATGGAGGTGTATTCGAGAGTTAATTTTCTCAATACACCACTCTTATATTACATTTCATATTCTACATCCACCTCATATCCTTTATCAGTAAAGAACTGATTAATCTAAAATAATATATATATAGTAGGGTGTTAATTTTTTATGATAATATATATTAACCATTTATATTACCATTTTCATTTTTTTAATGAAACAATATTATTGTCCAAATTAATTAAGTTAATCACCTTTTTGAATCATGATATTTTTATTTTCCCATTAATGATTTAATGAGTTGTCATAAAAGTATGAATATGAAAAAAAAATTATATATATATATCATAACCTATTATATTTTATTAAAATAATACATAGACATAATATTAAATTAAATTAAATTAGACTACAATGTGTTGAAAAAATTCCTAAATAAAGTGAACATTTTTCATTGAAGTTATCTCATAAGATTCATCCTCATAAAATAATTATATATGAGACCATTAAAAAAATAATAAATTATATTAATAAAATTTCATTTAAAATATTTACATCTATTTCAATATGATATGAAAAATCATTACTATAGAAAAATTGACAGATCATGATACCATTAAATTAACGCACCCAAAACAATGATAATAGTGAAATATTATTAATTAACAGGTAGTACGATGTTATAAAATATTAATATAAGAAATAATATATAATAATATAAATATTTGAAAAATTATTAACACAATTAAAACCATTACATATGATTTTTTTTATAAAAACTAATGAGATTCCTGAGGTAAGTATTTCTTTTTTCACATTTTTATTTGTGAGATATATTCCATATTCAAAACCACTTTTTTTCCCTTTTATATATACATTCCCACAATTTAAAATATAATGACCCTAATTTTATTAATTTTAATCAATTTTTCATTTGTTAATACACATAATCTATGATTTTTATTAGTTCTCACTTAAATGATATTAGATTTAAAATGGATTTTCATGAAAACCCCATTTTCATTAAATTTACATTAAAATTTCATTATCTTCCATGCCCCTCATTTCTAAATTTAGTTCATATTTATAAAATTATAATATTATTTCATTTAATAATTTTTTATACTAGTTCAATTTTTTAAGAAATGCATTGAACGTATTATTTTTTATCGTTATGTCTTTTTGACACAAATATTGAGGGAATGTTTTTTATCATATAATGAATTAGATGATTTTCCTATCTTCATGATGGGTAAATTCCGTAAGGCATCCATTATATGATAACATGGTTTTTTAGAGAAATTGTTTTCATTTATTAGTTCACATTATTATAATATGAAATTAAAAATAGAAAGGATAATTTCCCTAACATTTAATTTATGAGATCATTCAAAAAATTTCCATATAAGATACCACTATTTGATCTTACTTATTCTTTTTATGTTAAATTATTTAATATTACCATAACTATTTTTATATGGTTGGTTTACATTTGGTATTGAATTATTTTTAAGAAACATATTTTTTCCATGGGTTATGATATGGTGATGTTTTTACGAAAACAATTTTTTGTTCATGGTTTATGATAAGATTTTCATTGTTCTAGAACTCATTTGTACAGCCAAATTTTTGAAAGGTTTGTACCTTTATCTCCCTCAAAGGAATTGGTTAATAATTCCTATCTGATGATATATATAGGAATAAAATATTTTGTGAAACTTGTTTAGTAAAGTACATCTTCCTTTATAATAGTTTTTAGTGTTAACCCAATACACTATGTAAGTCTTGGGAGATATCCATGAATACTAAAATTGTATAAGGAGTGAAACCAATACACTATTATAGTAGTGTGAGTGAACTTTTGATGCCATGATTTTTAGGTTGTGAACCCAATCCATTAACAATGTTTTTGGAGTGAACATAGGCTATTATTATAGTTTGGGAAGTAATCTCATTCCACTATAACAGTCTTGGAAAAAACCATTATCCATAGAGGAGATATTTTGCTATTATTTTGAGCATTAAATAATTATATGACATATTACAAACTTATTTTTTCATTTCCTTTTTTTATTCATGGCTTATGAACATGTATTATTTTTTCTAGGACATAATATTATGATATTGTGTATGAATGGTATAATTTTTTAATGTTATGATCATGATCTTATGCTTTAGTTATATGTCTTCCTAGTTTAAAAAAATGTTGCATGTGATCTCACCATTTTATTATCATTATTGTACCAAATATATTAACTAACTAATAAAATATGATATGTTAAAATGGTTCAAGTTATGGAGGACTATGTGGGAGATATTTGGATGTTTAGTGAACTAGTTTCTTTGTTTCTATGATTCAAAAAACACTAAAATTATATTGTCCTGACATAATATTTTTGTAATATGAATATTGATATATTTTTATGTAATATATATGTATGAAATGTATGGATTTTTTTAGTTTGTATTATGATATTTTATTTAGTTAATTTTTGGAATATGCGATGAAAATATCATTGTACGAACCATATGTGTAATTCCAATCAATAATACATTAGTTTTGATGATGATCAAGAATCTTCATAGTTAAACCTAAGTTTTCATTTATTGTAATTATAAAAATAATTTAATTTTCTTATGATGTTTTCCATGTATGTCTAGTGTTTCTCACTATATTTCCTTTTGTTTTAGTCAATGGATAGAACCCAAGGGAACCATGTAAATATTGAATGTGATAGAAATTTAATGGTTTTTATCCTAAGTAACATCATGTTTGAGTTAATTTAATAAAAAATATTGTAACTATAATCACTAAATCTATTAATCATGTTAAAATTACATACAATCATATAAGGTAAAAATATTCTATTGAGTCCTTTATAATGAAATATAGACCATATTTCTATGGGTATTTTTATCTACTTGTGGCTGACCAATGGGTCTATAAAACTGTGAAAATACTTCTTATTCATCAATTTGTAGGAAAAGAAAATCCTTTCCTTGGTATTGGTTATATATATATCATGTATCATCAATTGTTTAATCTTATGTAGAATATACATAAATTAGATGAAATTGAATAAATGTAATGGGATATGCTTAAGGGGATATTCATCGGAAATTGCATACCACATATTCTAGGTACAACGATGGAGAAGTGATTTCATTAGCTAAATAAAAATGATGATAATTAAATTAGTACATAATATAAAAATTCTACAAGACCATGAAGGTTTATTTTTAGTCTGATTATCAGTTCTGAAAATGAAATTAATTTATTGTTTGGTAGCTTAAACCATGTTTTAGAAATGAATGCGATATAATATAGTTTTTTAAATACAAATAAATTGGTTTATATACTATCTATGTGGATATATAAATCAGTGTGTCCCAAAAATCTTTCATTTTGGAAAAGGAAATAAAATCCCAAATAAAATCCAACTAAATAAACAATTGGTAGAAGGATATGATAAATCCATTATTATAAATATATGGTTAGAGACATGGTTGAAATAGTATTATGGGAACGTGTAAATGAATTAACTATGTATGGGAAGTTAATATGAGAACATATAATTGATGTGATGGGAAGAAGATATATAATAATGTAAATAGATAGTTAGTTTCACAAAATGCACCACCCACACTCTAGTGTATCAAATTCATGTTTTTTGGGTAATTAGGTGAATTAATTCCCTGACCTACATGAAAATTTAGATAAGAAGACAAAAAAATGAAGTAAATGGAAAAATAGAAAACATAAGAAAGAATAAATAATGGAAAAAATCATGTTAATTAGAGAACACTAATCATCCATAGTTGTGAATAATAAAAGAGAGAAGTATAAAATTATTATTTTATAGGATTTAATGGAATTTTTTATTACCTCCATCTATATGAATTATTAAATAGTTAAAAATATATATGGATTTTTCAACTCTAGATTTTCATTAAATAATTGAATGTATTTTTTGACTAGTATTGGTAGCCATGTGAAGTGATCTAGGTGGTAAAGTGACTTTTTTTAGATCACGTGATTATGGTATAGATAACCCTTAATATGTTCATGATATTGGTAATAAATTGAAATAAAGATAAGTTTTAATATGATTAAATGAATGAGATAGTATTGATGATCTGGGAATTGATTGGTAATAAGATGTTAAAGTGGTTTAGGATATCATTGGTTGAAATTTTATAATTTTTTGACATATGTTATGCTGAATTAATTATTATCATAAATAGTGCATGATTTGATTAATATTTTTTGTAATTTTAGATATGACTAGATTTCGAAAGAAAAAATTATAATAATATTAACATGTTTGGTGTGATAAAATTATGAGTTACATCATGTTGTCTTTTTTATTGATGATATATGTATTTCAAAAAATGTGGTGACCACTAATGGAATGTTTTGGTCATAAATATTTTTAATATTTCATAAGGGTTCCCATTTATGAAATTATTTATGTTGAAAATTTTAAAAAAAATTAGATATTAATGTTATAAATAAACATTTGAATACTTATGTATATTGGAAAATCTATTCAACCAATTTTTTGTGATAACATTAGACAGAAGGAATGAAATATCATTCCATTATGGATCAATTTATTCACTAATTTGATAGGAATTACTATTTCATGTTCATTCCGTACAGTAATAAATGAGGAATAAATTCATCCTGGCCTAATAAAATATTGTGATTGTTCTCAAGGATGAAATCTAGTAAGTATAACTTAACAAATTAGTTACATATAAAACGTTATACAATTATCATAATTCCTGATGATAGAAATGAACATTTTGAGGAATATTTCATCTATGGTATTGTGCTTATTAACATTTTAATTTCTATTATCTCAGTAATTTACATTATAACATGATAGTTTTAATTCCATTTGATGTCCATGTTCTCACTTTCTTGAAATTTTATCCAAATCATAATACTATTTATGGGTGGATAGTTTCCATTTAAATTCCATGTTTTTATGATGATGTTTTATTAACCACATATTTTATGTAGGATTCCCATAATGGAAATGAAAATAAATACTTCATTTATTTTCATTTTCAATATAAAAATTGGGAATAAATTTTTTTATGAAGAATATCTTGATCATACCGAGATGATTACTTAACAATGGTCTCTTCCTACGAATCTCTATCATGTTTATGATGTGTTCCTTTAATATATTTTGAGGAATTATATAACTAATCCATCTTATTTATTAAAAAAATATTTTATACAAATGTAGAATGAAGTTACTCATTAGGAAGGATCAATGCATATTTTTCAAAATAGAGATATAGTTCTATGAAATTAGACCACTCACGTGGTTGAAGTGTTGTGGAAAACCCCCCAATATAAGGACGTAATGTAGAAACATAAGGATGTGGTGAGGTAGGGGTATGCTCATAAATTTATTACTAAATTGAAAACTTTAAAGTAAGAAATTCATTTTTGGGGGGTAGAATGTTACAAGACATGATTTTATGATAATGTTTTTTAAAAAATCAATATATCTGATATCATATTTCTGAAAAAATAGATCTTAAACGAACTCAAAAATATTATTATTTAATTTTTTTAGTTATAAACTAGACTTCGGTATAGTGGTAATGAACTGTATTACTGAAATCATTAAAATATTGGTTACACGCATATATGAATATAATTCATCGGTTACAATTTATTTAGATATTTAAAAAAATTCCAATTAATCATAAATGTAATGATTTAATAAAACTCTATTTTTATTCTCACAATGGAATTATAATTTAGTAAATTGAACTAATCACAATTAGTGAAATATATTAATTAAATCTATATTTTATAAATTAAATAAAATATTTTTAAATTCATCCAATTTGATTTATAGGATTAAAGTAATATTAATTAAATTTTATTCATGAACGGATATATTTTTCTCAAAGGAATTATTGAAAATTTTTATTTTTGAACATATATTAAATATAGTTTTACACAGTTTGATAAGTATTTTTTTAAAAAATATACTTCCTTATTGAATTATGTATATAAAAATAATCATAGGGATAATATATGTTATTTTTCAGCTATATTTGATTTTTTGATTAATAATGAAAAATAATACATTTTAATTGAAAACTAACTTTTTATTACAATAATGATTATTATTATTAGAATACAATTTTAATTATTATTAATATATATATATTATAATTCCAATAATAAAATAAATTCCATTTTAATAAATTTAGCATAACTATTGGATATAAAAACATTTAAAACATTTAAAAAAATTTCACTATAAAAATAATATTTCCCATTACTTCTGCAAAGATAATATTAAATATAAATTTTCAAAATATGTGAATATAATTTTTAAAAATATATTAGAAATTTGGAATCATATATCCTAAATCATGTACTGTATTCAATTATATAATTAGTTATAAAAATTTTCTATCATATATATAACGATTTACTATTGTATATGTAAAATAATGAAACACCATAATGGTAGAAGGATAAATCATAAAATCACTAAAAATTAATAGGTAGTTGAAGTAATTATTAACCCTAATATTACTATAAAAACATAAATATAATAATAATTCAATGTAATTAGTGATACCTCAATGTGGTTGGAATATAAAATTAAATTATAATTATTTAATAACATAACCCCTCACATCCTCAGGAATAAATACAGCCACTCCCCATCCAATTTCAACAAAAAATCGTTATATCAAGTAAAATATATTACAAATCCTATATTCCTAAATATATCCACGTCCATGTGATTCTATTCTACTTGAAAAAATTAATCCAAGGCCCTCAAGTGGTCCTTGAGGGATGTGGAATTCATGTAGAAATTTTCATAATACAGATCTCTTATTTTATTTTCTCATTCAGCTATTTTCTCACCTACATCATCCATAAAGAGATAATAAATATATTATAATATATATTCTATATGTTTATGTTGATGTTGTTTTACATAATAACCATTTCATTTATCATTGGGTGTTTTTCAATGAAATAAAACTATTTTCCAAATTATGCTGATTAATTTCCTCCAGGATTAATGATTTTGTTCATTTTACAATTCCTCCATCTTGGATTGTCAAAAAAATATTATTGTAGTAATATTATATATTAAAAGGTCTATTATATCATATTTTTTTTGTTTTAAATAATATATATGATAGATATTAATTAACATTAATTTAGATCATGATGTTCGGAAAACCCACCAAAATAAACTAAAAGTTTATAATTAATGATTAATTAAATTAATAATCCTTAAACCAAAAAAATAATATTAAATATGATATTATTTATAAATATTTTTTTATATTAATAAAATATCATTTATCTTCTAGTACTTTATATTGGTATGAAATGAAAATCCATAATTATAGGCAAATGAAATTTTCATGAATCATAGAAATTAACGCAAAAAAACCAATAAAGATAACAATATATTATCCATTAATAGTTGATATTATAAAATAAAATATCTATATAGGAAATTATATATATGATTATACATCTTGTAAAAATTAATAAAATTAATTAAACAATTATAATGGAGGCTTATGTACACAAAACAAAAAGAAAATGTGTTGTATGGATATCTTGTGTCTTTTTTATTCTATGATACATATGCCTTATTGGACACTTTTTTGTTGAGTGTTGTTTATCTATATACTGTTTATATATAATTTCATTAGTCATATTATCTAATTTTTTTAATATATATCTATATAGTTATTAGATTTATGGGGCATATGATTTGACTGATTTCAATGTGGTATGAGAATTCTGGAACCAATTGCAACTCATTCAGTTTAAATTGTTCTTCATTAAATATGTTGTTATATGATTTTGTGATGGACTAAATTTAAATATATTATGTGTTATTTTATTTTTTATTTTTATTTAGATAGAATACATACAATCTATTAATGATTATAATTCTCCCATCAATGATTTTATATGTATAGGGGATTCTCAATTTAAAACAATATATAAAAATTTTCTATTAGATTTTCTTTTATTCAAGAAAAAATACTTCTAAAATTGTTTCCTAAAATCATAATACAATTCTCATATGATTTATTACATGAATTTTTATTCATGCATTGTTTTTTTAGAAAATTTAATTAAATGATTATTAAATTTCATTTCAAAATGAGGTTCAAAGAGACATTTCTGAAAAAAATACCAAAGGAATATATTATTAACATATATAAAATTAGTATAATTTACCACCATCATAAACATTTAATGAATTAAAAATTCATTATCATGATTACATGGGTATTTTCAATGAAAATGTTTTATTTTTTAACTACATAGTGCTATTAAAAAATATAAAAAATGAAGGGATATTTTCCTCGTGATAAATTTTAGGTAATCATTCAAAATTATTTGTAATCTGAGATAAAATTATCTAATTTCCCGAATTATTTTATACAGATATTATTCCAAAATAACATCCTTATTTGTTTAATTTTTTTCTATTATTATTGTATGATATTTCTGAAACCAATTTCATTTCCATGGATTATTTTCTCATGATGTGTTTATGAAGCCCAATTTTTTTCATTGGTTATGATATGATTTAGTATCTTATAGCACACATAGGTATAGATTTATTTTTTTATTTTTGGGAGCTTTATGTCCCCCAAATGGATTAGGTAATGAATTTTGACTCATCAGATAGATAGGAAAAGAACATGTGGTGAAACAAGTTCAGTGAAATAATATTTCTAATATAATAGTTATAGTAGTGATCCCAATCCACTATGGTTTTCATTAAAGCGTTCCTTTGATACTAATATGACTTGGAGTATATTCTATTTACATCATGAATTCATTTTAGGATTTATCATCATTGCACAAACATGTTTATCCTCATATGGTTAAAAACAACTACTATTTCACTACTATACCTATATTCTTCTCACCCTCTCTGGATTATAACCATTTAACGACACATATTAATTATCCCAATGGTTAATTCATTGTGATTTGTCTCATTGTAAATGAAAAATATCAAATAATGGTCAATACAAACTTTACCTCGAGCTGAGGGCATTCTTTATCCACACTATTCAAGTGTGGGATGTTAATTGAACTTAATGATACAATCAATTTCATTCAAAATCATCATTAGGTAAGGGTATTTTTAAAATATATGTATCATTTATTTATTTTATAATGTAATCTATGTTCACAAGATCATGTTACACCATCACATTGATAAAGTGGTACTTAATTCCATTTTTTTCTATGATTGATGGACTATATTTGTACTATGACTCTTAGATCATGAATTGTTTTAATGGATTTAAATTGATGACTTCACTAAAACACCCATATCATTAGTAATTTTCCTTTTCCCCAATTACATTATACATGCTTTAGTTGACACAATATATTCAGGTATTGAAATTCTATTTGAAATAAAATATTGTTTTTTCTATACCAATATATACATAGCCTATGAAAATAGAATGTACGACATGATGATAAAATTAAATTTTCAACTAAACTAGCTCAATCTATTATGTATAGCCTAATAAATCTTTCTAAAAATTAACATTTTCCAACAATCTGATCAAATTGTTCCCTTGATATACCAAATTAATCATAACAGTAAATTTATATAGCTTTCATTTTTCTTATTGTCATATAATGTTTCCAAGAATTATAAACACACAATATTGGGTTGGGTTCTTATTATGAAAAATGGTGAATGGATTTATATACCTGTATGAATGTTCTTGAAAACCCTACAAAAAATCAAAACAAATTGAATTTATCTCCCACGGTTTCCCTATGCTCTGTTGTGGCACTATTTTCTCAAGCTACCTCCAGACTTGGATCATCATCACCTATTTCTAACTAACATTCATGTCTTGAAGACTCAATACTACCTACCTCAGAAATGAATTTTGGGGAATCCTTCAATGATGTCCAATGACATCCCCCTCTGGGTCTACATTTCATTGCTTCTTGAAAATAAATCTGGGTTTTCTTGTTGTGATGTGGGATTTCTTCAATCTAGACTAGGATTTAACAATGTCATGTTTTTATGAAACTTAATATTAAATCAAATTTTCATTAGTTGTGAGTCTTGGTTTTGAAAAACCACCAAATATGTTTATACAAATATTTGTAGAATCTAGTGGTTTGGAGGCACTGGATTATGTGTCAACTATAAATTGAAATTCATTTTCTGTTGTATTGGAAAAATAATTTTATATGAGATTTGATTTTTGTATAACAACTAGTTCCATGGGATAGTGGTATTCCTACTAGGTTTTATGGTTGATATAGATCCACCACGAAATGGAATCTCCATGCACTATGTAGTGGATTTATTTTCTGGGTCCTCTTCAACCATTCCAGTATAGTTCCATTCTTTGAACCATTAGAGATTCCTAATATGTCGAGGAACTCATTTCTATTATGTGATGAGATCATTGTATTTAATGGGTACATTATTTGGGGATAGTGATGTAAGCATGATTTTTAATGTTCCATGGGGTGTTATCCATATCATAGGTATTTTAGTCCATATACACTCCAAACCCTTTCCCTAGAATTATCCTTTAGTGTATAATTCTTTTATCAGGGGATCCAAGTCAGTGAAGACAACTCTATGGAACATGAACCAAATGTGGAATCTCCATAAAAGGGAAACAATACTCCATTCATGCATGCATGTATTAATATTGATGATTTAATAGTTCAAAAGTGGAATTTATTGTCACCACAAAAGCCATCAAATGTTCCAAGAGAGGTAAAAATGCTCGATAGAAGTCTCATCTCAAGAAGAAATGATCAATTTTACACAATAAAATAAATTGTCTAGGAGATATCAATCAACATATAATTAGGAGTTCTCTTTCAAGGAATTAAAAAAATTCCATGATTCTTGAATAATGGACAGAATACAATGATTATAATGATTCCAATATTTACCTAGAATTTCAAGGGGCCTCGAAAAAATTCATATCATTAATATAGATTTTTCTGAATTACAAGGACATAATTGTTTCTTTTCTCAAATACAATAAAAACATATCTAAATTCATCGAAATCACATAGAGAATAATATTTCATGCATTCATTCATTCCAACCAATATAACCTTCATATATTGATTTCAAAGATGATTATTATCATTATGGAAATGAAATAATTAGATGACCTATTTTACAATTCAAAACATACATTAGTCTCTATGACTGTCTTGGTGTCCTTTTAGGATGTTGTTATTCACAATGTAGAGAATCCTTGTGAAATGGGCATGATTATTTTGATCATCGGGTGACCTCGTGGATTTTTTGAGGTGATTATCATTTCATAAATGAAAAAATAATGAAGAATAGAAGAGGATAATTTCACTAGATGTCTAGTATGGACATCATGAAATTCCTGGACAACATGTGTCTCATTGAGATGGGAAACACATATATGTATTTACATGTCAAAAAAACTAGAGTGGGAGTTGACAAACTTGGTGTCTCCTTGATAGATTTATGGAAAACATCAATTTCATATTTTCCTATTCAAATGAAATTTAATCACACTGGGTAGAAGGAATACTAGATCAAACACCATTATGGGATAATTTTTCTTCTAGTTAGGATACATGTAATGAATTTAGCATCTCCTATATGTGGACCCGCATCGCATTCTATAATTTGGTGGTATGTGATTCCTGGAATAATCCAATAATATGATGATAATGGATTCAGATAAAAAATATGTTTATATGCCTAGAAACCTATTTTTTTCATTAGTGAGAACCCTTTTCTTCCATGATATTGATATAATCAAGAATGAGATTTATTGGGAATAATCTATCCATATGGAGGACTATACTGACAGAGTGAATGAAGATACCATTTATAAGAAGGAAAATCTAACGGAGATGATATTGAGGCCAGAACATGTAGCACACAATAAATTGTGATTTAGGTACATCGATTAATGAATTAGTAATACAGATTTTATGCATTAATTAATTATGCACAAAAGTCTCACAATCAAACCAAACATACTACTATATCATGGATTATACTCTGATGGCTAGGATATCATTAGTGGTATGACTGAATACATTTCTAAAATGGTCCATGAAAGACCTAATACCCATACTATTGAATGTTACCCAAGTGTAAATGATGAAATTTAGTATGTGGTGTCGATAATTATATATAGCTAGTATAATAATCTAATTGAAGTAGTTCTTGATGAGAATGAATTTAATGGGGATTTTATGGGACTCAATCTGGAGAGTTCATCAGGAGGAGGACCTTTATCTGCTCATGTTATATGGTTTATTTTAATTTGTCTATGTGTGATACCATTTTGGCAATGAAATCTTTTATCTAGGTGGAAAGTGTTTCTCATGTTCGTTTCACCATATCTCTTTTGTTGATACCCAAGATTAAGGACCCTCATCCATAAAATATTATAGGCTGGTGAGAGTGTTTAGCATTCTGTAGAATGTGATGTATAGTGTCATTAATAGAAGGATATCAACACATAATTCCAAATAGATTTCTGTTGTTGACATTGATACAATAAAGGACGATCATTCCAATGATATATAGTACTGAACCAAGTTGTGTATAGTTACACAGGCCTCAAGTATCATGGTTCTATCACGAAGACCATTCATGACATGTATAAATCTTATTATATAATTTAGTTGACCTTTATCATTTGGGTGAATACATGTATTTGATTTTTTTCATGGTCAATGAATGGATATTTAGGTGATTCTATTCCAAGTAGTTGGATTATTAATTCCTGGGGAGAAATATATTCTTTTTCAAGGAAACTAATGCTCCAGACAAGGTGTCCCTATTTAACAGAGCATTTTTAATATAACCAATGATATTATTATACACATTTTTAAATGGAGAATAATAAAGAGATTTATTCTTCATTAACCCAGTACATTGATCCAACAATGTATTCCACACCTCATGTTTTAGGAGCACAATAATATAATCATGATCTATAATAGGAAATCAATCGATATCAGAAATATGGTTATTCTTGATTATTCAATTTTGATAAGAAAAATCATTAATTGAGAAAAGGTAAGTATTTTTATATAAAATAGATTCCCAGATATGTGGGTTGCCTCATTGGGTATCCATCTATCCATTCATAGTGGGTTATTTCGAATAAAATATATCGGGGCCACAATTTCATCATAAAGGATATTAATACCACACATTGATCACTTTGTATATACGATCATTGGGTGTGTCTTTTTTATAAAACCATTACTTCTCTATCGGAGACTAGATTTAACTAATTAAAAGGGTCATCTCAACCATAAAAATCCATGAACTCAAAGTAGTCACAGTTCTGAAATGCGTTATATCTAATATAGACAAGACACTAGTTGGATTTATTAAATATTATATTATGGTTGAAAATTAACATTTGGTTTCCTAGACCAGTATAGAAAGGCCAATCTAGTATTATGGTTCAACGGGAGGATCCGCTCAGACACCCTTCATTACATGAATGAAAATAATATGTAAAAAAATTCATAGGGGTAAAATAATTGGGGAATTTTTATTTCTACTAAATATATAGTGGGTGACGAGGAGGTGTGTGAGAAATCTTCTCCTTTATAGTCTATAATTTTTCCCCACATCTAAACTCTAAAACTATTACATGTTATATTATGTGGAAATATGACATCTAATTTTGGTATCACAACTATATTGGCTCAAGGATTGGTTTATTTGGATTATTGGATCGAGGGATCTATTTTTAGGTGTCTATCAAGTACCTAACCTTTATAAAATATTTAATTTATAAATACCGATAGGTCTCTTTAATCATTATTGACATAAGAAAAGAACCAGAAATATGTGTTTTTGTGGTCGTTAATTGATGTTCCTATTCAATGTGGGATTTTTTATGCATTATGATAAAAAAAAATAATATAT
The DNA here is from genome assembly GCA_963277665.1 of Viscum album. Classification (NCBI taxonomy): domain Eukaryota; kingdom Viridiplantae; phylum Streptophyta; class Magnoliopsida; order Santalales; family Viscaceae; genus Viscum; species Viscum album. The sequence continues at coordinate 259,868,728 of OY728121.1, read as the reverse complement.
CTAGAATGAGATATTGTGGTTCAATCTGATTTATTAAAAATGAAATTTCCTTCAACAGAGAATAAAGAATCATGTGATACCAAATGATGAAAATATAAAATGAATTGGAATATACATTTCTTATAGCTGTGTGTGTTGATATTATTATTAGGATGGTAGTATGAACTAACTGATTTATAAAGGAGAATGTTAATGGGAAATATGGATCTTCTATGGATACTTTACTATATTATCATCTCAGTATTTTCCTAGTGGTTCTTTTCTAGAGAGATGGTTTCAATGTTCGGGTCCTATGTGTACTAAAATTACAGAATATACCATCATGATGCTTGGTGGAAGATTGTTAGTCATGAAATCTAGAAACTGAGCTTGATAAAAGTATTTTTCTTTCTCAGGTAATGCTACCATCGTCAAAAAAATAATCCTACTTCTTGACATGGTATGAAATTTTTGAACTAACAACACAATCCTACTCTCAATCCTCTACAAGGGAGAAATAATCCCCATCACTCCATGAACAATCATACAAATGTTTATTTTTCATTCTTCACCTACCCCCCCCCACCCTTGTTAGATTTTAATATGGACATACATAGTTATAGAATGTTTGGTGGAAAACAGTGTGGGGTGTTGTTTAGGACCCCTTGGGATCTGTTATTCAAGCATTCAAATCCCATTACAAATGTAGTAATTAGCTCCACATAGAATCCACATATATTATTAATGATTTGTTTTCATGTAATAAAAATAATATTGATCTAAAATAATTTAAAATTTAATATATCAATGTAAAAAACTCTATTCCCAAAACATTTCTATCACATGGTATATTTCAAATGTTTTCATAACGTCTGGATGAGTTCTCAATAGAAATTGTCATGTAATTCAAATGTGAGGTGGGGGAAATAAATTTCCCAAACAATATTTCATATATTTCATAAAACTAATATTTTTTCACCTTCAATCAGAGCTCTTCAATCTTGAATCTTGAAGTGGTGAATCATGTATGAGGGAACACCATTGGAATTCGTCATTTTAGGGAACCATATTTCAATTAATATCATATTTTTCCCATTATTTAAAATTCATTTTCATAGTGAATGAAAAAAGTGATGATGATAATAATGATGTTATTTATAATAGGCTTCAAATAATTTTAACATAGTCAGTGACAATAACTGCTTCCTTATCATCATCTCATGATTATTTTATCTCATTTCATATAAGATATTCCATTTCCTCTTAGTCATATAATATGAACCTTATCATAACATTTGAGTCATGTTTTGATTGATAAATTAATTTCTCATGCCTCCCATGAGTCATCATTATACCCTAGAAAAGAATCATCTATATCGTAATTGACATTTAAAATTCATACTTCATGAATTAACCAAAATTTATATGCCACACGAAATCATGTAATAAACATTTTTTGAAACATAATAGGTTCTGACATTGTTTATCTACTCTCATTATAAACATAATGATTATAATAAAATCTTACATGAAAATAATATAACAAATTAAATTATTGATAATGTTAGGAACACCTTTCTATTTGCATCAACATCAATCTATACATTTCCTTCCTTATTTGAAAAAAAATGTTCACATCTTTAGGAAAAAAACCATATTGAATGTTATGAACTCCTATTTCTTTAAAAACCCATTCATAAATGATTAATTTACATCCATATTAAAAATTTAAAATTGAAGTTAATTAGTTAGAACAATAATAATATAATTGTGTCTTATATTTAATTAGGTAATCATGATTCATCTTCAAATATTTCATTATTTTGGGAGTATCTCTTGAAGATCATCATTTTTTTAATTACAATGAAATATTCATATAGTTTTATCTACCTTACTAACATGGTCCAAATTACATTCTTATATATAGGTATTGAAATAATCATACATTTCTTATTTATATAAATTTAATATATTCCTTTTTTCAGATTTTAGAAAAACATTTCAAATCCACATTATTCTTTAAAACATTCCATATATACTTGAAATTTGAATGATTCCATGTATAATTCCATCATTGTCCATGTCTAAACAAGTGTTATCTAATTAGGAGGTTTTTATTTCCTATTAATTTATGATCATCAATTTTTTTATATTCTGTTAATGATCTAAATTCATTCTCTATATCACCAGTTTCTTTTTATAAGTCATAATTTTACACTTTTACTCAATCATTTAGGTTCTTAGATTTCTTCCATTGTACCCATGAAACATCCCCTCATCTCATAGGGATTCAAATAGATTATGTTTATCCATATTTTAAGAAAAAACTAATACATAGAGGGATTTTAATGTATTTTATTATGTATTATTGGTATAACATAAATCAGATGGATTATAATCATATTTCAATAGTAATAGTGAACTATTGTACATTTATAAAAATGTTATGAATACATCCTTCACGATATTGTAATGTAGTTCATTCCGAATTAATATTATTATATTATTGTTTTTATGATAATATTTATGTTATTGACCAGTCCATTTTTAAGAGGTTATCACATGGAAAAAAGTTTCTGTTTTTACTAGGTTATATGTATAACAATCTCATTATTGATTTTGAATTTTATAACATTATCAGTTAAAAACATCCAAATATTATGTTGAAGCATCCATTCAACTTCTTTATGATATTGATTTAGGAAACTAATATCCTAGGAATTATGGTCAATGAAATTCATGAGTCCCATCCGACTAAAATCATAAATTCAAATAACATAATACATTATCCCAACAATTTTCCTTTTGACGATAGGTCTAAGCACATATTCTTTAATAAATCAAGAACAGTTATTTTGTTTTTTGTTTTTCCATGTACTATATTCTGTTAATCATCCCTCATTAGAAATAAACACATTTTTGTGTACAAAAAATTAATATATTCTTGATTTATTAAGTTATATAAAATTTTAGGAGATATTCCTATAATGTTTTACACATATGGAGAATCACATTAATCCATAACCTTCTTTTCTTATTCATTGGATGTAAGTAAAAAATATTCCACTTTACCCACATGGTAGTAATTCCGATTCATTTGACATCCCTATAAAATATTTTTATTTAATTAAAATTGATAATAAATAAAAATATTGTAATTCATATAGAATTAATCGAGTCGCACTATTCTCTAAGAAGTATAAAATGGAGATTGAGATCCTATACAATGAACACATCAATATATCTCTTATATTTCCAGAAATGTGGAATTCCCTATGCCAATAATCATCATAAATTTATCATTAACATATTTGTAATGACTATCCATGTCATATTTTATTCCTATAATGATATTATCATTTCAAATCATATGAGTTCTGTATCAACTTTTAATTACCCATATAATAGTATTATATGGTGATTTGACAGAAATTGTTTGTACACATTCATAAAAATTTATTTTCTTTTTTTATTTGAATAAATACATATAGTAGAATGTTTTTCATGATACTCATAAGAGTATGATGCACTATTTTTATCTTGAGAAATGACAAACTTATTTTTTTAACTCTTCAATTTATTCCTTGATATGCTTCTTAGGACATAATTTTGACCACTACAACACATTCTTCAAGGTTTTTTTATGACAAATAGTTTTCATTGTCATCATATCCTTGAAAAAATTATTAGTAACCATAAAAATTAATTAAATATTATTGAAATCTATGTGGCTACTTATTTTGTGAACTCTGGTGGCATTTTATTGGGGAATATAAATTTTAATAATGACTCATCTTTCTCCTCAAATAAAAGTTAATATTTTAAGAATTACTATGAGGAATTGTTGTAGGTCTATTTTTATCATGGAATTAGAAAACCTACTAATTAAAATTCATACAAAAATAAATTATTATCTAATATGTGTGTTCTCGTGCTTGGAAATCGATAATAAATGGTTTTTAATTTTATCCATTCCAGATAAGATATGTGTCACTGAAATATGAATTTTTTTATTATTTTTCTGGAACTACATCCTCCAAATCTATCTTTTATATCACAAGATTGATCTTATGTATTGATTCCATACCATGAATCAAAAGTCTATTCAAATATTATAATTATCAATATATGAATAAAACATCATCTTTATGTTCTTCGACATGTTTGATTTTTGAAATTTTTATCTTTTTCAACATATTAATCTTTATTGTTTGTTTATCATTTTTGAGTTGTACACAATGATTTTTTATTGATATTGTATTGAAAACCAATGATTTTCAATTTATCCCTTAAACATAGAATTCAATTTCTCTTACATCTACTTATATATTATTGTGCAATTAACCACATTACTAGATAATTTCATTTAGTATTCCCAAATTCCTCTATCCAAATGATAAAAATCGGATTCAACATAAAGGTCAAATGATATTTCAATTTAACCTTCATGATTTTAAAAATAGTCCAATATTTTTTAAATTCGTATAACAATATCCATTGTGTTCAGTACATTATCTTCTTAGTCTTACATATAAACATCCTTAGATTCATCAAATTTTATATTCACATATGAATTAATGTAAATATTATTGAAGAAAACTATATTTGTTTTTTTATTATCATTAAAAGTGTTTGAAAATATCTTCATTGGAATTTTTTAAACAACCTCATTGTTGTCTTCTAACATCATTAGCAACCATTCTATATGATTTTTCAAATTTATACATCAAATGAATATGAAAGGATGTTTCACCATATGATTTTCTATTACTCATTATAGTTTTTTCGTGAGGAATGATAGGACATAATCAATCACCTTTTTTACTTGTGTCTATTCACTATAGTAAGTGTCTTCAAGGCCATGAATTCCCCCTATTTAGATTTCACTTTCCCATTTCATCGTAGAATCATTTCATAACTACCACAGAAGAGTAGTGTTTTGTGAAAATCTAATTTCATCTATCTCTAATTTTTCCCATAGTATATAGAATTGATTATTGTACCAATGTGTTTAAAGAGACCCTCACTTTTTACACATTAATATTACATTAAATTTTGTTAATACTTAAAACATTACTAATTAAGCACAAATAAATTATTAGTCTAATGATATTGGAAATGTGAGAATTGCAACACTGGTACATGATTGATCTATGTTAACTCGCACTTAATTTTAAAAGACTATAAAAATTATATGATGTGTCATAAATGATATATATCATCAAAAGAAGTGGAATAAAAGAGAATAGGCGGTGTGGTCAGTTTCTACGTAAGGGTAAAAAAGGGATACATGTAAGAAATAGATTCATAATAAGGGTTTGAAAACATGATCATAGCATTAGTGTATCCCAAAATAAATATAAAATTTAAAAAAAATGAATCATTTCATTAATCTTGGATGTTCACAATAAATGAATCATATGGAAATAAATAACGTAATTCATGAAATCACAATACAATAACAAAACATGTAATTTTGGTAACTATTAAGCATATAAAATTATTTCCATTTCATCAAACTAATATCCTACATTAACATATTAGTATTACTATTTCACAACTCATACCATCTTGGTAGTCATTGAACACTCGCATGGCCATCATTGTAGTATTACATTAATCTGCATACCATATGGGTAGAAATTATTCACTCCCATGGCCATCTTAGTTGTCAAAGATCTCTCCCAAGGCCATCACAGTCTATGTCAGGAGATATAAATCTCTACCCAATGAATTTTAGGTATATATAAGTCCCACTTATATCATAATGAAATCATATATAATTTTCATAGAAAATCAAAAATAATAATATTAAAACACATGATATGAAATGGGTATCATAAATATATTATCATTGAACAACATATGAAAACATATAAATGTTCATAATAATTACATCAAAAGAATTGAATGGAAAATGAAACGAGTTTCAAAATCATATAAAACATGAAAGATAAAAGGGTTTTATAAACATCATTCCATTAAGACATAAACCATTCAATGAAATAATATGAATGTAATATTTGGATCATTACTTATAATGACATGAGTAACATCAAGAGATTTTATCATTGAGTATTTTTCTTGAAATATCATTCAAATAAATTTCATTATCCAATTTACCATTATTTTTTGATAAATCATTTTTTAAAACATAAAACCTTTTGAGAACCATTTTCATGGAAAATACACTGAAAACATATGATGATGCATTAAATCATGTTTAAATAATTTTTAATTGAATACAAATAAAAGAAGCTTGAAAACATTTTTGGAAACATGTTTCCTTGAAAACATAATATAATATATTTATAAACCATTTTAAAATTATAATGAAATCATGAATATGTTTTCAAAATAATTTTAATGAAAATACCTTTGAAAACGGATATGGAATGCAGGATAATGTTTCAAAAAATATTTAATTTGAAAAAAAATTATAAAAATATATACCAAGATTTTAAAAAAATAAAATAATTAAAAATAATTCATTTATAATTATATTTTAGGATCATTTGAAATAATTTTTTTGATACATTTTTTAAAATCATGATTTGTTAATAAAAACAATTTCCTTCCAAAGAGAGAAATACGGTCCACATTTAATTATAAAAATATCATAATTATATAAAGTACCAAATAGTTAAAAATAGTTAATAATACATGGATATTTCTTAAATAAACATATTATAAATAAAACTAATTAAATATCCTATGATATAGAACATTACATTTTTTTAATAGAAGCATAATGAAAAAATATGATAAACAATGAGATTGTTCCACTAAATTCATACCACATGTTTACTTGGAATCATACCCTCCATGTGTGTAATTGAAATAATATGTATTGTATAAAATCAATATATTATTCTTATTCAAGATAAAATAATATAAATTTTAGTATATACACCACGAATAAAATTTAGTATCATAACAAATTGTGAGTCTTATAGAAGATAAATTGAGACAAAACAATCTTTAGAATATTTTCCCATTTGAATAATAAACCAAAATATCATAGAATGTAAATATAAAAAACCATAAAATTAATAATTTGAATCATATAATTAGTTCATGTGATGTATATACACCACAAAAAAAGAAAAGTTTGTTGAACATGTCATGTATATAACAAATATACAATGTGAGATGAAATCCCCATACCTTGTTTTATTACTGTCAGCATACTCGATCAAAATTAATTTAGTATTTACATATTTTTTTTATAAATCTACCTCATAAACATTTTATTATATATTATACCATATATATTTTTATTATGACATTATATTAAATTACTGTTAACAATTTTATGTTAAGTATTCAATTCAGTTAATGTTCCCTTTGTTTTTTCCATGTGCCTTAATTCATTATACCATTGGTACTTATACCTAAATAATGATATAAATAGTAAAAAACATGTTATATATATCATTGATATTGTTTATATTTCTATTATAATAACATATCTATTAAATAATTATTAAATGGAATACATTGTTCATGGAGATGGAATGTCATACATACACATGAATGTTTTTTTTAATTTTTACTATCATATTGAATAAATAATAAGAATTAACATATATATATAATAATTAATGTATCACTACCATGTTATAAATATTTTATAAGTTCAACAAACCCTTCCGTAATTATTCTGTGTGGTTTTTGAACAAATCACATCACATTGAGGTGGTGGTAATCCACACTTCCCCAAAAGAAATTATTGTATTTAAAAAAGATGTAAATAATAATTTTTTTTCTTTAAAAGAATTAAATAAAAATAATGAAATAAAAAATATAATATATATCAAATATAGAAGGAATTTACATCATAATTCTCATCCTGGAATGCTAGTAATGGAATCATGAACAATCATTATTTCCTTAGGTGGTGGTTCATCGTACATGAAAATCGTATGTTCGTTACACATTAGAAGAATATTTATGTAATTGTATGAGGAAAATATAGAATAAAATATATATTTATATTGAGGATACCATTTTCTTTTATAACCATTGAATAAAAATATTTTATTGGTGGAGAATGAAAAAAATATAAGGGAACATGAAGAAAGATGTTACCTCTTCTTTGGGAAACACCTATTGGTTTTCACCAAAGAGATTACATGGATTTATTTTTCAATAAGGGATTATTAAATGAGTAATAGAGAAATTTATATCATTTTATTAGGAATACCATGTCCAATACTATATGTTTTGATAGGTGTGAATGATTTTGAGATGTGGGGAGTTGTATTGGGAAAAGAAATGACTCACTTGGTATTTTTGAAAACATATAGGTATACCCATGTAAATACCTAACTAAATTAAAGAAAAATCTAAAAAAATGTTAATAACATATTATTTTATATATAGTTGGTTTTGGAGATGTGGATTGGTCATTTGGGGCCCCAGCGTTGTGGTTTTTTATCTTGTTGACCTTAATTTTTCATTAATAAATGTAATTAATTCTAATTAATTTCGCTAATACTTTTTTCAAAACCTATGATCATATTATTAAACATTATAAATGATGATGATTCTAAATATTGAATATATTTTTCAAAATTACAATCATATATGTGTTATAAATTTCTTAAAATTAGATCCTGCTGACGGGGAGACAAGTCACATTTTTAATGTTAAAAGGTCCAAATGTTTTTGATGATTTTTTATTCAATTTCAATGTGAAATTGATTCCAATGAATAAAATATCATATATTGATAAAACAATTATCTAATATAACTATAAATCCATGAGAAATATAATTTTTAAATTAAGGTAAATTATATTATAAAGATGTTTCAAAATAAAATTCATTGTTTTTTATTATTCATTAATATGTGAATTATCAAAAAAATAATAATCTACCATAGAATAATATTTATGTTTATAATTAAAATATTATTTTCTTTTTGACAAATAATGTTTATAAAATTTACAAATATTTTATTTAAAAAAGGTTCTCAAATAAATGGCTGTAAAATTGTCTTAAAAATATAGTTTTTATATGTTCGAAATTGGGTTTGTTCATAAATTAAGTTTATGAAATATATTTGATGAATATTAAAAAAATTTATAGGAAATATTAGATATATATTACATTAATATACCTTATTAGTAGTAATTAATTTAATTTATTAATACAAAAAAAAATTCTTATCCTAAAAATTATTTTCTTTATTAACAACTACTTAATATTAAATTTCATGTTATATTCATTTATAAATCATTTTAATGTAATGAATTAACCCATGTATTATCACATGTTTGTTAATATTATTCATAACCATAATCATAATGGGTATGTTATATATTATTATTTTAATTATTAATTATTTTAATAATATATTATTGTTTTTCAACACTCGGTCTTCTGTGTTACACAAGCCATCATGGAAAGTCATTTTTCCATTAACGTAAGCTAACCTCATTATTACTAGTAATTAACGAAAACTATTATGTTTCATGTGGTTCATGACTAACATGGAGCCATGTATAAAGTATGCAGACATGGATCGTTTATAAAATGTAATCTATTTTTAGTGTTTTGTGAAATGAAAAGTATAGAGAATATTTATTTCATTTGAAAAAATATATTGTTCCCTAAATATCAAGGTGTTACATTCATCCACCATGAAAATGATTTTTTACCCTAAATTCATATATGTCATCAAAGGTTTAATACAATAACATTACAGTAAAATAATCAAAACATAAAAAATTTATCTAACAAATTCATTTAAGAAGGAAAAAAATTGAAACCTAATAGTGACACAAAATTTCATATAACATTGTTTCCCAATAGGTTAATGTAGGTGGTAGGATAAAACATAAACTTGGAGGAAATGTGTATATATTAATAGGGATTTATAGAGGATATCAATAATCAAAATTTAATAAATAATTAAATGTTGAGAAACTCAATGTCATAAAATTGTGATGATATAAAATGTCACCAGTTCAACAAAAGTAACTATTTTAAGACAACATTATTTTTTTCATCATTTTCATAATATTGAGTAATTATTTAATTACCCAAGAATATACAGAAATATAATTAAATGATATATTTATATAAAAAAATTTCAATCTTTCTTTGTGATTTCAGAAATATATAATTCATCTATTATTTCATGAAATGGATATTTAGAAATTAACTTTGATTCCAGAAGTACTAAATTACCCTGTCAGAGAATTACAAGCCGCATAATATAAAGACATGTAAAATAAATTTTCACTAAAAAATTTTCATCAACAATATGGATAATAAATTAATTATTAAATAAAAAATTCAAATATAATGGTTTATCATTAATATTAATTCATCAAAAATAATCAGATGTTAACAAAGTCATCATTTATGCTCGTGGTAGGCATGAAACTATTATTGTCTTTTTGTAATGGGTTCATGACCTATGGCCTTTCGAGTCATGATTTGTTATCACCCAACACACAAGATGTACTTTTCCTAAAACACACTAATATAATTTCCATTGTAAATGTAATAGATAACCATAAAATAAGGTTAATAAATAAATTTATTTTTAACTATGGTTTTCAATACAGTCTCAATACGTAAATACAAACATTAAAGATTAACATAAACATTACATAATTTTATAAATTTATATACCAACTAAAAGATGAAATTCGAAAACAATATAACGATGGTCATGAAATTAGGACAACATGGATCCTCATATGTCACAAAGTATCTCTTGGTTTTTACTTTCCAATCTTGAGAATAAGATCATCATGTATTAACTGGAAAATTGTAATGACCTGAATTACCTTATATATGCATTGAACACATTCAGGTTTCCTTATTAAAATGCATATTTGGACAATTCGTTAAATATAATAATGAAATAATCATCATCAATGATATCATAAAACACATATCAACATGTCAAGTTAGTGTTCCACGGTAATCAATACCATCCAATTTACTTATTCATCCAATATATATTTATCGTAACATAACTATCTTATCATAAATAACATATTAAGGATTATGTTTCTATAGTCCAAATATCAGCTTTTCATTAAATCACATTACCAATTCATCAAAAACATTCAACATAAACATGTATATATTGAGAAAAAAATAATATGAACAATAATAGTATATTTCAACATTCGTATAAGTTATTTTTTGAATCCAAATACCTAAAAAATCAATTATTTTACTTCATCCAAATGACATGAGTATTCTAACTAATAATATTAAATAATAATTCACATTTCATATGTAATACCATCATCGTCAGCACCATAACTATTACATGTACCACCTATCTAATTTCCATCATGATCATTCCACTTGGAAAATTAATTTTCATAATGATCATTCATTCCACACATAAAACATATAAGATTCATTGATTTTATAGGGAATCCAATATTCCCATAAACATAATTTAAAAAACATATCATTTTCACTTTTAATTTATATTCATTGTGTCTATCTTTTCCAATGTGAAAACTTCATCTTCTTCTTATTAGATGTTCACTTATTTAAATCTTTTCATATTCTTGATGAAATTAAAACTGAATCTTTTTTATTTTATGGTCCCCATAACCGCAAATTTTAGTGTACACCTTCATTCTCTTCATTGGTGATTTTATAAGTCGGTTAATTTACAAGTGGTTGATCATGATTTATGAAAACTGACTTGGAATGATCACAATATCCTCCACACTAGTGATCAACTCATTTTACATATAATCATAAAATTATTCATCACATTCAATATTAACCAAGTTTCTTATGGTTCTGACGAGAGACTAAAACCATAAATCAAAGTGTGAAAATCATATCATTGTGTAAAACCATGTAATCATAAAAAATCAATACTAATTGGATGTCTAATGAATTATACCTTCTATAAACTATGACACCACATGTTTATCCAAGGTAATTCAAAGAACAATTCTATTTAAACACATCCTAATAGTTCCTGATGTGTTTTCTAATCCCCAACTAATATCCCCTGGAGCATCAAACCAACTGTGAAACAAGGCCCATTTTCATGTACCATGTTATATAGAGTTATGCCCAACACACCATGTCAATGTTGTTACTCTTATGTACATTTTCTACAAATACAAATCCACATGAAATATCAATACTGCGATGTATTTCAAGTAATCCACCTACTATATCATTTACCAAATTTATAGTATATTTTAAAAAATGAGAACACGTCCATATATATATATATACATGACTATAATAATCCATAAAAACATACATTTGGGCTTCAATATTGATTAAACATCCTAGTTTCCAACGATTGACTATAGCATCACTTTCATAAAAACTATATATATTTAGTGTGTAATAGTTCAATTACATAAAACACACACACAACGCATGAAGTCCTAAAAGGAATTTCATATCCCCCCAAAGGGGTAACCCACCCAAAAAATCGATTTATTAGATGATATATATTCGACATGAAGGCCTAGTTGGCATGTATTCTATTATATGACCCATTTTCCCGAAATTTAGGCCTAAGAATCATTATTAGAATAATAATACTACAATACACTATATTTTATAGTGCTGAAACTGAAACAATACTCACAACATTATCAATCATAGCTATAGATAACTCCAATACTACAACTATTATTTGTACCATCGATATATTGTTGTCGATTTTATAGTGTCTCCACTGATATAGTACATATACACGAGAGATATATATTGTCTTCCAATAGGTTATTCAATAAAATAAACCATCCTATACATATCATAAAACAAATATATCATCATAACATTATTATTAAAATAGATAATTGGGTAAGATCAGATTCTCAGTATGGTTAAACAAGCGATAAATATTAGCATAAGCCTGGGAATAGGGGTATAATAATGTTACTCCAACATTATAATATAATTCCCTACAAATCATGAAAAAATAAAAAGAATCATTTCATAATGCATTGTATTTTATAAGCCATGAATCATTTCGAAATAAACAACATAATACAGAAAAGAATAGCATTAGAATATGACATAGAATTATTGCAACACGATATCTTATAAAATGATTTCTATAGTATTATAGGCATTACTAACAAGGCCATATTAGTAGAATGTGTTAACTCCCCAAACCATCATGTTATTCATAGATCACTCCCATGTCCATCATGGTATTACAAGTTCACTCCTCATATTAACATGGTTGTTATAGTTAATAAACATGTTTATCTTACTAGTCAAGGTTCACTCCCAAGAACATCTTAGTAAATCTTGTGAGATATAAATCATTACACAACATATTGTAAGGGGATATAGGTCCCAACATTCGCATAATAAAATCATACATATATGTGATAAGAACTATTAAACAATAATATCAGAACCTATGAAACAAATAGTGTATCATAAGCTAGTAATCCCATCATAACCTATGGAAAATGATATATGTTTAAAAGAAATTTAATAAAAAGCATAACCATTGAAAATAATATGGTTTTAAAAGATAATTCAAATGAAAGATAAATTTTTTCTTCAAATAATTCAATTGAGACATAAACGATTCAGATAAAAAATAAGAATTTTACATTTGGATCATTCCCTAAAAAAGAATGACTAATATCAACAGATTTCCACATAGATGGAAAATATTTTTGAAATATCATTAAGAAATACATCTTTTAGAAAATTCTATATATTTTGATGGAAAATTATTTTTAAAATATAACTCATATACCATTTTCATTAAAATACAATCATAATATAGAATTATTTCCTGAAATCATATGGAAAAATGTTTTCTATGAAATCTTATAATAGAAGATTGATTTTTTAAAAATAAAACTTTTTTAATGAAAATATATAAAATATATTCATAAAATTATAAAAACCATTTTAATTTAAAACATGTTTACTACATTTAAAACATTTTTTATAAGGCATTAAAAACAATTTCATTGAAAAAAAAATAAAATTTATAATGTTTTCTTGAGAATATTTTGAATACCAATTAATTGAAAATAAAATTTAAAACATATGAAGAAATAATTGAATACTCTAACAGATAGTTAAAATTATTTTTCCATGAATTTGATACTAATATATTATTTGAAAACATTATTGATAAATATTTTAAATACAATATTTTCAATATAAAAATTTATTTTTAATGAGAGAAATTTTTGGAAATGTTTATAATAATTTGTTTTTAATTATATAAATAATGAAATTGTGAAAAAATTGACTAATAAAAGGATATATATTGAATAAAAATGTTTGGGATACTCATGATTCTTCTTGAGAAATGGATCTTAATATTTCATCAATATAAGAATTGTCCTAAACAATCGTCATAAATGATTAGATTGTTTCACAAAACTCTCACCACATGGTAACATGGGATAATAATAAACATGTTAGTAAAAGAAATTATATGAAGAATTAAATATTATTAGATAAGGATAATCATGATAAAATATATAAAATGGATCTATATACACTTAGAAAATTGAATTAGGGGCCTAACAAAACACGTGTCAAAAATATAGAAAATTGAGACACAACTATCCTACCAATTTTTTTTTTGAAATATAATACCCGTGTCAGATATATAATAAAATGGATATATAAATACCCATAAATTTAGTTATAATAATATTATAATACATTCACGGGATGTATATAAACCACATAATGGAAAATAGTGTTGAACATTGAATTTATCTCACAGATTGAAAATAATGATTAAATTCCCTTATCATCTATCTTGACAGTAGTCGAACTCCTAAAAATTTCATTTATAATAAATATAAGTTATATATGGATCTAAAAAAAGAAAAATAATATTATATAAAATATATTATATGTTTTTATTATTAAATTATATTACCCTCTTTCTAACAATTCCTTGTTAAAATTTCACTTTGTGTAATACCCGCATTGTTCTTCAAATGTGTCGAATTTTTTTATATTACAGGTCCTCATTTATATATAATAATTTCCTGAATTTAAAAGATGAAATAAATATCAGTTAAATTAATTACATTTTTATTATAATAATCTATATAATATTGAATTGCGAAATGAAATACAATATTTATGGAGGCGTCCAGACATACATTTTTATGAACAATGATTTAGTTTTTAGTTTCATATTGAAGAAAAGAAATAAATATAAAGGTATATATATATGTATAAAATAAAATAAAATTATTATTACAATGTTATATATATCATATATTTTCAACAAACCCATCCTTATCACATTCCACGTAGTTTTTTGAATTAATCACACCACTTTGAGTAGGGGATAGTCCATACATCCCCAATCAAAATTATCTTATTTTTACAAGATGGAATGTATAATGGAGTATATTTTAATGAAATATAGATGAATAAAAACTATAAAAAATATAATATATATCATATATAGGAATAATTTCCATTATAATAACAAACAATGAATGACAGTAATGGAAAAAATGAATAATCATTGTTGAGTGAGGTAGTAGTTCACTATACATGTAAATAGTTTGTATGTTACATATTAGATGAAAGTGTGTGTTATTATTGGATGAATCCATTGAATAATAATATATCACTATATTGTGGCTTCAGTTTTTGGTATAATAATGGAAGAAGGAGAGTACGGGGTGGGGAATTAAAATAAGTTAAGGGAACTTGTGAATGGATCCTTCCACTTATTTGGGTAACACATTTTGGTTGTCACCCATGAGCTTCCTTGGATATAGTTCTTAATAAATGGTTTATTCAATGATGAAGGTAATGATGTTTTAAATTGTGTTTTTTTATCATGGCCTATCCTAATTTGTTTGAGAGGTGTAATGAGGAGGGTGATTTGGTGGCATTTTATAGGAAAGGGAATGAAATCACTTAGTATTTCGAAAAAAAGTTATGTGTCCAATGTTTGTACATACAAAACTCACCGAAAACATAATAAACTCAATAATGGAATGTTTGTGAAATAATAATTTCCATTTCTTTGGACAATTGGATATGTAATTCTAACTCTTATGTTTATAGTTTTTTCTCTTATTAATACAATATTTGATATAATCATTATAACTAATTTTAATTGTTTTCACTAATATTTTTCTTAAAAAACTGAGATTAAAAATTAAAAATTAAAAATTATTGGGTTAATAAATATGGAATACATTTTAATGAATTAAAATAACATAAATAGAATATATTAATTTAAATTTAATCCTGTGGGAGGGAAAATAATGTTTGTTTTAAAAGTAAAAAAGGAATATATGGTTTTTTTGTTATTATATTTAATTTCAATCAGAAATTTATTCCAATGACCAAAAAAATATTATTTGATAAAAATTTAATTTAATTAAATGATAAAATTTAATTAAAAATAGAATTAAATATATAAATATATTAGATTAAAAAGTAGGATTGACTTATAATTTAGTATTTTTAATAATTATGTTATATGTGAAACTTCTCAAAACAAAATACCAAAAATTCACCCTAAAATAATTTTAATACTAAAAATTTAATTATTAAGTTTATTATAACATATTATATTAATAATAGATCCAAAAAATGGATATAAAATGTACTTATTTTGAATGTGGTAAAATCACCTTACTAAAAATTTAGATTTTTCTGTGTAAAAATGAGTTTTTTCCTATCTTATGTTTTTCATATCTATTGGAAGTATATAAATAGTAATTTATTTGATATTTAATATAAATATTATATTAACATCCCTAAATATTGTAATAAATTAAATTAATTAGGAAAAAATATATTTGGTACAAAAAAATTTGTTTTTTATAAAAAAAATCTATTTATATTAAATTGCTCAGATATTAAATTTTTATTAATTTTAAAAAAAATGAATTCATCATTTTATTTTAATTAAATTTTAAATCCTATTCATAACAATAAAAATTGTGTATACACCATTACATATTGTATTTATGAATATAGTTTTTATTAGTATATTACGTTTGGTAGCACTCTAGCTAGCATGAAACTCAAGCCATCAAGAATAGTCATTCATGAATGTAACATAAGATAACCTATGTGTAACATATAATTAAAGGAAAAAATAGTGAAAATTAGGAAATAAGACATGGATATATCTTAAATAAACATAGGATAAGGAAACTAATGTCATTTCCTATGATATGGAACATAATATTTTCTTTATATAAGCATAATAAAAAAATCTGATAAACGATGAGATTGTTCCACCAAATTGAAAAAACATTGTAACTTAGAATATTACCATCCATATATGTAATTTAAATTATATTATGTGTATAAAATAAAATAATTATGCTTATTCCATAAAAAATAAAATATGTTTTCGTATACACAACACTAATAAAATTTTGGTTCATAACAAAACATGAGTCTCATAGAAGTTAAATTGAGGCAAAACTATCTTACCAATTTTTAATCATTTCATTCATAAACCAAAATATCATAGAATTTATATATAAATAACCATTATTTTAATAATGTGAATCATATAATTAGTTATTCGGATTTATATACACCACACAAAAGAAAAGTGTGGTGAACATATCATGTATCTCACAAATATACAATGTGAGATGAAATTTTCATACCTTGCTTCGTAACTCTTGTCATACTCGAAAAATAAATTTATTATTATTTTTTTATTTATAAATCTACATAAAACATTTTATTATATATAATATTGTTTATAGATTTATTATGACATTATATTAAATGATTGTTAATAATTATATATTCAGTTTTAACTTTAGTTAATGTTCCCTTTGTTTTTTCATGTGCCTTAATTTGTTATACCATTGGTACTTATACATAAATAATGATATCCACAGTAAAAAACATGTGATATATATCATTTATATTTGGTATATTTGTATTATAATAACATATACAATAAATATGTATTAAATGGAATACACTATTCAGGGAGATGGTAAGTTGTACATAAACATGAATGTTGTTTTTGTTTTTCATATCATATTGAAAAAAGAATAAAAATATACATATATATATATATAATATCATTAATGTATCCCTACCATGTTATAAATTTTATATAAGTTCAACAAAATATTCCTTAATCATTCTGTGTGGTTTGTTAACAAATCATGTAGCTTTGATGTGATGGTAATCCACACATCCACAAAGAAATTATTGTATTTAAAAATAACGAAAATTATAATGTTTTGTGATGTAAAAGAATTAAATAAGAATTATTAAACAAAAAAAATATAATATATATCATATATAGATAGAATGTATCTCAAAATTCTCAACCTGGAACACTGGTAATGGAAATACTAAGAATCATTATTTCATGAGGTGGTGGTTCATCGTACAAGAAAATAGTATGTTCATTAAACATTAGAAGAATTTGTTTGTAATTGTAGGTCAAAAATATAGAATTAAAATATATGTATATTGAGGATACCATTTCCTTTTATGACCATTTAATACTAATATTTTATAGCCAGATACTGAAAAAAAGATAAGGGAACATGAAGAATAATGTTACCTCTTCTTTGGTTACCACCTATTGGTTTTAAGCAAAGAGATTACATGGATTTATTTTTCAATAATTTATGATTAAATGAGAAAGGGAATAATTTATATAATTGTATTAGGTAGACAATGTATAAGACTATATGTTTTTAAAGATGTGAAAAATTTGGAGAGGTGTTGGACTTGTATTGTGAAGAGAAAGGACTCACTTGGTATTTTTTAAAACATGGTAGGTGTACCCACATGAATACCAAAATAAATTAAACCAAATAATTAAAAAATATGTTAATATCATATTATTTTATATCTAATTTTTTTTGAAGATGTCGATTGGTAATTTGGGGCATTAGGGTTATGGATGTTTTATCTTGTTGAGCTTAATTTTTCGTTAATCATTGTAATTAATTCTAATTTATTTCACTAATATTTTTGGTCAAAAACTATGATAATTTTATTCTTCAATATAAATGATGATGATTCCAAATATTTAATAAATTTTTCAAAATTGCATTCATATATATGGTAGATATTATTTTAATTCTGATCTCACTGACAGAGAGACAATGCATATTTTTAACGTAAAAAAGAATCAAAAGTTTTCTATGTTTTTGTATTCAATTTAAATGTGAAATTTATTCCAATGACTCAAATATTACATATTGATAATAAAATTTCCTAATATATTTATAAAACCATGAAAAATATAATTTAACAATATACATAAATTTTATTAAAAAGATGTTTCAAAATAAAATTCATTGTTTTTTTAATATTCACTAATGTGTGAAACTTCAAATATATATATATATAATCCATAATAAGGTAATTTTTATGTCTATAATTAAAATATTATTTTATTTTGGATGTATAATTTTTATAAAATATCTAAATATAGTATTTAAAAAATATTCTGAATTAAATGTCTATAAAATTGACTTAAAAATATAGTATTTTATGTTTGAAATTGGGTTTGTTCATATATTATGTTTATGAAATTTTTTCGATAAATATAGAAAATATTTGTTGGATATTATATATATATATATATATTACATTAATATACCACATTATTTTTAATTAATTTTATTTATTAATATAAAAAATAATTCATAGCAAAAAAAGTAGTCTCTACAATAACATTCACTTTATGTTCAATTTCTTCTTATATTCATTTATAATTAATTTTAATGTAATGAATTCCCCCAGGTATTTTCACTTGTTTGTTAATATTATTCATAACCAAATTCATAATGGGTATGTTATATATTTTTATATAAAATATTAATAATTTTATTAATATATTATTTTTTGTCAACACACGGTCTTTCGTGTTACAAAATCCATTGAGGAATGTAATTTTTCCTTTAATATAAGCTAACCTCATTATTAAATGTAATGAGTGAAAAATACTATGTTTTATGTAGTTAATGAATTACATAGTGTCATGTATAAAAAATCAAAACATGGTTATTTTATATAATATAATCTATTTTTAGTGTTTTCTAAATTGAAAAATAGGGAGAATATTTATTTCATTGAAAAATATATAGTTTCTCAAATATCAATGTGTTACATTAATCCCCCATGAAAATGATATTTTTCCTCTAAATTCATTTGGATCATAATTGTTTTAATACAGTAACATTACTTTAATAGAAAAAATCATAAAAAATTAATCTTACAACTTCCTTTAAGACTTTAAATTATGAAACAAAATAGATACAAAAAATTTCATATAACATGGTTTCCCCATAGGTGAGCGTAGGTGTAAGGTTAAAAAATAGACATGCAAGAAAAATTTTAAATATTCATAGGGATTTATAGATGTTATCAATAAAAAAAATCTCATAACCAATGAAATGTTGAGAAAATAAAATTCTTAAATATGTAATGATTTAAAACATCATCAGTTCAACCAAATTTACTATTTTACAACAACATTATTTTTTTCATCATTTTCATAATATTGAGTAATTATATAATTATCCATGAATTTAAAGATTTATAATTACTTGATATATTTCAATAAAAAAATTATATATATTTTTTGTTATTTAATAAATATATAATCCATCCATTACCTTAAGAAATGGATGTTTTGAAATTAACATTGATTCTAGACGTACTAAATTACCGGGTCAGAATATAATAATCCCCATAAAATAACAACATATAATTTTTTTTTCTATAAATCATTAAACTGTAATATAAAAAATACATTAATTCATAAATATAAAATTTAGTTCTAGTGGTTTATCATTAATATTTATTAATCAAAAATAATTCCATGTTAACCAAGTCATCATTTAGGCTCATGGTAGGCATGAAACTATTATTATCTTTTGGTAATGGGTTCAAGACCTATGGCATTTTGATTCATGATTGTATTTCACCCACCACACATGATTTCCATTTCCTAAAACACATTAATATAAATTCCAAATAAATTTAATGGATAACCAAAAAATAAGATTAATAACTAAATAGATTTTTAAATATTATTCTCAATAAAATCTTAATACATAAATACATCTAGTAAAAAATTAAGATAAAATTTTCATTAAATAATGTTAATAGGGATCCTCTAAATGTCACAATGTATCACTTTTTTTTACATTCCAATCTTGTGAATAACATCGTCTTGTATTCTCTTGAAACATGGTACTGACCTGAATTACCATATATCTATATGGAATACCTACATGTTTCCATATTAAAATTATTATTTGTACTATTCATTAAATCCAATAATGTTATAATCATCATCAATGATATCATAAAACACAAATCAACATGCCCTTACATTGTTACATGGTAATCAATACCATCAAATTTACTTATTCATCCAACATATATTTATTGATAGAACACTATAATTTCAAAAATTAAATATTAAGGGATATCTTTTGTTAGTCAAAATATCATCTTTTCATAAAATAACATTACCAATTCCTCAGAAACATTGAACATAAACATGTATATACCGAGAAGAAAACCTAAAAAGAACAATCCTTTTATATTTAATCATTTATATAAGTAATTTTTTGAACCAAAATACCTAAAAACATCAATTATTTTACTTCATCCAAATGAAATGTTTATTCTACATAATCGTATTAAATAATCATTCATATATTATACGTATTATCATAATCTTCAAGGACATAACCACTACACATACCACCCTTCTAATTTTCTCCGTGATCATTCCACTTGGAAAATTAATTTTCATAAATACCATTCTTTCAACAAAAAAACACCTTACCTTAAATGATTTCATAGGGAGGAAAATATTCCCATCAACATCATTAACAAAATTCCTCATTTTTATTATTTAGTTATATTCATTGTTTATATCTTTTTAATGTGAAAACACCAACTTCTTCCTCTAAAATGTTAACTTATTTGAATATTATCAGATTCTTGATTCAATGAGAACCAGATATTTTTTCTTCTATATTATATATAACCATAAATTTCAGTGTACTCTTTCATTCTCTTCATTGGTTATTGTGAAATATGGAATATTTACACGTTGTTAATCATGTTCCATGAAATCTTATTTTGAATGATCACAATATCCTCCACCCCAGTGATCAACTCATCTTACTTCTAATCATAAAATTATTCATCACATAAATTATTAACTGAGTTCATTATAGTTCCGAACATAGACTAAAACCATAAATCAGAGTGAGAGAAAAACATATCGTAGTGGAAAACAATGTAATCATAAAAAATAATTACTTATTAAATGTCTAATGTATTGCACCATTAGTAAACTATTACACCGCGTGTTCATCCTAGTTAATTAAATGAAAAATTATATTTAAACCCATCACAATAGTTCATGAAGTGTTTTTTAATTCCCCAAGAATATCCCCAGGTGAATCAAAAGAACTGTGAAACAAGGACCATTTTCATGTACCAGGTTATATAGAGTTATGCCAAACACACCATGTTAATGTTGTTTCTCTTATGTATATTTTTTCCAAATCCAAATCCTCATGAAGTATCAATACTAGTATGTATTTCTAGGAACCCACCTACTATATGTTTTCAAAAATTTCGGGTATATTTTCAAAAATGATAACACATCCATATATATATATCAATATATACATCAATAGAAAAATCCTTAAAAATATTCATATGGACATCCATATTGTTTAATCATCCTAGTTTCCAACGATTGACTATACCATCACTCTCATACCAATTATATAAATTTTGGGTCTGGGTATACAATTACAACAAACACACACACAAAGCACAACGTGCTAAAATAAATTTCATATCCCCCCCAAGGGATAACCCACACAAACAACCACTTTTTAGATGAAATATATTCAGCATGAAGGCATAGTGGGCCTGTATTCTATTACATAACCCATAGGCATGAAATTTAGGCCCCAGGATCATTATTTAAATAATAATACTATAATACCATGTCTGTTATAGTACTGAAACTACTACAACACTCACTATAGTAGCAATCGTAGATGTAGTTCCATCCACTACAATAACTACTGTTCGTACAATCGATATTTTTTTTTACGATTCTATAGTGCTACCCCTACTACAGTATATATTGATGAGATAGATACATTATCTTCCAATTGGTTCTAAAATACAATAAACCATCCTATAAAAATCATAAAACAAATATATCATCATAACATTGTTAGGATAATATTAAATGGGGTAAGCTCGGATTCTCAGTTATGTTAAACAAGGGATAAATGTAAGCATAATCCTGGGCATAGGGGTATAATAATGTGACCCTAACATTATAATATAATTCCTTACATATCATGTAAATATAACCCTAATCATTTCATAATTTTTTTTAGTTCATAAGACATGATTCATATCGAAATAAACAACATAATACATAAAATAATAACATTGTAATATGACATTGAATTGTGGCTACACAATAGCTTATAAAATGATTTTTATAGTAGTATAGGCATTGCTAACAAGGACATATTACTAGTATGGGTTCACTCACAAAACCACCATGTTAATCATGGTTCACTCCCATGTCCACCGTGGTAGTATGATTTCACTCCTCATACCATCACGGTAGTTATGGTTTACTGTCATGGTTATCTCAGAAGTTACGTTTGACTACCAAGAACATCTTATTATATCTCATGAGATATAAATCATTACAAAATGCGTTGGAAGGGCATATAGGACCCACCATTCTCATAATAAATTTATACATATATCGGATATGAATACATAGTCAATAATATCAATACCTATGAAACAAACTATGAATCATAAATATATAATCCCATCATAACCTATAGAAAATGATATAGGTTTAAATGTCATTTAATAAAAACCATAAAAAATAAAAATAATAGGGGTTAATACGATAATTCGCATGATAGATAAAAAACTTTCTTCACAAATATTCCATTGAGATATAAACCATTTATAAAAATAATATGAATGTTACATATGGATCATTCCCCAAAAACGAATGACTAACATCAACTGATGTCATCATAGATGGAAAATATTTATGAAAAATAATTGAAAAATACATCTTCTTGAAAATCCCTTATCTTTGTATGGAAATGTATTTTTAAAATATGACTCATCTTATAATTTTATTTAATATACAATGAAAACTTAGAAGTAATTCTTGAAATATTATTGAAAAACGTTTTCTATGAAAACATATAATAGATTATTGATTTTTTTTAAATATTTTTCAATGAAAAAATATAAAATATAATCATAACATTATAAAACACAATTTAATTGAAAAAAGGTATGATACATTTAAAACAATTTTTAAAAAGCTTTCAAAATTATTTCTTATAAAACAACACTGAAATTTTATATAGAATTCTTGAGAATATTTGGAAAACAAATTAATTGAAAATAAAATTGAAAACATATGATGAAATAATTAAAAACCCTAAAAAATTGTTAAAATTATTGTTCCATGAATGTGATACTCAACAATTATTTTAAAACATTAATGATAAAATTTCTAAAACATATTTTTAATTAAAAATAATTTCATTCTAAATAGATAAATATTGGGAAATATTTGTTATAAAAATTTTGTTAATTTTTTAATGAATAGAAAAGGGAAAAATTATACTACTAAAAGGTCATATATTGAATAAAAATTATATGTATACCCATGAGTCTTCTGGATATATGGATCATAATATGTTATCAATATAAAAATTATCATGAACAATCTAGATAAATGATGAGAAGGTTTCACAAATTTCGTACCACTTAGTAACGTGGGATAATAAAAACCATGTTAGTAAAATAAATTACATGAAGAATACAATATTATTATATAATTATATTCATGATATAATATTAAAATGTATGTATATACCCCACTATAATGAATTTAGGTGCCTAACAAAATAGGAGTCTAAAAGAAGGAAAACTGAGACACCACTATATTACCAATTTGTTATATTTTGAAACATAGACACCATGTCAGTAATATCTTAAAATTGATATGTAAATACAAATAAATTTTGGAATAATAATGTTATAATAAATTCATGGGATTTATATACACAACATAATAGAAAATAGCATTGAACATTGCATTTATGTCACATATAGAAAATTGTGATTAAATTCCATTTCCATCTATTTTGACTATATTTGTACTCATTCAAATTTCATGTATAATAAAGAAAAATTATTTAAAAATATAAAAAATGAAAAATAATATTATATTAACTATATTATATGTTTTTATTATTACATTATATTAACTTTTTGCTAAAAATTCCTTGTTAAACATTCACTTTGTGTAATACCTGCCCTGTTCTTCAAATGTGTCGAATTGTTTTATATCGTTCGTCCTCATACATATATAATAATTTACCAAATTTAAATGACGAAATATATATCAGTTAAATAAATTACATTTGAATTATAATAATCTATATAATATTGATGTGTGAAATGGAATACACAATTCATGTTGATGTCAAAACATATGTATATATGAACCATGATTTAGTTATTATGGTCGTATTGAAGAAAATTAATAAAAAGAAACGTATATATATAAACATATAAGATGTATTTTCAATAAACCGATCCTTATCACATTACATGTAGTTTTTGAAAGACTCACATCACTTTAAGGAGGGGATATTCCATACATCCCCAATCAAAATTATCATACTTATAAAAGATGGAATGTGTAATGGTGTCTATTGTGATTATTTATAGATGAATACAAAATAATATATATATATATATATTACATATTATATATAAAAATATTTTCTATTATAAAGAAATCCAAGAAAGGAAGTAATGATAAAAATGAATAGCCATTGTTTTGTGAAGAGGTAGTTAACTGTACTTGTAAACAATATGCATGTTACCCAATAGATGGAAGTATTCGTTATTATAGGTTGAATCCATTGAATATAAATGTAGTACAAAATTTTGGCTAAAATATTTTTTATAATAATGGATGAAGGAGAGTATATGGGGTGGAGAATTAAAACATGTTAACAGAACACGTGGATAGATCTTACCACTTATTTGGGTAACACATTTTAGTTGTCACCAAAGTGCTTCCTTGGATTGATTTCATTATAAATTTAGTATTCAATTAGGAATTTAGAGGTGTTTTAAATTGTATTGTTTTTATCTTGTCTTATCCTAATTTTTTTTGAGAGGTGTGAAGAAGAGGGAGAGTTGGTGGCATTTTATTGGAAAGGGAATGGACTCACTTGGTATTTTCGAAAACAAGTTAGGTGTAAAAATGGTTTACTTAAAAAACTCAACCGAAACTAAATAAACTCAATAATGTAATGTTCTTGTATTAATATTTTCCAAACAATGATTTTTGGACAAGTGGATATGACATTTTTACAAATATTTTAATTGTCCTTTCTCTTATTAATACAACATTTTATTTAATCATTATAACTAATTTTAATTATTTTTTTTAAAGAACTACGATTAAAAAATAATTATTTTTAATTATTTGGACTATAAATATGTTACAAATTTTAATGAATTAAAATAACATAAGTACAAGATATTAATTTAAATTTAATCTCTCAGTCGGGAAAACAAATTATGTTTTTAAAAGTAAAAAAAGTATTATAGTATTTTTATGTTATTATATTTATTTTCAATGTGAAATTTCTTCCAATGTCAAAAAATTTATTATATGATAAAAAATTATTTTAATTATATGTTAATTTTTCTTTAAAATTATTTTAATATATAAATATATTAGATTAAAAATTTTGTTTGAATTATAATTCAGTATTTTTCACAATTCAACAAAATATGAAATTTCTCAAAACAAATAACAAAAATTTACCCTAAACTAATTTTAATGTTTTAAATATAATTATTATGTTTATTATCACATATTATATTTATAATAGTTCAAATAATGGATATAAAATGTTCTCATTTTAATTGTAGAAAAATCACCTTACTAAAAATATATGTTTTTTTGTGTGAGAATGAGTTTTTTCCTATCTTATGTTTTTCATATCTATTTGATGTATATAGAAAATAATTTATTTGATATTTAATATAAATATTATATTAACATCACTCAAAAATTATAATAAATTTAAATTAATAGGATAAAATAACTTTGGGAGCCAAAAAATCGTTTTCTATAAAAACATAGCATTTATATTAAATTTCTACAAATATTAAATTTAAATTAATTTTTTAAAAAAATGAATTCAACATTTTATTTTAATTAAATTGAAAATCCTATTCATAACTATCAATAAAGTGGATTCTTCAAAACATATTTTATATAATAATATTTTTTTTATTACTATATTATGTTTGGTAGCACTCCATCTAGTATAAAACTCAAGCAATAAAAAAAAGGCATTCATGCATATAACATAAGATAAACTAAGTGTAACATATAATTAAAATTATAATTTATTTTTAGTGTAGTGCATTATTAACATGGAGTTTCAAATAACATGATCCAAACATACTTATTTAATATATAATAAATTATTTTTAGTGTTGTGTGAAATGGAAATATCAAAAATATTAAATTAATTCAAAACAAATTCACCAAACCTTAGGGTTTAATAGTCACAATCTTCTCACAATTTAAATTATTATCTTAAAATAATATTTGATTTATTATATACAATTCATATATTCTACAATGAAAATCACTATGTCCATAAGTAAACTACATAGTAATTGGGGTTCATTCTTATGTCCACATACTTGTTAGAGAGAATCTAAAATTTTACTTCTTAGAATTTCATATTTCCTAAATAGTTATTTTAGTATAATTTACGATATGTAATATCATGAAAAACATGTCATTTAAATTTTTTATATTGGGTAAGAATTTTTTAATCCAAAAAAAATGATTCATGAGTAATTGATATAAAATTCTCTACAATCTTCTTATGAATATAATTTAAAATTTGTTCATGATTAAGTGACCTTCATAGCCACAATAAAAAAACGCATATGTAATGATTTAGTTTACTTATAAATATAACTCATCCATTTTTTAATATTTATTCAATCAACAATCAGAATATCATTTCGAATAAAACCCAACACTATAACAACTGAGAGAGGATCATAGATTATATCCATTATCTATGATACTATAGTTTACCAAATTATTATAAATAACATGGGGGTGAATAAGGGTATGAAATATTTATTCCAATTCTACACATGATCTTATTAAATCATTAAAAATAGTCATCCCCCTATTGCCACTAATTTTTGTGAGATGAAATGAAAAAAATACAAGAGCTAGTGATTTTTTCATAGATAAACTAAAATATTCAATGTAAAAGTATATTTCATCGGAAATGAAATGTTGTAACAAATACCTTAAAGGATACTATTGTTTCAAGGCTCATATAAGACCTGTTTTCCCTCCCAGTTTAAAACTGATTACATTTTGAAATTTAACTATTCTCTTAACTAAAATATGGAAATTAATTCGTTATTTTTTTCTCACAATTTTAAATCCAATAGAATAGTTTCAAACATGATTGTTCCATGAAGACATGTTTTCCCCAAATAGAATAAAATAAATTCACCTTGAGTTCATTTTCATGGGGATATCGATTTCAATAATGTTTTTCGCAATGAACTATGTTATACACTTTGGTTGGCTTCATGCACCCTATTATGTTGTTCCACCACAATCTAACATTATATCACGGAGAGATGACACTGAATGAGCCACTGATACATTGTGTGAAATAGTTATGTACAAATAATCCTCATTCAGTAAATGATCTTACATCCTAGACTATATCCATTATAAGCAATATGGTTTCATGAACTAATTTTAAATAATAAAAATTATTATTGATATGATTATTTCTTTTTACTATATTTATCCTCTAAATCAAGTGATTATTGATAAATTATATAGGAAAATATACCTGGAATACCCACAAATAACAATTTTAATTATCAAAATTGTGAGATATACTTCCTCACGTAAGAAATTATATATGAAAACTTCATAGTCAATAATTACCCTTTATGTGGTACCTAAAACATATAAATCTATCAAGAAAAATAATATCCCATTACGATCATTGTTAACTCGACACCCTCTACCACTAACTATTCACACCATCTTCTGTTCATATATAAATTTTAATATGTTATGAATAAATTGTTTTAATTTTTTTAGTTTTTCATAGTTTTAATATTTCGTATGTTGTAAAATATAATTTTATGTCAAAATAAATTTTATGATAATGAAATGGAAACTCGTATAGATAATTTTTAGTCCACTAATTATTCTATTTTAGAATCATTTCACTGTTCCACATTAAAAAAGGCTATTTTAACAGTAATCATGTTTGTATATTTTAATCAGTTTTTTAAACATACACAACCAATAAACCCAAAAACTAAAAAATTAATCCATTCTATATTTTTTTTCAAATATAAGGATAATAATGTCCCAATTTATGTTATTCTATTTAGTATATTCCTATAAACCTATTCTGAGATGATTATTTCTTATCAAACATGTTTCCATTATAGTATTCCAATTCACCTACATTTATGTTAGGATCCCTAAACACAATGCTAAAATTTTACAATGTTTCCTATTTCACAATAACTAATATAGAAAATGAAGAAAACATATTATTACAAGTATCATGATTTTAATCAACATGATACATGATTATATGTCCCATTAAATTATACTATAAAATATGATGACCTAGATGTATGACTATAGACATCAAGAAACAATATCTTTTCTACTTCATGTTATATCATGTGGCACAAATTCCATACAATATGGAATAATACTACTTACATAAGAAACTATATAAGATCATAACAAATTAACATGATTCTTAATTTAAATATCGATTCTTTATAACACTATAGATGATTTTATTTTAACTATCCTATTCAATCTGTGTATATTATTAGTACACACATTATCTGTATATAAATTGATGGTGTACAATAAATTATCATAAAAAAATTTAAAAATTACTTCCTACACCATACCATATTCATACAACTAATGTTTTAGTCACCAGGACCACAAAAACATTTTGAGGAGACAATCTTCTTTTAATCCATGAACCATGAGTGATTCCTTAAGATACCTCTGCTTATTAAGATTTGAAATATGAAAAAAAAATCTAGAAAGACATTATTTGATTAATAAACATAATATTATACTTTTATCATGTGATAATACTCCAATGGTGTGTTATGATCATAATTAAACGTTCATCATTAACCCATTACCCTAATTTTTAATAATGATACACTAGTTTCAACCATTTTAAATTGTCATTCATATCGTGCTGATAATTATTCCTTCATAGATAATTAAAAAAATTAATTACATCATTATTTATAATCATGTTCAAGTGAATTTTAAATATATATATGTTTTCTACCATGATATTTTAAAGGATCTTCAAAGGAAACTAGATATTTCATAACAAAAAATTGTGTTTCAGTTGGGTCAAAATTTTACAAACCTAAAAATTTAATTATTTTATTCATAGTCAAACAATAATAAATTACATGGAATCAAAGTAATTTTAAAATGATATCAAACAATATTAAATGTGATCTAAGACATATAAAATGAATCTATAGGAAATATTTAATTCTATATTGAATGACATAAATTATTTTGAAATTGGGTTCTAATTTCATGAAATAAAACGACATGGAATATTAGTCCTTTTTTCATGACATTAGACTAATAACAAATTTCCTTTCAATCATTACCATAAAAATAAAATCTCCCATCATGAGATCTAAATATAGGTAATGGTACATGGAATATGGTATCTCAAATATATTGGATAAGGATTATTACACCCATTATATTGGTATCATGGGTCTCCTATTCTTGGTGAATGATATATAGAAACACAAAATAATAATAAAAACTTTAAATTAACTATAAATCAAAACACCTTTGGATATAAAATTAATTTGTAAATAAGAAATGTATTTTTATGATCTATTTATTATGTGTTTCTAATTAACCATTTATACAATGTTGTGCTTGATCATCTATTTTTATCCCAAACAAAAAATATGGCCAATGATGTCTGTCTATAAATATAAATTGTATTTTATCAAAGGTAAATATAAAATAATATTTTCCCATCATTTCCTACATTATATAATAAAAAACATTATATGAATTAGACATAAAATAACTTCTTATTGAATAACTAAAAATGGAAAAAAATTAATGTCACCTCTCAGTAAACCAAACCATTTCATTTATTTGGAAAAAAATCATGTATTGTTTTTGAACATCATAGTGTTTTGGTGGACCACTATTTGGGATTAAAATATGTGTAAATATTATCACACGACCCACATGAAATGTTAATATATTGAGTTTCTCCGAAATTTTATATGAAATTAATAAAAAACATGACCATTGGCACATTATAACTTATGGAAGAAACACATGTTGACTCAAGAATGTCATCCAATTCAATAAATCATGTTCTCTTAAAATTTATAGTAATTCCCTTCATCAATAATTTTTTTAAATATGAATTATGTATCCCATAGTGTTCTAAATACATAATGAATAAGTATATCTACATTAAAAAACATCATAAAATATTTTTCTGAATCACTTTTCAATTCCATTTGTTTAGATAATCATTTCCTAATTTTTCATCTTTTAGTATATCATTCTTCCCAGTTCCCCCCTTCAACGACATTTTGGTAACATTGCTTCACTATTCCAAACTGAACATTAATTGAATAGTGAATAACATAGTTTACATTAACTCTATTAAGCATCCCCTTGATGATACATTTTCATTATAGGAATGGTCCCCTTTTACACCATGAACACTTTCTAGATGATGTCATGTTGTTTTTTACTAAATAATATTAAACCAACAACCACATGTCTATACTTCTAGTTGGTTTAGGTAGTATTATGTTATTGTATAAATTATATATTCCAACTATTATATTTGATTATTATTCCATCAATTTAATGTATGCATTAATCATATAAATTATCAATGAAGAACTTTGTCAAAATTTACTTATGCTATTTTTTATATAAAAATACATATCTTATAGAAACCCAAATTAATTATGTTTATATATTCTATATGGAAATCATAGAGGATACATTTTATATTTCACTATTGGAACCTTCCATCTAGTTACACAGTCTTGATATGATTCCCCAAATCAATGGGAAATGTATTGACAGAACTACATGCATAATATGAATTTTCCCCTATATGAATATATAGACCTTACTGTTACTAAATTTTCTTTCAAATTGGGTAAAAAATACATTGTTTCTTGGTAAATTCTGTAATATTTTTCATAATATTTTATGAAAATAATATTTTTCAACACATTTTAAAAAAATCAAACATGAAACATCAAATCCATGGTCCATCATCAATGAAAATAAAATATAAATGCTACTAATCATAATAATAACAAAGATAAAACCCCACAATATGAATCCATGGAATTATTGAACTCTAAACATACTTGGTTGGTCCTTTTATAATAAAGGAATAATTTTATCATTAATAAGTTTGAAAATAAACCAAATTTTCAGTTTTAAATCTATAAATGGAGTCCATAATAAAATCTAGGTTCTTAGACACCAACAATATCAATCTATATTATAGTTAAATAACATGGTGAATATTAAAAAATGATAAATATCATATGGAATACTATTTTTACAAAACAAAAAATAATTTTTTCGATCTAGGTCCATCAATGTATAAAAAATATTGAGAAGCCATATGTTTTGATGGTACATAGTCATTATTATTGTTCATAAAAAAGATGATATAATTTTCCAATTTGGATGTCCCTTAAAAACACCTATTAGGATATGTATTATGGCTTAATATTCTGTCAAGTGATCTAGATGTATGTATGAATCAAATGATATTTGTTTATGTATCCATGTCCAGATGATAGTATTAAAATGCATCTCTTTTCTAATGTGATTTACCTATATATAGAATATTCTATCAAAATTACTTAAACCAAAATGGAACTACCTATTTTTCAAGGCATAATATAATCACTATATAAGTTAAAATTATTGAAATTATTTAGATTCAGGTTTTCATAGTAATCAATGTGACATGTAGATCTACTATATTGGATCTATTAAAAAAATATGAAAATCATTCGATTGCATTAAAAATATTTTAATTTTAATTTTTTTTAAAAATTGTAATTAATTCAATATTTTTAGATACTAATTCATGTGACATAAAATCCCTTATTTGATATTATACTCATGAAAAATCATATTTTTTAGGATCCCACTATAGTATCTTAAATGTTTTTCATAAAATTTATAAATTATAAAATTAAGATATAATAAATGTTTTTTAAATTATGAATTAGTCATATTTTATGGGGGGTCATTTTGATATCTCTATGAGGTTTTTCCCAATATATTTCAATAGTATCAACAATATTGGCCTCCAATATAAATCATAATTTCAGTTTTACTGTAAATTTATTTTCATTCTCAAAGATGAATAATATTAAATCTCTCTACAAAACGTGATTCTTGTGACATAGAGGTATGTATGTTCATATAATATAATTCCTATTATGATGATGTAGTATTGGGAACCAAATTATATGTGTAGTTAAAAATGTAAAATAATTTATAATGAAAGCATTTTTGGGGAATCATAAAATTTTAGTGTAATTTGAAAACATTTTTGAAATATTGAAAATAAACTATTGGTTTTACCATGAACATTCGTTTGTAGTTCATTACTAAAATATTAGATGAATAAAAAGAGTGGTTATATATACATACAGACATTTGTTATGGTTGTTTAATTTTTTGAATTTGTTATGGGGAAATGTGTACAAGTAGGAAGTGTCATTCACCCTTTCCTAATTCAATATAGCATCCTTATCATAGCTTAGTTTCCTACACCCCCAAAAATAATATTTCATTCTCATCATACGACTCTCAGCTAGAATTCCCACCATGTGTTCCCATAATATTTATGAATTAAACAACCACTCAACATGGTGACATGCCCAGGTAATCCTTCTTAAACAAATAGTAATGACCTAATGTTTTATCAATGTAAATTCCCTTTATATAGTTATGTCAATGAAAATTAAATTAGGATACACAAAGCCACATCATGTTTCAATGAACTACTAAATTCTACGTGACCTTTATATACTATTTGTTAAACATAATTTTCCTCTTCTATGGTTTGACTTAGAAAATCTGACACACACAGTTGCGATCAGAAAGATATTTAGTGTCTAATGGGGAAAACTAATTTTTTGAATTATAACATACCCTATTGAATTGTAATTTTACTCTCATTAAAAGTGATATGAGGTATATGAATTTTAAAATGGCCCAAATAATAGTATCCTCAATGATGAAATTATAAAAAAAATTATTTACCTTATAAATGGGTGTGAATGTTTTAAAAAATAATTATTATGTGTTGGTATTTTTGTGAGAAATAATTATTTAATTTCAATTATAAATTATTATATTTATCTTAATGAATACAAATATTCAATATATATATATATATATATATATATATATTTCCTATGATTTTATTATAACAATATGAGACCTTAGTTAATTATTGAATGTATTATATTATAACTTTTAAATTCAAATTTTTCATTTTCATGTAAATAAATATTTTAATTAAAAAAATTATCATATTTTGAAAAAAAATTCATAAATTTGATTCCATTTTTTAATTACACACATAAAAAAATTCGTTGAAATATTTGGATTTTTCTAAAAAAATTATTTTTTATTGAAAACTGAAATTTGATAATTTACAGAATATGCTAAATAAATGTTTTTTAGCATAATTCTAGAGACATGGATGATGTAAATTTCCATTTTTTCAAATACATTTGCATTAATTACTATATATTGTCACTATAATCATCAGTATTTCATTTTTGGATATAAATATTCATCTAATGATTAAGATAATAAGGAAACACCCCTCTCCTCCACTATAATACCACCCCTCACACCCTCTTCTATCAACCAAAATTAAGCATTGATCCTTTCCTATACTCAACCAAATCCACTTCCCCATTGCCTCACCCACTTCCAAGAGATATTGGTCTCATCAGAATTAAAAATCCTAGCTTCTTTGAGGTGGATCTCAAGAGGGTAATTCAAGATTTAAATTCTCTCTGTATTTTCAATTTCCTTTATATTTCAATTTATTTTCTTATACATTACACACCTCCCTTCATGAAAATGGAATGATAAATACTATAAATTAAATAAACTATAAGAAAAAAAATTAATGTAATGTGACACATTAAAATCCTCCATCTATCACATTCATCATAAAAATGAAATCATCACTTGTGGTTTGTCAATTTACCAACATCATGGGTGATACAACTTAATTTTCCTTAAACATATTCAAAGATATTAATAATATAAATAAATGGTTAAAAAATATTGGAAATTTTATTTTATATCATTTTATTTATGTTCTGCAAAATGTCTTATACACATAATACTAAATTTTAAAAAAAAAACAACTTCGCATTATTCGAAAAACCACAAATATTAACAGAAAATGATCATCAATATATTTTACCTTATGAATAATCCCCATGGTATACAAAAAATATATTTTAATATAATTTTAACTTATATAATATCAATAATAATAAATTATATCAATTTTGGATGTTCATCCCCATTATTGGTGAACTTTCATTATTGAATACAATTTGAATCGACCATGAAAACATTTAAAATGAATGCTCCCAAATTATAAAATTAAACTCAATTACTCATCCAAAGTCCCATTAATGAAATTAATAACCCAATAATTAACAATATTATGATATAAAAGGTTCTTTCATTATTAATTTATGAATCTAATTTTAATATACAGTATATTAACATGAATGCAGCTTTTAAACAATATTTAAGGGGAATTATTAAACCCAACTCTCTTTCATTGGGATTTCCCACATTCAGTCCAATTTTAGTATGGATATTATTTAAAAATTACATATAAATCATTATCTTATCGTTTCTAAGATATATTTTTTTAATGGAGTTTAGGACTAATATTTTGTTTTCCAAAATAAATCTTCTTTTAAAAAAACGCACCTTTTACATATCAATATTGTTTCCATAACTCAAGGATAATGATTCTTATATCAGGCATGTCATTCCCTCTTTGATTTAGAAACCCAATAATTTTGTATGCATTCTTTTGAAATGAAAACTATTCATTTCCACGGGTGATTATTTTTCATGATATATGTATGATTTATGTGGTATGCATGATAATGTAAATGTTGTGATGTGACAGGTGCTAGAGGAATTAAATAGCACAATATAAATGTTTTGATGTGATGGGAGAATTAGGAATTATATATCACACTAATTAATTTGGTACAGTGAATATCCTCATTATAAGAGTTACATATTCAGGAACATGATTCAAATTTTGTTAACAACTATGTGTGGTAGTGGAACATGATGACCTGATGTTAAATTTTAATGCATAGCTACATTTTATGATTATAATTAATTATTTCCCTCATGATAATGATCTATTTTCCTATGTTATAATGATAATTATTATACTCAACACATGTTATATTGTTTTATATTCATATCTATCTTCTTACTAGGCTTTTACCTAAACCCGTTTTGATGTATATCCTCATGTGTCTACTTATACTAAGGATCCATCATGATCCATTAAGAATATGGATAAGAAAGAATTAAAGAAATGTTTATTTTCATGTTGGAAAATTTATGTATGGTCCTTGATTTTCCAAGACACTTATCCATTATATAATCATTTTGTAATGATTTTATGTTATTTATCATCAATTTTATTTATTATTAAAGTAAGATAAATTAGGGTGGCTATAGTTGGTATTTGAGGATGATTTAGATTATATGGGAATTGGGATTTCAGAAACATTGTAAAAACCATTAGTGTGCGAATAAGTATAAGTGATAACCCAATAATATTTGTTTTATAAAATGATAAACCTATGGATCCCACATGTTAATCCTTTTGTATTAAATTCACAATGGAATAAATTATCTATTCTGGAGTTTTTGACCTTTGTTTTGTACTAACTTTTTCAATTTTAGAAAATGGTGGGAGTAAGCACCGCAACCCATTAGATGGAAAATGCATCGATTTCCCAAATGACAACCACAATTATTTGGGAAGTGGAGTTATAAATATCATGGAGATTATTACCTAACTATTTATGGTTTGAAACAATAACTTGAATAATGTGGAACATCCTCCTATAAAAAATAGGTTGTGTCATTGTATATAGTGTTTTGTTTGGAAATTACCACTGACGTTTAGTGGATCTTCTGATCCAATAGTAGTGGAATAGTTGGAGAAATTGATGGAGAATATCATTTCTATGATTTATTGTTTTTTGATGGATGTGGTGACTTTATAAGTTTATCATCTAGATAAGGAGGCCATTCAATGTGGGGTAATGATTAAGAACACCAAAACATGGGACAAATTTAATGAATTTGAGTGGGAATGATTTATGATAGTGTATATAAATAAGTATTTCCCTTGAAATCTTCATAAAATGATGGACGGGAAATTTATATAGATGAATAAAATGGAATGATAATATATCACCACCTGTGAGGAAAATTTTACAAGGATTACAATGTATGCATCTTGTTTTGTTAAAAAAATGATATAGAAATTGATATATTCTTTAGAGGATTAAAACCAAAATTTTTTAAAGGATCTTGTAATTATATAATTTGGTAGTTATAAAGAACATGGAATATGTGCACTGAATTTCGATATGGTGTTTGGAGAATGGTCCAATGACTATAGTGGTAAGAAACAAAATATATAGTTTCAAGCTAGAGGATCTATTGAGAACATTGGAAAGAAAAAAACAACCAACCACATGTACAAAATGGGGGATTATGCATCATGAGAACTACCTCAGCGGGATAAAGAAAATATTCAAGTGTGGGAGAGAAGGATACTAATCTCATGAATATTTAATTGACATGAAAAGGAAGGTCAATGTGATTGGGAAATAGATAATATCACCCACATACCAATGTTTAAACCATAGGGAGAAAGGGCACTATTACAGCCAGTGCACTAATCATCCAGTAACAATGGTTTATCATCATCATTAACCAGAAAATAAAAATGTGATAGAGAAGGGTTATTCCATCATTACCATGGAAATGGAGAAAAATAATGATGTCATACAACATACACTTTTTATTCAATTAATAATGTAAAAACTACTACTTCATTCAGGTTTTAAACATTCTTTTATATCATGAATGTTTTCTAGAACTATTGAGTTGATTCCCCAAAACCATAATGTAGATATATCTATAAAAACACTAAGTGGTGCGATCCTTGAAACCCTTGTGTTGGAATTTTATATAATTGGAATATGTTGGAATATTCTTCATACGAATCTCGTGAAAAATCCATTGGTGGAATTTTATGCAATATAGAGGATGGATTAGCTCTCTTTATATAGAGCACATAATAACTATTGATAAAATAATCTTCCATTTCTTATTACAAGCCATACCATGATCCACTAAAAATTGAAGGATGATCAAAAATATCATTTTGAATATCCTTAAATATTGTTGGTGTTGATTCCTAAGGGAAAATCATACCTCGCTAAAATGGTTGACCCAAAGGAAAGTGTCGACCTAATAGAGATTGACATCAAGAGGGAATATAATGATTTATTTCCTGATGAGTTACTCGGACTACCCCCGGATCTTGAGGTAGAATTCGTAATTAACTCATACCCAGTACTACTCCTATCTCAATGTGTCCCTATAGGATGACTCCCACCAACCATGAGGTGTTAATGAATCGGATAAAAAATTATTTGGACAATTTGTTCATATTCTCTAGTGTTTCACTATAGGTTTCACCAGTGCTATTTTCCAAGAATGATAGATCAATGATGTGTTGTATCAATTATTAGGAACTCAACAAGATCATGATAAAGATTATGTATCCTCTTTACCAGACTAAGATCATGATTTATCAGTTGATATGATTTCGGTAATTCTCAAGAGTTGACCTATGTTACGGATATCATCAGTTAAAAGTTATACAGGAAGATATTAAAAATACAATATTCTATAAAATGAATGGGAAATGTGATTTTTTGGTTATTCCCATAAGTCTTACTAATTCTCCATAAATATTCATGGATTTGATATATATAGGATTTATACATTACATCAACAAATTTTTGGAGTGGTAATTGATGATATTCTCATCTACTCCATGTGAAAATTGGTACATGAATAACATCAAATAGTTCTTTTTGTGACAATACTGAAGGACTTGTTGTATTCGAAGATCAGACATTGTAACATTTGGATTCATTAAGTCGTTTTCTGGAGAAAAGTGATCACAAGTGAGGGAATTTATTTTAACCCTTAAATAAATGGATATTAAGGAATGGACCAAAACCACTAGTGTCACACAAATACACTTTTTTCTCATATTAATAGGGTACAATCTACATTTTGTGCTAAATTTACCATTTTTTTCAAGACCACTAACTATATTAACAATGAAATGGGTTTTGAATATTCTAATAGAAGAATATAAGGAATGATTCCTGGAGATGAATATAATGCTTGTCACTTCACCTATACTCATATTACAAAAAAATGGATGATGTTTTGGATATAAAATGATGCTTTCATGAAAGGAAAGGGTTGTATACTCCTGATAAAATTTAAATGGGATATCCTAGGCCTCGTGATAGTTAATGATCCATGAGAATAATAACACTATGCATGATTTAGAGCTTGATTATTTGGTTTTTTTCTTGAAAATATAGTCTCAATACCATTATGTTGATAAGTTTCATATTTCTACCAATCATATGAGACTAAAGTATATATTCACACAAAATTTACTCAATATGAATCAAAGGAGATGGTTATATATTCTCAATTACTATGATTTCTCTATTAATAATCATAATGTAAAGGAATATAAATTAGTTGATTCTCTCTGTAGAAAAGAACCTGA
This sequence comes from Viscum album, assembly GCA_963277665.1. Taxonomy (NCBI): domain Eukaryota; kingdom Viridiplantae; phylum Streptophyta; class Magnoliopsida; order Santalales; family Viscaceae; genus Viscum; species Viscum album. The sequence continues at coordinate 259,828,605 of OY728121.1, read as the reverse complement.
TACTCAATCCATATTATGGACAGAGAAATACCCTATCGTCATTGATTTCTGACAGATTTATTTGAAAGTCAAAACAACATAGAATACATCATTCCCTAGCAAAGTTATTTCCCAAATATCTATCCAAGAGAATGTTAAAAAGGCCTAATTATATAATCTACAGTTTAAAATGAATGTGAATGCATTAAAAGAATGGATTCTACAAGAGATCCATATTGTTGACTATGATGTAATTCATTTTGGAATTATTATTTTTGTACCATTATATTTAGAGAGATTGAAAAATATTTACAAGGACGCACATAGTTCAACCATCTCTATGCTCCTATGGATCACAATGTTGTATTGAGGTATCTGAGAGAACTATTGGTTGGACAGTATGATGAAAAAGATTGCAGAATATACATAAAATTTCCAGGTATTTCAACAGATGAAATGTGAAAGACAAAAGACTAAGGGGATTATTTAACCACTACCCATACCTTTATGGAATGGGTATGACATTACCATAGGAATTGTCACAAAACTACCATGGAAAACCATATGAATCAATGATATCTGGGTCATTGTAGATCATATTAAAATAAAAACTCACTTTATCACAATTTTAGAGTCATTCCATTAGATCTAATTTCATCGAAATTTATGAAAGAGGTGGTAAATATCCATTGAGTCCCATTATTGATTGTATTGGATCATGATCTAATATTCACCTTGATGTTCATGAAAAAACACTAACATGTTCTAATGTCTGATTTGAACTTCACTAAATCCTATAATTCTAAAACTACTATAAAATATTAGAGATCAATTAAGACCCCATAAGACATGTTGAGAGCACGTTCTATAGACATCATAGGAAGATGTCAGAATCAACTACCTCTAGTTTAGTTCTCTTACCAATTTAGTTTACACATGAGCATCAAAATATATCCATATGAAGACTTTTATTGGAAAAGGTTCTGGAAAATATCATGTAGGGATGAATTCTATTAATATCAATTGCTTTGACTTGAAATGTTAAAAAATTGTTGAAAAAGGTGAACACTAATCAGCACCCAATCAATGGTGCTCAAAGTTGACAAGAGAGTTATTACAAAAAATCATTGATAGAAAATTGAGTTTAAGGTTGGGGATATAGTATTCCTTTGAATGCTCCATGAAATATGTTCATGTGATTTTGGAAGAAAGGAATTCTAAGACACACGTATATTTTCCCCTTCATGATTATTCTCCTTTTGGAGCTATATACTATCGACTAGAAATTCATCCTACCATACCAAAAGTAGATGTTATATTACATGTATCCCTCTTATGTAAGTACATACTAGATCCTTCACATGTATTATCTTCAGAGGTGATATAGATGAAGAATGAGCTTTCTTACAAGGAGCATCCAGTGAAGATCATTGATTGTAGAGATAAATTTCTATGAAACAATACTTCTTACCATGTCAATGTACTATGGAGGAAAAAAATTCATTAGGAGGAATCATGGGAACTAGAGTAAGTGATGAAGGATAAGTAAACAGACATGTTTTCAGCCACGAATGTAAAACAAATTAGTGGAAAATTTCATAATGGGAGAAGAATGTCATGACCTAATTTTTTATCAATGGAAATTCATTTCTTATATTTATGTCACAACATATAATAGTAAGAAACACAATTCCACATCATGTTTAAATGAAATACTAAATAATATTTGACCTATATTTCCTAAACGTTAAACATAATTTTTCAACGTTTTTTATTTAAATTCTGAAATTCTTGTATACATAGTTTTATTTCGTAATATATTTAGAGTATGATAGAGAAAAATATTTTTTTTTGAGAATAGTAACATACACTTATGAATAGTAATATTACACTTATAAATATTAATATGACCCTTATGAGTTGGAAACCAATAAAATATATAGTCACCTCATTACTGAATGTATATATAAAATTCAGGCACCTGCAAAATGAGAGATATTTCTTTAAAAATAAATAATTATGTGGTGGGTTTTTGTTGAGTAAAACATATTTAAATAAATTTTTATTTATTAAATTATTTTAATATAAAATTAATCTTCATAAAATGTTTTCAAATATTTTTTCATTCCTTTGATTTTAGGATAATTTAATGAAAAATCAGCTAATTTTTGAAAGTATTGTAAAATCAGTTTAACAATTTAAATATTTATTCTTCAATAAATAATATTTTTATTTAAAAATTAAATTTGAAATATTTAAAAATTTATTTTTACCAAATAGAGTCCATTTTTTTTATTATACACAATGAAAAATGGTTTTTGTGAATTTTTTTAATTTTTCTAACACACAATAATTTTTGGAGAATAGTGAAATATGATAATTTGAGAAATATGGTAAATTAATATATTTATGCATCATCTATGGATAATGGATGATGTAAATGGACATTGGTTCGAACTCAAATTCACTAATTACATTAGGTAGTCACAAAAATCATCACTATTTCTTTTCATTAGAAAAATAATACAATAAAAAGTAAACCATTAAGAAGACACCCTCTACTCAACTATAAATAGCACCCCTCACACCATCTTCTACTCAAACCTCACAAGAGTTAATCCATTCCTTTATTCTTCCAAATATTCCTCCCTAGTTCCTTTCTAATATCCATTATATCTTGGTCTCTTCATTGTACCAGTCAAATTCTCCTTGAGGTTAATCTCAATAGGAGAATTTGAGAAGTTAATCCTGTCTCCTTTCTTTTAATTTCCATTAAATTTCATATTCTTTTATTATTTTTTCTCACCTCCCATCATCAGAAGGAAATGATTACTATTTTATCTCAAATACACTATTTTAATGTCATTTTAATTTGTGATCGAACATTAAAATCCTCCCTTTATCTCTTTCATCTTAAAAATGAAATCATCGCCCCTGATGTGTCAATTTACAAACATCCAGGGCGATGCAAGTTCATTTTACATAAACATTATTAAGTATGTTAATAACACCATTGAATAGTTCGATTTTTTTAATTTTATTTTATAAATATTATTATGTTCTGGAAATGACATATAATCATAATATTAAATGGATAAACAAATATTTTTTGTAGTGTTTGAAAAACGATGAAAAATAACCCAAAATGATCTTTATTTACTTTTATCTAATGAATAATCCTCATAATATTTTACAAAATAATTTTTCATATTTTTTAAATTTATTTAATAAAATTTATAACATATAATAAAAATTATTTATTTTCATCTTCATTATAAATGAACATTCATTCATGAATACAATTTGAAATGATCTAGGAAAACATGAAAATGAATTCTCCAAATTAATAATATTAAACTGTATAAGTCATCTAAAGCCCCATTGAAGAGCATATTAACACCATAATGAATTATATTCATGTATAAATATTTATATAATTGTTAATTAATGAAATTAGTGAGATTATATTTTAAATTAAAATGAAGGATGATTTCAAATGAAAGGTACATGGATTTCATGAACCCAAATCTCATTCATTGGATTTTCCATCTTTCACTACATTTTCAATATAGTTATTCCTTTAAAATCATTTATTCATCATTATAATAACATTTCAGGTATATAAATGTTTTATAATTGATTATATTATATACACATTATCTTCATCAAGAACTGTTCTTTAAGAAAAACTCACCTTTTACTTCTCAACATTGTTTCCATCATTCAAGGTTGGTGATTCTTATATCATGTATGTCATTCCCGATTAAATTTGGGAAACCATGGTTTATGAATATATTCTTTTGAGATTAAACCTTGTCCTTTCTGTTGATCTTTTTATGATCAAGATTGATATTTGTCTTATGTATCATGCATGATAATGTAGTTGTTTCGATATAAATAGTGATCCTGAAAATATATAATGAAATGAAAATGTTATGATGTGACGGGTTCCCTTGGAAGTATATAATACTCTAATTCATTTGGATATGTGAATTTCCTCATGAGTAAATTGATATATGTGTGAACTTGAAGCTATCTTTTTTCAAAACTATGTGAGGTAGTTGGTCACAAAGACATGATGTCTCATTTTTTTTACATTACCACATTTCATGTATTTTCTTAATGCTCAATCTCATGATTATTATGTTATGACTATGTTATGATGATAATGATTATTCTCACCCCAAGTTATATTGTTTCATGTTTTTATATAACCTCTTATTGGAGTTTCTGATCATGCCTTTTGGTTTTATATCATAAAGATAATACTTTAACTAAGGTGAATTCAAGGTTCTTTAAGATGATAGAGGAGAAGGATTTACATAAATATTAATATTTATGTTTTAAATGTTATGTATAGTTCTTGTTTTCCCAATATGATAATCTTTTGGATCCACTTTTTGTAATGATTTTATGTTTTTTATCATTAAAATGTCGTAATAGTAATGTAATAAAATATATTGTCTTTGTACAAACCTCCTTCAAACTATAGACCATTATAGACTGTCATAGACAATAAAAAGATCCCATTAATTCCAGTTTTTACTGAAATGATGAAATTTTGTAAAATAATCATGGTTACATCTCCCATCACAAAAACAGTTATACATTCCCATCATTAAAGAATAATGTGATCTATTAATCCATTGATATAAAAATAGGGTAGAAATATTTTGGATCACATTCTTTTTTCATTTTTAGAAATGCCCTACCTATATGTGGTTGAAAATACATGGGCTACACAGGTCTACCATACTCTGGACAGACCATTCCCAAGTCACATAGTCGTTTGGCGAAATATCGGAGAACACTACTCATTAGACATATTCTAATAATACCCACCTCACTAAACCCAAATTAGGTGAATCAATATAACTAATACATCAAATAAAGTATACAACTTTTATAATATCCCAACATATGGTCTCAGTTTTCCCTATTACTAATAATAGTGGAAAATCTCACATAGGTATCCTACCTAGGAAACAAATTTGTTCTATATCATGACATTATTATGAAACACTATAACATATACCTCAATTCAAGATACTACTTTTCGTTTCCCTAAATAACATTATGTTATGATACCAAACCTAGTGTAGTCATATTCATCATTATGAGATTCTGATTTAAATAAATTCAAACACCTTTATTGAAGATACTCTAGTTAGTTTACATCAAACATCACTCCAACTATGTAAATTCAATTAATATTCGTGTCTTCCTTCATTAATTATTTACCAATATTTGGGTTTTTTCAAACCCCATAAGTGCCTCCACCATGGTTAAATCCCAAATAATATGTTACCATCATACTCCACTACTAATACCCATGATTAACCACCATGGTACAATCCCTGATTGTATTCCCTAAAACTAGGCATCAGAGAAATAAAATACATTTCAGAGAATCTCAGGGTTTATAATGTGTAAGCCCCACAAAATACACTATTTCATGAAATAGTAAAAATTAAGTGTCTCTATATTATATCTAATTTATATCTCCATGTATGGATATGATTTGATTCGATATTTATTTAATAATTAAATTATCCAGAGTGATATGTGAAGTAATATTTCCACTGAGTATGATGATAAGTTTTGAGAGGACATTCAATATATAAAATATTCAACACAATCGTTGTGGTAGTCAATTTATTTTTAAACATTGTAAAATACATCACTAAAATTCAATACCAATATCCTCATTTATACATTTTCTCTTATTTGATGTCTATAATATATATCATTACAAAATTGTACAAGGAAAATAGCCTTGTTTGCATTATTTCCAAAGATAGTTAGTACTACCATTAGTTTTTACATAAATTCTATTGATATACTCCAATAAAAACCCAAAAAAACATCGGTTTTGATACTTTTCTTTATTTCCATATATATTGGACTCTGAAAAGGTGTAATCCATATTCTTCATTGGTTTTCATGTTATGTGATTAATATAATTGTCCTTTGTAAAAATCATTGAGTTTCCAAAAACTCCATTGGCGGAATAGGTGAGGAACCTATAGTTTTTAGAATAAGGATAAATTATATTGATGATAATAAGTTGAATTATCTTTCTGTGGTTTTGAGAAAGGCACACCTCTATTTATGTTGGTAGGATTCTTCTTGTGGTTGGTAATCAATGATCTATCATCACTCATCTGATAATCATGAGATTAAATGATGGAATAGCATTCAAAATATTTTATGGAAATCCAAAGAGAAAACATAACCATCTATAACATTCCAATTTTATTTAGAAAAAAATATAACATTCCAAAAAATGGGTTCTGAAGAATAAGGCACACACCATTCATTATGTGGAATATTTCAATTTCTCATCAATTCTAAATGATGTGAAACATTATGGTTCTAGTTATATTAACCTGAACATAAAATGTGTGACGTGCCTAATTATATAAAATTGAACTTTTTGGGATTTTGATTCAACTTATATGTATATATATTATTCTTTTCATATAATCTTCATTCCTCCACTATAACATGAACCACATCCACTATTTGGAAAAAACTCTATAGTTCCTATTTATATAAACATAAATCAAATAATAATTAATTAATAATTTAATGGCTAATCAATAATAAATGAATAATTTCAAATTAAATGCAATTTTCAATAAAATCACTAAAATAAGTTCAACTAGTCATGCATTGGTATTTTCGATGTATTTATTAACATATCCTATATATATATATATGATATTCCTAGATTTTGTAACAATTCCCCCTATTAGAAGAAATTAACATGACCTTGAACATAATTAACAAACATATAGTCCAAACCATCAATTGTAACACCCGAAGAATTTTAAATAATATTTATTATTAAATAATATTATTAATTTGATATCATACAATAATGGAATCATAAATATTAAAAAAATCATTGTAAAAGTAAATTATTACTATTTAAAATGAATTTTACCACATAGAGATTTATTGGTGGGTCTGAATAATAGTAAATAAATTTTTATTAATGATTTTATACAACTACAAAAATTAATTCATTGGTAATAAATTTAATATAACTGAAACAATAGGAAGAACCAACATTTTAATGAAAATTATTTTTCTCATGCTACATATTTTATTCATAAAAAATTTTAATATCCCCTATTGTTTAATGACTTTATTGAAATTTATATATTACTCACATAATCATACGTATTAAACAATAAATAATTATTTTTGATGTATTGATTAATAACTTATAATTTTTTATTTCAAACAATATATATTATAAAAAATATATGTATCACCTTTTCTACACACACACATTCCAATTTAGGATGATCAAATTTGGTATAAAGGACCCAAATTTTTTCAATATGAATAGTAATCATCACATTATTTATCACCTCTGTTATGGATAAATCATGTTAATCTAGATTAATATAAATTAATAAGGCCATAAATATTCAACCAAATTCGTATTAGATGAATTTAGTTCCCACAATAACAATTTATCCTCATCATTATGTTTTTTTCACACACTATTACATGAAATTTATTTATATATTGTTAAAATCAAGGAAATCCAAAAAAAATAAAAATGATTTATATAATATAAATTATGAATCCACACATGAAATACAATATTTAATCATTGAATATAAGTGGTTATTTCGGTTCTAATGACATTATTTTGATTACTGAAGTTATGTTTTAATTTTTAGTAGTTATATAATGATGATAATTTATAATCAAACAAGAATACTCTATGTATCCATGTATTAAAAAATATAATAAACATATTAAAAGTATAAAAATGGTTGCAATTTAAGTTAGTAGATGTCACCCATCAATTTAAAGTTCTAAGGGAAATGATATGGCGTATTTTCTAAACATAATTTTAATTTCCCTCATATTAATTTTGTGTTTACATTTATGTTAAATAAATTGTGTCAAAATGGAAAATAATGGTATTTTATAAAAATATAATTTTATTAAAATTATATAAAATCCAAATAATTATTGGAATAATACATGAAGAATATGACACGGTATAAAATGACATAAATGTTTCATTTAAATTCTAATTTTCTACTAATATCTAAAAAATATCCAATCAATGTTGAAAAAATGCATATATTAGACCGAGTTAAAAATTATTAACATTGTCTTAATGAAAACCATAACGGTTAATGTTACAATAAAACAATTTTAAATTTAAATTTTAGTTTTTATTACAACACTATCATTACATATCATCTAATATGTGCCCATTTTTTGAATTATTTTTTCATATAAATTTATTATAATTTAATATTTTATTAAATTTTAAAATTTAACTAACCTCTATAATAAAAGGGCACATCCTCCCTCACAATTTCTAGCCTCAATATCCATTTAAATAGACGAGACCTAGAAAAATTACCTTCTAAACCTCCACATAAAAAATCAATATGCAATTTTATTCCAAAAAATAATCTCTAGATCCATTTAGGGGAGACATAAAAGAGTCATTTCTATGAAGAGGTAATCACCTTACCTGTTCAAATTTTCTTCTCTTATTTGACTCCTATAAATACATTATATGTATAATAAAATAATAACTTTAGTATATTGATTTTTTTGAATTCTTATTATGGTTATTAAATAACCATAAAAACACTCTTCACTTCAAATTTGAATTTAAAAATATCAATCATGCATATATATGCATACAATATCCACGTTTTTATAAAATTCATTTTTCATCACCAAATTTTATGGACAGGTATTATTATTTGTTCAATGTATATATATGGTTTTAATGGAAAAATAAATCATCTAAAGAAATAATATCATATATAAATTATTACAAATCCAATCATTTGAGAAATTATAATTTTTCATCGGCTTAAGTGTGGACTACCACCTCTATAATGTAATGTGATTCATTTTTCATGTATTTTATAATTGTATGGAAATTAAAACAAATTTAATGAATATATTTTTAATATATGATATAATAAGGATATTATAACATTAAATTAAAATTTAATACTCTTTCCTATATTCATCTATAAAATTAATACAATGTTCAAGCATAAGTATGAGTTACCATGTCCATGAATGGTGTTATTTATTTTTATATAAATTTTTTTTACCAAATAATTATAAATTTATAAAATATGATATTTATATTATCATTAATTATCTATATATTCATTATCAATCATTACTGTATAAGGACCAATACTAGTGAAGGGTTAAGATCTTGATAAAGAGAATAGTTAACACCCATAAATAACTAACTTTATAAAGAATTATTTATAAATATAGGTGATGAAACGTTTTAAATGAATTATATAAGATATAATATGAATGAAAATTAATCATAAATATAATTATAATAAAAATTAATTTTTTAAATTGGTGTTTAGATTTCCTAATAGGTAAGATGAACATGATTAAGTGATTAAATTCACAATCGCATCAGTATTCAGTAATTTTTATAATTTAAGTCTCTATATGGGAATATATCTCTTCAATTAAAATAATTTATAATAATTATTTCAAAAAAATCATTTATAATAATTTTTTAATTAAATACATACCATGAATGATTTTTTACAAAATGGTATTAAAGGAATTCTCACCATTTCCCTAATAAGGTACTATATGAAATTTTTGAAAAAAATATTGAGGTGATGATTGTTTTAGATTATAATACATGAATTAATTTTTTCAGCATTATGAATATTCTATTCATCAGTGATTCCATTATATGTAACCAAATTTTATTATGATTTCTTATAATTTAGATACTTTTTTAAAAGGAAATATTTCATAATGGAAATTTCCGTTTTCACAATAATCATTCCATGTGACCATTAAAAGTAATTTCCCAACTATGATGACATTAAATAAGGATACATATGAATTTGTGGGTATATAAACCATGGATAACAACATTATTCTTACTCTAGATGTAATATATTGATGATGAAAACATGAAATTTTTAGAAATCCTTTTCTTTTCCATTGGTTCTATTATAATAAAATATTTATCAAACCGATTTCTTTTCATTGGGTATTGAGTTGATGAAATTATTATAAAACCATTTCATTTAAATGGTTTCAAATATGATTTATTAATTATGTTGTAAGACACATATATATATTATTTTTATTATGTGACAGATCAGACATACAACCCCCACACATTCAGTAGATAAATATTGATATCTTATAAGATTAATAAGATAATAATGGAGAGTGAACCATGTTTATAAAGTGAAATTTTCCATAATTAAATTCCAACTTTTAATATGCGGCTACTATGATGGTTATTCTATTGATCAAATTTCCTTATCATAGTCTTTTCAAATATCCTCGACTACTATGGAAATGATTTCTAGTGCTTAGGTGTATTCTGTAATGCCATGCTTTATGAAAATGTTATGATTTTATGGAAAATGTTCATTGATTACTATAGGATTCCTATCTTATGTTATTCATTGTTTTATTTCATTACTCGTTATTATGATCTATGATATGTATGAGGAAATTTTCAAATGTTATGCTCATTATATTATTCCATTTATTCTAATGATATTTATATATAATCATGAATATCTCTCTAGATTACCCTTATTGAACATTGGATGTCACCATTTTCTTATGATTCCTTTCCCTAAGTTATGATTCTTTATATTAGGAATGATTTGTATAAAAATGATTCTAGTTTTGTAGTAATAAGTGGGAGATGATGTTGTTATTTTATGACTTTTTTTATGATTCAATGTTTCCAATGAAACTAGAAATATATTATTCTATAAAGGCTCAATGTTTTGTGTACTGCATATTCATCAATCTAAAATATTATTTCTATTTATGAAACTTATTTATCTTTTGATCACTACTAATAACCCCTTCTAAAAAAATAAATTTTATTGAAGATCAATAAAATTGTTTGTTCCAAACTGTCATAGATTATTATATAATTATTTAATTTGTTTGAAAATATATTATTCAATTATGAATTTCATTGAAAATTATCAATTATATGACAATGATATTATGGTGTTTTTTATCATTTCCGTAATGAGCATATATGTAATTATTATATTATTGGGGGTAATAAGATCCTGATTCATATGTGTATATTATTAATACGTCGATAATATATTTATATACTATATGTATATATATATCATGAATTTTTATAATAAAATTTTTTGGGGACATGGATATTGTTATGTGTGGTTTTAGTTAAAGTATATACCAACTAACATATTATATATAATATTTGGTAATTAATTAAGTTGATATTGAGTTTTATTATACAATGGAATTAAAACATACATTAAAATAAAATTTTATTATCTACCATTTTTTTAATATTTCATACAAATTAAATTTCATATAAATTTTTGTTAAAAATTAAATAAATTTTAAAAAAATAAATCACATCTGACAGATATTTAATACACCTAAAAATTAATATATTAGATTTGAAATTAATATATGAAACAATTAATTGATGTGATGATGGAGTCAATAAATTTTCTATATAACAGGATATTTTATTATCTAAATAATGATATATGTGTAATAACTATGTTGTGTTATACAAAAATACATACCATAATGTGTTTAATAACTCCATGTTTTGGTTTCTCTTTATTATATATTTATATTTAACTCACACATTCATAAATACACATATATTTATTAAATTTCCAATTTGTCTCACATCATACTTATTAACATGAGAACCTATGTTTAAAAATCCATTTGCATAACCTCCAAAACATAGTTTAGATAATCTATGATTATCCTCCCAATGATTCCAACAAATTAATAAGTAAATCCAATCCCAGTAATAATATAAACTGTGTGAGACACTATATATCATTATAACATTAAATAAAATTATAAAATATATAATACATTTGTAGACTTTGTAATCCAATAATGTCCATAGGATGGAATCCTAGGAAAACGGAAGGCATATTTTGACTCAACAACCGATTCCGGGATTGGTCAAAATGTTGTGTAGGAAATCCAAGGGGTGTGTATAAAACCAATTCCCCATGCAAAAAATTGACGCGGTCTAGATATTTTTTTGTCCCGATGTGGAAGGTCTTGTGTGGCCGATGAATGGGTCGTGTATCCATGCATGCCAAATTCTGTGCGCACCTACTGACGCCATTAACCTGGTATAATAATGTCACCCCACACCTCTGCAGGATAATGAATTTAAGATGTCTCTCATTCACATAATACATTTATACCATGTGAAGTAGATGGATTTCAGGCACATGATTTTCCGCGATAGGTCTCCCAGGTGACCTCATTCATGTGTGACAACTATGGATTGGCCCTCGCACATTTTTTATTACCAAGTCATTTCTAGGAAAAACACTTCCACATGCATGAAAATCTCCTACAAATTTCATGATAACCTAACTTATATGCAGAATCCCAACATATTGCGAGTAACTGATCACATTTTCACGCATATTGGGCACAAACCATCCTTTTTCTTGTAATCCCCTCTCCTTGGGTGTGCCTTTGGGCATGTCTTCAACATCACTTCCCCAGATACCATCTTCAGGAACTAATTATATGTAACACATCTGTCATACACATGCTTCTCCCGCATGGCCCTCTATGTTTCCACAATGTGATTTCAATGTCCCATGGGTGGTGTTTTACATTTCATTGTTTATCCATATTCTTCTTCTCCTAGGAATGCTAACGACAATTTCATATACAAATATCTACGCTAACATGGTACCCTCAGTGGTTCACTCCACAACACCCCATTCACCCTGAAAATGTGGATTCCTCCTCTTCCCCAAGTGTGTCTACATATCCATCACATATTCCCTAGGGGTGTGGAGTGAGCCAACCTCGTCTGATCAGCAAGACATTAAACATACCAACACCATTTTCATCTGCACATGACATTAAACTATGGCCTCACCCCATGCATTATATATAGGTCTCCCCACCTTAGACATTCACCATGCTCTCTCATCTCCACGGGAGTGAGATATTCTCAAATGGAATTAGATCCTACTTGATCCAGTGACGTCTGTATGTGGAGAAGGGAAACCATCTTGGATTAAGCCCATAGCCTTTATTACTGGAGGATACGTCCATGGAACTCCTCTCTTTTTTCATTCCAACACAATAGAAGAGATGGACTCATGCACCTTCAGTACCCCATTCCTCTCCCTCTGGGAAATATCTTCATTGGGCCTCTATAATAGGGTGAGTCCCAATATTTATCTCTATGGGACGCTAACCATGCATATTACCATGTTGCCTCTTTGGGTCGCCAACAACATGTAAGACCCACTCCACATTCCGCGGACTCACCATTCACAACATGATATTCAGGTAAGTGGTTCCTTTTGATTCTCAAACCAAGAATGACTCACATGGGATTTGATTAAGCATTAACCATGGCATCCTACTAGGTCTTCTTAGTATGTAAGCACCAAATCATCACCAAACTTCATGGACTTTGATACTTTTATATTAGGAATGGTACGTAGGAAATCTCTATGGGGATCAATCCCAACAAATACCTGTCATTACCCCTTCATTTCGGTTCACCTTCTTCCTACATGATGTTAAACTACATCCCTCAAACTGAACTACGTGGACGTTGATCCTTGTCTCCTAGGCATGATACATAGAAAGACTCCCTGATGTTTAATCCCAATATCAATCGGTTCCAAACACTTTACTTCTGTTCACCCTTGTCCCACATGATGTTAAAATGTATTCCACCTTTTCATCTAATAATACATTAAACTATATGCTTCGGAACATTGTGTGATTTTATCATTGTATCCAAGGTATGGGAAATTGGATGACTCCATGAGTTTCAAGCCCAAAAAGTGGTAAGCATTTGTATTCCCCTACAAGTAGTAATCCATTTTTCCAATCCAGTGGCAAGCCATTGCATCCCCACCAGGGGTAAGATGTTGTATCATAAGAAGAGGTTTTTCATTTCATCCCAACTAGTGGTAAACCATTGTACGAGATATACTGGTAAGCCATTGTGATCCCCATCAAGTAGAAAGTAGTTGTGATCTCCTACCAGTGCTAATCCATTTTAGTCTGTAATTGACGATAAGAAGTTGTAGTACCCTTTGTTAGGACCCACATCTCTAGTCCACCCCGTGTGTGTTGAGCTAACCCATGCTACTAACCATGCTTAAGCCCCCATTTATCAGCAGAACATCTTCTTATATGTACACTCGGATTTTATAACCCATCTAAAACATCTTTAACCTTGATTCCCTACCATGGGGATATGTAGGAAGTCTCCTAGAGGTTCAAGATCATCACCCATGTCCCATTGTGGTCTCTCCCTTGAGCCATTTTGTTTTGGGTTGTTCATGCCCAAAACCAGAGGATCCAATTCCAAAAAATACCATCCACAATCATCCTGATTCGTACCCAGGATGCCACTTCCATGTGTGATCATGTCACCCACATTATCACTGATCCATGTAGCAATCAGGTAACTAACCATGTGTTAGGCCCTGAATCAATATTCCATCTTAGGGTTTCACTCATCTAATCCACTCTTATCAGTGTTATGATTAATCTGATCCATCTATGCTAGATGTTAAACTCGAGGCATACCTTGTGTTAAACATGGGAATCTGAGGAAAATATCAATGACATACATATCGCATAAAATTTGTCGAACTCAATGTGGGTTGTCCTGGGATTCCCCATCCTCAAGAAACCCTATCATAAGGGGATGAAACCTAGATGCATCAGCATCCAGACATGCTCGCGATTTCCAACATGACTACTTCCCTGATCGAAGGATGATTCCCTGACTTGGCCCGTTAGAATGTCCTGACAGGAGCATTGTAATTAACCGGAATCCATGAAGACATGGAATTTAGAAGAGTATCATGAACAATGCCTACAGTCAGTGAGGGAGACCAAGTTAATTTGAAGTATTCTATGGAGGAATCCATGAAAGAAGGAATCGAAATCCCATCATGCCATTTTGATCATGGAGAAAACTCCCCTTCTTGACCGATAGATGTCACCTGACATTGGAAAGTGGTAATGCATGGAAATAGATTAGTGCATCCTCAACATATCAATGTGCACCCTGGTGAGGGAATCAGAAATAGAAATTTTGAACCTAACATGATGTTAATAACTTCAATGTGAGGATTATTATCATTTATTCATCAGTGGATTATTGTGTCACCCAATCAAGTTATCCAGTGCCAGGTATGTCGTTGAAAATAGTGGGTCATTCATGAAAGTCACCAGAAATTGAGGCATTTGAACATTAGACATCTCAGTCTACTACGTTTTCATCATGTATCCCTCATACCAACCATGGAAGAAGAAATGATACTGGGGAACTTGACTTTTCCTTCCTTACATTAAGAAATAATGGTTGAACCTCCCTACTTTTCACTACCCTAGATGTTAGGAATGGAAACTGATCACCACCCATCCACCAACATAGTGGTTGGAGAAATGTCAAGGCAGAAATCCCATGTGTCCACATCTCATTCATGTAGGCCTCCACATCCACGGTCATTAGGATAACTCATCCCATCTATCCATATGAAATCACTTAGTGGAGGTTGATTAATAACTTCGTCCAAAAATACAGGGAGGTTAGGATTATCGCAAACTGATATATGAACCGACAGAAACTTCAGGTTTCTGTGCCTCACATTCACGGCCACCCAATGGGCCTCACAAGGATCCAATTCTTCCCATATTATCCCACAATCATTTCAATAGACTCTTCCCTAAACACATCAATGAATCCCTCCCCTGCTCAAATGTGGTGAGGGATGTTTAGGCCAGCCCGTCAGCAGTTCTATCCATGGGGCTAGCATGGAGGGCTCCCACAAAGCCACGTAAGCAGCACTACCCAGCTCCACAAGTTGAGGAGAAGGTGAGTTGTGCACCTGAACCACCAGCCCCAGTTTGGTTAACCCGATGCCAGCATCCCAAACAAGCTGAGGAGGATGGCTGCCAAAGGTTGTCATCATCATCAATGGCTAACATAGACAATTCCGCTGCCAACCCATACTACCAACATACCTCTCATATTGAGCAAGGGGACTTATATGCTCAGACTAGTTTGAGGTCAAAACAACGCCACCGGTTCGTCGAGAAAACTCTCTGGGTCGCAGACACTGGTGGCATCTGCTGTGGGCCAACGTGCGGTGTTGACACCTTGTCCGGATGAACACCATATGCCACCATCAATGAGAGAACAGGTTCATCCCGCTCTCATGATTGGTGTGTATGTCATCCTCATTCCACCATCAATGATATAGGAGGTCCATCACACTTCCATGATTGGCATGGAGTTCCTCCCCAAGTCACAATCAATTCAAGTGAAGGTCATCCACACTATATTTACACCCAGTTTAGAAGCCTCTTATACATGCATTACCTCAGGTATGGAATCATTATTCCTGTCATATGTCACCGATTTGAAGATGTTACCAGTTCGATCGACCATCATAATGGGTATCTTCCACATGTTCTTACACCAATCAACGAATTTCTTCCTCATCCTGGAAATCAAATAAGAAGAGGTCAACCTCACTTCATTGTCACCCAACACGGATGCCCAATCAGTTTTCAGCTCGACTAGAACAAGGATCCTCCTATAACTAACAATGAAAAAGGAAACAGTCATGTATTACATGTCTATAAACCTATTATCTCTAAAGGAAATCCTACCCGCACCAGCACTTCCTATAGAAATTTCACCAATGCGTTAGCCAGTGGACACAGAGGTCCTTCTAGGTTACCCTTAATATTTTTTGGGGTGCTCCTATAACCCCTACTCACACAAGAGAATTTACAATGCTCCCTAGAATTTTTTCGGCTGAAGGTCTTCCTTGATTAGAAAATCTACCCTATCCTGATGAACAATCCGCAGGCAGGAGGGCATTCACCTACACTATAAGAAGAATATCATGATGTATCATACTGAAATTAAGCTCGTATGCTTCTCAGATTCTGAGGGTGATTGTGATTCGACAATAGAACCCTCACCTCGATCCTCTATGTCTAATTTTAGGGTAGGAACAAGGCACATAAGCACCATCATTCCGGAATGTGAGGACAACTGGATTCCTACCTCCCTCTGTAGATACATCAAGGTGGATGAAGATTTTTCCCCTTCTAAGGACCTAGTTGTGCAATCCTCTATATCGTCAACATGATAATTTGTTGGGAAAAACCCCTCAAGGTGTCATTGAATCATTTTTGAGGTGATTGTGTTTGTTGAAAAAGTGGAAATCTATGTTTTGATTGTTGACAAAGAAAAACATGACATACAATTTTGATGAAAAAGGGGATTTCATGGTGGAATGTCGAGTTCAAGAGTGGTGTTCAACGATCCATGTTTGATTCAAAAACTTCGACAAAGGAATGGATGATCTGAAGCGGTACAAAAAGAACAGATACAAGGTGGTGTCGTTTTCCAGTGTTTGACAAATTTTTGGGCCTGAAAATCGACAAAAGGTGAAAATGGTTTTTGCAAAGAGACATGCACGCCCTGTACATGAAGGAGTAGAATCTTTTGCACCTAAAGTTTTTCAGGATCATAAGGTCAAAATATCGAAAAGGAAAAAGGGTAGTGCAGGTATTGGTGTGGTCGTGCAGGTGACTTGCGCGCCGTGAAGAGACCTGCGCGCCGATGCCATGGATTCTTGAGAACTTGTGTGCATGTTGTTTTTCAAGATTAGAAGATCAAAATATGGAAAAGGAAAGAGTGTCACACAAGTATTGGTTTGGACGCACATGTGACTTGAATGGGAGGAGACCTGTGCACCATGACTTGTGCAACGATAGGATACTTGCGGGTCGTCGTGTAGGGTGTCCAAATGCTTATAAATACAGTACAACCCCTCCTCATTTTTATCAGATTTAAACACTTAGAAAAATCATAGCTCCCATCGCACTGGTGTGGTGGTCGCGCAGGTTGTGTGTGGTTTCATAAGTTGACGTGCGCACCAGTATTTGAAGTTTCCCGCCTATTGGTAGTTGCATTCCAATATTGGCTTGGGAATAAAAGGGATTGAGTCACGCATGTTTGGAGTTGTTGAAAATTGTTCCACATAGGTGGTAGAGGCAGACATACACGCCGGTTTTGACCTACATGCCGATACATACCCACAGGGTTAGACATGCGCGCCAAGTAAGGTTGATTCCTTGACAGTGTTTTCTGGTTGCATGTAAGTTGGAAGTTTTCCCGATACCTTCGGATCAAAGATAGATTCATCTACGGGTGAAAGTTGAAATTCAACAGATCATCCACATACAAGAGAGGATGTATTCATTATTGATAATGAAGATACCTACAAGTCTATAAATTGTGATTGGATCCTTTCTAGAAAAGTGAGCAAAGGAAGAGGAAGAATGTGATCCTCTCCACTGGCAGTGAGCCAGATAGATAGAAACAAGGAGTTACCTTTAGGAATGTAGTGAGTTGACCCTAAACCTTGTAAAGGCAGTGAGCCTGGGATAGAGTGATTGTGCCCAAACCTTGTAATCCACTGCTAGTGATGTCTAGTGGAACGTTGTACGACCGAAAACATCTCGGCATAACTCATTGGATTTATCCCCTAGCGGTGAACCAAATAAATTTTTTTGTATCATGTGCATGCTTTACATTCTATTTATATTGTGCAATAAGAAAGAGAGAGAAGATTGTTTTTCTTAACAATGAAATAAGATCAGAACGGGCTTTAATTTTAAATCAGTCATACCCTTATTCACCCCCCTCTCAGGGAACTCAGCCTATTAGACCTACCAACTAGTATCAGAAGGAAAGGTTGATATTAGTTCTTCTCTCAATTGAGGTCACTAATCATAAAGGGATTCTAATCTTCGACCGATGTTATTTTTAGATATGGAAGAATCGAATGCAACATTATTTCTGATCTTTGGGAATGGAGGTCTTTTCAGTAGCTATGCATGATATCATAGCTAATATTAATAGTGGTGCATTATCCGAAGCTAAGCATAGAGAGTTGGATGCTGATTCCAAATAAATCAATTCCATAGGGGGATCCATTTCAAATCCCATATATAAAAAGGTGATTTCATGTAAAACGTCACATGCCATGTGTTAAGAGAATTTGAATATATATTAAGGGGATAAAAAGGTCATAGAGGCAAACCTGGAAGTGTTGTGGAACAAGTATGATGATCTGAGGATGAACCCGAATGAGTCTGTTGATGCATTATTTGATAGGGTAAATGTTGTGGTAGATGAAATTTGAGGTCATGGTAAAATTATCAGACATAAAAACATTTAAGCACATCTTGAGAAAACATCCACCTCGGTTCAATCCAAATGTTTCTATTTTGGAAGATAAAGACCTGAAAGAGCTGACATTGGATAACCTGCATAGCACCTATGTTGCATATGAAATGATAAATGATGATAATGACACTGTGAAAAAGGGTAAATTCAAAGAGGTGCCATTTATGTCCATGAAGAAGCTCACAATTGAAGATTCTCAAGAGGAAGAAGAGACAGATGAGGTACTGTCATTCCTCTTATCAAATCATCAATGAGGAAAAGGGATGTTCAAAGGGAAACATCCACATGCTTGCTTTAGATGTGGAAATTTTTGTTATATTTCGGAAAGGTGCCCTAAAAAGTTTCAAGAAGAAAATTATTAAGATGAAGTTGAAATTCCGAAGAAGATATCTTCAGTCTATGTGAAAGGGAAGAAGCAGTTAAAAAGAAATTTCATCAAGATTAAGAATCTTATATAAAATGAAATAGACAGTTCAGATGAGTCCAAGGTTGAAGAGGATGAGGAATTAAAGAACTGCAAATATCGAGGAGAAAATTTTATGGAGGAGGTATTCGGTAGTTCTCAAGAAAAGGAAGAAACTAACGTTGTAGAAGAAGAAGAAGAAGTTGAAGGAAGATTTGATATAGAAGCTGAATTAGAAGCAGCTCTTGAGGAGATAGACTTTTGGGGAGCCATAACGAAGAAATATAATAAAGTGGTTCATGATTCCAAACACTATATGAAACACCAGGATGAATAAAATTACAAGAGGGTAGAAGAATTTGACAGAATAAATCCACAACACCAAAGTGACCAGAAAATATCGTTGAGTATAAGCATAAATTAAGGAACAAAAAAATGAAATCTATTGTTTGAATAAATTAGGAAAGGAGTAGGTCATACATATCAAATATCATTAAGAAGAATTGGTCAGTTTGTGACTAAAAATGAATGATCAAGAAAAACTCGTGACCTCCAATTTGATATAAGGAATGCAGGTCATTACGGAGACTGAAAAGATGAATGAGGAGCCTAGTAGTTCAGCATGGAAGAAGTAACAATTGAGCTCAAATGATATGCCTGATTTAGGGCTTGATAATAATAAAAAATACGTGGTAATTGAAGTTAGACTGCAAGCGCCCTTCCCGAGATTGAAGGATGATTTGGGCACAAAGGAGAATCAGAATATTCAGATATCCCTTGGGGAAACCCGTTGTGCTTAAGTAACATGAAGGAATTTACCTTATGTCTGGTGTTATTGTTGTGGAAATATGGGACATTCACTATTTGTGTGTTCCATAGCTAAGAGATATCGAAGGGAATAAGAACAGAAGTGGAATCCAAACAGAGAACGGTTTTCCAGAACATATTTCAAAGGAAACTATTTTTGGTGCGGAGAATTTGGGCACATGGATATGTACTACACTTCAACCATATATATAAATGTGCCAAAGCAAATTCAAAATGTACACAAGAAGTAGATAAATAATCGAACAGGTGAGTTAAAAATGCACAATAGATTATTGGCTTTGCAAGATGAAGTTGGTCCATCATACTCTGAGAAAGAACAAAAGTCTCAATCCATGCCGAGTGTGAAAGAAAAAGTACGTACCAAGAAGAAGAAAAATGAGAAGGCTATGGATGAAGAAATTTCCATTTGGAATCATATCGCTCTGGTGTATGGATCATTGATAGTGGTTGCACATCTCAAATGATAGGAAATAAGGATCTTGTTACATACATAAAATATGAAAAACGAGTTTTCAAATATTGAAAAGATGAAGGCCTGAAGATTGTTGGCTGATCAAAAAACATGTTTGGGGGCAACAAAATGAGACGTTCTGATGTCTTGGTAGTAGAGGGTCTTAGTCATAACTACCTTAGTGTCAGTCAATTATGTGACTCTAGGCACTCTATCCGATTTACCAAGAAGATGTGTGTTGTGAAAGGAAAAGATGGAGCAATTGTTCTACCAGGTAAAAAAAGGGAAATCATTACCTTATAGGTGGGGAAGAATATACATGCCTTTTATCATGAGAGGAAGAAAACCAGTTGTTGCATAAGCAACTTGTTCATCTATTCCATCCATCCATGGATGTTCTGGTAAAGTGTGATGCTGCTAGAGACCTTCCCAAACTATCACGAGATCTCACTCATACGTGTGATGCATGCCAACAAGGGAAGATCATCATAGAGACATTTAGTCCAAAGGAACCAAAATCAACTAGAGTGCTCGAATTGGTGCATGTGGATGTATTTGGACCGATCTCACCATGAGCTATAAATGGGAAAATGTACTATGTTCTTTTCATTGATGATTATAGCATAATGGCCTGGGTATTTTTCATTACCCATAAGATAGAGGTGTTCAGTTTCATAAAATAGTATAGGAGGGAATAAAAAAAAATTCTTTGGCAAAAAATTATAACGTTTAGAATTGATAACAATACAGAATTAATGAAAAGTCATGTTGAAAACTATCTCGTGAAACACATGATAAGGAATCAAGTTTCATCAGTGAGAACTCCACTATAGAATGGGGTGTTTGAGAGGAGAAATCGGATCATTGACAACATGGACATAACGATTCTTATTGAAAAGGACCTACCAGAGAAATTTTGGAAGGAAGCAGTTTGGATATCGGTCTATATTTCCAATAGGTCTCTATTGTGCCCAAAAGAAGGGAAGACTCCGTATGAAATTTTGTATGGAAGGATGCCAACATTGAAATACTTTTCTATATTTGGGAGTTAGTGTTTCATTATTAACAATGATAATCACTGGAAGTTTGAGCCATGAAGAGATGGGGGGATATTCCTTGGCTACTCAGGGAAAAGAAAAGCATACAAATACATCAACACAAGGCTGGGAAAAATTGTTGAGAGCAATGATGTCACTATAGTTGAAAATGAACAGAATACTCAATGAACTAGTGAACAGTTTCTAGATGAATGTGATGATGAGGTAAGCAACACAGGGGGAGAAGAAGTGGTAGAGGCTAACTCAGAAGAAGATACTGAGGATGAACAAGAAAGTTTCATGTCTGTGTATACAAGGAAGCCAAAGAGTCGAGCTGAAATTGATATGCAGAATATCATTGGTGATCAGACAGCTCCAGTTAAGACTCAAAGAGGGGATGTATATTGAGCAGCCATATGGTTTTCTCATTCATGAGGATGAGAACAATGTTTGTAGGCTGAAAATGGCATTGTATGGGATGAAACAAGCACCAAGAGCATGGTACTCAAGGCTTGATTAGTACATGAAGAAGCTTGTTTTCCAGCATGGGGGAGTTTATCACAATATCTAATTCAGTAACAATAGTAATCAACGGATGATGGTGTTGGTTTATTTCAATGACATAATATTTGGCGGATCAGATGATGTTCAGTGCAGAAAATTATATGAATTCACGAAAAATGAGTTTTAAATGTCAATGATTGGTGAACTAACATTTTTCCTTTGTCTATATGTGACAAAACAAAAGAACGGAACATTCATTTCTCAATCCAAATATTCCAAGGAGGTTTTTAGAAGGTTTGTCATGGAGAAAACCAAGGAGATGAAGACTCTGGTTGCTACCCAGATGAATTTGTCAAAAGATGAGGATGGAAAGTCAGTTAATATCACAGAATAAATGAAGGTCATTAGAATTTTGATGTACATGACTACAACAAGGCCTGATATTGTTTTCTCCACATGCTAAGTAGTGAGTTATTAGAGTAATCCAAAGTAAATCCACATGCTTGCAGTGAAAAAAATACATTGGTATATCAATGGCATGATGGACTTCGGATTGATGTATAATGAGAAATCTAAATCAGTGTTATTGGGTTACATAGATGCGTATTGGGCCGGATCAACAGGTGACAGAAAATTAACAGTAGGAGGTGAATTATATCTTAGTGTATTGTGTATTTCTTGGTTATGTAAGAATCAAGATTTCATTTCATTGAGCACCATGGAAGTTGGGTATATTGCAACCACTCAAGAATGCACACATTTATTGTGGATGAAAAAGTATCTTGAATATATGGGAGTTGATGTGAAGTCTCCGATCAGAATCCAGTGCTATAACTCAAGTGCTATCAATATTAGCAAAAATCCCATCCATAACTCAAGGACAAAGAACATTGAGATCAAATATCATTTCATCAAGGAAAAGGCTGAGCAATGAATTGTGAAATCAGAGTATGTGCCTACAAAACTATAGCTTGCAGACATTCTGACAAAGGCCTTACCCAAGGAGGAGTTTGAAAGGCATCGACTGGCTCTGGGAGTTCAGTCGACTCCCCACACATAAAAGAGTGTGGATGTGGGACCCATCTCTTCTCACCTAGGATTGATGTGTTTTTCTATAATGTGTTGATATGTGTTCTCTAGTCTGTTACAGATTGCAAAGGAGTGATATTTGGGTTAATTGACGAAGGGGGAGAAAATAGTGATTGTTCGTGGGGGAGACAGTGTGTATATTTGAGAAATCATGATAGATAGGGGGAGAAGCGGACAAGTGGAGCAGTGATATAGGGGGAGCAATGAGAGAGGTGGAGAGTATTAAATCTTATGATGCTAAAAGTGATCGATCAAAGACTAGATATCACGACAACTGAGTATCGTGATAAAAGCAGAAGAGTGGGGAAGAAGGGCAGTGTTGGAATGCGGTATGAATATTTCTAAAATTTGGTATGCCAAAAATTGGTATCTGTTTGGGGTCAAAAGTGGGTGTCATAATTGAAGTGATTCATCGATGAACTTTTCATTTACTCTTGTTTCTCACGTTGAGCAATGCTCATGTAGGCTTAGAGTATGTGTTGAGTAAATCTTTGATCACTATCATAATCGCAATAGGAGAATGGTGGCTAAAAAGTGAACGATTTATCTTTTTATGGAAGAGTTTTCCACAAATCCAAAGGAGGAAGTTTGTGGGAATAAATCCATCAAGGTATCATTGAATCATTTTTGAGGTGATTGTTTTTGTTGAAAATGTGTACATTTGTATTGTGATTGTTGACAAAGAAAAACATGACATAAAATGTTGATGAAAAAGGGGATTTTATGGTGGTATGTCATGTTCAAGAGTGGTGGTCAACAATCCATGTTTGATTCAAGAACATCGAAAAAGGAATGGATGATCTGAAGTGGTACAAAAAGAACAGATACAAGGTGGCGCCGTTTTCTTGTGTTTGAAAAATTTTGGGGCCTAAAAATCGACAATAGGAGAAAAGTGGTTTTGGAAAAGAGACTTGTGCACCCTGTACTTGAAGGAGAGGAAACTTGCGTGCCAGATGTTTTTCAGGATCAGAATGCCAAAATATGGCAAAGGAAAGAGGGTCATGCAGGTGTTGGTGTGGTTGCCTAGGTGACTTGCACACCGTAAAGAGACTTGCGTGCCAATTCCTTGGATGCTTGAGAACTTGTGTGCCTGTTGTTTTTCAAGATCATTATAGAAAAATATGGGACAGGAATGAGGGACATGCAAGTATTGGTTTGGACGCACAGGTGACTTGTAGGGGAGGAGACCTGCGCGTCGTGACTTGCGCGCCGAGGGGAGTATAGCACACCGTCGTGCAGGGTGTCCAAAAGCCTATAAATATAGGACCAACCCTCCTCATATTTATCGGAGTTCAACACTTAGAAATAGCAGATCTCCCATCGCGCTGGGGTGGTGGTCACACAGGTGCTGTGTGGTCGCGCAGGTGGACCAACACGCCATTGTTTAAAGTTGTGCACCGATTGGCAGTTGCTCGCCAATATTGTCTTGGGCGTAAAAGGGATTGAGTCGCACCAATTTGGAGTTGCAGAAGATTTTTTCGCGCAGGTGGTAGAGGCAAACATGTACACCAGTTGTGACTTGCATGCCGATACCTACGCGCAAAGTACGGTTGATTCCCCATCTGTGTTTTTCAGGCTGCGTGGAAGTTGGAAGTTTCCCCGATACCTTCGGTGCAAATAGAGATTCATCTAAGGGTGAAAGTTGGAATTCAACAGAGTATCCACATTCAACATAGGATGTATTAATTAGTGATAATGAAGAGACCTAAAAGTCTATAAACTGTGAGTGGATCTTTTCCTGAGAAGTGAGAAAAGGAAGAGGAATAAGGTGATCGTCTCCACTGGCAGTCAGCCAGAGTGAGAGACAATCATGGAGTGACCCTTGGAAAATAGTGATCTATCCCTAAACCTTGTAAAGGCAGTGAGCCTAGGACAGAGTGACTGTGCCCGAACCTTGTAATCCACAGCTAGTGAAGTTTAGTCGAATTTGGTATGACCGAAAACTTGTCGGTGTATGCTCCTTGGACGTAGCCCTTACCAGTGAACCAAGTAAAAAATTTTGTGTCCTTTTCATGCTTTAATTTCTTTTTATATTGTGCAATAGAAAAGAATGAGAAGAGTGTTTTTCTTAACAATGAATCAAGATCAGAACATGCTTTAATTTTTAATCAGTTATACCATGATTCACCCCCCCTCTCAGGTTATTGAGCCTAGTGGTCCTAACAATTGGTATCAGAGGGAAAGGAAATTTCAAAGTGAAAAATGAAGGATCCAGAAAAGGAAATTTCATTCCTCTCATCAAATCATCAAAGAGGAAAAGGAAATTTCAAAGTGAAACATCCACTTTCTTTCTTTATATGTTGAAAAGTTTTTCATTTTGCGGCAAGGTTCCCCAGAAATTTTCAAGAAGAAAATGATGAAGATGAAGTTGAAATTCCCAAGAAGAGATCTTCAGCCTATGTGAAAGGGAAGAAGTAGATCAAGAGAAATTTCATCAAGAAGAAGAATCTTATATCACAAGAAATAGATAGTTCATATGAGTCTGAGATTGAAGAGGTTGGGGAAATACAGAACTGAAAAGATCGAGGATAAAATTAAATGGTGGTGGTCGTTGGAAGTTCTCAGGAAAAGGAAGAAACTGACGCTGGAGAAGAAGAAGAAGAAGTTGAAGGAAGAGATGATATGGAAGCTGAATTGGAAGAAGCTCTTGAGGAGATAGATGTTTGGAGAGCCAAAATAAAGAACGCCAATAAAGTGGTTTTTGATGCCAAACTCTATATGCAATAACATGATGAATGAAATTATGAGCTGTTAGAAGAAATTAAAAGACTAAAATCCTCAACACCAGAGAGCTCAAATAATATCGTTAAGTATAAGCTGAAAATTGAGGAACAAAAGAATGAAATCGATTGTTTGACTAACATAGGAATAGAGATGGACATATGTATCAAAGAGCTTTAAGAAGATGTGGTTAGTCTGTGATGAAAAATGAAGGATCCAGAAAAACTCGTGACCTCCAATGTGATATCAGGAAAGAAGGTCATTACAAAGACTGAAAAGATGAATGAGTATCCTAGTAGTTCATTAGGGAAGAAGCAGTAATTGATCTCAGATGTTAAGGTTGATTTAGGGCTTCCTAAGAAGAAAAAATATGCTGCAATTGAAGTCAGACTGCAAGGTCCTTTCCAGAGATTGAAGGATAATTTGGGCACAAAGAATAATCATAATATTCATAGATCCCAAGGGGAAACCTGTTGTGCTAAATTAACATGAAGGAATGCACCTTATGTCAGGTGTTGTTGTTGTGGAGAGATGGGACATTCACAGTATGAGTGTTCCATAGCCAAGAGATATCGAAAGAAACAAGAACAGAGGTGACAGCCAAACAGAGAACGGTTTTCCAGAACATATTTTGAAGGACACTATTTTTTGTGGGAACATGTCTAGGTACTGCACTTCGACCATACAGAAAAATGTTCCAAAGAAAATTCAAAACGTTCGCAAACAGCAGATCAATAAACCAACAGGTGAGTCAAAAATAAATAATAGATTTGTGGCTTTGCAAGATGAAGTTAGTCTATCATACTCTGAGAATGAATAGAAGTCTCAATCCATGCTGAGTGTGAAGGAAAAAATATGGACCAAGAAGAAGAAAATGAGAAGGCTGTGGTGGAAGAAATTTCCCTTAATGAATCAGATCTCTCTGGGGTATAGATCCTTGATAGTGTTTGCACATCTCAAATTACAGGTAATAAAGATGTTGTTACAGTCATAAAATATGACAATGAATGAGTTGTCAAATTTGGAAATGATGAAGGCCTTAAGATTGTTGGCTAAGGAAAAGCCATGTTTTGGGGAAAAGAAATGAGATGTGATGATGTCTTGGTAGTATAGGGTCTTAGTCATAACATACTTAGTGTCATTCAACTATGTCACTCTGGGAACTCTATCCAATTTACCAAGAAGATGTGTGTTGTGAAAGGAAAAATATGGAGAAGGTGTTCTACAAGGAAAAAGGAAAAATGGAAATCTTCACCTTGTAGGTGGGGAAGAAGATACATTCCTTTTATCCTGAGAGGAAGAAAACCAGTTGTGGAATAAGTGACTTGGTCATCTATGCCAACCATCCATGGAAGATCTGGTAAAGTGTGATGCTGCAAGAGACCTTCCCAAACTATCTCATGATCGCACTCATACATGTGATGCTTTCCAACAAGGGAATATCATCAGAAAGAAATCCAGGAAAAAGGAACAGAAATCAACTAGAGTACTCAAATGGGTTCATGCAGATCTATGTGGAGCTATCTCACTATGATCTATAAATGGGAAAAGATACTATGTTCTTTTCATTGATGATTATAGCAGAATGTCTTCGGTATTTTTCAATACTCTTAAGAGATAGGTGTTCAGTTGCATAAAATAGTATAGGAGGGAATCAGAAAATATGCTTGGGAAGAAAATTCTGAAGTTTTGTACTGATAACGGTACATAATTCATGAAAATTCAATTCGAAAGCTATCTTTAGAAACATGGGTTAATGAATCAAGTTTGTTTAGTGATAAATCCCCAACACAATGGAGTGGTTGAGAGGAGAAATCAGATCATCAACAACATGGCCAAAACGATGCTTATTGAAAAGGACCTACAAGAGATATTTTGGAAGGAAGCAATTTTGACATCGGTCTATATTTCGAACAGGTCTCTGTTGTGTCTGAAAGAAGGGAAGACTTTGTATGAAATGTGGTATGGAAGGAAGCCAACATTGAAATACATATGATTATTTGGGAATAAGTGTTTCATTACCAACAATGAAAATCACATGATGTTTGAGTCACGAGGAGATGAGGGTATATTCCTTGGCTACTCAGGGAAATGCAATGCATATAAATGCTTCAACAAAAGGCTGGGAAAAATTGTTGAGAGAAATGATGTCACTATAGTTGAAAATGAATAGAATACTCAATGACCGAGTGAACAGTTTCTTGATGAAAGTGATGATGAGCTAAGCAACACAGGGGGAGAAAAAGTGGTAGAGGCTGATTCAGAAGAAGATACTGATGATGAACAAGAAAGTGTAAAGTCTGTGTCTGCAAGGAATCCAAAGAGTCGAGTTGAAATTGATATGCAGAATATCATTGTAGATCTGATAGCTCCAGTTCAGACTTGAAGAATGAAATCATTATAGAAAATTTTTTTTTTATCCCAGTTGAAGCCAAAATTCTTTTCCGATGCATCTGAAGATGAAAAGTGTGTTCAGGCGATGAATGATGAGCTTGGTCAGATTGATAAAAACCAGATTTGGGAGATTGTTTTGATGCCCTCAGATAAGAATGTCATCAAGACTAAATGGGTCTATCGCAACATGATGAATGAAGATAACACAGTTATTCGAAACAAATCACAACTAGTGTGCAAGGGATACTCCCAGAAAGATGGAATAGATGATGATGAGAAATTTTCACCGGTTGCAAGGTTGGAGACAATCAAATTATTTTTGGCCATAGCAGTGCAAAGAAAGTTCAATGTGTTCCAGATGGATGTCAAATATGCATTCTTTAATGGAGCTCTGGAAGAGGAGGTGTATATTGAACAGCCAGATGGTTTTCTCGTTCATGATGATAAGAACAATGATTGAAGGCTTAAAAAGGCATTGTATGGGCTGAAACAAGCACCAAGATCATGGTAACCAAGGATTGATCAGTACATGAAGAAGCTTGGTTTCTAGTGTGGGGGAGTTTATTACAATCTCTATTTCAGGAATGATAGTAATCAAAGTATGATGGTGTTGGATTATTTCAATGACATAATATTTGGTGGATCAGATGAAGCTCAGTGCAGAATATTATCCGAATTCCTGATCAATGATTTTGAAATGTCAATGATTGGTGAGATAACGTATTCCCTTGGTCTACATGTGACACTAGGAAATAATGGAACATTCATTTCTAAATCCAAATATTCCAAGGAGGTTTTATGAAGGTTTGAGATGGATAATTCCAAGGAGATGAAGACACTGATTGCTACCTGGATGAAATTATCAAAAGTTGAGGATGGAAAGGCAGTTAATATCACATAATATTGGGAAATCATTGTATGTTTGTAGTACTTAACTGCAACAAGGCCTCATACTATTTTCTCCACATACCAAGCAGTGAGATATCCGAGTAATACCAAGGAAATACAGATGCATAAAGTGAAAATAACACTTCCTTATATCAAAATCACGATGGACTTCGGTCTGATATATAATGAAAAATCTCAATCAGTGTTATTGGATTTCACAGATGCATATTGGATTGGATCAGCAGATGACAGAAAATCAACATCAGGATGTGCATTCTATCATGGTGTATTGTGTATTTCGTGGCGAAGTAAGAAGAAAGATTGAATTTCGTTGAGCACTATGGAAGCTGTGTATATTGCGGCCACTCAAGTGTGCACATAGTTATTGTGGATGAAACAACAGCTTGAAGATATGGGAGTTGATGTGAAGTCTCTGATCAGAATCTAGTTTGATAACTCAAGTTCTATCAATCATAGAAAAAATCCCATTCATCACTCAAGGACAAAGCACATTGAGATCAAATATCATTTCATCAAGGAGAAGGTTGAGCAATAAATTGTGAAATTTGTGTATGTGACTACCGAACTACAGGTTGAAGACATTATGACAAAGGCCATTACCACGGAAGCGTTTGAAAGGCATCGACTGGCTCTAAGAGTTCAGTTGAATCCCCACACTTGATAGAGTGTAGATGTGGGAAACATCCCCTCTCCCTGAGGTATGATGTGTTTTTCCATAATGTGTTGATATGTGTTCTTTACTCTGTTACAGACTTCAAAGGAGTGATCTTTGGGTTCATTGACAATGGGGAAAAAATAGTGATTGTTCACGGGGGAGACGGTGTGTCTATTTGAGAAATCATGACAGATAGGGGGAGAAAATAACAAGTGGATCAGCGAGAGAGGGAGAGCAATGAGAAATGGGGAGAGTAATAAATCTGACGATGCTAAAAGTGATCGATCAAAGACTAGATGTCACAACTGTTCAGGATCGTGACAAATCCAGAAGAGTGGGGTAGAAGGGTAATGTACAAATGCTGTAAGAATATTTCCATCAATTGGTATTCCAAAAATTGGTATCAGTTTGGTGTCAACTGTGGGTTTCATAATTAATGTGATTCATCAATGAAATTTTCATTTACTCTTGTTTCTCACGTTGAGAAGTTCTCATTTAGGCTTAGAGTATGTGTTGAGTAAATCCTTGATCGCTATCGAAATTGCAATAGTAAAATGGTGGCTGAAGAGTTAAGGATATATATTTTTATGGAAAAGTTTTCCACAAACCTAAAGGGGGAGATTGTTGGGAAAAAACCCCTCAAGGTACCCTTGAAACATTTTTGAGGTGATTATGTTTTTTGACAATGTGGATATCTGTGTTGTGATTGTTGACAAAGAAAAACATGACATACAGTTCTGTTGTCAAAGGGGATTTCATGGTGGAATGTCGAGTTCAAGAGCGGTGGTCAATGATCCATGTTTGATTCAAGAATGTCGACAAAGGAAAGGATGATCTTAATCGGTACAAAAAGAATAGATACAAGGTGGCACAGTTTTCTAGTTTTTGAAAAAAATTTGGGCCTGAAAATCGAAAAAAGGAGAAAAGTGGTTGCGGAAAAGAGACTTGTGCACCCTGTACATGAAGGAGAGGAAACATGCACGCCTAATGTTTTTCAGGATCAGAATTTCAAAATATGGAAAATGAAAGAGGGTCGCACAGGTATTGGTGTGGTCGCGTAGGTGACTTGAACGCCGTGAAGAGACTTGCTCGCCGAAGCCTTGGATGCTTGAGAACTTGTCTTCCTGTTATTTTTCAAGATGATAAGATCAAAAAATGGCAAAGGAAAGAGGGTCGTGCAAGTATTGGTTTGGACGCGCAGGTGACTTGTAGGGGAGGAGACCTGCGCAATGTGACTTGCACACCGAGGGGAGACTTGGGTGTCATCACGCAGGGTGTCCAAATGATTGTAAATACATGAACACCCCTCCTCATATTTATTGGTGTTCAATATATAGATAAACTTGAGATCTCGTCACACTGGTGTGGTGGTCGCACTGGTGGTGTGGGGTCGCGTAGGTGGAGTTGTGCACCAGTGTTTGAAGTTGCGCACCGATTGGTAGTTGGGTGCCAATATTGGCTTGGGCATAAAAGGGATTGAGTCGCGCATGTTTGGAGTTGCAGAAGATTGTGCCACACAAGTGGTAGAGGAAGAATTGCGTGCCAGTTGTGACCTGCACACCGATACTTGCCCGCTGGGATAGACCTGCACGCCAAGTAAGGTTGATTCCCCGACAGTGTTTTCTAGCTGCGTGGAAGTTGGAAGTTTTCCCGATACCTTCAGTGCAAAGAAAGATTCATCTATGGGTGAAAGTTGGACTTCAACAGAGTATCCACATACAACATAGAATATTCTCATTAGTGATAATGAAGAGACCTACATGTCTATAAACTGTGAGTGGATCCTTTCTAGAGATGTGAGAAAAGGAAGAGGAAGAAGGTGATCCTCTACACTGGCAGTGAGCCGGAGAGATAGAAATAGGGCGTGACCCTTGTGAAAGCAGTGAGTTGACCCTAAAACATGTAAAGGCAGTGAGTCTGGGACAGAGTTTCTATGCATGATCCTTGTAATCCATAGCTAGTGAAGTTTAGTGGAATTTGGTACGACAGACAAATTATTGGTGTATGTTCCTTGGACGTATCCCTTAGTGGTGAACCAAGTAAAAATTGTTGTATCCTATGCATGCATTACTTTCTGTCTATATTGCGCAACAGGAAAGAGAGAGAAGTGTTTTTTTCTTAAAAATGAAACAAGATCAGAACGTGCTGTAATTTTAAATCAGTCATACCCTGATTCACCCCCCCTCTCAGGGTACTCAGACTAGTGGACCTAACAATTGGTATCAGAGGGAAAGGTTGATATTATTTCTTCTCTCAATGGAGTTCACTAATCATAAAGGGATTCCAATCTTCGACGGATTTAATTTTCAGATATGGAAGAATATAATGAAACACTATTCCTAATCATTGGGAATGGATGTGTTTTCAGCAGCTATGCATGGTATCACAACTGATATTAATAGTGGCGCATTATCAGAAGCTAAGCATAGAGAGTTGGATACTAATGACAAAGAAATCAATTCCTTAGGGGGAGCCCTTTACAATACCATATATATAAAAGAGATTTCATGTAAAACATCACATGACATGTGGGAAAAGCATTTGAATATATATGAAGGTGATGAAATGGTTAGTGGGAAAAGCTGGAAGTGTTGTGGAACAAGTATGAAGATATAAGGCTGAACCCGAATGAGTCGGTTGATGCATTGTTTGATTGGGTAAATGATGTGGTAGAATAAATTTGATGTCTTGGTGAAATTATCAAGGGGATAAATATTGTGAAGTGCATCATGAGAAAACTTCCACCTCAATTCAATCCGAATGTTTCTGTTTTGGAAGATAATGACCCGAAAGACCATATATTGGATAACCTGCACAACACCCTTGTTTCATAAGAAATGAGAAATGATGATAATGACACTATGGAAAAGGGGAAATCTAAATAGGTGGAATTTAAGGCCATGAAGAATCTCACCATTGAAGATTATCAGGAGGAATAAGAGACAGATGAGGTAATGGCATTCTTCTCCTCAAATCTTTAAAGAGCAAAAGAAAATTTCAAAGGAAAACATCCACTTTCTTGCTTTAGATGTGGAAATGTTGGCCATCTTGCGGCAAGGTGCCCAAAAACGTTTAAAGAAGAAAATGAAGAAGATTAAGTTGAAATTCCCAAGAAGAGATCTTTAGCCTATGTGAATGGGAAGAATCAGTTCAAGATAAATGTTTAATGAAGAAGAATCTTATATCACAAGAAATAGACAGTTCCGATGAGTCTAAATGTAACAACCCGAGATTTTATGAGATATATTATTTTTAATTTAATTGATTTCTTCTATTATACACTAAACCAATATTAGATTGTACTATACGCAACACCGTATTAGCTTGTAGTATATGAAACACTATTCTTGGCACGTGTTACTCACAATTTCATGTTCGTTTTGTGGAAATTATTCTACGCATCATTAAGTATAGATTTTGTTTAATGTACAAATGAAATAAGTTTTCATTATGTAATACAGAACACCAAATGGAGATTTCACTACACGCAGCCCTGACTTGGCTTGCATTACATGCAATCAAGACCTTCTTCGATGGCGTGTATAGTACACAATACCGATTTTCACTAAACGAGATATTATTATAATATTATTATGAATTAGCCGTTATGAATAGTAATACCCACTTTTTGAAATTTTATAAATTTTATCTTTCAATATGGACTTCATTTTTGGATTCCGAATATCGAAATTATCCTAAGGTGAATTTTTTTATTTTTCTGAATACATTCATTTTTAGATAAATAGTGAAAACATTGGGTTTCTATTTAAAAGCCGACTTTTTATCAAGAAAGCAGGTCATTATGAAGACTGAAAAGATGAATGAGGATCCTTGTAGTTCATTAGGGAAGAAGCAGCAATTGAGCTCAGATGTTAAGGTTGATTCAGGGCTTCATAAGAAGAAAAAATATGCTGCAATTGAAGTCAGACTGCAAGGTCATTTCTAGAGATTGAAGGATAATTTGGGCACAAATAATAATCATAATATTCAGAGATCCCAAGGGGAAACCTGTTCTGCTAAATTAACACGAAGGAATGCACCTTATGTCAGGTGTTATTGTTGTGGAGAGATAGGACATTCACAGTATGAGTGTTCCATAGCCAAGAGATATCGAAGGAAACAAGAACAGAGGTGACAACCAAACAGAGAATGGTTTTCCAGAACATATTTTGAAGGACACTATTTTTGGTGGGCACATGTCTAGGTACTTCACTTCGACCATACAGAAAAATGTGCCAAAGAAAATTCAAAACGTTCGCAAGCAGCAGATCAATAAACCAACATGTGAGTCAAAAATAAATAATTTATTTGTGGCTTTGCAAGATGATGTTAGTCTATCATACTCTGAGAATGAATATAAGTCTCAATCCATGCCGAGTGTGAAGGAAAAAATATGGACCAAGAAGAAGAAAATGAGAAGGCTGTGGTGGAAGAAATTTCCCTTAATGAATCAGATCTCTCTGGGGTATAGATCCTTGATAGTGTTTTCACATCTCAAATTACAGGTAATAAGGATGTTGTTACAGTCATAAAATTTGACAATGAATGAGTTGTCAAATTTGGAAATGATGAAGGCCTCAATATTGTTGGCTAACGAAAAGCCATGTTTTGGGGAAAAGAAATGAGATGTGATGATGTCTTGGTAGTAGAGGGTCTTAGTCATAACATACATAGTTTCATTCAACTATGTCACTCTGGGAACTCTATCCAATTTACCAAGAAGATGTGTGTTGTGAAAGGAAAATATGGAGAAGGTGTTCTACAAGGAAAAATGACAAATGGTAATCTTCACCTTGTAGGTGGGGATGAAGATACATTCCTTTTATCCTGAGAGGAAGAAAACCAGTTGTGGAATAAGTGACTTGGTCATCTATGCCAACCATCCATAGAAGATCTGGTAAAGTGTGATGCTGCAAGAGACCTTCCCAAACTATCTCATGATCGCACTCATACATGTGATGCTTTCCAACAAGGGAATATCATCAGAATGAAATCCAGGAAAAAGGAACAGAAATCAACTAGAGTACTCAATTGGGTTCATGCAGATCTATGTGGAGCTATCTCACTATGATCTATAAATGGGAAAAGGTACTATGTTCTTTTCATTGATGATTATAGAAGAATGTCTTGGGTATTTGTCAATACTCCTAATAGAGAGGTGTTCAGTTGCATAAAATAGTATAGGAGGGAATCAGAAAATATGCTTGGGCAGAAAATTATGACGTTTCGTACTGATAACGGTACATAATTCATGAAAATTCAAGTCGAAAGCTATCTTTAGAAACATGGGTTAAGGAATCAAGTTTTATCAGTGATAAATCCCCAACATAAGGGAGTGGTTGAGAGGAGAAATCAGATCATCAACAACATGGCCAAAACGATGCTTATTGAAAAGGACCTACAAGAGATATTTTGGAAGGAAGCAGTTTTGACATCGGTCTATATTTCGAACAGGTCTCTGTTGTGTCCGAAAGAAGGGAAGACTTTGTATGAAATGTGGTATGGAAGGAA
Source organism: Viscum album (assembly GCA_963277665.1). Taxonomy (NCBI): domain Eukaryota; kingdom Viridiplantae; phylum Streptophyta; class Magnoliopsida; order Santalales; family Viscaceae; genus Viscum; species Viscum album. The sequence continues at coordinate 259,792,809 of OY728121.1, read as the reverse complement.
GCCAACATTGAAATACATATGATTATTTGGGAATAAGTGTTTCATTACCAACAATGAAAATCACATGAAGTTTGAATCATGAGGAGATGAGGGTATATTCCTTGGATACTCAAGGAAAAGCAATGCATATAAATGCTTCAACATAAGGCTGCGAAAAATTATTGGGAGAAATGATGTCACTATAGTTGAAAATGAACAGAATACTCAACGAATGAGTGAACAGTTTCTCGATGAAAGTGATGATGATGTAAGCAACACAGGGGGAGCAAAAGTGGTAGAGGCTGACTCAGAAGAAGATACTGATGATGAACAAGAAAGTGTAAAGTCTATGTCTGCAAGGAAGACAAAGAGTCGAGTTGAAATTGATATGCAGAATATCATTGTAGATCTGATAGCTCCAGTTCAGACTTCAAGAATGAAATCATTATAGAAAAAATTGTTTTTATCCCAGGTGGAGCCGAAATTCTTTTCCGATGCATCTGAAGATGAAAAGTGTGTTCAGGCGATGAATGAAGAGCTTGGTCAGATTGATAAAAACCAGATTTGGGAGATTGTTTTGATGCCCTCAGATAAAAATGTCATCAAGACTAAATGGGTCTATCGCAACATGATGAAACAAGATAACACAGTGATTTGAAACAAAGCACAACTAGTGTGCAAGGGATACTCCCAGATAGATGGAATAGATGATGATGAGAAATTTGCACCAGTTGCAAGGTTGGAGACAATCAAATTATTTTTGGCCATAGCAGTGCAAAGAAAGTTCAATGTGTTCCAGATGGATGTCAAATCTGCATTCTTTAATGGAGCTCTGGAAGAGGAGGTGTATATTGAACAGCCAGATGGTTTTCTCATTCATGATGATGAGAACAATGATTGAAGGCCTAAAAAATCATTGTATGGGCTGAAACAAGCACCAAGATCATAGTAACCAAGGATTGATCAGTACATGAAGAAGCTTGGTTTCTAGTGTGGGGGAGTTTATTACAATCTCTATTTCAGGAACGATAGTAATCAAAGGATGATGGTGTTGGATTATTTCAATGACATAATATTTGGTGGATCAGATGAAGCTCAATGCAGAATATTATCCGAATTCCTGATCAATGATTTTGAATTGTCAATGATTGGTGAGATAACGTATTCCCTTGGTCTACATGTGACACTAGGAAATAATGGAACATTCATTTCTCAATCCAAATATTCCAAGGAGGTTTTATGAAGGTTTGAGTTGGATAATTCCAAGGAGATGAAGACACTGATTTCTACCTGGATGAAATTATCAAAAGTTGAGGATGGAAAGGCAGTTAATATCACATAATATTTGGAAATCATTGTATGTTTGTAGTACTTAACCGCAACAAGGCCTCATACTATTTTCGCCACATACCAAGAAGTGAGATATCCGAGTAATACCAAGGAAATACAGATGCATAAAGTGAAAATAACACTTCCTTATATCTAAATCACGATGGACTTCGGTCTGATATATAATGAAAAATCTCAATCAGTGTTATTGGATTTCACATATGCATATTGGATTGGATCAGCAGATGACATAAAATCAACATCAGGATGTGCATTCTATCATGGTGGATTGTGTATTTCGTGGCTAAGTAAGAAGCAAGATTGAATTTCGTTGAGCACTGTGGAAGCTGTGTATATTGCGGCCACTCAAGTGTGCACATAGTTATTGTGGATGAAACAACAGCTTGAAGATATGGGAGATGATGTGAAGTCTCTGATCAGAATCTAGTGTGATAACTCAAGTTCTATCAATCTTAGAAAAAATCCCATTAATCAATCAAGGACAAATCACATTGAGATCAAATATCATTTCATCAAGGAGAAGGTTGAGCAATAAATTGTGAAATTGGTGTATGTGACTACCGAACTACAGGTTGAAGACATTCTGACAAAGGCCATTAGCAAGGAAGCATTTGAAAGGCATCGACTGGCTCTAAGAGTTCAGTCTAATCCCAACACTTGAAAGAGTGTGGATGTGGGAAACATCCCCTCTCCCTGAGGTATGATGTGTTTTTCCATAATGTGTTGATATGTGTTCTTTACTCTGTTACAGACTTCAAAGGAGTGATCTTTGGGTTCATTGACAATGGGGATGAAAATAGTGATTGTTCACGGGGGAGACAGTGTTTCTATTTGAGAAATCATGACAGATAGGGGGAGAAAATAACAAGTGGATCAGCGAGAGAGGGAGAGCAATGAGAAAGGGGGAGAGTATTAAATCTGACGATGCTAAAAGTGATCGATCAAAGACTAGAGGTCACAACTGTTCAGGATCGTGAAAAATGCAGAAGAGTGGGGTAGAAGGGTAGTGTACAAATGCTGTAAGAATATTTCCATCAATTGGTATTCCCAAAATTGGTATCAGTTTGGTGTCAACTGTGGGTTTCATAATTGATGTGATTCATCAATGAAATTTTCATTTACTCTTGTTTATCACGTTGAGAAGTTCTCATGTAGGCTTAGAGTATGTGTTGAGTAAATCCTTGATCGCTATCAAAATTGCAATAGTAAAATTGTGGCTGAAGAGTTAACGATATATATTTTTGTGGAAAGGTTTTCCACAAACCTAAAGGGGGATATTGTTGGGAAAAAACCCCTCAAGGTACCCTTGAAACATTTTTGAGGTGATTGTGTTTTTTGAAAAAGTGGATATCTGTGTTGTGATTGTTGACAAAGAAAAACATGACACACAATTTTGTTGTCAAAGGGGATTTCATGGTGGAATGTCGAGTTCAAGAGCGGTGGTCAATGATCCATGTTTGATTCAAGAATGTCGACAAAGGAAAGGATGATCTGAATCGGTACAAAAAGAATAGATACAAGGTGGAACAGTTTTCTAGTTTTTGAAAAAAAATTGGGCCTGAAAATCGAAAAAAGGAGAAAAGTGGTTGCGGAAAAGAGACTTGTGCACCCTGTACTTGAAGGAGAGGAAACTTGCATGCCTAATGTTCTTCAGGATCAGAATTTCAAAATATGGAAAATGAAAGAGGGTCGCGCAGGTATTGGTGTGGTCGCGTAGGTGACTTGAACTCCGTGAAGAGACTTGCTCTCCGAAGCCTTGGATGCTTGAGAACTTGTGTTCCTGTTATTTTTCAAGATGAGAAGATCAAAAAATGGCAAAGGAAAGAGGGTCGTGCAAGTATTGGTTTGGATGCACAGGTGACTTGTAGGGGAGGAGACCTACGCACTGTGACTTGCACACCGAGGGGAGACTTGTGTGTCGTCACGCAGGGTGTCCAAATGCTTGTAAATACAAGAACACCCCTCCTCATATTTATTGGTGTTCAATACTTATAAAAACTAGAGATCTCGTCACACTGGTGTGGTGGTCGCGCTGGTGGTGTGTGGTCGCGTAGGTGGAGTTGTGCACTAGTGTTTGATGTTGCGCACCGATTGGTAGTTGGGTGCCAATATTGGCTTGGGCATAAAAGGGATTGAGTCACGCATATTTGGAGTTGCAGAAGATTGTGCCACACACGTGGTAGAGGAATAATTGCGTGCCAGTTGTGACCTGCACACCGATACTTGCCCACTGGGATAGACCTGCGTGCCAATTAAGGTTGATTCCCCGACAGTGTTTTCTAGCTGCGTGGAAGTTGGATGTTTTCCCGATACCTTCAGTGCAAAGAAAGATTCATCTATGGGTGAAAGTTGGACTTCAATAGAGTATCTACATACAACATAGGATATTCTCATTAGTGATAATGAAGAGACCTACATGTCTATAAACTGTGAGTGGATCCTTTCTGGAGATGTGAGCAAAGGAAGAGGAAGAAGGTGATCCTCTACACTGGCAGTGAGCCGGAGAGATAGAAATAGGGCGTGACCCTTGTGAAAGCAGTGAGCTGACCCTAAAACATGTAAAGGCAGTGAGCCTGGGACAGAGTTGCTATGCATGAACCATGTAATCCATAGCTAGTGAAGTTTAGTGGAATTTGGTACGACAGACAAATTCGTGGTGTATGTTCCTTGGAGATATCCCTTAGTGGTGAACCAAGTAAAAATTGTTGTGTCCTATGCATGCATTACTTTCTGTCTATATTGCGCAACAGGAAAGAGAGAGAAGTGTGTTTTTCTTAACAATGAAACAAGATCAGAACGTGCTGTAATTTTAAATCAGTCATACCCTGATTCACCCCCCCCCCCCCTCTCAGGGTACTCAGACTAGTGGACCTAACAATTGGTATCAGAGGGAAAGGTTGATATTATTTCTTCTCTCAATGGAGTTCACTAATCATAAAGGGATTCCAATCTTCGACGGATTTAATTTTCAGATATGGAAGAATAGAATGAAACACTATTCCTGATTATTGGGAATGGATGTGTTTTTAGCAGCTATGCATGGTATTACAACTGATATTAATAGTGGTGCATTATCAGAATCTAAGCATAGAGAGTTGGATACTAATGACAATGAAATCAATTCCTTAGGGGGAGCCGTTTCCAATACCATATATATAAAAGAGATGTCATGTAAAACATCACATGACATGTGGGAAAAGCATTTCAATATATATGAAGGTGATACAATGGTTAGTGGGGCAAAGCTGGAAGTGTTGTGGAACAAGTATGAATATATAAGGATGAACCCAAATGAGTCGGTTGATGCATTATTTGATTGGGTAAATGATGTGGTAGAATAAATGTGATGTCTTGGTGAAATTATCAAAGGGATAAATATTGTGAAGTGCATCATGAGAAAACATGCACCTCAATTCAATCTGAATGTTTCTGTTTTGGAAGATAATGACCCGAAAGACCATATATTGGATAACCTTCACAACACCCTTGTTTCATAAGAAATGAGAAATGATGATAATGATGCTATGGAAAAGGGGAAATCTAAATAGGTGGAATTTAAGGCCATGAAGAAGCTCACCATTGAAGATTATCAGGAGGAAGAAGAGACAGATGAGGTAATGGCATTCCTCTCCTCAAATCTTTAAAGAGCAAAAGAAAATTTCAAAGGAAAACATCCACTTTCTTGCTTTAGATGTGGAAATGTTGGCCATCTTGCGGCAAGATGCCCAAAAACGTTTAAAGAAGAAAATGAAGAAGATTAAGTTGAAATTCCCAAGAAGAGATCTTTAGCCTACGTGAATGGGAAGAATCAGTTCAAGATAAATGTTTAATGAAGAAGAATCTTATATCACAAGAAATAGACAGTTCCGATGAGTCTAAATGTAACAACCCGAGATTTTATGAGATATATTATTTTTAATTTAATTGATTTCTTCTATTATACACTAAACCAATATTAGCTTGTACTATACGCAACACCGTATTAGCTTGTAGTATATGAAACACTATTCTTGGCTCGTGTTACTCACAATTTCATGTTCGTTTTGTGGAAATTATTCTACGCATCATTAAGTATAGATTTTGTTTAATGTACAAATTAAATAAGTTTTCATTATGTAATACAGAACACCAAATGGAGATTTCACTACACACAGCCCTGACTTGGCTTGCATTACATGCAATCAAGACCTTCTTCGATGGCGTGTATAGTACGCAATACCGATTTTCACTAAACGAGATATTATTATAATATTATTATGAATTATCCGTTATGAATAGTAATACCCACTTTTTGAAATTTTATAAATTTTATCTTTCAATATGGACTTCATTTTTGGATTCAGAGTATCGAAATTATCCCAAGGTGAATTTTTTTATTTTTCTGAATACTTTCATTTTTAGATAAATAGTGAAAACATTGGGTTTCTATTTAAAACCTGTCTTCTTATCAGGAAAGCAGGTCATTACGAAGACTGAAAAGATGAATGAGGATCCTAGTAGTTCATTAGGGAAGAAGTAGCAATTGAGCTCAGATGTTAAGGTTGATTCAGGGCTTCATAAGAAGAAAATATATGCTGCAATTGAAGTCAGACTGCAAGGTCATTTCCAGAGATTGAACGATAATTTGGGCACAAAGAATAATCATAATATTCAGAGATCCCAAGGGGAAACCTGTTGTGCTAAATTAACACGAAGGAATGCACCTTATGTCAGGTGTTATTGTTGTGGAGAGATGGGACATTCACAGTATGAGTGTTCAATAGCCAAGAGATATCGAAGGAAACAAGAACAGAGGTGACAGCCAAACAGAGAACGGTTTTCCAGAACATATTTTGAAGGACACTATTTTTGGTTGGCACATGTCTAGGTACTGCATTTCGACCATACAGAAAAATGTGCCAAAGAAAATTCAAAACGTTCGCAAGCAGCAGATCAATAAACCAACAGGTGAGTCAAAAATAAATAATAGATTTGTGGCTTTGCAAGATGAAGTTAGTCTATCATACTCTGAGAATGAATAGAAGTATCAATCCATGCCGAGTGTGAAGGAAATAATATGGACCAAGAAGAAGAAAATGAGAAGGATGTGGTGGAAGAAATTTCCCTTAATGAATCAGATCTCTCTGGGGTATAGATCCTTGATAGTGTTTGCACATCTCAAATTACAGGTAATAAGGATGTTGTTACAGTCATAAAATATGACAATGAATGAGTTGTCAAATTTGGAAATGATGAAGGCCTTAAGATTGTTGGCTAAGGAAAAGCCATGTTTTGGGGAAAGAAATGAGATGTGATGATGTCTTGGTAGTAGAGGGTCTTAGTCATAACATACTTAGTGTCATTCAACTATGTCACTCTGGGAACTCTATCCAATTTACCAAGAAGATTTTTGTTGTGAAAGGAAAATATGGAGAAGGTGTTCTACAAGGAAAAAGGACAAATGGTAATCTTCACCTTGTAGGTGGGGAAGAAGATACATTCCTTTTATCCTGAGAGGAAGAAAACCAGTTGTGGAATAAGTGACTTGGTCATCTATGCCAACCATCCATGGAAGATCTGGTAAAGTGTGATGATGCAAGAGACCTTCCCAAACTATCTCATGATCGCACTCATACATGTGATGCTTTCCAACAAGGGAATATCATCAGAAAGAAATCCAGGAAAAAGGAACAGAAATCAACTAGAGTACTCAAATGGGTTCATGCAGATCTATGTGGAGCTATCTCACTATGATCTATAAGTGGGAAAAGGTACTATGTTCTTTTCATTGATGATTATAGCAGAATGTCTTGGGTATTTTTCAATACTCCTAAGAGATAGGTGTTCAGTTGCATAAAATAGTATAGGAGGGAATCAGAAAATATGCTTGGGCAGAAAATTATGAAGTTTCGTACTGATAACGGTACATAATTCATGAAAATTCAAGTCGAAAGCTATCTTTAGAAACATGGGTTACGGAATCAAGTTTTATCAGTGATAAATCCCCAAAATAATGGAGTGGTTGAGAGGTGAAATCAGATCATCAACAACATGGCCAAAACGATGCTTATTGAAAAGGACCTACAAGAGATATTTTGGAAGGAAGCAGTTTTGACATCGTTCTATATTTCGAACAGGTCTCTGTTGTGTCCGAAAGAAGGGAAGACTTTGTATGAAATGTGGTATGGAAGGAAGCCAACATTGAAATACATATGATTATTTGGGAATAAGTGTTTCATTACCAACAATGAAAATCACATGAAGTTTGAGTCACGAGGAGATGAGGGTACATTCCTTGGCTACTCACGGAAAATCAATGCATATAAATGCTTCAACATAAGGCTGGGAAAAATTATTGAGAGAAATGATGTCACTATAGTTGAAAATGAACAGAATACTCAACGACCGAGTGAACAGTTTCTCGATGAAAGTGATGATGAGGTAAGAAACACAGGGGGGGCAAAAGTGGTAGAGGTTGACTCAGAAGAAGATACTGATGATGAATAAGAAAGTGTAAAATCTATGTCTGCAAGGAATCCAAAGAGTCGAGTTGAAATTGATATGCAGAATATCATTGTAGATCTGATAGCTCCAGTTCAGACTTCAAGAATGAAATCATTATAGAAAAAATTGTTTTTATCCCAGGTGGAGCCGAAATTCTTTTCCGATGCATCTGAAGATGAAAAGTGTGTTCAGGCGATGAATGAAGAGCTTGGTCAGATTGATAAAAACCAGATTTGGGAGATTGTTTTGATGCCCTCAGATAAGAATGTCATCAAGACTAAATGGTTCTATCGCAACATGATGAAAGAAGATAACACAGTGATTCGAAACAAAGCACAACTAGTGTGAAAGGGATACTCCCAGATAGATGGAATAGATGATGATGAGAAATTTGCACCGGTTGCAAGGTTGGAGACAATCAAATTATTTTTGTCCATAGTACTGCAAAGAATGTTCAATGTGTTCCAGATGGATGTCAAATCTGCATTCTTTAAAGGAGCTCTGGAAGAGGAGGTGTATATTGAACAGCCAGATGGTTTTCTCATTCATGATGATGAGAACAATGATTCAAGGCCTAAAAAGGCATTGTATGGGCTGAAACAAGCACCAAGATCATGGTAACCAAGGATTGATCAGTACATGAAGAAGCTTGGTTTCTAGTGTGGGGGAGTTTATTACCATCTCTATTTCAGGAACGATAGTAATCAAAGGATGATGGTGTTGGATTATTTAAATGATATTATATTTGTTGGATCAGATGAAGCTCAGTGCAGAATATTATCCGAATTCCTGATCAATGATTTTGAAATGTCAATGATTGGTGAGATAACGTATTCCCTTGGTCTACATATGACACTAGGAAATAATGGAACATTCATTTCACAATCCAAATATTCCAAGGAGGTTTTAAGAAGGTTTGAGATGGATAATTCCAAGGAGATGAAGACACTGATTTCTACCTGGATGAAATTATCAAAAGTTGAGGATGGAAAGGCAGTTAATATCACATAATATTGGGAAATCATTGTATGTTTGTAGTACTTAACCACAAAAAGGCCTCATACTATTTTCGCCACATACCAAGCAGTGAGATATCCAAGTAATACCAAGGAAATACAGATGCATAAAGTGAAAATAACACTTCCTTATATCAAAATCACGATGGACTTCGGTCTGATATATAATGAAAAATCTCAATCAGTGTTATTGGATTTCACAGATGCATATTGGATTGGATCAGAAGATGACAGAAAATCAACATCAGGATGTGCATTCTATCATGGTGGATTGTGTATTTCGTGGCTAAGTAAGAAGCAAGATTGAATTTCGTTGAGCACTGTGGAAGCTGTGTATATTGCGGCCACTCAAGTGTGCACAAAGTTATTGTGGATGAAACAGTAGCTTGAAGATATGGGAGTTGATGTGAAGTCTCTGATCAGAATCTAGTGTGATAACTCAAGTTCTATCAATCTTAGAAAAAATCCCATTCATCACTCAAGGACAAAGCACATTGAGATCAAATATCATTTCATCAAGGTTAATGTTGAGCAATAAATTGTGAAATTGGTGTATGTGACTACCGAACTACAGGTTGAAGACATTCTGACAAAGTCCATTACCAAGGAAGCGTTTGAAAGGCATCGACTTGCTCTAAGAGTTCAGTCGAATCCACACACTTGAAAGAGTGTGGATGTGGGAAACATCCCCTCTCCCTGAGGTATGATGTGATTTTCCATAATGTGTTGATATGTGTTCTTTACTCTGTTACAGACTTCAAAGGAGTGATCTTTGGGTTCATTGAAAATGGGGATGAAAATAGTGATTGTTCACGGGGGAGATAGTGTGTCTATTTGAAAAATCATGACAGATAGGGGGAGAAAATAAAAAGTGGATTAACGAGAGAGGGAGAGCAATGAGAAAGGGGGAGTGTATTAAATCTGACGATGCTAAAAGTGATCGATCAAAGACTAGATGTCACAACTGTTCAGGATCGTGACAAATGCAGAAGAGTGGGGTAGAAGGGTAGTGTACAAATGCTGTAAGAATATATCCATCAATTGGTATTCCAAAAATTGGTATCAGTTTGGTGTCAACTGTGGGTTTCATAATTGATGTGATTCATCAATGAAATTTTCATTTACTCTTGTTTCTCACGTTGAGAAGTTCTCATGCAGGCATAGAGTATGTGTTGAGTAAATCCTTGATCGCTATCAAAATTGCAATAGTAAAATGGTGGATGAAGAGTTAACGATATATATTTTTATGGAAAAGTTTTCCACAAACCTATAGGGGGAGATTGTTGGGAAAAAACCCCCCAAGGTACCTTTGAAACATTTTTGAGGTGATTGTGTTTTTTGACAAAGTGGATATCTGTGTTGTGATTGATGACAATGAAGAACATGACATACAATTTTGTTGTCAAAGGGGATTTCATGGTGGATTGTCGAGTTCAAGATCGGTGGTCAGTGATCCATGTTTGATTCAAGAATGTCGACAAAGGAAAGGATGATTTGAATCGGTACAAAAAGAATAGATACAAGGTGGCACAGTTTTCTTGTTTTTGAAAAAATTTTGGGCCTGAAAATCGACAAAAGGAGAAAAGTGGTTGCGGAAAAGAGACTTGTGCACCCTGTACATGAAGGAGAGGAAACTTGCACGCCTAATGTTTTTCAGGATTAGAATTTCAAAATATGGAAAATGAAAGAGGGTCGCGCAGGTATTGGTGTGGTCGCGTAGGTGACTTGAACGCCATGAAGAGACTTGCTCGCCGAAGCCTTGGATACTTTAGAACTTGTGTTCCCGTTATTTTTCAAGATGAGAAGATCAAAAAATCTCAAAGGAAAGAGGGTCGTGCAAGTATTGGTTTGGACGCACAGGTGACTTGTAGGGGAGGAGACCTGCGCACTGTGACTTGCACAACGAGGGGAGACTTGCGTGTCGTCACGCAGGGTGTCCAAATGATAGTAAATACAAGAACACCCCTCCTCATATTTATTGGTGTTAAATACTTAGAAAAACTAGAGATATCGTCACACTGGTGTGGTGGTCGCGCTGGTGGTGTGTGGTCGCGTAGGTGGAGTTGTGCACCAGTGTTTGAAGTTGCGCACTGATTGGTAGTTGGGTGCCAATATTGGCTTGGGCATAAAAGGGATTTAGTCGCGCATGTTTGGAGTTGCAGAATATTGTGCCACACAAGTGGTAGAGGACGAATTGCATACCAGTTGTGACCAGCACACCGATACTTGCCCGCTGGGATAGACCTGCACGCCAAGTAAGGTTGATTCCCCGACAGTGTTTTCTAGCTGTGTGGAAGTTGGAAGTTTTCCCGATACCTTCAGTGCAAAGAAAGATTCATCTATGGGTGAAATTTGGACTTCAACAGAGTATCCACATACAACATAGGATATTCTCATTAGTGATAATGAAGAGACCTACATGTCTATAAACTGTTAATGGATCCTTTCTAAAGATGTGAGCAAAGGAAGAGGAAGAAGGTGATCCTCTACACTGGCAGTGAGCCGGAGAGATAGAAATAGGGCGTGACCCTTGTGAAAGCAGTGAGCTGACCCTAAAACATGTAAAGGCAGTGAGCCTGGGACAGAGTTTCTATGCATGAACCTTGTAATCCATAGCTAGTGAAGTTTAGTGGAATTTGGTATGACAGACAAATTCTTGGTGTATGTTCCTTGGACGTATCCCTTAGTGGTGAACCAAGTAAAAATTGTTGTGTCCTATGCATGCATTACTTTCTGTCTATATTGCGCAATAGGAAAGAGAGAGAAGTCTGTTTTTCTTAACAATGAAACAAGATCAGAACGTGCTGTAATTTTAAATCAGTCATACCCTGATTCACCCCCCCCTCTCAGGGTACTCAGACTAGTGGACCTAACAATTGGTATCAGAGGGAAAGGTTGATATTATTTCTTCTCTCAATGGAGTTCACTAATCATAAAGGGATTCCAATCTTCGACGGATTTAATTTTCAGATATGGAAGAATAGAATGAAACACTATTCCTGATCATTGGGAATGGATGTGTTTTCATCAGCTATGCATGGTATCACAATTGATATTAATAGTGGTGCATTATCAGAAGCTAATCATAGAGAGTTGGATACTAATGACAAAGAAATCAATTCCTTAGGGGGGGCCCTTTCCAATACCATATATATAAAATATATGTCATGTAAAACATCACATGAAATGTGGGAAAAGCATTTGAATATATATGAAGATGATACAATGGTTAGTGGGGCAAAGCTGGAAGTGTTGTGGAACAAGTATGAAGATATAAGGATGAACCCGAATGAGTCGGTTGATGCATTATTTGATTGGGTAAATGATGTGGTAGAATAAATGTGATGTCTTGGTGAAATTATCAAAGGGATAAATATTGTGAAGTGCATCATGAGAAATCTTCCACCTCGATTCAATCCGAATGTTTCTGTTTTGGAAGATAATGACCCGAAAGACCATATATTGGATAACCTGCACAACACCCTTGTTTCATAAGAAATGAGAAATGATGATAATGACGCTATGGAAACGGGGAAATCTAAATAGGTGGAATTTAAGGCCATGAAGAAGCTCACCATTGAATATTATCAGGTGGAAGAAGAGACAGATGAGGTAATGGCATTCCTCTCCTCAAATATTTAAAGAGCAAAAGAAAATTTCAAAGGAAAACATCCACTTTCTTGCTTTAGATGTGGAAATGTTGGCCATCTTGCGGAAAGGTTCCCAAAAACATTTAAAGAAGAAAATGAAGAAGATGAAGTTGAAATTCCCAAGAAGATATCTTTAGCCTATGTGAATGGGAAGAATCAGTTCAAGATAAATGTTTAATGAAGAAGAATCTTATATCACAAGAAATAGACAGTTCCGATGAGTCTAAATGTAACAACCCGAGATTTTATGAGATATATTATTTTTAATTTAATTGATTTCTCTTATTATACACTAAACCAAGATTAGGTTGTACTATACGCAACACCGTATTAGCTTGTAGTATATGAAACACTATTCTTGGCTCGTGTTACTCACAATTTCATGTTCGTTTTGTGGAAATTATTCTACGCATCATTAAGTATAGATTTTGTTTAATGTACAAATGAAATAAGTTTTCATTATGTAATATAGAACACCAAATGGAGACTTCACTACACGCAGCCCTGACTTGGCTTGCATTACATGCAATCAAGACCTTCTTCGATGGCGTGTATAGTACGCAATACCGATTTTCACTAAATGAGATATTATTATAATATTATTATGAATTAGCCGTTATGAATAGTAATACCCACTTTTTGAAATTTTATAAATTTTATCTTTCAATATGGACTTCATTTTTGGATTCAGAATATCAAAATTATCCTAAGGTGAATTTTTTTATTTTTCTGAATACTTTCATTTTTAGATAAATAGTGAAAACATTGGGTTTCTATTTAAAACCCGACTTTTTATTTAAATAATTATTTAATTTATTTAAATTTATTTTTGGTCAAAATTGATACATAATACCTATATATATACAATTTAATTCATTGGACTCATTTTATAACAATTTTAGATATATAAAAATTTTATTGACCTTTTCACAGTCTTTTACCCATCTCCTAGGAGAATTTGAAAATTTACATAAAACATAATTTTACCGCTTTTGTGAATGGAATTTCGAAAATCCGAGAAACATGGATAATATCAAGTATTAAAATCTGGTTCTAGAAGATAAAAATAATTTTTGGTGAATAGTAATTTTTTACTTTTATTTACCACGGTTAAAAGTAAATAGGGTAATTAAAGGCAAAAATGATATTATTATTACCAAAACACATGTCCTCATTCTATTGGATAAGTTTAATTCAACCAAAAACAACCTTAGGAATAAAATATTATCATTTAGGTCCACTTGGATTAGATTAGGACATTTATTATTATTTTATTTAAATAATAGTTAAAATAGTTAAAATCAATGTTTATTAAATAAAACATTTTTAATATAGGGTTATACAAAAGATAAATCCGACTATAAATTTTCATTACAAATCTAAAAATATTTCATACATAATGGTATTTTATTTATAATTTTTGGACATAAATAATTTAATTTATTTATAACACAATGATGATGCAGTAATTACCTTTTTAATCAAATATTAAAATAATTGATATTATAAATACCCAAATATGTGTTTAATTTGATACATTTTATGAATTCCACTGATTTTATAGGAAAACATGACATGTTAGTATTGATTTAATTAACTTTTTTTCAACTAATCATGTTGTTATGATTTAAAAAAAACCAGTACCAAATAGGGTCAAAATTGACATAAAATCGTTTTAAAAAAAAATATTTTATTATTATTTGTTATTTTATTCCTAAAAATCTAAGGTTCATCCAAATGACATAGATAAGGTTATATATATTAATAATGAACCACTTGGGGTTCGTTTGGCTTGTTATAGTAAGTTTAATAACCATATAGTGTAAGAGTACAAGAAGACACGGTAAAAGTTATATTATTTAACTTAGAGTTTAATCTAAATGATAAGGTTAAAATAGTGACCAAAACTTGTATAAAATCTTTTGGTTGAGATTATTTAGAACCATACCCACTTTAGCTTATAAATAAATCAATTTGGCGCTATTATAAACCGAATATGACTTTATTATAAAATAATATTTTATGTTTTTCCTAAATTGCCCCTCTCCTCCCTTATAAAACGGTACCTCCTCCCTCTCCTCCTCACACCATTTTGAGCATTGAAGCTCTGCTAAACTCTTCCCATTTCACTTCTCCACATCCCTAGAAACCTTATAGAGGTACTGGTCCTCTCCAAACACAAAATCTAGTGCCCTAAGAGGAAGTTCAAAGGAGGCACTTCAAGGAAGAGGTAATACCTTATACCGATCCTTTCAAGTTTCTTTCTACTTCTACTTCATCTTCTTTAGTGGTTTCATAATGAAGTTATAACATCAATATCCCAAATATACTGATATTTTATTATAAATATGAAACAACCCCATTTCACCTTCTATCCATCCTACAGAAAATGAAATCACCACGCATGCGTATGTACGGAATACCGTCTCCACGCCATGGTGTAATCTGTTTTTCCACCACCACCTTACTTGGATGAGTATAATGGTGTAAAGAATAACTACATATAGTTATTATGACATCATAATAAATCTGAGATATTATATCATCCACTCCAATTAAATTCAATAATTATGGGAACGATATCATCGCTCGTGCGTACGTACGGATTACCGTCTCCACGACGTGATGAGATTCATTCTACATATTAACCACTCCAGAATGATTATAAAATATACATATATAATGAATAATAATGAAATATATGACATGATAATCCTACTATATTTATATATATATATATATGTCATCTACTCAAGTCAATAAAGAAAAGAAAACAGTGTTAATGCGTACGTACAGCCTACTGTCCACATGAAGGGTGTATTTCTTTTCATTTATCTATCTATTATATATATATACACTGAATATATATGTGTTATAAATCATGATTTACATTCTGGAAGTAAGTAAATCATGATATAAGTAATAATAAATTCATGAACAATAAGTCCAAACACGTATGATAAATAACACGATTTTACCAAAAAACGTTCCTTTAACATAGAAATTAAAATGGAATGGGTAATATAAAGTCATAAGTGAACCATATATGATATCATAAAAATGAATATGACTCTTTAATAAGTCAATTACATTATTTAAATCATTATACAGCATGTTTGGATACCTATGAAGCATATCAGACATAAGGTAAGGGTAACTATTCCAATCTCTCTCTTATCCGAGATTGTTTATTCGTAAGTATTTACTGGGGTTTTTATTATCATACATGTCCCTGTTTTCTAAAAAAAATTCATGTGTTTTTAATGCCATTTTTACCCATTTTTGAATTTTATCACATTATACGAAATGAATATATCTTTTTTTACCACATGAGGAACTTTTTGACTTTTCCGTCAAAAGTACGAGGAGAATGTTTTTTAACTTATATGACATGAACTGATTTTTACAGTTTCATAAAACCTTATTTTAATAAGATTACTATACAAGATTTCATGACTATTTTCAAAAAAATCCTCTTATTTTAAAATTTCATGGAACTTTGTGAAAAGAAAATGATTTTGAATAAGAATGGATTTTTTCCTCAAGAAATTATTTCATGTGTTTTATCAAAACTATTTTCCATCTACGATGACATTATTTCATATGTGTATGTTTCAAGTATAATGTATCTATGATTTACATGGTTTCACTTTTCTTATGATGAAATTATATCCATTTTTTATGGATTATCTTATAATGGGAGGATGTTTATGAAACCCATTCTATACTCTGCGTAATGAGGAATGATTTATGTTCATATTGTGGCACAAGTAAGAATGATTTCATTATGATATGGGTGGGACCTATATCTCCCTCCAATGCATTGGGTAAATATTTATATCTCATGAGACAGACATGGCTGGAATGGTAAGTTAATTGGGTTCAGTAATACAGGACTGGAATGAGGAGTGAACTCTATTCAGAAAGGGACATTGTCCACTAAGATAGTCTTGGCAGTAATGCCTTGGCTACTATGGAAATCATATCATGTCCTTAATAGTTTCCATAATGACATGTTTTATTCTCATTCTATTTTATCATGATTTATGTTCTTTTATGATATATGTCTTACGTACTTCCATGATTTATGTCTTTTCTCAAGATTTTGATGTTTATATTTTATGTTCAAGTTTTTTCATTCAAATGTTTATGAACTGTTTTATGTTCTCTATGTTTACCCTTACTGAGCATTTGAGCTGACCCTTTTTTATGTTTTATTTCCCCCATGATATAACGAAAAGCTTTAGGTATGAAAACCAACAGGGGAAGATCATAATGGAAGATGTTGAAGATCTTTCTCCATGATTAGAAGATTACGTTCTGAGTTTCCAAAGACACCAAACAAATACGATCTTTGGGCGTCTTTCTTGTCATGTATTAGGTATTCCGAAAAATTAATGTAATGTCCTTGTATTTCATTCTTTGGGTCTTTAGAGTTGGTATCAGAGAGAAGTTTTAGGTAACCTTTGGAAAATAGGATGCAAAAACTTTAGTGAGATCCCTTGAGATATTTCTAAGGTATGTCTAGGGATGTCCCTAAGGTTAAGTATATGTATAGGATATAGTCCTATAATTACGGTAACTATCTTATAATTTATCCTAAGATGTTATATATTGAAGGTAATCCCCCTTGATTATGATTTTGTCCTCACACACTATTCTTTTTGGGTTTTAAAAAATGGCTGGAAATGGGAAGATTCACTATAATGGAGGATATGATGGACAATGGAAAGATATTCATCATGAGAAACCAAATTAAATTTGATTTGGTGGTCCACATATCATTATAATTCCTAATCATAAATCTTATAATATGATCAATAATCTCAACATTGGTATGTTTCCCGACTCATCTAATAAGAGAAAGATGGAGTTTCATGATGATCATAGAGGAAGGAAAGTTGAATTTCGCTCATGTAAATAATGTGGGAAGAGGAAAAAAGGAGAATGCTTCAAAGGAACTGGATGATGATTTGGGTGCAGAAAAGAAGGAAACAAATCTATTAGGTGAAAAGTAAAAGGTTCAGTTAACACCATGGAGAAGGATAATGGAATTGCTACGACATCAACAATGATTAGATATTTTAAATGTGGAATGTAAGGGAATTTTTCAAACTAATTCCCTAAGGGAAAATCTCATGAAGAGAATCAGCATGGTAATATGGGTAGTATTTATGTGGATGATAGTGAAGAGACTACAAATGATATATGAGATGATGTTCAGTCAGTGGTTTATGAAGTTAGTGGAATAATTGTATGTTTATCACGATTAATGTATGGTACTATGGAATAAATAAAAATCTAAGGATTGTTACACTGTTTCCTTTGCTTGAGTTTTGAAAGTATATGATGAATGGTACCAGTAACCATGAAAGTATATTCAAATATTTTTGGAATGTAGATGATATGCGCATAATGAAGGGATAAGGAGATAATGAGATGTTTGATATTATTAATGAGCTCATGATTGGTATAAGGAAAAAGTTATATCATGGTTTGAGTATATAGAATTTTGGGATTTTGGTATGTGGAAATAGTTAACTTTTGACAGATTTCATGTTTTCACAAAGGTTCAATGGGTATTAATTTTTCAAGAGAATACATGATTAAGGTATTCACTTGTTTGTAATGCGATCAACAAGATATATCGGGGAAAATGATGGTATTCAGATGCTCGGAAGATGAAATTTCTAGTAATAATTTTCATTATAATATGAGATTAGACCGAAGTATTTTGGATAAGCCTAAATATTGGATCAGATTAAGTTAGACATAAGATAGTATTGTTTAAGGCTATAACTTTTTTCGATATTATTATAGGAATGTTGTAATAATTTACTTTTAGAAAAACGGACAACCTCTAGGATGGGCGACAACCCGTCGAGTCGGACAAGGCTGTGGAATCGAACCCACAACCGAAGTGTGACATGCCTCTATCACCTACCTATGGCCTAAAGGAAGTCCTTTGTTAGTATAAACTAGTTTTATTTTATTAAGCGGTATGATATATGAATTATAAGTCAATTTTGGAAACCATATATGATTATTCTCACTATAGTTGGACTTATGTATATTTGATAACTTTTTCTAACCATTTGTTTGAGATAGATGGAATGACCCATCATTATATCACATGATATTCTAACACTTCACAGAAGGCAAATTCAACTTCATTTATTTAAGAAATGAAGTGGATATTGTTAAAGCCACTAACAATAGCGAGATTGTACCGAAATCAAGTCAGAATTCTTTTAATTCAAAAATTCTTCAACTTTAGGGAAATGATCTTGAAAAACAAAAATGTTTTCCTAGTGTCTTCATATCTGATGAATCAGATGGTACATTATATCATCACAAATGTATGGCTTTGTGATTTTTAGCTTTTTCATATCCATGTTCTCTACCACTCTCCCTCAGAACATGATGGTTAGATTTCTCTTCCATATCCATATTTTCACCTATGTTCTCCTATGTAGACACCTAGTGATTAGTTAATTTGGGTAACCGTTACGTTTCATAATTTTGTTTTTAAAGTTAAGTTTTGGTATTCCTTTTTACGATGTGGGTTTCTATTAAATAATATTTCAAGTAGAAAACCATTTATAACCCCGACAAATTTCGAGGGAGAAATTCATTTTAAGGGGGGTATAATGTAACAACTCGATATTTTATAAGAAATATTATTTTTAATTTATTTGATGTCTTCTATTATACACTAAACCAAGATTATATTGTACAATACACAACACCGTATTAGTTTGCAGTATACGCAACACTATTTTGGCTCATGTTACTCTACAATTTCAAGTTCGTTTTGTGGAAATTATTCTACGCATGATTAAGTATAGATTTTGTTTAATGTATAAATGAAATAAGTTTTGATTATGTTATATGCAGCACCAAATGAAGCTTTCACTACACACATCCCTAACTTCTCTTGCATTACACACAATCAAGACCTTCTTCGATAGCGTGTATAGTATGCAATATCGTGTTTCACTAAACGAGATATTATTATAATATTATTATGAACTAGCCGTTATGAATAGTAATACCCACATTTTGAAATTTTTTAAATTTTACCTTTCAATATGGACTTCATTTTTGGATTCAGAATATCGAAATTATCCTAAGGTGAATTTTTGATATTTTTTTGAAAACATTCATTTTTTGATGAATAGTGAGAACACTAGGTTACTATTTAAAACCCGACATTTTAATTAAATAATTATTTATTTTATTTGAATTTATGTTTGTTAAAAATTGATACATAAAACCTATATAAGTTCAATGTAATTCATTGGAGTCATTTTATAATAATTTTAGATATTTAAAAATTTTATTGAACTTTTCACCGTCTTTTACCCACCTCTTAAGAGAATTTGAAAATTTACATAAAACATATTTTTACCACTTCTGTGAGTGGAATTTTCAAAATCTGAGAGACACAGTTAATATCAAGGAGTAAAATGTTGTTCAATAAGATAATTTTTTTTGGTGAATAGTATCTTTTTTCTTTTATTTACAACGGTTAAAAGTAAATAGGGAAATTAATGTTAAAAATGATATTATCATTACCCTAAAACATGTCCTAATTCTATTGGATAAGTTTAATTCGACCAAAAACAACCCTAGGAATAAAATATTATCATTTAGGTCCACTTGGATTAGATTAGGACATTTATTTTTATTTTATTTAATGAATAATTAAAATATTTAAAATCAATATTTAATAACTAATTTTTTTTAATATAAGTTTATACATAAGATAAATTTGACTATAAATATTAATTATAAAGATAAAAATATTTCATACATAATGGTATTTTATTAATAATTTTTAGAGATTAAAGAATTTAATTTATTTACAACACAATAATTATGCAGTAATTACCTTATTAATGAAATATTAACAGAATTGATATTATAAATTCCCAAATAAGTGTAATTTGAGACTTTTTATGAATTAAACTACTTTTAAATGTTAATATGACTTTTTAGTACTGATTTAATTAAATTTTTTCGAACTAATCAAGCTGTTATGATTTTCACAAAAATCAATTACCAAGTAGTGTAAAAATTGACATAAAATAGTTTTTAAAACAAATATTATATTATTAATTTTTATATTATTCCTAAAAATATACAAATAGGAAAAATTTAGTAGATAAGGTTATATATATTAATAATGAACCACTTGGGGTTCTTTTGTCTTGTTATAGTATGTTTATTAACCATATAGTGTAAGAAAACAAGAAGACACGATAAAAGTTAAATTATTTAACTTAGAGTTAAATCTAAATGATAAGGTTAAAATAATAAACTAAACTTGTCTGAAATCTATTGGTTGAGAGGATTTATACCCATACCCATTTTAGATTAAAAATAAATCAATTTGAAGCTATTATAAACCGAATATGACTTTACTATAAAATAATATTTTATGTCTTTCCTAAAGTGCCCCTCTCCTCCCTTATAAATGGGAACCTCCTCCCTCTCCTCATCACACCATTTTTGACATTTAATCTTGTCCAAACTCTTCCTATTTAACTTCTACACATCCCTATAAACATTATATAGGTACTGGTATTCTCAAAAGACCAACTCTAGTGCCCTAAGAGTAAGTTCAAAGGAGGCACTTCAAGGAAGAGGTAATATCTTCTACCGATCCTTTCAAGTTTCATTATTCTTCTACTTCCTCTTATTTAGTGGTTTCATTATGAAGATATAACATCAGTATCCCACATATACTGATATTTAATTATAAATATGAAACAACCCCATTTCACCTTCTATCCATCCTATGGAAAACGAAATCACTGCGTGTGCGTACGTACGGAATACCTTCTCCATGCCGTGGTGTAATTTGTTTTTCCACCACCACATTACTTGGATGGGTATAATGGTCTAAAGAATAAATATATATAGTTATTATATCATCATAATTATTCTGAGATATTATATCATCCACTCCAATTAAATTCAATAATTGTTGGAACGATATCATCGCTCGTGCGTACGTACGGATTGTTGTCTCCATGACGCGATGAGGTTCATTCTCCATGGTAACCACTCAAAATTATTATAAAGAATATATATAATGAATAATAATTAAATATATGACATGATAGAGCTACTGGATTAATGTATATATATATGTCTTCTAATCAAGTCAATAAGGAAAAGAAAACAACGTTCATGTGTACATACGACCTACAGTCTCCATGAACGGTGTATTTCGTTTCATTTATCAATATATTATATATATATATATACTGAATATATATGTTATATAAATCATGATTTACATTCTGGAAGTAATTCATGATATAAGTAATAATAATTTCAAGAACAACAAGTCCAAACACGTATGACAAATAAAACGATTTTACCCAAAACACTACTTTAACATGGAATTTAGAAAGGAACGGGTCATATAAAGTTATAAGTGAACCATATATGATATAATAACAATGAATATTATTCATTAATAATTAAATGACATTATTTAAATAATTATACAGGAGGTTCAGATACATACGAAGAATATCGGACATAAGGTAAGGGATAACTATTCAAATCTCACTCTTATCCGAGATTTTTTATTCGTATGTATTTACTGGGGTTTTTGTAATCATCCATGTCCCTGTTTACAAAAAATATTTTCATGTATGTTTAATGGCCTTTTTACCCATTTTGAATTTTACCACATGTTATGAACGGAATATTTCTTTTGTTTACCATACGAGGAACTTTTTGACTTTTCTGACAGAAGTACGAGGAGAATGTTTTTTTTAACTTATACGACATGAACGGAATTTTACGATTTCATAACACCTTATTTTCATTAAGATTACTCTACAAGATTTCATGACTACTTCCAAAAAAATCCTCTTCTTTTAAAATTGCATAGCTTTTTTGGAAAAGAAAATGATTTTGAATAAGAATGGATATTTCCCTCATGAATTTATTTCAACTATTTTATCAAAAATATTTTCCATCTACGATGGCATTATTTCATATGTCTATGTTTCAAGTATAATGTATCTATGATTTACATAGTTTCACTTTTCTTATGATGAAATGATATCCCTTTTTTATGGATTATGTTATACTGGTATGTTGTTTATGAAACCCATTTTATACTTTGGGTAATTATGAATGATTTATGTTCATATTGTGGCACAGGTAAGAATGATTTCAATATGAGATGGGTGGGACCTATATCTCCCCCAATGCATTGGGTAAAGATTTATATCTCATGACATAGACATGGATGAAATGGTAAGTTAATCTGGTTCAGTAATATAGGACTAGAACGAGGAGTGAACTCGATTCAGAAAGGGACTTTGTCAACTATGATGGTCTTGGCAGCAATTCCTTGGCTACTATGGAAATCATATCATGTGATAATGGTTGACAAAATAACATGTTTTATTCCCATGTAATTTTATCATGATTTATGTTCTTTTATGATATCTCTCTTAGTACTTCCACGATTTATGTCTTTGCTCAAGATTTTGATGTTTAGGTTTTCTGTTCATGTTTTTGCATTCAAATGTTTATGGATTGTTTTATGTTCTGTATATTTACCCTTAATGAGCATTTGGGCTCACCCTTTGTATGTTTTATTTTCCCCAGGATATAAAGAATATTATTAGGTAAGAAAACCAAAAGGGTAAGATCTTTATGGGAGATGTTGAAGATCTTTCGCCATGATTATAAGATTACGTTCCGAGTTTCAAAAGACACTAAACTAATATGATCATTGGGTGTCTATTATTGTCATGTATTATGTATTCTGAAAAAGTAATGTAATGTCCGTGTACGTCGAGATTTCGGTCTTTACACTGAAGTTGAAGAGGTTGAGGAAATTGAGAAATGAAATGATTGAGGAGAAAACTCTATGGTGGCAGTCGTCGGAAGTTCTCAGGAAAAGGACGAAACTGACGTTGTAGAAGAAGAAGAAGAATTTGAAGGAAGAGTTGATATGGAAGCTGAATTGGAAGAAAATCTTGAGGAGATAGATGTTTGGAGAGCCAAAATGAAGAAATCAAATAAAGTGGTTCATGATTCCAAACTCTATATGCAAAAACTGGATGAAGAAAATTATGATCTGTTAGAAGAAATTGAAAAACTAAAATCCTCAACACTAGAGAGCTCAGAGAATATCATTGTGTATAAGTTTAAAATTGAGGAACAAAAGAATGAAAATGATTATTTGACTAACATAGGAATGGATCAGGTCATACATACCAAAGAGCTTTAAGAAGATGTGGTTAGTCTGCGATGAATAATAAAGGATCATGAAAAACTCATGACCTCCAATGTGATATCAGGAAAGCAGGCCATTCTGAAGACTAAAAAGATGAATGAGGAGCCAAGTAGTTCAGCAGGGAAGAAGCAGCAATTGAGCTCAGACGTTAAGGATGATTCCGGGCTTGATAATAAGAAAAAAAATGTGGAAATTGAAGTCAGACTGCAAGCCCCCTTCTCGAGATTGAAGGATGATTTGTGCACAAAGCAGAATCAGAATATTTAGAGATCCCAAGGGGAAACCCATTGTGATGAAGTAACATGAAGGAATGCACCTATGTCTGGTTTTATTGATGTGAAAATATGGTACATTCATAGTATGTGTGTTCCATAGCCAGGAGATATCTAAGGTAACAAGAAAAGAGGTGGCTACCAAACAGAAATGGTTTTCATAAACATATTCCGAAGGACACTGTTTTTGGTGCGGAGGATTTGGGAAAATGGCTAGGTACTGCACTTCGACTATAGAGAGAAATGTGCCAAAGCAGATTCAAAACGTTCACAAGTAGAAGATCAATAAACCAATAGTTGATTTAAAAATGCAGATTAGATTTGTGGATATGAAATATTAAGTTGGTCCTTCATACTCTGAGAAATAACAGAAGTCTTAATCGATGCTGAGTGTGAAGGAAAAAGTATGGACCAAGAAGAAGAAAATTGAGAAAGTTGTGTTGGTAGAAATTTCCCTTAAGACATCAGATCGCTCTAGTTTATGGATCCTTGATAGTGGTTTCACATCTCAAATGACAAGTAATAAGGATCTTGTTACAGGCATAAAATATGACAAAGAAGGATTTGTCAAATTTGGAAACGATGAAGGCCTGAAGATTGTTGGCTAAGGAAATGCCATGTTTGGGGGAAAAGAAATGAGACGTGCTGATGTCTTTGTAGTAGAGGGTCTTATTCATAACTTTCTTAGTTTCAGTCAACTATGTCACTCTGGTTACTCTATTCGATTTACCAAGAAGATGTGTGTTGTGAAAGGAAAAGATGGATCAGTTGTTCTACAGGGAAAAATTAAAAAGGGAAATCTTTACCTTTTAGGTGGGGAAGAAGATATGTTCCTTTTATCCTAATAGGAAGAAAACCAGTTGTGGCATAAGTGAATTGATCACCTATTCCATCCATCCATTGAAGATCTGGTAAAGTGTGATGCTTCTAGAAACCTTCCCAAACTATCACGTGATCGCACTCATACATGTTATTATTTCCGATAAGGGAATATCATCAGAAATATATCAAGGCCAAAGGAACAGAAATCAACTAGAGTGCTCGAGTTGGTGCATGCAGATGTATGTGGACCTATCTCACCACGAGATATCAATGGGAAAATGTACTATGTTCTTTTCATTGATGATTATAGCAGAATGGCCTGGGTATTTGTCATTACCCATAAGACAGATGTGTTTGGTTGCATAAAACATTATTGGAGGGAATCATAAAAGATGCTTCGGTATAAAATTCTAAATCTTCGTACTGATAACAGTACAGAATTCACAAAATGTCATGTCGAAAACTATATTGAGAAACACGGAATAAGGAATCAAGTTTTATCAGTGAGAAATTCCTGACAGAATGGAGTGGTTGAGAGGTGAAATCAGATCATAAAAAACATGGCCTGAAAGATGGTTATTGAAAAGGATCTGCCAGAGAAATTTTGGAAGGAAGCAGTTTTGACATCGGTCTATCTTTCAAACATGTCTCTATTGTGTCTAAAAGATGGGAAGACTCCGTATGAAATTTGGTATGTAAGGAAGCCAACATTGAAATACTTTCGACTATTTGGGAGTAAGTGTTTCATTCTCAACAAAGAAAATCACAGGTAGTTTGATTCATGAGGAGATGAGGGGATATTCATTGGCTACTCGTTGAAAAGAAAAGCATATAAATTCTTCAACAAAATGCTGGGAAAAATATTTGAGAGCAATGATGTCACTATTGTTGAAAATGAACAGAATAATCAACAACCCATTGAACAGTTTTTCTATGAAAGTGATGATCAGGTAAGAAACACAGGGGGAGAAGAAGTGGTAGAGGCTGACTCAGAAGATGATACTGATAATGAACTTGAAATTTTCAAGTCTGTGTCTGCAAGGAAGCTAAAGAGTCAAGATAAAATTGATATGCAGAATATCATTGTTGATCAGACAGATCTAGTTCAGACTCGAAGAATGAAATCATTATAGAAAACATTGTTTTTATCTCATGTGGATTTGAAATATTTTTCCGATGCAACTGAAGATGAAAACATTGTTCAGGAGATGAATGAAAAGATTGATCGGATTAAGAAAAACCAGGCATGGGAGACATTTTCAAGGCCAGCCAATAAGAATTTCATCATGACTAAATGGGTCTATCACAACAAGATGAATGAATATGACATAGTGATTCTGATCAAAGCACAACTAGAGTGCAAGGGATACTCCCAGATATAGGGAATATATGTTGATGAGACATTTGCACTGGTTGAAAGGATGGAGACAATAAGATTATTTTTTTTCCATAACAGTGCAATGAATGTTCAAAGTGTTCCAGATTGATATCAAATCATCATTCATGAATGGAGTTCTGGAAGAGGAGGTGTATATTGAGCAGCTAGATAGTTTTCTCATTCATGAGGTTGAGAACAATGTTTGCTGGCTAAAAAGGGCATTGTATGGGATGAAACAAGCACCTAGATCCTGGTACTCAAGTCTACATGAAGAAGCTTGGTTTCCAGTAAGGGGGAGTGGATTACAATCTCTATTTCAGAAATGATGGTAATCAAAGGATGGTGGTGATGGTTTTTGTCGATGACATAATATTTGGTGGATCAGATGAAGCTCAGTGTAGTCAATTTGAATAATTCATGAAAAATGAGTTTGAAATTTCAATGATTGGTGAGATAATGTTTTTCCTTGGACTATAGGTGACACACGGAAATAATGAAACATTCATTTCACAATAAAAATATTCCAAGGATGTTTTAAGAAGTTTTAGCATGGAGAATACTAAGGAGATGAAGACTCTGGTTGCTACCCAGATAAATTAATCAAAATATGAGGATGGCAAGGCAGATAATATCATCGAATACAGGAACATCCTTGGAAGTTTGTTGTACTTGACAACAATGAGGCCTGATATTCTTTTCACCATAGACCTTGCAATAAAATATTAGAGTAGTCCCATGTAAAGCCACATGCTTATAGTGAAAAGAATAATTTGGTATATCAAAGGCATTATA
The DNA here is from genome assembly GCA_963277665.1 of Viscum album. Classification (NCBI taxonomy): domain Eukaryota; kingdom Viridiplantae; phylum Streptophyta; class Magnoliopsida; order Santalales; family Viscaceae; genus Viscum; species Viscum album. The sequence continues at coordinate 259,765,792 of OY728121.1, read as the reverse complement.
GACTTAGTTATGATGTATAATGAGAAATCTCAATCAGTTTTATTGGGTTACACAGATGCAGATAGGGCCGGATCAGTAGGTGACATAAAATCAACGTCAGAAGGTGAATTCTATCTTGGAGGATTGCGTATTTCTTGGCTAAGTAAGAAGCAAGATTGCATTTCATTGAGCACTATGGAAGCTGAGTATATTGCGGCCACTCAAGAGTGCACACATTTATTGTGGATGAAACAACATCTTGAAGATATGGGAATTTATGTGAAGTATCCGATCAGAATCCAAGGATATAACTCAAGTGCTATCAATATTAGGAAAAATCTCGTCCATCACTCATGGAAAAATCACATTGAGATCAAATATCATTTCATCAAGGAAAAGGTTGAGCAACGAATTGTGAAATTGGATTATGTTCCTACAGCACTACAGGTTGTAGACATTCTGACAAATGCCTTTCCCAACGAAGCATTTGAAAGGCATCGACTGGGACTGGGAGTTTAGTCGACTCCCCACACTTAAAAGATTGTGGATGTTGGAACGATCCCTTCTCCCCGAGGTATGATGTGTTTCTCCATAATGTTTTGATGTGTGTTCTCTACTCTATTACAGACTGCAAAGGAGTGATCTCTGGGTTCGTTGACAAAGGGGGAGAAAATAGTGATTGTTCACGGGGGAGACAGTGTGGCTATTTGATAAATCATGAAAGATAGGGGGAGAAGCTGACAAGTGGAACAGTGAGATAGGGGGAGTTATCCGAAAGGGGGAGAGTATTAAATCTGACGATGCTTGAAGTGATCGATTAAAGACTAGATATCACGACAGCTTAGGATCGTAATAAAAGAAGAAGAGTGGTGTAGAAGTGTAGTGATGGAATGCTGTAAGAATATTTGCAACAATTGGTATTCCGAAAATTGGTATCAGTTTGGTGTCAACAATGGGTGTCATAATTGAAGTGATTCATCGATGAACTTTTCATTTACACTTGTTTCTCACATCAAGCAATGCTCACGTAGGCTTAGAGTATGTGTTGAGTAAATCCTTGATCACTATCATAATCGTAATTGGTGAATGGTGTCTGAAGAGTTAATGATGTATCTTATTATGGAAGAGTTGTCCACAAACCCAATGGGGGATTTGTTGAGAAAAAAATCCCTCAGGTATCATTGATGCATTTTTGAGGTGATTGTGTTTGTTGACAAAGTGGACATCTGTGTTGTGATTGTTGACAAAGAAAAACATGACATACAATTTAGTTGACAAAGGGGATTTCATGGTGGAATGTTGAGTTCATGAGCGGTGGTCAATGATATATGTTTGATTCAAGAACGTCGACAAAGGAATGGATGGTATGGAGTAGTACAGAAAGAATATATACAAGGTGGTGCCATTTTCCATTGTTTGACAAATATTTGGGGCTGAAAATCGACAAATGGAGAAAAGTGGTTTTTGAAAAGAGACTTGGGCGCCCAGTACTTGTAGGAGAGGAAACTTGCACGCCTAATGTTTTTCAGGATCAGAAGGTAAAAATATGGAAAATGAAATAGGGTCACATAGGTATTGGTGTGGTCGCGTAGGTGACTTCCGCGCTGTAAAGAGACTTGCGCACCGATGCCTTGGATGCTTGAGAACTTGTGTGCCTGTTGTTTTTCAAGTTCAGAAGATCAAAATATGGAAAAGGAAAGAGGGTCATGCAAGTATTGGCTTGGACACACTAGTATCTTTCATGTAAGGAGACCTGCGCACCATGACTTGTGTGCCGATGGAATACTGGAATTCCATCATGCAGGTTGTCCAAATGCCTATAAATATAGGACCACCCCACTTCATTTTTATCGGAGTTCAACACATAGAAAAATCAGAGCTCTCATCACGCTGGTGTGGTTGTCACGCAGGTGGTGTGTGGTCGTGTAGGTGGACTTGCATGCCAGGGTTTGATGTTGAGCACCTATTGGTAGTTTCACACCAATATTGGCTTGGGAGTAAAAGGGATTGAGTCGTAAAGGTTTGGAGTTTCAGAAGATTGTGCCATGCAGGTGGTAGAGGCAGACTTGCGTGCCAGTTTTGACCTGTGCGCCAATATTTACCTGTCGGGATAGACCTCCGCGCCATGTAAGGATAATTCCCTGACAGTGTTTTCTGGATGCGTGGATGTTGAATGTTTACCTGATACTTTCGGTGCAAAGAGAGATTCATCTACAAGTGAATGTTGGACTTCAATAGAGAATTAACATACAAAAGAGGATGTGTTCATTAGGGATAATAAAGAGACCTACATGTCTATAAATTGTGAGTGAATCCTTTCCAGAGAAGTGAGCAATGGAAGAGGAAGAAGGTGGTCCTCTCCACTGGCAGTGAGCCAATGTGAGAGAAATAGGGAGTGACCCTGGGAAAGTAGTGAACTGACCCTAAACCTTGTAAAGGCAGTGAGCCAGGGACAGAGTGACTATGCCTGAACCTTGTAATCCACAGGTAGTGAAGTTTAGTGGAATTTGGTACGACCGAAAACTTGTCGGCGTATTCTCCTTGGAAGTGTCACTTATAGGTGAACCAAGTAAACATTGTTGTGTCCTATGCGTGCTTTACTTTCTGTTTATATTGTGCAACATGAAAGAGAGAGATGAGTGTTTTTCATAACAGTGAAATAAGATCAGAACAGTCTTTAATTTTAAATCAGTCATACCCTGATTCACCCCCATCTCAGGGTACACAACCTAGTGGACCTAACAATTAGTATCACAGGGAAAGGTTGATATTAGTTTTTCTCTCAATTGAGGTCACTAATCATAATGGTATTGTGATCTTCGATGGATTTAATTTTCAGATATGGAAGAATCGAATGCAACACTACTTATGATCATTGGGAATGGTTGTGTTTTCAGCAGATATGCATGGTATCACAACTGATATTAATAGTGGTGCATTATCAGAAGCTAAGAATAGAGAGTTGGATTCTAATTCCAAAGTAATCATTTCCTTAGGGGGAGCCCTTTCCAATACCATCTATACAAAGGTGATGTCATTTAAAATGTCACATGCCATGTGGGAAATGATTTTGAATATATATGAAGGGGATACAATGGTCAGAGTGGATAAGATGGAAGTTTGTGGAATAAGTATGAAGATTTGAGGATGAAGCTGAATGAGTCTGTTGATGCATTCTTTGACCAGGTAAATGTTGTGGTAGAAGAAATGCTAGGTCTTGGTGAAATTATTGAAGACATAAAAATTGTGAAGCACATATTGAGAATACATCCACCTCTGTTCAATCTGAAAGTTTCTATTTTGGAAGATAAAGACTCAAAAGAGCTGAAATTTGATAACCTGTACAACACCCTTATTTCATATGAAATGAGAAATGATGATAACGATGCTGTGGAAATGGGGAAATCCAAAAAGGTGGCATTTAAGGCCATGAAGACGCTAACCATTGAAGATACTCAGGAGGAAGAAGAGACAGATGAGGTAATGTCATTCCTCTCCTAAAATATTACAAGGGGAAAAGGAAAGTTCAAAGGGAAGCATCCAATTTCTTGCTTTAGATGTGGAAAAGTTTTTCATCTCGCGAAAAGGTGCCCCAAAATGATTCATGAAGAAAATTATGAAGGTGAAGTTGAAATTCCCAAGAAGAGATATTCAGCCTATGTGAAAGGGAAGAAGCTGTTCAAGAGAAATTTCTTCATGAAAATGAATCGTCTATCACAAGAAATAGATAGTTCAGATGAGTATGAGGTTGAAGAGGTTGAGGAAATAGAGAACTTAAAAGGTCAAGGAGAAAATTCTATGGTGGTGGTAGTCGGTAGTTCTCAAGAAAAAGAAGAAACTGATGCTGGAAAAGAAGAAGAAGAAGTTGAAGGAAGAGTTGATATGGAAGGATAATTGGAAGCATCTCTTGAGGAGATAGACATTTGGAGAGCCAAAACGAAGAAAAAAAATAATGTGGTTCTTGATGCCAAACTCTATATGAAACAACAAGATGAAGAAAATCCTGATCAGTTCGAAGAAATTGAAAGACTAAATTCTTCAACACTAGAGAGCTCAGAAAATATCGTTGAGTATAAGTTTAAAATTGAGGAACAAAAGAATGAAATAGATTTTTTGACTAACATATGAAAGTAGAAGGTCATACATATCAAAGAGATTCAAGAAAAAGTGGTCAATCTATAACAAAATATTAAGGATCAAGAAAAACTCGTGACCTCCAATGTGATATCAGGAAAGCAGGTCATTCTGAAGACTGAAAAGATGAATGAAGAGCCTAGAAGTTCAGCAGGGAAGAAGAAACAATTGAGCTCAGACGTTAAGACTGATTCAGGGCTTGATAAGAAGCAAAAATATGTGTCAATTAAAGCCAGACTTCAAGAACCCTTCACGAGATTGAAGGATGATTTGGGAACAATGAAAAATCAGAATGTTCAGAGATCCCAAGGGGAAACCCATTGTGCTGAACTAACATGAAGGAATGCACCTTATATCAGGTGTTATTGTTATGAAAAGATGAGACATTCATAGTATGTGTGTTCCATATCCAAGAGATATCGAAGGGAACAAGAACATAGGTGGCTTCCAAACAGAGAAAATTTTTCCAGAACATATTGTGAAGGACACTGTTTTTTGTGCGGATGATTTGGGAAAATGGCTAGGTACTGCACTTCGACCATATAATGAAATGTGTCAAAGAGGATTCAAAATGTTCTCAAGTAGTAGATCAATAAACCAACAAGTGAGTTAAAATGAAGAATAGATTTTTGGATTTTCAAGATGAAGTTGGTCCATCATACTGTGAGAAAGAAGAGAAGTCTCAATCCATACTGAGTGTGATGGAAAAAGTATGGAAAAAGAAGAAGAAAAATGAGAAGGCTGTGGTGTAAAAATTTTCCCTTAAGGCATCAGATCTCTTTGGTGTATGGATCCTTGATATTGGATGCACATCTCAAATGAGAGGTAATTAGGATCTTGTTACATTCATAAAATATGAAAAAGAAGGAGTTGTAAAATTTGGAAACGATTAAGGCCTGATGATTGTTGGCTCTGGAAAATCCATGATTGGGGGGAAAAAATGAGATGTGCTGATGTCATGCTTGTAGTGGGTCTTAGACATAACTTGCTTCATGTCAGTCAACTGTGTGACTCTAGGAACTCTATCCGATTTACTAAGAATATGTGTATTGTGAAAGGAAAATATGGACCAGTTGTTCTACAGGGAAAAAGGTCAAAGGGAAATCATTACCTTGTAGGTGGGGAAGAAGATACATGCCTTTTATCCTGAGAGAAAGAAAACAAGTTGTGGCATAAGAATCTTGTTCATCTATTCCAACCATACATGGATGATCTGGTAATGTGTGATGTTGTTAGAGACCTTCCCAAACTATCCCGTGATCGCACTCATATGTGTGATGCTTTCCAACAAGGGAAGATCATCAGAAAGACATCCAGGCCAATGGAATAGAAATTAACTAGAGTGCTTGAATTGGGTCATGCAGATGTATGTGGACCTATCTCACCATGAGCTATAAATGGGAAAAGGTACTATGTTCTTTTCTTTTATGATTATATCAGAATGGCCTGGGTATTTCTAATTACCCATAAGAAAGAGGTGTTAGGTTGCATAAAATAGTATAGGAGGGAATTAGAAAAAATGCTTGGGTAGGAAATTCTAATGTTTCATACTGATAACAGTACAGAATTCACGAACAGTCAAGTTGAAAACTATCTCGAAAAACACGGGATATGTCATCATGTTTCATCAATGAGAAGTCCCCAATAGGATGGAGTGGTTGAGAGGAGAAATCGGATCATCAACAACATGGACAGAACCATGCATATTGAAAAGGACCTAACAGAGAAATTTTGGAAGAAAGATGTTTTGATATTGGTCTATATTTTGAACAGGTCTCTGTTGTGTCCGAAAGAAGGGAAGACTCTATATGAAATGTGGTATATAAGGATGCCAACATTGACATACTTTTTAATCGTTGGGAGTAAGTGTTTCATTCTCTAAAAAGAAAATCACAGGAAGTTTGAGTCATGAGGAGATGAGGGGATATTCCTTGGATACTCTGGGAAAAGCAAAGCATATAAATGTTTCAAAAAAAGGTTGAGAAAAATTTTCGAGAGCGATAATGTCACTATAGTTGAAAATGAACTGAATACTCAACAACCCAGGGAACAGTTTCTCGATGAAAGTGGTAATGAGGTTTGCAACACATGGGGAGAAGAAGTGGTAGAAGCTTACACAGAAGAAGATACTGATGATGAACAAGAAAGTGTCAAGTCTGTGTTTGCAAGTAAGCCAAAGAGTCAAGCTGAAATTGATAGGCAGATTGTCATTAGTGATTAGACATTTTCAGTTCAGACCTGAAGAATGAAATCATTACAGTAAACATCATTTTTATCTCAGGTGGAGCTGAAATGTTTTTTCGATGCAGCTGAAGATGAATATTGTGTTCAGGCGATGAATGTAGAGCTTGATCAGATTGAGAAAAACCGGGCATGGGAAATTGTTTTGAGTCCAACAGATAAGAATTTCATCAGGACTAGATGGGTCTATCGCAACAAGATGAATTAATATGGAACGGTGATTTGGAACAAAGCACGACTAGTGTGAAAGGAATACTCCTAGATAGTAGGAATAGATGTTGAAGAGACATTTTCACCGGTTGCAAGGCTTGAGACAATCGGATTATTTTTTGCCTCAACAGTACAAAGAAAGTTCAACGTATTCCAGATGGATGTCAAATCTACATTCTTGAATGGATTTCTAGAAGTTGATGTGTATATTGAGAATAAAGATGGTTTTCTAATTCATGAGGATGAGAATAAAGTGTGATGGCTGAAAAAGGTATAGTATGGGATGAAAAAATCACCTAGAGCCTGGTACTCAAGGTTTTAAATGTACTTGATGAAGCTTGGTTTCCAACATTGGGGAGTTGATTACAATCTCTATTTCAGTAACTATAGTAATCAAATGATGATGGTGTTGGTTTATGTCGATGACATAATATTCGCCGGATCAGATGAAGCTCAGTGCAGACAATTATCTGAATTCATTAAAAATGAGTTTGAAATGTCAATGATTGGTGAGATAGTGTTTTTATTTGGTCTACATGTGACACAAGGAAAGAATGGAACATTAATTTCTCAATCCAAATATGGAAAGGGGGTTTTAATAAGGTTTGACAGTTTAAATTCCAAGGAGATGAAGACTCTGGTTGCTACTTGGAGGAAATTATCAAAAGATGAGGATGGGAAGGCAGATAATATCACAGAATACAGAAAAATCATTGGAATTTTGTTGTACATGTCCACAACATGGCCTGATATTTTTCTCACCACATACCAAGCAGCGAGATATCAGAGTAATCCCAAATAAATCCACATTCTTGCCGTGAAAAAAATACTTTGGTATATCAAAGGCACGATGAACTTAGGCTTGACGTATAATGACAAATCTCAATCATTGTTATTGGGTTACACAGATGCAGATTGGGCCTGATCATGAGATGACAAAAAATCAACATCAAGTGGTGAATTCTATCTTGGTGGTATGTGTATTTCATGGCTAAGTAAGAAGCAAGATTTCATTTAATTGAGCACAGTGGAAGCTGAGTATATTGTGGCCACTCAAGCATGCATATAGTTATTGTGGATGAAACAGCAGCTTGAAGATATGGGAGTTGATGTGAAGTCTCCGATCGGAATCCAGTGCAATAACTCAAGTGCTATCAATCTTCGAAAAAATCTCGTCCATCACTAATGGACAAAGAACATTGATATAAAATATCATTTCATCAAGGAGAAGGTTGGGTAATGAATTGTGAAATTGGAGTATGTGCCTACAAAACTACATGTTGCAGACATTCTAACAAAGTCCTTACCCAAGAAAGCGTTTGAAAAGCATCGATTGGATCTGGGATTTCAGTCGACTCCGAGAACTTAAATGAGTGTGGAAGTGATACCCATCCCCTCTCCCTGAGGTATGATGTGTTTTTCTATAATGTGTTGATATGTGTTCTCTACTCTGTTACAGACTGCAAAGGAGTAATCTTTGGGTTTGTTGAAAAAGGGGTATAAAATAGTGATTGTTCATGGAGGAGACAATGTAGCTATTTTAGAAATCCGGGCAAATAGGGGGAGAAGATGACAAGTGGAGAAGCGAGAGAGGGGGAGCAACGAGAAAGGGGGAGAGTATTAAATCTGACAATGCTAGAAGTGATCGATCAAATACTATATATCACGACAGCTGAGGATAGTGATAAAAGCAGAAGAGTGGGGAAGAAGGGTAGTGTTATTATGTGGTAAGAATATTTCCAACAATTCGTATTCCAAAAATTGGTATGAGTTTGTTGTCAACAGTGGGTGTCATATTTGAAGTGATTCATCAATGAACATTTCATTTACTCTTTCTTGTCACGCCGTACATTTTTCATGTAGGCTTAGAGTATGTGTTGAGTAAATACTTGATCGCTATTAGAATATCAATAGTCAAATGGTTTCTGAAGAGTTAACGATGTATCTTTTTATGGAAGAGTTGTCCACAAACCCAAAGGGGGAGATTGTTGGGAAAAAATATCTCAAGGTATCATTGAAGCATTTTTGAGAAGATTGTGTTTTTGGAGAAAGTGTACATATGTGTTGTGATTGTTGACAAAGAAAAACATGACAAACAATTTTGGTGAAAAAGGGGATTTCAGGGTGGGATGTTGAGCACCGATGCGTTAGATGCTTGAGAACTTATGTGCCTATTTTTTTCAAGATCAGAAGATCAAAAAATGGAAAATATAGATGGTCGTGCAAGTATTGGTTTGGACATGCAGGTGACTTGCATGGGAGGAGACCTACGCACCATGATTGCGCCCCGAGGGGAGACATGCGCGCCATCACTCAGGGTGTTCAAATGCCAATAAATATAGGACCACCTAATTCACGCTCAAATTTACCCAATAGATGAAGGTAGAACGGTCCTTGTAGTCTATCTTGGGTTGTCGAATCCACTGAGGCCAAAGAAGATACCTAAGATGCACAACCTATGAGATAGATTTTTGGCTATGAAGTGGCCAACATGGTTTTGATTTTAGATGGTTTTAATGAACACTATGAAACCTAAGTAATTTCTATTTAATGAAAATGGGTTAATCTTAGGATTATGCTTTGGGTGAATAGAATGAATTTTACTTCTTTAAACAATTTTGGTTTTATTAATTATGGATAAATCCATTCTTCAAAATAACACTAACATAATCATTTTCTAGTTTTATGATATGTAATCTGAATTACTAATCACCTACACACATAGATAACCAAATTCATTATCTATCCAAGGTGTATGGTCATTTTAGTACTTGGATTTAGATTCCTCAAACATAGTGAAGATGAAGAGTGGAAAATAATTGATGAATGGAAGTCTTGAATTAATTAGCCAAGTAACAAAAATTAGTTCATTAAATAACATTCAATCCGGCCTTTTCATCATCCTACAATCAAATCATTAAAGGGTTATCCCTCCTTTGATGGTATACTCTAAATGGTGGGTAGAAGATGGCTTACAAGAATTGGATTGAAGAACATAAAATCGCGGATATAACGAGCACTTCATTCGTGTGTGTGAACAAAATTCACAACTATTTGTGAACTAATTCACTAAAACATAGAGATATCTCTATGATATTTGAGTTTTAATGAGAGATAATGGGACGAATATGAGAGAAAGATGTTGTTTAAGAACATAGAAATATAAAAGAGAAACTTACATGGAAATTGAGAACAATACAACGGAAATTTGGCATAATAACATTATACAAAACAAGAGATCTATTCCCCCTCACCACCAAGGACTTAAATAGGAAATTTGGATACCTTAAGTTGAGACTCAATCAATTTATTCCCAAATATTAAATTAACTTAGGCCATAGGGTGGTGGAATGTTGTGTAGAAATTGATCCCCTCCTTGACATTTTATCCTCCTTGTCTCCTCTATAAAGATCGTCCTGTATGGGCTAGCATATCACCGAATCTCGGTAGGCCATAGTAGAGTCTTTTGTGTCTCCAGATGTCTTCTAGACGTCTGTAAATGTTGGGCCTATTTTATGTTGTTTATCGGGAGTTATGACCACTTTAGACGGATACAATTTTGGGCCGAAGATTTGGTCACAGATTTTGATCTTCTCTTTGGGCCGCCTTAATAACCACCATGGAAGCCTAATTAGCACTGAATCATTAAGAATGAATTTTTACACTAAATTTCTTCTAGAATACCACGAAATTTGGGAATTATTGGGTCAGTATTGTGGGCCCCACATTCTCATCAGTGGGTTGGTGTCCAATCTACCATCTCCAGAATTGTTTCCTTTCATCACCAAATATCACCATCATCCTTTTTAAATCCTACATTGATACCTAAAATCAAAATGTTCATATTAATGTGTAGATACATTAAAAAAAATATACAATTAAAATATGGATAATTACATTCCTTAAAATAAAACTAATCATTAGCACTAAATTTGTGTACATTAGGCACAAATGATGAGAATGAATGTTCAAAATTAAAATCCACTATCTCAGGCCCATAAGATCAAAAATTAACATTTAATAACAATAAAATTTAATTAAATATGTGTTTTTATTGTCTAATCACACCCCCAAACTTGATATTTTCTAGTCTTAAGAAAATAATTTGATTATTATATTTGAATTCTTTTTATTTCAAAAAAAATTATAACAAACAGTGCTCAAAATGTAAACTACACACAAATATATCATTATAACCTATCAAAATAATTTAAAACATTACAAATTTAAAAGTAGATCCCAATCCCAATCCCATTCCATTGATCAAATCCAACATCATAATTCGTCTAAATCAATTAGGTGAAATGATTTGTTGTGAATCACAATAGATGCGGGGGTTCATTTTCATTCACGGGGTAAATCATGGAAGCACAAGGTGGAATCACATTTAATCATAATATGAGTATTCGTCATTCCTTTTTTTTGCTTCTTTTTTTTCAATATTTCAATAGTAATTTAGATTATAGTTAATCAAATTAACCCATGTATCAAGACTTTTCCAATGACTCCCAGACTCAAAGGCCTTAGGGTACCAAGTGAAGCCCACATACTCGGGCATTATCTCGAGTTAACTTGATCAAAAACAAAGTCATATCACCATAAGTAGAGATAGAGTGAAAAACTCAGGGCTAGAAAACTCTGGTGTCACGATCCGCAAGTGCCGAAAGCTGTGAATTTTATCAATCCATTGCTCTACACGCAAATTTTTATTTTTATTATTATTTTTATTTTTATTTTTTTTGAATACTCATATTATTCATAAAAATAAAACCAGCCTATGCTATTTATTATAGGACCCCAAGGATTCAAATTAGTACCCAACAATCTAGAGAATGTGAATTGTGGAATTTTTATTTATTAGATGAAAAAAATGATGAAAATTCTCATTGGACAAAAAAACATCCAAAATCAATTCTTGTAAACTTAATCATGATTTAAATTATGAGTCAAGGAAATAATTTTTTTTGGCTTTGTAGTTTTAATATGAGCAGAGATGTTATTATATGAATGATAAAGGAATTTTACTTATTTTTTTTAAAAAAATTTGTTTCCACACCCCCCAACATAGAATGAAACTGTCCATAGTTTCATAAAAAGAAAAGAGAGGAGAAAGCAAGTGGGGGGAATGAGTTGGAAAGGGCATGGAAAAAGTTCACCGGGTGGCTTCATAATGATGATTGTGGCGCTCCCAAATAATTGTTTGTTCAAATGGGAGATGTAGGCACCTAATTTATTGAATAAATATCACCCAAAAATAGTCCCCGAACCATACCAACAAGAACAAACCAGATAGACAAAACAACTTAAAAATTTATTTAATTCCAAGTCTCATCATTTTATGGTTTTCCTTTTGTTTTTTTTGTTTTTTTTTGTAAATCAACTGATGATACATTGTCTTATTTTTAATTTATATGTAAGGTATTACTCAGGGATCAAACTGCGTGACACGGATGAATACAATTCTCCCATTTCATACCCATCCATACTCATTAGAGAAGAACAGATCAACAGTCTGAGTTATAATAATGTTATATCAAAATGATCCACTAATCCTCTTTAAAATATAAAGTTTATTAAAACAAAAAAATGATTGGAAACATGAAAATCATGGGTTTCCTCCCATGCAATGCTTTATATAATTTCATCGGCATGACTAGGACCCCTAATCGATTAATTATTTTCGTCATCTAAGGTAGGTTCACATAAGTCCTCATCAACATCGTGTTTTTGGAATGGTTCTATTAATTGTTTGACATAATGACCATTATCTTTAAATGTTTGACCATTGGTGGGATTATGAATTTCAACATCCCCAAGGGGGTACACATTATGCACTATGTATGGACCTGACCATCTAAACTCAATTTTCCCGAGTGTAAGTGAAGTTTAGAATAATAAAACAAAACAATTTTTCCCGGTTCAATGTGCTGGTTTTAAGATTTCTAGATTGGTAGGCTTGTACTTTAGCTTTATTAATCCTTGAATTTTCATAAGCCTCTATCCTAAGTCCCTCACGATTGTTGAGATCTAATTTTCATTGTGTTTCAGGAAATTAGAGGTCATAATTCATTTTTTTAATTGCAATAAAGGCCTTATGTTCAACCACCACAGGAAAATGGAATGCTTTATAATAAACCAGCCTATATGGGGATACTCATAAAATGGTTTTATATGTGGTTCGATAGGCCCAAAGAGCATCTAAGAGTTTTCTCGACCAATATTTCCTTGATGGATTGATAGTTTTCTCAAGAATCTGTTTAATTTCTCTATTGGCTAACTCAGCTTGACCATTGGTCTGTGTGTGGTATGCAGTGGACACTTTGTGAGAAATTCCATACTTTTACATGAGTGATGAGAATGGACGATTGAAAAAATTAGTTCCATGATAACTAATGATAGCCCTAGGAATTACAAATCTAGAGAAGATGTTTTACTTGAGAAATATAATCGCAATTTGATGATCATTGTATTTTTTAGGAATGGACCCAACCCATTTGGAGACATAATCGATAGCTAAAAGAATGTAAAGATATACCCTAGAGTCTGGGAAGGGACCCATGAAATCAATTCCCCAACAGTCAAATATTTCAACCACTAAGATAGGAGTGAGTGGAATTTGATTTCTTTTTGTGATGGACCCTACTTGATGACACATAAGACAAATTGGAAAAAATGTGTAAGAGTCCCTTGAGAGGGTGGGCCAGAAGAGAACACACTGAAGAACCTTAGCAGAATATTTCCTAGAGGAAAAGTGACCTCCACATGCCTCACTCTGACAGAATTTAAGGATGGACTCCTGTACAGATTATGGGACACACCTCCAAATGACATGGTCAGGGAAGAACTTATAGAGGTATGAATTATCAAACACATTGTAACTGACATAAAAAAAGGAATTTCCTTCAAGATTGAGTCCCTAAGAATTTTGGGATGACTCAAATTGGTTATGTCAGCATACAAAGGGTATTCACTCATAGAGTATAGTTGTTCATCAGAGAATGAATCAGACACCGAAAGGTGATATGTGTTTTCATTAAATTCCATCCAAGAGAGGTGATCAGCTACAACATTTTGAACGCCCTTTTTATCCTTGATTGTGAGGTCAAATTCTTGTAATAGAAGGACCCACCCAATCAGTCTTGCCTTAGCATCTTGTTTTTGGAAGAGGTATTTTAGTGCAGAATGGTCAGTGAACACAATGATGGGGGATCCTAAGAGGTAGGACCTAAACTTATCTAAGGAAAACACAATAGAAGGTAACTCCTCTTCAGTGGTGGTGTAGTTTATTTGGGAATAATTTAAGGATTTTCTTGCATAAGAAATGACATAAGGATTTTTATCACAATGTTTTCCTAACACAACTCCTACAACAAAGCCACTGGAATCACACATATTTTCAAAAGGAAGGTTCCAATTTGGAGATTTCATAATGGGAGGAGAGGTGAGAGAGGATTTGAGGGTTGAAAATGATCCCTCATATCTTTTTGTCCAAATAATTGGAGCATCCTTTACTAGGAGAGCATAAAGAGGGAGGGAGATTGAACTAAAATCCTTGATGAATCTTCTAAAGAAACCAGCGTGTTCTAGGAAATACCTCAATTCCTTGACAGTTTTCGGTGATGGAAGGTGATAAATGATGTCAAACTTTTCTTTATCTACTTCAATCCCCCTACTCGATACTAGATGTCCATTGACTAGTCCCTCATTAACCATGAAATGGAATTTTCCCTGTTTAGGACCAGATTCTTTTCATCACATCTTGACAAGATTCTCTCTACATTCCGTAGACATCCCTTAAATGTATCCAAAAAAATATAGAACGCATCCATGAAGACCTCTAGAAAATCCCCTACAATGTCTGAGAATATTCCCATCATGCACCGCTAGAAAGTTCCAGGGGAATTGAATAACCCGAAAGGCATGCGTTTGAATGAAAAGGTGCCAAATGGACATGTGAATGTAGTTTTCCCTTGATCCTCTAGGGAGACCTCTATTTAATTTTACCTTGATTACCCATCTAAGAAACAATTGAAGGAATGAACTTCCACTCTCTCAAGGACATGGTCAATGAATGGTATGGGTAAATGGTCCTTCTTGGTGATTGAGTTTAGCTTCCAATAGTCAATGCAGACCATCCATCCACTAATCACCCTAGATGGAAGAATCTCTCCATCCTTATTGGTTATCACTGTGATTCTTGCCTTCTTGGTAACCACTTGGATTGAGCTGACCCACTCACTCTCAACTATGGGATATATGACACCAGCTTTTAACAATTTCAGAAGTTCTTTCCTTACTACCTCTCGGATATTAGGATTGAGTCTCCGTTGAGGTTGACGATATGGCTTTGAATCAGATTATAGAACAATCCTATGAGTCACGATAAGTGGGATAATACTAGGAATATCAGACTGGGTCCATCCAATGGCTTTCTTATGTTTCCTAAGGACATATAGAAGCATCCTATCATGATTGGGTTCAAGAAATGAAGAAATGAAAATACGATGTGTATGATTGTACCCTTTGAAGGCATACTTGAGTGCAGTGGGAAGTTCCTTCAATTCAAGATCAGGTGGGTTTGGAATTTCAGCAAAATATTGGGACATTGGATGAATATCCATTTTTTTCATAGATATTTAGATTGTATGGGTTCCTTACATGTAGATTTTTCAGCTACTAGATTGGTTTCATCAGATTTAGGGAAGTAAGTTTTATTGGTCTCCATGAAATTGGTTTTTTGAATGGTTTAACTGATTGTTGGACCTAAGACTTCATCGTAAAAGTAATTTGAAAATGATTCAATCCAAGGAGATAAACTTCCTTCATGTGAAAAAAGGAAATCAATCTCATAATAACTTAAACATCAATAAAATATTCCTTGATGTTCTATGAATTCTTTATCAATGCATCCTATCATGTTTACTTCATGAATGTCCTCATAATCTCCTATTTGTGATCTTTCATTATTGAGGTTCATGTCTAGACTCATGTTTACAAAGGTGATGGTAATGTTCCTATTTCAAACTCGGATAACAGAGTTGATTGTTGCAAGGAAAGGATGACCAAGGATGATTGGGCTTTGTTCCTTATTTCCTATGTTTTGATGGTTGTCAAGGACAATTAATTCATCATGGTAGATGATGTTTCAAACCTTTACTAGAACATCCTTTAAAATCCCCTTTGAAACCCTAATGGTATGATCAGATAGTTGAAGTGTGAAAAATGTGGGTTGGATATCTTCTAAGCCTAATTGGCAGTACACACCATAGGTAATGAGATTGACACCAGCACCTAGGTCACACAAGGCCTTGACAACTTTTCTCTCTCATAGTTCAACATTGATGTAAGGGAATCCCAGGTCTTTCAACTTAGGAGGAATGGTCCCTTGAATGGTGATACTCACATTAGCAACCAAAAGGACTTGTTTTTTATGTGAAAGTTTTATTTTAAATGTGCACAAGTCCATAAGGTACTTTGAGTAGGAAGGTATGGTTTGGATTTCATCGAGAAGGGGAATGTTGAAATTGACTTGTGATAATAATTATCTTAATGTTTCACATAATTATGTCTTGGTTTTCCACCTCATGCTTTTAGGAAATGGTGTAGGTTGTGGGGTTTTTTGTTGAGGAGTTGTTTCATTGAAAATGTTATCGTGTTTTTCAGTTTGATCATTTGGTTCATTTGAATTTTCATCCAAGTTTGAATCTTCCGGTGGTTTTTGAATTAGTTTTTCTAGTTTCTCAATTGATTTACCACTTCTTAAAGAAGTCACAGCCTTTAGTTTTTCATGTGTTGCTTGACTATAACATGGATCTCCCCTTAAATTTGAGGATGGTACCCCCTGAGTAGGCATGGGTGCCTTTCCAGTTTTGATGTATTGATATTCTTGTTTTATGGAAGAGACTTTTGAGTTCATACATTCCATTTGTTTTCATAGTTGTTCTATTAGGCTTTGTGGAAGTGTTTGGGTTGGTGGTTGAGAAGATTGGTTTATCCCAGGGGGATATTTTGGAGGTGGGATGGTTTGTTGAAAATGGACTGGTGGCTGTTCGTATTGGATAGGTTGGGTTTGGAACTTTTTATGGGTTTGGTAGTTCTTTTGGGTGTAAGGATTTAGTCCATGTGGTTGGATAGGTTGTTGGTTATCTTTCCAGCAGAATCCTGGGTGGTTATTATACCTTGGGTTGATGGTGTTTTGGTAGTGAGGCTTTTGAAAGTTCAAAGCATTTACCTCTAATGTGGGTCCTCCTAAAAGGACCTCCTTGATGGATGGAATGGTTGGGCAGTTTTCTGTCTTATGGTCATGTTTGTCACAAATTGTGAAAACAGGGTCTACAGTTTGGATTTCATGGACTTTCCTAAGGTATATCTCTTCAACCTTTATAGAGAGTGTTTCTAGTTTAGCCCTAAGTATTTCCTCTTCTCTAAGATTATGAATTATAGTAGTACATTGTGTCATTTCAAAATAAGGTAAAGATCCCCATGTTTGGTTTTGTTCAGAAAGGCTTTCCGGATATTCGTAAGAATCATTTGAGGCTTTGTTTTTAATGTTTTTATTACACATCATGTTAATAAATTGTTTGATCCCCGGGCCCAACCCTTTATAAAAAATTCTCACTTGTTCAGTTTTAGAAAAACCATGGTGTGGAACTATGTTTAATGTGTCTTTGAACCTCTCCCATGTTTCATAAAATGACTCTCCCTCTTTTTCAAAAATGTTTTGGATGTAATTTTTAAGTGAAATTGTTTTGTGGTGGGGAACATAATTTTTGTAGAATTATCTTTGTAGTTGGTGCCATGAGTTGATGGATGATGGTCTCAATTTATTTAGCCAATTTCTAGCTCGATCCATTAAATAAAGAGTAAATATCCTCAACTTAGCTGATTCTAGTTGATGGGGTGGGCACATGGTTTCTACAATGTCATTGAACAGCTTAATGTGAAGGTAGGGCATCTCGGACTCCATTCCATAGAATGTGGGAAGGTGGTTTAGGAAATGGGGTTTGAATATGAAGTTGGCATATCCTAGGGAATTGTGTCTAATGCATGGGGGGGGCATTGGTCCAGGAATGTGTGAGGTAGTCATTAATGGTTTGATCAACTGCATTCCCCATGATTGGGGCTGCCTCATTTGGATTTCCATTTTGGTTTTCACCCAGGTTTATGAGTTGCTTTCTTTGAAGTCCTTCCATTGAAATGGGATAAAATTTGGACTCAGGGGTATCAAGAGGATTGGGATCTAATGGAAAAAATACCATAGGTTCACCTGATTCCCATATCCTAGGACTTTCCACCCTAACTACTCTTTTTGAATTATCGCGGTTGTAGGCGGACATGCTTCAAAAGGAATAAAAAGTGAGAAAGGGACAAGATAAGAGATCATGGGTGAGAATAGAATAATATGGGTGAGAAAAGAAGGTTCTAGTCTAAGTTACATACTTAGGTCCTTGGAAGTGGTGCCAAAATTTGATTCATGCTCAAATTTACCCAATAGATGAAGGTAGATTGGTTCTTCTAGTCTATCTTGGGTTGTCGTATCCACTGAGACCTAAGAAGATACCTAAGATGCACAACCTATGAGATGAATTATTGGCTATGAAGTGTCCAACATGGTTTTGATTTTATATGGTTTTAAATAACACTAAGAAACCTAAGTGAATTCAATTTAATTAAAGTGGGATGATCTTAGGATTATGCATTGGGTGAATTGAAGGAATTTTACTTCTTTAATCAATTTTGGTTTTATTAATTCTTGATGAATCCATTCTTCAAAATAACACTAACTTCATAATTTTCTTGTTTTATGCTAACTAAAATAAATTAATAATCCCCTACAAACTTATAGATCCAAATTCATGATCTCTCCAAGGTTTATGGTCAATTTAGTACTTGGATTTAGCTTCCTGAAACATAGTGAAGATGAAGAGTGGAAAATAATTGAAGAATGGAAGTATTCAATTAATTAACCAATTAACAAAAATTCGTTCATTAAATAAAATTAAATCCATCCTTTGAATCATCCTAAGATCAACCCATTAAAGGGTTATCCCTCCATTGATGGTATACTCTCAATGGTGGGTGGAAGATGATTTATAATAATTTGATTGAAGAACTTAAAATCGCGGAAATAACGAGCACTTCTCCGTGTGTGGGAACGAAATTCACACCTATGTGTGAGCTAATTCACTACAAAAAAAGAGATATAACTGTGATTTTTTTGTTTTAATGAGAGATAATGGGACGAATATGAGAGAAAGATGTTGTTTAAGAACATAGAAATACAAAAATGAAACTTACATGGAATTTGAGAACATTACAACAGAAATTTGGCATAATAACATAACACAAAACAAGAGATCTATTCCTCCTAACCACCACTACCTCAAATAGGAAATTTGGAATCCTTAGGCCGAGCCTCAATCAATGTAATCCCAAATATTTAATTATTTTAGGCCTTAGGGTGTTGAAAAGAAGTGGAGAAATTGATCCCCTCCTTGACTTTTTATCCTCGTAGTTACCCTGAGAAGATAGCCCTGTATGTGCAAGCATATCACTGAATCTCGGTGGGCCATAGAAGAGTCCTTTGTGTATCCGGATTTCTTCTAGACGTCTGTAAAATTTGGGCCCATAATAAGTTGGGGATCGGTAGTTATAGCTTCTTTAGTGAGATAAAATTCTGGGCCGCAGATTCTAGCCCAGATTTTGATCTTCTCTTTGGGCTCCATAATAACCTCCATGGAAGCTGAATTAGAACTGACTCATTAAGAATTATTTGTTCCTATACATTTCTTCTATAAATCCATGAAATTTTTTATTTATTGGGTCAGTATTCTGGGCCCCATATTCTCATTAGTGGGCCTAAATTGGTGTACATTAGTCACAAATGATGAGAGTGAATGTTAAAAATTAAAATCCACTAACTCAGGCCCATAAGATAAAAAACAAACATTTAATACCATTAAAATCTAATTAAAATATATGTTTTCATTGTCTAATCACCACGCCTCCTCATTTTTATCAGAGATCAAAATCAGATATCTCGTCATGCTGGTGTGTTGGTCACGCAGGTGGTGTGTGGTCGCGTAGGTGGAATTGTGCGCTAGTGTTTGAAGTTGCACGCCAATTGGTAGTTGCATGACAATATTGGCTTGGGAGTAAAAGGGATTGATTCACACAGGTTTGGAGTTGCAGAAATTTGTGACTTATAGGTGGTAGAGGCAGACTTGTGCACCAGTTGTGACTTGCACGCCGATACTTGACTGCCTAGTTATACATGCATGCCAAGTATGGTTGATTGCCCAGCATTGTTTTCTGGCTGCGTGGAAGCTGGATGTTTGCTCGACACCTTCGGTGCAATGAGAGATTAATCTACGGGTGAAAGTTGGACTTCAACAGAGCATCCACATAGAATATAGGATGTATTCACTAGTGATAATGAAGAGACCTACATGTCTATAAACTGTGAGTGGATCCTTTCTGGAGAAATGAGCGAAGGAAGAGGAAGAAGGTGATCCTCTCCACTGGCAGTGAGCCAGAGAGTGAGAAACAGGGAGTGACCTTTGGGAAAGCAGTGAGCTGACCCTAAACCTTATAAAGGCAGTGAGCCTAAGACAAAGTGACTGGGCCCGAATCTTGTAATCCCAAACTAGTGAAGTTTAGTTGAATTTTGTACAACCCACAACTTGTCTGTGTATGCTCTTTGGACGTAGCCCATAGTGGTGAACTAAGTAAAAATGGGTGTATCCAATGCATGCTTTACTTTTTGTTTACATTGAGAAACATGAGAGAGAGAGAGAGAGAAGTGTGTTTTTCTTAACTTCGAAACAAGATCAGAACGGGCTTTAATTTTAAATCAATCATACCCTAATTCACCCCCCCTTAGGGTACAAACCCTAGTGGACCTAACAATTGGTATCAGAGGGAAATGTTGATATTAGATATCCTCTTAATGGAGGTCACTAATCATAAAGGGATTCTGATCTTCGACGGATGTAATTTTCAGATATGGAAGAATCTAATGCAACTCTATTTCTAATCTTTGGGAATGGATTTGTTTTCAGCAGCTATGCATGGTATCACAACTGATATTAATAGTGCTGCATTATCAGAAGCTGAGCCTAGAGAGTTGGATGCTGATTCCAAAGCAATATATTCCTTAGGGGGGGCCCTTTCCAATCCCATATATAAAAAGGATATGTCATGAAAATGTTAATTCCATGTGGGAAAAGCTTTGGAATATATATGAAGGGGATACAAAGGTCGGAGAGGCAAAGCTGGACGTGTTGTGGAACAAGTATGAAGATTTTAGGATGAACCCGAATGAGTTTGTTGATGCATTCTTTGACTGGGTAAATGTTATGGTAGAAGAAATGTGAGGTCTTGGGGAAATTATCGAAGACATAAAAACTGTGAAGCACATCTTGAGAAAACTTCCACCTAGGTTCAATCTGAAAGATTCTTTTTTGGAAGATAAAGGCCCGAAAGAGCTGACATTGGATAACCTACACAACACCCTTGTTGAATATGAATTTATATATGATGATAACGATACTGTGAAAAGGGGAAATCCAAAAAGGTTTCATTTAATGCCATCAATAATCTCACCATTTAAGATTCTCAAGAGGAAGAAGAGACAGATGAGGTAATGTCATTCCTCTCCTCAAATCTTCAAATAAGAAAAGAAATGTTCTATGGGAAACCTCCACTTTATTGCTTTAGATGTGGAAAATATGGTCATATTACGTCAAGGTGCCCCAAAAAGTTTCAGGATGAAAATGATGAAGACAAAGTTGAAATTCTCAAAAAGAGATCTTCAGCCTACGTGAAAGGGAAGAAGCAGTTCAAGAGAAATTTATTCCAGAAGAAGAATCTTCTATCACAGGAAATAGACAGTTCAGATGAGTCTGAGGTTGAAGAGGTCTAGGAAATAGAGAACTGCAAATATTGAGGAGAAAATTCTATGGTGGCGGTCGTTGGTAGTTCTCAGGAAAAGGAAGAAACTAACGCTAGAGAAGAAGAAAAAGAAGTTGAAGGAAGAGTTGATATGGAAGGCGAATTGGAAGTATCTCTTGAGGAGATAGATGTATGGAGAGACAAAACGAAGAAATCCAATAAAGTTGTTCATTATGCCAAAATGTATATGCAACAACAGGATGAAAAAATTTGGAGCTGTTAGAAGAAATTGAAAGACTTAAATCATCAACATGAGAGAGATCAGAAAATATCGTTCAGTATAAGATTAAAACTGAGGAACAAAATAATTAAATCGATTGTTTGACTAACATAGGAAAGTATCAGGTCATACATATCAAAGAGATATAAGAAGTAGTGGTTAGAATGTGACGATAAATTAAGGATCAAGAAAAACATGTGACCTCCAATGTGATATTAAGAAACTAGGTCATTCCGAAGACTGAAAAGATGAAAGAGGAGCCTAGCAGTTCAGTAGGGATGATGAAGCAATTATGCTCAGACATTATGGCTGATTCCGGGCTTGATAAGAAGAAAAAATATGTGGCAATTGAATTCAGACTGCAAGCTCCCTTCCTAATATTGAAGGATGATTTGGGCACAAAGCAAAATCAGAATATTTAGAGATCCCAAGGGGAAACCCATTGTGAAGAAGTAACATGAAGGAATGAACCTTATAACAGGTGTTATTATTGTGGAAGGATGGGACATTCACAGTATGTGAGTTCCATATCCAACAGATATCGAAGGGAACAAGAATAGAGTTGGATGCCAAACAGAGAACGGTTTTCCAGAACATATTTCGAAGGACACTGTTTTTGGTGCAGAGGATTTGGGCTCATGGCTAGGTACTATACTTCTAACATATAGAGAAATGTGCTGAAGAAGATTCAAAATGCATGCAAGCAGCATATCAATAAACCAACAAGTTAGTTAAAAATTCAGAATAGATTTGTGGCTTTTCAAGATGAAGTTGGTCAATCATACACTGAGAAAGAACAGAAGTCTCAATCCATGTTGAGTGTGAAGGAAAAAGTATGGACCAAGAATGATAAAAATGAGAAGGCTGTGGTGGAATAAATTTCCCTTAAGGAATTAGATCGCTCTGCTGTATCGATCCTTGATAGTGGTTACACATCTCAAATGACAGGTAATAAGGATTTTGTTATAGGCATAAAATATTTTAAAGAAGGAGTTGTCAAATTTGGAAACGATGAAGGCCTGCAGATTGCTGGCTCAGGAGAAGACATGTTTGGGGGAAAAGAAATGAGATGTGCTGATGTCTTGGTAGTAGAGGGTCTTAGTCATAACCTTCTTAGTGTAATTCAAATATGTGACTATGGGCACTCTATCCGATTTCCCAAGAAGATGTGTGTTGTGAAATGAAAAGATGTAATAGTTGTTCTATAGGGAAAAAGGAAAAAGGGAAATATTTACCTTGTAGGTGGGGAAGAAGATACGTGCCTTTTATCCTGAGAGGAAGAAATCCAGTTGTGGCATAAGCGACATGGTCATCTATGCCAACCATCCATAGAAGATCGCGTAATGTGTGATGCTACTAGAGACCCTACCAAACTATCAAGTGATCTCACTCATACATGTGATGCTTACCAACAAGGGAATATCATTAGAAAGACATGCAGGACAAAGGACATAAATCCACTAGAGTTCTCAAATTGGTGCTTGCGGATGTATGTGGACCTATCTCACCACGAGCTATAAATGGGAAATGGTACTATGTTCTTTTCATTGATGATTATAGCAGAATGGCCTGGGTATTTTTCATTACACAAAAATAGAGGTGTTCAGTTTCATAAAACAGAATAGGAGGGAATTAGAAAAGATGTTTGGGTAGAAAATTTTATAGTTTCGTAATGATAACGATACAAAATTCACGAACAATCAAGTCGAAAACTATCTCGAGAAACATGGGATAAGGAATCAAGTTTCATCAGTGAGAACTGCCCAACATAATGGAGTGGTTGATAGGAGAAATTGGATCATCAACAACTTTTCCAGAATGATGCATACTGAAAAGTACCTAACAGAGATATTTTGGATAAAAGAGGTTTTAACATCGGTCTATATTTTGAATAGGTCTCTATTGTGTCCGAAATAAGGGAAGAATCCGTATGAAATTTGGTATGGAAGGAAGCCAACATTGAAATACTTTCGAATCTTTAGGAGTAATTATATAATTATCAACAAATAAAATCACAGGAACTTTGAGTCTTGAGGAGATTATGGGATATTCCTTGGCTACTCAGAGAAAAGAAAATCATATAAATGATTCAAAAAAAGGCTGGGAAAAATTGATGAGACCAATGATGTCACTATAGTTGAAAATGAACTGAATACTCAACGACCTAGTGAATAGTTTCTCAATGAAAGTGATGATGAGGTAAGAAATAGGGGGAGAATAAGTGGTAGAGGATGACTCAGAAGACGAAACTAATGATGAACAAGAAAGTGTCATGTATGCGTCTGCAAGGAATCCAAAGAGTCGAGCTAAAGTTGATAGGCAGAATATCATTTGTGATAAGACAGCTCCAGTTCAGACTCGAAGAATGAAGTCATTACAGCAAACATTGTTTTTATGTCAGGTAGAGCTGAAATGTTTTTCCGATGCAGCTGTAGATGATAATTGTGTTCAGGCAATGAATGAAGAGCTTGATGAGATTGAGAAAAACCAGACATGGGAGATTTTCTCGAGGCCAGTAGCTAAGAATTTCATTGGGACTAAATGGGTCTATCGAAAAAAGATGAATGAATATGACATAGTGATTCAGAACAAATCACGACTACTGTTCAAGGGATACTCACTTATATAAGTAATAAATATTGATGAGACATTTTCACCGGTTGCAAGGCTTGAGACAATCAGATTATTTTTTGCCATAACATTGCAAAGATAGTTCAATGTGTTCCATATGGATGTCAAACATGAATTCATGAATGGATTTATGGATGAGGAGGTGTATATTGAGCAGCTAGATGGTTATCTCATTCATGAGGACAAGAATAAATTTTGCTGGATGAAAAAGTCATTGTATGGGTTGAAACAAGAACCAAGAGCATGGTACTCAAGGATTGACCAGTACTTGAAGAAGAATTGTTTCCAGCATGGGGGAGTTGATTACAATATCTATTTCAGCAAATATAGTAATCAAATTATGATGGTGTTGGTTTATGTTGATGACATAATATTGGGCGGATCAGGTGAAGCTCAGTGCAGAAAATTATCCGTATTCATGAAAAATGAGTTTGAAATGTCAATGATTAGTGAGCTAACATTTTTCCTTTGTCTACAGCTGACACAAGGAAATAATAGAACATTAATTTCACAAACCAAATATTCCATAGAGATTTTAAGAAGGTTTTGCATGGATAATTCCAAGGAGATGAAGAATCTGGTTGCTACCAGGATGAAATTATGAAAAGATGATTATGGAATGGTAGATAATATCACAGAATATAGGAAAATCATTGTATGTTTGTAGTACTTGACTGCAACACGGCCTGATATTGTTTTTTCCACAGACCATGCAATGATATATTAGAGTAATCCCATGGAAATCCACATTCTTGCAGTGAAAATAATATATTGGTATATCAAAGGCAATATGGACTTAGGCCTGATGTATAATGACAAACCTCAATCAGTGTTATTGGGTTACACAGATGTAGATTGGGCCGGATCAGTAGATGATAGAAAATCAACGTCAGGAGGTTCATTATATCTTAGTGGATTGTGTATTTATTGTATAAGTATGAAGAAATATTTAACTTCATTGAGCATCATGGAAGTTGAGTATATTGCGGCCACTCAAGCGTGCACATAGTTATTGTTGATGAAACTGCAACTTGAAGATATGGGAGTTGATGTGAAGTCTCTGATCAGAATCTAGTGCGATAACTCAAGTGCTATCAATATTAGAAAAAATCCCATCCATCACTCAAGGAAAAATCACATTGATATAAAATATCATTTCATCATGGAGAAGGTCGAGCAACAAAATGTGAAATTGGAATATGTGCCTACATAACTAGAGGTTGCAGACATTCTGACAAATTCCATACCCAAGGAAGTGTTTGAAAGGCATCGACTGGCTCTAAGAGTTCACTCGACTCCCCACACGTAAAAGTGTGTGGATGTGGGACCCATCCCCTCTCCCCGAGGTATGATGTGTTTTTCCATAGTTCAACACTTAGAAAAATCAGATCTCTCGTCGCACTAGTGTGGTGGTCGTGCTACTGGTGTGTGGTCATGCAGGTGGACTTGCGCGCCAGTGTTTGAAGTTGCGGCCGATTGGTAGTTGCATGCCAGCATTGGCTTGGGCGTAAAAGGGATTGAGTCGTGTAGGTCTGAAGTTACAAGAGATTTTGTCATGCAAGTGGTATAGGAAGACTTGCGCACCAGTTGTGACTTGCACACCGATACATGTGCATCATGTTAGAATTGTAGGCCAAGTAAGGTTGATTCTCCGACAGTGTTTTATGGATTGAGTGGAAGCTGGATGTTTGTCTGATACCTTTGGTGCAAAGAGAAATTCATCTATGGGTGAAAGTTGGACTTCAATAGATCATCAACATACAACAGATCATGTATTCATTAGTGATAATGAAGGGACCTACATGTCTATAAACTGTGCGTGGATCCATTCCGGAGCAGTGACCAAAGGAAGAGGAAGAAGGTGATCCTCTCCACCAGCAGTGAGCCAGTGAGAGAAAAACAGAGAGTGACCCTTGGGAAAGCAGTGAGCTGACCCTAAACCTTGTAATGGTAGTGAGCCTCAAACAGAGTGATTGTACCCAAACCTTGTAATCCATAGCTAGTGAAGTTTAGTGGAATTTGGTACGACCAACAATTTTTCGGCGTATGCTCCTTGGACGTAGCCCTTAGCGGTGAACAATGTAAAAATTATTGTGTCATGTGCATGCTTTACTTTCTGTTTATATTGTGCAACATGTAAGAGTGGGAAGAGAGTTTTTATTTACAGAGAAACAAGATCATCAAGGGATGTAATATTAAATCAATCATACCCTGATTCACCCCCCCCCCCCTCTCAGGGTACTCAGCATAGTGGACCTAACTTCATTCTCGGCCACGACTAGAGATCATAGAGGGTTATTATGGGGACTAATAGAGGAAGGACACAATGATGAACGAACAACATAAATTTCAACCCCCACACTAGAAACTGTGGTCTCTAGTCGGTCTTATCATGTGTGGTAGCTCAGTGTTTTCATTCGTCGTAGGAAAACCTTAGATGTGGAAACTTGTTAGCTTGTTCATTGTATTCTCCACCAGAAAATCTACCTTCTCTGTAGTCTACATCATAGACTTTACTAGTCTCACAACCGCACCCATTTGATGAGTGGGGAATCCAAGGGTCGGATCTTGAGCTAGAACTAAGGATCTTGAGTGACATCCTTATATCAGATCATTTCCTAGAGATGTTATAACAAATCGTAACCTCAAACTTCAGTGCAGTATAATCACTTACTCAGGAAGATGTTGGGTATTTTCACCAAACCCTCTCTCTGACACACTTCCTTCTCCATTATTATCAAATGGATTACCCCAAGAGTCATGTACACATTCATGATATTTAATAATCATGTCGTATGGTTGATTTGGCTGTTCTCCCGGTGGACTAGCACCGTAAGTTGCTCGGTCGCCACCTGACCCTCCTGAAACAATATGTTCATAGAATTAAAGAGCTCTGATGAATTATCTAGGTGTATTCACCCATGTTCAGGTCCATGTTTGGGGGAAGTATGCCACCATAAATTTTAGTTCCATCCAGTGCCAACCTGGCATATCGGGTGATATTTATGATATTCCTCTATGTAGAGTCACAGTTAACATCGTCGAACTTGAAGTGGGAGAGAACGAGCTATATCTCTATGAAGAGAACATAAGGCTCAAGATAGTGCCACACCAATTGGATCCACTAGTAAGGTTTACATTGAA
The DNA here is from genome assembly GCA_963277665.1 of Viscum album. Classification (NCBI taxonomy): domain Eukaryota; kingdom Viridiplantae; phylum Streptophyta; class Magnoliopsida; order Santalales; family Viscaceae; genus Viscum; species Viscum album. The sequence continues at coordinate 259,738,281 of OY728121.1, read as the reverse complement.
ATAGTGAAATTTATTGGGTCTTCTTGGGACCACCTAGTTATTATTCTTCAACCAGAATCCTAATAAGAGAAGAGAGCATATTTTGGCCATCAAAAAATTTGACCTATCTGGTTCAGTTCAAAATATGCAATGTTGTCTTGAAAATACCATGTTGCATCATCACATCATATATCATATGAATATTTCCAATAACCTCCTTGTGAAACACACTGTGGAGCGGAGACCAAACTATGATGATCCTCGGCTAGGGCAATACGGGAATGTGCAACTTTACCCAAACAAGTTGAATTTGGAATACCCTAACAATCCATTAAACATAGACATGATAAAGGAAAGAGCATATGGAATGTGGGAGCACTATGTATCTAAAATATACACATAATTTGCACGATAACCATTCGGATCTTACTCAGGATCCCCTAGCTTCTCAATAGGTTGTTACCCCAATAGTCCTACAGGACATCCCAGCTGCCGCTCCACGAGCCGCTGGGCCTTCTTATCTTGTTAAAGAACATTACAACGCACTAGTGGTCATGGATCCTTGTCAAGACAAGAATATCTGACTAGATGATCAATTGGATGTGCTTATATCTCTCCTCGATACTTTGGAAACTCGACAAGTAGGGATTCCGCCAGATAGAAACCAATATCCGACGTGGGTGGACTATATTTCAATACCCATTGGTTTCAGAAACCCTTCCTTTCCCCCCATTAATGGGATCAGGGACCCTCTACAACATCTTCCCACTTCATATCAACGTGCATATCCATACTGGGAACTCTACCACAATGAGAGGCTTCCAAAATCTGGTATTTTGTATTGACATTGGAAGTGTTTGCATTTGTCTGGTATAGCCAGCTACCCATTAGGTTAGTCGCAGGTAAGAAAATCTATGTATATAGTTTCATTACCAATTCAGCTCTACCACCCAGAATATGTGTATTGAAGACCACATTTTGTCCATATAGTGGCCTGGAAATCACATCACATACTTCATTACCTAGAGGAAAGGACTCACTAACTCCCAATATATGCTTCTTAATCATGAAAAACTACTGAAAATGTGTGTGGGTAATGTAAAAACTAAACTTATCCCCTATACCATTATTCATAATTTCCTTGGGGATTCTTACATTTCTTTGATCTTTCCTACCACTTAGAGAAAGCCTTACAGCAGGCTAAGCATGCCCATCTATTGTTGCCTGATGATCCTACGAGAAGTGCCGCTATAGTCGACCCCACCATGATGGACCAAATAGAGGCCCTTAAGAAACTGGAGTTATTATTAGTGGAGCTACCTTCACATATTCATAGAGTCCAACCACCTCTGGAGCATTATTTGGCCTAACATCGCCCACCTCTGAACTTGGAGGCACCAAGCATAACCCGCCGCCACCACCCAGGTGAGAAAACCATGTTCCACCTCCTTGGCAGGCTACACAAACCCCTCATCAGTGATATTCTCATAGATAACCCATTCTATATCAAATTAATCATACATACTCATTCAATGAGGCCTAATTCGCCTATTATTTCTGATGTTCCTTGATTTAAGGAATTCTAAGGTTTCCAGAATGTAGGAAACTTGAAGAGGTGCAACTCAATTACTACCCTAACTACTATGTCTATCAAAATATCCTAGGGAATACCCTAAAATAGTGATATGTGTTTAAATAATATATTCAATTCCATTTTGATAAAAACATAGTCATGTTAGGCCCTCCTCCAGCATATGTGGCATGTGTATTTTGGAATCCAAATAGAGACATTGAGGTGAGGGTGATAGGTATCATTTTCCTAACTGTAGGTCTCAAAAGTATGACGGCTGGATGGACCTCAAGGTAGTCAACCTTGCCAATTCTTATATCCGTGCATGTATGAATCGATACAAGCCATTAGAATTCACTACATCACCCACATCTAGTACATCTATGTTGATGTGAGATCATCCATCTTCTCAGAAGAGAAAACATCATTGACACAAGGGAAAACAATGTTCTCCACCGATGTCATTGGCATCCTGTACACATGGAGACTATAAGCCCCAAAAAATGATGATTATGCCTTGAATTTTTCCATGGGTGGAGAAGTCTTCATTTGACGATCAAGGGTACACATTAGTAAACATAGTGGAGATGGTAAACCACTACAAGTTCCCCAATGAAGAGAAGTGCAAGGTGGTTCCTCCCAAAGTCCCCAGTTGTCACCAGTGTTGATGGAGCTATAGATATATGAGTCGTTGGAATGCCTCAGTCAATACTTACAGAATGATTGGGCAGGCCACCGAAACCAGAAAACAGACCCCTCATAGAGCTCAATGTGCACAACCTTCTCATCTGTTGTCATTTGGTCCACCTTTGCCTCCATTTGTGTTATTCGATAAGGCAAAACCAACACTACCATGTCACCATCATCCACACACTATTATGGACCTGCATCAATAATCTAGGTCAAATCTAGTAGTCTCTTCTCGAGCATCGATTAATGAGGAGCGGTACGTTCCCAGCACCAGCCAACCACCGGTTCAGCCACAAGGACCTGTTATGCCCCCAGCTGCAAAACGACCTCCGATAACCATAATTTCACACTTTCCACATAATAATGGTTTCCTTAAACATATCACCAGCATTCATGCATGTCTCTCTATCCTCTAGTCTATCCAACTAGCAGTGGATAATTTTTAATCTATCTCAAAGGCATTAGGAAGCCCCCTCTAGTTTGAGATAGAGGTAACATCCATAGAAGCCTTCCATGTTGAAGCAGCTAAGGATGAAGAATGTCATCACATATTCTCTTTCTCCAATAATGTGGTTGTCGAAGGATGATCTGAGACCCAATAACATAAAAATTCAAGGCTATGAGAGGATGAAACAGACATCGGTTGGCAAGATCATTCTGAAGACCCAATTTGGTGGCCTAATAACCATCACCAAGTTCATGGATGTCTCATAAGACACCTCCTACAAAGCGCTGATGGGTAGGAAAAGGCTTCATCTTCCTGAGGGTATCCCTTTATCATAACACTAGTGCCAAAAGTAATTTCTAAATGGTCTAGTGGGTGTACTCCATTGTGACCTTTATTCATTTTCCTCTTTTGAATACCTCGACCTGGATGCCGACTATTACACGATCATGGAAATGTAGATTATTTTAATGAGGATGAAGTTTCTAGGGTTGCGACTGACACGTGGAAAATCCTGGATGGTGCCCCCATTTTTCCAATCCATTGATTGGAGGCTACAACCCCAGATCTAGGGAACTAATTTGTTTTTTCATGAATGAGGTGGAACCACATTCCAAAGACTAGGGGAATTCAGAAGATAAAAACGTATTCCTATTCAAATGAGACTCAAGTAATCATAGAGCTCCATACTCCTATATGTTATTGGGATGTCCACCCCATGGCAACAACAATACGTCAAACATTCTTTTTTTGTTGGGGCTGGGATAAACTAGCTTAAGAAAACTCGACACTATTTATTTGATACCATTATGCATGCACCCTTGGGACGAAGAACAGATTGGATTGGATTGAAAAAAAAACTCACTATGGTTTCAGTATCACAAGACATCCCCGATGTAGTGTCTATTGCCGCTCTATATGGCACTAGCATCCCATAGGGATCTGTTGACTTGGAGGAATATCCTCACATTGAGGATCTGTCCTACATAAGTGAAGAATATGATTTGAATGATGCACCTCCTACTTTGGAAGAGGTAATCTATGCCATAGCTGAGGAACTGTTACAGGTCATCATCGGTAGTGAGACAGATCTTAAACCCACATTGATCAGTGTCGTTATGCTTTTCAAAGAGAAACAATATTATGTAGAATTCCTATAGTAGCATCATGAGGTGTTTTTATAGGGTTTTAACGAGATACCAGGAATAGATCCATAGGTCATATTCCACCGCCTAAGTATTCAAGAAAATCATAATGGGTTCAAATAGCTTCTTAGGAAGATGCACCTATCTCATGGGGCCATGGTAGAGGTTGAGGTTGATAACCTCATTAGATCCAACATAGTCAAGGTGGTACAATACCATAGATGGTTAGCCAATATTGTGTCCATCATGAAGAATAATGGACATATCAATGTCTGTATCGACTTTCAAGATCTCAGCTATCATTTTCCGAAGGATGATTTTCCACTTCCTATGAAGTAACTATAAATTGACACCACCACTAGGTTTCAGGATCTATCATTCATGGATGGTTATTCTGAGTTTAACTAAATTTGTATGGACCGTGAGGAGGAAGATTCTATAGCCTTTAGGGAACCAAAAGTTACTTTTTTCAAACAGTTATTCCCCTTCATTCTATAGAATTAAGGTTCCACCTATCATCTTGTGATGCATCACATATTTATGTGGATTTATAGGAAATTTATGGAATGTTACATGAAATACCTGGTGGTCAAATCTCTCCAGGATTAGCACCATATAAAAGTCCTTTATGAAGTGTTATAATTCCTCTGTTCTCACCATCAGAAGATGAAAAATTTGAATTATGTTTTTGGTGTCACCTATAGAATGTTTTTTTGACTTCATTCTTAGATATAGTGGCATCAAGATCAATCCGAGGAAGATTAAGGACATCATTCAGATGTCTCCTCTGAGCATTATTTTGGGAACTACGGGGTATTCAAGGCCACATGGACAACATACACTTAGTCATCATGAATTTCTCTAACATTTGTAATCCCTTTTCTCAGGCTATGAAGAAATAAATTGTGTATCAGTGGGACAAGGAATGTAATATTTCTCTCGATGAAATAAAGCAGTACCTGTTACAGCCTCTGTTCGTGATGCCACATATTTCCGAAAAATTACTGGTTCATTATGTGACATCCCTAGAAGAATCTATCGATGCACTTATCTCCCAAATGAACAATAAAGAACAACGTATAATCTATACTACCTCAACCAAATGATCTTAGATATGGAGATCATATACTCCCCTGTCAATAAAAGATGCCTTGTGCTGGTATTCACGGTTCATAAATTGCAAAATTACTAGCAGCACCATGAGATATAGCTACAGTCTTGAGTAGATCTGATGAAGTATATCCTGAACCACCCCATGTTGACATGATTCCTAGCTCAGTGGGATGTAATCCTCAAATAGTTTGACATCAGGTTAGTACCCCATAAGGATATTAAAGAGAAAGCATTGGAAGACTTCCTTAAAGCCCATCTAGCTCAAGTGGACCAGTCTCTGGATCCAGATTTTCTGGATTAGGAAATCATCTCAGTAGAACGAGTTGTTTCATGTTGTAAAATTCAATTTAATAGTGCTTCCCAAATACATATAAGCAGAAGACACATTGAACACTAACATAACAGAGTGGGAATGTGTATCGTCTTCATCACACTAACACTAGATAATCTACCATATTCATTCCTATTATTTAAAATCTATAAAAACCATGAGGTAGAGTATTAGTCTCCCATTACTGGCATCATTTTTCCCTCAAGATTTATGTTCCCCACATTCATGTGAATGGGGAATCTGAACTATTCATCATCTTGATCAATGGTGACTATGTCATAAGGAATCCAAAGCTCATACAACTATTGGAACATCCCCACAATTTGATGGATCAATTCCCAACTCAATTGAATGTTACCAATATACCATGATCCCAGAACGATCTAGCCAATGCTTGGGTCAACCTAGCTACATTACTTATAGACCCTGATAAGAATGATTTTATTATCCAAGTGGAACATCGAAGTGTCATCAACACCGTCACTACAGACTACAAGAATAGCATATAGGTAAGCCATCATACCACCATTGCATCGATGTTAGGATCCCCAGGTCCCCCTGATGCAACGTTGGAACTGACCCAAGAGTAGACGAACCCCTTTATCATGTACCTACAATACGTTAATCACTAGGATGAGCGTGCGGAGCAGGAGCATATATGATGTCTCACATTACAGTTTACTCTCCATTGTGGTCTTTGTCTTTTGGAAATCCTCTATAGATGTTTTTTTCGACGAGGTTATCCTCCATTTCATTATTGAAGATGATATTTAAAAGGTCAAGTAATATGTTAGTGTTGTTTCTAGTGGTTATCATTAGACTGGGCCGAAAATATCTCACGGTGTCAGATGACTGGTGTATTATTGGCCTTCCATGATTTGTGACTATATAGGGTATTCCAAGAGGTACCATGAATGTCAAATCCATGCTAATTTTGTGCAACATATGCGAAAACCTCTCAACACTACAATGTAGTCATGGAACTTTGCAGTCTGGGGAATTGATGTCGTTAGACCACAGCCCCTGGTGACGTATCACCAGTTCTGGTTTATCCTAACCGCTAATGATTACTCTTCAATGTGGGCAATGGTAGTTTTACTCAAGGTGTTCAAGGCCCATTATATTGCTAAGTTTTTGGGGTCCATTATCATATACCATTTTGGAGTCCCTCACACCATACTCAATGATAACTGCACCAACATCCGGGAAGATGAGTTGAAGAAATTGAATTCCAAGTACAACATATATTCTTACCCCACCTCCCATTAACATACATAGGAAAATGGGTAGATTGAGGAGTTCCAAAAAACCATTTCTACTATCCTTTAGAAAATGGTTGGTCGGAACAAGAAATGTGGGCCAGGAAATCTCCCCAAGAACCTCTAGGGTTTTTGGACAATGACTCGTATTTTCACCCATGTGACCCTATACTCCTGTGTGTATGGAACATTGATTGTCCTCCCCATCAAGATTAATTTTCCTTTATTACGCACAATTGTCTCTGATCAGAAAACATATGATTAGGCAGTTGATGTCTGTCTGGATTAACTATTAGCACTAAAAGTGAATAGGATTTGGGCCTTACAAAATATAGAAAGGCATCAGAACAAGAAACCCACAGCTTTCAACAAGAGAGTTTTCCTGCACTCGTTCTTGCAATGTGACATGGTGTTTTCTCTGAGAACTCTGATGATACCTAGTAGGAAACCCCCAAAACTGTTGCCAAAATTTGAATGACCCTACATCATTCACAAGGCTTACCCCAATGGTGCATACTCCCTGGATTCCGGGGATGATGAGCATATAACTCATACCATCATTTCCATATTCCTCTAGAAATACTTTTCCAGAGTAAATTTTCATATATGACTTTAAAATATTTCATCGTTACTATGATGTTAAACTGAGTGATGCGTCCATGCTGAAGGACATAAATATACTCAACACCTATCCTATATGACATTAAACATCAAGAGGAAGATAAAATTTAAAAAGGTACAATATCTATGACCATAATGTAAGATATATCATGTCCTTGTTGTATGATGTCAAATTACACAGAATTTCAAGAACTACATATGTTTTGATTTCTATAATCATGGGATTTGTAGGGACACTCAGACATATTTTCATATATTACAGCCCCCAAAATCATGTATTTGACCACCATGGGTGTGGTTCCCTTGGAGGATCCCACACTATGGAGCGTATACATATTGGGCCCTACTGATATCAGAATTATGATGATTGTTTCATGTACCCATCCTTTTTCTTCTATCCTCCAACATCCACACTACATGGCGTTAAACAGTATGGACATTTCAAAACTATGTATGGATTGATTCCCATCCTCATGGGATACAAAGGAACTCCCTAACATTTAGTCTATAGGCCCATCCACAAACATTAATATCTAACCTTGGGTCGAATCACATGGTGTGGTTATGGATTTACCGACATTCACATCATGTTCATCATGACCACACCATTTATCCCTCTCCTTGGAATTCACCACTTCTTTCATATTCCCACATGAAATTAAACTACGAGAGCATGTTAATTCTTCATGAATCCCCTTTAATTAGTTCTTAATCATATTTCACATCTAAGAGGAACCCTGAACGACATGGATTCTAGGCCCTAGGGATCTCATACCATCTAAATCTAATTTCCTCAATGATCTCGAATGAAAAATTCATACAAGTCCCACGTTGCATATATTGTCAGTGGTCCACAATCATTTGTTTTCCCAAGGTTTCTACCTAAGAATGGACTGTTTTGTCGAGTGGACCTCATCCTTATTCAATTCTAGTATACTTTATCCCTCGATGCACATTCCCCTACAAAACATTGTTTCATCGATATGTGACCAATCCATATGACAATAAACTATACTGTCTAGTACAATATGACATTAAACTTTTACATATTTACTTCCTGACAAAAAAATGATGTGGTTGGTCCTAACATATGATCTTAATCTATGGAATTATCATTCTAGCCGCACAATAAAAAATGGAACCCCATTGTGATGTCCTAACTTGAGCATAAATCATGTTTTCTATCAGTTATTCACCACACCATTTTGCAAGGACGACATATGGATTCATTCCAAATGAGAATACTTTACTATCAATACTATGTTATTTTCTTAAAAAAATGACATCACAGATTCATCTCAAGGAACAAACAAGATATATCAAATGCCGCTTCTTTTGGTGCGTGAGCCAGAACCACATGATAGTACTGTCCAAAATATTCGAACCCTACCATGCCACATATATAACTATGTATGGCTTGATCCATATCATAATAATACACATATGAATTCCCACGTACATTTCATCCGGCCAAGACTACCTTTCATTTTGGTCCCTAGACCTAAAACTATCCCGAAGAGCATATGGTTATATGGGTTTATGTCATCATTCACGTTGGGTTTTGTAATTACCGCGCCACATGCCTCCCTCTTTCATTTCCATCTATGTTCCGAACTCAATGATCATAAAACTATGATCTCTTTTATCTTTTCTACAAGATGTAAAACTACATGGCATTTCCTAGAACTATGTGCGGCTTGATTCCCATCATCATGGGATACGTAAGAACACCCAAACATTCCATCTGTGGGTCCAATCCCAATAATCTTACATCATACCTCCACATTTTTAGGCCCCTTGTCGAAATAACTTTTGGGATCATGTATTGGGTAGATTACCTCTTGGTTCCTCATTCATGTCAGGTTTTGGAACAACGACTCCATGTTCCTCTCTAGCCTCTTCCCAACCGGGTTTGAGTTCTATGACCATAAACTGTGAACTTCTCGTAGGAACCACCCATCAGTTATTGATACATTTATACCGTCTAGACATTCCATTAAACCAGGTACCCTCTTAATATTCTACTATAGGAACTTATGTTTGGAGTATGCGACCATATGACCCTTGTCCTTGGAAAGGGATTTGACTTCTTCTATCTGAAACGTCTTATTGGCATACTTGAACGCATTATTTCTAAGATCCCAAAGTGTGGTATTTTTATAGTGAAATTTCCTCGTTTTGTTTCCACACTTAATGAGCCCTTTATTTGGTTAATCATCCTCTTCCACAATTGAAGAAACCCCCTCTATGGTCTGGATTCATGCCACATTGTCTTACCAACTATATTTGGAAAAACCCCTTGAAGTCATTGTACAAAACGTTTGGGACATGTCCCTTGTTTTGAACAAAGTCAGTGGTCAACCATCATTTTTCTGTCCTTATTCATGTATAACATGAAAAAAATTATGTTCTTTAGACATGGTCATCATCTATCCATTCGCATCACGCCACTATCATTGTGATCCAGATCTCGGGCGCCATGATTCACATCTTTCCACTACCTTATGTTAAAGTTGAATTCCAACACATGATGATTTACACCCATGTGCATTAAGGAATGTCCCAACACTACTCCTCATTTCCCACAATAATCAAAACTTACATGGTCATAGTGTTTTTTTAGGATGTGTACTGATGTAGTCAAACCATAGGTTCCTTTCATCCCACATGACATAAAATTGCACTCTCAGAACTATGTATAGCATGATTCCCATCCTAATGGAGTACGTTGAATTTCCCGAACACTTCTCTTTGAGTCTACCCTCCCTGTAAAGACACCTCTGGTCTATGGACTGACGAATACCATCAAGAACACAAGTTATTATATGATCTCGAACTATCCTCATGCATGTTGGTATATTTACCATGTTTCGAATTTCTTTTCGGGGTAATAATGTCCTGAAAAAGCGACATTAAACAATGGATATACCCTAAACAAGAGCAGGATGCCCCTGATAACTATGGGATGCATCAACTTCCTCACTAGTGAGGATTTACCCTACCAATTCTGCCATCTAACCACACTATGCATAAGAACTACATTTGGCTTGATTCTACTCTTTAGGGTATATGCAGTTACATTCAAGCATTTCTCATTTGGACTATCCCCAGGGTCATTAGCCCTCATGGTTCCTCGTCCTCGATCAGAATCCCATTTTTATGAACATAAAATAAGAGCCTATAGTCTTCACAATATTAATTTGACTATTATCCTAGGTCCATGTAGTAGGACATTAAAACAATGTGCACCCTCCATACTGTATGACATTAATCTAAATTTCTATCATCTTAATTGGTATGACATAAAACTATATTTCATTCTAGTTTTTTGTGAGAGAGGTCCTATCTAGAGGTGTGTATGATCCTTGATCAAACAGTTCCACTCAGCTAATGTGTTTCCACCATAGGGAATAATTTAAATAGTGTTAGACTCCACTCGAACAACTCATCACTCCACCCTACACTCTTGGCATGCCCCTTATTTGCACTCTCATCTACTTCCATGCATGATGGAACCCTATAACAGTAAAAATTCATGGTCAATGGCCCACCTTCTATCCTAGGATAATGTAATGGAAGGCTAATGGATCCCATCTCAAGTTAGGCCCCCCGTGATTCGAACATGGGAAGCGGTCACCCCTCATTGTTTTTCAAAATTTCAGGTGAACGTAATAGGGGGATTTTGTTTCGAACATGGACAACAGTTATCCAATATCATCAGGATGCCCCTACATCATTTCAAATTTTGGGTATCATGATTCACACTTTCCACTGCCCTATGTTCAGATTTATGCTTACTCCCCTAGTATTACTCTGCATCTGCACTAGAGGACAATAGAAAAATAGTAATTTTACTATTCTAAGAAACCCAGTATCCAGTCAGGCCTCCCGTTTCATCTTGGAATCCCGAATGGGTCATTTATACAACATAATTCTGAAGATTGGTGGGATCTACCACATTCCAATAATGTAATGATCGGGCTATCTAATGTTTCTAACATTGGGTGTGACGTATGTGAGTTAGGAATTGATTGTTAATCACATCACAATTTTTGTCTGAAAGCATTGGCAAAAATGAGAAAAATATACCCCTACAATTACTAGAGATAAGAATAATAGGAATCAAATATCGATAGGATTGGGAGTTTGGACAAAATAGGGTACTTATGGATCAACCCCAATGATGGATAGCTCTTGTGCTACCACCTTTTGTCTTGTAGCCTTTGTAACTGCTTCCCGCTCATTGAGCTCCCTCTCTTCATCAGCAGCTATAGAGCAGAGGTCGATCGCCGATATATGAATTATATCCTTCTCATATTGAATACCTGAAATTGGAGGGTTTTATTGGGTTTAATGCTCATAGTTTATGTCCAACTGGGCCTTCAACCAGTTGATGGCCTCAGATTGGATAGTGATGAATACGGCTCACACATTTTCTTACTATTAATGAAACTGAACTTCTCGCTCAGCATTAAGGAACATCTATAGGTTTATAGATTTTATCCTGTTTTGGTTGATAGAAAGTCATTGAATACTCTCCCACATCTTATCTACCATGTAATCACATGTCATCATGTGAAGATGATGAGTATCCACCCCTCTGATGTAGAGAAGGAGAAACCAAGTGGGAAGTGATCCCACTCGGGGAACCTAGTTAGATATTGGAAGTTTTAGGAGGCCCTTGATGCACATCCACCCCATTTTTCACATCATACATCTCTCCTCAGCTGATTTAGGATCAAAATCTTCCATCTCCTTTGGATCTGCATGCCAGTATTTGGGGAAAGCAGCTAAATAATCAGTGGAAATGTATGCCGCTGGTATTCCTACAAAGCGTTTAGTATCTTTAATATGTGGGACACCTTCATCTATTATCTCTGTTTCAAAATTTTCACCCCATCCAACTTTAGACCCTGCCCCAATAGTGATATCACTTGTGTCCACCAGCCAAATATCACCAGGTCTCGGGGCCCACTCGGGTTGAGAAATGTGTTCTAATTGGGTTAGTGTGTCCGCCATTGGATACTCTATTGATGGTATGGATTCAGTGGCCTGATGACCCTACAATATCATGATTAATACATAAAAATTAATTTTGTGATCATCCGAGCTCTTCAATGACAGATTCCGATATCTTAGTAATGAATCTTACAATAGCTCATCACATCAATCTTTTTCATTTCAGTTTCTCAAAGAGCTATCACTATAGGAGGTATTTCAACAGATTTCAATTATATTATGGGTGTGGTATCCCCTCCTTGTTCTATCAATGTGCCTTCACCTCCCTGTGATAGAGTTTTCGGAATATGCTCTTGAATAGTATAAATTTTCGACTAGTAAATATGAATGATGAAAAGATGAAAGATTAGGATAATAATTGAGGAATACCATGATATGATCATCCATTTCCCTGATAGATCCAACCATCTCATCTCTCTCTCGAGGAATCCCCTATCAGGACTATCCCCAGAGACCATTCATATCCATGATCCTCTCCAACTTTCCTTATATCATCCTCCTCTTCTATTACTCATTCTTCCAATTCAATTTCCTCTATCTCCACATCACATTTTTCATAGTCAGATGACATTTGTCCTGGATCATGCTCCAAGTCGAGCATCACATTTACCAAGAGAGGTGGTTCCTCATGATGCCCCCCCTGGCATGCATATACATCCATAACCATCGTATATGAGTGTCTTTGATTAACGTTCACATTTTTATCATGCCAAATGATTCCTTTTTAGGACTGCTAGATCCCATCGCGTTCTAATTTTTTCCAAAGGGCTATGGGCCTCACTGAATGACATAAGGTCAACCAAGAAGACCATAACGCATGAAATAATGCATTATCATAATGATGAATATGATATAATAACTTCTTCCCTGGAATCAACATAGTCAATCTGCAAATTTTCTCACGAGCCCCTATCATGTCAGATGACAAGGGCTTGGTCACACCATGGGACATTCCTGCTGTAGAAGTATCAGACTTTACTGAGCTAGTTGCCTACCTTGTTCCTTTCCTCTCCTCCCCAAAAATACCTCATTTCTCTTTTACCACCTAGGTTCCATGCTATCGACCTTGATCTTCTGAAATCACTTCCCCTAGAGCCCCTCAGGATATGCCGCAAATCTATGTTTGGTATATTTTGGTGAGAGGCATTCATCAACTCAAATGGGGGAAAGGTAATTGCCTCAATGGGGCCATAAGTTGAAAAAATTAGTCACATTTGAATATGTAAATTTTTTTGTTTCTCTCCAATTACATTTTTATACACCTTCATTGGAATCCTTTTGATTCATCCATACTTCCGGGAAATCCTCGACGGCACATAGGGCTCTTAAGGGATATTTCCATCAACTTGGGCCCTAAACAACCCAACTCTAATACTTACAAAGTGTTCTATTTTCTCTAGTGATCATGTCCCATCATCTATCATATGGTATTATAGGTTGGGGAACAAACTAAAGGTAAAATTTTTGTGATTACGTATTGTGATCTTCATCCCATATTTATTGAGCGTCAATGGAATGGTCCTGACAATATTAAAAAAAGAAAGTAGCATATAGTTACTTGGGGAACAAATGGTGTTGGTAAAAGTTTACCCACCATAGTGTGTTGCAATCCATCCATGAAGGATTTGGAAGGCTCCACATATCCTCCTCGGTGAGCCTCCTCTAATATCCTCCCTAGAATGGATTACATTCGGGCCAGCATAGGGACCCCCCAAGTTGAACCTATAGTCGGCTGCCATGATTTAAACCATTACTAATGTTGTTGGGAAGACTCCAATCCTAGTATCCATTACTGGAAGAAGTCACCACTCTGTAACATTGTCAAAAATCTACTACACCAGATGTTCAGGTCTCGTATTTCATCCAAATGAATTCTCCAAGATTGATATTCCCTCATTTCCATGATCCACTAATATGGCTCAATCTTTCTCCATTGTGCTGGGTTGGGGCACCACATTCCTTGACCCGACATCATTATAATTATGTATTTCTATAGAAAAAGGCTGAACCACTTTGAATATGAATTTTATTTCAAAAATTCCTTGTCACCTAGCCTCTCCTTGGCTAGATCAAACAGATTCCATGTCAGGATGGGAGTTTGCAACCTATCGCCCTAGATATTCTCTGTTTGAGGAATCTCATCGTACTGGTTAAAATCTAGAGGGATACCCCTAATGAAATGAACATCCGAATGACTAGTGTCAACCCCTTCATGATGAAGATGGAAGGTGTTGTTATCAGGGGACCACTCACTACACTACTCTGGCCCATGTTCATGTTGGCAGTATAAATTGAACTATGACGTCCACAACGCCACAAATATCCCAATGTTCTGCAATTCTTATCCATATTTATCGTGTGATTAGCATAACCAATATGTTCAATACCACTCACTCGTGAAATAACCTCACGACCTCTGGAGCCCATCTTGTAGCTAGCCCTTGGTCTCATCGCTGATGCTCTATCGGAAGGTATTCAAATAATTTTCTAGAGAATCCATGGAAACTAGCCCGCCTCCCACGATGGATTTTGTCCTTGGATTCAAGACATATATGTATATATTACATGTTTCTCTAGTAGTGTGGACATTTTTTGTATTGTTGAATCGTGTAAGGTCATCCTCACACATCAACCCTGACCACAATGCTGTTACTCCAAACACAAGCACCGATACCTCCTCTAAAATACTGAAATCCCATTTTGGTAGGTTGTCAGAAATCAAAGAATACTTCTTGTATTGGTTCAGCATATTTAAGAGAGCTTGGTCATAAGATACAACATTCATGGAACCATAAAACTCAGGGTTCACAATCATATACGCCCTCCGAGTGGAATATATAGCTTCACTCTCATTGTTATTCTGACTAGCAAACATTTTTCTTGATAATGTTGGAAAAACCAGAATTCGGTGCCAAAAATCTAGGAGCCATGCAAAAATCCAAAATGGTTGCTCAAGAAACAATGAGAGAGGCTTGAAAAAAGGGTGTTGCGCAAAAAATTGTGACTAAATTTAGGGAATTTTATGCCAAAAAGAATAGATTCTATGTAACGGCATGTGAAATTTTACGCATGAGAGCTCCAAATATTATCACATGAGAAGTCATGTGTAAACCATGGGACTCCAGTGGGTTTTTATAGGTGTGAATTGGATATTCCACAAACATGGAAGATATTGCACTCTATATTGGACATTTTTGGTGCACCGACCTCCAAGGGGCCAAGTTTCTAGGCATTTCCCTCGAAACCCGGCCTCCACACCCCCTCGCAGATCTAATTCTATGGGGGATCATTTGAAGATGCAGAAATCTTCTGAAGGCCTTATGAAGGAATCCATAGGAAAAGGGAATGCATATTTTGACTTAGCAACCAATTTTGGGATGTGCGTAAATGTTGTGTGAAAAATCAGAGGTGTGTGTGCAAAACTACTTCTGGGTGCACACAATTTTCATGTCAGTGATGGGTTTTGTGCACTGGCGCAGAAAGACCCGTGCAGCCAACAACTGGTTTTGGTTTCTATACATGCTGAATTCTGTGGGCACCCGCTGCCCCCAATTGCCTATAAATAGAAGGGCACCCAACACCTTCGGTGTCTAAATAATTTGAACTGTCACACTTTCATGTAATACCCCTATTCCACATGGGAAAAATGGATTTTCTGTTTAGTATTTTCTGTTTCATGTCTCCCAGGAGACCTTCTTCGCGCGAGACCACTAGGGCTTGACCCTCACCTAGTTCCATTATTGATATCTCATTTACAAAAGAAATCTCCCAAATGCGTGAAAATCTCTTCCACATGGAAACAATGCATCAAAAATTTGTGCACGAACCTCTCTTATCCGTGTAATCCTACATTACTTTGCATAAAGGCTCTCACATTCTTGCCTATTGCACGTAGCCCCTTTCATTAATGTGCAATTCCATCTCCATGTGTGCACCCTTGATCATTTCATCAATGTATCTTTCTAAAACACCATCTTCGATAACTTTTTTTACATGACACCTCAGTCATAAACATGATTTTCTTGTAGAGCCATTTAGGTTCATATGAAGTTATTTCAATGTCCCTTGGGTGTTGCTATAAATTTCATTACCTAGCCTTATTATTCATCACATATGCACTCAAATGGATATTGATTCATCGTATATCCACACTAACATGTTCCCCTCAATGGATCACTTCACAACACCGCCTCACCAAGTCATTGTTGATGCATTCCCTCCCCCTAGGGTGGGTAGGTATCAGTCATGTAAGTCCTATGGGTGTAGATTTAACCCGCCTCGTCTGAGCTGCTGAACGTTAAACTGCCAGACAACATCATCCTTATGACATGACATTAAACTGTGGCCTTACTCTGTGCATTATACCTGGGTTCCCCCACATCTGACATTCTCCACGCCCGCTTGTCCCCACATGAATGAGATCTTCCTCAATGGAATGAAATCCCCTTTGTTGGAGCGGTGTCTGTCTGCAGGGAAGGACAACCATATTGGTGTAAGCCCCTAGCTTTTCATATAGGAGGTAGCATCCATGCTCCTCATCTCTTCTTCAATTCCAAATAATATAGGATACATGGACACTGAGACATTTGTTGCCTTTTCCCTCTCCCTCTGGGCCTTGTAGCCATCGTCCCACCATCCTGGAGTAAGTCCCCATCTCCATCTCCCTATGCTATTAACCACACATATGGCCATGTTTCCTCTTAGGGCCAATAACCACGTGTATACCCCATTCCACATTTCAAAGTTGCACCATTCACGATGTGATCATCAGGTCATTTTGGCCTATTGTTTCTCACACCAATCATGACTTCCATGGAAATGTGTAAGCATTGACCATGACATCCTACTTGTTTCACCTTTTCATGTAGGCCTCAAATCAACATGAACTATGTGGAATTTTTTCCTTGAATCCTAGAAAATGTAGGATGGAATAATCTCAGATGTTCAATCCCAACAGCAACCTATCTTGTTCCATTAACATTGGATCCCCTTCGTACTTGATGATGTTGAACTACATCCCTCATACAGAACTACATCGACATTGATTCTTGTATCCTATGCATGGTATGTAGGAAGCCACCCTATGGTTCAATACCAACACCCATCGGTCCCAACTACTTTATGTAGGTTCACCCTTGTCCCACCCGATGTTAAACTATACTCCCTCTTTCAATCAAAAATGATATTAAAATGTATGCTTAGGAACTATGTGGGCTTCGTTCATTTTCTCATATCCAGGGTACATAGGAAGCCTCCATGAGTATAAACCCCAACCAGCGATAAGCCATTTTATTACCCATACAGAGGTATGTCATTGTATCCTAACCAGAAATAAACCATGGGATCCCAAATAGCGTCAAACCATTATATCCCAACCAGTGTTAAGTTGTCGCATCCCAAATAGCGGTAAGCCATTGTCCCCCATCCTGTGGTAAGCTTTTGTAAACCCCATCTAACCATAAGCCATTCTGATCCCCAATAAGTGGTATGCCTTTGTAGCCGACAATCGATGGTATGTAGTAGTATTCCCCTTGGTTGGGACCCACATCTCTGGTTTTCCCCCTGGCCGCCAGACCAACTCAGATTGCTAACCACATGTAAGCCCAATTATATCAGCTGGTCATTGTCCTATGTGTACACACCAATTATATAACCCATACTAAGCTATTTGATTTTTTATTCCTTGTCACCGGGATACATGGAATCCTCTAAGAGGTTCAAGTCCATCACTCCTATCTCATCATGCTCTATCCCTCGAGCATATGTGTTTCAGGAAAGTCATGACCAACATAGAGGTTCCACATATTCGGAATACCTTCCACATCCATCATGATTCTTAAATAGGCCACCACATCCTAGTGAGATCATGTCACCATCATTCTCACTAATTTTAGAAGAAATCGGTTAACTAACCACGCATTATCCCGAGCATCAGTTTTTCGACCATGGGTTGCACCCATATGATCCCATGTTATCAGTGTTCAGATATATCTGATCTGTCTCCGGTAAACATTAATCTCGTGGAATACTATGTGTTAACCATGGGAATGTGAAGATATCAACAGAGACATACCTATGGCATATAATTACTCACACTCAATGTGGGACTCCATGGGATTACATTACCTCGAGATGCTCTAAAATATAGTGAAGAAACCCAGATGCATCGGTTTTCTAGCATCCAGACGTGCCAGCGATGTCCCATATTACTACTCCCTTGATAAATGGTTGATTCCAGGTAAAGAACCCATGGTATTTATTGACAAGAGAATTGTAATTAATAGGCATCCATGAATGCATGGCCCTAGGAAACTTTTCATGAAAAACTTCGTATGTATACTAGGGTGACCATGAGCTGGTGAAGGGTTCTGAGGAGGAATCCATGGAAGGCGGAACTGACATCCAATCATCCTATTTTGATCAAAGTGAAATCATCCTTGAATGATAGGCGAATTTCACCCACATTTGGAATGAGGGGATGCGGGGATGCGGGGAAATAGATCAGCGCGTCCTAGACATATGGATGTGCCCCCTATGAGAGCGTTGGAAACACCATTATAATAATAAAGGAGGTGAATTTATCAAAATAAAAATTCTTTGGATTTTATATAGGTATTATTTGTGTTTCCCTAAAAAAAATATTTATTTATGTCCACATGAAAATTATATTGATCAGATAAATCATGTTTAATCTCATTCGGATATTCTTGATACTATGACTGATTGAATAAATATTGGGGACATATTAATCAATTTTTCTCTTTTTCCATTTCACTTACAATTGAATGATTATTTGAATGTATCCATTTACCTATCTCTATTGCATAAAATTTTATCCCATTCACAAACACACACAAAATGTATATAATATTCACAATAATAACATTCATACAAGAAATAAAAATACATTGTGGGAATTTTAATAGCCAAAGATCATATGATGAAAAAATAACAAACTCGTGAGATACAAATTAGTATGATATAACCTTTTAATATTTTTTCAATTTCTATTCTATATGTTAATGGTGTGGACTATAACTGTATATAACCTTGTTGTTTATTTTTTTTAAATTCATACTGCACACAATATGAACAAAACCTGGATCATTATCTGCCTTAATTAAATGAATTGAATAACTCATGAGACTTTTTTCTTTTCTAACTACTTTCTTAGACTAACAACATGATCTTTTTATAATTATAAAAAATGAATTAATAGAACCTTATTATTTTACATGATTGAAAAACATAATGTGTTTGGTTAACCATTTTCTCCATCACACATAATTGACATATCTAAATCGATGAATACCACAATGTACATAACCTCTACATTTCTTCATGGTCCCTCAATTCACTTTTTCAATAGGTATCCACACTATTACCTTGTCAAAAGATCTTCTGTTAAAATGAATTTCATAAAATAATTTATTAGATACAATGTGAGATGAACAAATCAATATTTTTTAGAATTTATATATTTAAAAATTTTAAATTTTATTAATAATCATAAAATCCTATGAATAAAAGGTTTAAAATTTTTGAGTAATAGAAACCTATGAAAATTAATTTATAATACTCACAGGAATTTATAAAAAAAAGCGACATATAAGACTAACTATAGTTAGTAGTTCACCCATTTATTGTGGTTTTTGTTATTATATAATAAATGGTCTTTTTTCTAAGAGTTCATACAAATTTTATTCCCATATATAATCCTCATCAATTATAATCATCAAAATATATTAGGGAGTATAATTATACAAAAGGGGTGATATAACATACTTTTTATGGGGAATACTCATCAATAATCCATCTATGGTTAGATAATTAGAATTTTAGAAACCATGATAAGTGTATAAATATATAAATAAAATTATCATCTAAGAATAAGTAAATTATTGAACATACTATTGTAACACTATGATAATATACATGTATACTTTTTTTTATTAGTTACAAGACATGCTACAATGATTATAAAAAATCCATGAAATATAATTATTTATATACAATCCTTACAACCAACCAATGATTTCATGAATATAAAACAGATTTTCCATATTATGAAATAAATATAAAAATACTAAGAAATAAAAATGTACGGATTAACGTATTTGAAATTAGCGCTCAATTTTCTATAATTTAATATTATTATAGAAAAATATATTTTCATCAAAAAATTTACTTGAATTTTGTTGGAGAATATTATACTTGATTTTTACCAAATGAAAATATGTTATTTGATAAAATGAATATATTTTTTGAAAACACCATATCAAAAATTTGATGGGGTTAAATATTTTGATTTTTAATAGAGGACTGGTTTTTTATGAATAGTGCAATATATTGATTTTTTAAAATTTCCATTTTACCATTAAAATATTCTTAATTATTTTAATTTTATAAAAAAAATTTACTAATACATTAATATTTTTAAATAAAATAATTATTTGTATTTCAAGAATCCTTGTACATGAATTTTCAATAAATCTACTTTTTTGATAAAAAACAATTTAAAATAAATTATTTTACTTTTGTTTTATAAGATAGAATTAGAATTATATTTTGACAAATTTTTAAATTAAATCATAATAATGAGATTCCATATTTAATATGACTCATGAATTTAGTAAATTGAAATTTTTATCATAAAAATTGTCATCATGGTAAATATTTGTCACCTCAGTATGGGAAAAGATTTGTTAATGATTCTAAAATCAATATATAATGCCAGAAACATCTATTGGAATATTATAGATTATCCATAACCATCAAATATTCTAAGTGTTGAAATGTGGTTCTTTTTTTCATTAATAATTACCATTATTATATTACTGGTAATAGAAAATTAAATAATGTCACTATATTGATTGTAATTTCATGATTATGTTCAAATATGTATACTAATATATTATGAATTAATATAAATTACAAACGGGAAAATATTTTTTCCAATAATATTATATTAATATATATTTAATAATTTATAATTTTATAATTACATTAAATTCTACAAAAAACCCCAGACAATGTGTGTTCATGTAGTAGATATGTCAAATTATACAATTTATAAAACCTCATAAATAATACTTTTCCTATAAAATTTTATGTCACTCAAATTTTAAGGATAACAATAACGTATAATATATGGATAAAGAGATTATATTGAAAATTAAAATAATCCATGACGTCATTGATATCAAAATATGTTAATGGTTTGTAAAATGAAATAATTGGTATTTTATATTAAAATTATATTATTAAATGATATAAAAATCATAAAAATCAGGAAAATAGATAATGTATACAAAAGCGGTCTAAAATGTTATTTATTTAAAATTATAACATATTTATAAATTAGAAGTAAATTTACTACCCATTAATTTTGTAAAAATTAATTTTCCATTATTAGTTAAAATTTTGTAAACAAGGGTTTTATAAAAATGAATTCATTAAAAATTACACTTAATGATTTCCAATTTTTACTTCCTTGAATTCATTCATCCAAAAAAATAGTATCATGAATTTTTTTCTAATCAGAAGAGATATTACATGAAATTATTTTACTAAATACAAATAAGTTAGGTAGTTACATATGTGTCCCTTTATTCAATATAGAAGGACACCACCTATAATCTATTTTGAGCAACATGTGAGCTTTATAGATAATAATACCTCTACCATAATATTGTATCAATATTCATTAAGAGGTTTTGTAACACCCTGACTCTAGTTACCCTTAGTTGGTGCATTATTATATAAAATATACATGATGACAAGAGATTAATGCTAAAAATTATGATTAGTTTAGTATACATGGAATTAAAAGATACATATATAACATTTATATTACATCCTGAAATGAAAAAGCAACAACATTGTGTCCCCTATGAACACACTAATATCCTTTACCATATTCTTGCAGGTTAATCATAATATACTTATTCACACCCTAGATTTAAAAAAACATTGAAAGGGTTGAGCTCATATTCTTAGTAAGGATGACAATAGAGTGGGAACTATCATAAAAAAGTATAAAACATTAAGACAATGTATAAGGCTAAAACACAAGCCTTTTAAACATAAAATTCAGCATAATATTGAAACGATAAATCAAAAAATGTCATTTACTTATTCATATGGATATTCTACTAGTCCAATGATCACATATAATATCAATATGAAATTTCATAATGTTGAAAAGTATAATGCTGATAATCATAACCACATATTCGAGGCCTCGTTCCAGGATAACAAATAAGATTTTTGTCAAGGCCTTGTGCCAAGACATGAGTTTGTCTAATGAGAGAAATTGTTGCTTCAAGGAGCTATAATGAGCTCCACCTGTAAAAAACTATGTCCAATGCATTCCTAATATTAAACGGATGAATCATAATCTATAAATTCATATTAAACCTAGCATATGAAATGTCAATATTTTAACCACAAACCTTGAATGGTATAAAACTAGAACATTCACAGTCAAACCTAAATCATTCAATAAAATATGGAGGATTGTATTATAATAAATCAAATTAAACCAATAATATAACAAAATTAAGGAGATGAAAATAATTAGTAAAACTATTTGAGTGAAATATCCAATTTTTCTTCAAAACATATAAAAGTCTCACTATTTATAAAGTAGTTGTTAAAAATATATTTTCGAATCAATGTGTCCCATATAAAAATGAATCTTTTAAAAGTAATTTTAATTTCAAAACATTCATTTTCATGTAAATAAATCATTAAAAACATTTTTAATACATGTTCTTTAATGAGAATGATTTAGAAGAATAAATCTTTAAAGCATTCAAAATAATAATTTAGTTATAGTTCCTAACTAAATCAATGATGCTTGAATAAAAATTATAGAGGTAATCAAAACAATTTTATATAATGAGAATAAAGAGATTAATGATATACTATGTCAAAGTGTAGTATATACACCATATAAATGTGAATTGGTGCATAATAACAAAGAATTATAAATGGAATGTAATTTGAGATGAAATCCATTATAAAGGGGTTATCCTTAGTAAAAGGATAAATCAATGACATAATTATTTGTGAAAAAATATAAATAAACTCAATATGATTTGATATTCTGTATAAATCAATCAGAGTACATTCACACATATTCTTGTAAAAACAACACCAATTACTTGGATGTCTATCTCAATGGATAGAAATTGAGTTAAGATTACTATTATAAAAATCCTATCAATGACTTGAGAATTTAACAATGGAGTGATTATGTGTAAAATAAGTATATCCAAACAATGTGGAGTGGAAATTACAACACAAATAAATAAATAGTTATTTCACACATAATTTTGGAGTATAACAATCAATGAAGTTTGTGTAAAACCCAATGAGTGGAAATTGAAATTATAAATTTCCTTATCGATTTGGTAACGTGCATAACATACACCCCATGAAAGATGAATAAAAAAATGATGTTTTAAACAGCCATATATTAAATTATATTACACAAAGAATACAATCATGGGTAGTACATACACCACACAAATGGAAATAATGGAAAATATAGCATGAATGTCATGGAACTAAAGATTGAGATGAAAACCACTTACCTTGTACATATTCTTAGTATAGGGTAGGTTAACCTCTTGTATAATGGTGAATTCATAGATATTAAATTATAAAAGAACTATATACATAAATATTTTTCCATATATGACCTTTTAATATTTCTTTGTTAATAATATTTAAGTAATATTATTGTTTTGGATGTTAACTGATACATTTTCCTTTATATTTTTTGTTACGTAAGTAAAGTTTGTTAGGGATTGGATGCATTTTATTCATATTCCGAATGATATTATGTTCATAAAATTTATTTTTAATCATTAAATGAAAATTATTAGGTAATTATTACGATGGGGAATGAATCTCATCGCATTCATTAAGACGGTAATCCGTACGTTCGTACGAGTGATAATATCATTCTATAGATAGTGAAATCACATGTAATTGGATTTTATATCATACATATATAATCATTAACATTTTATTTTAATTATTCAAATTAGGTACACTAATTATTATACCAATCTAAATAATTATGTGTTGAATAACAATATACACATTGGCGTGGAGATGAGAAATTGTACATACGCACGTATGGAGACTTTGTCATTCATAGAATGGATAGAATAATGAATATGGTTGTACCATATTTATAATAAAATAGAAATATGTATAAGGTACTGGAGTTATTATTTTTTATGGAAACAACAATGAATATGGATGTGGAAGAATAAATTAATGTTGAAAGAGATGATGAAATTATTACCTTTTTTCGGGTGCTTCCTTTTGATTTGATCAAAATGGATCTATAGGATTGCTTCTGATCAATGTACATCCACTAGGATGATATGATGGTATTAGGGAGGATATTTTATCCGGGTTTGTCCAAGACAAATTTCTTGTGATGTGTGATTTTGAGTGAAGGGGATGTAGACTTTTATAAGGGGGTTGAGGGTTAGTTTAAGAAATCATGAAATATTAATTTATTATTCAATAATATATAATTTATAATAGCTCAAAAAGTACTTATTTCGTAGATTAGGTGGTACTAGTTTGAAATCCTCTCAACCAATAGGTTGTAGACATGTTTAGGTCCACATATAAACCTTATCCATTAGATTTTACTCTTTGATAAATTGTTCAACGTTAACTGTGTATTCTTGTATTATTATAATAAATTGTTAATAAACATACCATAAAAGGACAGTAGAACCCCAAGTGGTTCAGTATTGACATATCTAACATTATATATGTACTTTGGCCTAACCTTTGATTTATAGGAATATTATTTCAATTAATAATATAGTATTTGTTTTAAAATCTCATTTTTGTCAATTTTCACACTATTTATTATTTGGTTTTTGCGATAGTAAAAAAAAACATGATTACTTAGAAAAGAAAATAAAATCAATCAATCCTAAAAAGTCATATTAACATTGTAAATTAGTGGAATGGATAAAAAGACTCCATTTACATTTATTTAAATATTTATAATATCAATTATTTTAGTAGTTTATTAAAATGTAATTACTTTATCATCGTTGGGTCATAAATAAATTTAACAATTTAATTTCTAAAATTTATAAATAAAATTACATTGTGTAGAAAATAATTTATTATTTCTATTGAATATTAATAGTTGAATTTATCTTATGTATAACCTAATATTAAAAATGTTTTAGTCATGAGAATTTGAATTTTACACTTTTTACTCATCTTTAAATAAAATAATACTAAATGTCCTAATATAATCCAAGTGGACCAAAAGGATCATAATATTTTCCTATTATGTGTTTCGGTTTAAATACACTTATCCAATAGAATTTGGACCTGTGTTAGTGTAATTATAATATCATTTTTACCCATAATTACCATATTTACTTTTAACCCTGGAAAATAAAATTTAAATGATACGATTGAAAAAAAATAGTTTAATCATATAGAACCATATTTTACATACTGATGGAAACCATGTGTCAATAATTTTTGAAATTCAAATCACAAAAGTGGTAAAATAATGTTTTATGAATGTTTTTAAATGTGCTTATACTGTGGGTATAACAAGTTAAAATGATAAATAAAATTGTATACATCAAATGTCATTACAAAATGACATAAATGAATTAAATTGGACTAATAAACGTATTATGTATCTATTTTTACATTAAAATAAATTTACATGTTGTTATTTAAATAAAATGTTGGCTTTAAACAACAACACAGTTATTTTCACAATTCATAAAAAATTGAATATTTTTAGAAAAAAACAAAAATAATCTACCAAAAATAATTTTGATATATCAAATTAAAAAATAATTTATATTCTACCATATTCAAAATATAGAATTTTTATTAATTAATTTTAAAATAATATTCATGTTGTTAAAACCAGAAAGCTTATTTTTGAGTAGTAAAATCTATCAAGATACACATATGTGATTATGTCTAATTTAAATGTAAAATTACTTCCAATGACCATAATTGGATTAAATTATAACAATATAATCTAATTATTCCTCAAAACCATTCAAATGTATAATTTTGTAAAAAAATTATTTTTATTAAAAAAATTGTTTTCAACTAATATTTAGTATTTTACACTATTCGTCATAATTTGAAATTTATTAGAAAAGCACCGAAAATTAATCCAAACTAAATTTTTATGAACCGCTTCTAATGAAGAAGTATATTTTATCAAATTTAATATATAAAAGTGTAAAATTTTGTATTTATAAGGGGTTCTCTATTAAAAGGCTGTAAAATTTCATTTTATTAAAAATACTTCTTTTATCTGAAAATTTGAATTTTGTCATATATTATGTCTAAGATAAATATAATAAGGATTATTAAATTACTTTGAGTATATAAAATTCATAATGTAGTCAACACTATTTATAACCACTTTTTGAACGGCTTGTTTTGAACGTCATGGTGTGCTTGAACTCGGCGTTGCAGGTAGCACTAGCTATCGAATTACATTAAAACAAATACAATAATCTGAAATATTGGAATGTTACATTCTTCCCCATATTTGGTATATAAATAAATACAATTTATAAATTGGGCTTGGTAACTTCATTTAATTTCCCACCATAGAAAATGAGTCAATAAAATTATCAAATTAAAAGAATGAAAGAGAAGTACAAAGGTCACCCGAGATAACCCATATTAGGATTCCATTTATGAAAACATGGAAATGGAAAATAAAAATGTGTCATGTTCTGATGGTGAGTGATAAAAAACATGATCAGGACAATGTAATCAATATGAAAATCACAATCTTGTGATAGGTTAAAGGGTCATTAGTTTCCCAGTAGGAAAAGTAAACAGACAATGTTTTTTTTCATGTTTAATTTAAAAATGTTGAGGTAATTATTTATGAGATTGACTAAGAACATAATGAGATATTATTACTTTTTAAGAATATTTTCATCCATTAATAAATTTCTACCACTGAATCATCTTTTCTCCAAACTTTGTGTATTCATGAGGACATGGTCACACCTAAAGTTCTAGAATCAACATTTAGTGAATCACATAATCAAAAAAGGATGAACTATATATTTCCCCTATCTGTATAGATTAACCAAAACCTAAATTGTTAGTATATGATAATATGATCCCAAAAATGGATATTCATTTATAGAATTAAATATTAATCTTAATTTCCAAAATTAGTCAAACAATACAAAAAGTTCAAGAAAGACCATTCAATAAAAAATTGTCCTTAAATTCCATAAATATAATCAAAACTAAGATTGAACCCCAAAAATCATGAAAATTTAATTAGGTAGTCTTTTATAGAAATTCATAACATTATTTACCAATATCATCAACTACTTTTAATTTCACATACTAATGTGTAATTAACCAATACACATATTTTTTATTATAGGTTAATCATTTCGATTAATAACATGAATCTCTATAAAACAAATATTATTCCAAAATAAAAATCCACCAATACTCCTTAAATGAAATCAAATAGTATTTTATTTTCCTTAGGATATAGTGTTCCCAATAGAGTGAACGTCTTCTAAAAAAACGTATCACTTAATCACTAAGTCATTTTCCTATAATATGGATATCCATTATATAAAACATTAGATACCAAATCAAATTATTATTTATCAATTAAATTATAAAACTAAAAAGAATATGTCACACTAATCAGGTACTTCATGTAGTCTGGTGGTAGGAGATAAATATCTGTCTCACTATGGTTATGGGTTGGAATCCCACATCCTTGTCCTATGCAACGAGTTGTCACATGGTCTATATGAGGTTGTATTTCAAAAAAAAGTAAATATTCCCAAAATGAGATAAATTCCTCAAAATATCCATATCATAATTTAAATACAAATTTTATCTCATAACAATCATTTTCATCCCAAAAAATGATAACAAGTAACTGCTGAAAATTCCATGATCATATAAACCTAAATGGTTCTTTAGAACTCTAAAAAAATGAAATGATTATTCTTCCCCAAATAGAATTTTCCATAACCAAGAGCATGGTTACACATACAAGAGAAATGTCTTAAAAAATAATCACAACTACAAAGATCACTAAATCATTTAAACATTTCTCCAACTATTTATTTCAACATAGGTTCTTCCTTGACCTATTGGTTATCCTATAGAATAGGGCATAAAATCGGGTAAGGCCCATGTCCCCTACATTTACATCAAATGAATGTATATGTATTCTTCGGATCATTTTTTTCTTCCATAGTAATCTTCATTTTTAATTGGCAGTTCATTACGTTATTTCCTTCTTTCCCACATAGAAATCATTTATTTGTTCCATTGAGTCACTTTCCTGGGTGTCTCCTTCCACATTTACTACTTTATGGAAACTGAGATTTCTTTTCTCTATGGCCCCCATTGCTGGAGCTCTTATCATTCTACGTCTTTCCCTTCTTTGTTGTGTTTGGGAGTTGGTTTATGTATTTTTTTGACCATATTTTTGGAATCTATCTTCATCATGAACACAATATCATTTACGACTTTCAATTTTCCATTTAGTTTCTCATTAACACCATTGTTCCTACCTTGTACATCATGTTCAATGTTACTATGAATTCCTTGGAATCTAGCCACTGAGTAAAACCAGAAAGAATAGTTTGAGTAATAATAGTCATAAAATCATTCAGTCGATATCATGAAACCTTACTTTTAAACTAAAACACTATAGGATTATCCATGGTTATTTATTTCATCTAATATTGAAGTCCATATAATCGATTTATAAAGGAAATGTAAATTATCCTATTCATATCCCCTAGGAGTGTTGTAACCATGAGTGAAACAAGGCCAATTGTCGTGCCCTCGTTCGCATTTGTGTCTAGCTCAATACGATGTTTTCGGGTTTTAACCCAAGATACAAATCTGCCAAATCTGCCTCTATTTTCTCATATCCAGAAAAATATATACTGTTTTGAAAATTAACAAAATATCAACATTACAAAAATTCTAGGAAGTTATTCCATACTAATCCTTAAAGCATATCTTAGGGTAATGTTCTCTAATTAGACTTTTTATAAATATAGTTTCCAAGGATTGTACTAAACTTCCTCGGATACCAAATATAATTCCCCAACTATAGTTACCTAGATTTGTTTCATTATTACCCAACATTAACATGGTCAAATTTATCATGTCTCTAAATACCAATTAGTTTAGTAGCCTTGGAAGTTCTATATACATATATAAGTTTAACATTCGTTTATTAAATGATAAAAACAAAATCATTTTCCCCCTTTGAACACACTAATATTTTTAGCCTATTCATGCAGGTTAATCGTAATATAAATCGTTGCATTTTGGGAAAAATAAAACATTAAAATGGGTCATCTCAGATGCTTTGTAAGGATAACCATATAGTAGGAACTATCATAAATAATAATAAGCATTTTAGGAAATGTATAACAATAAATCAAAAGACTTATAAACATAATCATCGGCTTAATATAGAAAATTGAAATAAAAAAATTCGATTTGATTTTTCATATAAATATTATACACATCGAATAATCACATGTAATATCAATAGTTATTTCATAATGATGTAATGTAGAATTCCGGATATCAGAATCACATTGTCAAGGCCTTGTGCCAAGAATACAAATAAGATTTTGTCAAATCCTTGTGCCCAGATATTAGTTTGTCTAATTAGACTCTCCAATGCATTGAGGAGCTATAGTGGGATCCACTCGTCACTTAATAAGTCCAATGCGTTCTTCATATGAAATGGTTGAAACGTAATCTAAACATTTGTATTAAAAATGGCATATGTAATGTAAATATTTTAATCACAAACCATGAATGGTATAAAAATAGGTCATCCGCAGTAAAAAAATTACTCATTCAATGCAATATGGATTATTTTATTATAATAAATATTCCTCAATATATAATACAATATAATGAAGGATATTTATATAGATGAAAATAAGAGTAATCCTATTTGGAAAAAATATACCCTTTTCATGAAAATATTTAAAAGTCACACAATTTATCAGGAATACATTAAAAATAGATTTTTAAATCAATGATTACTATACCAAATTTAAGAATTTAAAATGATTTCTAATTTTATAACATTAATTTCTATATAAATAAATCATTAATACCATTTTTAAAACATGTACATTAATGTGTACGATTTACAAGAATAAATATTTTAAACATTTAAAATGATATTTTAGTAACAGTTCCTAACCAAATGAATGACTCTTGAATACAAATAATTGTGGTAATAAAAACCTTATAATATTATGAGAATAAATTGATTCATGATATACTATGTCAAACTAATGTAGATACATCATATAAATGTGAATTGGAGCATAACAACAAGAAAGTCTCAATGGAATGAAAACTGAGAGGAAATACTAATAAATACAATATCCTTAGGATAATGATAAATCAAAGACATGATTATGTGAAAAAATATAAATACACTCAATATGGTTAAATATTTAGTGTAAATCAATCTGATTACATCCACTCATATTCTTGTAAAAACAACACCAATGACTTGAATGTTTAACTCAATGAATAGAAATTGAGTTAGGATTAACCTTATCCTGTTCATATAGATGACATGATAATTTATCAATGGAGTGATTATGTGTATCAATTGTATATCCAAAACACAGGGAGTGGAAATTACTACATAAATAAATAAATACTGATTTCACACATTATCCTGTAGTAATATAATCAATAAAGTTTGTGTAAAACCCAATGAGTAGTAATTGAAATTAGAAATTTACATACTGATTTGGTAACATACAAACATACACCCAAGGATAGAATAATCATAAAATAAAGATGTAAATACCCATATACTAAAATATATTACACAAATAATGCAATCACGGTAAGTACATACAACACGCAAAAGTAAATAGTGGCAAATTTATCATGAATTTCAAAAGAATAAAGAGTGAGATAAAAACCCAAAATCGTGTAATTTTCCTTAGTAGAGGTTAGGTAAAACATTTTTCTATTGGTTTAATCCTTGTTATTAAATTATAAAAGAACAAAATACCTAAACATGATATCATATATGATATTTTAATAATGATTTGATAATAATATTTCAATAGTATCATTATTTTGGGTGTAAACTGATTTGTTTTCCATTATATGTTTTGTTGTGTAAATGATATTTAATATGGATAGGATGTGTTTTATTCATAGATATAATGATATTAAGTTCTGAAACATTATTTTAAATCATAAAATGTAAATTATACATGAATGATTATGATTGGGAATGAATCTCATCGTGTTCATAGTGACGGTGATCTGTACATTTTCATGAGCGATAATATAATTCTATTGATGGTGAAATCCTATGTAGATGGATGGTATATCATATATAAAGAATCAGTAACATGTTATATTTATTATTTAAATCAATTATACTAATTATAATACCCAACCAAATATTCAATTGTTGAATAAAAATCTACACCACGACGTGGAGATGGTAAGCCATATATACGCATGTATGATGACATTATCATTCATAAGATTGATATAATAATGAATATGGTTGTAAAATATTTATAATTAAATCAAAAAATTTAGAAGGTATTGGATTTATTATTTTTGTATGGAAACAACAGTTAACGAGGAAGTGGAAGAAGAAGAAAAACATTGAATGAGGTGATGAAAATTTTTAACTCTTCTTCAGGTGCTTCATTTTTATTTGATCAAAAGGGCTCCTCAGATTGGATTCTGATCAAAGTAATCACTCTATGATGAATTGAGGGTAGTACAGAGTATATTTGAGTGGGGTTGGCTGAGCCAAATGGCCTTAGAGGTGTGATTTTGAGATAAGGGGAAGTACCGTTTTATAATAGTGGTGAGGGCCATTTTGGGAAATGCTAGAAATATTAATTCATTATTCAATCATATTCGGTTTATAATGGCTCCTAAAGGATTTATTTAGTTCCTAAATTGGGGATGGGTCATAAATTCCCCAAACAATAGGTATTAGACAGGTTTAGGTCTCCATATTAACCTTATCCATTTGATTTTATGCTTATTTAAATAGTTTAACTTTTACTATGTAATTCTAATATTTTTATAATAAATGGTTAATAAAATAACTATAAAAAGCCGTGTGAACCGAAGTCGTTCATTATTGACTTATCTAACATTATATAGGCCCTTTTTACAATCCTTATATATTTAAGAATATTATATCAGTTAATAATATAGTATTTGTTTTAAAAAATCATTTATGTCAATTTTGACACTATTTAGTAATTAATTGTTGTGAAAGTCATCAAAAAATTATTACATAGAAAAATATTTATTTCAATTTTAACATGTCATACTTACTTGAAAATTAGTTGAGAGCATAAAAGTCATAATTTACATTTTTTTAGATATTTCTAATACAAATTATTTTAATAATTCATTAACAAGGCAATGACTACATCATCATTGATTCATATATAAATTTAATTATTTAATTTATAAAAATTATAAATAAAACACAACAATGTAAGAAATTTTCACATCTTTATAATGAATATTAATTGTCAAATTTATCTTATGTATTATGTCACGACCCGACCTCGGGGCCCGTGCCGTGACTACCCCAAGCCCGCCTTCCATAGGACAGGGGCTGGCGACTAGCACCAAGGCGTAAAATCCCGGTAAACAGGGAAGGCATTGCCTTTATAAGTAACAACCACCATAGAGTCAGCAAGCGGAAAGTAACTACCAAGTGCAGAAAAGTAAAGGGGGCCGGAATACAAGCCCAACTGAAAGTACAACTGAAAAGGTAAAGAACAGCAACTGAAGAAAAGATGGCGGCCTCGTGTCGTCCACAGGCAATCCCACCTGAAGGGTGGGTACAGATAGCCTCCAGGCTCCTCGGGTCCCACATCCGCTCCGAGCACGTCCCGCCCAGTGGTCCGCCTCCAGGTACCGTCCTGCTCCATGCCCCAACCGAGATCAGCGCTGTCCGTCGTCTGCATCCAACACAACAAGGTGCGGGCAAAGCCCGTGCAGGGGTGAGTATAAACTACTCAGTAAGGACCCCGAGACCCCTGAAGGTCTCCCGAAATCCACAAAGGATATAGCACAAAAGAAAGGGGCAACCACGAAGAAACAATTGACTCGACTTAGGTATATGCCCATACATATACCTAAGTCCCCATTTCTAGCTCTGCTCTCGAGCTCAAGGTCAACTCGATCCACACAGGAAAGCAAGACTGAAATCCACCAGGGAGAGTAAATAGTAAATCCACATAGGATAGTTCAACACAAACACAAAGGAGAGTAACATAAGATTCATCTCAACCAGGTATACTTTTTCAGATGACGACAAGATGATCACCGAACCATCTAAGTCGTCGGACCCACGAAGGATCGATAGGTACTAACCTCGGCAATGACCCACACAGGATCGGGCCCACACAGGACCTGTAGCAATGGCTCACACAGAACCGTAAGAGATGACCCACACAGGATCGGGCCCACACAGGACCTGTAGTCAAGGCTCACACAGAACCGTAAGGTGATGACCCACACAGGATCGGGCCCACACAGGACCTGTAGCACTGATCCACGTAGGATTGCTGAGTGCAGTAGTCGATACAGTCCACTGAGGATCTCTGCACAGTCGTCGCCACAGTCCACGAAGGATCTCTGCTCTGTCGTCGTCGCAGTCCACGGAGGATCTCTGCTCTGTCGTCGAAGTCACAGCCAGCGCTAGGGTTCCCGCACACAGCGAGCTCGTTTAGGAGGGTCCGCTCCACGTGCCGAGAGGCTGATACATCAACTGAAACGTAGTCCGATGTTGATGTATCCAAAAGTTCCGTATCGACAACAGGATCTCAATGCAACAGACGGCGCGTCAATCGGACGCCCGGTCTGAGAGTTATTGGCATTTTCGTCCCAGGGGCCCGGTTGGTTTTTAGGGAAAAACCAACCCAAACGTACTCCTCCTGTGTCCGATCCTCGGGCGGAGTATGCCAAAAGTTCTTTCTCACTTAGAGGAAACCTCCACAGCTGACGGTACGTCGATCGGACGTCCGCAGCTCGAGTTATGAGCGTTTCCGCTCCGAGGGCCCGGTTGGTTTCGCGTACGAACCAACCCGGCCGAACCCAAAGTCCTTCGAAACCTTGAGTGTAATATACAGAAAGGACCGTCTCGATCTAAGGATCGCGTAGCCGCTGATGGTTCGTCAAACGGAGGTCCCAGGCCCAAGATATGGGCAAAAGACCGAAGAGGGCCCGAAAACGGGGGGTTCTGGGCCCGGGGCGACCCTGCCCGAACCACCCCTGGGTCGACCCGAACCGGGTCGACCCAACCCGGCCCGGCCGGCTCGGCTTCGGCCGAGCGGCCGAAGAGGGCTGCCGCGGGGCGCCTCCCCCGCGGCTCGGTGGAAAACGCGGCCCCGCGGGGGGGGGGGGGGGGGGGCGCCTGTCACGCGGACGCGGCCGGGCCGCCGCGTCCCTCCCCGGTTCCGCGCGGCCGCCGAACCGGCCGCCGCCGCCGCGGCTTTAGCCGCGGCGGATTCCTTCACGGCGGCGCGCCGGGCGCCGCCGCCTCCGGCCGCCGTCGCCTTCCGCGGGCCGCCGGAGTTGCTCCGGTGGCCCGTTTTGCCTCCCGTCTGCGCCATAGCTCCTCCCGGGGGCCGATCTTCACTGCGGGGTCAACGGATCGCCCCTGCCGCACGGTTCGTCGTCATCCGCCAAATCCGCACAACAAAAAGATCGGAGGAGGGTTGTCGGGTCTTGTTCGTTAGACCCACACCCTCCGCGTTAGTCATAAAATCATCGAGAGGGATTAAGGCAGCCACAATTTTATCCAAAAATAAAATTGTTCAAGTTTGGTTCTTTAATTAAAAAGAATTAGATCACGGGAACGAATCACCAAGAAAAAAAAAATAAAATCCCTACCTCGATGTCGCCGTCGGACGTGAGGTCGTCGCGGAATCGCTCGTCGCGGAAGGAGGGGATCGTCGCGTCGTCGCGGAAGAGACGTTCGTCGCACCGCGGGAAAAACGTTGTGCTGACGATCTCCGGATCTAGAACAAACGGATTTAATTAATTAAATCCGTTGTCATTGAAATTAAAAGGGAGAATTAAACGATCCGTTTCTCACCTTAGTTGCCGAACGAGGATCGGCCGCGGAAGAAGAGGCGTCCCCGAAGAACGTCGCGGGTAGAGCTCGTCGAATTCCGGTCGCCGGCGTTCTTCACGTTCTTCGCGTTCTTCGCGAGGAGGGTGGAGGCTCAGAGGATTCGCACAACGATAGCAATCCTCCAAAATAGACAAGTTTGTCTATTTTATTAATTTGCCAACGAACGCAAACGCGTAAGTAACGACCCATTAAATTCGTTGAATTAATTCAACGAATGAAACATCCCATTTAATTCACGAAATAAACCGCCCAATTAAATGGTCTGTTAAGAATTAAGGAAAACGCGTCGGTTGACTTTTCAGTTACTTGACGGGTTTTCGCGGGTGCGTTACTTAGTGAAAGAAACGGCGGGGCTCGTGCGGGCCCCACCTCAAAAATATCCTACCAAGGGGTAGGGTATTTCCGGATAGCACCCTATCCGCTTTAACTCAGTTCAAGTGGCTTCCAAGTGACTTCCAAGCGGCTTAAGTGAAATAAAATAAAGTTGTCGCATAACCTTTATTTTATTTCCGACTTAAAGCCCAAAATTTTTAAAACCACGGTTGAGCAAACGCAACTCTGGAAGAGGCGTTTCTAAGAAAATACCGGCGCTGCGATTTCATCGGTGCCCTCAGAATTCGATTCCGGGCACCGGTTCAAAAGATATAAAAACCCGCTCGTCCGTTCACTGAACGTACCCGAGCCAAACTTCGGAAATTGATTCCGGGCACACCGGGCCTCGGAATCAGGTGCCGTCTGAAGCTGCGCTCTTGTAAAATTCCAAAGAAAATTAAGAAAAAAATTTCCTTGAAATTTGCGGGTCTTTACATTACTCCCACCTCAGGGCTTTACGTCCCCGTAAAGATACATCAAAAACTAGGGGAACAAATGGGGGTACTGACCATGCATCTGAGCCTCCCACTCCCAAGTGCTCTCCTGGAGGTTCCCGTGCTGCCATCTGACGCGCACAAGAGGAATCGACCGCCCACGTAGGACCCGCTCCTGTCGATCCTCGATCTCCACTGGGACCTCCGCAAAAGTCGCCCCATTGTCCACGTCCAGCTCCCCAAAGTCGATGATGTGCGTCGGGTCGTGCACGTATCTCCTCAGCTGAGACACGTGGAAGACGTCGTGCACCCGGTGCAACTGAGGTGGTAGAGCCAGGCGATAAGCCACCTCTCCTATCCTGCTGAGGACCTGGAAAGGCCCGATGAAGCGTGGAGACAACTTGCCGCCTCGGCCAAATCTCCGTAAACCACGTTGAGGTGAGACACGCAAAAAGACGTGGTCGCCATCCTCGAACTCTAGTGGCCTCCGCCTCCTGTCAGCATATGACTTCTGCCGGATCTGAGCTGTCCTCATCCTCTCCTGGATGATCTGGACCTTCTCTGTCGTGGCTCGGACCATCTCTGGTCCCACGAGTGCTGACTCCCCAGGGTCTGTCCAGCACAACGGTGATCTGCAGGGTCTGCCGTACAACGCCTCGTATGGTGCCATCCCGATGGTGGAGTGGTAGCTGTTGTTGTACGCGAACTCCACCAAGGGTAGGTGGTCCTCCCAGCTGCGACCAAAGTCAAGAACACATGCACAGAGCATGTCCTCGAGTGTCTGTATGGTCCTCTCCGTCTGACCATCCGTCTGAGGGTGGAAGGCTGTGCTCAGATGGAGCCGCGTCCCGAACGCCTCCTGCAGCCCCTTCCAAAGCCGGGAAGTGAAACAGGCATCTCGATCGGAGACGATAGACGATGGCACACCGTGAAGCCGTACGATCTCCTGGACATAAAGACGTCCCAAGCTCTCCACTGAGCCCTGCTCTCTGATGGGTAAGAAGTGTGCCGACTTGGTGAGTCGGTCGACAATCACCCAAATGGAGTCGTGACCTCTGGAAGTGCGTGGTAGTCCAGTCATGAAGTCCATAGATATCCCGTCCCACTTCCACTCCGGGACCTCCAAGGGCTGTACCAAGCCTGCTGGTACCTGATGCTCTACCTTCACCTGCTGGCAGGTGAGGCATCGTGAAACGAACTCTGCCACAACTTTCTTCATGCCCGGCCACCAGTGCTGTCGACTGAGATCCTAGTACATCTTCGCCTCTCCGGGATGTACCGCCAAGGGAGAAGTGTGAAACTCTCTCAGCACCTCCTCTCGTAAAGCGACTGGTATGAAGGTACGTCCTCTGAAAAGGATGTCGTGCTCTGCTCCAAGGGAGAAACCATCAGGCGCCTGACCTGAGGATATCAGTGCACGCTGGGTCTCACAGTCAGCGTCCCCACGCTGAGTCTCTCTGACCCACTGTAGAAGTGGAGGAGAGACTGTGAGAGACTGAAGAAAGGCTGCTCCGTCTCTATCCACGAAGGATATCTGTAAGGAGGCTAGCTGCTCTGTCGCCTCCTCAAGTAGCTGAATGCCCGTCCTCCTGCTGAGGGCATCGGCTACCACGTTCCCCTTCCCAGGAGTATAGACTATCTCAAAGTCATAGTCCTGGAGGAACTCAAGCCATCTCGGCTGTCTCAGGTTCAGGTCCTTCTGAGAGAAGATATACCTGAGACTCTGGTGGTCAGAAAAGACTGTGAAGCGCTCGCCCATCAGATAGTGCCGCCAAGTCTTCAGAGCGAAGACCACTGCTGCTAACTCCAGGTCATGAGTGGCGTAGTTCTGCTCATGCGGCCTCAACTGACGTGATCCGTAGGCGATCACGGCCCGCTCCTGCATCAGGACGCACCCGAGTCCAGTCCCTGATGCATCGCAGTAAACTACGTATCCAACTCCCTCCTCAGGAAACCTCAAGATAGGTGCGCTGGTCAATCTCTATCTCAGCTCCTGGAAGCTCTACTGACATCTGTCTGACCACACAAAGGGTTTCCCCTTCTTTGTCAAGGCTGAGAGTGGTGCCGCAACTCTGGAGAAGTCTGGCACAAATCTCCGATAGTATCCGGCTAGGCCCAAGAAGCTCCGCACCTCCGTCACGCTCCTGGGTGGCTCCCAAGCTAGCACTGCCTCGATCTTCGCGGGATCCACTGCAACTCCCGCCTCAGAGATGACGTGCCCCAAGAAATGGACCTCACGTAACCAGAACTGGCATTTTGAGATCTTTCCATAAAGCTGGTGCTCTCGGAGTGTGTCTAGCACAACTCGCAGGTGGTAGGCATGCTCATCCTCAGTCATCGAGTATACCAAAATGTCATCAATGAAGACCACGACAATTCGGTCGAGGTATGGCTGGAAGATCCTGTTCATGAGGCTCATGAACACTGCTGGAGCATTGGTTATGCCGAACGGCATAACCAAGAACTCATAATGGCCATACCGACACCTGAAGGCCATCTTCTGCATGTCCTCGTCTCGAACTCTGAGCTGATGATAGCCTGACCGGAGGTCTATATTCGAGAACCACCGCGCTCCCTTGAGCTGATCGAAGAGGTCATCAATTCGTGGCAGCAGATACTTGTTCCTCACTGTCACCTGGTTCAGGCGAAGATAGTCGACACACAGTCGCAAGCTCCCGTCCGCCTTCTTGGCGAACAAAATCGGGGAAGCCCAGGGTGAAACACTGGGTCGGATAAACCCCTTGCTCTGCAAGTCCTCCAACTGTACCCGCAGCTCTCGAAGCTCGGCGGGGGCCATCCGATATGCTGGAGTAGATATCGGGGCTGTCCCGGGGTACAAGTCGATATAAAAGTCTACCTCTCTACGAGGAGGTAGCCCTGGAACGTCGTCGGGAAAGACGTCCACGTACTGGTCCACCACTGCAGGAAAAACTGGACTCCGCACGTCCACTGCTCCTAGGATGAGGCTAGCCAACTGATGAGAGATGGGATGCACTCTCCTCCGCGGAAGTCCATCCTGTGATGCAAAGGTTCCCTTCTCGCCGGTGAAGGTAAACCTGCTCCCGTCGGTGCGAACAAATCGCACCTTGCGCCTAAAACAGTCGATCTGGGCATGAACCGTGGATAGCCAATCCATGCCCAAGATGACGTCGTAAGGCCTCGACGCCGCTACAAGGAGATCCCAGCCGAAGCTCTCGCCTCCTAGAGTAAGCTCACACTGCCGGCACTAGTGCGTAATCGTCGAGTCTGCTCCCGTAGGAGTCTCTAGCCGTAAGGATCGATCCAACGGCTCAGTCGGAATCTCCGAGCTCCGAACAAGGGCATAGGCTATGAAATAGTGACTCGCTCCTGTGTCTATAAGTACTGCAGCAAGGGTGGAATAGACACAGATCGTACCTCGAATCATCTCTGGCATGTCGGGGTCGTAGGCCTCCACTGCCTGGAGCTGGGCCTATCCCTACCCGCCAGCTCCCTGTGGTCGAGGTGGCCCTCCTGGTGGTGGTGGGGGTAGAGCCTGGAAGCATCGCCCACCACCCGCTGCTCGGCCAGCTCCTTTGCCTCATCCGCCTCCTCCCTGCGGACCGCCACGGTCGACCCTCTGCCTCTTCCTGGGTGGCCCCTCCACCGTCTGCTGCTCCTCTGGTCGGCGAGTCGGGCAGTCACGAGCCATGTGACCCTGCCCGCCGCAGGAGTAGCACTGTCTGCCTCTCGGAAGGCTGGCACTCCGCTGTGTGCCCCGCACTGCTGAGCCGGTGTCCTGAGGCCGTCTGCGTGGGGGTCTGGTCTGCCTGGACCCGAGAGTCATCCGTCGGCTACCTTCTGCCGAAGACTAGGCTACCTGCCGCCCTGCGCTAGGTCTCGCCGCTGAAGAAGGCTCTGCCAGGAAGCTCTCGATCAGGAGGGCTCGCTCCAGCACTCCCGCCTGGGTCGGAATGCTGAGGGAGATCAGCGACGCCCGAATCTCCTTCCGCAAGCCCTGCTCGAAGGTCCGGGCCCGGAAGAAGGGGTCCCGTACCATGTCGGTCGAGTAGCGAGCTAGGTCAGTGAACCTCGCCGCGTACTGAGCGACCGTCATGCTGCCCTGGCGGAGCTGGAGAAGCTCCTGGATGCGCACCGCTCGGAGGGTGGCCGGGACGAACTCAGAGCGGAAGAGGCTCTCGAAGTCCGTCCAGAGCAAGGATGCCTCATCGTGAACCTGGAGCATCAAGCTCCACCATCGTCCTGCCTCCGCCTGCAGGAGGCTCGCCGTGAGAATCACGATGAGATCCGCTGGTGTCCTCACTAGCCTAAAGATCCGTACCACCGCCTCTAGCCAGTCCTCGGCGGCCTGGGGGTCCGCCTCACCGCGAAACCTGGGCGGTCGCTGGCTCTGAAACTCATGCAGTGCCCTGAGGCGACGTGCATCGTCAGCGTCTGGTACTGGTAGCATCGGTGGCTCGGCGGGTAAAGCTACCGCCGGTGCCACTGCTGGAAAAGGGCCCTGCACCGAGGCCTCGTCGCTCGGTGGGCTGCCGTCGTGCCCTACACTCGGAACCCTAGCTGGCTGTCTTCGCGGGCCATCCTGAAAAGGAGAACAAGAGCACCACTGTCAGAACAATATACCTGGTGAGCTGGCACAAGTAATCACAAGGAAAACTTGAGACTTTCATGAAGCAGATCAGTATACCCGGTGAGCTGACACAAGTAATCACAAAGAAAACTTGGAACACACACACAATCAATGTTTTCATGCATTAAGTCGGAAATCAGGAGTCAGGGTCCTGGTGTACGGATACTTCGGCCGCCGCACCAACACTGGGCTCCCTGAACTCATAACCTCACTCAATACACTAAACACTATTGCTTCATATAGAATGAAAAGACGATCAGAGTCTGCGGTAGAACCGACCACCTCTGATACCAATTTGTCACGACCCGACCTCGGGGCCCGTGCCGTGACTACCCCAAGCCCGCCTTCCATAGGCCAGAGGCTGGCGACTAGCACCAAGGCGTAAAATCCCGGTAAACAGGGAAGGCATTGCCTTTATAAGTAACAAACACCACAGAGTCAGCATGCGGAAAGTAACTACCAAGTGCAGAAAAGTAAAGGGGGCCGGAATACAAGACCAACTGAAAGTACAACTGAAAAGGTAAAGAACAGCAACTGAAGAAAAGATGGCGGCCTCGTGTCTTCCACTGGAAATCCCACCTGAAGGGTGGGTACAGATAGCCTCCAGGCTCCTCGGGTCCCACGTCCGCTCCGAGCACGTCCCGCCCAGTGGTCCTCCTCCAGGTACCGTCCTGCTCCACGCCCCAACCGAGATCAGCGCTGTCCGTCGTCTGCATCCAACACAACAAGGTGCGGGCAAAGCCCGTGCAGGGGTGAGTATAAACTACTCAGTAAGGACCCCGAGACCCCCGAAGGTCTCCCGAAATCCACAAAGGATATAGCACAAAAGAAAGGGGCAACCACGAAGAAACAACTGACTCGACTTAGGTATATGCCCATACATATACCTAAGTCCCCATTTCTAGCTCTTCTCTCGAGCTCAAGGTCAACTCGATCCACACAGGAAAGCAAGACTCAAATCCACCAGGGAGAGTAAATAGTAAATCCACATAGGATAGTTCAACACAAACACAAAGGAGAGTAACATAAGATTCAGCTCAACCAGGTATACTTTTTCAGATGACGACAAGATGATCACCGAACCATCTAAGTCGTCGGACCCACGAAGGATCGATAGGTACTAACCTCGGCAATGACCCACACAGGATCGGGCCCACACAGGACCTGTAGCAATGGCTCACACAGAACCGTAAGAGATGACCCACACAGGATCGGGCCCACATAGGACCTGTAGTCAAGGCTCACACAGAACCATAAGGTGATGACCCACACAGGATCGGGCCCACACAGGGCATGTAGCACTGATCCACGTAGGATTGCTGAGTGCAATAGTCGACGCAGTCCACTGAGGATCTCTGCACAGTCGTCGCCGCAGTCCACGAAGGATCTCTGCTCTGTCGTCGTCGCAGTCCACGGAGGATCTCTGCTCTGTCGTCGAAGTCACAGCCAGCGCTAGGGTTCCCGCACACAGCGAGCTCGTTTAGGAGGGTCCGCTCCACGAGCCGAGAGGATGATACATCAACTGACACGTAGTCCGAAGTTGATGTATCCAAAAGTTCCGTATCGACAACAGGATCTCAACGCAACAGACGGCGCGTCAATCGGACGCCCGGTCTGAGAGTTATTGGCATTTTCGTCCTAGGGGCCCGGTTGGTTTTTAGGGCAAAACCAACCCAACCGTACTCCGCCTGTGTCCGATCCTCGGGCGGAGTATGCCAAAAGTTCCGTCTCACTCAGAGGAAACCACCACAGCTGACGGTACGTCGATCGGACGTCCGCAGCTCGAGTTATGAGCATTTCCGCTCCGAGGGCCCGGTTGGTTTCGCGTACGAACCAACCCGGACGAACCCAAAGTCTTCCGAAACCTTGAGTGTAATATACCTAAAAGACCGTCTCGATCCAAGGATCGCGTAGCCGCTGACGGTTCGTAAAACGGAGGTCCCAGGCCCAAGATATGGGCAAAAGACCGAAGAGGGCCCGAAAACGGGGGGTTCTGGGCCCGGGGCGACCCTGCCCGAACCACCCCTGGGTCGGCCGAACCGGGTCGACCCGACCCGGCCCGA
Organism: Viscum album; assembly: GCA_963277665.1. NCBI lineage: Eukaryota > Viridiplantae > Streptophyta > Magnoliopsida > Santalales > Viscaceae > Viscum > Viscum album. The sequence goes on along the minus strand of OY728121.1, from coordinate 259,695,395 downwards.
CCCGGCTAGGCCGGGTCCGGTCCGGCCTGGGCGCGGCCCGGCCGACCGGCCGCGCGTCCGAAGAGGGCTGCCGCGGGGCGCCGCCCCCGCGGCTCGGTGGAAAACGCGGCCCCGCGGGGGGGGGGGGGGGGGGGGGGGGCGCCTGTCACGCGGACGCGGCCGGGCGGCCGCGTCCCTCCTTGGTTCCGTGTCGCCGCGGAACCGGCCGCCACCGCCGCAGCTTCAGCCGCGGCAGATTCTTTCACGGCGGCGCGCCCGGCGCCGCCGCGCCGGCGACCCGCGCCGCCGTCGCCTTCTGCGGGCCGCCGGAGTTGCTCTGGTGGCCCGTTTTGCCTCCCGTCTGCGCCATAGCTCCTCCCGGGGGCCGATCTTCACTGCGGGATCAACGGATCACCCCTGCCGCACGGTTCGTCGTCGTCCGCCAAATCCGCACAACAAAAAGATCGGAGGAGGGTTGCCGGGTCTTGTTCGTTAGACCCGCACCCTCCGCGTTAGTCATAAAATCATCGGGAGGGATTAAGGCAGCCACAATTTTATCCAAAAATAAAATTTTTCAAGTTTGGTTCTTTAATTAAAAATAATTAGATCATGGGAACGAATCACCAAGAAAAAAAAAATAAAATCCCTACCTCGATGTCGCCGTCGGACGTGAGGTCGTCGCAGAATCGCTCGTCGCGGAAGGAGGGGATCGTCGCGTCGTCGCGGAAGAGACGTTCGTTGCACCGCGGGAAAAACATCGCGCCGACGATCTCTGGATCTAGAACAAACGGATTTAATTAATTAAATCCGTTGTCATTGAAATTAAAAGGGAGAATTAAACGATCCGTTTCTCACCTTAGTTGCCGAACGAGGATCGGCCGCGGAAGAAGAGGCGTCGCCGAAGAACGTCGCGGGTAGAGCTCGTCGAATTCCGGTCGCCGGCGTTCTTCGCGTTCTTCGCGAGGAGGGTGGAGGCTCAGAGGATTCGCACAACGATAGCGATCCTCCAAAATAGACAAGTTTGTCTATTTTATTAATTTGCCAACGAACGCAAACGCGTAAGTAACGAACCATTAAATTCGTTGAATTAATTCAACGAATGAAACAGACCATTTAATTCACGAAATAAACCGCACAATTAAATGGTCTGTTAAGAATTAAGGAAAACGCGTCGGTTGACTTTTCAGTTACTTGACGGGTTTTCGCGGGTGCGTTACTTAGCGAAAGAAACGGCGGGGCTCGTGCGGGCCCCACCTCACAAATATCCTACCAAGGGGTAGGGTATTTCCGGATAGCACCCTATCCGCTTTAACTCAGTTCAAGTGGCTTCCAAGTGACTTCCAAGCGGCTTAAGTGAAATAAAATAAAGTTGTCGCACAACCTTTATTTTATTTCCGACTTAAAGCTCAAAATTTTTAAAACCACGGTTGAGCAAACGCAACTCCGGAAGAGGCGTTTCTAAGCAAATATCGGCGCTGCGATTTCATCGGTGCCCTCAGAATTCGATTCCGGGCACCGGTTCAAAAGATAGAAAAACTCGCTCGTCCGTTCACTGAACGTACCCGAGCCAAACTTCGGAAATTGATTCCGGGCACACCGGGCCTCAGAATCAGGTGCCGTCTGAAGCTGCGCTCTTGTAAAATTACAAAGAAAATTAGGAAAAAAATTTCCTTGAAATTTGCGGGTCTTTACATATTACCCTATATTAAAAATTTTTGAGTAGTGAAAAATAAAATTTAACACCATTAACTATGCATTAAAAAATAATAATAAATGTACTAATCTGATCAATGTTGAAAAAAGGATCGTATTTTATTACTATGGTTGATTTTGGTCAAAATAAATTTATTCAATAGACTTAGGAATAGTGTAAGGGTAATTACAATATCATTTTTACCTATGATTTCCCTATTTATTTTTAATCGTGGTAAATAAAATTCAAAAGTTTGTATACACAAATAATTATTTTCATCCAATTGAACCAAATATTATATACTGATTTTAACCATGTCTCTATAATATTTGAAATTCAATTCATAGAAATTGTAACATTATGGTTTATGCATATTTTCAAATGTTCCTAGAAGGTGGGTAAAAGATGGTAAAATGTTCAATAACATTTTATACATCTAATTTTATTATAAAATGACTTCAAGTATTTAAATTAAATTAATATATGTATTATGTATTTATTTTTAATTTAAAATAAATTTAAAAATAATTATTTAAATAAAAATTTGGCTTTAAACTATAACTTAGTGTTTTTCACTATTCATCAAAAATTTAATGTCTTTATAAAATTACCTAAAATTTTATCAAATATAATTTTGATATTACTAATTCAAAATTGATATCTATTTTATAAAATTAAAAGTATATAATTTGAATTAATTAATTTAAATATTATTACCATCGTCAAAACCAGAATGTGGGTTTTTTTGGAAGTAATATCAATCTAAATATTTATATGTGTTTATATCCATTTTTAATGTAAAATTACATCCATTGAAAATGTTGGATTAAATGATAAAATCATATTTTATTTATATTTACAATATATTCAATTTTATAATTTATCATTATAAATTATTTTATTAAAAAATTTGTTTGCAATTAAAATTTAGTATTTCTCAATATTAATCGAAATATGTAAATTATCAAAAAATCACTAAAAATTTATCCAACCTAAATTTTAATGTCCCTCATCTAATGATGAAATTTATTTTATTACATTGAATATATAAAATTTTCAAATATTCGATTTAAAAGGGTTCTTCATTAAAAGGTGGTAAAATTGCATATTTTGAAAAATACTTATTTTATCTGAAAAATTTAATTTGTTCATATATTGTTTCTAAGAAACATATTATATGGATAATAAAATTATATGGAGTATATAAAATTCAAAATGAAGTTAATACTATTCATAACCTCTTTTTGAATGGTTTGTTTGGAAAGTCATGGTGCCTTCGAACATTGAGGTGTGTGTAGCGAAATCTATTGAAAAACATTAATGATTATAACATACTATGAAATCATGTGGTGTTACATTCGTCCCCCCATTTAGACATTGCATCATCGCAATTTTAATATTCAGCTTGGGAACTTCATTGAATTTCACACATCAGAAAAAGAATCAATAAAACTATCACATTAAATGAATGATAGTGAAGTAAAAAGGTCATACAAGAGAACACATACTAGGATTACCTTATAGAAAACATGGATATAGAAGATAAACTACATTTCATGTTCCGATGGAGGGTGATAGAAAAATGATCAGGATAATGTTAACTAGAAGAATAACAGAAACTTGTGATGGGCTAAACGATCATTTTTTACCATTATGAAATGTAAACAATTTTTTTTGTTATAGGTGATTTCTCATAAAGATGAGGAATTTATTTTTGAGATTGACAATGAACATAAAAATATATGCATACATTTCAAGTATATTTTCATACATTAATAAATTTTTTACCACTAACTCATCATTTCTCCAAACGATTAGTATTCAAGATGGATTGGTCGCACCGGAAGCGCTAGAATCAAATTCTAGAGAAACAAATAATCCGCAAAGGATGAACCATATATTTCAATTGTATTTAGAGATTAGAAAAAACCAAAATGGTTTTTACAAGATCAGACAATCCCCAAAATGAATAATCCTTTATTGAAATAAATATTAATCTTAATTTCCAAAATTAATAAAAGAATACCCAAAGTTAAAAAAATAATATTCAATAAACAATTGTTCTTAAAATCCTTCAATATAATCCAAAATATGATTTAAACCCTAAACTAAGATTCATTTATTCACATAGTCTTTCATAGTAAATCTTAACATTTATCTCCAAATAATATCAAATGCACTTAAATTCTCATACTAATGTGTCAGTAACAATATCAAAACATTTCTATTATATGCTAATAATTTTGATTAATAACATGAATCTCTAAAAAACATAGATTCTTCCAGAATAAAAATCCACCATTACTCCTCAAGTTAAACCCCAAGGTATTCTATTTTTTAGGCGTATAATGTTCCAAACAGAGTGAATGTCTTCCAAAATATAAATTATCACTTAATTACCAAATCATTGTCCTATACAAAGGATATCCATTTAGAAAAACATAAGATCCCAAATCAAATTATTATTGATGAATAAAATCATTTAACTAAAATGATTTAGTCACAATAACCATGTACTTCACGTAGTCTAGTGGTAGACGATAAATCCATGTCGAACTTTGGTTGTGGGTTTGATTCACACTGCTTTGTCCGATGTGATGGGTTTTCACATGGTATGCAAGATTCTGTTTTCATAAACTATATTTTATAACATTCCCAAAATTTGATAAATTCTTCCAAATGCCCATGACAGAATTTAACCATACATGTTATCTCAAACCTTTCATTTTTATCCGAAAAGTTAAAAACCTATAATCTCCTCCAATTCAAGGATCATATAAACCCAGATTGTTCTGTACACCTATATCCGCAAAATAAAATATAAATCTTCCTCAAATAGAATTTTCACATAAAAAAACTGCAGGGTTACCTATACCAGAGAAATTCCTACAAAAGTAATCCCATCATCAAAGAGAATTAATACTTTTAAAAATTTCTCCGTCCATTTATTTCCAAATTGGTTATCCCTTAAACTAGTGGTTATCCTATAATATAATTAATTTAATGGGGTAATTCTATGGTCCACTACATTTACGGAAAATGACTATAAATGGATTCTTAGGATCATTTTTGCATCCATATTACTTTGCATTTTCTTTGGAAAAATCATTACATTGTGTCATTCATTCCCATAAATAATGAATTTCATTGTTCTATTGAGAAATATTGATGGGTGTCTCCTTCCACATTTACTACATGTTGGAAATTGATAATTCTTTTCTCCACGGTCTCCAATGATGGAGCTCTAATTAATCTCTACCTTTAACTTTTTTTTTGAGTTTAGGTGTTGGTTATTTTATTTGTTGTTGACCATATTTTTGGAAACATACTTTGTCATGAAGATGATATCATTAACTGTATCAAAATTCCAATTAAATGATCATTTTCACCATTATTCTGGCCTTGTACATCATGTTCAATGTTACTATGACTTCCTAGTAATCTAGCCACTGACTAAAACTAAGAATAATATTGTGAGTAATTATTATGAAAAAATCAATTAGAGAATATCCCGACACATTATTTTTTTACCTAAAACAACTTAGAATTAAACATGGATAATCATTCTCAAATTTTTTTTAAAAATATTTCAAATAGGTTTATAAAAAAATTTAAATTATCCAAAGCATATAACCCAGGAGTTTCTTAACCAAGATTGAATCAAGGCCTATTGTCATGCATTAGCTCCTATTTGAGTCTAACTCAAAGTGATGTTTTTAGGTTTTACCCCTAGATACATCTGTGCTAGAGCCGCCACTACATGCTCATATAAACACATGGATGTATTGCATGGAAAAACTAATAAAATATATACATTAACAAAATTCTAGGAAGTTCTTCTATTCTAATCCTCAATGTATATGTCAGTGAAATTTTCTCTGATCGGAGTTTTTCTAAATCTAGTTTCCATGGTTTGTATTAAACTTCCTCTGATACCAACTATATTTCTATTACACTACTAACCTCGAGTCAGTTAATTATTATATAACATTGGCATGATCATAGGAGGTAATTTCTCTAAAGAGGGGTTAGTTTAGTTGACTTGGAACTTCTAGATACAAACATCAATTTTACATTATATCATGAGATGAAAAAAACCACAACATTGTGTCCCCTTTTAATAAACTCAAATCCCTTAGCCTATTCGATCAGGATAATCGTAATATACATATTTCCATCCTCTGAAAAATAAATCATTTAACGTTGTGAGCTCAGATGCTTTGTAAGCATAACAATATAGCGGGAACTATCATAAATAAGCACAATCATTTAAGGAAATGTATAAGACTAAAACACATGAATTTAAAACGCAAATAAAATAATTCCATTTAATTATTCATATGGATATTATATTTGTTGTATAATCACATTTAATATCAATTTCAAATTTAATAATGATTGTATGCATAATTTGGGAAATCAGAACTGCATAGTCAATGCCTTCTGCCACGACAACAAATACGATATTGTCAAGTCCTTGTTCCAAGACACTAGTTTGTCTGATGAGATGTACCGATGCATCGATGAGATATAGCAGGCTCCACCCATAACTGACTATGTATAATTCATTCCTCATATGAAAAGGTAGAAACATAATCTAAACATTCATATTCAAACTACAATTCAAAATGTCAATATTTTAACCACAAACACTGAATGTTATAAGAATAACACATCCACAATCAAGAATAACTCATTAAAAACAATATGGAAGATTTTATAACAATAAATCAAACTAAATCAAGAATAAATTACATTGATGGATATTGATAGAGATGAATTTAATCAATAAAACTATTGAAGGGAAATATACGTTTTTTTGTGAAAACATTTTAAAGTCTTATTATTTATCAAGAAGCTGTTAATAATAGATTTTTGAATTAAAGTTTCCCATACCACTATGAAACTAAAAAATGGAATTTTAATTTTAAAACATCTATGTCCATTTAAATAAATAATAGAAACCATTTGTAAAACATGGACTTTATTGAGAAATATTTAGATGAATGAATCTTTAAAACATTTAAAAAGAAATTTTAGAGAGAGTTCCCTAATTAATGAAGGATTATTTAATAAAAATAATTGAGGTAATAAAAACCTTATAATATAATGAGAATAAAGGGATTCATGATATACTATTTAAAAGTACAGTATATATGTCATATAAAAGTGTATTGGATCATAACAATAAAGGAGTCTCAATAGAATGTAAATTTAGATGAAAAACATTATAAAAACCGTATAATTAGGTTAAGGATAAATCAATGACATAATTATGCCTGAAAAATATAAATACACTCAATATGATTGGATATTCTATTTAAATAAATCATAGGATATTCAAACATATTCTATTAAAAACTACTCCAATGACTAGGATGTTTAACTCTATGAATGGAAACTCAGTTAATATTACACTTATCAAGTTCATATAGATGATTTGATAATATATCAATGGAGTGATTATGTGTATCAAATGTGTATCCACATAAATGGGAGTGGAAATTACTACATAAATAAATTAATACTTATTTTACAAATAATATTGGAGAAAAATAATCAATGATGTTTGCGTAAAACACAATGTGTTGAAATTGAAATTAGAAATTTCCTTTTGGATTTTGTAACATACGAAATATACAACCATTTAAATAATAATAACTAAATGTAGGTTTAAAAAACCATATATTAATTTATATTACAATATGAATAAAATCATGGTCAGTTTATACAACACACAAAAGGAAATAATGGAAAATACAGCATGAATCTCACGGGAATAAAGTGTTAGATAAAAACCCTTACCATGTACATTTTTTATTAGAGGGTTGGTTAAAATATTTTATAATTGCGAAATAATAATTATTAAATTATAAAATAACTAAATAAATATAAGTGATATCATATCTTATCTTCTAATATTACTTTGCTAATAATATTTCAGCAGTATCATTGTTTTGAGTGTTAACTGATTCCTTTTCCATTATATGTTTTTTTATTTAAGACATGTTTGTTATGGATATTATTTATTTTATTAATATAAATAATGATATTAAGTTATTAAAAAATAATTTTCTTCATAAAATGAAAATTATTCTTGAATTATTATGATGGGTAATGAATCTCATCGTGTTCATGGAGACAGTAATCTGTACGTTCATATGAGCAATAATATCACTCTATTGAATGTGAAACCGTATATAATTTGATGGTATATAATATATAACTAATAATTAACATGTTATATTTATAATTTAAATAAATTATACAAATTATTATACCCATCCAAATAATGATGTGTTCAATAACAAACTCCACCACGACGTAGAGATGGTAAGTCGTACGTACGCACATATCTTGACTTTTTCATTCATATGAAGGATAGAGTGCTGAATATTTTAGTATCATATTTATAATTACATCATATTATGTATAATGTATATTAGTTATTATTTTGTAATGGAAACAAAAATGAAAGTTCAATTGGAAGAAGAAAAAAATTTGATAGAGGTGTTGAAATTATTACCTCTTCTTCGGGTGCTTCATTTTGATTTGATCAAAAGGGATCCTTAGGATTCATTATAATCAATGTATGTCATCTATGATTAATTTAAGGTAATTGGGAGGATATTTAAACATGTTTTGGCTGAGCCAAATTGCATTGGAGGTGTGATTTTTAGAGAAGAGAAAGTACACTTTTATAAGAGATGTGATGGTCACTTTATGAAATGGTTGAAATATTAATTTATTATTCAATCATATTCGGTTAATAATGGATCCAAAAGGATTCCTTTTGAGTATATGGTGGGATAGGGTCGATAATACCTCATCCAATAGGCTTTATACAAGTTTATGTTACCATATTAACCTTACATTCTAGATTTAACACTTAGTTAAATAGTTTATCTTTTACCATGTATTCATGTACTATTATAGTAAATGGTTATCAAAAAATAAACAGAAAGCCACAAGAACCCCATTTGTTTTATTATTGATATATGTATCCTTATCTTTTTTCTTTTGTCTGATTCATATATTTTTAGTAATATTATATCAATTAATAGTATAGTATTTGTTTTAAAAATTTATTTATGTCAATTTTGACACTATTTAGTATTTGGTATTTGGGAATTTCAACCAAACATGATTAATTAGAAAAAAATTAAATCAATCCTATCATGTAATATTTACATAAAAATTTAGTGGAATGAATCAAAAGTCTCAATTTTCAATTATTTAGAGATTTATAGTATTAATAATTTTAAACATTCAATAATAAGGTAATGACTGCATCATCATTATGTCATAAATAATTTTAATTATTTAATGTCTAAAAACTATGAATAAAGTTATATTATGTATGAATGATTTTTAGACTTCTAATTAATATTTATGGTATAATTTATCTTATTTATAACCCTCTATAAAAAAAAATTTATTTATGAAAATTTCAATTTTAACAGTTTTAACATTCCTTTAACTAAAATAATAATAACTATCAAAATCTACTATAAAGGGACAAAAAGGATCATATATTTATCCTAAGGGTGGTTTTTCTAGAAATACACTTATCCAATAGAATTAAAACATGTGTTAGGGTAATTATAATATCATTCTTCCCTTAAATTACCGTATTTACTCATAACTATGGTAAATAAAATGGAAAAGATACAATTCACAAAAATTATTTTCATCCTCTTGAACCACATTTTTCTTACTGAAATCAACCGTGTCTCTTGTATTTTCTAAATTCAATTAACAGAAGTAGTAAAATTAGGTTTTATATAAATTTTCATATCTGCCAAAAAGGTGGGTAAAATATTTCGAAATGCTCAATAAATTTTTTAATATCTAATTTTATTATAAAATTACTTAAATGAATTAAGTTGGACTAATATAGGTATTATATATCTATTTTTACTTTGAAATAAATTTAAACATAATTATTTAAATAAAAAGTCAGCTTTAAACAATAACGTAGTTTTTTCACTATTCATCAACAATTTATAGTTTGTAGAAAATTACCAAAAATTCATCCAAACATAATTTTGATATTACAAATTCAAAAATGATTTCTATTTTACCAAATTCATAATATAAAAGTTGTATTAATTAATTTTAAAAAAAATTGATGTTCTCAAAACTAGAAAGCGGGTTTTTGGGAAGTAAAATATATTTGAAGAATGATAACTTTTCTTGTCCAATTGAAATGTAAAATTACATCAAATGACTAAAATTTGATTAAATGATAAATATATAATCTAATTATACATCAAAACCATTCACTGTATAATTTATCATTTCAAATTATTTTGATTAATTTTTTTTCAATTATAATTTTGTATTTTTCATTTTTAATCAAAATATGAATGTTATTAGAAAAGAACCGAAATTTTATCCCAATAAAATTTTTATGTCCTGATTCTAATGAAAAGTATTATTTTGTGAAATTTAATGTATAAAAGTGTAAACTATTGTATTTAAAATTCTTTCTCAATTTAAAGGTGGAAAAATGGCAATTTTTTTGAAAAATAATTCTTTTATAAAAAATAATTAATGTGTTCTAATATTGTGATTATGAAACATAGAATATGGATGAACAAAATATATAGATAATGTAAAATTTAAAATGCAGTTAATAATATTCATAACCACTTTTTGAATGGCTAGTTTGGTAAGTCACGGTGCACTCAAACTCTATGATGCGTGTAGCACAAGCTATTGATTTATTGAAAAGAAAATAAATCACTATAATATCTTGTGGTGTCACATGTTCTCTCAGTATTTTTCTCTTTAAAATTTTTATAACTATGTAACATTTCAAAAAATCCATCGGATGAACTATAATTTGGACATAATCATTTTATCTAATTACTTTCATGTCACTTCATCATTTAACACATTCAGTTCGATTGTAATCATTTAAATATAATAAAATTATTTTATAAAATATAAATAGATGTTATTAAGAATAATTTAACAACATTATTAATAAACATTTCAATCTTATGGTGTCCAAAATAATTTTCATTTGTTTTCCTAGACTCCCACAACAACAGAGTGATGTGTTTTGTATTCATCAATACATCGAAATTCTGGATATTGTGTTCCATATAAAAAATATAATCTATATTCACTAATCTTTTATTATTATAGAAATATGAGATGTGACGTACCTTATTAGCATTCCAATAAATAAAAAAAATTTATGTATCTCATTTGAATATTTGGAATATAACCTTCATAAAGCATTCTGATAACATTTATATAAATTCCATTAATGGGTTGATAGAAATTATTATTTTATAAATTTTATGTTAATTATATCATGATTTTTATTCAAGATGTCATGTATGAATGACCCCATTGAACACCTATATCCTTCCATAGTAACTATTCAATTTAATATTTAACACCCTCAAGACATGCAATGTGGGGATAAAATATTAATTTATTATATTTTAGAGTATTTATATGTTATAAATGATTAATTAGATAGATGGAAACCTTGAAAAACTTTTCAAACATGTAACAAATTAATGTTCCTTAATTATAGACAACATTATTTAGTATATATAGCATTTATATTATATGGATAAGAAGTATGTAAACATAATTCTCATTCATTATTTAATACTTGTACTCTGTTGAAAATGAAATTCAATAATTATGTGTGAAATGTATTATAATTTTATTATGTATTGTCAAATAATTTATGTGGTTTCCACGTAGTTATAAATACTAAATTTTTTGATTAAATTTTAATTTTAATTCTATGATCTACATAATGATTAATCAAGTAAATATTATTTCCATTATACATGTCTTATATTATAAAATTACACAATTTTATAAGGTTTATATTATTTCCATTGATATATTTTATTGTGAATGAATATTTATTTGTATATTTAATGCTCCCCTAATGTTCAATATTTCATGATATATTCATTCCAATGTTATAAAAGATTCAATTGGTTTCAGAGTCACCATTTCAATTGTTTTGTTCTTCATCCATGTTATGTAGCATGATTTATTTTAAACGGTATACATAAAACACAATGATTTTTTATGATATTATCTTCATGTAATTAAGTCGATTACATAATAATTTAATGATCTACCAATCAATGTAATTTTAATTTAATCATTATTAGAGATCAATGTTTTATCATCTCAAATGACATTCATTGAGATATGTTTTTTAGGAGACTATATTTATATATTTTATTTATATACTGAATCAAGAAATATACTAGAAAATTTGCGGGCGAACCCCTTTATTTAAAAGAAAAAAACACAGAAACCCATTTATGGGAAAATGGAGAACCCAAATTCCCATGGAAAGCCCGTAGACTTAAAGGCACGAAACCATAAAATACAGTGTCTCAAGGGCCCAGTGGGACATAAACCATTAAAAACCCAAAGCACAATCAAAATCCTATGAAAACAAATTCAGAACAAAAAAACCAACCCACATCAACAAAGCGCTCTGCCATTGATGCATCACATGTCCATGCCCACCATCGCCTGCTGGAGAACAACGCCATCTCCAAGACCATTGATCCATGTCGTCGCTTCACTTAAACTATCCATAGCTATTTTGATACACATATCTAGACCATATCATTGAACGTCGACCAGATCATTTCCCAGAAGAGATGCACCACAGGATCACTACCGAAGGAGCTGAGAGAACCCCTCATGTAACCTGTGACCACAACCTGAAAATACCCCATCTATTTTGTATTTTTTCTTATTTTCCTTGCTTCAATTGTATCTGGATGGTCGTAAAATATTTTTAATTAATAGCATTACACTAAAGGTTCAATTACCTCTTATCAAAATAATCCTCCATGTTGATCATCATATTTCAAGAATATTAATTTATAATCAAAATAAATTTCATAATGTTATTTTTGATACTAATTTCCCTTAATTTAATAGGTTTTAATATAAATTTATTAATATTATTGTTATTGGATAGTTTTGATGGTCATTACAACTATTTGAAATGAATATTTAGTTTTAAAATTTCAAATATGAGTGTATATTCCCACCATTTGGACAACCAAACTAATTTATGAATCATGTAATTATATCAATTGTAATTTTCAAATAAAAAATTTTTTAGGATATTTTTTGAATGTTAATTTTAATAATAGATGATGAAAAAGAAATTTATTCCCATTTCACCGTTAAATGATTTAAATTTTCTTGTCATAGTATTCTAATAATTTTTAATTTACAATAATAATTAAAATGTTTTTTTGACGATATGAAAATATGTTACCACTCACATTCGTTATATGAATTATTTATGGTGATTTTTTTGTATGTATTTTCTTGATAAAAGTTTCTTTTTAAATTTTATACAATGTTATGATAATCTTATTGAAATTAAAGCATCCATGTGTTTCTTCCATGAAAGGAATGTTATAAAACAATGATTTAATAATGAATGGGGTGTTATACTAAATCATATTTTAATATTTTTGATATATTATTGGTGGGTCTGTTATATCCCTTCAATGCTATGAATAATGAGACAATCCTTACAAGAGGAAATTTACTTCTAATGGATGATGGAATTAGGTTACTCGTAAGAGACATATATTATAACTTATTATATGTTGAACCTAAGATATGATGGTGTACACCTATTATTAGATACGTATAATAAATAATTTAATTATCCAATTTGGTGGTTACATGATGATTGAATGACGTTCAAGGATTCATGAATTCTTTTTTAATGATTTCTATTAGAACTAATTAATATTTTAAAATTTGATCATGATTATTAACTTGCATAAAAACTATATTATGTTAAAACATTATTACATATATCATGATATATAATTGTGGTTTTATATGCTTAACATATGACCCTAGTAGCTCATTTTCGGTCCATTACTTTAAAACATTGGAATGATACTAGGGAATCATGTCACGTCGTGATTTTCATGTATTGGTTTTGATTATGTTATTTGGAAATATAATTCCTTTTTAGGGTATTTGCGTGAAAATAATTTTGAGTATTTATGTTCCAAATATTTTTAATCATCCTAACATGGGTGTCTCATAATAATGAATGGGGGTTTTGGAGAAAAGGGTGGTTACTTCAAGATTTATTCCAAATCGTGATCCCATTTCAAGATTTAAATAGTAAATTTGATTCATTTATACATCCTTATTTTTATAAAAAAAATTCATATATCCCACTTTTCACATGGAATCACCTAACCTATTCCAACAACCATATCTATTTTGTTCCATTTTGATTTCATAATCAGGGTGGATTTGGGTAGTTTATTCAGGTATGGGGCTAGCAGGTGAGCCCATTTCCATATTTTGAAAAGTATTTTTTCAATTATATATTATTCATTTGTAATATGTTTTGGTAATTTAACCACTCACTAGAGCCCAAAAACTTTAGGTGGACCACCATGATTCTTATTTCCCTCTTTGGACCACATCTTGAATGAGGATTTGGGAGAACATCCCTATGATTTCTCAAATGTCCAAATTTTAAAAGCTAAATAGTTACATTTATAATGCATGATTTTTATTCTCATTTTGTCCCAAATTTTCTTTCACTTGATCATATTGAACTCATGAGACTGTATATTGAGTTACAATCCAATACCACTCTTCTATGACTGTGGATATAAGGGAATATGATGAGTTCTCCAGTTATAAAGGTGAGTTACCTTATCCTTTCTAATCCTTCCTCATAATCCCTCTAATATTTCAAGGATATATATTACCCACTAGTCATTAAATAAATATTATTATGTTATCCAATGATTTTTATGGGTTTTTTTTCATTTGGGTCCAGTATTCATAGGTTTAGGGTTTATAAACCCGTGGAAGGTGTTATCAGTTGTGCGTTTCAATTCCACCTTGGTTTCGAGGAATGTTATCCCATGAATGGCCTTTATAATTAAATAATAAAATATATATAGAATTTTTCACATTATATGTATTTTAGGCATTATTTTCCACCCTTTGGTCTAATTATTTAGTGTGCAATATGGGTAGTTTATGCCTTGTTTTGTGCAAAATAACAAGTTTCGGTTAAAGTGTGCAGAATAAGTGTTTGTTTAATTAATCAATTTCGTTTCATGACTGAAATATAATTTTCAGAACCAAATTTATCTATTTAAATAAATCTCTACAATTAAAATTGTCTTTTATCGCATTTTTAGTGTTAACTAGTGTTTATATTAGTAATTGTTGCATGCCTCATTTTTTTGGAAAGTTCCTGGTTGGATTTTATGAGATCAATGTGATATAAAATTATTTTGTTGGATTTTGTAAAATATTGTAATCACGTGAATCAATGTTTATGGGTTACTTTTGAGGGTTAAAATATGGTTTTGGATTTTATAATGAAGTTATTATTGGGTTTTGGGTGTTTTGAAATGTGTTCATAGTAAATGGATCATTTGGCACCTTTATAGAAATGGATGGGTTTTGAATGGTTAACCCATGTTTTTTAGGAGTTTATTTAAATGTATTAATTGTTAAATTTTTTTATTTAAATCTTTTTATGAATAGTGTAATTGGTCTTCTTTTAAGTAGTGTATTTTGGGTGAATTATTAAAGGCATGTTTGTAATTTTCTTGTAAAAATGATTTTCTTCAGTACTTCATGTTGTATTATTTGGAGCCACATTATAGTCCATGAAATTGATTTAATAAATGTATTTTGGGTTGTAAAATATGGTTTTATATTGTAATGGTGATTTTTTGGACTTAAAAGATAATTTTTAAGAGATTGTTTGTCTAAAGCCTCATTAAACATCATAAAATTATTTTGTGAAAATTTTATGTGGATTACTGATCCATGAAAGAATTGTGAAGAATTATTGTAGGTTCATTTTTATGTATGATTTGGGAATGTGTTTTTCATTGGAAAATTTGTATTTGATAATATATTGAACTTGATTGAACACTAAAGGGAAACCTGGGAATCTAGGTGGGAGGATGTGTACTAGTATGCTAGTAATCCAGAGTGCTTTAGTCATTGTCTCATGTATCATATTTGACATTAAAAACACTAACTAAAATATGATGATGATGATGGGTACCACTAGGTTATTGGTAACATTTCACTACTTGTTTCTCTTGCATGTGAACATATATTTTTATGGTTACATTCACACAAACATATGATGTACCTATGGCTCACAATGAAAAAGTGCATAGGGGTTTCCCAGTGAGTTCTGCTCATTCGATATATTTTATTCACCATCAGAGTACGGTGTATTTGGCCCAAACTTTCTGTATTATGTGCGTTTTATTTAAGTGTACTTTATTTAATATATCCCTCTAGAAAATTGATTTCATTTTGATGTTTCACATCGTTGGAAATTGTTCAAGCGTTCCTGTTTATAAAAAATGAAATATTTTCACTGATAACATCCATAGTATGGAATCGTGTTTGGAAAAAATACATTAATATGTTGTATTTCTATCATGAAATTTGTTTTCATGTTATTTTAGGTGGAATTGAATTAGTAATAGAATATCAAGAAAACCAACTATGTTTTAATACTCATGCCTAGAGATTTATTCTGTGTTTTAGCCCTTGTGTAAGATTCATACTGAGTTCGGTATCCCTGAGAGATAGGGGAAAATTATGTTAGAGCTTGATGAAAGTTGTTACATGGAGATATAGTTCATTAGGGATAGTTGGATTAGTTTTATCATTTATTTGTACATTCAATTTGGTCATATATAATATGTTAGTTCAATTTTGAAATAAATGTGTATTGATTTGTTCATTCAGTACACTGTTTTCGATATAGATAATATTTAGATGAAATGATTCCCTTTTTTACTCTATTGATGCAATTTTTTCCTGTCGCCAATATGGGAGGATCTGTAATTCCTTTAAGTAGTTTTCGCAGAGTGGTCGGAGTGATTGGTTTAGGGTTAACTCGGGCTAGTTTGTGAAAAATTGGTATCAGTGGTGATCAGCTCTATGAAGACCTTGTTTTTTAGATTTCCCTTGTAATTTTTTGAATGTACAGGAATATGTACATGGATTTTCCGGACTTTAGGGGTATGTGCAGAAATAGTGTCTCGATCTATTGGTCATTATGATCCTTATCTTCCAATGGGAAGTCCAGATTTATTAGGGTCCTTGGTTCTTTTTTATTGTATGGTTTTGTGATACGGAAACATGAATTGGACTAATTGGTTCTACAATCTCACAGGGTTTGGAAAGCCATGTAGAGTTGGTCCATGGTCCTGAGTAGGCTCTCATTGATGGTTGTGTGTTTGTCTTCTAGACTCTAACCATATAGTCTAGTCACCCACAGACACTATATTCCATTGGTTGATTTCATGGACCTTTCTTGAATTCAATAATTATTTTTAAAATCCTCATGCTGGAATTATGGAAATTGGTTTTCAAATTTATCATAACAACATTTTTGGAATGTATTTATTTGTGAAAAAAATCATGTGAATAATTTGAAACTAGTTTAAATGGATTCGATTTTCCTTTATCTAGATATATTGATTATTGAAATAAAATGTTTTGGAAGAGTGGATAATTTTAATGTGATTCTTAATAATTGATTTAAATGGGGAGTTTTGGGATGTTGAAAAGTGTATTAATCTAATGAATCACTTTTGGAGGTTGTAGATTCACTGATAGGATGGTGCAAGGGGAACTGGGTGAGAACCCAAAATCTGGAAATGATGATGGTCCCTCTAATATCATATCGGGGATGCACACAGAGGATGATTATGGTAAGATTCCTCTTGTTGATAATATTATTGACAAGTATTTGTTTTTGTTTGCAAGGAAGGGTGATGGTAATACTATAGTCTCTATGAAGACATGGTGGAAGTTTGCAGATGTGGTGAAAAATGCAGCATAAACCTCATTCTCTATATTTTATACTCCTCTTCCTAGGACAGTGATACAGAAGGGGAAGATTTATCATGTGTCGTTTAATCAGGAAGCAGTGGAAGAGAAGTTAAATTTAGGCCAATATTAAATCATGGTGAGAGTCACAATCCCTAAGGGGGAGCAGCTGTGGAAATTTCATGATCTGACTAAAAGGGTTGCAGCGGTTTGGGGATTTGATGACTGGAGTATGATCAAGATGGGATGGGGATACTACCATGTGGTCTTCCCCTTAGATGATGGTAAGAGGAAAGTGCGGGGCAAAGGTACTATTGTCTTAAACCCGGGGTTTCTGAATGTGCAGTAATGGGAGAAAATCTTTGATCCCATTAATGTTCATAGTAAACATACTCAAGTATGAATCATAATTTATAATCTAAATTGGTTTTATTGGAACCCAAGGATTCTTTGGGAATTTCATTTTTGGTGGGAAATCCGATTCAAATGTCCTGACATATAGACAATCTGAGGATAGGTCTTTATGCTAGAATCTTGGTGGATGTTGATATGTCAAGAATTCTTGTGGAGGAGGTGGTTATGACAATGAGGGATGACAGTATGAAGCATGATATCTTGTATGAGAGGAAACTAAAATTTTTCTTGAGGTGAATGCTCTTTAGGAACACAATTGCTGAGTGTAAGCACGACACAGTATGCCATTCATGCATGATTAATGGACATGATGAGTACACATGTAAGAGAAGGAAGGGTAAGGACAAAAGCCATATGGAGAACCTGGAGATCAATGGGGCTAGTCAAGTGTCTGGGCCTGGGTAGAAGGGGAATCTGGCCATAGGGGGCCCTTACTCTATGACAATGGTGAAGGATTCAATGCACAATGAGGTTCCCAGTGGACCTGTTTTGGATATGGGGTCTAATTGATGAAAAATCAGATGGTTCCTTCTCCCTATGGTGATTCTTCTCTTGTCATGGATAGGGTAGATGTCATCCCTCTTAAGGATGCCAATGTGGAGAAGAGCAGAGGATTTCATGCTGATCATACTATTAGCCCACCGGTGGAAGGCTTTTAAGGAAGTCATGGTGATGATTTCATTGACCAATAGCCGACTTCTAACCCAGGAGGATATTTTACTCAGATCTCCCACTCCAAGGTTGCATGAAGGAGGATGATTGTGGGCAGTGATCCTCCCCTCATGTCCAACGACACCTTTATCCCTCTAAGTGAAAGACATTGGTCGGATGTGGTGGATGAGGTTTAGCATTCTGACATAGGTAATGTGGGGGGAAATGGGATTCCTAATGCTAGTGGCACAGTTTGGATATTGGATGAAGTAAGTAAGGTGGTGCAGGTGGAGGAATATAGTCAAATCAGACCAGTTGATGATGTTGTTGGAGGTGGATCGCATGGGCTGCTGGGCGAGGACGAAACGAAAAAGTCGGTGGAGGGGAAGCTACCTTTAGAATTGTGCACAGTCAGTATAGGTGAGGCTTCTGCAGATCACAATGGTGGAGTGGATGATCTGAATACTAACAATGATGCCCAAAACCAATGTACTGGTAAGGAGAATAAAGCCAGCCAGGCAAAGCAGGTAATCGAAGAGCATGATAGAACAACTGCCCCCAGGCATGGCCTGAAGAAGGGACGAGGAGGTCAAATGAAAAAAGGACACATTCAAGCCTCAGGGGAGAAGAAAGGGGGACCTTTTACAAGAGGTATGGTTTGTATTAAATTATGATTCATTAGTAGAATTGACAAGGGTTGGGGAACTCCCACTTGGTTAGGGCCCTTAGACATTATATCTTGACCTACAAACCAATTTTGGTCAGTATTCCTGAACCTAAAGTTCTATTTGATAACTGGATGGGTTTCATTTGGGACTCACTAAGATAGTGTTTTGTGGCCAGCAGTCAACATGCATCCACTATGGAACTCTTCTAGGTGTTATATCATAACACCCTGCAGATTATTTCATGTGACAGTGGTCCTAAAAGTGTTCTTTTTAACTGTATCTTTGTTGGACTGAATATTTTTTCATAATTTGTTTATTCTTCCAACTCCTATATCAAGAAGATGAATTTATGGGAGGATATCAAAGTCATCTCTAGGAGGTTGAATCAAAAAATGTTGATTTCTGGTGATTTCAATACCGTTTTGAAGCCTGAGGAAAAAACTGGAACAAATTTTAATAGGATTGCTGCCTCTGAATTTTTTGAGTGTATTGATTTCTACAATCTGGATCAAGTTTCAATTTCTGGCGATGATTTCACATGGTGTAGATACACTTGGTAAGGATAAAAAGATATAAATCTTGATAAATGCATTCTCCATATTGTTGATCAGGCTACAACAAATGTTGTTTCCGGATACAAACTTCCTAAGAACCACTCTGATCACAACCCAATTGTGGTCAATGTTATGACTCTAGTGACAAGGCCAGCCCTTGTTCATTTTTTTCAATAATGGATGGATTGTGATTCCAGAATGTAGGGAATGTATTTTTCAAGAATGGAAACATGAAGTAAATTTGATTCCCACTGAAATGAATGGATGTGAAACTTATGCATCTATAGGGGATTCTAAGAGCATGAAGTAAGGACCCCTTTTCAAAACTGGATGAGAAATATCATGAAATCAAAGGATGAGTTGGCCAGGATTCAGACTGGTCAGGTGCAGCAGTTGATGGGGTCTCGAGAGAAAATTATATCCCACCAAAATCTTGACGATCATTTAATGGTGATGGAATGATTGTTTAGAACCCAACTAAATGTGCAGTGCCTAAAGGATGGGGAATGAAATTCTATGTTATTCAATATATTTCCCAAAGAAAATAGGGTATGGGTAGGGACCATGTTGGTTAGAATTGATGGGAATCTCTACACCAAATAGAATGATATATAAATGATTGTGGTTGAGTACCTAAAGGGAATATACTCTGATAATGGGCAGTCTAATATTCACAATATTGTGGAAAAAATCAGCTCCTGTATTGATGATCAGTCTAATCAACTTTTAACTGCTTCCCCATGGAATGCGGAGATCATATCCACCATCCACACTCTCAACCTAGAGAGTTCCTTGGGCCCTGATGGATTTGTGATCAAAATTTTCATGTTTTACTTGGACATTTTGCAAAATGTTATTGAGCAGGCCATTAAGGACTTCTTCTCTCATTCTTACATGCCACATGGTATGGACTCTTGTTTTATTAATCTCATCTCAAAGAAAGACAATTCCCTTGACATAAAGGAAATATGGCTGGTGGCTCTTAGGAATACAATACCCAATCTTATCAGTAAGATATTGATGAGACGGATGGGTGGGATGGTTGATGGTATGATCACCATGAACCAATTTGGATTCTTCCATGAGAGGGACATCCAAAATTATCTATTCATGGCCTCTTATAGTGTCATCCTTCTGAGAAGGAAGTCAAAATAAGGGAACTTTTCCATCAAAATTGACATCTACAAGGCTTTTGACAAATTTAAATGAGATTTTCTCTTCGATTTCCTAAGGAGGTACAGCTTATCTTCTAGATTTGTGAACATTATATGCATTATGCTTGTCTCTTCAAGGCTGTCAATTCTTGTAAATAGGGTCCCAATGAGATTTATTCTATCCACCAAGGGGTGAGACTAGTTGATCCACTTTCTGGGATTCTTTTTTCTCTTTTAGAGGATTATCTCACTAGGGGTATCAACGACCTTGGTCAAATGGGATGTTACAAGAAGACCAGGGCTGGTGTGAGTGGGTTCTCCCCATCTCATATCTTGTATGCATATGACATCTTATTACTTGGACTAGATTAAAGGAGAACTATATACTCAATTAAGGCCCTCTTCAGTCAATATTAGGAGGTGGTTGGACATGCCATTAGGTGGGACAAGTCTTCTGTCATCTTTGGGAATAGAGTTCCGGTTGGAAAAAGGAACATGATTTTAAAGTGTCTTGGGGCAAGGAGAGGATCACATCATTTCCAATATCTTGGGGTCCCACTATATTGGGGAATTTTGAAAATGTAGCATTTAGAGAGAATTTATGCTGGTATTATAATTCAACTGGCCAGTTGGAAGGGAAAGGTTATGTCACTGGCTGGGAGGGCCTGCTTGGTTAACTCAGTGATCACATCAAAGTTCATTCATTCCTTCTCCCATTATAGATGTCTGAGGGGACATATTATGGAACTTTAGAGCATGGTATGAATCTCCATATTGATGGGGTCACCACGTGAAAGGAATATAATTACAGTTTCATGGATGGAATGCATAAAGCTTGTGGAGATGGGGGCATTTGGGTAAAGGACATTTGTACCTTCAATGATGTATTGATTGGGAAATTCACTTGGAACCTGATCACACATGAGGTAGATGATGAATTCCTTTCGAAAAAAATCACAAATATGCTTCTAAATGGTTATAAATATTATCCTACCTAATCGGTTTTGACATATCTCAAGCATTTGAATGTCAGGATAATGCTGGATACTAAATGGTTGGTTTGCAGGGAGTCCACCGTGAATTGTTGGACCACAAAGTGGCTCACACAGCCCCTTCATGATCATTATGTTCCAACTGAAGTATCCACTATGTCCATCTCATATTTCCATTCACAGATTCAAGATCTTTCTTTTTATATTCCCATGTAGGTGGAAAATAAAATCAATGGATATGCTTTCATGGATGTTGATACTCGGATTTGGGTCCATTCCAAAACTGGACAGTTTATCTGTAGGGATTTTTACAGGATAGCTTGTGGGGGTTTACTCCTACACTGGCGTGGCTACTGCATATCAAAGATGTCTCATTTGGACTGGTAGGTTCTTCATGATATCGAGAATTTGGAAAATTTTAATGCCCACAAATGACCATCTCAAATGGGCTGGCATGCAAATGGCCTCTATGTGTTCCAATTGCAGGGCTGAGGAGGACTCGATACAACATGTCTTTATGGACTGCAGTCGTGCCATGAATCTTTGGGCTTACTTTGGCTATCTGTTTGGGATTGTTGTTATCACATGTAGGCCAGTGCTTGACCTGCGGTTTGGCATGTGGTATTCTCATTGTAGGGAGAAAATCTAGAACCTGTTGTTGGTGGTTGTTGCTGCAATTATTGGAGATATCTAGGAGGCCCGGAACCGAATGCTGTTTGGTGATGCACATTCCACGGTACAACAAGGTATGGGGGATGTCCATAGGGATTTTTATTCTTCCTCAATGATCTTGTATGGGGCCATGTATAACACTATAGATGGCATCCAAATTCTGAGAAAGCTTGGTGTTTCGGGTTGGTCGTGCAAACCTCGAATGATGAATCAAATCCGGTGGATTCCACCCATTGTGACTTGTCTCAAGGTGAATGTAGATGGAGCAGCGTCGGGCGCACCATGTACGTCAGGATGCGGGGGAGTGTTCCGCACATACCATGGGTTTGTAAAGGGATGGTTCCACTAGGACATTGGAATTGGCAACGCATTCGAAGCTGAAATCTGGGCCATGAAATAGGCTGTTAGGTATGCTGTCTAGTTTAATTGGAAATGTATATGGATTGAATCTGACTTCTAGTCGGTGGTTCATGTGCTAAAAACCATGACACGTATTGTGACATGGTGTGTGCTACCTGAATGGGTTGGTTTCCTCCACATGGTCTCGCAAATGCGTATAGTGGTTTCACATGTCTATTATGAGGCCAAATAGGTGGAGGATGCTCTGGCATAGCGGGCACTCATTGATCTTGGTGGGATGTGGTCTTTCACGATACCTGATTATTGTGCCCCACTTGTGGAGGTTGATAGATGTGGGGTGTTCTACACTCGCCTATGTAACAACCCATTGTATGCCTAACTCTCCAACTATTTTATTTAATTTTCATAGGGCCAGCTTCCATCAGTTCCCGGTCTTTTTGCTAATTAATCAATTTTGGAAATTAGTTCTGAGTTGTAGGTGGTTTTCAAGAAAGGATCTTGGCCACTATGTCCATCATACTTTGAAATGCTACGTTACTAAATTTTTTAAATTTTGAATGGGTTATTTTGACAAGATTTATTGTTATTTATGTTTCTAAAAATGATGATGTGGTAGGTTTTTATGAATATGGATTTTGATGAGGTGTTTTTGGTTTTGTGTTGTATGAAAAGGGTTTTTTTAAAGTTGTTAGTGTTCGATTGGATGGTACAATATTTTTGAATGGTGTTGTTTTGTTTTGAAATTTTTTGTTTTCAGGGGTGCTCACATAATGTATATAGTGTGAATGTGTGGCATTGTCCTTCAATTGATTCTTGAGAAGTGGTTGTGAGATGTAGTTTCATTTTGTTCACATGATTATATTCCGTTTCTGTGTCTGAAATGTACATATAATTAGATGATGGATTTTTTTGTTGAATAATACTTGTTCATTTATCAACATTTTGGAATGTATTATGGATTTCTGGGGGTGGAAAGCATTAATGGTGGGTAGCATTGTCAGAACATGTTTTTTAATTTTGGGGTTTAATTCAATTCTTTGGAAATAAATATCACTTTTATGGGTTTTGGGTGAGGTGATTAATGAATTATAAAGTTCCATATAAGTATAATCATCTTAATATGGGATCCCCATATCATTTTTGGGCTTTTGTTTTGAGAAAAGTGTGGTTATTTCATGATTTTTGGCCAAACCATGAGCCCATTTCCATATTTAAGAACAAAATTTATTTCTCTTATAATTCCTTCATTTTATAAATTATTAATCTGTTAGACGTCCCAATAGGACTTACTATAACTATTTATACCACCATATCCATTTCGACCCCTTTTCAATTCATAATCATGGTTGATTTTGGTTATTTATTCATGTATTTGGGCAAGCCTGGGGGCCCATTTCTAGATACAAAAATATTGTTTCTTTTTTATCATATTAATTTTTGTAGAATTTCCTAAAAATCATCATCTCACTAGAGGGAAAAAACCCTATGTGATCCCCCATGTCCCTTGTTCCCTGTTTGGACCTCATCTTCACTGGGGATTATAGAGACCATTCTCAAGGATACTCAAATCATCCTGATATGAAAAGGTAATTTTTTTTTCATAAATCATTATTTTTATACTATTTCTCCACTTATCAACTTTCCATTGTTCATCAAAACCAAATGATCCTTTACATTATGTAACAATCCAAATCATTACTAGTATGGGAGTGGATCAAAGGGAATATGAATTGTTCTCTCGTTATCATGGTGAGTTTCCTTATCCTTTCTCATCCTTCCTCCTCCTCCTTCCATTTTTTCTTGGCTCTATCTTATCCCCTGGTCATTAAAGCCAATGGTATATATTATAACATTATTTTATGTGGTTTTTTCTTTTTTGGGGCTGGTATTCATAGTTTTTGGTTTCATAAACCATCAGATGTCATTATTAAGTGAGTTTTTCCGTTCTTCCTTGGTTTTAAGTTATGTTCTCCCATTCACTTCTTATATAATTCTAGATTCATATATTTATTTTTGTTATCATCTTATATGTATTCACAGTATTTCTGTTCACCGTTTTTAATTATTTATTTGTTTAATAATGGTAGTTTTTGTCTTGTTTTGCAGAAATTTTGTTGTTTTTGTTAATGTTTGAACACTAAGTGTTTCATTATCTCGTCCATTTTTTTGACTTGAAATAATTTGTTTAGAACATATATTAGCTACTATAATATATATTTGGCTTAAAAAGTAGCTTTTATTACATTTTTAGTGTTAAATAGATTTTTTTATTATTGCATACCACATTTTCAGGAATGTTCCTTGTTGGGTTTTGTGAGATCATGATGGTATAAAATGATTATTTTGTCTTGTGAAAAATATTGCAATCCTATGAATCAATGTTTTTTGGTTCTTTATGTGGGTTCCAATATATTTTAGGGTTTTATAACGAAGTAAGTATATGTTATTATTGAGTTTCGGAATGTGATATCAGTAAATGGCCTGTTTGTCACCTTCATAGAGATGGATGGGTTATGAATGAGTAATGTAATGACCCGCAAATTCTCATTGGCTTGAGAGTACAACGAGTCATTACTAGGCCATAAGATACAACCCCAAGATGCCAAAGGCTGAAAATAAATGCCGAAGGGTTTCAAATATAAGTTGGGGGACGAATTACCATTTATGAAATAAACCCATAAACCAACCATAACCAAACATTCACTAGATGATGCATGAACAAATGAAAGACCAATAAACACATCATTTATATCAAACTACCACAAAGTACACAACAGAGGAAGACCAAACGAAGAATCAATGCACACAATGGATGAACATCTCTAGAATCTCAAAAGAAACTACAAATCCATGCCCCACCAGCTCCCAGCTCCACAACATCTCCCAAGCATCTCCACAATCCTCTAGCATTAAGACGCCTTACCTTTACCTGTGTCCCGGAATAAAACACATGCGAAGGATCCAACGTTCCAAGCATGGGTGTGTATAAAAGTCTGTAGGTTTTTCCCAATGACTTCCCTACTCACACCACTAGTATAGAAGAGTTAGCCACATTTATATAAAAATAGTTTATATAGAACACTTCTCAAAAGAAGTTTATAACTAAATATCTACAAGCTTCCAAAACCATTCATAACTAAAGGAATTCCCAGAGAAATTGAAAAATATAATTCCAGGAAGTTATATTTCCAGAAAAATAACCAAACAAGATATAGAACCATTTCAGAATGTCCCTTTTTGGCAAACCAAACAATTTCCACAAACCCATGCAACCAACCATGCATGCTACCTAGGTGAGGGTAGAATCCCTAACCCTTATCCATCCCAACCATGATGGGAGAGACTCCTTACCCTTATACAACCCAAATTCACATGAATGATTGATGGGGGAGAGACCTATCCCTTATCCATCCCAACACTGATGGGGGAGACCCCTAACCTGTATCCATACCGAATGAAATATGAATGTTTGATGGGGGTGATCCCTAACAATTATCCATCCCAACACTGATTGGGGAGACTCCTAATACTTATATGTCCCTCATTCCAGTGAACACACACAACTATCAGGTCAAAAACCAAGTGTGTTCAACCAATTTAAACCATTCCAATTCTTATCCATTTCAATTCCAAATCATTTCAATAAAACTCCCTTTTTATTGAAAACCAAATCCATCAACGTAATTTCAATATCAAACCATTTCAATAAAACACCCTTTTTATTGAAAAACAATTTTTCATCAAACCATATACTATTTAAGAACATCCATAATTTAAAATCAACATTTTAAATTCATTAACACAAATCACTTTGCACAACAATTCATCAAGATTTTACAATCTCATCAAAACCATAAATCATCACTAAAGAACATTTATTTTACGATTTTCAGAATCAAATGCATTCAAATAATCCAATTTGAATCTAAGACAATCAATTCTAACAAGTGGAGTTGAGAGTGAAGCCTCCTATTTCAACGGTTTTGACAAAAACCCTAAAAACGGAGAATGCACAAGAAAACCGGGCCGATTCACCAAGGATCGTCCTTAGATCTCTACTCCTAAAACAACCACGAGAAAATCTCGTCATATTTGGCATCCACACACTTAGATCTACCCATAATATGTGTAGATATATTAAACCAAGAGAAGAGGAGAAGTAGAACTAAGTAGATCTATGAAATTGATCAAAAACGAAGATGAATGATCACATACCTCAAGAATCCGGCTTCGATTCGCCAAGAGAAGCCTTTGGATTACCTCCATAATGATGGTAGAACCCTATTTGACCTTAGGTAAAGAAAAATCCAAGGTTATGGCCTATTAGAAGCTTAAATGATGCACTTAGGGGCAAAAACATGTGAGATTCACATTTATAGGATCTCGTTTATGTGGTTTCACGGTTAGTTCGCACGGTTTGACAAACCATGTTCTAATCATGTGTTAGCTACTGTCTCAACCACCCTTCTCACATAGTTTGGATGCACAGTTAGACAAACCATGTGCCACCTCTGAGGAAGATACTTCCATCAAGACTATCTATGCATGGTTTGGCCATACGGTTTAGACCAACCCTACACCGCCCGTGCGACATCCCTTTTTTCCTCAAAACATCATTCCAAGTACTCCCGACTCTCCCAAATGTCACCCTTGACATTAAAACCACTAAATGAATCAATAAAGGGTTATATACCCAAAAAATGGTGTAGTACATTCTCCGCACCATTGGCCTTTATCTCCATGGAATGTAGAAAACCTTCACCCAATTTAAAGAGTTCCATCCATTGCTCTTTCATTTCCCCTTCACGTTCCCAAATCTCTTCCTGAATCTGACCATGCTACCTTAAAACCCTCACTAAACTGATTAATTTTCCATTCAAGAATTTCTATTAACTATCCACAATCGATATTGGGATATGTATCTATGAAGCATCCAACACTAGGAAAACGTGATCCCATCTCATCACATGGACCAGATCAGGCTGATACTTTTTCAATTGAGATACATGGAACACATTATGCACCGAACTAAACCGTGGTGGTAATGCCAACAGATATTCCACCTCTCCAACCCATTCCATTTTCTCAAAAGGGACAATGTATCTTGGAGATAACTTTCCCTTCTTCCTAAAACGACGATGTCCAAGCCTTGGAGAGATCCTCAAGAAGACATGATCACCCAAAATGAATGACAACAGTCTTTAACGGTGATCTACATAAGATTTCTAACAACTCTAAGAAATCTCCATCCTCTTTCTAATCAACTGGATTTTCTCGGTTGTTTCTTGGACAATGCTCGACCCAACTAGTGATGTTTAACCAGTTTTGACCCAGCATAGTGGAGAACGACAAGGAAGATCATACAATTCATCAAACAGAGCCATGAGTATCGAGGCTTGATAGCTGTTATTGTATGAGAATTCCACTAAGGGTATATTCTCCAACCATGAGCCACCAAAATCAATTACACAAGCCCACAAAATGTCTTCCAACATTTTTATTATCCGCTTGGATTACCCATCCGTCTGAGGATGATACTTCATGCACATCATCAACTGAGTACCAAGGGCTTACTGTAATGATTTCCAGAAACGAGATATGAAAATCAGATCTTTAACAGAGACTATAGACACTTGTATACCATTCCTCTTCAGCACTTCTCAGATATATATTTTTGAATGATCTTTCACTATATGGGTTTCACGAATACGGATGAAATGGGACAGCTTGGTTAGACGATCCACTATAACCCAAATGGCATCATGTTTCTGGACTGTTTTTGGAAGAGAAGTAAAAAAATCCATTGCTATATGATCCCATTACCACACTAGGATAGGTAATGAGTGTAACATAGTAGCTTCTCTCTAATTCTTTGCATTAACCTGCTAACATGTTAAGCACCACAAGACGAACTCTACCACCATCCTTTTCATGCCGCTCCACCAAAAGTGAGCCTTAAACACATTATAAATCTTCTGTGTACATAGGTGTACAACCCATCTTGAATTTTCGTAAGCATGAAGGAGTTGTTCATGAAAAACCATAGGTACAACCATCTGATCTCTAAATCACAAAACTGAACCCCCATCAAGTTTCCACCCATCAATGGAATCCCCACCATTGAGTTTTGAACTTAAAACCAGACATTCGGCATCAGATGTTTGGGCTTCTTTGATCATCTTTACTAGATCAGGAAGATGTGTAGCTGAAAATAAAATAGCAACATCACCTCAATATTCAAATTCCACTTGCATGTCGGCTAAGACCGACATCAAATGCCATTCATCAGAAGCCACTTTCTCTAATCGAGCATATGAATTTCTACTCAATGCATCTTTCAATGAATTCCTATTTCCTGGTGTGTACATTAAGTCGAAGTCAAACATCTAGAGATACTCCATCAACCTCTTTTGGCTCAAATTCAAATCTCTTTATGAGAAAATGTGTTTCAAGCTTTTTTGATACATAAACATAGTAAATGTTTCCCTAAGGAGATAATGTCTCCATGTTTTCAAAGAATGGGTGACTGAAGCTAAATCCAAATCATTTGTCAGGTAATTCTACTCATGTACCCTCAAATACCTTGAACCATGAGCAACCACATGGTCTCCTTGCATTAGAACACAAGCCAACCCTGTTCCCGATGAATCAGAATACACCACATACCCATGTCATGATTCAGAAAAGATCAAGATGGGTGCCGATGTAAGACGAACCTTCAGTTCCTGGAAAGACTTCCAACATCCTTCTGTCCATTGTAATGGAGCATTCTTCTTTGTCAGAGCTATCATTACTGACTCTAGTCATGAGAAATCATGCAAAAAGCATCGGTAGTAACCAAATAGACTAAGAAAACATTGTATCATGGACACATTCTTTGGTGGTTTCCAAGAGATAATGACTTATATCTTTTTAGTATCAATAGAAACACCATTTTCAGAAATGATATGGCTAAGGAAACGTACTTCATATATCCAAAAATCACACATTGATAATTTTTCTTACAAACGATGATCTATGAATATTTGTAACCCTATTTCTAGGTGCACCTCAAGATCATCCTTTGTAATTGAATAGACAAAAATATCTTCCACAAACACCACAACAAAATAATCTAGATATCGCTGAAATATGAAATTTATCAAATCCATGAAGACCACTGGTGCATTCGTTAGACAGAAAGGCATGACGACATATTCATAGTGGCCATGTCTACTTCTGAAAGATGCCTATGGAATATCCTATATCTGTACCCGCAATTGGTGAGATCCTGATCGCAAGTCAATCTTGGGGAACCACTGAGCTCCCCATAATTGAACAAATAGATCATAAATGCATGGAAGTGGATATATATTCATTATAGTTTCTTGGGTAAGATTACGATAAAAAACACACAGACGAAGAGTTCCATCTACCTTGTGCACAAACATTACTGGTGATGCCCATGGAGAAGTACTTGGTCGAATGAAACATTGCTTTCTAGATCTTCTAACTGCTCTTTCAATTCCCATAACTATGTTGGTTCCATCCTATAAGACAAAAGGGAAATAGGACCGGTCCCCATAATGAGATCAATCATAAACTCCACTTCCCATAGAGGTTGTAACCCTAAGAAGTTATTGGGAAAGACATCTAAAAATTTATCCACAATAACTGGAAATATATTTTCCACAATATCTTCCATTGATACCAATGTCAATGTTGCCTGTTGGTAAGAGATAATTCCCACCATTGGTTCCAACAATCTCTTTGAATCTTTCTTTTCCATCCTCTCTCCTTTGAAGAGATGGTCAATGTCATCCTCAATCATGAAACTAACAGTTCTCTTATAACAATCGATGTGAGCCTTAAACATTGTCCACCAATACATACCCAAGATTACATCATAGACATCCATGTACAACATCGAGAAGTCCCATTTCAACTCAGCTTCATCAACAGTTATAGCAAATGCTCTAGACACAAAGGCTTGACGTTACCTTTCACCAAGTGGAGTTTTTAGTTTCAAAACAGAAGTCATCATTTATAGTTCTAAACATATAAAGTCAAATGCACTAGAAGGAATGAAGGAATGGGATGCACCAGTATCGAAGATCACTTTCACAAGGGTAGAATTCAAAAGAATTGTACTTCTCACCATATATGGACCAGCCTGATCATCGACCATCATCTACTCAGCTCCATAAAATTGCTTCACCGCTGCACTATTCTCTTTATTTCCTTTCTGAGATTTCCCTTGTAGAGGATTCATGGTGTTTTGAGAATCACCATATCTAGATCTGTTGTGCTAACGAGGCTGATTTTGTTTTCCATGTCTTGTCAAAGCATATGATTCTTGTGATGCCTGAGGAGTTTCACACACCACAGACCTCGGTGCATTCCTACAATAGCGCTGTAGATTCCCCATCTGCTTGAAATTGTAACATTATCTAGGTTGATCTATACAATATCTCCATTTGTGGTCAAGAAAACCGAATTGAAGACAACCAACATTGCTTCCAGGGTTGTGGAGGATGGTTCACTGATTCAACCGTCTGGTTCGGATTTTCACTCACACCATAGAAATAAGTATCCCTTTTCCTGTTGCTCCCTATTGTTGAGTTCCCACCGTTTCCCATAGGTATCATCATTCCTCCTCATATAGATCCTGAGACATCACTTTCATCAACAATCACTCTGTTCACCATCTCTATATAATTCATAATATAGATCACCTTAATCATCGATCGAATCTCCTACCATAGCCCCGATTCGAATATGTGTGCCTTTAACTATGCACTTGCTGCAACCTCTGGTGAAAAAATGGATTAAATTCCTGAGTTTATCCGCATACTCTATTGCAGAGATACTCTCTTGTTTCAGGCTAAAGAATTCCACCATTTTCAAGATCTTGAATGTGCGAGGATCGAATTATTTGTTGAGCAATTCTTCCAAATCCTCCCATGTAAGGCATTCATCCAATTTAGCATGCGGCGCTAAATCCCACCATTGACGTTGTAACTCTGCGACTCTAGTTACCCAGTGTCGACTCATTATTACATAACATTAGCACGATCACAAAAGATCAATTCTCGAATGACTGATTAAATTAGTAGCCTTGGAAGTACTAGATACATTCACATGGTTTACAATACATCATAAAAGGGAAAAATACAACAACATTGTCTCCATAGACAACACTGAGATCCCATAGACTATCCCTTGAGTTCAGTCATTATATAATTCATTGAATCCTGGGAAAAATAAATCATAGAAATGGGTGAGCTCAGATGATCAGTAAGGATAACCTTATAGCGGAAACTTTCATAAATAAGCATAATCATTTAAGGCGATGTATAACTAAAACAAAAGAATTTTAAATATGAAATTAAGAATAATATGGAAAAAATAAAATGAAACTATGCCATTTACAACTTCACATGGATATTCTACTAGTCGAAGAATCACATTTAATATCAATAACTGCTTCCATAATGATGGAATGCATAATGCCAGACTATCATAACCACATAGTAAAGGCCTCGTCCCAATTCTACAAATAAGATTTTGTCAATGCCTTGTGCCAAGACACTAGTTTGTCCAATGAGACCTACCGATGCATCGAGGAGCTATAGTGGGCTCCACCCATCACTTACTAAGGCCAATGCATTCCTCACATGAAAAGGATTAAACATAACATAAACATTCGTTTTGAAACTAGCATACGAAATGTCAATACTTTATCCATAAACCATGAATGGTATAAAAATAGCACATCCATAGTCAAACATAACACATTCAATAAAATATGGAAGATTTTATTGTAATAGATTAACCTCAATGATTGGTTTTGACATAGATGAAAATGATCATCAAAAGTATTTGAGAGAAATATCCCCCTTCATCAAGAAAACATTAAAAATGATATTTTAGATAGGGTTTCCAACAAAATGAGAGATGCTTGAATACAAATAATTTAGGTAATAAAAACTTTATAATATCATGAGAATAAAGGTATTCATGATACACTATGTCTATGTACATTATATACTCCATATAGAAGTGAATTGGTGTATAACAACAAAGAAGTCTTAATGTTATGTAATTTGAGATGAAATATCTTATAAAGACCGTATCATTAGGTTCACGAAAAATCAAAGACATAATTATGTGTTAAAAATATAAATACACTCAATAAAATTGGATATTCGGTGTAAATCAATTAGAGGACATTCCGACATATTTTTGTAAGAACGACACCAATGAATTGGATTTTTATCTCAATAAATGGAGATAGAGTTCAAATTACTCTTATCAAGTTCATATCGATGACTTGAGAATATATCAATGTATTGATTGTGTGTATAAAATATATATGCACATAATGTGGAGTGGAAATTATGACATAAGAAAATGAATGGTGACACCACAGATAATCATGGAGTAAAATAATCAATGAAGTATGCGTAAAGCCGAATGAGTAAAAATTGAAATTTAAATTTCCGTTATCAATTTGGTAACTCATGAAACATACACCCATGAAATAAGGATCACACAATGATGATTTAAACATCAATAAATTAATGTATATTACACAATGAATACAATCATGGGTAGTATACACACCACATGCAATAAATAAGTGGTTAACAATGGAATTCTCAAGGAATTAAAAGTGAGATAAGGAACCCCTTACTCTGTACATTTTCCTTGGTCGAGGGTAGGCTAACATCCTCTATAATAGTGAAATAATTGTTTTTATTATAAATGAATCATGTACATTAATATGATATCATATATGATCTTTTAACATTGATTTGTTGATAATATCTTAGTATTATCGTCGTTTCAGGTGTTAACGGATTCGTTTTCCTTTATATTCATTGTTATGTGAGCCATATTTGTTATGGATGGGATGTATCTTATTCATATCCGGAATGATATCATGTCTATAAATATTATTTTTAATCTTCAAATGAAATTTAGTCTTGAATGGATATGATGGGGAATAAATCTCTTCGCGTTCATGGATACGGTTATCCGTACGTATGCACGAGCAACAATATCATTATTTTGATATTAAAATAATATATAATTTGATAGTATATAATATATAAAGAATCATTATTGTGTTATTTTTATTATTTACATGAATTAAACATCATTATTATAACCATCCAAATAATTATTTATTAAATAACAATTACACCATGACGTGGAGACGGTAGGTCGTGCGTACGCATGTATGGTGACATGTCATTCATGGGATGGATAGAATACTGAATATGGGTGTACCATATTTATAATAACATCACATTATATAGAAGGTACTGGAGTTATTATATTATAATGGAAATAACAACGAATGAAGAATTGGAAGAAGAAAGGATCTTGAAAGGTGGTTGAGAAAACATTACCTCTTCTCCGAGGTATTCCTTTTGATTTGTTCAAAAGGGCACCATAGGATGGATTTATGATCAAACTAAGGTCTCTAAGATTAAGTGAGGGAAGTGGATAGAGTATGTGGGTATGGGTTGTCCAATCCAAATGGATTTGAAGGTGATAATTAGTAAGAAGGGGGAGTTCCCTTTGATAAGAGGGGTGAGGGACAACATAGGAAAAACTAGAAATATTATTTTATAATAAATTCATATTCACATTATAATTTCTCCAAAGTGAATTATATAAATTCTAAGGTGGGGATAGGTCTCAATCAACTCAACCAATAAGTTTTGGACAGGTTTGGGTCACTATAATAACCTTATCTTTTAGTTTTAACTCTTAGTTATTTTGTTTGACATTTACCATGTCACTTTGTATTTTTATATTATATAGTCAATAAACATACAATATACATCCAAGCGACCCCAAAGTGGTCCATTAATTATACACCTATCATGATATATGTCCTTTCTCCAAAGCCTATATTTTAGAAATCGAATATCAATTAATAATATAATATTTTTAAAAAAACTCATTTATGTCAATTTTGACAACATTTAATAAATGAATTTTGTTAAAGTTTTAAAAACATAATTAATTCGAAAAAAATTCATTTAAGCAATCCTAACATGACATATTAACCAATAAAATTCGTGAATTGAATAAAAACATTCAAATTATATTTATTTTAACATTTATAATACTAATTATTTGATTCTTTCATTAAAAAGGATAATACTACATCATTATTGTGTCAGAAATAAATTTAATTATTCAATATATAAAAATTATAAATAAAATACCCTTATGTAGGAAATACTTTTATCTTGCTAATGAATATTTATAGTCGAACATATAATATATACAACCCTATGTAAAAATTGTTTTTCTAAAAGATATATGCTTCTATCATTTTTGCATTTACTTTAACTTTAATTAATAGAAAGTGTCTCTATCACATACAAGTGGATCCATGGGGTCCCAAAATCGACCCAAAGATGCCCATGGACGGAAATGTATCAACAAATAGAGTTTGGAAATGTTTTAGGGTAATTTATTATTATTATAATATTATGTATTTACCCTTATTTACCGGATTTACCCTTTAACCATGGTAAATAAAATATTTACCGAAATAATTATACAAAATGTCTAAAAATAAAAGATACCTATTTACACCATTTGCACATACTGATTCCAAATATGAAATCCATTTTTTCAAATTCAAAACACAAAAGTGGTAGAAATTAAATTAAAATTAATTCCCACTGTCAAAACAAAAAGCGCATTTTTAAGAAATAATAACTATAAAAAGATTGACACTTTTTTATGTCCGGTTTAAAAGTGAAATTATGTCCAATGACTTAAATTGTATTAAATGGTAAAAATATAATCTAAATATAACATAAAACCACTCAAATTCATAATTTATCACTATTAATTATTTCTATTAAGGATGTTTTTTTAATTAAATTTTAGTAATGTTCACTATTCATCAAAATATGAAAGTTATCGGAAAAGTACCAAAAATTCACCATAAGATAATTTTGATATTATGAACCCAAAATTGAATTCCATTTTGAAAGATAAAAATTATATAATTTCAAAATGTGGGTATTACTATTCATAACGACTAGTTTGATTGGTTGTGGTGTGTTATAAATCGATGTTGCGTACAATACACGCTACTATATTATTCAAAGAGAAGCATATAGTGGAAGAATGGGGTGTTACATTCTTCCCTCAATCAATAAATTGTGTCCTCACAATTTTTAAAATTGGGCTTGGGAATATAATGGACATTCCCACATCGACCACAAATCATTTTTTTTTGTATTTTCAATGAACCACTTTTTGGGTATGTTGGAACCGTACAAAAAGGAGCCAGCTGTTAACAAAACCGAACATCCACAAAAAACACACCACTGCAGTCAAAATTCAAAAGATAAATAATCAAATTTCAAAACCCAAAATTATGGAAACCGCCATATCCATCTCGAGCCATGAGCTTACCCACTAAAATCCAAAAAGCGTCATTGCCTACCACCATCGTTAGTACCATCACCCATCGCCAAGAGACCTCGAACCAAGAGTATGGTCATGTCGCTACGTTCATCCATCATCAGAACATTCACCGTCACCATCATCAATGGTGGATAATGTATCCAAAATCATTCAATGAAATCCATTTCATCGAGATCCATCACCACAACAATGGAGCCTCTATGCTTCAACTTCATCACTGTCGTCGGCCGATGGGCACTCACACGATCGGTAGCCATCATAATCAAGAGAGAATAAAACCAAAAACCATAGACAAATAGCGCAGTGTTAATAACATTGAGAAATAAAAACTGAAAAAAATCTGTAGAACAAGAACCAATCTTCGTTTCCATAACCATATCCACCACCGAGGAAAGACATCTTAAAACAGGGAGTGAACCAAAGACATCACCATATGGGAAAACTAGAAGGTCAAAGAAAAAGGAGAAATCCACCACCATTTTCCATGCCCGTAAACTCATACCCCTCCCCCAACACATCCCAAAACCTCCATAGAATCCTTCACACCTAACCGACCTGGAAGGGAGCAAAGGACCAGGAGGCCAAGGCAGGACGGTGCAGCAGAGACGGGGAAAGGGCGATGCAAAGCCAACGGGGGACATGAAGTAGGAGCACTGGGATTGAAACCCTATGGGAAATAGGAACAGAGGGATTGAGTAAGAACCAAAGAAAGAACTTCCAAGAAATGGGAAAAAGGGGACCGAGGGTGAAACCCTAATATGATAAATTGAAGAAGTCAGAACCGAGAAGACTGAAAAATCGCCATTGCGAGCATCCAGCAACACCTCCTGATCGATCTTCCTTTTCATCGTTCTAGACCAGGTGGAGTCAAGTGTGAGGGAAAATATCAAAAGAGCAGAGGAAGATGCTCGTAACCACAAGGCCAAAGCAAAGAAAACCAAAAAGGAAGCAACAAAAAAGAAAAGAAGAGTAGAAGAAACCTCATCCGACGAAGGAATCTCTTAAGCAAGGAGTAAGAAGCCCTAGGAGGAGAGGCTCTACAGAGAGAGAGGACCAGGAGATAGCGGAGGCATCACGTCCGGAAGAGAGGCCCCCTCCCCACATCGAAAAAAGAGTCAATAAAACTATCACATTAAATGAATGAAAGAGAAGTACCATGGTCACCCGAGATAACCTATACTAGGATTCCATGTAGAATTCGGTTATTTAGTCTTCCATGTTGGATTGTATCTCCAAATGACATCAACTACTCATAAAGTCACAAACATAAAATTAATTAACCTAATCACATATTCTCTATTATAGGATAATCATTTCCATAAATAACCAAAATCACAATAAATCCATAATAAAAACATAGATAAAAATCCACCATTACTCCGAAAATGAAATCCCATAGTATTCTATTTTCCTTTGGAATATAGTGTTCCCAAAAAAGAGAACATCTTCCAAAATAACATTTATCACTTAATCACCAAATAATTTTCCTATACTATGGGTATTCACTTGAGTGGTACTATTACTATAGCTTTGTTATAGTGACTTCTCTTTTGATATGAGTGAATCTTACTCATTTATTTCAACCCGTACTGTTAATCTATTTAATCTTCCAGTGGAGCTTTTTTCTTGTACCATTGATATTACTATACCACTTATTATAAAGAGAGAACAAGGTATCCTTAATTCCTTTTGTGTCTTTTATCTATCATTTTTCAAACATTTTTGGAGTTATTATGGGTACTTGACATTAAATCTCTTGATTCATATTCGGGATGGATTGGATCATTGCCAATAAAGCCCAGAATGATTGTTATCCTCTATTGGTATTCCTTACCAAACCCAATAGTGTGTCTCTTATCATTTAATTAGAATTGGACCCAAGGTCGAGCAAGGGAAGAATATCTTATCCAGTGTTTGGGAATGTGATATCATTGTTTACTTTGGATATCGGATGAACTTTTTTCGTTGCTGATCTTCCTCCAGTTTTCGTCGAGTTTCCCATCACGTTTGCTTCTTTTTTTCTGGTTTACCACTAGTAAGAGTGGTTGAGTTTTCTATTGACTTGATGTCATTACTCAACCAGTTTCTTTTCCCTTATACAAAATGGGTCCAAATGGACTGATAGAATTAATGTTTTAATTGTAAGATCTTCTTGAGAAAGCCTTTATTCACCCAATTATGTCACCTTGGGTGGCACTGGTTCATTTCTTTATGAAAATTGATGGTTCTCCAAAATCATTTCTTCTTGAGATTATTCTTCAAAAACATAAGGTTTTTTATTAATTCTGTAATCATTAGATACTCTCTTCATGGCGGGGAGACTGATGCCCATTAGTTGTTCTTCAAAGGGGGTGTTCTGTTTTATCGGAACTATTATAATGCACCATTAGAAACAAGGAAGGCTATAATGGGGGGTTTCCAAATTTTCATGTGGGTTGTGTATTGAGGAAGCATTAAGATGTTCTATGACATGAAGCAGTAGTTCTATTGACCATGTATTCTTAAAGGTTTCACCCTGGTTAGGTCATTGACGGCTTGGGGGAAAGAGAAACTTGCTCCCAATTTTTTGGAACCATTCGATGTTGTTGATTAGGTGGGAAAATTTGTTTACCATTTAGAACTACCACTATAACTAATGTTGATACATAATTTGTTTAATGTATCTTATTTTTGAATGAATTTATCTGACTCATCTCATGTTCTGAGTGGGTGTGATCTTGAAGTAGAACCTGTTTTATCTGTGATTGAACGACCGGTCCTGGTTTTTAATTTTGAGACCAAGGTACATTATGGGAGGATGATACCTCTTGTCTTTATGATATGGAATCATAGTTCTAATTTTCATGAGACGTGAGAGAGTGAGGAACTGATGAGAAAACAATGCCCTTGGTTTTTTATGTGGTTCTTCGTAGGATTTCCGGGGATAGAATGTCTCTATGGTAGAGAGGTTATAACATCCTGTTATTGTTTTAGGTATTCCTAAACCATCTTGTGTTAAACTATTATTACATTAAATCGAAAAAATAGATTATCACTGAAAAGTTTTTTTTGTTAAAAACATTTTGGAATGGTAAAACATCCAATTAATACTCTAGAATATTTAATTTAATATTTTATAAGTTAAACACTGAGTAAGTATGAGTTTTTGAGGCCCATAAAATCTCAATGAAGACAAAATAAATTTATTAAACTTAATATTTTAAGTGCACACTTTTTATTCAAAATATTTAAATAACTTTTAAACGATGCATTATTTAAAAAATCTGAGACCATTGTTATGTCTGAAATATGGTGTTTACCCATGGAGGGATATAATATTCAAAGGCATCAAGAATTTTGGATGTCTCTCTCGTGAGATAATGATATTAAATAATATTTAATATATTATTTATTAAAAATAATTAATTATCACTCAAACGGTAAATCGTATGGGATATTTGACACCACCGACAGTTCTGGAACATGGTGCTTATCCTATAGAAGGTATAATATTTGTTCGTATCGGGTGTTCAGATGCCTCACTCAAGAAAATAACACTTTTTATTTTAATTAATTAATCTTTCAGATTTTTCATTAATAAATCAATATTATCTCTCAAACCATTCATTTTTTGAGATATCTAAGTCCACCATTGTGTCTAGAACGTGGTTTTTATCTTAGACAGGGCATAACATCTATGTGCATCGGCAGTTTGGTGTCCTATAATTTTTTTAATGTTAAATTATTAATTTGAATTAAATAACCATTTAAAGTGTACTATTCATCTTCCCTATCAACGTTTTCTACCATTTTTAACATCCCATGGAAGTAAAATCGTCATTTATAACCCGTTTTTGATAATTTAAAATTAGATACGTATTAATGGAGTGATTTTAAACATTCCATTGGAGATTAAACACAAAATAATTTGGTGTTCTTAAATTCGGATGAAAACGGATGGGTGTTGTTTTATCTATTAGTCGAAAAACCAAGATTAAATCATGGGAAGAGTTGTTCTTAATATGAGTTTTCGTAAACCTCTATACATACAATCAGAGAGGTATCAATGATCTTGATCGGCTTTGGCGTGAAAATTTTCTCTCCTCATTCTGCTGGTGTGCAACATCCAGGTTTATTATTATTATTTTTTGTTCTCTCTTTTCACAAATCACTATTTATGAAGAAAAAAATGATTCATGTAAAAATGATATTTCAAAAAAATATCATATGATAATGTTAGTTGTATTATAAAAATATAATCATTAAATAAATTTTCAAATGATTTTTATCAAATATTATTGAAGGGGATTTGTTTAAAATAATCATTATCTGGGACAATTTTAATCAATTTAACAAAATGATAATTATCATAATTGTCAAAGGTAAATTTTCTCAATCTATCGATTATAATGTTATTATATTATCAAATGAAAATTTTAAATAAAATTGTAAATGGATAACCCATAAAAAATATTATAAGAATATAATTGTTGGGAATTATTAAAGATAATTGTAAGGTTTTTTGATGCAATATTTTCTAACAATTTTCATGGATAATTGTAAATATTAATCAAATGATAATTACATTAAATTATGGAGGGGAATTTTAAAAAAATTTCAAAAAGATAATTATGTGAAACTGTCGAACAATAATTATGAAGAATAACCAAATGATAATTTCTTCTTTTAGTTATAAGGATTATAATAAATTATTATCAAATTATAATTATAGTGCATAATTAAGAGATAATCATGGGATTTCCAAATGATAATTATTTAATAAAATTATCAAACAATAATTGTTTAAATTATATCTAAATAATTATAAAGGACTACCACATATATTATCATTTTATTTATTATATCGAATGTGGTTTATAATTATTCTGAGGAATATATTGTGAACATATTATTTGACATAAAATGATAAGTTTTAATTTTATAAAATATATTGGAAGTATCATCGAATGTGATAATTGAAATGATAATTTGAGAATTATCGAGGAGTGAGAAGTTGTCACCAATTAGGAATTTAATAAAACATATAAATTATAATATCTCAAATTCCATAATTTATCCAATTATAGAAAATTTACAACACATTAGTATATATTTATATCTATTTAGATTTTATAATATTAATTCCACAAATAAAATTAAATATATTAAATATGGATAAATCAAAATGATAAGGTTTTAAAATAAAAAAAGGTATAAATTTTATTGGTTTACAGTATTTATACCCATACAAATCTCATCTTAAAAATAAATGGGTTTTGGAGCATTATAAACCAAAATTCATTTATAACAAATAAATATTTCAAGACATTATTAAAGTGCCCCTCCATGCTCTTATAAAAGGCCACCACCTATACCCAATTACATAGAAATTTGAAATGAATTGGATTAGCATAAATCTACTCAAATAATCTATCAACATCCCTCCATTCCTCTTAGAGGCCACACCTTGGGTTGAAATACATCCTAGGGAGACCTTTTTAAAAAATCAAAAGTAGATACTCAAAAAACGATTATTGTTTAATCAACTTATTCAAAAAAAATTTCTTTTTATACATCCTCTTATATTTTTTTCCATACTAAATTAGTAACTAATGTATCTTATACATGCTGTCATGATATTATAATTATGGTACAACCTTTTAACTCCTTGTATTCATCATAATAATACCAATATCACCATGCTTGTGTACCTAAGACTTATTGTCTCCACACTGTGGTGTAATTGTTATTATAAATCAATAATTTGGATGGTTATATTTATGATTATAGAGTGTTTAAATATTGAATATAAAGTAATAATTATTCGGTAAAATTAATATACCATCCAATTCCATACAATTTAACCATCAAAGGAATGATATTGTTGCTCGTGCTTATATACAGCTTACCGTCCCCACGACATGATGAGACTTATTCTCAAAGTTAACCATTTTAGAATTATTATAAGGTATATATAATAAATAATAATTAAAGACATGACATAATAATGATATGGGATTTTTATATATATGTCATTTAATTTCATCTATTAAATTCAATAATTAAAGGGAAATAACGATCATGCATATATACGACCTATCGTCTCCACGAACGGTGTATTCCATTTCATTTATCTATCTGGAAAATATTATTATATAGTGATTATATATGATATAAAAATAATTTTTGACAATATGGAAGTAACAAAATAATGATCTAAGTAACAATACCCATACTAATGATTCAATACATGTACAATAAATAAAATAATTATATCCCAAAATGTTACTTTGACATGGAATTGATAAGTGAAAGGTTGGTATAATGTCAAAGAGAATCAAATATGATATCATAAATGTTATTATGGTTCTATTACATGTTAATAATATTTTTAAACTCACTATATTGTGTTTTCATATACATTCGAATCATCTCGGACATAAGGTAAGGGATAACATTGCAAACAACATTTTTATCGAACATTTGTTTATTCATAAGTATTTATTATGGTATATTTATCATCCAAGTCCATGATTACAAAATATATTCAATTTTCAAATCTTATACTATTTTTAATGTAATTTTTACCCATTGATTAATTTCGATTATGTGTAATTAAAGGAATTTTTTATCGTTATTCAATTCCATGTACTTTTTTACTATTCCATCAAAAGTATGAGGTTAGTTTCTTTTAAATTATATATAATAAATGGATTTTTATAGTTTCATGACACATTATATACATTAATATTCTTCTACATGATATCAATATTCTTTTTGATAGGAGTATTTTCTTTTTAAATTTCATGTAATTTTGAGAAAAGAACGTGTCATTGAAAAAGAAAGGATATATTCATCGAGAATTTGGATCTAGTGTTCTATCAAAATTATATTATATCTTTGATGACATAGTGTTTTTGTTACATCCCTATTATTAATAAGAAATGACTTTATTAATTATAGAATTAAATTTATATAGATTATTTTAGGATGAAATGATGTTTATGAAACCCATAATATTTTTTGGGTTATGATATGATATAAGATTTATGTTTTTGTGGCACATGTAAAAATGATATCATTATGAGATGGGTGGAACATATATATCACTCCAATGAATTGGGTAACGATTTATATTTCATGAGATATACATGACTGGAGAAAAAAATTAAAATTGGTTTGGTAATACCAGAATGAAATTCCATTTTAATCCGGTTAAGTAAGACATGGTGGGAACAACATGTAATCCAAACTCAGTAAATGACGTTGTCAAATATGATGGTCTTGTTAGAAATTCTTTTGATACTATGGAAATCCTATAATGATCATCCTTATTTTGAAAAATATTATGATTTATTCCAAGTCTATTTTATAATGGTTAATTTTATTTTATAGTTTATGCCTTACATACTGCAATGTTTTATTTCATGACTCAATATTTTTATATTTAAACATTATGTCTATAATTTCTAATGTTTATAGTTTTTTTTTGTTCTCAATGTTTACCATTATAGAGAATTAGTGTTCAATTTTTTATGTTTTCATATCGCCAGGATATAATTAAATGATTTAGGAAGGAGAAAAAATGGGAATACCTTTATGGGATATGATAAAGATCATTCACCAAGCAAGGAGAATGTGATTCATGTTTCCAAAGACACTAAGCTAATATAGGCTTTGTTCATATATCTAATTTATTTATTATTTATTCCACAAAAGAAACATATTATCCATGGACATCACACTT
Organism: Viscum album; assembly: GCA_963277665.1. Classification (NCBI taxonomy): domain Eukaryota; kingdom Viridiplantae; phylum Streptophyta; class Magnoliopsida; order Santalales; family Viscaceae; genus Viscum; species Viscum album. The sequence continues at coordinate 259,651,201 of OY728121.1, read as the reverse complement.
GGTTCATTATATATATTGTTTCTAAACCCCTATTTATATCTCTATATGGTCTAGATTCAATTTGGGTTTCATCATGTGAAATTTGAATGTTTTTGTAAGTTTCTAGACATTATTATGGTAGCAATATAGTTGTCCCATAATTTTCCCAAAAAACGAGACCTCTCATGAAAATTGTTTAACATGATGCAGTGTTAATTATCATAATTGTCAAATAGTGAGTGTTTCTATGAACCATATTAGGTGGAACTGTGTGACCCATTTATAACATGTTCACGGATTGTGCGTGGTTTTTTATAATTGATGAAATGTTTCCAAGGAAACCCTAGAAAAAAGTTATTCCTTATTATAAATTTGTATTAAAAATTAAAAAACACTATCCTTTATGGAATTCCATCAAAAAAATTATTTTCAATCACCCATGGATCTTCCATGGATGGTTCTGGTCAACTCAAATCCGTTCATGAAGAAATTTTAAGCAAGAGTAATTCCTTCTAACATTGTCACAGTTAGTTTTGTTATCTCCTTCATCTCCTCAGTCTCTATTATTTTCAATTAGTATCCATAAATTCAATTATTGATTGGTTGATATAATAGACAAAATTTTTGATCATAACCTATGTTTTATTTATATATATATTTTTACATTTGTTCTCTATTAGAGTTCCATAGATACTATTTTTGGATTCATGATCTGTTGATTCAATGATTTGTGGTCCCATTACAATAAAAAATTTATCATAACCCTAAATTTTGATATTAAACACAATTTTTGAATTAAAATATATGACTTCATTTAATAATATTTTTCGATGATTTGATTAAAACCCCAATTCTATTGAATTGGAGGTTTTGTGAATTGATATAGTTATGAAATTAGAAAACCCACAATTCCATTGAATGGGATCTTTTTATTGAAATTTACATAATTTATATTATTTAATTTATATTTTAGATTAGATTTAAATTATTTCAATAAATTTTTGGTATATAATTATGGAATGTTTTGATTGAGAAATAGTAAGATTCTAATTTCACTGAAATGGGTTTTTTTTATGAAATTGATGGAATTTGTTTAAAATTAAATTATTGAAATTAATTTCAAAAAGTGGATTGTTAGATTTCAGAAATTGATTTCAAAATCGTATTTGTAAAAATCGATTAAAATTGTTTTCCTAAAATCCTGATGGTTTTACCTTTGTAAAAAATAAAACATTTTATTAAAACACCATTTTAGTTTTCAATAGGAAACATTGTAAAATTTGAAATGGTGAATTAGAATAATCTTATTTTATTCGGTATTGTAATTAATTTTACATAGATGATATTTAAATGATAACATGAAATTATAAGTAAGTTAAATATTTATTATGGGTGACACATAATGACATACAATGTTCTATAACATCATTTCAGGAAACCACACTCTATTTGGCAATGGTGACGAGGCCTCATTGTCCTTATCACCAAAGTGGAATATATATATATATATATATATATATATATACATTCAATTTCATAGTGTTGGTTCCCTATATCCTAGAACTATCTTTCCTCATTAGTTATATGACCATGTCTATCAAATATTTTTTTTATATTAATGACTATATTTCATTTTTGTAATCTATATTACATGACATGATAAATTTAAAAAAAATTATTAAATGTTTTTATTTAATAATTTTTTTAATGATCCATTTTATTATAATTGTTCCATGTATTGTATTTTGATGATTTTGGTAAAGAGATTATCCCCATCAATTGAATTGTTAATAATGATTTTATGAAGTCTTTCTATCATTTGAAAAGTAATGAATGATTTAATTAAATATAATTTTGAAATTCCAAAGGTATTTATTTTAGAATATATATAATTTATTTTTTAAATTTTATATTGGCCCCATGATTGGGAATATTTGGGTGAAATTGCACTAGGATTTGGCTCACCCCCAACTATTGATTTCGAGTTTTTTTATATAATCAATTACAAGGTCTCATAATGGGTAAGGGAAATCATTGAGGGGGTTCTAGCTGTTAACCCATGGACTTGGAGAGTTTAATATGAGTTGGGACAAGGGTGGTCTATCAATCAATTATTATGGTACATTATTGTAGTTCTTTTGGTTGTTATGTCTGCTTGACATATTCTACAAGTCCTATAATGGAGTTTCTTTTATCTTCATTACTGAATTTTAACAATTAATTCTTCATTGATAATTTGAATCTAGTTCCCACATTCATCACATATGATGGTAGGTGCTAGTTGATTACCTATGGGGATAATGAACTCCCTACAATATATGTTCGAGATGGATCAGTTATCAAGATACCTGGGTACCCGAGCTAATTTGTGAAAATGTAGTATCAAATCATAGTTATGTGTTATAATTGAAATTAGAATGAATTTTTGAAATATTATATGGATATAGTTGTGAGTTATAATTAAGTTTCTGGACTTCTCTCACCAAAATGAGCCATATGTCACCATAGTTTGATTGGGAATTTTTTTGGGTATTTTTTCTAGTATTTTCCCTATTTTACAAACAGATTGAGTAAAATCAAAATATTAGTTGTCTTTGTGTAGGGATTAATTTCCAACGATTCTATTTTATATTGTTTACATAATGTATTGAATGTTGTCTTCAGATGGTTTGTGTCATCATTCCTCCTAGAAGATGTTTGAATCCGATCCATGAATAAGATTTTATTGAACCTCATTGAAAATTTTCTCATATGGACCCAAATCTAGTTGAGAAGATTGTGTGCACTATAAATGATCAAGGAAATGAACCTTTATAGTTCTCATTCAAGATACACCTGTAGATCCTCTGGGTGATGTTCTCAATATTGTTTCTCAAGATTTCCCTCGCATGATTCCAGATCCATTGAAATAATCAAATGATCATCAAGAATACTATGATTGGATGTTAGAATGGTGCTTGTTTTTGTTCTTAGACATACTGGATGTGATCAAGGTATATTGTTTAGTGTTCTTGATTGAATAACTATGTCGTATATGTTGGGACATGATGGTGGAAATGAATAAAAATGAGGGTATATAATGGATAGATATGACGATTCTTTTCAGTGTAAATTTCTATCTAGAAAAGATTATTGTATCCAAGACTACTCGTAATTTCTATAATAAAAAGGATAACAGGATCATGAATGAATATGAATACCATTTCACCGATCTTGTCCACCTCCCACATGAGATAATATCGAATGAGAGGTTAAAGGCTCACCACCTCATGTGGGGATTTATCGGGATATTCGTTATTAAGTTTTCTTTCTAAAACATCCATCTTATGAGGTTGTTATAGAAATAATACTAAACATTGAGATGTACATGGATATAATTTCAAGGTTATCATGGGGTTTTCTCACTCCCAATGGCTGTGTGAAATACTCTAAGGGAAATTGGAATTATAGTTATTTTTTAAGGTTCTTGAAAACATGATTTTTACAAACCTCCTAGTATTCTAGGAAGCAATCCATTGGATCGTTAATAGGGTGGAAATCCAGGGTATTTAATGAATATTTTCATTTAAGAACCCAACACCTATGGCTACTAAGGATTCATGGGTCACTAGTGTAGATTCTTCCATGTTTATTAAACTCTACATTATGACCAATGATCATTTGTACCCTTTGAAAAAAATTCATAATAAGATGATTCACATACAAAATGGTTCCGTCCACATACAACTATAATGAAGCTTCATCCCAAAATAGAAGAGTCTCTAGAGGATGTGGATACATCTCCATAAATTGTTAGATGGTCCATTACTATAGATTCATCATTTACTACTACTTTATTTGATATTGGTAAATATAAATCATTTATTTCAAACTATGTTGTTAATATTCATTATATTCCTATAGATATTATGCAATGTGAAATGGATATTACTAAAACCCTTTGTGTAAAGAGAGGGAACATACATTATATTCATGCTTGGGTTTTATCACTATTAGACATATGGTATTCATGGAGTTTTCTAGTTATAAACATTAAATATCTTGATGACATTTTCATGATGATTTTTATTTTTTCAATAAATCCCTACATTATCATTATCGTTTACAGTTATCCTTCACCATGACCAGTGGTATGTTCCATGTCATCCAAGGAGTATATATCCTAAGGTCAAGAAGATCAAACCAATTTTTTTATTATGTTGTGGAATGTGATATAAATTTTTTTCCATTGATCTTGAGCTATAATGTTTTAGTCATCATTTGTTTCCAGTTTTTGTAGATCATTCTGACATGTTTCCTTTAGACATCACTAGTTTTCTTGTGGTGAGAGTGGTTGGGTTTTATACAGACTAAATTCTATTTACTCAATTAGATTACATTCTTTCGCACAACATAGAAATAATATAGATGTAACAAATGAATCCCCACTTTTAAAATATTTTTGAGAAAGGATTTATAAAATGAAGTGTTTCACATTAACGGGAACCTATTATCTTCACTAAGATGGGTGATGATTCAATTCAAAATTTTTCTGATTACCGAATGCTGAAAGGATTTATAATAATGAAAAATATTAGTTACCATTTATGGATGATCTATTTTATTAGTTTAAAGGTTCTATTTGTCTCTATAAGTTTATCTATGATATCGATACCATTAGTTGATGATAAAATAATTAAAGATTTTGAAAAATTCCTTTTAGAGAAGGTATAAAAATTATGAATACCATTTTATACAGTTTTTCCAAACCAATAATCTTATAGTTTTTTTATATTTAATGAATGAGTATCTAGATACCATTTTATTTGTCTTTGTGGATTAAATCCTTGTATACATTATGAATGATAAGGAAAATGTGCATCATCGATGAACTATCCATAATGTGATGAGAAATAACTGAATTTATTCCCAACATTCGAAATGTAATTTCTAGATTCGTTAATTTATGTTACTGTGGAACATGGATTAAAAAAGGAATATCATTCAATACTGAGAATGGGATGGTTATTATGACATGGGGAAACCATAATTTTTTTTATATTTTCATAGTGTCTTCGGTCAAGATTTGTATAACCATTGGTTCGTTAATGACATATCAATGATGTATTCTACGATGAATGCCTAAACCTAGAAGGGAGTAATGATTTTTTAGAATGATTACTATTAGTGTTATTTGGATGAGATGAAATGTCTTTTTACAACTTCGTTGGTGCTGATTCTTCCTGAGTCTGGACATGGATATGTATTCTTCTTTGATGAATCTGGTTTAGGATTAGGATGCATTCATATGTAGGGTAATCATGTGGTATCCTATGTGTCTCGTTATCATAATCCACAAAAGAAGAATTTTAGGACCCATAAAAATGAAATTTTAATTATTATGTATTCTCTTAATAGTTTTAGACATTATCTATTTGGGAGAGGATTACCATTATTTGTGACCAAAATTACAAGATTTGTATCTTCTCGTAAAATGTTTTCAATATCCACCAGAGGTGTTGATTGCAATAAGTATTTTTGTTTAAATTTTTACATCCCTTAAAAACTAGGGATAGATAATTTCGTAAAATATTCTTTGACTAAGATATTTCCAATGGTTGTAGTTAATGAATCATTCACATAGTGGAACATGAAAGATCATTTTTGAACAGTTTCATCTTGGAGTCCTGAAAAAAGGGGAGCATGTTTCCTTAGACGAAGCTCAGTTGACATCCTATCTTCTCAAATTCATTATTTCGGAACAACATATTAATGATGAATTTTTTATAATTAGATACTATCTTCATAATGGGGATAAAAATATTGACTGTTCGTTCTCGAAAGATGGAATTTTATGAATTTTGATCCTTTTATAGTACCATCATCGGTATGGGAGATTTTTTTAGAGATTCAATAGTTCTTAGTAGGTAGATATCCCAGGAAACATTAATATTATCTACTATAATTAGTGGAAGTTATAGTTTCCTTGATTGAGACATGATATTATAGATTTTTTTCATTGTAATACCTTCTAACAGGTTATGTTTGTGCACTAGAAACCTTTCATTTTTCTTCAAATACTTCCAGTGCCATGTGGGTTGTGGTATGAGATCACAAATGATATTTTGGTTTGGATGACATGTACATAGGAATAAAAGATCGTGATATGAATTGTGATCAATTGGAGGAGGAAATCGTCTAACTGTTTTACTCATTCATGATAAAACCAATGTTGAACAGTTGAAAAATCTCTATGTGAAAGAGATTGATTGGTTTTATATAGTTCATTCCGTTATAGTTCTTGATAGTGATCCTTGGTTTAGTTTTCACTATTATAGAGGCTTCATAGTGGCACATGGATATATGGTCCATTTCTATATGGCATACCATTAGTAGTCATAGGGACATATAGGAAGATATAAGAAATTCTTGAGGATTTGCTTTGTGACTATGTAAATGACAATGGTAGGTATTATGATGATCACATAGGAATGGTTTAATTTTATTATAACAAGTGTCACTAATATGGTATTTGGATTACTATGTTTGATGCATTGAATAGATGCCCTTGTAGATCTATGTTGAGTTGGTCATGGGTTGGTGAATATTCTATAGATGGACCGAGCTTCGTCAATGATATGATAGAAAAGATTCGGTATATTAATCAAAGGATATTGATAGAATATAGATGATATATTCCTTATGTTGATAATCATCATAGGTCATTTTATTCATTAGTTGGTATAAAATGTTCATGAACAATTCACCATAGTTCGGACAGCCAATGCATGAGAAGAAATTGAAACATGATACTCATTTTGTGGGACCCTTTGAGGTTTTTGTGAAGGTGGGAAAAGTTTCATACCATTTATAAATTCCACCATTGCTGATGTTGATACATAACATGTTTCATGTATCTCATCATGGAACTTATCTATGTGATCCATCCCATGTTTTCAGATGGAGTGATCTTGCAATTGAACATGATTTATTCAGTAATGAATGGCCATTCCGGATAGTATATTTTGAAACCATGGTATGTCATAAATGGATAATGTCCTTATTTCATGTGCTATGGAATCATAGTTATGATAGTCCTAAGATGTGGGAGAGGGATGAATTGATGATAGAGTAGTGGACTAACCTTTTAAACATGAAAACATTGTCATAGTAAGTTCGTGCAAATAAATATTTTATGGTTGACAGGTTGTCACCTCCTATAACTATTCTATGCAATTTATAAACCAATATTTGTGAACTAGATATATCATAGTATCTTATGGTGTTTTTTTGGATGATGTTTTAATGATTTGGAAGTTTATGGGATGTTGTACATTTGGAAAACTATTTTCCCAAATTGTGCTCCCTCTTATGAAAACTATGAATCACAAGGTAGAAGGATTTGACACGATCATCCCATAGTTATTCATGTCATAAAACCTATTAGGGGAAATGTTTCAACCCATTTATAAAAGTTTCATGTATTATTCACTGTTTTTCAAAACCACGTGCCTCTTCCCAAGAAGTATTGTGTAAGAGTTTTTACTTAATCTGAATTTTTATTAAAAATTACCATGCCTTCCATTTAGGTTATTGATAGTCCTATTTCATCCAAAATAATTTATCACATAAATATAATTCCCAATAAGGTTTCATAGGCCATAAAATATGTCCTGTAAGCAATTATATGTAAATAGAATTTCCTCTGATAGTCTCGTGGTTAAATTCCTCATATCGTTCTTAAACTCCTGCAACCTCTCGACTTCTCTCTTTGGTTCAATGAATACCTATATTGATTTATGGATCAAATACCCAATATTATATATCTAAACCAAGGTTTTATTCATAGATCCTTGTTTCCATAAGTCTCCTTTACATTTTCCAAGATATTATGTTTTGATTTGAGATCCACTGATTCTAAGGAATGTGGTTCTCTTATGAGGATCATTTTATCTTAACCCTAATTTTTTTATTTTTTTATTATTTATTTCATATTGATGTAATTTTATTACATTTTATTAATTTATTTATTAAAATCACAATTCTATAGGATTTTTTACATAATTAGTTTTGGCTTGAAATTGGAAAACCCTCAATTCCATTGAAATGAGGACTATTTTTGGAAAATTTATGAATTGGTATTTTTTAAATTAAATTGATTATTTGAGAAATATTATTTAAATTAAATAATGGAATAAAACTATTAGGGTTTTTGAAGGGAAATTAAAAAAACCACCAATTCCACTTAATTGGGGGGTGTTTATTTTGAAATTGGTTTAATTTCATTGAAAATTATTTGTTGAATTTAATATTTAAAAGAGGTTTTTGAAATTTAAATAATTGGTTCCAAACAATAATTTTTGAATAATTTTACTCAAATGTTTTTGATAAATAAAATAGTATTATATCATAGGGAAAATAATGTTTTTTATTACAAACCCATAATGGGTTTTAAAGGGTCAAATTGGAATATTTGAAAAGGATAATGTGATTAATTGTATTCGAAGAAACTTGATTCATGTTTCATATTATGGTTTTTTACTTTTTCACATGAAATACTTTATTAAATAGTTAGTTATGTAAGGTTACACATTAAAAAAAAATATATTCTAATACACCACATCATCACAAATATCATCCATTTGTGATGGTTAAGTGTCCTCTTTGTCCTTTGGCCCAAGGGAATGTAATCACATATTGGATGTTCCAAAATTTTGGTTCCCCAAGGCCTAGAACAATAATTCCTAATTGGGAATGTGATAATGTATACCACCATTTAATATTTCAATGAATATATTAAATTATTATTAGCTATTTTAAATGCCTTTAACATTTATATATATTATTTTATATAAAATTGTTTATTTATGTCACTTGTTTCATATGCCATTATGTTAGAAATTTCTAGTCCATAAGTATTATGAATACTCTTGTTAAAAGTGTATTTTCATCATTTGAATTTTTAAACAATATTTGATAATGTATTTCCCTATTTTGAAATTAAAATCTTGATTTTCAAAAAAATTCTATTCATATTCCAAAAACATTTTTTTAAATTGATAAAATTTATTTGGTTTATTTGAAAATAAAATATTTTCATGTAATCTGTGGATGGAATCATTATAGGCATTAGATAACACTCTACATGTGAATATTTGAGTTTATTGATTATATCCTACCACATCTGAGTAGGTAAAGGAAAATCATGAATGTTGTTATTGGTTTTGACATATGCACATGGTGTCTTATGACTATGTTGGGAGTTGGGCAATTTATCATCTAGTTAATATAATTTTTATTGTAAATTCTTGTTGTACATTGGGTTTTTATGACTATTTTAGTTTTATTACCTGTATCCCAATGTATTTTATTTTATATGAACTATTGATGTTTCTTTATTACATCCCAATTATTAGTGGAATCATTATTACTACAATGATCTAGAAAGATACATGGTCGTAGTGGCCGGCCTATGGGGATGGGGATTTCCAATCGAGATATGATAGGGTCAACATGATAATCATGTTACAAGGGTATCTAGGATAAATCATGACTAGTACATAAATATTTTATTTTTCTTAGGGTTCTACCTACAACTGCACACATCTCCTTTAAATCAGCATCGAACATACCGTTTTTGTGTACAACGGACTACCACCATGTGAAATGATGTCATTTTTTAAAAATTACAACCTATAGATGATGGTAAATTTAATGGAAATAGATTTTTTATATTTAGGATATTTAATAATTATTTATTTATTTGTAATTACTAACTTAAATATGACATCATAAAACTTCATTTGTGGACATGTTGACTACTCCCTCCCCAAATAGATATGATTCTTTAATTGATTAAATGGAATGGCTGGGTTTAGAGAATATATATTATAAATATGAAATAGTAAAGGTACTAAAAGAAAATATTATCAATATATAAATATATATACATATATTTCATCTACTTTCATTCTTTCAAGACAACAAGAAAATAGAAACAACATTCATGTGTAAGTACATCCTAGGACCTCCCTATGTGGTGTTTTCCATTATATATATATATATATCATTTGTAGATTATTATAGATAAATATTAACAGAATATATATTATTTTTACTTCATTTATTTAATTTATGGAAATAATTAAATAATGAATAATTAATACGATCAAGAAGAACCTATCAAAACATATACAGTAAACCAAGCGATTATTACCCGAAACGTATCATTAACAATTAAAAAAAGATATTATAAATTCATAATAACCTAGAATATGGTTTGATTTTAAAAAATATGTTATTTTGGTTGATTTATAACAACTAATACTTATAATTAATTACGCCTAACATATAGAATACATTCAGAAATTAAGGTAAGGGTTTTATTTTCCCACTTTTACTTCGGGGAGATATATGATACATTCGCAACATATTCTTAATGTGTGGTGGATATACAACCATATGAAAAGTTATACAATAAATTTAGTTTTTTTAATCTAATAAAATGTTTTAATTTAATTAATAATTTCTAGGGGTGTATTATAAATAAATTACCAAACAGGTAAAGTAATTTTTTTTCTTATTTTTACATTTGTGTGATGAATGTTATTTTTTTTAGAAATGGTCTATTATGAGGTGTTTATAATTCCCATTGTATTAATATATCATGAATATTTACATTATAATGATACAATAAATGTCATTTAATTATATTATTTCATGGGAATTGTGATTGAAATGTTTCATTATGGTATGGGATAATTTGAAATGTTGAAAAATTATTTTCCACTAGAATCTATATATTTAAAAAATTAGGAATTTTTTTTCATACGTTCCACCACCTCAACCCTCCTCATTACTACACCCCTTTCCTTTTTCTTCTTTCCTAGCCTCCATACCATCTGATTCTCGCGATTTTCTTCCACTACAATTAGGGTTCCAGATGACTTTTATACCCTTCTCCAACAGCACATGCTCTGCCTCCGACTATTAATCCTTAATCTCCCACAGCCTGATATGCCTACGACTCTTACAAATTCTTTCATAGGGTTCCCAGTTTCAATACTCCTCCACTATTCCTAATGTTAGCACATAACCCCTATTCCACCCTACTCTAGATTTCGATCCCCTTTGACTTCAATTCCTCCTAACAATTTTCCTCATATCGTTCTAAGGTTCGGGTGTAGTAATGCTGGAATTGTGCTCCAGCAAACTCTTTAGAGAAAATCCTTCCTCAATTTTAGTGTAATATTATTCCATCACATCAAACCCCAAATGAATGTGATTTTAGTTGGGTCATCCTATATAACCAACTAAATTTTTTTCTGTTGTATCCTCCACGGCCTACAAATCCAGTCAAGAATTTATTCACAATCGATCTACTCCCACATCAGCGGTTGTTGTATCTTTCTACTAATGATATTCAGCTGACATCCTTCTCTCCCTGGAACTATTACTGGATACGTTTCATCATCTCTAGGACATCCACTATTTGTCAAAAAATTACATTGAAATTGCGATGCTTCATTCCACGTACAGTAAATTGTTCTTCCACACTTGTATATACAGTAAATGTTTTGATTTTTAACATCATTCCCCTCTATTTTTTATCAACCTCCAATAATATCTTCCTTCATTCAATATCAACAATATTTTGAAGCATTTATTTATGGTATATGTCTCATTGGTGAACTGTCTGATGATTTTATATTTTTTAATGATATGAACTGTTATGGAATACCCCCATATGTTTATATAGAAATCATTTTCAATGTAGGTATTTTCTAAACTGAGGATCTAGATAATGGTATGTGATTAATTGTAAATAAATGTTTTTAGTAGTGGGTTATTTTATTTTTAATCATGTTCTACCTAATTCAATGGTGTACATGATTTGTAGATTTCTTGTACACAACTTGAGGATTGTAATGGTGCCCAATGTGCTTAAATGTCTTATTTAATTTATGTTGATTTTTCTCAATGTCCAGTTTTTTAATGAAATGGTAACATAGATTCCAGGTAATTATCCAAATATGTTTTTCTATTATTCCAACTTAATTTTTTTCACTTATGCTACATACTCAGGTTTGTGATGTGCAATCATTATGTTTTTAAGGATGTGCGACATCGACAATGACTAAATATTGTGGCTAAAGGATTCAATGTATTCTCAAAGGTATGGATGAATCCTTCAAAAAGGTATGATTCGAAATAATTCATTTTTTTATTTATATGATTGATTGCTTTTAGAAGGACACAAATGATCGTGTTTTGAATAATTCTATTTGTTTTTTAAACAAGTTTAAAAAAGTCTAGGATAATGTTTTGAATATTTTTTAAATCAACAATGAACATGATATTATTAATAAGTACATAACATATGGTCATTTTAAGGTTTTTTTTCACTTTATTCGTTATCATGAATTATGCAATGAAATGTTTCCTCTCATTATAGAATCATGCTCGACTAAACTTTTAGTTGGGATCTTCCTAGGAATGAGATAAATACTGATGATCACTCATTAGACACAAATAATGATGATGTCAATGATTTAGTAATGAATATATTTTTTGGATAATTCATGCACTTATATGTGTTTTCATATTATATATGCACTTAATATTTATACAACTATGAATTTGTATAAAATAGTGATAATGATTCTAATTCTACAACAAGATTAAATATCTATTCAACTATTCTTTTGACTCAATTTCAATATAAGAAGTCTTATGAAGTGGTTGAAGTCTCTTTATTGAATCTTCTTTTGAAGCTACTTAGCATGGGTGAATGACTACAATCAGGGAAAAGAAATATGGTTTCCCCTACGCTTACATGACACCACAAAACCTAGATTACATGATAAATGCATCCTTATTACCTTGGATTTAAGATTACAAAATTTATTATAGGTTGAAACCTAACATATTTTATATTATTGCTATAAATGTGTTTCCATATTTTTTATACATTAATTTTGATGAATTTCTTATTGATGTGTATCCCAATTGTGAAAAAATGATTTTTTTTAAATATTTTGAGATATTTTTGGATTTATTATTAATGTGTTTTCTTTTAGTCACACATAGTATGTTTTCTTAAACATTAAAGTATGTGTAGGAAAAAATATTGGATGAATGTGTTCGTCCTCGGCTGTCGGCTTATTACATGTTCTTTGACCACTATAACTCCTTACCCCAACTAAAAAACAAGGTACAACAAAGGATTTGTTTTATATAAATTTCTTTTATTGGTAATCATTAAATTAACATCCAAACCTTAAAAGTGACTGTTACTTTTACTAAATCTGAATTTCCATGTTTTAGAGAAGTAAATCATTTACCACAATCGATGTGTTCTATTTTCTCTGATTGTTTGATCATGTATTTTATTTATGAAATGGATCATATTTTTGTGTATTGGAACACGTTTGAGCATGTGAATCATGCATGTGTTTTGGGTAATGGATCGTGTTATTTGTTCGAGTAGTGGATCATGTGTTTAATTAGATCAATTAATCATTTTAAGAGAAAAGAATCAAGAATTTTAGAGCACTATCTGTGTAATGTTACAAATAGAGAATTCTATTAGTAACAAGTATTTATGTATCAAGATGCGGTGAATCTCCTAACCATCCCTGAATGGTCTTTTTAGTCATACTAAAATATTCACTGTGTATTTTATTTTCATATTTCATTATTAAAAAAAGATTAAATCTCATAGAATTTATTCAATAGATATTAGAACAACATAATGCATGCCATCTTCTCAATATATATTTTCATATCTGGATTTAGTTTGTAATGAATGAGTCCCTGTTGGATATGAAGTATGATTACTTAATATTGAAAATATAATATTCAAAAACCCCAATATTCTGTATGGTAGGATAAGATGTTCGATTTTGTTTCTAATTTAATGTTGTCATTGTGAATTATGTTTTTTACTGTACATAATCAAATCATAGATGGATTTAGGTTTTATTAATGGTTGAACATATGGGTATGGTAGTAATGCCACACTTTCTATAGGTAACTATTGTTATTACAACATCACTAATTAAGATTTGAGGTGTGATTTATTCTATTGCACGTCTAATGTTTAACTATTGGAATTTTCATGATGTTTTTATTCCTAAATCCAAATATCCACCTGTTGTTGATAGGTAGATTAATGATCTATTTGACATCATATTTTGAGAACTGCATTTTCCATGATGATCTAATAAATGTTCCTTACAATTTAATGTGCCTAAAATTTATCAACATGAATTGAAGAGTTGGTATTATAATTGGTCATAAAAATGTACTACTATTTATAATTACTCCATTTTAATTTTTTTTTGAAACCAACACCACATTATTGTAATATTTATTTTTATCATTCATGACATGAATATCAATGTAGTGGATCTTTAGGAGTGTGTTGTAACACTGACAGTAGATAAGTTACTATTGGTATAATTATTTAATGTACTCAGGTATATGTTCTTTATCATTGTTGAGTGTTTCATTCATTACATCACTGGAACTACTAAACATTATTTTTTCATGTCAATTTCATTTTTTCAATGATTAATACATGCAATCCATTTCTTCATCTCGATTGGCTACTGTTAACCATCATATTTCTGTTTATATGTTTTTAATTTTCAATAATATATGGTAATTATTATTTAATTTCAATTTTTTTGTAGGAATATATGTTCATTGAGTTTGATGTAGAGGATTCAGTTCAAATAAATGCTGAAACATCTCTATACTCTAAGGAAACAACAATCCCTACCAATGAACTGCATCGCTGTATAATGGAAAACATGTAAACAAAATTATTGTAGAATATGAGTGAAATATGGCGGTGAAATGGACATTTAATAGTTACAAGTTAATGGTTCTCTTATTTTCAATTTATCAATTCATTTTTTTACAGTATGAACTCTTTATTTCCGTATTGTTCGAACATATTTTTTTCACATTTAGTTTTTGATGTCAATTACTTGTACAAAATAGATTACACGGTTTCATTTCTCACAATTTTTCTACAACTACATTGATCAACAACTATATGATGACGACATACAGTATAGGTTTCAATATAGAATGTGTGGAAACCACAGCTGGAAGTTGTTTATTTTAATGGATTTCCATTACAATGTATTTGAATGACACATCATGTAATATTTAGGGACGTGCTCATAATTGTTTGAAATGTAATATGATATCAATGGATTTTATATTATTTCTTTTTACTTTTATATACCAAAACCTTTTGTTGCAAAACTCAACGTTATTTTCTGAAACAAACTCTGTTATTCTCCCATTCAACATTTAATATTTCATTAATAAAATTACATTTTTAATTTCTAGAATGCAATATTTATTTTTGTTTTTTTCATCCTTTTTTTCACATTCAGTTTGTAATGTCTATCCCCTTTACACAAAGCAGATTACACTGTTTCATTTCTAATAATTTTTCACTACTGTAATGATCACGAACTCTATGATGGCTACATACATGATAGGCTATAGTACAACATGTGTTGCAACCACTACTGGATGGAATTTATTTTAATGGATTTTATTTACAATGTATGAATGAATCATCATGTAATATTTAGGGAGATGCTTATAATTTTTTTAAATGTAATCAGATACTAGAGGATTTTTTGTTATTTCTATTTACATTTTTATACCAAAACCTTCTGTTGAAAAAATCTACTTTCTTTTCTGATCCAACTCTCTTAGTCTCCCCATACTAAATCAATATATCAGAAATAAAATTTCAATTTTCAGAATTATTTAATCATATTTTAATTTTAGGATAACCCATGCTTTCTGTTTCTCCATGCTTAAAATGAATTATCATTCCCGAACATAGATCATTAATGTTTTCAACTAATATGAGGATGTCTCTGTTCTCTAATTGTTTCAATATTTACTACTAATAACTTGTATTTTTAGCATATATTTTTTTAATGTTCTTCAGTAATATTTTAAAACATGAATCCCTTATGAAAATAGAAATTTGTTTATGGCGCCGTTCAAATTCACTGGCGGTTTACTAGTTTTATTAAATGATCATTCAAAATTACTCTATATATATGATTCCATATGTTGATTTTTATTTTGAATTTATGGGGATATGATCCATGGGTAAAATTGTTTATCTTTCTATTAAAGTATTATTAATTTGATGATATGATGTTTATAAGACCAATTTCTCTTCCATGAGTAATACCGTGATAAAATTATTATGATACCCAATACATTTTAAAGGTTATTCTATGATGAAATTATTGTAAAACCTGTATCATTTCTAAACATTATAATAGGATTATGTTTTTATAAATTTCATGAAATATTTCGGTTTATGATATTTTATTGAGGAAGATTGAATTCGGTTAATAAATATTGTACTTGAATGAGGAGTGAACTCAATTCAGTCATTGAGGTATTGAATGAGTAGAGAATCCACTTATATAATATATAGAATGAATGTGAAGTGGAATATATTCATTAAAATATAGATATAAATGGAAGTGAACCCAGTTTATGACTATAGGTCTTTAATAGGAATTAAACTCAGTTTAGTAATACTTTCAAGGAATGGTGATTAAACATGGTTCATTGAAATAATTTCTTAATTAGGATGTCCTTGTTAATAATACTTGAATACTATGGAAGTAATTATATATATATATATATATATATATATATATGTCTCATACAAGAAAATTCTTATTATATTTTTATTTTAGGAACACATGAATTATTTTTGGATTAACTTTTGATTCATGTATAATGAATTTTTATTCTTTAATCCATGACTCAATTTTATGATATTAGTTATGTATTATATGATATTCCTTTTTTTATTTTCATGTTATCATAACATTATAATTTTTTTATTCCTATCAATATCCATTATTTTCCCTTACAAGTAATGTCAGATCACCCCTTTATTATGTTTCCATTCATTCGGTTATAATGAAAATATTTAAGTATGAGTACGTAGGGGGTGATCATTATATGAAAAGATGAAGATCATTCACTAGGATATCTAATTATGTTTCTATTAATCCATATAAACAAAACTAATATGATACTCAGGAATGTAAATTTTAAATATTCCGAATATTCATACAAATTATAAAATATCCAGGTATGATAACTCAGTGTCATTGTTGTTGGTGTTAACAGAAATCATTATTAAACATTGGGAAAGTTATATATGGATTATTTTGGGAGATCCCCATGGATTATTCTACTTCTTCATATAGGGATGACTCTAAGGGTAATAATAATGATTAATTTGATTTAAAAGAAGATTTCTTGAATTTGGAATCCAATAAGTTATTTTACATGACTATGTGGTTTTCTACCATTATAAAGGTCATTATATCTATTCATTCTAGTCACATATAATACATGGAATTATATGGATCTAAGTTAACATTGAATTTTTCATATACCGAATGTATGGGGATTATTAAAAATGATATCCAATTTAGATATATCATGATGAGAGTTAGGATACTACTGTGATTTTTGGATATACTGTTTAAGATAGAGATAACACAAATGACATATGAAAGGTATGTGATTTTTTTAAAATTTTTTGTTCCATTAAAAGAAAGATGCCCAATTAAATTGAGGTTATAATTCCATAATAATAAACTTGTATTTCATATAATCCAACATGGGTATTATGAAAAATAATTAATAATCATTATTAATGGTTTGTGAATAATTGTGGATGAAAGATGTGTCAATGTTTTATAATTCAATGATAATATAATATGAATCAATAATTATATAATAATATTCTGTAAAAGCTTTCAATAAGGATTGAAATATATTTTTTACAAGTTGATAATGAAATATAGATGTTTTTTATGTACATGTTATACATTGATTTGGGGAATGTTACCCATAATGTGTTCAGGATATAAAATAAATTGTTTTTTTCTTAGATGCAGATATGATTAATTTGGGTATTTTCAATTGGATAGTCTCAATTACCTTAGATGAGATAAGATATTATCATATAAATTAGGTTTTTTTATAAAGGATGATATATACAGATTCTCAAATTTATGAAATATATATAGTAATCATTGGAATATATAAGAATGTGTGATTTACAAATTTATTTATCATAATTTAGGTTATCAAGATGTTATAATAGAATATATGATAAAGGGATTAACTTTTTTGAAATATGAAAATAAAGAAGTGCGTTATTATATATAGGGATCAATGTGATGATAATTTATTAATCAAATTTATTATGATTTGGAATTTAAAATTTTAAAATTGTTAATTGATTGACAATTTATGAATTGTCTAAATTAAACATTGGATAAATTTTTGTAGATTAAGGTATTGTATCACCATTTGAGGATTTATTCATATTGGGATAAATGATAAAACCCATTTGGTGTGATGAAAAAAGAAACGATGGAATCACTAATCATTCTATTTATAAATCACATGATATGTTAATTCTTTATGAATATAAAAATCATCTTCTTTCCAGGGAGTAAGATTGGAAATGGTAATTGATCATGGAAAAACCAAAGGGTGATACTTTTCTTATGATATTAATGAAATCATGTATAAATATATTCATGGAAAAAATGATTCATCATTCAAAAAATATTATTGAAATATAATATTTTTCTATTACAATATTTTTTTATGACATAAATGAACACTTTAACACTTCATTAGTTTATATTTTTTAAATTTTAACCTTATCAATATCACCATCATTATAATGATCAATGATCATTATATATATAAATAACTATGTATGATTTTATTCCATTTCAAGTATTTCACATCCAAAATATGTTCTAATATGTGGGAACCTGGGTATGAGTATCTTGAGGGGATAGTTATAGTCCAAACATTTTTTAGGGATGTTTCATTATTTATTTTTTTGATGTTGGTTTCTATTATAGGAACTTCCAAATATTACTACCATTATAAATCAAATGAATTTTGGGGATGAAAATAATTTTATGGGGGGTGGATTATTACACCCCGAGATTCTATGACATTTTATTCAAATAAATTAATGTAATATAATTTATTATATTACATGATGCACAATGTTTTATTTTTTATATTCCAAAACATGTTTATCTTATGAAACACACAATATCCACTTTTCTATCAAGACATACCACACTCTGATTTTATGAAAAATAATTTTATTATAGTAAACAATATATTTATATTATTGACATCAAACATGGTATTATGAATATTAAAAACTATTTTTAATATAATTCTTATCGGATTAATGTAGAGAAATCAAATTGATTCTGAAATGTATAGTCTTCAGTAATGTATTTATGTTTTGAAAAAATTAAAATTTTCTAAAAATACCTACAAAATATGTACCTATTTACAAAAATAATATTTGTTTTATGTGGTATTATAAATTGAATTACATAAAATAAATACAATTTTTTAATTAATAATTATAAAATTATCTTAGGGTATATTTTTTGGGATTTTTTTTGCGATATACCTTTTGAAGATGAATAATGAAAAACACTGAATTGTAATTGGAAAAAATTTATTTCCCTAATTTATTAATATAATTTAATAATATATAAATTAAATTTAAAATATTAATTAGAATAATGTTACCTAAATTTATACAAATTAGGTCATTTCTATGAATTGAAAACTGAAATTTAATATAAAAATAGTTCAAAATTTTGATCCTTTCTCCTCAAAAACATGTTGTCTCCCGGTGTATATGATATAAATTTTAAATTTATTATAAATTATACTATTAATTGAATTTCTAAAATGGATATGAATAATTTTAATTAGTATGATATATTTTATCTAATAATATCATCTTAATATTGTGATCAAAATGATTAGTGTAAAAAGATAAAATTAATTAATGTGATTAATGTACGAACATGATTGATTAAAGATTAAACATAGAATATCAGGTTATTGATAAAAATGATATAATACTAACCTTCCTTTAAAATTTATAATGCCATTAAATGAAAAAATTTGACAGAATAAGTTCAGTTTGGAAAATTATTTCCAATTTTAAATGATTTTGTAGTGCCATAATAATTTATATTTAATTTTTTTAGATATATTTATTAAATTAATTTGTTCAGGAATTCCCTATGAAGTAATTATTTGTTAAATAACAATATAAAATAAATGGTACATAATTTTATAAACGTGAAGTAAGTGCATTATTCTTTTTTATTTTTTAAATGAATATATCATGGTACAGGTATACAACAACAATTGATTCATATTCCATAATTTACTTCATATTGTTATATTAAAACTAATAAAATAATGTTAAAATTGTTAAAAAAATTATTTTATAATAAATTAATGTTTTCTAAAAGATGTAAATTTTAATAAAAATAATATATTTTTCATGGTGATTTTTTAATATCAATATGTATAAAATAAGGTATATTCATGATCCCATTGATCATTTAAAATGAAATTATTTTCAATTAATGATTAAAATAATTATTATGCATTATTTGGGAGAAAGAATTTTTTTTATCATTACATGCTATTGTTTAAAAATAAATAAAACACACACAATGTAATTATTTCATTAATTTTATATCATATTTATTATGAGATGGACCTAATTTTTCAAATAAATATTACTTAATTTATTCATAATTGATAAATTAATTATGTATGAAAATAAGTAAACATAATAGAAACTGAAATGATAAAAGTGTGGAATCATAGAATTTAAAAAGAGAGATAAAAAAATTCACATATTTTTATTGTTTTTTGGGGTTTTCTAGAACATGATTCAAATTTAATAAATTATTTTTCATTTTTTTGAATCACATGAGGTAATGGAGAATCCCCAATAGTGTTTACCTTTGGGTATTTGAAATATTACCAATCATCAACCTCTATAAAAATTGAATCAGCCTTCCTCATCCTAAAAAAAATAAATACATGTTGGTCAATGCATAATGTACCCAAATAAGCTCCAAAAATTCCTCGCATCAAACTAAAGGAAAAAATTGTTGTATAAATGAATCCTTGGAATCCCTTTAGTGAGAACGTAAATTGTTTCCCAAGAAAGTGGTAATGTTCTTCAACATGCGTTATTTCATTATATAAATTACCACTCATTAATATTATTTTATTCCATAATTTCAAAATATCTTTTTAATGATAAAAATATTCTGATTTATTTATAATAAGGTGTTTACCTTTAAATATAGAAACCTCAATCAAATGGGTAACAAAAATACAGTTCGAGTGTATGATGGACTATGACCTCTCAAAATTATTTCATTCGTTTTCCCTTTACCACTGCAAATGGTTTGGAATTATTATGGAAATATATATATGTATATATAATATCTAATTTATTCTTGATTATTAAATTTTTATATAACACATACCTTCATGAGATCAATTTTGTGTCAATATGAGAACAAAATATGTGGAAATATCGACTAGTACCTCTCTAAATCAATGTTATTTGTTAAATATTTTAAGGGAATGTATATGACTTATGAATATATAAGATAAATATTAAATAGAAATTATAATAGAATTATTATATATATATATATATCATTTCATTTATTCCTTTCAATATGTCTAGAATATGGAAACAATGTTTATGATTACGTACAACAAACCCACTTCTTGAATGGTGTTTTTCGTTTCATATTTCTATCAATTATAGATTATTATAAATAGTTATCTAAAGAGTATATATTATATTTATATCATCTTTTAAATTATAAAAATTAAACAAATAATTATATATGTGGGAGGATCATGAATAACATGTCAAAACATATTCGAAATACAAATATATTATTACCAGCAATGTTACTTTATCATTTAATTATTAATAAAAAGATAATTTAATTTCCTAAAATATAATGTATGGAATGACGTATAATAATTTGGAATTATATTTAATTTTAATATTCAAATACTTAATATACAATTGGTTTAATGGTTACAATGAATGTTACTACTTAAGGAAAGGGTTCTCTCATCTCACTAATTTTTCATTGAACTATATTATATATTAATTAAATAATTTTATTTTTTGGTTTATATTATTACCTATGACATTTTATATCATTAATTTATTTAAATTATTTATAATCACTGTTTCAGTGGTTATTATATTTTCCTTGGGTTTATTGTTCAAAATATACCAAAAAAGTAATATAATTTTATCGAATTACGTATTCATGGGGACATATATTATGTTATTCACATATAGTATTTTAAGAGGTGTATATACTACAATTTTCCAATATTTATCTTGAATATAATTCATTTAGTGATATTATATGCTTCATGTAATATAATTATTTCATTGGGATTTTGATTAGAATTCCTCAAAGTGTTATTGGACGCCTTGAAATGGATAATGATTATTTTCTTCATGAATTGTCTTAAACTATAATTTAAAATATATTCTATGAATTATGAAATAATTTTATTTAATTATTGATTTACCGAGGTTATGATCAAATTTTAAAGATATTATTATTTCAATTAAATATTTATGAATTTGATTATGTTATTTTTATTAGACCTGTTTTCGTTCCACATGTTATAAATTTATAAAATTCATAAGAAACCCATTTAATTTAATTGGTAATTCTATAATGGAATTAATTATGAACCTCTGTGTAACACCATAATGTTTTGAGAATAAATATTGATTTCATTTCTTATTGTATCCATTAAACACAACTTTTCTTCTACTAGGTTTTGATTTTTGAAAAACTATCATCTAGAGTTGTGTGTATTTAGTCATTTCGAGTCTAATAGGACAAACATGAGTTTTGGTGCATAGTAACATACCCATATTAATAGTAATATAAAACTTGTGAATAGTAAATAATGGTACTATTTTATTTTCTTATGGTAATGAGATAATGAGATCTTAATTAATTTTTCAATGTGATATTAAACTAATTATATCTTAAAAATGTTAATTTTCAAATTAACTATGATTTTATTTAAAAAATTAATCTAATAATATTTAGAAAATAATTTCTGAAAATTGTAGTTCATTTTTGAATTCTACATGTTGAAAAATGGTACGGGTGATTGTTTGGGTTTTTTTTATAAAATCTTGAAATTTTTAGGAATAGTAAAAATAATGTTTTGAATATTCAATTGTTTAAATACATCATAATTACATAATAATTAAAATAAAAGGCTGGTATATAGCTGTAAAGAAACATATGAAGTGAGGTATCCCATCTGAAAAAATCCATGGGAAAATACCATGGGCAGGAACATGGTTTTGCAAAAACCACTAACGAGGAATGTTTTTAAATTAATAAAAAAATCTCTCTTTTTTACTATAAATACACACTCAACCATTCGTTTTAATTCATTAATAATCACTCATCTCCAATGATATAGTGGTTTTACCTCCCTAATATTCTTCTCAAGATGTCCTTAAACCCCCAATGTTCCATCCTTCAGGTTCTAGGAGTTACTCTACAAGGTAAAGGAATCCTTCACCCTCCTCAATTATTCGACATTTATTTTATGTTATCTATTTTAATTTCAATTCTATTATGTTGGGGTTGATATTATGTACTTATATTACTTCCATTTTTATTTCCATATGATGAGATACCATATTTCTCTCATCATTTCATTTTATTAAATTTTATGTGACGTTGTAAGGTAGGTGAATTTTCATAATGGATATCTCAACTATTGTTTTATTTTCAAGTTCATCTATTTATATTTCACTCCTCACCTCCTCTATACAAATGACCCTGATAATATAGTATCATCTCTATACTGGAATTATATCATGTTAATGTAATATCTATCATCAATATTTAAACTCCCTCAATTTTATTTTTATAAATGAAATCAAAGTCCACGAGGTTCTAATTTATAACCTTCATGGATGATGAAGTTTCATTCTTCATTTTCACCATTATTACTGGTCATGAAACCATATAGATGGATTAACCAGACTATAATATATTTATTATAATCTAATTAAAATTCCTAAACCAGTATATGTACATATTATTAATTTATATGACAAAAATAGTATATAATAATCTAAATACCACCAAATAATCCAAGTGGTTATAATCTAATGAATCATACTATTTCAATGTAACCAAATTATATAAAAGAAAATTAACAATTCTAGATGATCAAAAATAATATTTAATGTAAATTATGGTGATTTAAAACCATTCCACATGAATTACATTACATAAAAACAACTGAAATGATTATGAAAATCAGGAAAACAAACACACCAGAACGAAATAATTCAATATAATAACATGTTAATAAAAATATAAATGAACTAAATAGAATAATGATAAACTAAATACATGTCTATTAGGTTTTTAAATAAGTTATAAATATTTCTAAATTCATATTCTAGGACCTTTTGATCAGGAACATAACACATTCGAACATAAGGAAAAGGTTTTCCACCCGGACATCCATTTTCATCCGGGATACATTCATTGTCTAATTACCTCAATTTTATTCATATGTATTACAATAAACTCACCATAAATTATGTGAGGCTATACTATATATGTATTCCAATAATAATATTTACCTATTTTAGGGATAATTTAATGTTTTAAAAGAATTATTCAAAACTGCTTCCAAAATACAAGCCCGATTCAAGGGAATTTCTCAAATTCATATCTATTTTCATGGAAACTCTACAATCTGTATTTGGAAACAATAATTCATCTAAATACTCATTGAATCATGAAATATTGGCTTATATCAATTATGTATTTATAATAAAATTCCAAAAGAACTGTTCTTTTCAAATAATAGTGTATTCATCTCAAGAATTGCATAATGATTTTATTATAGTTTTTTCATCTGATTCTACACTCCTGTTGATTCCTATGCATTATTTGGTTCAATCAATAATGAGGAGATTAACCCTATTTTATTAAATTTTTTATTAAGAATTTAATTGTTGGTGATCTATACTAAAACCATTTACCATATTGCTCAGAGGGATTGGTATTTTATGTTTGATGATTGGGGAATGTTAGTTACATTTCATATGATAGTTTCAATATGAATGTATGTTGTTTATATTTATCCCCACTCATGTAAGAAATTAATTTGGAATATTATGTGATGGGTGCGGACTACTATAGCCTTTCTATGCATCAGGTGGTCCCATGAGACAAATAGACATGGAAATGATTGAGGCCTTTCCCAATGTGGTATATAGACTAGGCCGAGGGTGAAATCATATATAGATGTATTGGATGAGGCATTGAAAACAAGTTTTATAATATTTAACATATGAACTTATATCATTATTATGATAATAATTTAAAGTTCATTTGGCTATTAGACTAGTAGAATGCCAATTATTATGTTTTTTATGACATTATTTACTTCGCTCATATTCCTACAATAATGTGTTCATGTTTATTATTAAATGCTCATGCATCCAATTATTCACCTTGTCTTATGTTTATCCAATAGTCCACTATATTTTATACCCTTAAAGAGCATTTGATCTCACCCATTTCTTATGTTTCATTTTATAAGGGTATGAAGATGTAAATTATTAATGACTTGCATGTAGAATCTATGAGCCATGGATATCTCTAATCGAATAAATTAGTGTTTTATTTTATTTCATTATGTAACGTTGAAAATATTCTTGTATCTTGTTTCTAAAATAAACTAAATTATTTGTTTTTTTTGTTATACTTATTTCTTGTTTATATGCCAATGTATTAAATCAAAGAACCAGCTTCGAGAAACTGAGGTTGGGTCCTTACAGTTTGTATCACCCCAAGGTTTTGAAAATAACTATGAAATGAATTCAATAATTTAGACATTAATCATAACGTTTCCTTGACTATGTTTTTATTTTCGAAAAAATTTCATCTAGTGTTGTGACCAGTTAGTCATTTGATGTTTGATAGAACAAACTTCATTCTTAGTGAAAAGTAAAAAACCCTTAAAATTGTAAAATGAATTGTAATATGTCCCTAATGAATAGTAAATAATGATATTATTTTATTTTATTATGTTAATAATATAATGAATTCTTAATTAAAATTTTAATGTGATATAAAACTAATTTTATATTAAATTTTTTTATTTTTCAAATTTACTATTTTTTTATTCAAAAATTAAAATAAAAAACATTAGATAATTATTTTCGAAAATGGAGATTATTTTTGGATTATAAGAATAAAAAATTGATTTGGGTGAGTTTTTTAGATATTTCTAAAATAATTGAATTTTATTTTGAATAGTCAAAATACAGTTTGGAGTTTCCAGTAATTTAATGACATCATAATTAAATAATAATTAAAATAAAAGGATGGAACACTTCAATACAATAACTTATGACATGAGGTGTCTCGTGTGGCTAAAACCATGGTCATATACCATCAAAATGATAATGTTTTTTTAAAAATCACTAATAAGGTGCCTTTTAAATTAATAAAAAATTATCTCTCTCTTACTTTAAATAACCACTCTTCCAATAGTTATATTTCATTAAAAATACCTCACAATATAAAATATGGTGGTTTAACCTCCCTAGGAGTCCTCCCATGGTATCCTTAATCTCCCATGGTCCCAACCATCATGTTCTTTGAGTTACTCTATAAGGTAAGGGAATCCTCACCCACCGCTTTGAGTCGACACTTCTTATATGTTATCTAGTTGAATTACCATTATCATAATTTGGGGTTAATATTATATATTACTATTAGTAGTTTTTTATTTCTATATTATGATATACTGTTTTCACTCATATTTTCATTTTAAGAATTTTTATGTGATGTTGTTAGGCTGCCGAAATTTCCTGAGGGATCTCTCAACTTTTCATTTATTTTCATGTTCATATCTTTTATTTTATCTCCTCACATAATATGTCCAATTAACCATGATAACTCTAGTATCATCTATATATTGTAATTATATCATGTAAATGGAAGCACCATCATCAATATTCGTACTCCCTCCCATTTAATTTTATAAACGAAATCAACGTCCATAAGGTCCCAATTTATAACCTTCGTAGCCGACGAAGTACAATTGTTTAATTGATCCTTCTATACTGGTAATGAAACCATTATGATGGTTGAAATAGAATATTATATTTGTGTTATAGCCTAATTAATATTCTGAAACTATTATATTTATATATTATTAATTTATATGAAAAAAAGAAGTTCATAATAATCCAAATAAAACTAAATAATCAAAGGGGTTATCATCTAATAATAAATCATATTTCCATGAATACAAATGATATAAATGACCATTAAAAATTATGGATGTTAATAAATAATAATTAATGTCAATTATGGTTATTTATAACCATTCCCCATTACTTCCATTACTTAAAAACAATAGAATATATTATGAAAATAAAGAAACACTCTAGAACGACGGAATTCAAAATAATAAATTATCAATAATAACATAAATGAACTAAATATAATTATAATAAAATAAATAGAGGTATATTAATTTATAAAATAAGTTATCAGTAACTCTAATTTTATATTTCAAGAACTTATGTTTAAGAAAGGAACACATTCGGACTTAAGGGAAGGGTTTTCCACCAGAACATCCATTTTCACTCGGGTTACTTTCATTGTCTAATTATCTCAGTGATTTTCATATATATTTTTATGAAGTCCTCATAAATTATATGTGACTATTATATATTTTTACACCACCCATAATCCTTAAATATTTTTATTATAGTTAGAGGTTTTAAAAAAAATTCAAAAGTCCTTCCAAAATAAAAGCCAGATTCAATGGAATTTCTCAAATTCATAAAAATTTTTCACCACACTCTATAATCTGTTTTTGGAAATAATTATCAGTCAAAAATCACTTATATTGTCATGAAATATTATCTTACATCAGTTCGTGTTATATAATTTGTTTTAAAAGAACTCATTTTTTCAAGTAAAATAGTATTAATCTCTAGAATTGCTTAATGATTTTATAAGAGTATTTCCATATGATTCGAGTCCTAAATCATTTTTAGACGTCTTGTTTGAGCCCATGAAAAAATGTTTCAGACTGTCTGGCATATGAAATTCTCTCATTATAAGAAATTAATTGAATGTTGATGTTGTAATTCAACTAGCAGAATACAAATGAATATGTTTTGTTATGGAATAATTTAACTCAGCTCATATTCCTACCATGTTACACCCCATGTTTTTAATTTAAATATGAAATGTAGTTTTATAATATAGCAATTAAACACAACATTTCCTCTTCAATGTTGTGATTTTATAAAAATAGTCATCCAGAGTTGTGATCAGTAAGTCATTTGGAGTATAATAGTACAAGTTTTATTTTTGGTGAATAGTAACACACCCTTGTTAATAGTAATATGAACAGTAATATGACCCTTCTAAATACTAAATAATGATATAATTTTATTTTCTTAATTTAATATGATAATGATATCTTAATTAATTATTCAATGTTCTATATAGCTAATTATACCATTAAATTATTATTTTTAAAATTAAAAATCATTTTATATAAAAATAAAAATAATATTATTTAGAATTTTTTTTGGAAAAATGGAGTTCAATTTTAAATTCGACACATTGAAATATTTTTGGGGAGAATATTTGGGATTTATCTAAAATACATGAATTTTTCGTGGATAGTAAAAATATAGTTTTCAGTATTCGGTAGTTTAATGTCATCAAAATCACATAATAATTAAAATTAAAGGCTATTTGATTTCTATATAGTAAAATATGACATTAGGTGTCTCATGTGTCTAATTACAAGGTAAAATACCATGGGCTAGCCCATGGTTTTGCAAAAACCACTAATGATGTGTCTTTTAAAATTAATAAAAAAATACATCTCTTTTACAACAAATACCCACTCATCCATTCATTTTCGTTCATTAAAAACATATCATCCCCAAATAACAAGTTTTTATACCTCCTAGGTGTCCTACCAATGTGTCCATAAGCCCCACATTCCAAAAATTCATGTTCTAGGAGTTACATTACAATGAAAGGGATTCATTCACCCTCCATTTTTAGTCGACCTATCTGTTATGTCATCTCTTTGAATTTTCTTTATCATATGTTGGGGGTGATATTGTGTATTACCTATAAATTCCTTTTTATTTCAATATTATTGGATACCCTCTTTCTCTCATCATTTCATTTTATGAAATTTTAAATGACGTTGTTTGGCAGCCGAATTTTAATTAAGGATCTCTGAACTGTTGTTTTATTTTCAATAACATCTCTATTATTTTTTTCTCCTCACATAATCTTTTAAAATGACCATAATATCTCCAGTATAATATATATAATATATTTATTTCATATGTGTGGAAGAACCATCATCAATAATCATACTCCCTCCCAATTATTTTTATAAACGAAATCAATGTCTGTGAGGTTCCAATTTAAAACCATCGTGGATGACAGAGATTCGTTATTCATCTTATCCATTAGTATTGGCTATGAAACCATTCATATGGTTTAAATAGACTATAATATATATTTTATAACCTAAATAATAAGCAATAGACTATATATGTACATATTATTAATTTATATGGAAAAAATAGTTCATAATAATTAAAATACCGCCAAATAATCCAAATGTTTATCATCTACTGATTCATCATATTTCCATGTAACCAAATGATATAAATGACCATTAAAAATTCTGGATGTTCATAAATAATATTCAATGTCAATTATTGAGATTTAAAATTATTCAACAATAATTCCATTACATAAAAACAAGGTAACCGATTATGAAAATCAAGATTACAAACACTCCGGAGCGACAAAATTCAATATAAATTCAATTCAATAAAAACCTATATGATCAAAAAAGAATTATGATAAATTAAAAACATTTCAATTAGGATCTGAAATAATTTATTAATAAGTCTACTTACATATTCCAGGACCAGATGTACATGATTGGAAGACATTTAGACATAAGGTAAGTGTTTCCAACAAAACGTCCATTTTCATTCAAGTTAATTTAATTCTATAATTACTTCAATGATATTCTTATATATTATGATGAACTCCACATAAATTTTCTATGAGTATTATATATATATAAACCAACTATAATCCTTCCCTATTTTATGTATAGTTACATGTTTTAATTTAAACATTCAAAGCTGTTTTCAAAATACAAGCACGATTCAAGGGAATTTCTCCAATTCATATCTTTTTTCAAAGGCACTCTATAACCTATTTTTGGATACCATTATCCCTCAAAAAATAGTCATTTTATCATGAAATAATAACTTACTTCACTTCTGGTTTTTTAAAAATATTTTTCCAAAATAAAACATCTTTTCAAATAAAAGAGTATTTATCTCAAAAATTACTTAAAGATTTTATAAGAGTGTATTCATCTAATTCAACACTCTTGTTGAGTCCTATGAATTAATGTGTTTTATCATTTATGATTCCATATACGTAATTTTATTAAATTGTTTATGACTAATTTTATTTTGGGTTATCAATGCTAAAAACATTCACCATATTTCTCAGAATAGTTAGTATTTTTTTTGATGATTGGGGGATGTTAGTTACATTTCATATGATAGATTATACATGAATCTATATGTTGTTTATATTGATCCCCATTCATATGAGTAATTAATTGGAATTTTTGTGTGATGTGTGGGTCCTGCTATATCCCCCCAATTCATATGTAGGTCTTTTGAAACAAATAGACGTGGAAATGGCTGGGGCCTTTCCAATTGTGATATATGGATTTGGCCGATGCCTAAATCATTTTTAGACGTCATGGACGAGGCCTTGACAAAATGTTTCAGAATTTCCATCATATGGACTTAACCCATTATGAATTTTGAAAATTAATGTCCATGTGGTCATTCGACTATTAGAATACCCATAATTATGTATTATTATTGAATTATTTTACTATGCTCATATTCCTACCATAATGTGTTCATGTTTATTATTTTTATTGGAAAGTGTTTTCATTTATTCACCATGTATAATGTTTATGTTATAATATATTTTATTTCTTACACTTACTGATTGATTTATCTCACCCCTTTCTTATATTTCAATTTCCCAAGATATGAACAATTATGTAATGAGTGACTTGTAGGTGTAATGTTGGAGCATGAATTTTTCTTATCGAATAACTAGTGTTTTATTTTACTTTCAAACTTTAAAGTTGAACTTATTTATGTATCTTGTTTCCCAAATTATAATAAACTACTTTTTCCTTTGGGATGCATAATCCATGTTTATATTAGAATGTTATAATATAAATCACCATCTCCGAGGAACTGAGGTCGAGTTCCTACAGTTGGTATCAGAGAAGTTTATTTGAAAAAGTGGAAAATATATTTTAAAACCTAGATTACAGAGGAGTAGCTAATATTTTGTTTTAGGATAAAAATATAAGAACATCGTGGTATTTTGGTAAGGAATATATTATGTTTATCATTCAAAAAATACATCAATGTATAGATACGAGCAGGTATAGGAAGATCTGGTATAGATGTACCTATAAGTGAATTCTCTGACAACGAGTTTCGGGCTTCACCCGAGGTATCCCAGTACATGACAATGGGGCTTGATGAACACTTGGTTACTGTAACATCACAGGTAAATGAAGAATAAAATATTATTATATTTATTAATATTGGTTAATGAAATTTTAATTTTACTTTAAAGTGGTTTCTATGTTCGATAGCGTACCTTATACGCAACAACCAGTTTCTTTGAAATCTTACGTTGCACACTAATAATATAATATTATTATTTTAAATGGTAGTTAACTCCTAGCTGCTCTATTGGAAGGAATGAAAAAAATAACAACAATATGATTATACATGTTTGTTAAATGTATTTTCATTTATCCAATAAAGGTTAGAGGCTTAAAATGTGAATGAATCTAATTTTAAGCATAATTTACATTAAAAGGTCGATTTACCGCCTTTTCATGGCGAACCCACTTCAAATATAGTTTTTGTCACATTAATAAATTATATATGAATAAATAAAATTCTTATTTATAATGGGGATATAAAAATTTACTTTGGGTAATTTTTTGGTATTTTTCTAATAAAGTTCAATTTTTAATGAATAGTGAAAAAAATTGTATTTTAATTCAAAAGTGCCTTTTAATCTAATTTATTTATATGGTAATATTATATTTTTAGTCGGCCTTAAATTGAAATTAAAATATATTTTTACCATTTAATTCAATGTTAGTCATTGGAATTAATTTCACATTGAAATTGGACATAAAGAAGTATCAATATTTTGATAGTTATTGTTTCTTGAAAACACGTTATTTGTTTTAACAAAATGAATTAATTTTAAAACTAATTAATGACACTTCTATGTTTTGAATTTGGAATAATAGTCATCAATTTTGAATTCGGAATATCAAATATAGCTTAGGTTGAATTTTTGGTATTTTTATGAAAAACGTCAATTTTTGATGATTAGTGAAACCACTTAGTGGTAGTTAGAAAATTGACTGTTTCATTTAAATAATGTATTACCACTTCTGTGAATTCATTTCTAAAATCCAACATACATGGTTGTTATCAAGAAGTAAAATGTGGTTAATTAATATGAAAATAATTTTTGGTGAATAGTAACTTTTGACTTTTATTTACCGTGGTTAAAAGTAAGTTGGGCAATTCAAGGTTAAAAGAATATTATAATAATTTCAAATTACCTTAACACTTGTCCCAACCTTATTTAATGAGTCATGGATGACCATGGGAATCTTTGGGTCAATTTTGGGACCCCGTTGTGCAACTTGGGAGAGATAATGTCAATTTAGATTAATTAACATAAAGTAAAGGCAAAAATGACAAAAGCAAATATCTTTTAGTAAAATAATATTTATAAGGGGTTATATAAATTATATTTTTGACTATAAATATTCATTGGGAAGCTAAAAATATTTCATAAATCATGGTATTTGTTTTATTGTTTTTAGACATCAAGTAAATTAAATTATTTATGACACAATAATGATGCAGAATTTACCTCATTAATAAATGATTTAAATAAATAAGATTATAATTATTAAAATATTGTCCAAAACCGGTCCAATTCTTATTGAATGATTTTATTTCGATTATGAGTCATCTTATCTTGGAAATTAATGTGTTTCGGACCTCTTGAATCCGAAGATATGTTTATAATAAAATAATAGTTTCACACTTTCCTAAAGAGCCCCTCCTCTCCCTTATAAAAGGAGACCACTTCTATGAAATTATGCACACCTCTAAAGACATTTTGCCCCACCAAAGTCTAACAAATTAGACTCCCTACATCACTCTCCTCCTCAAAAAATCCTTACCTTGGGATGAAGGCTCTTCAAGAAGTCCTTTGGTTCAATCCAATGTGAGTTACCAAAATTAAATGTAACAGTTTCTCTTAAATTGTTTTCATTTATTTTACTTCTGCAACCCCTAAAATCATTTTATTTCCTTTATTTTGTAAAAAAACCAGTATCCTCAATATAGTATAATTTGTTTATAATAATTATTCTAACTACACTTAAACACACCTCTATCTAATGGATAAATAACATAACGTTTATGTTGATGGAAAACTAACGTCTCACGAAATGATGATTGTTCAATTTCATCTTAACGCCTCTCATGGTGGCCATTATGATGGAACTGTATTTTTATATGATATATATTATGTTTATTATTTCCTTATTCTTCTATACTACCCAATTATATCATGCTTTTATGGTTTTCATAGTGTGTAAATACGATAATCTCATTTGAGGATGTGCGGACTACCGCCCCCTTAAAGTGATGTGACTCATTGATCCCTTATGTGGGATGTATAAAGGATAGAGATAATGATATTATATATGACATTATACTGGAATTATAATATAACTATGTATCATTATGTTTTATTTCCATTAAAATAAGACATATAAATTAATGTACCGTTCATGCGTACGTACGACTTACCGTCTTCATGAACGGTGCATTTCATTTCTTACCTTCAAATATTGTACTGTAATAAATACATGTATATAGTGAATATATATGATTTATATGATATTTAAATCATGAATATCATTCTGGATAAAATTAACTATTGACCACATGGAAAACTTCTTAATATCAGGAGTTCATTTTTGACTCAAGTACTAAATATCGACAAAATGAATGTTATTAACTTAAATGATTACATAATGTTTATAACATGGTAATAAGTTATATAAAAGGAATAATAAACTTGAAAAAGGTTCTTAGTCAAGAATAAATTAACTTTACTTTATTATTCAGGAGATTAAAGAACGATCGAGTCACGTCGGACGTGAGGTAAGGGATTATACCTCTTTCATTCTTTTAAGTAATCTATTTTATGTCACTCATTTTAAGCTCCTCTTTATTATATTGGGGGATGTCATTTTATATTCCACTTACAGTAATTTTTCTATTCATATTATGAGAGACCCTATTTTATTTCATCAATCCATTTTTGGAAGGTTTAAGTGGCGCTGTTAGGCTGCCGAATTTTTGTAAGGGGATTTTCTTATCACACTTTTAATTCTGTGAGATTTCCATTGTTCGCCACTTATTAATTAAATTTGGTGAATTGTGTACTTCCATTTGATATATATTATCATTATTCTCATTATATTGATGGTATTCTGTGATTCATTTTGTGTTCATTAACTTTTGGTCATACGACTCAGTTTATTAGAACGTGGTAAAGGGTTTCGTCTCACTTTTTTTTCCAGTGAGATTCATTCAATATTTTCCACTATTTCATTTTGTGTGGTGTATGTACTGCCCATGATAGTACTATTTATGTATTATACTTTTATTTATGAGTATTTACATATTCATTGTATGATCCTTCTTCATGTGTCATACGTTTCGTACGTTACTAAATCAGTAAGGGAACCTTTCACCCTCCTCTATTTAAATGAATTCTTTTTATTATGTCTTTTAATTTACATCTTATTATGTTGGGATATTTTCTTTTATATAAACATTAATTTAAAATTTACGTACAAGTGATGAGATAACCTGTTTATCTTATCAACTCATTTTATGAATTTTAAAGTGACACCGTTAGGCTGTCAAATTCTTACAAGGGAATTTCTTAACCCAATTTCAATTCTTTGGGTTTAACTTGTACTCATTGAATATGTCATCCAATGAATATTTGTGAATGACCTATGATTTTTTTACACTTAATATCCACTTTTATTGGGTGTATTTATATTTGTCACACATAATTATGTGATTTATTTATCCTTAATCTAAAGATGCCATCTTTATAAGGGATTGCATCTCAATGTAAATTTCCATTGAGACTTCGTTGTTGTTATGCACCAATTCACTCTTCTATTGTGTATATATTGTACTTTGACATATTATATCATGAATCCCTTTATTCTCATGAATCCCTTTATTCTCATGATATAATAATGTTTTTATTAAATGTTATTTACCAATTATTTGTATTCAAGTGTCTATCTTTTTGTTTAAAAAACTCTTTAACTAAAATATCATTTTAAATGATTTAAAGATTTATTCTTCTAAATATTTCTCCTTATTGTCCATGTCTTCAAAATGGGTTTTAGGATTTATTTATTTTGGAAATTAATTTTTTAAAATGATAATTCATTTAAAATCATCAATGTGGTATGGGACAAATTGATTCAAAAACATCATTTTAAAAGGTTTTGAAAATTATTTGATTAAAATTTTTTTATTTCAATATCTTGATTTGATATATTGGAATGTGGAAATGTTATCTTTACATT
Source organism: Viscum album (assembly GCA_963277665.1). Classification (NCBI taxonomy): domain Eukaryota; kingdom Viridiplantae; phylum Streptophyta; class Magnoliopsida; order Santalales; family Viscaceae; genus Viscum; species Viscum album. The sequence goes on along the minus strand of OY728121.1, from coordinate 259,615,390 downwards.
ATAAATGTGTTATATTTAATGATTATTTTATGGTTATTGGGCATTTTTTACATATAATGGTTTTTCCGTGATAAACATAGGGTCGGTGAGCCCGAGATAGCTCTCCATTGAATTGGGTAACATGATAGAGGTAAACGTGATGTTTCTCCTAAGAGATTTAAGGAATATACTGTGATGTGTATTTCAAGTGTATCTCTCTACGTAGCTGTGATAGCTACAATGTAATTTTGATATGGATGACATAAGTAACCTTTATGATTTATGATTTGTGTGTGTTATTCATAAATCTTATGATTTCATAAGGTATGTTGTGATTTGAAATGTATGGTTTCATGGAATGTATTAATTGTTGGGCTAATGTTTTCCTTCCTTATATTATAACCCTTACTGATATTTTTATGCTCATTCAAATTTTTTGAAATGTTTTCCACAAGACTTAAAATATGAATAGGTTCATGGATGGGATCAACAAAAAGTCATGTTGTCTAAAACATAGAACTATACATGTTTATTTTTAAGAGTTTTTATTTTATGAAAAAACGGATATTGAGTAGTAGTGTCTACTTGTAAAATTCATGTAGTTATGTAATAGTTATAGAAAAATTCTATAAAACTCTAAACCTGAAAAGATCCTAAATTTGAATTATTAATTTAATTCAATATTATGTAATGTTTAAGGTCAGGTCCTTATAGTTGGGATCAGAGGTCGGTTTAGATAACATTAGAGGTTATGAAATTCTTTAAGGATAAGTGACATTACCATAATGGTTAGGATTTTAGAAAGAGTCATAGTTTTTTTAGATAAAGTGAATGAGTTTAAGATAACATGAACAAGTATATCATAGTGTTTACCCTCCTCATAAGATTTTACATGATTATTTTACTGATATACTCACACAGACCTTTTTGGTTTAGTAAATGGCTGGCTCTAGTAGGAACCAATGTAATTGTGGATGTAAGTAAAACTCTGATGGTTTTTTGGATGATAAACTGAATGATATGGGAGCTTCAATGAGAACATATAAGGTTTTTCTCAACCAACTATCTGGAGTCATGATTGACCACCTGAAACGTAGTGATCTTTTTAAGCTTCATATATGCGAGAAAAAAATCCATATGGAATTTAAGGTAATAATCATAAAGGTATGTATGTTCAAAAACCTATGTGTCATGGATGTGGAATGAAGCACCTAGAAAAATGCTTCAATGGGGCCGAAAGACCCTATAGATTTGGGAATGAACATCATAAAGCAATAACCTGCCATGGAAAAAGAAAGCACCGAGTTTACTCTATGAAAGGGAATGAAGTTCTTTATGAAGGATAAATTGAATGTTTTAAATGTGGTGAACATGGTCATTATTCAAACACATGTCCTATGAAGATGTTCCGAGAATGGGATCACCAGGTTCGTACAAATATTTGTTTACCAATACCTAATGCCATTTAGATTGAGGATGAGGAAACTGACAATGACCAATGAAAGGTATGATTTATTTCTTAATATATGTTTTCATATTATTGAAATATTAGGATATGATTCATGATTTTGTTTGTAGGAAATAATTATTTCAGAATAAGTTAGAAAGGAATAGTTAATTGATCATGAAATATGTTTAATGTGTAAAAAGTAAATATATAAGGGATTCAAGAGTTATGGTAGATTTTAGGATGGTGAAATGCTTAAAAGTATTAAGGCTCATTTGATTATGGGAATTACATTATAATACATTTTATAGTATGTGTAACCCTAATGTTTGATATATAAATATTTTATTCCAAGAATAATTACCTTTTCTTTTGTGGATATTGTAATAAAGAACCATTTGGGTTTATATGATCCTTGAATTTGAGAAAATTATATGTTAATACATTTTTGGGATGGAAAATGAAATTTATTAGAAAACCTTAATGTTTAAAATATTATATGGTTATTTTTGATAAATTTATCTATTTTTGGGAATGTTATAAAATTATATAGGTTTTGAAAATGGACAACACGCAGACAGTGTGACAACCCGTCACGTCGGACAAAGTTGCGAGAATCGAACCCACAACGAAAGTGCGACTGGTATTTATCACCTACCACTAGACTACGTGATGTCCCTAGTTAGTTTGACTAGTTATTTTTAGTTATATGATTTTATGATTTAAGAAAAGTTGGTCTTGGGTTATCTATGGAAATTATTAACATATTTAGGAGGATATGTGATTAGGTTAATTACTTTTCAATATGAGACTTTAAGAGTAACTGATGTTATATGGGGATAAATGTTATGATTTATCTTGGAAAACATTTTTATTAAATCCTTCATAGATTTGGGTTTAAATGTTAGTTTGGATTACATTGAATAATTTTATGGATAACTGTTTATTGAATGGTTATTGTTGAACTTTGGGTATTTTTTGAAAAATTTTGGAGATTAAAAGTAGTACTTATTTTTATAAAGGATTATACTTTTCGGGATTATCTGATCACGTACTAACCAATTTTGGTTTTAGATAATGTATAAATATAGGGGAAATATATAGTTCATATTTTTTAGATCATGTTATTATCTAGAAGTTGATTATAGTTCTTTAAATGTCAACAAGTCGTCATGAATACTTACCATTTGGAGAAAAAATGAGTTTGTGGTAGAGTTTTATTAAAGGATGGCACTCTCCATGATGAGTAAATATATTTCCATAAGATATTAGTCTTGTTATTAATAAAATTATTCAACTCCATGAAAATTATCTTGAAGAAAAAATTATATAAGACCTATTTTATCATCAGACTTTTACCCAACCACAGATTTATGGTATTGTGGTGGTTAACATTCTATTATCAAGTTCTCTATCACTCTCTCTTAATATATTAGAGTTAGTTTCTCTTCCATATCTATGTTTTCATGTAATCTTAGTATCTGTTGTCTCAGGTGACTTGGTACTTCTCTTTCTTTCTTTTAATGTGATAGTATTGTTGACTCTTCTCTGATGTGGTACTTTCAATGAAGTTTCCAAGCCCAGTTTTAAAATTGTGAGGAAGAAATTCCCAAAATGGGGGAAGGATGTAACATCATTGGTAAATAAAGAATAAAATATTTTCATATTTATTAATATTTGTGAATTAAATTTTAATTTTACTTTAAAGGGGTTTCTATGTTCGATAGTGTAACCAATACGCAACAACAGGTTTCTTTGAAACCATACATTGCACACTAATAATATTATATAATTATCTTAAATGGTAGTTAAATCATAGTAGTTGTGTTGGAAGGAATGATCAAAAATAACTACAATATTATTATACATGTTTGTTAAATGTATTTAAATTTATCTAATAAAAGTTAGAGGCTTAAAATGGGAATGAATCTAATTTTAAGCATAATTTAAATTAAAAGGTCGATTTACCACCTTTTAATGGAGAAACCTCATTAAATATAGTTTTGGTCAATTAAATACATTATATATGACTATATAAAATCCTTCTTTATAATGGGGATATCAAAATTTACTTTGGGTTATTTTTTGGTATTTTTCTGATAAAGTTAATTTTTTAATGAATAGTGAAAAATATTGTAATTTAATTCAAAAGTGACTTTTAATATAATTTATTTATATGGTTAGATTTTCTTTTTAGTTGGTTTTAAAGTGAAATTAAAATATATTTTTACCATTTAATCTAATTTTTTTCATTTGAATTAATTTCACTTTGAAATTTGACATAAAAAAGTAGAAATCTTTTGATAGTTATTGTTTCCTAAAAACATGCTATTTGTTTTAACAACGGGAATTAATTTTAAAATTAATTAATGCTGCTTCTATATTTTGAATTTGAAAAAATAGACTTCAATTTTTAATTCAGAATATCAAATATTTCTTAGAATGATTTTTTGGTATTTTTATGAAAAACTTTAATTTTTTATGAATAGTGAAACCACTTAGTGGTTGTTAGAAAACTGAATTTTTCATTTAAATGAAATTTTACCACTTCTGTGAATTGAATTTCAAAAATCCGACATACATGGTTGTTATAAGAAAAGTAAAATGTGGTTCATTAAGATGAAAATAATTTTTGGTGAATAGTAACTTTTGACTTTTATTTAACGCGGTTAAAGGTAAATAGATTAATTCAAGGTTAAAAGAATATTATAATAATTTCAAATTACCTTAACACTAGTTATAACCATATTGAAGGAGTCATGGACGACCATGGGCATCTTTGAGTCGATTTTGGGATCCCTTTGAGCCACTTGGGAGTGATAATGTCAATTTAGATTAATTAACTTAAAGTAAAGGAAAAAATAACAAAAGCAAATATCTTTCACTAAATTAATTTTTATAAGGGGTTATATAGATTATATATTAGACTATAAAGATTAATTGGAAAGATAAAAATATTTACTACATCATGGTATTTTTTTTATAATTTTTAGACATCAACTAAATTAAATTATTTATGACACAATAATGATGCAGTATTTACCTCATTAATAAATGATTTAAATAAATAAGATTATAATGATTAAAATATAATCCAAAACCTGTGAAATTCTTATTGGATGATTTTATTTCGAATATTATTCATCTTATCTTCTACATTAACGTGTTTTGGACCTCTTGAAACCGAATATATGTTTTTAATAAAATAATAGTTTCACACTTTCTTAAAGAGCCCCTACTCTCCCTTATAAAAGGGGACCAATTATATGCAATTATTCACCCCTCTCGAGAAATTTGGATCGTCCAAAATATGCCCAATTAGGCTCCCTACATCCCTCTACTACTACTAAAAGCATTACCTTGGACAGAAGGAACTTCAAGAACTCCTTTGGTTCAAACCAACGAGAGTTACCCAAAATAAAGGTAACAGATTTCTTAAATTGTTTTCTTTTATTTTACTTCTCCAACCCCTAAACTCATTTTATTTCCTTTAATTTGTAAGAACACCAGTATCCTCAATATACTAGTATTTTTTTATATGAATGATTATAACTACACTTAAACACACCTACATCTAATGGATAATGAACATAATGTTTCCGTGGATGGAAGACTAACGCCTCATGAAACGATGATTGTTCAATTTCATCTTACCGTCTCTCATGGTGGACATTATGATTGAAATATATTTATATATGATATATATTATGTTTATTATTTCCTTATGCTTCTGTACTACCCAATTATATCAAGACATCAGGGTTTCCATAGTGTATAAATATGACAACCTCATTTGAGGAAGTGCGGACTACCGCCCCCTTAAAGTGATGTGACTCGTTAATGCCTTATGTGGGATGTATAAAGGAAAGAGTTAATGATATTATATATGATATAATACAGGAATTATAATATACCTATGTATAATTATGTTTTATTTCCATTAAAATATGAAATCTAAATGAAAGTAGCGTTCATGCGTACATACGACTTACCATCTCCATGAACGGTGCATTTCATTTCGTACCTTCAAATGTTGTACTACTATAAATACATGAATACACTGAATATATATTATATATATTATATTTAAATCAAGAATATAATCCTTAATATAATGGAATATTTACCACATGGAAAACTTCTAAATATAAGGTGTTCATTTTTGACTCAAGTACCAAATATCGACAAAGAGAACGTTATTAACTTAAATGATTACATAATGTTTATAACATGGTAATAAGTTCTATAAAAAGAATAATAAACATGAAAAATGTTCTTAAGCAAGTATAAATTAACTTTATTTTATTATTCTTGAGATTAAAGAACGATCGAGTCAAGTCGGATGCGAGGTAAGGGATCCTACCTCTCTCTTTCTTTTAAGTAATATCTTTTATGTCACTCCTTTTAAGCTCCTATTTATTATGTTGGGGGATGTTATTTTATATTCCTCTTACTATAATTTTTATGTATATATCATGATAGAACCTATTTGATATCATTAATCCATTTTTGGATGTTTTATGTGGCGTCGTTAGGCTGCCGATGTTTTGTAAGGGGATTTTCTTATCTCGTATTTAATTCCGTGAGATTTCCATTGTTCACCACTTATTAATTGCATTTGGTGTATATTGTACTGCCATTTGATATATATTATCATGATTCTCATTATATTTCTGGTATTGTGTGATTCATTTTGTGGTTATTAACTTTTGGTCATATGACTCAGTTGATTACAACGTGGTAAAGGGTTTCGTCTAACTTTTTATTCGCATGAGATTCATGCAATATTTGGCACAATTTCATTTTGTGTGGTGTTTGTAATGACCATGATTGTACTATTTATGTAATATACATTCATTTTTCAGTATTTACATCTTCATTGTATGATCCTTCTTCTTATGGCATATGTTTCGAACGTTTCTAAATCCGTAAGGGATCATTTCACCCTCCTCTATTTAAAACACTTGTTTTTATTATGTATTTTAATTTACATCTTATTATGTTGTGATATGTCCTTTTATATTCCCATTGATGTAAAAAGTACGTACAGGTGATGAGATACCCTTTTTATATGATCAACTCATCTTTTGAATTTTAATGTGACGCCATTAGGCTGTCAAATTTTTAAAAGGGAACTTTTTAACCCAATTTCAATTCATTGGGTTCAACTTGTACTCATTGAATATGTCATCCAATGAATATGTGCGAATTAACTTTGATTTTTTTACACTTAATATCCAATTATATTGGGTGTATTTATATTTTTCACACATAATTATGTGGTTGATTTATCCTTAATTTAAGGATTCCATCTTTATAAGGGATTTTATCTCAATTTACATTTCCATTGAGACTTCATTGTTGTTATGCAGCAATTCACTATTATATGGTGTATATACTGTACTTTGACATATTATATCATGAATCACTTTATTATCATGATATTAGAATTTCCTAAATAAATTTTATTCCTCAATTATTTGTATTCAAGTGTCTCTCTTTTTATTAAAAAACTCTTTTACTAAAATATCGTTTTAAATGTTTTAAAGATTTATTATTATAAATATATCTCAGTAATGTCCATGTGTAAAAAATGGGTTTTAGGATTTATTTATATGGACATTAATTTTTTAAAATTATAATTCATTTAAAATCATCAAAGTGGTATGGGACACTTTGATTCAAAAATCTATTTTTAAAAGTGTTTGAAAATTATTTGATTAAAAATAGATTATTTCAATATCTTGATTTGATATATTGGAATGTGTAAATGTTATCTTTCATTTATAAATGATTTATATGTTATGATTCTGTTATGGTTATTGGGAATTGTTTATGTGTACGGGTGGTTCCGTGATAAACCTAGGGTGAGTGAGCCCGAGATAGCTCTCTAATGCATCGGGTAACGTGGCAGAGGTAAACATGATGTTTCTCCTAAGAGATTTTGTGAATATACTGTGATGGGTATTCCAAGTGTAACTCCCTATGTTGCAGTGATAGCTACAATGTATGTTTGATTTGTATTCCATATGCAACCTTTATGATTTGTGATTTGTGTGTGTTATTCATAAATATTATCATTTCATAAGTAATGTTATGATTAGAAAAGTATGGTTTCATGGATTGTATTGAATGTTGGGATAATGTTTTCCTTCCTTATTTTATAACCCTTACTCATCTTTTTATCACTACTAGAAAAACATGTATTTGCGACAGTATCCCGTCGCAAATGGCCTTTTGCGACGGGGTCCCGTCGCAAATGACCCGTTGCTGAAAACGGTGCCGCAATAACAATTTTTTGCGACGGGCCCGTCGCTAAAGCTCTTTTCCACGACGGGGAGAATCCCCTTCGCAACTAGTACTCTGTATATTTGTAAAAAACTATTTGCGACGGGCCCCGTCGCAAAAACTATTTTTTAAAAAATAAAAAAATAATAATACTATTTGCGACGAGAATAGTATCCCGTCGCAAATACTATAAAAAAAATAAAAATAAATAAATTGTTAATAAATTATTTTAATTAATATAATAATAATCCAATTATAATTCAAAAATAAAAAATAATAAAATATTAATAAATGATTTTAATTAATATAATAATAGAATTATAATTCACAAATAAAAATAATAAATTATTTTAATTAATATAATAATAATAGAATTATAATTCAAAAATAAAAAATAATATAATATTAATAAATATTTTATAATTAGACAGAAACTACGAATAGAAAAAAAAACATATTTTGATTTCACAAATTTTATAACATAAATACAAACTCTAATCTGAAGGAGGGGGGTAGGGGGGATCTGTAGATGGTGGTGGAGGAAACTCAATCCCTAAAACATGAGTGAGTCAGCGCATGTACTCCATCTTCTCCTGATGCTGCTGCTGCCACCGACTCGTATGCTCCTCGTACAGCTGCTGCTGGCGTCGACGCTCCTCCTCATCCTGCTGACACATCTGCTCCTGCTCCTGTCAGAGACTCTCTATCAGTGCAGTCTGAGATCGCAACTGATCCTCATACTGTGTAGCAGAAGAAGGTGCATGAGCTCCTCCTGAGCTGGACGCCGACATCACAACACTGCCATAATATTCTCCGGGAGTCAGTCGACAGCTGATACCAACTACCCGGCCCTTCTCGAAGGCATACTGGGTGGCTTGCATCCATACCGCCTCATCAAACTGACGGCCAGTGGTCTGATCTGATGACTCGGCCTGACTCTCAGGCCGGGCCTGTGACGCTGCGACCTCATATGACTCCTATAGTTGCAATTTAAAATTAAAATTGTGAATATATTATGTACAATTAATTTTTAAACATGAAAACAAATAATACTAACCACGATGTGATGCTGACGATCACCTCTGAGCTCCCCAGTAGCAGGATCACTATACATACTCTTATATACGTCGTACTCCGTAATATCGGGGTGCTCAACAGCCTATAATAATAAAAAATAAACTGTTAATATTATTAGTTATATAAAATATTTATAAATAATGTACGTACCAGATTCTGTCTATGAGTACTGAAAGAACGACTCCCAGCTCGATGAGTCACCTCATGTCTCCCTGATTCTGCCTCCCCACCGTTGATCTCCTCTGAAAGGCACCACTCAACCAGTGCGCACATAATCCATCCAATACATGGGATGAAATGTACTCTGGTCGGTGTGCTCTACATGACTCGTCAAAATCTGACACTCCTGCTTTCTTCATCGTAGATTTTCTTAAATTGTGCAAAAACTGACGAAGGCGATCACGCATGGCCACCTCCCATGCCTCGTGGATGGAGTCACACATGGTATCCTCGATCGGATACCATAAATCCTACAAATAAATCAAAATATCAAGTTATAAATGAAATAATTTTCAAAATAAAAATTATTTATTTACGTATATACCAACCAATGGCTGAACATGGCCTGATGCACATCAATGGGAATTTGCTCCCATGTGGTCCACGACTGAGAGAAATAGTTGCGCAAAATAGCGCTGCCCTGTCCGACTGCTATATGCGGAAAACTGTAAAAATAATAAACATTTATTATGTGAATAGATTAATGAAATCTTAGTCAAATCAACAGGTTATCACACCTCCGTGTGCGTGGATCAAACCCAAGACGTGGATGTCGCTCGGGGACGGGGTCAAGAATCATCAATCGTGCAAGACCGTGCCCCCTCCGCGTACTCCCTGGAGCGCCTGCAGGCTGAGGTTCATCTGGAAGCAACTCATCCGCATCGAAAGTCAGGTCAGCATCCTCCAACTCACGAAATTTAGCGTCGTCCATCTGAAACAGAAAATGTTAATGTTGTTATCAAATAATTCATAATTACTATTATATATACATATATACATTTTATGATTGTATATAAATACCATGGAATTCTATCCGTGTTCATCTTCTTCATCATCTTCATATATGTCAATGTCATCTTCATATTCCTCCTCAACATCATCGATATCCATTCGAGTTACAGTTGCTTCATCTCTTACCATTTCAAATTCATATGTGACATCATTAACAACATCGTCATCACCGACTCTTAAATGTGGGGTGTCGTCATCGATACACATGTCTCTTTGCAAAAAATATTGATTTTGAGTACTCTCTTGAAAAACATCAATTCTTTGCACATCAATGAAAGCACATTCACTTTGACTAAACTGATTGTCTCGAATTTTGATTTTTATTACACTCCACCAATAAGTCAAGTCTCTTGATGTAGCACAGTACTTTGCGTAATAAACTTGATGTGCCTGTTGAGCCAATAAGAATGGTTCATTTACTGTGAGAACACTTTTACATTTAATATCGATGATTCCATGAGTCGGATGAACACGCTCGCCTCTCTCTGTATCCAACCACCGACATTTGAACATGGTTATGTAATGTTGTCCAAGATAATAGAGTTCAATGATTTCATCAAGTATGCCATAAAAGTCAACTTCATTTTCTCGATGATGAGATCCTCTCAAGCTAACTCCACTGTTCATTGTTTTTTTTGATTCCCCTTATGCATGTGTGTGGAATCGAAATCCATTCACCACATATGCATTATAAGTTTTAACAAGTTTGGAAGGTGGGTTACTCAATACACACAGTCGTTTGTCAATTTTATCAGCATGTCGAGACACCTGAAAATTTGTGAAATAATTATCAATATAGTAAACTATACATTGAATGAGTTGCTAGAAGATAAATAATTTATGTTACCAGTTTTTGAAACCATTGAGAGAAATTTTTCAGTCGACGTTCTTCGAGAGCAGCTGCTGTTATTTGTGGAATTTGTTTCTTGATATGATTATCATACAACCTATAAAAACCAAATTTATTTACTGTAACATAAATGATAGAATTAGTGATATAAACACTTACAGTACAACTGATGTCATCTCTTCACAGTTGAGCAGAACATACGTATGATCTCTATGATGTTCATCATATGAAATCCATCGTTCATAAACTCCACCAAAACCAAGCTCTGACTGGTTGAAAACAGATAATTGATTGTCGATTTCATCAATATTCCTCTCGTTCCATCCCATTCGGTTGTGTTTTGAAGGATACTCAGATTCAAAATAATGGGAGCAGAAAAAAGATATTTCCTCCTGAAAATAAGCTTCTGCAATAGATCCTTCAACAGATGCTTTGTTACGTACTTTTCTTTTCAATTTTTGCATGCATCTTTCAAATGGGTACATCCATCGAAACTGTACTGGACCTCCACATTTGGCTTCATATGGAAAATGTAACATCAAATGTTCCATTGAGTCGAAGAAAGACGGCAGAAATATTTTTTCCAATTTACATATAATTACAACAACATCTTTTTCAAGTTTGCCTAGAGCATCATAATCTGCTGTAGCCGCACAAATTTCCCGAAAAAATTGAGACATGTCTGTTATGGAATCCCAAATCACAGAATTCAACAGACCTCTTAATCCAATGGGTAGCAGTATTTCCATTATAACATGACAATCATGATTTTTTAATCCAGTAATATGACCATTCTTTACATATCTACCCAAATTGGAAGCACAGCCATCTGGAAGTCTCAAATCTGCAATCCACTGACAAAATAATAAACGGTTTTCTTTAGACAGTGTATAAGCTGCTTTTGGTTTCAGTAACCTTTCTGTTCTAACATTCTCAAATAGTTCCAATTCTGGACGCCTGCAAATTTGGGCAAGATCTAAACGTTCTTTTACATTGTCTTTGCTCTTTCCTGGCGTATCCAAAACTGTATGAATCAAATTATCAAAGCAGTTCTTCTGAATATGCATGAAATCTAACATGTGTCGGACCAACAAATGAGACCAATATGGCAAATACCAAAATATTCTACGTTTAATCCAATTGTGTTCATTCCCAAAACCAGAATTTTTCTGTTGGTTTATTGTGGGACCAAAAGTGATGGGAGGTAATGAAAGTACAACTGATTTTAACTCCGAACCTGATAACATTTTTGGAGGTCCTTCCGTTTCAACTATTCCTTTTCTGAAATGTGATCTGTTTTTGCGAAACGGATGATCAGCTGGAAGAAACCTACGATGACAGTCAAAATAACAAGGTTTCTTTCCATGAATGAGCATAAATGCTTTGTTCTCTCCCATACAGTAAGGACATGATTTCTGACCATGTGTACTCAAGCCAGATAACATCCCATAAGCCGGGAAGTCACTTATTTTCCACATCAATGCTGCTCTCAGTATGAAATTCTGTTTCGTTGCAACATCATATGTACTGACACCAGTACTCCACAATAAATTTAATTCATCAATCAATGGTTTCAAATAAACATCAATATTTTTCTTCGGATGTCCTAGAATTAGTAAAGTCAAAAAGATATATGGCTCCTTCATCAACATCCATGGAGGTAAATTGTACGGAGTTAAAAAAACAGGCCAACATGAATATTGACTACCATAAGAACCAAACCGACAGAAACCATCAGTGGAAAGCCCCAGTCGAACATTTCTAGCTTCTAAAGCAAAGGATGGATGCACTCTATCAAAATGTTTCCATGAATCACCATCGGCTGGATGATTCAAGCTTTAATCGGTTGAAATATTCTCTTTATTCCATGACATCATTGTCGCTGTATTCTTAGACATGAATAAACGTTGGAGTCTGGATGTAAGAGGAAAATATCTCAACTTTTTTACAGGAATCAAACCAGACTTCCCATGTTGTCATTATTTATATCTCAGTTGACCACATGTGGGACAACTATCCAACGACTCATTTTCCCCAGAATATAAAATGCAGTCATTTGAACATGCATGAATCTTCTGACAAGTAAGTCCCAAATTTCAAACCAGCCTCTTACATTCAAGTAATTTGCAGGTAAAACATTTCCTTCGGGTAACAGTTTTTTAAGAAAAGAAAATATCTGGTCAAAACAGGTGTTTGACATTCTGTTATCTGATTTGATAGCCATAAATTTTGCAACTACTTCTAATTTGCTCATCTTGCAGCCAGGATATAATGCATCCTCAGCAGACTTCAACAAATCATAAAATTCAGACAGTGCCAACTCAGGATTTGAAGCTATATCAGCCGGAGTTTCTGTATGTTGAACAGATGAACCTACAACATCATGTACTAAATCTTGAAACCAGGATGGATCCGGAATCAAGTTGGTATCGCCTGCTCTGGAACTGCGTTCACCTTGTTGATACCAAAATACATAACCTGGTTGAAAACCAAAACGCAAGAGATGTTCTCCCACTTTGTCAAACGTGTCAAACGTTCTCAATGCACATTTTCAACAAGGGCATTTTATTTTTCCTTCTGAAACAAATTCTGGATTTGATGCCGTAAATGATACAAAAGTCGCCACACCCTCTACATATACTGGATTTAAACCAGAACCGTTTGGATTTCTACGTTGATTTATCCATATGCGGTCACCTAATAATGATTGTTGACGACCTCGTTTTTCCATATTTCTCTATAAAATATAAAAGAATTACTGGTTTTGAATAATTTGTTAGAAAACAAACTCAAGCTATGATAATTAGAGTTTAGATCATACACGACAGACGCAAAATTTTTATTGAGATAGACCTAAAAATTGACCCTTTAAGAATTGAATATGTTGAGAATAAAGCAAAACATGTTACAAATATTGATAATTTTAATATTATATAAATTTTTTATTATTTTCATAGTACTAATATTATTGGTAAGTATTACTAATTATTACTAATTATTACTAATTATTGGTAATTATTACTAATTATTACCAATTATTGGTAATTATTACTAATTAATACTAATTATTGATAATTATTACTATTTATTGGTAATTATTACTAATTATTGGTAATTATTACTAATTAATGGTAATTATCGGTAATTATTGGTAATTATCGGTAATTATTACTAATTATTGATAATTATTACTAATTATTGCTAATTATTAGTAATTATTGGTAATTATTACTAATTATTGATAATTATTACTAATTATTGGTAATTATTACTAATTATTGGTAATTATTACTAATTATTGGTAATTATTACTAACAATTGGTAATTATTACTAATTATTACTAATTATTACTAATTATTACTAATTATTGGTAATTATTACTAATTATTACTAATTATTACTAATTATTTGTAATTATTGGTAATTATTATTAATTATTACTAATTAATACTAATTATTGGTAATTATTACTAATTATTGGTAATTATTACTAATTATTGGTAATTATTACTAATTATTACTAATTATTGGTAATTATTGGTAATTATTGGTAATTATTACTAATTATTTCTAATTATTACTAATTATTACTAATTATTGGTAATTATTGGTAATTATTACAAATTATTACTAATTATTACTATTTATTAGTAATTATTGGTAATTGTTACTAATTATTGGTAATTATTGGTAATTATTACTAATTAATGGTAATTATTGGTAATTATTACTAATTATTGGTAAATATTACTAATTATTGTTAAGTATAACTAATTATTGGTAATTATTACTAATTATTGGTAATTATTACTAATTATTACTAATTATTGGTAATTATTACTAATTATTAGTAATTATTGGTAATTATTATTAATTATTACTAATTATTGGTAATTATTACTAATAATTGGTAATTATTACTAATTATTACTAATTATTACTAATTATTGGTAATTATTACTAATTATTACTAATTATTGGTAATTATTACTAATTATTACTAATTATTGGTAATTATTACTAATTATTACTAATTATTACTAATTATTGTTATTTATTGGTAATTATTACTAATTATTGGTAATTATTACTAATTATTGGTAATTATTACTAATTATTGGTAATTATTACTAATTATTGGTAATTATTACTAATTATTGGTAATTATTACTAATTATTACTAATTGTTACTAATTATTGGTAATTATTACTAATTATTTCAATTTATTGGTAATTATTGGAATTTATTGGTAATTATTACTAATTATTGGTAATTATTACTAATTATTGGTAATTATTTCTAATTATTGGTAATTATTTCTAATTATTACTATTTACCGGTAATTATTACTAATTATTCTTAATTATTACCAATTATTGGTAATTATTACTAATTATTGGTAATTATTACTAATTATTGTTAATTATTACTAATTATTGATAATTATTACTAATTATTGATAATTATTGCTAATTATTACTAATTATTGGTAATTATTGGTAAGTATTGGTAATTATTACTAATTATTGGTAATTATTACTAATTATTGGTAATTATTGGAAATTATTAATAATTATTACTAATTATTAGTATTTACCAGTAATTATTTCTAATTATTACTAATTATTACTATTTACCGATAATTATTACTAAATATTACTAATTATTGGTAATTATTACTAATTATTGGTAATTATTACTAATTATTGGTAATTATTACTAATTATTACTAATTATTACTAATTATTACTAATTATTACTAATTATTACTAATTATTACTAATTATTACTAATTATTCCTAATTATTACTAATTATTCCTAATTATTACTAATTATTACTAAATATTGGTAATTATTGGTAATTATTACTAATTATTGGTAATTATTACTGATTATTGGTAATTATTACTAATTATTACTAATTATTACTATTTAGCGGTAATTATTTCTAATTATTACTAATTATTACGATTTACCGGTAGTTATTACTAATTATTGGTAATTATTACTAATTATTACTAATTATTGGTAATTATTACTAATTATTGGTAATTATTACTAATTATTGCTAATTATTGCTAATTATTACTAATTATTCCTAATTATTCCTAATTATTACTAATTATTCATAATTATTACTAATTATTCCTAATTATTACTAATTATTACTAATTATTACTAATTTTTCCTAATTATTACTAATTATTACTAATTATTACTAATTATTACTAATTATTCCAAATTATTGGTAATTATTGGTAATTATTCCTAATTATTCTTAATTATTGCTAATTATTCTTGATTATTACTAATTATTACTAATTATTGATAATTATTGGTAATTACTACTAATTATTGGTGAGTATTACTAATTATTGGTAAGTATTACTAATTATTGGTAATTATTACTAATTATTGGTAATTATTACTAATTATTACTAATTATTACTAATTATTACTAATTATTACTAATTATTACCAATTATTACTAATTATTGGTAATTATTGGTAATTGTTCTTAATTATGAGTAATTAAATGAATAATTACCAATAATTAGGAATAATTACCAATAATTAGGAATAATAACATTTTTAGTATATTTTATTATTAATATTAAAATAATATAATTTTCTAATTTATATACAATTATCCTTTCATCTGTGTGTTTTCTATCTCCATATACAAATAATACATGTGAAGACAGCAAACACACAGATGAAAAGAGAATTGTATATATATATATAAAATTATATTATTTTAATATTAATAATAAAATATATTAATAATTAAATAATGTTATTATTCCTAATTATTAGTATTTATTACTAATTATTAAGTAATAAACCAATGTAAACATAATTAAATTACAACTAATTAAGAATAATTAAAACTAATAAAACATTAAAAATAAATATTAAATTAAAATAAATATAAATACCTTGAAAATTGATCTGAGGTTGATCTCTGATCGTTCTTCAAAACTTCAATATCAACTCCGAAGAAAAAAATTAAACTTGAGAAAAACTGAACTGTAGAAATAAAATTTTGAGAGAAGAAGAAGATGGAATTTGAGAATGATTTGAAAAAAACGGATGGGGGTATTTATAGATTAGATTAGTTTCGACGGGCCCATTTGCGACGGGTACCGTCGCAAATACCTTAGCCAGCATTTATTACGGTCAACGGTTAAATAGTTATTTGCGACAGGACCCGTCGCAAATAACCACCTGCCGACATACTATTTGCGATAGGGGAATATTCCCGTCGCAAATACCTTTTACCGCCGCCGGTTATTTGCGACGGGAATATTCCCCCATCGCAAATATGTTTCCCGCTATTTGGCGCGCAAAGGGCACCAGTCCTTTTGCGACTGGGAAAGTTATCCCGTGGCAAAAGGCTACTTATTTGCGACAGGCAAATACCCCCGTCGCCAATAAGTTTTTAACAGGGCTATTTGCGACGGGATTTATTCCCGTCGCAAATAACCCGTCGCAAATACCCATTTTTCCCGTACTGTATGCTCATTCCATGTTTTTCAAATATTTTCCATATTACTTAATTTTGAATAGGTTCAAGGATTGGATAAACGAAAAGTCATGCTGTCGAAAACATGGAACTAGACATGTTTCTTTTTAAGAGTTTTTATTTTATAAAAAAATGGATATTGAGTAGTAGTGTCTACTTGTAATAATAAAGTTGTTATATAATAGTTATGGCTTAATTATCTAAAACTCTAAACCTGAAAAGATCCTCAATGTGAATTATTAATTTAATTCAAGATTATGTAATGTTTAATGTCGGGTCCTTATAGTTACGACACACGTGGGGGATATTCTTAATATAATTCAAATTTTACATACAAGACATTATGAAGGATTTAAATGTATATTTTCCCCCAAAAATACCATGAATATGTTTAAGGGATTAGCTATGCATATAATTTGGATTGATGCTATATATTTCTCTACATAGAGATTATAAGTTATGATTCATACCCTAACATATTGTATTAAATTATTTAGAAATGGAACCTAAGGGAAGGAACGGAAACCACAAAATTGTGTGTGTCCCCTATAGGTATTTCCCCCTGATGGAAGATAATTAAGTTGGCACTTGTGAAGTATCTGGTCGAAAATAACTTATAACTATATAGGGACAACTTACTTAGGTTTTGAATAATAACCATACTTGTATGGAGCATCCGGATCCACCATGTGTTGGAGATATGTTAGATCGCTTTATGTGACAACAACCAACATCGTTCAGTGGGACTACAAACAATTTTGTAGCTGAGCCCTTGATATATTCCCATGAGAAGATATTTATTTCATTGGGATGTAATAAAAACAGAAAGTCATCATGGGTAGTATACACACCACATGCAATAAATAAGTGGTTAACAATGGAATTCTCAAGGAATTAAAAGTGAGATAAGCAACCCCTTACTCTGTACATTTTCCTTGGTCGAGGGTAGGCTAACATCCTCTATAATAGTGAAATAATTGTTTTTTATTATAAATGAATCATGTACATTAATATGATATCATATATGATCTTTTAACATTGATTTGTTGATAATATCTTAGTATTATCGTCGTTTCGGGTGTTAACGGATTCGTTTTCCTTTATATTCTTTGTTATGTGAGCCATATTTGTTATGGATGGGATGTATCTTATTCATATCCAGAATGATATCATGTCGATAAATATTATTTTTAATCTTCAAATGAAATTTAGTCTTGAATGGATATGATGGGGAATAAATCTCTTCGCGTTCATGGATACGGTTATCCGTACGTATGCACGAGCAACAATATCATTATTTTGATATTAAAATAATATATAATTTGATAGTATATAATATATAAAGAATCATTATTGTGTTATTTTTATTATTTACAAGAATTAAACGTCATTATTATAACCATCCAAATAATTATTTATTAAATAACAATTACACCATGACGTGGAGACGGTAGGCCGTGCGTACGCATGTATGGGGACATGTCATTCATGGGATGGATAGAATACTGAATATGGGTGTACCATATTTATAATAACATCACATTATATAGAAGGTACTGGATTTATTATATTATAATGGAAATAATAACGAATGAAGAATTGGAAGAAGAAAGGATCTTGAAAGGTGGTTGAGAAAACATTACCTCTTCTCTGAGGATACCTTTTGATTTGTTCAAAAGGGCACCATAGGATGGATTTATGATCAAACTAAGGTCTCTAAGATTAATTTAGGGAAGTGGAGAGAGTATGTGGGTATGGGTTGTCCAATCCAAATGGCTTTGAAGGTGATAATTAGTAAGAAGGGGGAGTGCCCTTTGATAAGAGGGGTGAGGGACAACATAGGAAAAGCTAGAAATATTATTTTATAATAAATTCATATTCACATTCTAATTTCTCCAAAGTGAATTATATAAATTCTAAGGTGGGGATAAGTCTCAATCAACTCAACCAATATGTTTTGGACAGGTTTGGGTCACTATATTAACCTTATCTTTTAGTTTTAACTCTTAGTTAATTTGTTTGACATTTACCATGTCACTTTGTATTTTTATATTATATAGTTAATAAACATACAATATAAATCCAAGCGACCCCAATGTGGTCCATTAATTATACACCTATCATGATATATGTCCTTTCTCCGAACCCTATATTTTAGAAATTGAATATCAATTAATAATATAATATTTTTAAAAAAACTCATTTATGTCAATTTTGACAACATTTAATAAATGAATTTTGTTAAAGTTTTAGCAACATTATTAATTCGAAAAAAATTCATTTAAGCAATCCTAACATGGCATATTAACCAATAAAATTCGTGAATTGAATAAAAACATTCAAATTATATTTATTTTAACATTTATAATACTAATTATTTGATTCTTTCATTAAAAAGGATAATACTACATCATTATTGTGTCAGAAATAAATTTAATTATTCAATATATAAAAATTATAAATAAAATACCCTTATGTAGGAAATACTTTTATCTTGCTAATGAATATTTATAGTCGAACATATTATATATACAACCCTATGTAAAAATTGTTTTTCTAAAAGATATATGCTTCTATCATTTTTGCATTTACTTTAACTTTAATTAATAGAAAGTGTCTCTATCACATACAAGTGGATCCATGGGGTCCCAAAATCGACCCAAAGATGCCCATGGACGGACATGTATCAAAAAATAGAGTTTGGAAATGTTTTAGGGTAATTTATTATTATTATAATATTATGTATTTACCTTTATTTACCGGATTTACCCTTTAACCATGGTAAATAAAATATTTACCGAAATAATTGTACAAAATGTCTAAAAATAAAAGATACCTATTCACACCATTTGGATATACTGATTCCAAATATGAAATCCATTTTTTCAAATTCAAAACACAAAAGTGGTAGAAATTAAATTAAAATTAATTCCCACTATCAAAACAAAAAGCGCATTTTTAAGAAATAATAACTATAAAAAGATTGACACTTTTTTATGTCCGGTTTAAAAGTGAAATTATGTCCAATGACTTAAATTGTATTAAATGGTAAAAATATAATCTAAATATAACATAAAACCACTCAAATTCATAATTTATCACTATTAATTATTTCTATTAAGGAAGTTTTTTTTAATTAAAATTTAGTAATTTTCACTATTCATCAAAATATGAAAGTTATCCGAAAAGTACCAAAAATTCACCGTAAGATAATTTTGATATTATGAACCCAAAATTGAATTCCATTTTGAAAGATAAAAATTATAAAATTTCAAAATGTGGGTATTACTATTCATAACGACTAGTTTGATTGGTTGTGGTGTGTTATAAATCGATGTTGCGTACAATACACGTTACTATATTATTCAAAGAGAAGCATATAGTGGAAGAATGGGGTGTTACATTCTTCCCTCAATCAATAAATTTTGTCCTCACAATTTTTAAAATTGGGCTTGGGAATATAATGGAAATTCCCACATCGGCCACAAATCATTTTTTTTGTATTTTCAATGAACCACTTTTTGGGTATGTTGGAACCGTACAAAAAGGAGCCAGCTGTTAACAAAACCGAACATCCACAAAAAACACACCACTGCAGTCAAAATTCAAAAGATAAACAATCAAATTTCAAAACCCAAAATTATGGAAACCGCCATATCCATCTCGAGCCATGAGATTACCCACTAAAATCCAAAAAGCGTCATTGCCTACCACCATCGTTAGTACCATCACCCATCACCAAGAGACCTCGAACCAAGAGTATGGTCATGTCGCTACGTTCATCCATCATCAGAACATTCACCGTCACCATCATCAATGGTGGATAATGTATCCAAAATCATTCAATGAAATCCATTTCATCGAGATCCATCACCACAACAATGGAGCCTCTATGCTTCAACTTCATCACTGTCGTCGGCCGATGGGCACTCACACGATCGGTAGCCATCATAATCAAGAGAGAATAAAACCAAAAACCAGAGACAAATAGCGCAGTGTTAATAACATTGAGAAATAAAAACTGAACAAAATCCGTAGAACAAGAACCAATTTTCGTTTCCATAACCATATCCACCACCGAGGAAAGACATCTTCAAACATGGAGTGAACCAAAGACATCACCATATGGGAAAACTAGAAGGACAAAGAAAAAGGAGAAATCCACCACCATTCGCCCTGACCGTAAACTCATACCCCTCCCCCAACACATCCCAAAACCTCCATAGAATCCTTCACACCTAACCGACCTGGAAGGGAGCAAAGGACCGGGAGGCCAAGGCAGGACGGTGCAGCAGAGACGGGGAAAGGGCGATGCAAAGCCAACGGGGGACATGAAGTAGGAGCACTGGGATTGAAACCCTATGGGAAATAGGAACAGAGGGATTGAGTAAGAACCAAAGAAATAACTTCCATGAAATGGGAAAAAGGGGACCGAGGGTGAAACCCTAATATGATAAATTGAAGAAGTCAGAACCGAGAAGACTGAAAAATCGCCATTGCGAGCATCCAGTAACACCTCCTGATCGATCTTCCTTTTCATCGTTCTAGACCAGGTGGAGTCAAGTGTGAGGGAAAATATCAAAATAGCATAGGAAGATGCCCGTAACCACAAGGCCAAAGCAAAGAAAACCAAAAAGGAAGCAACAAAAAAAGAAAAGAATAGTAGAAGAAACCTCATCCGACGAAGGAATCTCTTATGCAAGGAGTAAGAAGCCCTAGGAGGAGAGGCTCTACAGAGATAGAGGACCAGGAGATAGCGGAGGCATCACGTCCGGGAGAGAGGCCCCCTCCCCACATCAAAAAAATAGTCAATAAAACTATCAAATTAAATGAATGAAAGAGAAGTACCATGGTCACCCGAGATAACCTATACTAGGATTCCATGTAGAATTCGGTTATTTAGTCTTCCATGTTGGATTGTATCTCCAAATGACATCAACTACTCATAAAGTCACAAACATAAAATTAATTAACCTAATCACATATTCTCTATTATAGGATAATCATTTCCATAAATAACCAAAATCACAATAAATCCATAATAAAAACATAGATAAAAATCCACCATTACTCCTAAAATGAAATCCCATAGTATTCTATTTTCCTTTGGATTATAGGGTTCCCAAAAAAGAGAACATCTTCCAAAATAACATTTATCACTTAATCACCAAATAATTTTCCTATACTATGGGTATTCACTTGAGTGGTACTATTACTATAGCTTTGTTATAGTGACTTCTCTTTTGATATGAGTGAATCTTACTCATTTATTTCAACCCGTACTGTTAATCTATTTAATATTCCATTGGAGCTTTTATCTTGTACCATTGATATTACTATACCACTTATTATAAAGAGAGAACAAGGTATCCTTAATTCCTTTTTTGTCTTCTATCTATCATTTTTCAAACATTTTTGGAGTTATTATGGGTACTTGACATTAAATCTCTTGATTCATATTCGGGATGGATTGGATCATTGCCAATAAATCCCAGAATGATTGTTATCCTCTGTTTGTATTCCTTACCAAACCCAATAGTGTGTCTCTTATCATTTAATGAGAATTGGACCCAAGGTCGAGCAAGGGAAGAATATCTTATCCAGAGTTTGGGAATGTGATATCATTGTTAACTTTGGATATCGGATGAACTTTTTTCGTTGCTGATCTTCCTCCAGTTTTCGTCGAGTTTCCCATCACATTTGCTTCTTTTTTTCTGGTTTACCACTAGTAAGAGTGGTTGAGTTTTCTATTGACTTGATGTCATTACTCAACCAGTTTCTTTTCCCTTATACAAAATGGGTCCAAATGGACTGATAGAATTAATGTTTTAATTGGAAGATCTTCTTGAGAAAGCCTTTATTCACCCAATTATGTCACCTTGGGTGGCACTGGTTCATTTCTTTATGAAAATTGATGGTTCTCCAAAATCATTTTTTCTTGAGATTATTCTTAAAAAACATAAGGTTTTTTATTAATTCTGTAATCATTAGATACTCTCTTCATGGCGGGGAGACTGATGCCCATTAGTTGTTCTTCAAAGGGGGTGTTCTGTTTTATCGGAACTATTATAATGCACCATTAGAAACAAGGAAGGCTATAATGTGGGGTTTCCAAATTTTCATGTGGGTTGTGTATTGAGGAAGCATTAATATGTTCTATGACATGAAGCAGTAGTTCTATTGACCATGTATTCTTAAAGGTTTCACCCTGGTTAGGTCATTGACGGCTTGGGGGCAAGAGAAACTTGCTCCCAATTTTTTGGAACCATTCGATGTTGTTGATTAGGTGGGAAAATTTGTTTACCATTTAGAACTACCACTATAACTAATGTTGATACATAATTTGTTTCATGTATCTTATTTTTGAATGAATTTATCTGACTCATCTCATGTTCTGAGTGGGTGTGATCTTGAAGTAGAACCTGTTTTATCTGTGATTGAACGACCGGTCCTGGTTTTTAATTTTGAGACCAAGGTACATTATGGGAGGATGATACCTCTTGTCTTTATGATATGGAATCATAGTTCTAATTTTCCTGAGATGTGAGAGAGTGAGGCACTGATGAGAAAACAATGGCCTTGTTTTTTTATGTGGTTCATCGTAGGATTTCCGGGGATAGAATGTCTCTATGGTAGAGAGGTTATAACATCCTGTTATTGTTTTAGGTATTCCTAAACCATCTTGTGTTAAACTATTATTACATTAAATCGAAAAAATAGATTATCACTAAAAAGTTTTTTTTTGTTAAAAACATTTTTGAATGGTAAAACATCCAATTAATACTCTAGAATATTTAATTTAATATTTTATAAGTTAAACACTGAGTAAGTATGAGTTTTTGAGGCCCATAAAATCTCAATGAAGACAAAATAAATTTATTAAACTTAATATTTTAAGTGCACACTTTTTATTCAAAATATTTAAAGAACTTTTAAATGATTCATTATTTAATAAATCTGAGACCATTGTTATGTCTGAAATATGGTGTTTACCCATGGAGGGATATAATATTCAAAGGCATCAAGAATTATGGATGTCTCTCTCGTGAGATAATGATATTAAATAATATTTAATATATTATTTATTAAAAATATTTAATTATCACTCAAACGGTAAATCATATGGGAAATTTGACACCACCGACAGATCTGGAACATGGTGCTTATCCTAGAGAAGGTATAATATTTGTTCGTATCGGGTGTTCAGATGCCTCACTCAAGAAAATAACACTTTTTATTTTAATTAATTAATCTTTCAGATTTTTCATTAATAAATCAATATTATCTCTCAAACCATTCATTTTTTGAGATATCTAAGTCCACCATTGTGTCCAGAACGTGGTTTTTATCTTAGACAGGGCATAACATCTATGTGCATCGGCAGTTTGGTGTCCTATAATTTTTTTAATGTTAAATTATTAATTTGAATTAAATAACCATTTAAAGTGTACTATTCATCTTCCCTATCAACGTTTTCTACCATTTTTAACATCCCATGGAAGTAAAACCGTCATTTATAACCCGTTTTTGATAATTTAAAATTAGATACGTCTTAATGGAGTGATTTTAAACATTCCATTGGAGATTAAACACAAAATAATTTGGTGTTCTTAAATTCGGATGAAAACGGATGGGTGTTGTTTTATCTATTAGTCGAAAAACCAAGATTAAATCATGGGAAGAGTTGTTCTTAATATGAGTTTTCGTAAACCTCTATACATAAAATCAGAGAGGTATCAATGATCTTGATTGGCTTTGGAGTGAGAATTTTCTCTCCTCATTCTGCTGGTGTGCAACATCCAGGTTTATTATTATTATTTTTTGTTCTCTCTTTTCACAAATCACTATTTATGAAGAAAAAAAATGATTCATGTAAAAATGATATTTCAAAAAAATATCATATGATAATGTTAGTTGTATTATAAAAATATAATCATTAAATAAATTTTCAAATGATTTTTATCAAATATTATTGAAGGGGATTTGTTTAAAATAATCATTATCTGGGACAATTTTAATCAATTTAACAAAATGATATTTATCATAATTGTCAAAGGTAAATTTTCTCAATCTATCGATTATAATGTTATTATATTATCAAATAAAAATTTTAAATAAAATTGTAAATGGATAACCCATAAAAAAATATTATAAGAATATAATTGTTGGGAATTATTAAAGATAATTGTAAGGTTTTTTGATGCAATATTTTTTGACAATTTTCATGGATAATTGTAAAGATTAATAAAATGATAATTACATTAAATTATGGAGGGGAATTTTAAAAAAATTGCAAAAAGATAATTTTGTGAAACTGTCGAACAATAATTATGAAGAATAACCAAATGATAATTTCTTCTTTTAGTTACAAGGATTATTATAAATTATTATCAAATGATAATTATAGTGCATAATTAAGAGATAATCATGGGATTTCCAAATGATAATTATTTAATAAAATTATCAAAAAAATAATTGTTTAAATTATATCTAAATAATTATAAAGGACTACCACATATATTATCATTTTATTTATAATATCGAATGTGGTTTATAATTATTCTGAGGAATATATTGTGAACATATTATTTGACATAAAATGATAAGTTTTAATTTTATAAAATATATTGGAACTATCATCGAATGTGATAATTGAAATGATAATTTGAGAATTATCGAGGAGTGAGAAGTTGTCACCAATTAGGAATTTAATAAAATATATAAATTATAATATCTCAAATTCCATAATTTATCCAATTATAGAAAATTTACAACACATTAGTATATATTTATATCTATTTAGATTTTATAATATTAATTCCACAAATAAGATTAAATATATTAAATATGGATAAATCAAAATGATAAGGTTTTAAAATAAAAAAAGGTATAAATTTTATTGGTTTACAGTATTTATACCCATACAAATCTCATCTTAAAAATAAATGGGTTTTGGAGCATTATAATCCAAAATTTCATTTATAACAAATAAATATTTCAAGACATTATTAAAGTGCCCCTCCATGCTCTTATATAAGGCCACCACCTGTACCCAATTACATAGAAATTTGAAATGAATTGGTTTAGCATAAATCTACTCAAATAATCTGTCAACATCCCTCCATTCCTCTTAGAGGCCACACCTTGGGTTGAAATACATCCTAGGGAGACCTTTTTAAAAAATCAAAAGTAGATACTCGAAAAACGATTATTGTTTAATCAACTCATTCAAAAAAAATTTCTTTTTATACATCCTCTTATATTTTTTTTTCATACTAAATTAGTAACTAATGTATCTTATACATGCTGTCATGAAATTATAATTATGGTACAACCTTTTAACACCTTGTATTCATCATAATAATACCAATATCACCATGCTTGTGTACCTAAGACTTATTGTCTCCACACTGTGGTGTAATTGTTATTATAAATCAATAATTTGGATGGTTATATTTATGATTATAGAGTGTTTAAATATTGAATATAAAATAATAATTATTCGGTAAAATTAATAAACCATCCAATTCCATACAATTTAACCATCAAAGGAATGATATTGTTGCTCGTGCTTATATACAGCTTACCGTCCCCACGACATGATGAGACTTATTCTCAACGTTAACCATTTTAAAATTATTATAAGGTATATATAATAAATAATAATTAAAGACATGACATAATAATGATATGGGATTTTTATATATATGTCATTTAATTTCATCAATTAAATTCAATAATTAAAGGGAAATAACGATCATGTATATATACGACCTACCGTCTCCACGAACGGTGTATTCCATTTCATTTATCTATCTGGAAAATATTATTATATAGTGATTATATATGATATAAAAATAATTTTTAACAATATGGAAGTAACAAAATAATGATCTAAGTAACAATACCAAGACTAATGATTCAATACATGTACAATAAATAAAATAATTATATCCCAAAATGTTACATTGACATGGAATTGATAAGTGAAAGGTTGGTATAATGTCAAAGAGAATCAAATATGATATCATAAATGTTATTATGGTTCTATTACATGTTAATAATATTTTTAAACTCACTATATTGTGTTTTCATATACATTCGAATCATCTCGGACATAAGGTAAGGGATAACATTGCAAATAACATTTTTATCGAACATTTGTTTATTCATAAGTATTTATTATGGTATATTTATCATCCAAGTCCATGATTACAAAATATATTCAATTTTCAAATCTTATACTATTTTTAATGTAATTTTTACCCATTGATTAATTTCTATTATGTGTAATTAAAGGAATTTTTTATCGTTATTCAATTCCATGTACTTTTTTACTATTCCATCAAAAGTATGAGGTTAGTTTCTTTTAAATTATATATAATAAATGGATTTTTATAGTTTCATGACACATTATATACATTAATATTCTTCTACATGATATCAATATTCTTTTTGACAGGAGTATTTTCTTTTTAAATTTCATGTAATTTTGAGAAAAGAACGTGTCATTGAAAAAGAAATGATATATTCATCGAGAATTTGGATCTATTTTTCTATCAAAATTATATTATATCTTTGATGACATAGTGTTTTTGTTACGTCCCTATTATTAATAAGAATTGACTGTATTAATTATAGAATTAAATTTATATAGATTATTTTAGGATGAAATGATGTTTATGAAACCCATAATATTTTTTGGGTTATGATATGATATAAGATTTATGTTTTTGTGGCACATGTAAGAATGATATCATTATGAGATGGGTGGAACACATATATCACTCCAATGAATTGGGTAACGATTTATATTTCATGAGATATACATGACTGGAGCAAAAAATAAAATTGGTTTGGTAATACCAGAATGAAATTCCATTTTAATCCGGTTAAGTAAGACATGGTGGGAACAACATGTAATCCAAACTCATTAAATGACATTGTCAAATATGATGGTCTTGTTAGAAATTCTTTTGATACTATGTAAATCCTATAATGATCATCCTTATTTTGAAAAATATTATGATTTATTCCAAGTCTATTTTATAATGGTTAATTTTATTTTATAGTTTACGCCTTACATACTGCAATGTTTTATTTCATGACTCAATATTTTTATATTTAAACATTATGTCTATAATTTCTAATGTTTATAGTTTTTTTTCGTTTCTCAATGTTTACCATTATAGAGAATTAGTGTTCAATTTTTTATGTTTTCATATCGCCAGGGTATAATAAAATGATTTAGGAAGGAGAAAAAATGGGAATACCTTTATGGGATAAGATAAAGATCATTCACCAAGCTAGGAGAATGTGATTCATGTTTCCAAAGACACTAAGCTAATATAGGCTTTGTTCATATATCTAATTTATTTATTATTTATTCCACAAAAGAAATGTATTATCCATGGACGTCACACTTGGTTCATTATATATATTTTTTCTAAACCCCTATTTATATATCTATATGTTCTAGATTCAGTTTGGGTTTCATCATGTGAAATTTGAATGTTTTTGTAAGTTTCTAGACATTATTATGGTAGCAATATAGTTGTCACATAATTTTCCCAAAAAATGAGACCTCTCATGAAAATTGTTTAACATGATGCAGTGGTAATTATCATAATTGTCAAATAGTGAGTGTTTCTATGAACCATATTACGTGGAACTGTGTGACCCATTTATAACATGTTCACGGATTGTGCGTGGTTTTTTATAATTGATGAAATGTTTCCAAGGAAACCCTAGAAAAAAGTTATTCCTTATTATAAATTTGTATTAAAAATTAAAAAACACTATCCTTTATGGAATTCCATCAAAAAAATTATTTTCAATCACCCATGGATCTTCCATGGATGGTTCTGGTCAACTCAAATCCGTTCATGAAGAAATTTTAAGCAAGAGTAATTCCTTCTAACATTGTCACGGTTAGTTTTATTATCTCCTTCATCTCCTCAGTCTCTATTATTTTCAATTAGTATCCATAAATTCAATTATTGATTGGTTGATATAATAGACAAAATTTTTGATCATAACCTATGTTTTATTTATATATATATTTTTACATTTGTTCCCTATTAGAGTTCCATAGATACTATTTTTGGATTCAAGATCTGTTGATTCAATGATTTGTGGTCCCATTACAATAAAAAATTTATCATAACCCTAAATTTTGATATTAAACTCAATTTTTGAATTAAAATATATGACTTCATTTAATAATATTTTTCGATGATTTGACTAAAACCCCAATTCTATTGAATTGGAGGTTTTGTGAATTAATATAGTTATGAAATTAGAAAACCCACAATTCCATTGAATGGGATGTTTTTATTGAAATTTACATAATTTATATTATTTAATTTATATTTTAGATTAGATTTAAATTATTTCAATAAATTTTTTGTATATAATTATGGAATGTTTTGATTGAGAAATAGGAAGATTCTAATTTCACTGAAATGGGTTATTGTTATGAAATTGATGGAATTTGTTTAAAATTAAATTATTGAAATTAATTTCAAAAAGTGGATTGTTAGATTTCAGAAATTGATTTCAAAACCGTATTTGTACAAATCGATTAAAATTGTTTTCCTAAAATCCTGATGGTTTTACCTTTGTAAAAAATAAAACATTTTATTAAAACACCATTTTAGTTTTCAATAGGAAACATTGTAAAATGTGAAATGGTGAATTAGAATAATCTTATTTTATGTGGTATTGTAATTAATTTTACATAGATGTTATTTAAATGATAAAATGAAATTATAAGTAAGTTAAATATTTATTATGGGTGACACATAATGACAGACAATGTTCTATAACATCATTCCAGGAAACCACACTCTATTTGGAATTGGTGACGAGGCCTCATTGTCCTTATCACCAAAGGGGAATATATATATATATACATTCAATTTCATAGTGTTGGTTCCCTATAGCCTAGAACTATCTTTCCTCATTAGTCATATGACCATATCTATCAAATATTTTTTTTATATTAATGACTATATTTCATTTTTGTAATCTATATTACATGCCATGATAAATTTAAAAAAAATTATTAAATGTTTTTATTTAATAATTTTTTTAATGATCCATTTTATTATAATTGTTCCATCTATTGTATTTTGATGATTTTGGTAAAGAGATTATCCCCATCAATTGAATTGTTAATAATGATTTTATGAAGTCTTTCTATCATTTGAAAAGTAATGCATGATTTAATTAAATATAATTTTGAAATTCCAAACGTATTTATTTTAGAATGTATATAATTTATTTTTTAAATTTTATATTGGCCCCATGATTGGGAATATTTGGGTGAAATTGCACTAGGATTTGGCTCACCCCCAACTATTGATTTCGAGTTTTTTTATATAATCAATTACTAGGTCTCATAATGGGTAAGGGAAATCATTGAGGGGGTTCTAGCTGTTAACCCATGGACTTGGAGAGTTTAATAAGAGTTTGGACAAGGGTGGTATATCATTCAATTATTATGGTACATTATTGTAGTTCTTTTGGTTGTTATGTCTGCTTGACATATTCTACAAGTCCTATAATGGAGTTTCTTTTATTTTCATTACTGAATTTTAACAATTAATTCTTCATTGATAATTTGAATCTAGTTCCCACATTCATCACATATGATGGTAGGTGCTAGTTGATTACCTATGGGGATAATGAACTCCCTACAATATATGTTCGAGATGGATCAGTTATCAAGATACCTGGGTACCCGAGCTAATTTGTGAAAATGTAGTATCAAATCATAGTTATGTGTTATAATTGAAGTTAGAATGAATTTTTGAAATATTGTATGGATATAGTTGTGAGTTATAATTAAGTTTCTGGACTTCTCTCACCAAAATGATCCATATGTCACCATAGTTTGATTGGGAATTTTTTGGGTATTTTTTCTAGTATTTTCCCTACTTTACAAACGGATTGAGTAAAATCAAAATATTAGTTGTCTTTGTGTAGGGATTAATTTCCAACGATTCTATGTTATATTGTTTACATAATGTATTCAATGTTGTCTTCAGATGGTTTGTGTCATCATTCCTCCTAGAAGATTTTTGAATCCGATCCATGAATAAGATTTTATTGAACCTCATTGAAAAATTTATCATATGGACCCAAATCTAGTTGAGGAGATTGTGTGCACTATAAATGATCAAGGAAATGAACCTTTATAGTTCTCATTCAAGATACACCTGTAGATCCTCTGAGTGATGTTCTCAATATTGTTTCTCAAGATTTCCCTCGCATGATTCCAGATCCATTGAAATAATCAAATGATCATCAAGAATACTATGATTGGATGTTAGAATGGTGCTTTTTTTTGTTCTTAGACATACTGGATGTGATCAAGGTATATTGTTTAGTGTTCTTGATTGAATAACTATGTCGTATATGTTGGGACATGATGGTGGAAATGAATAAAAATGAGGGTTTATAATGGATAGATATGACGATTCTTTTCAGTGTCAATTTCTATCTAGAAAAGATTATTGTATCCAGGACTACTCGTAATTTCTATAATAAAAAGGATAACAGGATCATGACTGAATATGAATACCATTTCACCGATCTTGTCCACCTCCCACATGAGATAATATCAAATGATAGGTTAAAGGCTCACCACCTCAAGTTGGGATTTATCGGGATATTCGTTATTAAGTTTTCATTCTAAAACATCCATCTTATGAGGTTGTTATAGAAATAATACTAAACATTGAGATGTACATGGCTATCATTTCAAGGTTATCATGGGGTTTTCTCACTCCCAATGGTTGTGTGAAATACACTAAGGGAAATTGGAATTATAGTTATTTTTTTAAGGTTCTTGAAAACATGATTTTTACAAACCTCCTAGTATTCTAGGAAGCAATCCATTGGATCGTTAATAGGGTGGAAATCCAGGGTATTTAATGAATGTTTTCATTTAAGAACCCAACACCTATGGCTACTAAGGATTCATGGGTCACTAGTGTAGATTCTTCCATGTTTATTAAACTATACATTGTGACCAATGATCATTTGTACCCTTTGAGAAAAATTCATAATAAGATGATTCACATACAAAATGGTTCCGTCCACATACAACTATAATGAAGCTTCATCCCAAAATAGAAGAGTCTCTAGAGGATGTGGATACATCTCCATAAATTGTTAGATGGTCCATTACTAGAGATTCATCATTTACTACTACTTTATTTGATATTGGTAAATATAAATCATTTATTTCAAACCATGTTGTTAATATTCTTTATATTCCTATAGATATTATGCACTGTGAAATGGATATTACTAAAACCCTTTGTGTAAAGAGAGGGAACATACATTATATTCCTTCTTGGGTTTTATCACTATTAGATATATGGTATTCATGGAGTTTTCTAGTTATAAACATTAAATATCTTGATGACATTTTCATGATGATTTTTATTTTTTCAATAAATCCCTACATTATCATTATCGTTTAGAGTTATCCTTCACCATGACCAGTGGTATGTTCCATGTCATCCAAGGAGTATATATCCTAAGGTCAAGAAGATAAAACCAATTTTTTTATTATGTTGTGGAATGTGATATAAATTTTTTTCCATTGATCTTGAGCTATAATGTTTTAGTCATCATTTGTTTCCAGTTTTTGTAGATCATTCTGACATGTTTCCTTTAGACATCACTAGTTTTCTTGTGGTGAGAGTGGTTGGGTTTTATACAGACTAAATTCTATTTACTCAATTAGATTACATTCTTTCGCACAACATAGAAATAATATAGATGTAACAAATGAAGCCCCACTTTTAAAATATTTTTGATAACGGATTTATAAAATGAAGTGTTTCACATTAACGGGAACCTATTATCTTCACTAAGATGGGTGATGATTCAATTAAAAATTTTTCTGATTACCGAATGCTGAAAGGATTTATAATAATGAAAAAATATTAGTTACCATTTATGGATTATCTATTTTATTAGTTTAAAGGTTCTAATTGTCTCTATAAGTTTATCTATGATATCGATACCATTAGTTGATGATAAAAGAATAATATATTTTGAAAAATTCCTTTTAGAGAAGGTATAAAAATTATGAATACCATTTTATACAGTTTTTCCAAACCAATAATCTTATAGTTTTTTTATATTTAATGAATGAGTATCTAGATACCATTTTATTTGTCTTTGTGGATTAAATCCTTGTATGCATTATGACTGATAAGGAAAATGTGCATCATCGATGAACTATCCATAATGTGATGAGAAATAACTGAATTTATTCCCAACATTCGAAATGTAATTTCTAGATTCGTTAATTTATGTTACTGTGGAACATGGATTAAAAAAGGAATATCATTCAATACTGAGAATGGGATGGTTATTATGACATGGGGAAACCATAATTTTTTTTATATTTTCATAGTGTCTTTGGTCAGGATTTGTATAACCATTGGTTCGTTAATGACATCTCAATGATGTATTCTCCGATGAATGCCTAAACCTGGAAGGGAGTAATGATTTTTTAGAATGATTACTATTAGTGTTATTTGGTTGAGATGAAATGTCTTTTTACAACTTCGTTGGTGCTGATTCTTCCTGAGTCTGGACATGGATATGTATTCTTCTTTGATGAATCTAGTTTAGGATTAGGATGCATTCATATGTAGGGTAATCATGTGGTATCTTATGTGTCTCGTTATCATAAGCCACAAAAGAAGAATTTTAGGACCCATAAAAATGAAATTTTAATTATTATGTATTCTCTTAATAGTTTTAGACATTATCTATTTGGGAGAGGATTACCATTATTTGTGACCAAAATTACAAGATTTGTATATTCTCGTAAAATGTTTTCAATATCCACTAGAGGTGTTGATTGAAATAAGTATATTTGTTTAAATTTTTACATCCCTAAAAAACTAGGGATAGATAATTTCGTAACATATTCTTTGACTAAGATATTTCCAATGGTTGTAGTTTATGAATCATTCACATAGTGGAACATGAAGGATCATTTTTGAACAGTTTCATCTTGGAGTCCTGAAAAAAGGGGAGCATGTTTCCTTAGACGAAGCTCAGTTGACATCCTATCTTCTCAAATTCATTATTTTGGAACAACATATTAATGATGAATTTTTTATAATTAGATACTATCTTCATAATGAGGATAACAATATTGACTGTTCGTTCTCGAAAGATGGAATTTTATGAATTTTGTTCCTTTTATAGTACCATCATCGGTAAGGGAGATTTTTTTTAGAGATTCAATAGTTCTTAGTTGGTAGATATCCCAAGAAAAATTAATATTATCTACTATAATTAGTGGAAGTTATAGTTTCCTTGATTGAGACATGATATTATAGATTTTTTTCATTGTAATACCTTCTAACAGGTTATGTTTGTGCACTAGAAACCTTTCATTTTTCTTCAAATACTTCCAGTGCCATGTGGGTTGTGGTATGAGATCACAAATGATATTTTGGTTTGGATGACATGTACATAGGAATAAAAGATCGTGATATGAATTGTGATCAATTGGAGGAGGAAATCGTCTAACTGTTTTACTCATTCACGATAAAACCAATGTTTAATAGTTGAAAAATCTCTATGTGAAAGAGATTGATTGGTTTTATATAGTTCATTCCTTTATAGTTCTTGATAGTGATCCTTGGTTTAGTTTTCACTATTATAGAGGCTTCATAGTGGCACATGGATATATGGTCCATTTCTATATGGGATACCATTAGTAGTCATAGGGACATATAGGAAGATATAAGAAATTCTTGAGGATTTTCTTTGTGACTATGTAAATGACAATGGTAGGTATTATGATGATCACATAGGAATGGTTTAATTTTATTATAACAAGTGTCACTAATATGGGATTTGGATTACTATGTTTGATGCATTGTATAGATGCCCTTGTAGATCTATGTTGAGTTGGTCATGGGTTGGTGAATATTCTATAGATGGACCGAGCTTCGTCAATGATATGACAGAAAAGATTCGGTATATTAATCAAAGGATATTGATAGAATATAGATGATATATTCCTTATGTTGATAATCATCATAGGTCATTTTAGTCATTAGTTGGTATAAAATGTTCATGAACAATTCACCATAGTTCGGACAACCAAGGCATGAGAAGAAATTGAAACATGATACTCATTTTGTGGGACCCTTTGAGGTTTTTGTGAAGGTGGGAAAAGTTTCATACCATTTATAAATTCCACCATTTCTGATGTTGATACATAACATGTTTCATGTATCTCATCATGGAACTTATCTATGTGATCCATCCCATGTTTTCAGATGGAGTGATCTTGCAATTGAAAATGATTTATTCAGTAATGAATGGCCATTCTAGATAGTATATTTTGAAACCATGGTATGTAATCAATGGATAATGTCCTTATTTCATGTGCTATGGAATCATAGTTATGATAGTCCTAAGATGTGGGAGAGGGATGAATTGATGATAGAGTAGTGGACTAACCTTTTAAACATGAAAACATTGTCATAGTAAGTTCGTGCAAATAAATATTTTATGGTTGACAGGTTATCACCTCCTATAACTATTCTATGCAATTTATAATCCAATATTTGTGAACTAGATATATCATAGTATCCTATGGTGTTTTTTTGGATCAAGTTTTAATGATTTGGAAGTTTATGGGATGTTGTACAGTTGGAAAACTATTTTCCCAAATTGTGCTCCCTCTTATTAAAACTATGAATCACAAGGTAGAAGGATTTGACACGATCATCCCATAGGTATTCATGTCATAAAACCTATTAGGGGAAATGTTTCAACCCATTTATAAAAGTTTCATGTATTATTCACTGTTTTTCTAAACCACATGCCTCTTCCCAAGAAGTATTGTGTAAGAGTTTTTACTTAATCTGAATTTTTATTAAAAATTACCATGCCTTCCATTTAGGTCATTGATAGTCCTATTTCATCCAAAATAATTTATCACATAAATATAATTCCCAATAAGGTTTCATAGGCCATAAAATATGTCCTGTAAGAAATTATATGTAAATAGAATTTCCTCTGATAGTCTCGTGGTTAAATTCCTCATATCGTTCTTAAACTCCTGCAACCTCTCGACTTCTCTCTTTGGTTCAATGAATACCCATATTGATTTATGGATCAAATACCCAATATTATATATCTAAACCAAGGTTTTATTCATAGATCCTTGTTTCCATAATTCTCCTTTACATTTTCCAAGATATTATGTTGTGATTTGAGATCCACTGATTCTAAAGAATGTGGTTCTCTTATGAGGATCATTTTATCTTAACCCTAATTTTTTTATTTTTTTATTATTTATTTCATATTGACGTAATTTTATTAAATTTCATTAATTTATTTATTAAAATCACAATTCTATAGGATTTTTTACATAATTAGTTTTGGCATGAAATTGGAAAACCCTCAA
Source organism: Viscum album (assembly GCA_963277665.1). Lineage (NCBI taxonomy): Eukaryota > Viridiplantae > Streptophyta > Magnoliopsida > Santalales > Viscaceae > Viscum > Viscum album. The sequence goes on along the minus strand of OY728121.1, from coordinate 259,578,744 downwards.
TTCCATTGAAATGAGGACTATTTTTGGAAAATTTATGAATTGGTATTTTTTAAATTAAATTGATTATTTGAGAAATATTATTTAAATTAAATAATGGAATAAAACTATTAGGGTTTTTAAAGGGAAATTAAAAAAAGCACCAATTCCACTTAATTGGGGGGTGTTTATTTTGAAATTGGTTTAATTTCATTGAAAATTAATTGTTGAATTTAATATTTAAAAGAGGTTTTTGAAATTTAAATAATTGGTTCCAAACAATAATTTTTGAATAATTTTACTCAAATGTTTTTGATAAATAAAATAGTATTATATCATGGGGAAAATAATGTTTTTTATTACAAACCCATAATGGGTTTTAAAGGTTCAAATTGGAATATTTGAAAAGGATAATGTGATTAATTGTATTCGAAGAAACTTGATTCATGTTTCATATTATTGTTTTTTACTTTTTCACATGAAATCCTTTATTAAATAGTTAGTTATGTAAGGTTACACATAAAAAAACAATATATTCTAATACACCACATCATCACAAATATCATCCATTTGTGATGGTTAAGTGTCCTCTTTGTCCTTTGGCCCAAGGGAATGTAATCACATATTGGATGTTCCAAAATTTTGGTTCCCCAAGGCCTAGAACAATCATTCCTAATTGGGAATGTGATAATGTATACCACCATTTAATATTTCAATGAATATATTAAATTATTATTATCTATTTTAAATGCCTTTAACATTTATATATATTATTTTATATAAAATTGTTTATTTATGTCACTTGTTTCATGTGCCATTATTTTAGAAATTTCTAGTCCATAAGTATTATGAATACTCTTGTTAAAAGTGTATTTTCATCATTTGAATTTTTGAACAATATTTGATAATGTATTTCCCTATTTGGAAATTAAAATCTTGATTTTCAAAAATATTCTATTCATATTCCAAAAACATTTTTTTAAATTGATAAAATTTATTTGGTTTATTTGAAAATACAATATTTTCATGTAATCTGTGGATGGAATCATTATAGGCATTAGATAACACTCTACATGTGAATATTTGAGTTTATTGATTATATCCTACCACATCTGAGTAGGTAAAGGAAAATCATGAATGTTGTTATTGGTTTTGACATATGCACATGGTGTCTTATGACTATGTTGGGAGTTGGGCAGTTTATCATCTAGTTAATATAATTTTTATTGTAAATTCATGTTGTACATTGGGTTTTTATGAATATTTTAGTTTTATTACCTGTATCCAAATGTATTTTATTTTATATGAACTATTGAAGTTTCTTTATTACATCCCAATTGTTAGTGGAATCATTATTACTACAATGATCTAGAAAGATACATGGTCGTAGTGGCCGGCCTATGGGGATGGGGATTTCCAATCGAGATATGATATCGTCGACATGATAATCATGTTACAAGGGTATCTAGGATAAATCATGACTAGTACATAAATATTTTATTTTTCTTAGGGTTCTACCTACAACTGCACACATCTGCTTTAAATCAGCATCGAACATACCGTTTGTGTGTACAACGGACTACCACCATGTGAAATGATGTCATTTTTTAAAAATTACAACCTATAGATTATGGTAAATTTAATGGAAATAGATTTTTTATATTTAGGATATTTAATAATTATTTATTTATTTGTAATTACTAACTTAAATATGACATCATAAAACTTCATTTGTGGACATGTTGACTACTCCCTCCCCAAATAGATATGATTCTTTAATTGATTAAATGGAATGGCTGGGTTTAGAGAATATATATTATAAATATGAAATAGTAAAGGTACTAAAAGAAAATATTATCAATATATAAATATATATACATATATTTCATCTACTTTCATTCTTTCAAGACAACAATAAAATAGAAACAACATTCATGTGTAAGTACATCCTATGACCTCCCTATGTGGTGTTTTCCATTATATATATATATATATATATATATATCATTCGTAGATTATTATAGATAAATATTTACAGAATATATATTATTTTTACTTCATTAAGTTAATTTATGGAAATAATTAAATAATTAATAATTAATACGATCAAGAAGAACCTATCAAAACATATACAGTAAACAAAGCGATTATTACCCGAAACGTATCATTAACAATTAAAAAAGATATTATAAATTCATAATAACCTAGAATATGGTTTGATTTTAAAAAATAAGTTATTTTGGTTGATTTATAACAACTAATACTTATAATTAATTACGCCTAACATATAGAATACATTCAGAAATTAAGGTAAGGGTTTTATTTTCCAACTTTTACTTCGGTGAGATATATGATACATTCGCAACATATTCTTAATGTGTGGTGGATATACAACCATATGAAAAGTTATACAATAAATTTAGTTTATTTAATCTAATAAAATGTTTTAATTTAATTAATAATTTCTAGGGGTGTATTATAAATAAATTACCAAACAGGTAAAGTAATTTTTTTTCTTATTTTTACATTTGTGTGATAAATGTTATTTTTTTAGAAATGGTCTATTATGAGGTGTTTATAATTCCCATTGTATTAATATATCATGAATATTTACATTCTAATGATACAATAAATGTCATTTAATTATATTATTTCATGGGAATTGTGATTGAAATGTTTCATTATAGTATGGGATAATTTGAAATGTTGAAAAATTATTTTCCACTAGAATCTATATATTTAAAAAATTAGGAATTTTTTTTCATACGTTCCACCACCTCAACCCTCCTCATTGCTACACCCCTTTCATTTTTCTTCTTTCCTAGCCTCCATACCATCCGATTCTCGCGATTTTCTTCCCCTACAATTAGGGTTCCAGATGACTTTTATACCCTTCTCCAACAGCACATGCTCTGCCTCCGACTATTAATCCTCAATCTCCCACAGCCTGATATGCCTACGACTCTTACACATTCTTTCATAGGGTTCCCAGTTTCAATACTCCTCCACTATTCCTAATGTTAGCACATAACCCCTATTCCATCCTACTCTAGATTTAGATCCCCTTTGACTTCAATTCCTCCTAACAATTTTCCTCATATCGTTCTATGGTTCGGGTGTAGTAATGCTGGAATTGTGCTCCAGCTAACTCTTTAGAGAAAATCCTTCCTCAATTTTAGTGTAATATTATTCCATCACATCAAACCCCCAATGAATGTGATTTTAGTTGGGTCATCCTATAGAACCAACTAATTTTTTTTCTGTTGTATCCTCTACGACCTACAAATCCAGTCAAGAATTTATTCACAGTCGATCTACTCCCACATCAGCAGTTGCTGTCTCTTTCTACTAATGATATTCAGCTGACATCCTTCTCTCCCTGGAACTATTACTGGATACGTTTCATCATCTCTAGGACATCCACTATTTGTCAAAAAATTACATTGAAATTGCGATGCTTCATTCCACGTACAGTAAATTGTTCTTCCACACTTGTATATACAGTAAATGTTTTGATTTTTAACATCATTCCCCTCTATTTTTTATCAACCTCCAATAATATCTTCCTTCATTCAATATCAACAATATTTTGAAGCATTTATTTATGGTATATGTCTCATTGGTGAACTGTCTGATGATTTTTTTTTTTTTAAGATATGAACTTTTATGGAATACCCCCATATGTTTATATAGAAATCATTTTCATTGAAGGTATTTTCTAAACTGAGGATCTAGATAATGGTATGTGATTAATTGTAAATTAATGTTTTTAGTAGTGGGTTATTTTATTTTTAATCATGTTCTACCTAATTCAATGGTGTCCATGATTTGTAGATTTTTTGTACACAACTTGAGGATTGTAATGGTGCCCAATGTGCTTAAATGTCTTATTTAATTTATGTTGATTTTTCTCAATGTCCAGTTTTTGAATGAAATTGTAACATAGATTCCAGGTAATTATCCAAATATGTTTTTCTATTATTATAACTTAATTTTTTTCACTTATGCTACATACTCAGGTTTGTGATGTGGAATCATTATGTTTTTAAGGATGTGAGACATCGACAATGACTAAATATTGTGGCTAAAGGATTCAATGTATTCTCAAAGGTATGGATGAATCCTTCAAAAAGGTTTGATTCGAAATAATTCATTTTTTTATTTATATGATTGATTTCTTTTAGAAGGATACAAATGATCGTGTTTTGAATAATTCTATTTGTTTTTTAAACAAGTTTAAAAAAGTCTAGGATAATGTTTTGAATATTTTTTAAATCAACAATGAACATACTATTATTAATAAGTACATAACATATGGTCATTTTAATGTTTTTTTCACTTTATTCGTTATCATGAATTATTCAATGAAATGTTTCCTCTCATTATACAATCAAGCTCGACTAAACTTTTAGTCGGGATCTTCCTAGGAATGGGTAAATACTGATGATCACTCATTAGACACAAATAATGATGATGTCAATGATTTAGTAATGAATATATTTTTTGGATAATTCATGCACTTATATGTGTTTTCATATTATATATGCACTTAATATTTATACAACTATGAATTTGTATAAAATGGTGATAATGATTCTAATTCTACAACAAGATTAAATATCTATTCAACTATTCTTTTGACTCAATTTCAATATAAGAAGTCTTATGAAGTGGTTGAAGTCTCTTTATTGACTCTTCTTTTGAAGCTACTTAGCATGGGTGAATGACTACAATCAGGGAAAATAAATCTGGTTTCCCCTACGCTTACATGACACCACAAAACCTAGATTACATGATAAATGCATCCTTATTACCTTGGATTTATGTTTACAAAATTTATTATAGGTTGAAACCTAACATATTTTATATTATTGCTATAAATGTGTTTCCATATTTGTTATACATTAATTTTGATGAATTTCTTATTGATGTGTATCCCAATTGTGAAAAAATGATTTTTTTAAATATTTTGAGATATATTTGGATTTATTATTAATGTGTTTTCTTTTAGTCACACATAGTATGTTTTCTCAAACATTAATGTATGTGTAGGAAAAAATATTGGATGAATGTGTTCGTCCTCGGCTGTCGGCTTATTACATGTTCTTTGACGACTATAACTCCTTCCCACAACTAAAAAACAAGGTACAACAAAGGCGTTGTTTTCAATAAATTTTTTTTATTGGTCATCATTCAATTAACATCCAAACCTTAAAAGTGACTGTTACTTTTACTAAATCTGAATTTCCATGTTTTAGAGAAGTAAATCATTTACCACAATCGATGTGTTCTATTTTCTCTGATTGTTTGATCATGTATTTTATTTATGAAATGGATCATATTTTTGTGTATTAGAACACGTTTGAGCATGTGAATCATGCATGTGTTTTGGGTAATGGATCGTGTTATTTGTTCGAGTAGTGGATCATGTGTTTAATTAGATCAATTAATCATTTTAATAGAAAAGAATCAAGAATTTTAGAGCACTATCTGTGTAATGTAACAAATAGAGAATTCTATTAGTAACAAGTATTTATGTATCAAGATGCGGTGAATCTCCTAACCATCCATGAATGGTCTTTTTAGTCACACTAAAATATTCACTGTGTATTTTATTCCCATATTGCATTATTAAAAAAAGATTAAATCTCATAGAATTTATTCAATAGATATTAGAACAACATAATGCATGCCATCTTCTCAATATATATTTTCATATCTGGATTTAGTTTGTAATGAATGAGTCCCTGTTGGATATGAAGTATGATTACTTAATATTGAAAATATAATATTCAAAAACCCCAATATTCTGTATGGTAGGATAAGATGTTCGATTTTGTTTCTAATTTAATGTTGTCATTGGGAATTATGTTTTTAACTGTACATAATCAAATCATAGATGAATTTAGGTTTTATTAATGGTTGAACATATGGGTATGGTAGTAATGCCACACTTTCTATAGGTAACTATTGTTATTACAACATCAGTAATTAAGATTTGAGGTGTGATTTATTCTATTGCAGGTCTAATGTTTAACTATTGGAATTTTCATGATGTTTTTATTCCTAAATCCAAATATCTACCTGTTGTTGATAGGTAGATTAATGATCTATTTGACATCATATTTTGAGAACTGCATTTTCCATGATGATCTAATAAATGTTCCTTACAATTTAATGTGCCTAAAATTTATCAACATGAATTGAAGAGTTGGTATTATAATTGGTCATAAAAATGTACTACTATTTATAATTACTCCATTTTAATTTTTTTTGAAACCAACACCACATTATTGTAATATTTATTTTTATCTTTCATGACATGAATATCAATGTAGTGGATCTTTAGGAGTGTGTTGTAACACTGACAGTAGATAAGTTACTATTGGTATAATTATTTAATGTACTCAGGTATATGTTCTTTATCATTGTTGAGTGTTTCATTCATTACATCACTGGAACTACTAAACATCATTTTTTCATGTCAATTTCATTTTTTCAATGATTAATACATGCAGTCCATTTCTTCATCTCGATTGGCTACTGTTAACCATCATATTTCTGTTTATATGTTTTTAATTTTCAATAATATATGGTAATTATTATTTAATTTCAATTTTTTTGTAGGAATATATGTTCATTGAGTTTGATGTAGAGGATTCAGTTCAAATAAATGCTGAAACATCTCTATACTCTAAGGAAACAACAATCCCTACCAATGAACTGCATCGCTGTATAATGGAAAACATGTAAACAAAATTATTGTAGAATATGAGTGAAATATGGCGGTGAAATGGACATTTAATAGTTACAAGTTAATGGTTCTCTTATTTTCAATTTATCAATTCATTTTTTTACAGTATGAACTCTTTATTTCCGTATTGTTTGAACATATTTTTTTCACATTTAGTTTTTGATGTCAATCACTTGTACAAAATAGATTACACGATTTCATTTCTCACCATTTTTCTACAACTACATTGATCAACAACTATATGATGACGACATACAGTATAGGCTTCAATATAGAATGTGTGGAAACCACAGCTGGAAGTTGTTTATTTTAATGGATTTCCATTACAATGTATTTGAATGACACATCTTGTAATATTTAGGGACGTGCTCATAATTTTTTGAAATGTAATATGATATCAATGGATTTTATATTATTTCTTTTTACTTTTATATACCAAAACCTTTTGTTGCAAAACTCAACGTTATTTTCTGAAACAAACTCTGTTATTCTCCCATTCCACATTTAATATTTCATTAATAAAATTACATTTTTAATTTATAGAATGCAATATTTATTTTTGTTTTTTTCATCCTTTTTTTCACATTCAGTTTGTAATGTCTATCCCCTTTACACAAAGCAGATTACACAGTTTCATTTCTAATAATTTTTCACTGTTGTAATGATCACGAACTCTATGATGGCTACATACATGATAGGCTATAGTACAACATGTGTTGCAACCACTACTGGATGGATTTTATTTTAATGGATTTTATTTACAATGTCTGAATGAATCATCATGTAATATTTAGGGAGATGCTTATAATTTTTTTAAATGTAATCAGATACTAGAGGATTTTTTGTTATTTCTATTTACATTTTTATACCAAAACCTTCTGTTGAAAAAATCTACATTCTTTTCTGATCCAACTCTCTTAGTCTCCCCATACTAAATAAATATATCAGAAATAAAATTTCAATTTTAATAATTATTTAATCATATTTTAATTTTAGGATAACCCATGATTTCTGTTTCTCCATGCTTAAAATGAATTATCATTCCCGAACATAGATCATTAATGTTTTCAACTAATATGAGGATGTCTCTATTCTCTAATTGTTTCAATATTTACTACTAATAACTTTTATTTTGAGCATATATTTTTTTAATGTTCTTCAGTAATATTTTAAAACATGAATCCCTTATGAAAATAGAAATTTGTTTATGGCGCCGTTCAAATTCACTGGCGGTTTACTAGTTTTATTAAATGATCATTCAAAATTACTCTATATATATGATTCCAGATGTTGATTTTTATTTTGAATTTATGGGGATATGATCCATGGGTAAAATTGTTTATCTTTCTATTAAAGTATTATTAATTTGATGATATGATGTTTATAAGACCAATTTCTCTTCCATGAGTAATACCGTGATAAAATTATTATGATACCCAATACATTTTACAGGTTATTCTATGATGAAATTATTGTAAAACCTGTATCATTTCTAAACATTATAATAGGATTATGTTTTTATAAATTTCATGAAATTTTTCGGTTTATGATATTTTATTGAGGAAGATTGAATTCGGTTAATAAATATTGTACTTGAATGAGGAGTGAACTCAATTCAGTCATAGAGGTATTGAATGAGTAGAGAATCCACTTATATAATATATAGAATGAATGTGAAATGGAATATATTCATTAAAATATAGATATAAATGGAAGTGAACCCAGTTTATGACTATAGGTCTTTAATAGGAATTAAACTCAGTTTAGTAATACTTTCAAGGAATAGTGATTAAACATGGTTCGTTGAAATAATTTCTTAATTAGGATGGCCTTGGTAACAATACTTGAATACTATGGAATTAATTATATATATATATATATGTCTCATACAAGAAAATTCTTATTGTATTTTTATTTTAGGAACACATGAATTATTTTTGGATTAACTTATGATTCATGTATAATGAATTTTTATTCTTTAATCCATGACTCAATTTTATGATATTAGTTATGTATGATATGATATTCCTTTTTTTATTTTCATGTTATCATAACATTATAATTTTTTTATTCCTATCAATATCCATTATTTTCCCTTACAAGTAATGTCAGATCACCCCTTTATTATGTTTCCATTCATTCGGTTATAATGAAAATATTTAAGTATGAGTACGTAGGGGGTGATCATTATATGAAAAGATGAAGATCATTCACTAGGATATCTAATTATGTTTCTATTAATCCATATAAACAAAACTAATATGATACTAAGGAATGTAAATTTGAAATATTCCGAATATTCATACAAATTATAAAATATCCAGGTATGATAACTCAATGTCATTGTTGTTGGTGTTAACAGAAATCATTATTAAACATTGGGAAAGTTGTATATGGATTATTTTGGGAGATCCCCATGGATTATTCTACTTCTTCATATCGGGATGACTCTAAGGGTAATAATAATGATTAATTTGATTTCAAAGAATATTTCTTGAATTTGGAATCCAATAAGTTATTTTACATGACTATGTGATTTTCTACTATTATAAAGGTCATTATATCTATTCATTCTAGTCACATATAATACATGGAATTCTATGGATCTAAGTTAACATTAAATTTTTCATATACCGAATGTATGGGGATTATTAAAAATGATATACAATTTAGAAATATCATGATGAGAGTTAGGATACTACTGTGATTTTTGGATATATTGTTTAAGATAGAGATAACAAAAATGACATATGAAAGGTATGTGATTTTTTTAAAAGTTTTTGTTCCATTAAAAGAAAGATGCCCAATTAAATTGAGGTTATAAGTCCATAATAATAAACTTGTATTTCATATAATCCAACTTGGGTATTATGAAAAATAATTAATAATCATTATTAATGGTTTGTGAATAATTGTGGATGAAAGATGTGTCAATGTTTTATAATTAAATGATAATATAATATGAATCAATAATTATATAATAATATTCTGTAAAAGCTTTCAATAAGGATTGAAATATATTTTTTACAAGTTTATAATGAAATATAGATGTTTTTAATGTACATGTTATACATTGATTTGGGGAATGTTACCCTTAATGTGTTCAGGATATAAAATAAATTGTTTTTTTCTTAGATACAGATATGATTAATTTGGGTATTTTCAATTGGATAGTGTCAATTACCTTAGATGAGATAAGATATTATCATATAAATTAGGTTTTTTTATAAAGGATGATATATACAGATTCTCAAATTTATGAAATATATATAGTAATCATTGGAATATATAAGAATGTGTGATTTACAAATTTATTTATCATAATTTAGGTTATCAACATGTTTTAATAGAATATATGACAAAGGGATTAACTTTTTTGAAATATGAAAATAATGAAGTGCGTTATTATATATAGGGATCAATGTGATGATAATTTATTAATCAAATTTATTATGATTTGGAATTTAAAATTTTAAAATTGTTAATTGATTGATAATTTATGAATTGTCTAAATTAAACATTGGATAAATTTTTGTAGATTAAGGTATTATATCACCATTTGAGGATTTATTCATATTGGGATAAATGATAAAACCCATTTGGTGTGATGAAAAAAGAAACGATGGAATCACTAATCATTATATTTATAAATCACATGATATGTTAATTCTTCATGAATATAAAAATCATCTTCTTTCCAGGGAGTAAGATTGGAAATGGTAATTGATCATGGAAAAACCAAAGGGTGATACTTTTCTTATGATATTAATGAAATCATGTATAAATATATTCATGGAAAAAATGATTCATCATTCAAAAAATATTATTGAAATATAATATTTTTCTATTACAATATTTTTTTATGACATCAATGAACACTTTAACACTTCATTAGTTTATCTTTTTTAAATTTTAACCTTATCGATATCACCATCATTATAATGATCAATGATCATTATATATATAAATAACTATGTATGATTTTATTCCATTTCAAGTATTTCACATCCAAAATATGTTCTAATATGTGGGAACCTGGGTATGAGTATCTTGAGGGGATAGTTATAGTCCAAACATTTTTTAGGGATGTTTCATTATTTATTTTTTTGATGTTGGTTTCTATTATAGGAACTTCCAAATATTACTACCATTATAAATCAAATGAATTTTGGGGATGAAAATCATTTTATGGGGGGTGGATTATTACACCCCGAGATTCTATGACATTTTCTTCAAATAAATTAATGTAATATAATTTATTATATTACATGATGCACAATGTTTTATTTTTTATATTCCAAAACATGTTTATCTTATGAAACACACAATACCCACTTTTCTATCAAGACATACCACACTCTGATTTTATGAAAAATAATTTTATTATTGTAAACAATATATTTATATTATTGACATAAAACATGGTATTATGAATATTAATAACTATTTTTAATATAATTATTATCGGATTAATGTAGAGAAATCAAATTGATTCTGAAATGTATAGTCTTCAGTAATGTATTTATGTTTTGAAAAAATTAAAATTTTCTAAAAATACCTACAAAGTATGTACCTATTTACAAAAATAATATTTGTTTTATGCGGTATTATAAATTGAATTACATAAAATAAATACAATTTTTTAATTAATAATTATAAAATTATCTTAGGGTATATTTTTTGGGATTTTTTTGCGATATACCTTTTGAAGATGAATAATGAAAACCACTGAATTGTAATTGGAAAAAATTTATTTCCCTAATTTATTAATATAATTTAATAATATATAAATTAAATTTAAAATATTAATTAGAATAATGTTACCTAAATTTATACAATTTAGGTCATTTCTATGAATTGAAAACTGAAATTTAATATAAAAATAGTTCAAAATTTTGATCCTTTCTCCTCAAAAACATGTTGTCTCCCGGTGTATATGATATAAATTTTAAATTTATTATAAATTATACTATTAATTGAATTTCTAAAATGGATATGAATAATTTTAATTAGTATGATATATTTTATCTAATAATATCATCTTAATATTGTGATCAAAATGATTAGTGTAAAAAGATAAAATTAATTAATGTGATTAATGTACGAACATGATTGATTAAAGATTAAACAGAGAATATCAGGTTATTGATAAAAATGATATAATACTAACCTTCCTTTAAAATTTATAATGCCATTAAATGAAAAAATTTGAGAGAATAAGTTCAGTTTGGAAAATTATTTCCAAATTTAAATGATTTTGTAGTGCCATAATAATTTATATTTAATTTTTATAGATATGTTTATTAAATTAATTTTTTCAGGAATTCCCTATGAAGTAATTATTTGTTAAATAACAATATAAAATAAATGGTACATAATTTTAGAAACGTGATGTAAGTGCATTATTCTTTTTTTATTTTTTAAATGAATATATCATGGTACAGGTATACAACAACAATTGATTCATATTCCATAATTTACTTCATATTGTTATATTAAAACTAATAAAATAATGTTAAAATTGTTAAAAAAATTATTTTATAATAAATTAATGTTTTCTAAAAGATGTAAATTTTAATAAAAATAATATATTTTTCATGGTGACTTTTTAATATCAATATGTATAAAATAAGGTATATTCATGAGCCCATTGATCATTTAAAATGAAATTATTTTCAATTAATGATTAAAATAATTATTATGCATTATTTGGGAGAAAGAATTGTTTTTTATCATTACATGCTATTGTTTAAAAATAAATAAAACACACACAATGTAATTATTTCATTAATTTTATATCATATTTATTATGAGATGGAACTAATTTTTCAAATAAATATTACTTAATTTATTCATAATTGTTAAATTAATTATGTATGAAAATAAGTAAACATAATAGAAACTGAAATGATAAAAGTGTGGAATCATAGAATTTAAAAAGAGAGATAAAAAAATTCACATATTTTTATTGTTTTTGGGGGTTTTCTAGAACATGATTCAAATTTAATAAATTATTTTTCATTTTTTTGAATCACATGAGGTAATGGAGAATCCCCAATAGTGTTTACCTTTGGGTATTTGAAATATTACCAATCATCAACCTCTATAAAAATTGAATCAGCCTTCCTCATCCTAAACAAAATAAATACATGTTGGTCAATGCATAATGTACCCAAATAAGCTCCAAAAATTCCTCGCATCAAACTAAAGGAAAAATTGTTGTATAAATGAATCCTTGGAAGCCCTTTAGTGAGAACATAAATTGTTTCCCAAGAAAGTGGTAATGTTCTTCAACATGCGTTATTTCATTATATAAATTACCACTCATTAATATTATTTTATTCCATAATTTCAAAATAAATTTTTAATGATAAAAATATTCTGATTTATTTATAATAAGGTGTTTACCTTTAAATATAGAAACCTCAATCAAATGGGTAACAAAAATACAGTTCGAGTGTATGATGGACTATGACCTCTCAAAATTATTTCATTCGTTTTCCCTTTACCACTGCAAATGGTTTGGAATTATTATGGAAATATATATATGTATATATAATTTCTAATTTATTCTTGATTATTAAATTATTATATAACACATACCTTCATGAGATCAATTTTGTGTCAATACGAGAACAAAATATGTGGAAATATCGACTACTACCTCTCTAAATCAATGTTATTTGTTAAATATTTTAAGGGAATGTATATGACTTATGAATATATAAGATAAATATTAAATAAAAATTATAATAGAATTATAAAATATATATATATATATATCATTTCATTTATTTCTTTCAGTATGTCTAGAATATGGAAACAATGTTTATGATTACGTACGACAAACCCACTTCTTGATTGGTGTTTTTCGTTTCATATTTTTATCAATTATAGATTATTATAAATAATTATCTAATGAGTATATATTATATTTATATCATATTTTAAATTATAAAAATTAAACAAATAATTATATATGTGGGAGGATCATGAATAACATGTCAAAAAATATTCGAAATACAAATATATTATTACCAGCAATGTTACTTTATAATTAATTATTAATAACAAGATAATTTAATTTCCGAAAATATAATGTATGGAATGACGTATAATAATTTGGATTTATATTTAATTTTAATATTCAAATACTTAATATACAATTGGTTTAATGGTTACAATGAATGTTACTACTTAAGGAAAGGGTTATCTCATCTCACTAATTTTTCATTGACATATATTATATATTAATTAAATAATTTTATTTTTTGGTTTATATTATTACCTATGACATTTTATATCATTAATTTATTTAAATTCTTTATAATCACTGTTTCAGTGGTTATTATATTTTCCTTGGGTTTATTGTTCAAAATATACCAAAAAAGTAATATAATTTTATCGAATTACGTATTCTTGGGGACATATATTATGTTATTCACATATAGTATTTTAAGAGGTGTATATACTAAAATTTTCCAATATTTATCTTGAATATAATTCATTTAGTGATATTATATGCTTCATGTAATATAATTATTTCATTGGGATTTTGATTAGAATGCTTCAAAGTGTTATTGGACGCCTGGAAATGGATAATGATTATTTTCTTCATGAATTGTCTTAAACTATAATTTAAAATATATTCTATGAATTATGAAATAATTTTATTTAATTATTGATTTACCGAGGTTATGATCAAATTTTAAAGATATTATTATTTCAATTAAATATTTATGAATTGGATTATGTTTTTTTTATTAGACCTGTTTTCGTTCCACATGTTATAAATTTATAAAATTCATAAGAAACCCATTTAATTTAATTGGTAATTCTATAATGGAATTAATTATGAACCTATGTGTAACACCATAATGTTTTGAGAATAAATATTGATTTCATTTCTTATTGTATCCATTAAACACAACTTTTCTTCTACTAGGTTTTGATTTTTGAAAAACTATCATCTAGAGTTGTGAGTATTTACTCATTTCGAGTCTAATAGGACAAACATGAGTTTTGGTGCATAGTAACATACCCATATTAATAGTAATATAAAACTTGTGAATAGTAAATAATGGTACTATTTTATTTTCTTATGGTAATGAGATAATGAGATCTTAATTAATTTTTCAATGTGATATGAAACTAATTATATCTTAAAAATGTTAATTTTCAAATTAACTATGATTTTATTTAAAAAATTAATCTAATAATATTTAGAAAATAATTTCTGAAAATTGTAGTTCATTTTTGAATTCTACATGTTGAAAAATGGTACGGGTGATTGTTTGGGTTTTTTTATAAAATCTTGAAATTTTTAGGAATAGTAAAAATAATGTTTTGAGTATTCAATTGTTTAAATACATCATAATTACATAATAATTAAAATAAAAGGCTGGTATATAGCTGTAAAGAAACATATGACGTGAGGTATCCCATCTGGAAAAATCCATGGGAAAATACCATGGGCAGGAACATGGTTTTGCAAAAACCACTAACGAGGAATGTTTTTAAATTAATAAATAAAATCTCTCTTTTTTACTATAAATACACACTCAACCATTCGTTTTAATTCATTAATAATCACTCATCTCCAATGATATAGTGGTTTTACCTCCCTAATATTCTTCTCAAGATGTCCTTAAACCCCCAATGTTCCATCCTTCAGGTTCTAGGAGTTACTCTACAAGGTAAAGGAATCCTTCACCCTCCTCTATTATTCGACATTTATTTTATGTTATCTCTTTTAATTTCAATTCTATTATGTTGGGGTTGATATTATGTACTTATATTACTTCCATTTTTATTTCCATATGATGAGATACCATATTTCTCTCATCATTTAATTTTATTAAATTTTATGTGACGTTGTAAAGTAGGTGAATTTTCATAATGGATATCTCAACTATTGTTTTATTTTCAAGTTCATCTATTTATATTTCACTCCTCACCTCCTCTATACAAATGACCCTGAAAATATAGTATCATCTATATACTAGAATTATATCATGTTAATGTAATATCTATCATCAATATTTAAACTCCCTAAATTTTATTTTTATAAATGAAATCAAAGTCCACGAGGTTCCAATTTATAACCTTCATGGATGATGAAGTTTCATTATTCATTTTCACCATTATTACTGGTCATGAAACCATATAGATGGATTAACCAGACTATAATATATTTATTATAAGATAATTAAAATTCCTAAACCAGTATATGTACATATTATTAATTTATATGACAAAAATAGTATATAATAATCTAAATACCACCAAATAATCCAAGTGGTTATAATCTAATGAATCATACTATTTCAATGTAACCAAATTATATAAAAGAAAATTAACAACTCTAAATGATCTAAAATAATATTTAATGTAAATTAGGGTGATTTAAAACCATTCCACATGAATTCCATTACATAAAAACAACTGAAATGATTATGAAAATCAAGAAAACAAACACACCAGAACGAAAGAATTCAATATAATAACATGTTAATAAAAATATAAATGAACTAAATAGAATAATGATAAACTAAATATATGTCTATTAGGTTTTTAAATAAGTTATAAATATATCTAAATTCATATTCTAGGACCTTTTGATCAGGATCATAACACATTCGAACATAAGGAAAGGGTTTTCCACCCGGACATCCATTTTCATCCGGGATACATTCATTGTCTAATTACCTCAATTTTATTCATATTTATTACTATAAACACACCATAAATTATGTGAGGATATACTATATATGTATTCCAATAATAATATTTACCTATTTTAGGGATCATTTAATGTTTTAAAAGAATTATTCAAAACTGCTTCCAAAATACAAGCCCGATTCAAGGGAATTTCTCAAATTCATATCTATTTTCATGGAAACTCTACAATCTGTATTTGGAAACAATAATTCATCTAAATACTCATTGAATCATGAAATATTGGCTTATATCAATTATGGACATATAATAAAATTCCAAAAGAACTGTTCTTTTCAAATAATAGTGTATTCATCTCAAGAATTGCATAATGATTTTATTATTGTTTTTTCATCTGATTCTACACTCCTGTTGATTCCTATGCATTATTTGGTTCAATCAATAATGAGGAGATTAACCCTATTTTATTAAATTTTTTATTAAGAATTTAATTTTTGGTGATCTATACTAAAACCATTTACCATATTGCTTAGAGGGATTGGTATTTTATGTTTGATGATTGGGGAATGTTAGTTACATTTTATATGATAGTTTCAATATGAATGTATGTTGTTTATATTGATCCCCACTCATGTAAGAAATTAATTTGGAATATTATGTGATGGGTGGGGACTACTATAGCCTTTCTATGCATCAGGTGGTCCCATGAGACAAATAGACATGGAAATGATTGAGGCCTTTCCCAATGTGGTATATAGACTAGGCCGAGGGTGAAATCATATATAGATGTATTGGATGAGGCATTGAAAACAAGTTTTATAATATTTAACATATGAACTTATATCATTATTATGCTAATAATTTAAAGTTCATGTGGCTATTCGACTAGTAGAATGCCAATTATTATGTTTTTTATGACATTATTAACTTCCCTCATATTCCTACAATAATGTGTTCATGTTTATTATTAAATGCTCATGCATCCAATTATTCACCTTGTCTTATGTTTATCCAATAGTCCACTATATTTTATACCCTTAACGATCATTTGATCTCACCCATTTCTTATGTTTCATTTTATAAGGGTATGAAGATGTAAATTATTAATGACTTGCATGTAGAATCTATGAGCCATGGATATCTCTAATCGAATAAATTAGTGTTTTATTTTATTTAATTATGTAACGTTGAACATATTTTTGTATCTTGTTTCTAAAATAAACTAAATTATTTGTTTTTTTTGTTATACTTATTTCTTGTTTATATGCCAATGTATTAAATCAAAGAACCAGCTTCGAGAAACTGAGGTTGGGTCCTTACAGTTAGTATCACCCCAAGGTTTTGAAAATAACTATCAAATGAATTCAATAATTTAGACATTAATCATAACATTTCCTTGACTATGTTTTTATTTTCGAAAAAATTCCATCTAGTGTTGTGACCAGTTAGTCATTTGATGTTTGATAGAAAAAACTTCATTCTTGGTGAAAAGTAAAAAACCCTTAAAATTGTAAAATGAATTGTAATATGTCCCTAATGAATAGTAAATAATGATATTATTTTATTTTATTATGTTAATAAGATAATTAATTCTTAATTAAATTTTTAATGTGATATAAAACTAATTTTACATTAAATTTTTTATTTTTCAAATTTACTATTTTTTTATTCAAAAATTAAAATAAAAAATGTTAGATAATTATTTTCGAAAATGGAGATTATTTTTGGATTATAAGAATAAATAATTGATTTGGGTGAGTTTTTTAGATATTTCTAAAATAATTGAATTTTATTTTGAATAGTCAAAATACAGTTTGGAGTTTCCAGTAATTTAATGACATCATAATTAAATAATAATTAAAATAAAAGGATGGAACACTTCAATACAATAACTAATGACATGAGGTGTCTCGTGTGGCTAAAACCATGGTCATATACCATCAAAATGATAATGTTTTTTTAAAAATCACTAATAAGGTGCCTTTTAAATTAATAAAAAATTATCTCTCTCTTACTTTAAATAACCACTCTTCCAATAGTTATATTTCATTAAAAATCCCTCACAATATAAAATATGGTGGTTTAACCTCCCTAGGAGTCCTCCCATGGTATCCTTAATCCCCCATGGTCCCAACCATCATGTTCTTTGAGTTACTCTATAAGGTAAAGGAATCCTCACCCACCGCTTTGAGTCAACACTTCTTATATGTTATCTCGTTGAATTACCATTATCATAATTTGGGGTTAATATTATATATTACTATTAGTATTTTTTTTTATTTCTATATTATGATATACTGTTTTCACTCATAATTTCATTTTAAGAATTTTTATGTGATGTTGTTAGGCTGCCGAAATTTCCTGAGGGATCTCTCAACTTTTCATTTATTTTCATGTTCGTATCTTTTCTTTTATCTCCTCACATAATATGTCCAATTCACCATGATAACTCTAGTATCATCTATATACTGTAATTATATCATGTAAATGGAAGCACCATCATCAATATTCGTACTCCCTCCCATTTAATTTTATAAACGAAATCAACGTCCATGAGGTCCCAATTTATAACCTTCGTAGCCGACGAAGTACAATTGTTTAATTTCTCCTTCTATACTGGTAATGAATCCATTATGATGGTTGAAATAGAATATTATATTTGTGTTATAGCCTAATTAATATTCTGAAACTATTATATTTATATATTATTAATTTATATGAAAAAAACAAGTTCATAATAATCCAAATAAAACTAAATAATCAAAGTGGTTATCATCTAATAATAAATCATATTTCCATGAATACAAATGATATAAATGACCATTAAAAATTATGGACGTTAATAAATAATAATTAATGTCAATTATGGTTATTTATAACCATTCCCCATTACTTCCATTACTTAAAAACAATAGAATATATTATGAAAATAAAGAAACACTATGGAACGACGGAATTCAAAATAATAAATTATCAATAATAACATAAATGAACTAAATATAATTATAATAAAATAAATAGAGGTATATTAATTTATAAAATAAGTTATCAGTAAGTCTAATTTTATATTTCAAGAACTTATGTTCAAGATAGGAACACATTCGGACTTAAGGGAAGGGTTTTCCACCAGAACATCCATTTTCACTCGGGTTACTTTCATTGTCTAATTATCTCACTGATTTTCATATATATTTTTATGAAGTCCTCATAAATTATATGTGACTATTATATATTTTTACACCACCCATAATCCTTAAATATTTTTATTATAGTTAGAGGTTTTAAAAAAAATTCAAAAGTCCTTCCAAAATAAAAGCCAGATTCAATGGAATTTCTCAAATTCATAACAATTTTTCACCACACTCTATAATCTGTTTTTGGAAACAATTATCAGTCAAAAATCACTTATATTGTCATGAAATACTATCTTACATCAGTTCGTGTTATATAATTTGTTTTAAAAGAACTCGTCTTTTCAAGTAAAATAGTATTAATCTCTAGAATTGCTTAATGATTTTATAAGAGTATTTCCATATGATTCGAGGCCTAAATCATTTTTAGACGTCTTGTTTGAGCCCATGAAAAAATGTTTCAGAATGTCTGGCATATGAAATTCCCTCATTATAAGAAATTAATTGAATGTTGATGTTGTAATTCAACTAGCAGAATACAAATGAATATGTTTTGTTATGGAATAATTTAACTCAGCTCATATTCCTACCATGTTACACCCCATGTTTTTAATATAAATATGAAATGTAGTTTTATAATATAGCAATTAAACACAATATTTCCTCTTCAATTTTGTGATTTTATAAAAATAGTCATCCAGAGTTGTGATCAGTAAGTCATTTGGAGTATGATAGTACAAGTTTTATTTTTGGTGAATAGTAACATACCCTTGTTAATAGTAATATGAACAGTAATATGATCCTTCTAAATACTAAATAATGATATAATTTTATTTTCTTAATTTAATATGATAATGATATCTTAATTAATTATTCAATGTTCTATATAGCTAATTATACCATTAAATTATTATTTTTAAAATTAAAAATCATTTTGTATAAAAATAAAAATAATATTATTTAGAATTTTTTTTGGAAAAATGGAGTTCAATTTTAAATGCGACACATTGAAATATTTTTGGGGAGAATATTTGGGATTTATCTAAAATACATGAATTTTTCGTGGATAGTAAAAATATAGTTTTCAGTATTCGGTAGTTTAATGTCATCAAAATCACATAATAATTAAAATAAAAGGCTATTTGATTTCTATATAGTAAAATATGACATGAGGTGTCTCATGTGTCTAATTACAAGGTAAAATACCATGGGCTAGCCCATGGTTTTGCAAAAACCACTAATGATGTGTCTTTTAAAATTAATAAAAAAAATACTTCTCTTTTACAACAAATACCCACTCATCCATTCATTTTCGTTCATTAAAAACATATCATCCCCAAATAACAAGTTTTTATACCTCCTAGGTGTCCTACCAATGTGTGCATAAGCCCCACATTCCAAAAATTCATGTTCTAGGAGTTACATTACAATGAAAGGGATTCATTCACCCTCCATTTTTAGTCGACCTATCTATTATGTTATCTCTTTGAATTTTCTTTATCATATGTTGGGGGTGATATTGTGTATTACCTATAAATTCCTTTTTATTCCCATATTATTGGATACCCTCTTTCTCTCATCATTTCATTTTATGAAATTTTAAATGACGTTGTTTGGCAGCCGAATTTTAATTAAGGATCTATGAACTGTTGTTTTATTTTCAATAACATCTCTATTATTTTTTTCTCCTCACATCATCTTTTAAAATGACCATAATATCTCCAGTATAATATATATAATAGATTTATTTCATATGTGTGGAAGAACCGTCATCAATAATCATACTCCCTCCCAATTATTTTTATAAACGAAATCAATGTCTGTGAGGTTCTAATTTAAAACCATCGTGGATGACAGAGATTCGTTATTCATATTATACATTAGTATTGGCTATGAAACCATTCATATGGTTTAAATAGACTATAATATATATTTTATAACCTAAATAATAATCAATAGACTATATATGTACATATTATTAATTTATATGGAAAAAATAGTTCATAATAAATAAAATACCTCCAAATAATCCAAATGTTTATCATCTACTGATTCATCCTATTTCCATGTAACCAAATGATATAAATGACCATTAACAATTCTGGATGTTCATAAATAATATTCAATGTCAATTATTGAGATTTAAAATTATTCAACAATAAATCCATTACATAAAAACAAGGGAACCGATTATGAAAATCAAGATTACAAACACTTCGGAGCGACAAAATTCAATATAAATTCAATTCAATAAAAACCTATATGATCAAAAAAGAATTATGATAAATTAAAAACATTTCAATTAGGATCTGAAATAATTTATTAATAAGTCTACTTACATATTCCAGGACCAGATGTACATGATTGGAAGACATTTAGACATAAGGTAAGTGTTTCCACCAAAACGTCCATTTTCATTCAAGTTAATTTAATTCTATAATTACTTCAATGATATTCTTATATATTATGATGAACTCCACAAAAATTTTCTATGAGTATTATATATATATAAACCAACAATAATCCTTCCTTATTTTATGTATAGTTACATGTTTTAATTTAAACATTCAAAGCTGTTTTCAAAATACAAGCACGATTCAAGGGAATTTCTCCAATTCATATCTTTTTTCAAAGGCACTCTATAACCTATTTTTGGATACCATTATCCCTCAAAAAATATTTATTTTATCATGAAATAATAACTTACTTCACTTCTAGTTTTTTAAAAATAATTTTCCAAAATAAAACATCTTTTCAAATAAAAGTGTATTTATCTCAAAAATTACTTAAAGATTTTATAAGAGTGTTTTCATCTAATTCAACACTCTTGTTGAGTCCTATGAATTAATGTGTTTTATCATTTATGATTCCATATACAAAATTTTATTATATTGTTTATGACTAATTTTATTTTGGGTTATCAATGCTAGAAACATTCACCATATTTCTCAGAATAGTTAGTATTTTTTTTGATGATTGGGGGATGTTAGTTACATTTCATATGATAGATTATACATAAATCTATATGTTGTTTATATTAATCCCCATTCATATGAGTAATTAATTGGAATTATTGTGTGATGTGTGGGTCCTGATATATCCCCCCAATTCATATGTAGGTCTTTTGAAACAAATAGACGTGGAAATGGCTGGGGCATTTCCAATTGTGATATATGGATTTGGCCGACGCCTGAATCATTTTTAGACGTCATGGACGAGGCCTTGACAAAATGTTTCAGAATTTCCATCATATGGACTTACCCCATTATGAATTTTGAAAATTAATGTCCATGTGGTCATTCGACTATTAGAATACCCATAATTATGTATTATTATTGAATTATTTTACTATGCTCATATTCCTAGCATAATGTGTTCATGTTTATTATTTTTATTGGAAAGTGTTTTCATTTATTCACCATGTATAATGTTTATGTTATAATATATTTTATTTCTTACACTTACTGATTGATTTATCTCACCCCTTTCTTATATTTCAATTTCCCAAGATATGAACAATTATGTAATGAGTGACTTGTAGGTGTAATGTTTGAGCGTGGATTTTTCTTATCGAATAACTAGTGTTTTATTTTACTTTCAAACTTTAAAGTTGAACTTATTTATGTATCTTGTTTCCAAAATTATAATAAACTAATTTTTCCTTTGGGATGCATAATCCATGTTTATATTAGAATGTTATAATATAAAGCACCATCTCCGAGGAACTGAGGTCGAGTTCCTACAGTTGGTATCAGAGAAGTTTATTTGAAAAAGTGGAAAATATATTTTAAAACCTAGATTATAGAGGAGTAGCTAATATTTTGTTTTAGGATAGTAATATAAGAACATCGTGGTATTTTGGTAAGGAATATATTATGTTTATCATTCAAAAAATACATCAATGTATAGATACGAGCAGGTAGAGGAAGATCTGGTATAGATGTACCTATAAGTGAATTCTCTGACAACGAGTTTCGGGCTTCACCCGATGTATCCCAGTACATGACAATGGGGCTTGATGAACACTTGGTTACTGTAACATCACAGGTAAATGAAGAATAAAATATTATTATATTTATTAATATTGGTTAATTAAATTTTAATTTTACTTTAAAGTGGTTTCTATGTTCGATAGCGTACCTTATACGCAACAACCAGTTTCTTTGAAATCTTACGTTGCACACTAATAATATAATATTATTATTTTAAATGGTAGTTAAATCCTAGCTGCTCTATTGGAAGGAATGAAAAAAATAACAACAATATGATTATACATGTTTGTTAAATGTATTTTCATTTATCCAATAAAGGTTAGTTGCTTAAAATGTGAATGAATCTAATTTTAAGCATAATTTAAATTAAAAGGTCGATTTACCGCATTTTCATGGCGAACCCACATTAAATATAGTTTTTTTCACATTAATAAATTATATATGACTAAATAAAGTTCTTATTTATAATGGGGATATAAAAATTTTCTTTGGGTAATTTTTTGGTATTTTTCTAATAAAGTTCAATTTTTAATGAATAGTGAAAAAAATTGTATTTTAATTCAAAAGTGCCTTTTAATCTAATTTATTTATATGGTAATATTATATTTTTAGTCGGCCTTAAAGTGAAATTAAAATATATTTTTACCATTTAATTCAATGTTGGTCATAGGAATTAATTTCACATTGAAATTGGACATAAAGAAGTATCAATATTTTGATAGTTATTGTTTCTTGAAAACACGCTATTTGTTTTAACAACGTGAATTAATTTTAAAACTAATTAATGACACTTCTATGTTTTGAATTTGGAATAATAGTCATCAATTTTTAATTCGGAATATCAAATATATCTTAGGCTTAATTTTTGGTATTTTTATGAAAAACGTCAATTTTTGATGATTAGTGAAACCACTTAGTGGTAGTTAGAAAACTGACTGTTTCATTTAAATAAAGTATTACCACTTCTGTGAATTCATTTCGAAAATCGAACATACATGGTTTTTATCAAGAAGTAAAATGTGGTTAATTAATATGAAAATAATTTTTGGTGAATAGTAACTTTTGACTTTTATTTACCGCGGTTAAAAGTAAATTGGGCAATTCAAGGTTAAAAGAATATTATAATAATTTCAAATTACCTTAACACTTGTCCCAACCTTATTTAATGAGTCATGGATGACCATGGGAATCTTTGGGTCAATTTTGGGACCCCATTGTGCAACTTGGGAGAGATAATGTCAATTTAGATTAATTAACATAAAGTAAAGGCAAAAATGACAAAAGCAAATATCTTTTAGTAAAATAATATTTATAAGGGGTTATATAAATTATATTTTTGACTATAAATATTAATTGGGAAGCTAAAAATATTTCATACATCATGGTATTTGTTTTATAGTTTTTAGACATCAACTAAATTATATTATTTATGACACAATAATGATGCAGAATTTACCTCATTAATAAATGATTTAAATAAATAAGATTATAATTATTAAAATATTGTCCAAAACCTGTCCAATTCTTATTGAATGATTTTATTTCGATTATGAGTCATCTTATCTTGGAAATTAATGTGTTTAGGACCTCTTGAAACCGAAGATATGTTTATAATAAAATAATAGTTTCACACATTCCTAAAGAGCCCCTCCTCTCCCTTATAAAAGGACACCACTTCTATGAAATTATGCACACCTCTAAAGACATTTTTCTCGACCAAAGTCTAACAAATTAGACTCCCTACATCACTCTCCTCCTCAAAAAATCCTTACCTTGGGATGAAGGATCTTCAAGAAGTCCTTTGGTTCAATCCAATGTGAGTTTCCGAAATTAAAGGTAACTGTTTCTCTTAAATTGTTTTCTTTTATTTTACTTCTGCAACCCCTAAAATCATTTTATTTCCTTTATTTTGTAACAAAACCAGTATCCTCAATATACTATAATTTTTTTATAATAATTATTCTAACTACACTTAAACACACCTCCATCTAATGGATAAATAACATAACGTTTCTATTGATGGAAAACTAACGTCTCACGAAATGATGATTGTTCAATTTCATCTTAACGCCTCTCATGGTGGCCATTATGATGGAACTGTATTTTTATATGATATATATTATGTTTATTATTTCCTTATTCTTCTATACTACCCAATTATATCATGCTTTTATGGTTTTCATAGTGTGTAAATACGATAATCTCATTTGAGGATGTGCGGACTACAACCCCCTTAAAGTGATGTGACTCATTGATGCCTTATGTGGGATGTATAAAGGATAGAGATAATGATATTATATATGACATTATACTGGAATTATAATATAACTATGTATCATTATGTTTTATTTCCATTAAAATAAGACATATAAATTAATGTAGCATTCATGCGTACGTACGACTTACCGTCTTCATGAACGGTGCATTTCATTTCTTACCTTCAAATATTGTACTGTAATAAATACATGTATATAGTGAATATATATGATTTATATGATATATAAATCATGAATATCATTCTGGATAAAATTAACTATTGACCACATGGAAAACTTCTTAAAATCCGGAGTTCATTTTCGACTCAAGTACTAAATATCGACAAAATGAATGTTATTAACTTAAATGATTACATAATGTTTATAAAATGGTAATAAGTTATATAAAAGGAATAATAAACTTGAAAAAGGTTCTTAATAAAGTATAAATTAACTCTACTTTATTATTCAGGAGATTAAAGAATGATCGAGTCACGTCAGACGTGAGGTAAGGGATCATACCTCTTTCATTCTTTTAAGTAATCTATTTTATGTCACTCATTTTAAGCTCCTCTTTATTATATTGGGGGATGTTCTTTTATATTCCACTTATAGTAATTTTTCTGTTCCTATTATGAGAGACCCTATTTTATTTCATCAATCCATTTTTGGAAGGTTTAAGTGGCGCTGTTAGGCTGCCGAATTTTTGCAAGGGGATTTTCTTATCTCACTTTTATTTCTGTGAGATTTCCATTGTTCGCCACTTATTAATTGAATTTGGTGAATTTTGTACTTCCATTTGATATATATTATCATTATTCTCATTATATTGATGGTATTCTGTGATTCATTTTGTGTTCATTAACTTTTGGTCATACGACTCAGTTTATTAGAACGTGGTAAAGGGTTTCGTCTCACTTTTTTTTCCAGTGAGATTCATTCAATATTTTCCACTATTTCATTTTTTGTGGTGTATGTACTGCCCATGATAGTACTATTTATGTATTATACTTTTATTTATGAGTATTTACATATTCATTGTATGATCCTTCTTCATGTGTCATACGTTTCGTACGTTACTAAATCAGTAAGGGAACCTTTCACCCTCCTCTATTTAAAAGAATTCTTTTTATTATGTCTTTTTATTTACATCTTATTATGTTGGGATATTTTCTTTTATATAAACATTAATTTAAAATTTACGTACAAGTGATGAGATAACTTGTTTATCTTATCAACTCATTTTATGAATTTTAAAGTGACACCGTTAGGCTGTCAAATTCTTACAAGGGAACTTCTTAACCCAATTTCAATTCTTTGGGTTCAACTTGTACTCATTGAATATGTCATCCAATGAATATGTGTGAATGACCTATGATTTTTTTACACTTAATATCCACTTTTATTGGGTGTATTTATATTTTTCACACATAATTATGTGATTTATTTATCCTTAATCTAAAGATTCCATCTTTATAAGGGATTGCATCTCAATGTAAATTTCCATTGAGACTTCGTTGTTGTTATGCACCAATTCACTCTTCTATTGTGTATATACTGTACTTTGACATATTATATCATGAATCCCTTTATTCTCATGAATCCCTTTATTCTCATGATATTATAAAGTTTTTATTAAATGTTATTTATCAATTATTTGTATTCAAGTGTCTATCTTTTTGTTTAAAAAACTCTTTAACTAAAATATCATTTTGAATGATTTAAAGATTTATTCTTCTAAATATTTCTCCTTAATGTCCATGTCTTCAAAATGGGTTTTAGGATTTATTTATTTTGGAAATTAATTTTTTAAAATGATAATTCATTTAAAATCATCATTGTGGTATGGGACAAATTGATTCAAAAACATCATTTTAAAAGGTTTTGAAAATTATTTGATGAATTTTTTTTTATTTCAATATCTTGATTTGATATATTGGAATGTGGAAATGTTATCTTTACATTATAAATGTGTTATATTTAATGATTATTTTATTGTTATTGGGAATTTTTTACATATAATGGTTTTTCCGTGATAAACATAGGGCGGGTGAGCCCGAGATAGCTCTCCAATGAATTGGGTAACATGACAGAGGTAAACGTGATGTTTCTCCTAAGAGATTTAAGGAATATACTGTGATGTGTATTTCATGTGTATCTCTCTACGTAGCTGTGATAGCTACAATGTAATTTTGATATGGATGACATAAGTAACCTTTATGATTTATGATTTTTGTGTGTTATTCATAAATCTTATGATTTCATAAAGTATGTTGTGATTTGAAATGTATGGTTTCATGGAATGTATTAATTGTTGGGCTAATGTTTTCCTTCCTTATATTATAACCCTTACTGAGATTTTTATTCTCATTCAAAATTTTTGAAATGTTTTCCACAAGACTTAAATATGAATAGGTTCATGGATGGGATCAACAAAAAGTCATGTTGTCTAAAACATAGAACTATACATGTTTATTTTTAAGAGTTTTATTTTATGAAAAAATGGATATTGAGTAGTAGTGTCTACTTGTAAAATTCATGTAGTTATGTAATAGTTATGGAAAAATTCTATAAAACTCTAAACCTGAAAAGATCCTAAATTTGAATTATTAATTTAATTCAATATTATGTAATGTTTAAGGTCAGGTCCTTATAGTTGGGATCAGAGGTCGGTTTAGATAACATTAGAGGTTATGAAATTCTTTAAGCATAAGTGACATTACCATAATGGTTAGGATTTTAGAAAGAGTCATAGTTTTTTTAGATAAAGTGAATGAGTTTAAGATACCATGAACAAGTATATCATAGTGTTTACCCTCCTCATAAGATTTTAATTGATGATTTTACTGATATACTCACACAGACCTTTTTGGTTTAGTAAATGACTGGCTCTAGCAGGCACCAATGTAATTGTGGATGTAAGGAAAACTCTGATGGTTTTTTGGATGATAAACTGAATGATATGGGAGCTTCAATGAGAACATATCAGGTTTTTCTCAACCAACTATCTGGAGTCATGATTGACCACCTGAAACGTAGTTATCTTTTTAAGCTTCATATATGCGAGAAACAAATCCATATGGAATTTAAGGTAATAATCATAAAGGTATGTATGTTCAAAAACCTATGTGTCATGGATGTGGAATGAAACACCTAGAAAAATTCTTCAATGGGGCCGAAAGTCCCTATAGATTTGGGAATGAACATCATAAAGCAATAACCTGCCATGGAAAAAGGAAGCATCGAGTTTACTCTAGGAAAGGGAAAGAAGTTCTTGATGAAGGATAAATTGAATGTTTTAAATGTGGTGAACATGGTCATTATTCAAACACATGTCCTATGAAGAAGTTCCGGGAATGGGATCACCAGGTTCGTACAAATATTTGTTTACCAATACCTAATGCCATTTAGATTGAGGATGAGGAAACTGACAATGACCAATGAAAGGTATGATTTATTTCATAATATATGTTTTCATATTATTGAAATATTAGGATATGATTCATGATTTTGTTTGTAGGAAAGAATTATTTCAGAATAAGTTAGAAAGGAATAGTTAATTGATCATGAAATATGTTTAATGAGTAAAAAGTAAATATATAAGGGATTCAAGAGTTATGGTAGATTTTAGGATGGTGAAATGCTTAAAATTATTAAGGCTCATTTGATTATGGGAATTACATTATAATACATTTTATAGTATGTGTAACCCTAAAGTTTGATATATGAATATTTTATTCCAATAATAATTACCTTTTCTTTTGTGGATATTGTAATAAAGAACCATTTGGGTTTATATGATCCTTGAATTTGAGAAAATTATATGTTAATACATTTTTGGGATGGAAAATGAAATTTATTAGAAAACCTTCATGTTTAAAATATTATATGGTTATTTTTGATAAATTTATCTATTTTTGGGAATGTTATAAAATTATATAGGTTTTGAAAATGGACAACACGCAGACAGTGTGACAACCTGTCACGTCGGACAAAGCTGCGAGAATCGAACCCACAACGAAAGTGCGATTGGTATTTATCACCTACCACTAGACTACGTGAAGTCCCTAGTTAGTTTGACTAATTATTTTTAGTTATATGATTTTATGATTTACGAAAAGTTGGTCTTGGGTTATCTATGGAAATGATTAACATATTCAGGAGGATATGTGATTAGGTTAATTACTTTTCAATATGAGACTTTAAGAGTAACTGATGTTATATGGGGATAAATGTTATGATTTATCTTGGAAATCATTGTTATTAAATCCTTTAGAGATTTGGGTTTAAATGTTAGTTTGGATTACATTGAATAATTTTATGGATAACTGTTTATTGAATGGTTATTGTTGAACTTTGGGTATTTTTTGAAAAATTTTGGTGATTAAAAGTAGTATTATTTATATAAAGGATTATACTTTTCGGGATTATCTGATCACGTACTAACCAATTTTGGTTTTAGATAATGTAAAATATAGGGGAAATATATAGTTCATATTTTTTAGATCATGTTATTATCTAGAAGTTGATTATAGTTCTTTAAATGTCAACAAGTCATCATGAATACTTACCATTTGGAGAAAAAATGAGTTTGTGGTAGAGTTTTATTAAAGGATGGCACTCTCCATGATGAGTAAATATATTTCCATAAGATATTAGTCTTGTTATTAATAAAATTATTCAACTCTATGAAAATTATCTTGAAAAAAAAATTATATAAGACCTCTTTTATCATCAGACTTTTACCCAACCACAGATTTATGGTATTGTGGTGGTTAACATTCTATTATCAAGTTCTCTATCACTCTCTCTTAATATATGAGAGTTAGTTTCTCTTCCATATCCATGTTTTCATGTAATCTTAGTATCTGTTGTCTCAGGTGACTTGGTACTTCTCTTTCTTTCTTTTAATGTGATAGTATTGTTGACTCTTCTCTAATGTGGTACTTTCAATGAAGTTTCCAAGCCCAGTTTTAAAATTGTGAGGAAGGAATTCCCAAAAGGGGGGAAGGATGTAACATCATTGGTAAATAAAGAATAAAATATTTTCATATTTATTAATATTTGTGAATTAAATTTTAATTTTACTTTAAAGGGGTTTTTTTGTTCTATAGTGTAACCAATACGCAACAACAGGTTTCTTTGAAATCATACGTTGCACACTAATAATATTATATAATTATCTTAAATGGTAGTTAAATCCTAGTAGTTGTGTTGGAAGGAATGATAAAAAATAACTACAATATTATTATACATGTTTGTTAAATGTATTTAAATTTATCTAATAAAAGTTAGAGGCTTAAAATGGGAATGAACCTAATTTTAAGCATAATTTAAATTAAAAGGTCGATTTACCACCTTTTAATGGAGAACCCTCATTAAATATAGTTTTGGTCAATTAAATACATTATATATGACTATATAAAATCCTTCTTTAGAATGGGGATATCAAAATTTACATTGGGTTATTTTTTTGGTATTTTTCTGATAATGTTAATTTTTTAATGAATAGTGAAAAATATTGTATTTTAATTCAAAAGTGCCTTTTAATATAATTTATTTATATGGTTAGATTTTCTTTTTATTTGGTTTTAAAGTGAAATTAAAATATATTTTTACCATTTAATCTAATTTTTGTCATTTGAATTAATTTCACTTTGAAATTTGACATAAAAAAGTAGCAATCTTTTGATAGTTATTGTTTCCTAAAAACACGCTATTTGTTTTAACAACGGGAATTAATTTTAAAATTAATTAATGCTGCTTCTATATTTTGAATTTGAAAAAATAGACTTCAATTTTTAATTCAGAATATCAAATATTTCTTAGAATGATTTTTTGGTATTTTTATGAAAAACTTTAATTTTTTATGAATAGTGAAACCACTTAGTGGTAGTTAGAAAAATGACTTTTTCATTTAAATGAAATTTTACCACTTCTTTGAATTGAATTTCAAAAATCCGACATACATGGTTGTTATAAGAAAAGTAAAATGTGGTTCATTAAGATGAAAATAATTTTTGGTGAATAGTAACTTTTGACTTTTATTTAACGCGGTTAAAGGTAAATAGATTAATTCAAGGTTAAAAGATTATTATAATAATTTCAAATTACCTTAACACTTGTTATAACCATATTGAAGGAGTCATGGACGACCATGGGCATCTTTGAGTCGATTTTGGGATCCCTTTGAGCCACTTGGGAGTGATAATGTCAATTTAGATTAATTAACTTAAAGTAAAGGAAAAAATAACAAAAGCAAATATCTTTCACTAAATTAATTTTTATAAGGGGTTATATAGATTATATATTAGACTATAAAGATTAATTGGAAAGATAAAAATATTTACTACATCATGGTATTTTTTTTTTAATTTTTAGACATCAACTAAATTAAATTATTTATGACACAATAATGATGCAGTATTTACCTCATTAATAAATGATTTAAATAAATAAGATTATAATGATTAAAATTTAATCCAAAACCTGTGAAATTCTTATTGGATGATTTTATTTCAAATATTATTCATCTTATCTTCTACATTAACGTGTTTTGGACCTCTTGAAACCGAATATATGTTTTTAATAAAATAATAGTTTCACACTTTCTTAAAGAGCCCTTACTCTCCCTTATAAAAGGGGACCAATTATATGCAATTACTCACCCCTCTAGAGAAATTTGGATCGTCCAAAATATTCCCAATTAGGCTCCCTACATCCCTCTACTACTACTAAAAGAATTACCTTGGACAGAAGGAACTTCAAGAACTCCTTTGGTTCAAACCAACGAGAGTTACCCAAATTAAAGGTAACAGTTTCTCGTAAATTGTTTTCTTTTATTTTACTTCTCCAACCCCTAAAATCATTTTATTTCCTTTAATTTGAAATAACACCAGTATCCTCAATATACTAGTATGTTTTTATATGAATGATTATAACTACACTTAAACAAACCTACATCTAACGGATAATGAACATAATGTTTCCGTGGATGGAAGACTAACGCCTCATGAAACGATGATTGTTCAATTTCATCTTACCGTCTCTCATGGTGGAAATTATGATTGAAATATATTTATATATGATATATATTATGTTTATTATTTCCTTATGCTTTTGTACTACCCAATTATATCAAGACATTAGGGTTTCCATAGTGTGTAAATACGACAACCTCATTTGAGGAAGTGCGGACTACCGCCCCCTTAAAGTGATGTGACTCGTTAATGCCTTATGTGGGATGTATAAAGGAAAGCGTTAATGATATTATATATGATATAATACAGGAATTATAATATACCTATGTATAATTATGTTTTATTTCCATTAAAATATGAAATCTAAATGAAAGTAGCGTTCATGCGTACATACGACTTACCGTCTCCATGAACGGTGCATTTCATTTATTACCTTCAAATGTTGTACTATTATA
This sequence comes from Viscum album, assembly GCA_963277665.1. Classification (NCBI taxonomy): domain Eukaryota; kingdom Viridiplantae; phylum Streptophyta; class Magnoliopsida; order Santalales; family Viscaceae; genus Viscum; species Viscum album. Next base: position 259,545,523 of record OY728121.1, on the reverse strand, counting down.
AATACATGAATACACTGAATATATATTATATATAGGATATTTAAATCAATAATATCATCCTTGATATAATGGAATATTTACCACATGGAAAACTTCTAAATATAAGGTGTTCATTTTTGACTCAAGTACCAAATATCGACAAAGAGAACGTTTTTAACTTAAATGATTACATAATGTTTATAACATGGTAATAAGTTATATAAAAAGATTAATAAACATGAGAAATGTTCTTAAGCAAGTATAAATTAACTTTATTTTATTATTCTTGAGATTAAAGAACGATCGAGTCAAGTCGGACGCGAGGTAAGGGATCCTACCTCTCTCTTTCTTTTAAGTAATCTCTTTTATGTCACTCCTTTTAAGCTCCTATTTATTATGTTGGGGGATTTTCTTTTATATTCCTCTTACTATAATTTTTATGTATATATCAAGAGAGAACCTATTTGATATCATTAATCCATTTTTGGATGTTTTATGTGGCGTCGTTAGGCTGCCGATGTTTTGTAAGGGGATTTTCTTATCTCGTTTTTAATTCCGTGAGATTTCCATTGTTCACCACTTATTAATTGCATTTGGTGTATATTGTACTGCCATTTGATATATATTATCATGATTCTCATTATATTTCTGGTATTCTGTGATTCATTTTGTGGTTATTAACTTTTGGTCATATGACTCAGTTGATTACAACGTGGTAAAGGGTTTCGTCTAACTTTTTATTCGCATGAGATTCATGCAATATTTGGCACAATTTCATTTTGTGTGGTGTTTGTAATGACCATGATTGTACTATTTATGTAATATAAATTCATTTTTCAGTATTTACATATTCATTGTATGATCCTACTTCTTATGGCATATGTTTCGTACGTTTCTAAATCAGTAAGGGATCATTTCACCCTCCTCTATTTAAAAGACTTGTTTTTATTATGTATTTTAATTTACATATTATTATGTTGTGATATGTCCTTTTATTTTCCCATTGATGTAAAAAGTACGTACAGGTGATGAGATACCCTTTTTATATTATCAACTCATCTTTTGAATTTTAATGTGACGCCATTAGGCTGTCAAATTTTTAAAAGGGAACTTTTTAACCCAATTTCAATTCATTGGGTTCAACTTGTACTCATTGAATATGTCATCCAATGAATATGTGTGAATTAACTTTGATTTTTTTACACTTAATATCCAATTATATTGGGCGTATTTATATTTTTCACACATAATTATGTGGTTGAATTATCCTTAATTTAAGGATTCCATCTTTATAATGGATTTCATCTCAATTTACATTTCCATTGAGACTTCATTGTTGTTATGCAGCAATTCACAATTATATGGTGTATATACTGTACTTTGACATATTATATCATGAATCCCTTTTTATCATGATATTATAATTTCCTAATTAAATTTTATTCCTCAATTATTTGTATTCAAGTGTCTCTCTTTTTGTTAAAAAACTCTTTTACTAAAATATCTTTTTAAATGTTTTAATGATTTATTATTATAAATATATCTCAGTAATTTCCATGTGTAAAAAATGGGTTTTAGGATTTATTTATATGGACATTAATTTTTTAAAATTATAATTCATTTAAAATCATCAAAGTGGTATGGGAAACTTTGATTCAAAAATCTATTTTTAAAAGGGTTTGAAAATTATTTGTTTAAAAATAGATTATTTCAATATCTTGATTTGATATATTGGAATGTGTAAATGTTGTCTTTCCTTTATAAATGTTTTATATGTTATGATTATGTTATGGTTATTGGGAATTGTTTATGTATACGGGTGGTTCCGTGATAAACCTAGGGTGAGTGAGCCCGAGATAGATCTCTAATGCATTGGGTAACGTGGCGGAGGTAAACATGATGTTTCTCCTAAGAGATTTTGTGAATATACTGTGATGGGTATTCCAAGTGTAACTCCCTATGTTGCAGTGATAGCTACAATGTATGTTTGATTTGGATTCCATAAGCAACCTTTATGATTTGTGATTTGTGTGTGTTATTCATAAATCTTATCATTTCATAAGTGATGTTATGATAAGAAAAGTACGGTTTCATGGATTGTATTCAATGTTGGGATAATGTTTTCCTTCCTTATTTTATAACCCTTACTCATCTTTTTATCACTACTAGAAAAACATGTATTTGCGACAGGATCCCGTCGCAAATGGCCTTTTGCGACGGGGTCCCGTCGCAAATGACCCGTTGCTGAAAACGGTGTCGCAATAACAATTTTTTGCGACGGGCCCGTCGCTAAAGCCCTTTTCCGCGACGGGGAGAATCCCCGTCGCAACTAGTACTCTGTATATTTGTAAAAAACTATTTTCGACGGGCCCCATCGCAAAAACTATTTTTTAAAAAATAAAAAAAATAATAATACTATTTGCGACGGGAATAGTATCCCGTCGCAAATACTATAAAAAAAATAAAAAAAATAAATTGTTAATAAATTATTTTAATTAATATAATAATAATCCAATTATAATTCAAAAATAAAAAATAATAAAATATTAATAAATGATTTTAATTAATATAATAATAGAATTATAATTCACAAATAAAAATAATAAATTATTTTAATTAATATAATAATAATAGAATTATAATTCAAAAATAAAAAATAATATAATATTAATAAATATTTTATAATTAGAAAGAAACTACGAATAGAAAAAAAAACATATTTTGATTTCACAAATTTTATAACATAAATACAAACTCTAATCTGAAGGAGGGGGGTAGGGGGGATCTGCAGATGGTGGTGGAGGAAACTCCATCCCTAAAGCATGAGTGAGTCGGCGCATGTACTCCATCTGCTCTTGATGCTGCTGCTGCCACCGACTCGTCTGCTCCTCATACAGTTGCTGCTGGCGTCGACGCTCCTCCTCATGCTGCTGACACATCTGCTCCTGCTCCTGTCGGAGACTCTCTATCAGTGCAGTCTGAGATCACAACTGATCCTCATACTGTGTAGCAGAAGAAGGTGCATGAGCTCCTCTCGAGCTGGACGCCGACATCACAGCACTGCCATAATATTCTCCGGGAGTCAATCGACAACTGATACCAACTACCCGGCCCTTCTCGAAGGCATACTGGGTGGCTTGCATCCATGCTGCCTCATCAAACTGACGGCCAGTGGTCTGATCTGATGACTCGGCCTGACTCTCAGGCCGGGCCTGTGACACTGCGGCCTCATATGACTCCTGTAGTTGCAATTTAAAATTAAAATTGTGAATATATTATGTACAATTAATTTTTAAACTTGAAAACAAATAATACTAACCACGATGTGATGCTGACGATCACCTCTGAGCTCCCCAGTAGCAGGATCACTATACATACTCCTATATACATCGTACTCCGTAATATCGGGGTGCTCAACAGCCTATAATAATAAAAAATAAACTGTTAATATTTATAATTATATAAAATATTTATAAATAATGTACGTACCAGATTCTGTCTATGAGTACTGAAAGAACGACTCCCAGCTCGATGAGTCACCTCATGTCTCCCCCGATTCTGCCTCCCCACCATTGATCTCCTCTGAAAGGCACCACTCAACCAGTGCGCACATAATCCATCCCATACATGGGATGAAATGTACTCTGGTCGGTGTGCTCTACATGACTCGTCAAAATCTGACACTCCTCATTTCTTCATCGTAGATTTTCTTAAATTGTGCAAAAACTGACGAAGGCGATCACGCATGGCCACCTCCCATGCCTCGTGGATGGCGTCATGCATGGTATCCTCGATCGGATACCATAAACCCTACAAATAAATCAAAATATCAAGTTATAAATGAAATAATTTTTAAAATAAAAATTATTTATTTACGTACGTACCAACCAATGGCTGAACATGGCCTGATGCACATCAATGGGAATCTGCTCCCATGTGGTCCACGGGTGAGAGAAATAGTTGCGCAAAATAGCGCTGCCCTGTCCGACTGCTATATGCGGAAAACTGTAAAAATAATAAACATTTATTATGTGAATAGATTAATGAAATCTTAGTCCAATCAACAGGTTATCACACCTCCGTGTGCGTGGATCAAACCCAAGACGTGGATGTCGCTCGGGGACGGGGTCAGGAATCATCAATCGTGCAAGACCGTGCCCCCTCCGCGTACTCCCTGGAGCGCCTGCAGGCTGAGGGTCATCTGGCAGCAACTCATCCGCATCGAAAGTCTGGTCAGCATCCGCCAACTCACGAAATTTGGTGTCGTCCATCTGAAACAGAAAATGTTAATGTTGTTAGCAAATAATTCATAATTACTATTATATATACATATATACATATTATGATTGTATATAAATACCATGGAATTCTATCAGTGTTCATCTTCATCATCATCTTCATATATGTCAATGTCATCTTCATATTCTCCTCAACTTCATCGATATCCATTCGAGTTACAGTTGCTTCATCTCTTACCATTTCAAATTCATATGTGACATCATTAACATCATCGTCATCACTGACTCTTAAATGTGGGGTGTCGTCATCGATACTCATGTCTCTTTGCAAAAAAGATTGATTTTGAGTACTCTCTTGAAAAACATCAATTCTTTGCACATCAGTGAAAGCACATTCACTTTGACTAAACTGATTGTCTCGAATTTTGATTTTTATTACACTCCACCAATAAGTCAAGTCTCTTGATGTAGCACAGTACTTTGCGTAATAAACTCGATGTGCCTGTTGAGCCAATAAGAATGGTTCATTTACTGCGAGAACACTTTTACATTTAATATCGATGATTCCATGAGTCGGATGAACACGCTCGCCTCTCTCTGTATCCAACCACCGACATTTGAACATGGTTATGTAATGTTGTCCAAGATAACAGAGTTCAATGATTTCATCAAGTATTCCATAAAAGTCAACTTCATTTTCTCGATGATGAGATCCTCTCAAGCTAACTCCACTGTTCATTGTTTTTTTCAATTCCCCTTATGCATGTGTGTGGAATCTAAATCCATTCACCACATATGCATTATAAGTTTTAACAAGTTTGGAAGGTGGGTTACTCAATACACACAGCCGTTTGTCAATTTTATCAGCATGTCGAGACACCTGAAAATTTGTGAAATAATTATCAATATAGTAAACTATATATTGAATGAGTTGCTAAAAGATAAATAATTTATGTTACCAGTTTTTGAAACCATTGAGAGAAATTTTTCAGTCGACGTTCTTCGAGAGCAGCTGCTGTAATTTGTGGAATTTGTTTCTTGATATGATTATCATACAACCTATAAAAACCAAAGTTATTTACTGTAACATAAATGATAGAATTAGTGATATAAACACTTACAGTACAACTGATGTCATCTCTTCACAGTTGAGCAGAACATACGTATGAGCTCTATGATGTTCATCATCTGAAATCCATCGTTCATAAACTCCACCAAAACCAAGCACTGACTGGTTGAAAACAGATAATTGATTGTCGATTTCATCAATATTCCTCTCATTCCATCCCATTCGGTTGTGTTTTGAAGGATACTCAGATTCAAAATAATGGGAGCAGAAAAAAGATATTTCCTCTCGAAAATAAGCTTCTGCAATAGATCCTTCAACAGATGCTTTGTTACGTACTTTTCTTTTCAATTTTTGCATGCATCTTTCAAATGGGTACATCCATAGAAACTGTACTGGACCTCCACATTTGGCTTCATATGGAAAATGTAACATCAAATGTTCCATTGAGTCGAAGAAAGACGGAGGAAATATTTTTTCCAGTTTACATATAATTACAACAACATCTTTTTCAAGTTTTCCTAGAGCATCATAATCTGCTGTAGCCGCACAAATTTCCCGAAAAAATTGAGACATGTCTATTATAGAATCCCAAATCACAGAATTCAACAGACCTCTTAATCCAATGGGTAGCAGTATTTCCATTATAACATGACAATCATGATTTTTTAATCCAGTAATATGACCATTCTTTACATATCTACCCAAATTGGAAGCACAGCCATCTGGAAGTCTCAAATCTGCAATCCACTGACAAAATAATAAACGGTTTTCTTTAGACAGTGTATAAGCTACTTTTGGTTTCAGTAACCTTTCTGTTCTAACATTCTCAAACAGTTCCAATTCTGGACGCCTGCAAATTTGGGCAAGATCTAAACGTGCATTTACATTGTCTTTGCTCTTTCCTGGCGTATCCAAAACTGTATGAATCAAATTATCAAAATAGTTCTTCTCAATATGCATGACATCTAACATGTGTCGGACCAACAAATGAGACCAATATGGCAAATACCAAAATATTCTACGTTTAATCCAATTGTGTTCATTCCCAAAACCATAAATTTTCTATTGGTTTATTGTGGGACCAAAAGTGATGGGAGGTAATGAAAGTACAACTGATTTTAACTCCGAACCTGATAACATTTTTGGAGGTCCTTCCCTTTCAACTGTTCCTTTTCTGAAATGAGATCTGTTTTTGCGAAACGGATGATCAGCTAGAAGAAACCTGTGATGACAGTCAAAATAACATGGTTTCTTTCCATGAATGAGCATAAATGCTTTGTTCTCTCCCATACAGTAAGGACATGATTTCTGACCATGTGTACTCCAGCCAGATAACATCCCATAAGCCGGGAAGTCACTTATTGTCCACATCAATGCTGCTCTCAGTATAAAATTCTGTTTCGTTGTAACATCATATGTACTGACACCAGTACTCCACAATAAATTTAATTCATCAATCAATGGTTTCAAATAAACATCAATATTTTTCTTCGGATGTCCTGGAATTAGTAAAGTCAAAAATATATATGGCTCCTTCATCAAAATCCATGGAGGTAAATTGTACGGAGTTAAAAAAACAGGCCAACATGAATATTGACTACCATAAGATCCAAACTGACAGAAACCATCAGTGGAAAGCCCCAGTCGAACATTTCTAGCTTCTAAAGCAAAGGATGGATGCACTCTATCAAAATGTTTCCATGAATCAGCATCGGCTAGATGATTCAAGCTTTTATCGGTTGAAATATTCTCTTTATTCCATGACATCATTGTCGCTGTATTCTTAGACATGAATAAACGCTGGAGTCTGGATGTAAGCGGAATATATCTCAACTGTTTTACAGGAATCAAACCAGACTTCCCGTGTTGTCATTCTTTATATCTCAGTTGACCACATGTGGGAAAACTATCCAACGACTCATTTTCCCCAGAATATAAAATGCAGTCATTTGAACATGCAAGAATCTTCTGACAAGTAAGTCCCAAATTTCAAACCAGCCTCTTACACTCATAGTAATTTGCAGGTAAAAAATTTCCTTCGGGTAACAGTTTTTTAAGAAAAGAAAATATCTGGTCAAAACAGGTGTTTGACATTCCGTTATCTGATTTGATAGCCATAAATTTTGCAACTACTTCTAATTTGCTCATCTTGCAGCTAGGATATAATGCATCCTCAGCAGACTTCAACAACTCATAAAATTCAGACGGTGCCAACTCAGGATTTGAAGCTATATCAGCCGGAGTTTCTGTATGTTGAACAGATGAACCTGCAACATCATGTACTAAATCTTGAAACCGGGATGGATCCGGAATCAAGTTGGTATCACCTGCTCTGGAACTGCGTTCACCTTGTTGATACCAAAATACATAATCTGGTTGAAAACCAAAACGCAAGAGATGTTCTCCCACTTTGTCAAACGTGTCAAACGTTCTCAATGCACATTTTTTGCAAGTGCATTTTATTTTTCCTTCTGAAACAAATTCTGGATTTGATACCGCAAATGATACAAAAGTCGCCACACCCTCTACATATACTGTATTTAAACCAGAACCGTTTGGATTTCTACGTTGATTTATCCATATGCGGTCACCTAATAATGATTGTTGACGACCTCGTTTTTCCATATTTCTCTATAAAATATAAAAGCATTACTGGTTTTGAATAATTTGTTAGAAAAAAAACTCAAGCTATGATAATTAGAGTTTAGATCATACACGACTGACGCAAAATTTTTATTGAGATAGACCTAAAAATTGACCCTTTAAGAATTGAATATGTTAAGAATAAAGCAAAACATGTTACAAATATTGATAATTTTAATATTATATAAATTTTTTATTATTTTCATAGTACTAATATTATTGGTAAGTATTACTAATTATTACTAATTATTACTAATTATTGGTAATGATTACTAATTATTACCAATTATTGGTAATTATTACTAATTAATACTAATTATTGATAATTATTACTAATTATTGGTTATTATTACTAATTATTGGTAATTATTACTAATTAATGGAAATTATCGGTAATTATTGGTAATTATAGGTAATTATTACTAATTATTGATAATTATTACTAATTATTGATAATTATTACTAATTATTGGTAATTATTACTAATTATTGGTAATTATTACTAATTATTGGTAATTATTACTAACTATTTGTAATTATTATTAATTATTACTAATTATTACTAATTATTACTAATTATTGGTAATTATTACTAATTATTACTAATTATTACTAATTATTTGTAATTATTGGTAATAATTATTAATTATTACTAATTAATACTAATTATTGGTAATTATTACTAATTATTGGTAATTATTACTAATTATTGGTAATTATTACTAATTATTACTAATTATTGGTAATTATTGGTAATTATTGGTAATTATTACTAATTATTACTAATTATTACTAATTATTACTAATTATTGGTAATTATTGGTAATTATTACAAATTATTACTAATTATTACTATTTATTGGTAATTATTGGTAATTATTACTAATTATTGGTAATTAATACTAATTATTGGTAATTATTGGTAATTATTACTAATTAATGGTAACTATTGGTGATTATTACTAATTATTCATAAATATTACTCATTATTGTTAAGTATAACTAATTATTGGTAATTATTACTAATTATTGGTAATTATTACTAATTATTACTAATTATTGGTAACTATTACTAATTATTAGTAATTATTGGTAATTATTATTAATTATTACTAATTATTGGTAATTATTACTAATAATTGGTAATTATTACTAATTATTACTAATTATTACTAATTATTGGTAGTTATTACTAATTATTACTAATTATTGGTAATTATTACTAATTATTACTAATTATTACTAATTATTGGTAATTATTGGTAATTATTACTAATTATTGGTAATTATTACTAATTATTGGTAATTATTACTAATTATTGGTAATTATTACTAATTATTGGAAATTATTACTAATTATTACTAATTGTTACTAATTATTGGTAATTATTACTAATTATTACAATTTATTGGTAATTATTGGAATTTATTGGTAATTATTACTAATTATTGGTAATTATTACTAATTATTGGTAATTATATCTAATTATTGGTAATTATTTCTAATTATTACTAATTATTACTATTTACCGGTAATTATTACTAATTATTCTTAATTATTACTAATTATTGGTAATTATTACTAATTATTGGTAATTATTACTAATTATTGGTAATTATTACTAATTATTGTTAATTATTACTAATTATTGATAATTATTACTAATTATTGATAATTATTGCTAATTATTACCAATTATTGGTAATTATTGGTAAGTATTGGTAATTATTACTAATTATTGGTAATTATTACTAATTATTGGTAATTATTACTAATTATTGGTAATTATTGGAAATTATTAATAATTATTACTAATTATTAGTATTTACCTGTAATTATTTCTAATTATTACTAATTATTACTATTTACCGATAATTATTACTAATTATTACTAATTATTGGTAATTATTACTAATTATTGGTAATTATTACTAATTATTGGTAATTATTACTAATTATTACTAATTATTACTAATTATTCCTAATTATTACTAATTATTACTAATTATTCCTAATTATTACTAATTATTCCTAATTATTACTAATTATTACTAATTATTGGTAATTATTGGTAATTATTACTAATTATTGGTAATTATTACTAATTATTGGTAATTATTACTAATTATTACTAATTATTACTATTTAGCGGTAATTATTTCCAATTATTACAAATTATTACTATTTACCGGTAATTATTACTAATTATTGGTAATTATTACTAATTATTACTAATTATTGGTAATTATTACTAATTATTCGTAATTATTACTAATTATTGCTAATTATTTCTAATTATTACTAATTCTTCCTAATTATTACTAATTATTACTAAATATTCATAATTATTACTAATTATTCCTAATTATTACTAATTATTACTAATTATTACTAAATATTACTAATTATTCCAAATTATTGGTAATTATTGGTAATTATTCCTAATTATTCTTAATTATTGCTAATTATTCTTGATTATTACTAATTAGTGGTAATTATTAATAATTATTAATAATTATTAATAACTATTACTAATTATTGATAATTAGTAATAATTATTACTAATTATTACTAATTATTGATAATTATTGGTAATTACTACTAATTATTGGTAAGTATTACTAATTATTGGTAAGTATTACTAATTATTGGTAATTATTACTAATTATTGGTAATTATTACTAATTATTACTAATTATTACTAATTATTACTAATTATTACCAATTATTACTAATTATTGGTAATTACTGGTAATTGTTCTTAATTATGAGTAATTAAATGAATAATTACCAATAATTAGGAATAATTACCAATAATTAGGAATAATAACATTATTAGTATATTTTATTATTAATATTAAAATAATATAATTTTCTAATTTATATACAATTATCCTTTCATCTGTGTGTTTTCTATCTCCATATACAAATAATACATGTGAAGACAACAAACACACAGATGAAAAGAGAATTGTATATATATATAAAATTATATTATTTTAATATTAATAATAAAATATATTAATAATTAAATAATGTTATTATTCCTAATTATTAGTATTTATTACTAATTATTAAGTAATAAACCAATGTAAACATAATTAAATTACAACTAATTAAGAATAATTAAAACTAATAAAACATTAAAAATAAATATTAAATTAAAATAAATATAAATACCTTGAAAATTAATCTAAGGTTGATCTCTGATCGTTCTTCAAAACTTCAATATCAACTCCGAAGAAAAAAATTAAACTTGAGAAAAACTGAACTGTAGAAATAAAATTTTGAGAGAAGAAGAAGATGGAATTTGAGAATGATTTGAAAAAAACGGATGGGGGTATTTATAGATTAGATTAGTTTCGACGGGCCCATTTGCGACGGGTACCGTCGCAAATACCTTAGCCAGCATTTATTACGGTCAACGGTTAAATAGTTATTTGCGACAGGACCCGTCGCAAATAACCACCTGCCGACATACTATTTGCGACGGGGGAATATTCTCGTCGCAAATACCTTTTACCGCCGCCGGTTATTTGCGACGGGAATATTCCCCCGTCGCAAATATGTTTCCCGCGATTTGGCGCGCAAAGGGCGCCAGTCCTTTTGCGACTGGGAAAGCTATCCCGTCGCAAAAGGCTACTTATTTGCGACGAGCAAATACCCCCGTCGCAAATAAGTTTTTAACAGGGCTATTTGCGACGGGATTTATTCCCCTCGCAAATAACCCGTCGCAAATACCCATTTTTCCCGTAGTGTATGCTCATTCCATGTTTTTGAAATGTTTTCCAAAGTACTTAATGTTGAATAGGTTCAAGGATTGGATAAACGAAAAGTCATGCTGTCGAAAACATGGAACTAGACATGTTTCTTTTTAAGAGTTTTTATTTTATAAAAAAATGGATATTGAGTAGTAGTGTCTACATGTAATATTAAAGTTGTTATATAATAGTTATGGCTTAATTCTCTAAAACTCTAAACCTGAAAAGATCCTCAATGTGAATTATTAATTTAATTCAAGATTATGTAATGTTTAATGTCGGGTCCTTATAGTTACGACACACGTGGGGGATATTCTTAATATAATTCAAATTTTACATACAAGACATTATGAAGGATTTAAATGTATATTTTCCCCCAAAAATACCATGAATATGTTTAAGGGATTACCTATGCATATAATTTGGATTGATGCAATATATTTCTCTACATAGAGATTATAAGTTATGATTCATACCCTAACATATTGTATTAAATTATTTAGAAATGGAACCTAAGGGAAGGAATGGAAACCACAAAATTGTGTGTGTCCCCTATAGGTATTTCCCCCTGATGCAAGATAATTAAGCTGGCACTTGTGAAGTATCTGGTCGAAAATAACTTATAACTATATAGGGACAACTTACTTAGGTTTTGAATAATAACCATACTTGTATGGAGCATCCGGATCCACCATGTGTTGGAGATATGTTAGATCGCTTTATGTGACAACAACCAACATCGTTCAGTGGGACTACAACCAATTTTGTAGCTGAGCCCTTGATATATTCCCATGAGAAGATATTTATTTCATTGGGATGTAATAAAAACAGAAAGTCATCATGGGAGATTATCATCTATCGTGAGATGCAGATCAGTGGTGGTCATTAATCAAAAACACAAAGTAGGAGGAAGAAATAGAAGAGATAGAATGGAGAGATTTTAAATAAATCATCCTAGATAAATACATTCCTCATGAACAATGAGCTGATATAGACCAGCGGTTTCAAAACATGAGGAAAAATGAAGATGATAATGATGCAAGGTATGAATATAACATCAAATGTCTAGTATGATGTGTTTTGGACTATATACCAAATCCGATGAGAAATATTGATCGATTCATGGATGGACTAATGCAATTACTTTAGCGGGAACTTGTCTCCAAAAATTTCTTATCATATAAAGATATAGTTTCATGTGATATCAAGATGGAATAATAATTCACTATGTCTTATAACATTAAGGGTTAAAAAGAGAAGAATATGGTTGCTAGAAACTATGGGAAAGGAAATAAGGAAACTGGGAAGATGGGAAGAGTTGAATTTCAACCCTATGATAATTGTGGAAGGAAACGCCCCGGTTCCTTCATTAAAGGGAAAAGAACTATGATAGAAATGTGGAAAGAAATGACATGATGCTATTGATTTTAAGGGGAATAATGAAGCTAATAATGTTTAATGTTATAATTTCTCAGTGATGGGACATTATGCTAATGATTTTCCAATGCATGAAGGAAACATAAACAAAGTCCAAGGGTGTAGGGACTAGCTTATGTGATCACAATTGCAGATGTTGATGTTCCTAATGAAGTGGTGGGAGGTAAATTGATCATTTCATCAATAAAAGTCAATGATTTATTGGATTTTTCATCATCTCATTCATTCATAACTTCCCAATTTCCCATGAAAATTAGATATGTACAATTAAATTTAATAATGGTGTTTTCATTCAAAACTCATAGTAGATGTATCATTGTAACAAAGGAAAGTCAATTAGTCCGCCTCATGACACATAAACCTGCTTTAGTTTCTAACTATATCATCATACCAATGACGAAATTTGACATAATTATTTGTATGAATTGGAATTAAATTATGATGTGATCATCTGTTTCAAGAGGAAGGAAGTTACAAATTATGAGAATGGTATAGAATGCTTTATCATTATAATTGAAACTGTTCCATCTGATTCACATCTAGATCCACCCCCAGTAGCTCTACTAAATTCCATCATTGTGGAGTAAGGGAAGTAAATAACAATGGGAGAGGAAAATTTTGTTCACATAGAATATGTACCTGTTGTGCAAGAATATATTAGCGTCTTTCAATAATATTTACATGGAAAAACTATAGAGCATGAAATTGAGATTTCCATTGATTTAATTCCATGTCCAGGGCCCATATCAAATACCCCTTATAGAATGGCCATTGTGGAATTGGGAAAAATAAAAAACAACTAGAGGAATTGAGTTATAATGGGATTATTCTCCCAAGAGTTTCTCTATGGGGAGCCCCTATACGATTTTTTATGAAGAATGATGGATTCAGGAGGATGTGAAATGATTAAAATAAATCAATGATATTATAATAAAGAATATGTATCCTCTACCATGAATTGATGATTTATTTGATAAACATCATAGTGAAAAATGTTTTTCGAAGACTGATCATTAATCTTGATATCATCAACTGCTTGTAAGGAAGGAAGAAATTCCAAAAATATCTTTTCGAACCAGGTACAGGCATTACGAGTTTATAGTATGGCCTTTTTTACTAATTTATTCTCTATTTATTTTCATGGATCTAATGAATAATTTTTTCGAGAAATATTTTGATGACTTTGTATTGGTCTTATTGACGATATCCTGTTATATTCTAAAATCTATGATTATCATGAAAATCACTGGATCAATATTTTAAATACTAGTAGATGAAATGGATGATATGGGATACTTAGTAAGTGTGATATTGGGCATCAATTAGATTCCATTGTATGCCATATTGTCTCTATGAATAGACTCTATGAACATCCTTCTATGAAAAAGGTTGTGCAAGAATTGCTTACTCCAACGAACATAATGAAAGATACTTAGTTTTATCGGTTTTTCTTTTTATTATCGGCATTTCATTCAGAACGTCGCCTGTTTAGCCAACAATATGACCAAGAATACATGCAAATGTGTTAAGTTTGTATGGAAAAATGAATGTGAAGAATTTTTTAAACAAATTGAAGAGAATATTAGTGAATTTTCCAATCGTGACTATACCATTAGGGAATGATGGATTTGTGATCCTTATCAATGCGTCAAAGAAATTACATGGAATTTTCCTTATGCAAAATGATAGAGTGATTGAATATGCATCTATGAGGATAAAAATTAATGAACAAATTGATCCAACTCATGATCTTTACTTAAAAGTGGTAATATCTTCCATAAAAATATGGATACATTAACACTATTGTGAATAATGTGAGATATATACAAATCATAAGAGTTTGAAGTATATATTCTCACATAATGAACTCAACATGAGATAAACGAGATTGATTGAGATACTCATTGATTATGATTTTACAATACACTACCACCCTGGGATGGAAAACAAGGTCATAGATGCATTGAATAGAATGAACAACATAATTTTGAACCAGATGAGAGTTGAAATTGTTACTTTGTTCATAGAACTAATAAAGATGGATATGGGAATTATAAAGTAAGATAAAACAACACTACATATCCAAATTCTTACCGAACCATCATTACTAGAAATGATAAAATTTTCTTTGGATGATGATGAGGTATTTTAAAAGAAAATTATACCTGTAAATGATGGAAGTTGATTGAATGTGTATATGATGGTGTTATTTTAAAAATCAGAAAGAGGATTTATATTCTTGCTATTAATATGCTAAAGAGGGAACTATAGGATGATCCTCAAAGTTCTAATTTCACTATACTCCCTGGTAGAATAAATATGTATAGAGATCTATGGGATTATTTTTGTAAGAATGCATGAAGAGAGAGATAACATATTATGTGTTGAGATGTGTGGTTTGTCAACAGGTGAAGGCAGGAAGACAACGTCCTAAAGGAGTCATGAAACCCCTTACCAATCATGTGTGGAAATGAGATGATATTATGTTGGGAATTTACATGGGGATACCATATATTCCATGAAATAATGATGCAATATAGGTAATTTTTTACCGTCTTACAAAATCACATATTTTCTTTCTATAAGAGATGATTTTCCACTTAAACATTGAGACAGAATATATACAAATGATGTTTTAAGACATCATGGTGTACCATTATTAATTATTACTGATCGTGATCACCATTTTACATCACAATATAGAAAAAGTATTTTGAAGGACCTAGATATTGATCTTTGAATTTGCATTACCTACCACCCACAAACTGATAGACCATTACAAAGAACTATTAAAACATTGGAAGATATGTTGAGGTATTGTTCACTTGACATTCAAGGTATGTGTGATCAATAATTACATCTTATAAATTTTTTCAATAACAATAGCTTCCATTCAATTATTCATATGGAATAATATGAAGCGTTATATGTAATGAGATTTCGTAGAGCAACTTGATGGGATGGTGTTGGTGATAGAATGCTCGTACGCCTAGAAATTATTGAGAAAACATCAGAAAAGGTGAGGATTATCTATACCCATATCAAAATAACTCAATGTAGGTAAAAGGGCTATACTGGTTATCGAAGGAAGGATTTGTAATTTCAAAAAGGAGATCATATTTTATTAATGGTATCTCTATAGAAGGGTATTATACGATTCACTACGAAGAGAAAGATAATTCCAAGGTAGATTGGTCCTTTTGATATTTTGGACTGAATTGGAGTAGTGGCATACCATTTGGTAACACCAAAAAGTCTCTCCAAATATCACACTATGTTCCACATGAAAATGTTAATGAAATACATGAAAGACACAACATATGTACTCACCTGTGATGAAATAGAACATGAGCCTGATCTGTTTTTTTGGGATGTGCATGTAAGGACTCTTGATACTAGAGAACAAGTATAAAGAAATTGGATGACTCATCTGGTAAAGGTTCCTTGGAGGAACCATATGATATGGGAATCAATGTGGGATCCTTCTGAGCTTATGTTAGAGACATACCCAAATATTTTTAGGTAACATTTAGTGAATTTTGTGGATGAAATTTATGTAAGGATGGAATAATGTAATGCCCAAATGTTTTGAAAATAATTATTGAGTGCATTTTAATAATCTATACATTAAATAAAACATTGAATCATCTATGTTTAGATTTTAAAAAATGGTAATCTGAAGTTGTGATAAGTAAGTCATTTGGAGTCACATTGAAAAAAATTGATTTTTGGTGAATATTAACTCATCTTTATGAATACTAATTTGAATAGTAATATGGCTCTTTTAACACGTAAAAATTTATATTATTTTATCTTCTAAAGGTAATATGATGAAGAGATCTTAATTAATTTTTCAATGTGATATAAATCATATTATAACTTAAAATTTTTATTTTTAAAATTAACTATGATTTTATTTAAAAAATAAACAATATTGAAAAAATTATTTTGGAAAATTGGAGTTCATTTTTGAAATCTATGCATCGGAAAATGGTAGGGTTGAATATTTCGCATTTTTCTAAAATAAATGAATTGTTCCTAAAAAGTAAAAATTCTGTTTTTTGTTTGTGGTAGTTTAATGACATCATAATGGCATAATAATTTAAAAAAGTATGGTCTACTTATATATAGTAACATATGACATAAGGATTCCCAAGTGGCTAAAACCATGGGTAAATAGCATGAGCATTCAAACGGTTTTGCAAAAACCACTAATGATATGTCTTTTAAAATTAAAACAAAATTATCCCTCTTTTACTATAAATAAAAACTCATCCATTCTATTTAATTCATTTAAAATCCCCCATCCTCAACTCTATTGTGGTTTGACCTCCCCTGGAGTCCTCCAAATGTGTCCTTATTCCCCCAAGTACCCATTCTTTACGTTTTAGGAGTTACTCTACAAAGTAATGGAATCCTTCACCCTCCTCTTTTAGTTGACACATCTTTTATTTTATCTCCTTGAATTTTCATTATAATATGTTCGGGATGAAGTTATGTATTCCTCCTAATATCCTTTTTATATACATATGATGGGATAGAATTTTTAAGTCATCACTTAATTTTATGAAATTCAATGTGATGTCATTATGCTGATGAATTTTTATTAGGGATCTCTCAAGTTATCCTTTATTATCATGTTCATCCCTTTTCGTTTTCTCACCTCACCTCCTGTGTCCAAATTACCGTGATAAATCTAGTATCATCTATATACTGTAATGATATCAAATTAATGGAAGAACCACCATCAATATTCTAACTCCCTCCCTTTTATTTTTATAAATGAAATCAACATCCTTGAAGTTCAAATTTATATCATTTGTGGACGACGAAGTTTCGTTCTTCATTTTCTCCTTCTATACTGGTTATGAAACCATTTATATGGTTGAACCAGACTATAATATTTGCATTATAACCTAATTAATATTCAGGAACTAGTATATGTAGATATTATTAATAAATATTACAAAACTAGTTCATAATAATCCAAATACCTCAAAATAATCAATGTGGCTATAATCTAATAATGCAACTACCATATTTTATTAAATGGTTTAGGAGTAATTTTACTTTGGGTGATCTATACATAAATCATTCACCACATTGTTCATAATGGTTAGTGGTGTATGTTTGATGACTAGGGAATGTTATTACATTTCATATGATAGTTTCAATGTGAATGTATATGTAGTTTATGTTGAACCCCTCTCTTGTTAGGAATGCGTTGGACTTATTATGTCATAGGTGGGGCCCGCTATATCCCATCAATGCATCTATATGTCTCATGAGACAAATAGATGTGGAATTCGTTGATGCATTTCCCAATGTGATATATGGATTTGGCCAAGGCCTAAATCATTTTTAGACGTCTTGGCCGAGGCCTTGAAAAAATGTTTTAGAATGCTCGAAATAGGCGCTACCCTAACTATGGATCAAGTAATTAAAAGTTCATGTGGTTATTTGACTAGTATAATACACATTATTATGTTTTATTATGGAATTATATTACTCATCTAATATTCTATCCATAATGTTTTCGATTATATTATTTGGGAAGGCATGTGTTCTAATTCATTCACCATGACTAATGTTTATGTTATTTCTACTATATGTCATACTCTTACTGAGTGTTTGATCTCACCCCTTAATTTTTATTCATTTTCCCAGGATAAGAAGATGTATGTTATGAGTGAATTTTAGGATTAATCTAGGGGGCTTGGGTGTTTATAAAGAAATATTTAATGTTCTATTTTCATTTCATGATGTAAATTTTAACATAATTATATATCTTTTTTCCAAAATCTACTAACATAATTGGTCCTTATAGAAACATATTCTTTCATTATAATCCAATGTAATAAAATAAGGCACTGATTCTTACCAATAAGGTTTGGGTCCTTACAGTAGAAGCTGAATTGTGGATTAGTTCCCTAGAGAATATATTTATCTCTTTGGGATGTAAAGAAAGAGATATAGTTAGTATGATAGTTTATCTGCTCTCGGGTGATGCTGATATGTGGTGATTAGTAACCCAAAACACAGAGGATGTGGAAGAAATATATGATATTAAATGGAGATAATTTAAGAAAATCCTCATAGAGAAATACTTTCCTCGTGAACAACTAGGAGATATAGAGAGGCAAATCACGAGTCTGAGGCAGACTGAAGATGATAATGTTTCAAATTATGAAGTCAACATAATTAGGTTTTAAATAATTTATGTATACTACATACAAAATCTATGGATAA
Organism: Viscum album; assembly: GCA_963277665.1. Taxonomy (NCBI): domain Eukaryota; kingdom Viridiplantae; phylum Streptophyta; class Magnoliopsida; order Santalales; family Viscaceae; genus Viscum; species Viscum album. Next base: position 259,526,146 of record OY728121.1, on the reverse strand, counting down.
AAATTGATCGATTCATTTATGTCCAAAACCCATTCCTATAGCAGGCACTGGTCTCACAATGTTTTTCACCATATAAGGATATAGTTTCCTATTCTATCATGACCAAAAAGGAGTTCTATAAATCTTATGACTTTAAGGGATATCAAGAGATGAGGAGGGCTACTAAAAACACTGGGAAAGGAAATAAAGAAGACGGAATGAAGGGAGTAGTTGAATTTCCATCATGGGATAATTGTTGAAGGAAATATCCTAGTGCATTATTAAAGGGCAAAGTTGTATGCTACAAATGTGGACAAAAAGTCCATATTGCTGATGATTTCAAGGTGAAGAAAGAATCTATTAATGGTCAATGCTGTAATTGTTGGGAGTTTAGGCACTATGCTCATGATTTTCCATCGCATTAAGGAAACATGCAACCTAAAAGGCCAAGGGAGTAGGGAGAAGCTTATGTGATCACAACTACAGAGGATGATGTCCCAAATGAAGTGGTGGGGGGTACATTAATAATTTCATGAAACAACTACAACGCTTTATTTTATTCTCTATCATCACATTCAATGATATCTTCCCAATATTCCAATAAAATATGACACGTCGAATTATGTTTAATAATAGAGTTATCACTCAGAACTATTATTGGATGTATTATCAAAACAAAGGCATGTCAATTAGTCCCCCACATGACACATAAACGTGCTTTAGTTGCTGAACTTATCATCATAACAATGAATGAATTTGATTAAATTATTGTTACGAATTGGCTGTAAAATTTTGATACGATGATCTATTACTAGAAGAAGGAATTTACAATTTTTGACAATAGTGTAGAATTCATTATCATTAGAGAAGAAAAATCACCATCCGATTCTCACCTAGATCCACTTCTAGTAGATCTTCTTAATTTCAATTGTTGGGTTAGAAGGGAATGCAATAACTATGGGTGAGGTGAATAATTTTGAAATAGAAGATGTATCTATTGTGCAAGAATATATTGATGTCATTCTAGAGGATTTACCTGGATATACTCCAAAGAAGAAAATTTAGTTTTCCATTGAATTAATTCCGGGTTCAAGGGAAATATCATTGAACCCTTATAGAATCGCCAATATGGATATAGTGGAGATAAATATACAACTAAAATAATTGAGTAATAAAGGATTTATTCTCCCAAGTAATTCTCCATGGGGAGCCCCTGTTCATTTCGTTAAGAGGAAAGATGGGTCTATGAGGTTGTTAATTGATTATATGGAAATAAATTATTTTTAAATAAAGAATATGTATCCTCATCCATGAATTGATGATTTATTTTGTCAAATTCATGAAGAAAAATATTTTTCAATGATTGATATTCAATCTGGATATCATCATTTGCTTGATAGGAAGGATGATATTCCAAAAACAGCATTCTAAACCAGGTGTAAGAACCTGGTTTTTGATGAGAAAGACTTTGGAATATTCTTGATGTTATTCGAGAGCAGCGCCTCCAGACGGCGTGCGATTCCGAGCCCCAGAGTGGTCAAAATTAAATTTTCAGTGCGTTCACAATAGAAACGAAAAATAAATGGGATAACTTCTAAGCGGTTCTTCGGATCATAGATCCAAGTGTACAGATGGGTCTAGAATGGGGTTTTTACCCTAGGAATGAAATAAAACATGTCGACACGGGACGTTTGGACCCCTCACTCGCTTTCAGAACGTTAAACGAATAAATAAATAAATTAATTTATTCGTTCAATGGAATAACTCAAGTATCTCTTAAATGGTGGCTCGGATTGGAAAACTGCGGGAACCATTGGGCTCGGAGCGTGCCTTTTACCCTATTAGAGGTATAAGTTTTGCGAGCACGGGCCGTCTGTGAAAAAATGGCCCCAGGGGCGTTTTCATAATTTGTAAGCTTTGGGAGTTCAGCTTTATAAAATTCAAATGGAAGCTCGAAATCAAATTCTGAGACCGCCGTTGTGCTCATAGAGTGGTGTTTACCCTAGTGGAGGCTTAACCTCGACCCCGTCAGATGTTTCAGACGCGGGTTAAATTTGGGGGTTTTTATTTAATTAAAATTTAATTAATTTTTTTTAAACCCTAACCACCCTCTCCCCTTCCCCCATGTTCTCTGTCAGATGAACTCCAACGAAACCAAGGAGCCCTCCCATCGACCTCCTCTACCTTCCTCCTCTGATCAGGGCAACATCGATCGGCGGGTCGCGGATCAAGCGAGAAGCTTCGGGCTGCGCCCACGAGGTAGGAGTTTTTCCGTTTCATTTTTAATTTTGAACCCCATATTTTGAACTCAATTTGGGTATTCAAATTTCTATTTAACCTTAGATAAAATCACATATCTATGTAGTATACATTCAGAGCTTTCCGATGCTTTTTTCGTACTTAAATTCCGGGTCCCGGGGTGTTCGTAAGCCTTCGGCGATGTTTGTGGGTTTTTGGTGGTTGTCTGGCGGTTTTGAGGTGGTCCGACCATTTTCCCAGGAGGCGGAGGCCAGTTCGGCCAGTGAGAACCACAGAGGAGTAGCAGAGCAGGGTGACTCGGTAGCGGGGGTTCTCCTCGGCAGCGACGATGCGTGCAGCTCGGATCGACAGTTGGCGGCCGGGCTTCGGCCATCAAGCGAAGCGGCAGGGCGAGCTGGGGGGGGGGGGGGCTTCGGCTGTCGGCGCGACAAGGTGGATCCAAGCTGAGGCGGCGTCGGCCGAGCGAGCAAGTGTGGGCGACAACGAGCTAGCGGGGGACAGCAGCGTCGGCGTGCGGGAGGCGGCCGCGGTCGCCTGTTGGATGAGCAAGGACCCGCAAACTGCGGGTCCTACTGGCGTCGTGTGGAAGAAGGCCGGCCCTCCTGGCCAGCCTAGATTCATTATAATATAGAAGAAAAAAAAGGAAAAAAATATAAGTTTATAATAATAATAATAATATTATTATTATTATCATTTTGGAAATGATTTATTTATCATAGATCATTCGCCGGGCGCCCGATTTGGACACCGTCTATGGCTGCGCGGACCTGGAATCAAGGCAGACACATTGAGGTGGTTCCGGGAGTTTTAACTTCCGAGACGAGGGGCTTGGGGGCACAACACGTGCGTAAAGCAGCTAAGCAGGCTTCCTAGGAATTCTTATTTTGGACGGCGTGGACGCGTCGGACGTTCGTTTTGAGCTCCGTCAGTGGCGTTGGGACCCTGGCACCGAGGGGGAGATTACCCGGGTTGTTTCAGGCGTTGAGGCCGAAGTTGAGGCAGGGGACCCATGGCCCGTCTTTCGAGCTGTGTGTAGTGTTTCAATACTTTTTGTTCAGGCATCCATTCGGGGCGTGCGAGAAGCCGATGTTGGGTGTCTTTCTGAGGGCATCTCTTTGGCGCAATCTGCCCGCATTAATTTCGCACGATGGTGGGGGCCCCACGAGGGTCGTTTGGGTGTTGATGGTGATTTTTCCATCTCTATCAACGGGAGACCATTTTAGACAAGTATATAGTCCAACTTGTGTACTTTTTCGAGAGGATCGCAACGGTGTGATCCGTTCATTGTGTTTCGGGACCGGGATGCGGGTCCCACTTAGCACCGCTCGTGTGCGGTGCTCCGGAATGCATCTTTTTCTCCGAAAAACCATCGCACTCAAGTGATCAGTCTTTTTAATGTGTTTCCCGAGGGGATCACAATGGAGAGATGTTATTGACTATTTTTGGGGCAGAGGCTCAGGATAACGGGAGGTCGTTCTGGCGTAAGGTGGTGCTGGCGACTTTTCCATCGGATATCCGTTTAAGGTGAGTAAGTAGTCGATCTCACATTATTTTTCACGAGGATTAAAATGGTGTAATCCGTTGGGATTTGCAGAGTCTTCTTTGAGATCTCATTAAATATGGAATTGTGATGGTGCCCCGGTGGCGGGTCTTCTACTGTGTTTGTAGTAGACCCTTGGAGTGTGATCGCGTGCACTCCCATGTGAGTGATGTTATGCTTAAAGAGATGTGGTTGACAGTGCCTCAACCGTTGAGTTTCCAAGTTGGAGTGGTTACGTTAAACCTTCGCATTGATGTTGGGTGCTGTGTGCATGATAGCCTTTGGGCTAGAACAAGGTATACTCTGGGAGTATACGGGAGCGCTTGGAGGTACGTGTGGTTTGTACCTGATAATGATTGTGCGTTCGGTCGGGGTTTACTTGGGACCACACGTCGTGTGGGCCCCATGTGTGTGTCGTCTTTTGATTTACGTGATTTTGACCTCTCACGACGTAGAGGGTTCCTCTGTTCTTGTTTGTTTACCAGCAAGGTTGAGTTTCCCAGGGACCTGTTCTGGCTTGTTGAACAGTAGGGTTGAGTTTTTCCCCCTGGTTCTATTCTCGTTTGGGCGGCAAATATGGGTTGGTTACTCTGTTTCTTCGGCTGTGAGGGGTTTTATTACCGTGCCCCTTCAACGGACTGCAGAACCATTTGTAACAAGGTGTGCTCATACAACGTGGGTGTTTTCCCACTTTTGGGGATGATTTGACTCGGTCCTCTTTGACAATGACTCAGAGGATTGGAGCGTGATCGCCCTGAGGGTCCCGGGGAGTTGATCCTGTCTCTTTGTGTTCCCTGGTAGAGTTATTGTGGATTCGGTGTGACCAACACTTTACGCGGGCACTTATCCCTTACCCAGGAGGTTGTTTCTAGCAGGTATGAGGTTGTTTCGACCAGGGGTCTCCAGTTGTACCATCTAGCAGGGGTGGCCAGTGCAGCGGTGTTCACCGAGTAGTACAATCCAGCATGGGTGGCCGAAGCAGTTCTGGGTTTACCTCCAGTGAGGCTGGTCAATGGTCGTCAATGCGGGGCTTACCTCCAACTGGGCTGGGGAGTGGTCCCCGATGATAGTATTACCTCTATCTGGGCTGGGCAGTGGTCCCTGATGCCGGGCTTACCTCCAGCTGGGCTGGTCAGCGGTCCCCGATGCCGAGTTACCTCCAGTTGGGCTGGGCAGTTGTCCCGTCGCCGACTCTTTCCAGGTCTCCCTCCACTGGATTACCCTATTACGGGACTGGGTAGTGTGGCACCCATCGACTTTATGGGTCTCTCTATAGTGGGAACCCGTCAACTTCCAGGGACCCTCCAGTGGGGCTGGGCAGGGGGTCGCCTGTCGACTTTGAGCAGACCTCTTGATTGTGGGGTAGTGACATGGTTTGATTTGATGTTCCCCTAGATCTTTCAAGTATGAGGGTTTATTTCCCTCACTGAGACGCGTCCTTATAACGCAACCTAAAAACATGCGGGCGAGTCAGTGCCACCCAAAGAGGATAGTGTTGAGGTGCGGTGGTTTGAGCCCATTGACTTGTTGTTTGGGGAAGACGTGTGGGATGCTGGGCATCGACGTTGTTACTTTTGGGACTGGTGGCGACTCACTTTTCTTGGGCTGAGCTACATGATGGAGATCCCCTGAAGACCTTGTTCAGGCTTCTTGTTGAGCATATGTATATGTATATACCTTTTTCCAGTACCCACTTGCTGGGTTTGGTTACTCTCCTTCCAGGAGAGGCGATGATACGCGGGGTATGCCACATGCATTCCGTGTCTAGATTCTCGTGGTTGGACGAGTCTACTCTTTTGCTATAGGTATAAAAACACTCGACAAGAATTTCATCTTCTCACCGTTTCCAGCTCCTTTGTTTCTGGATGAATTTACTTCCTTTCTCTTGTTGGATTGAGCTGGACTCCACTTCACTCTCGGTTATACCCCTTTACTTTTCCCTGTTCACTCTACTGCTCACCCTTCAATACCTCCTTTTTTGTTCCCAAGAGCCTTCGGGGTATCCTACTGAGTATTTTTATACTCACCCCTGGTTGGGCTTTTCCCACATGATGTGCCCTTGCAGACGACAAAAAGATTGGTCGTAACATCAGTGGAGCATAGGAGTTCGGGTGATTGAACTGCGTACAATGGTCGTAGTCGGGTTCCAGGAGAGGAACCCTTCTAGCTGATTTTCTTTTGTTCACATGTTGCCGGGTTGTGGCACTTTTCTGGTCGGGAGCTTGTTTTTCCCCTTTACTTTTATGCTTACCTTCACCTTTTACTTGTACTGTTTAGAAGTCGATGCACATTTGTGGTTTATATATATAGCAGTTTCCCTTTTCTTTACTTTTCTTTTTTTTACTCTGCACTTCTGCATTGAGTGTCCTGCGTGTGTTTGTACAGGTACTTAGGAAAAGGACTCCCCGAGTTATTGTGCCTTCGGCGCTGGTTGCCAGCCCCTGCCCTATGAAGGCGGGCTTGGGGTAGTTACGGCTCGAGCCCGGGTAGGGTCGGGTCGTGACAAAGTTGTATCAGAGGTGGTTCATTCCATGGGATGTTGTGCGAACGTCCCTAAAATAAAAGGACTTGGTTGGGATATAGGGAAATAGTGTTGATGTGTCTCGAGAGCGGCTCTCAGGCAAGGGAGTCCCGTGATGGTGCGGCAGCCGACGCATCCATTCACCAGGACCTTGATAACCCACTTATCGACTCGGCATGCTGAGACACTAGTTGCAGGGAAAATTGGTTTGTGAATCACAAAGGATTGAATTTTTGACTTTCCATCTTGAGTCATCTCCCCATCATTGTTATCGGTATACACATATATGCTCATCTAACTGCGGAACTCCTTGATAATATTCAGGATGTCTCCGCAAAGACAGCCATCCAGGATACCAGCATCGGTTTGTGATGACGACCCTGTGAGCTACGAGGCCACAGTTCGGGACCCATCATGCCAGGACCTTTCTCCGGGTGGGCCGGTATTAGCACCCCCACCTGATGAGTAACAGACAGTTTCAGCAGAGTAGGCTGTGCTTGAGGGAAGGTTGAGCGCACTCCGTATGTTCCATCGGCAGAGACCGCTGAGGTTCAGTGGTGAGCCAGACCCTCAGGCAACAGAGGTCTAGCTTGAGACACTGGTTTGCCTTTTCAAGATTGTGAAGATGCCTAAAGATCAGAGAGTGGCTTGGGCAGCCAACCTTTTTTGTGGAGCAGCATGGTGTCGGTGGAGTCTGGTGACTCAGTCTCTTAACGAGTCATCGCTTTCATGGGGCGACATTCTGTTGTTGTTCCATGAGAAGTTTTTCCCCTCCTGCTTGCGCTAATTTTGGATTCAAGAGCTCCTACTGCTTCAGAAGGGATAGACGATGGTGGCCGAGTACGTGGCTAGTTTTGTAGACTATGCACGCTTTTACCAGGACTTGGTCCATGAAGACAACATCCGAGCGCGTAAGTTTGAGCATGGTCTCCACCAAGGGATTCAAGCTGTCGTAGTTCCCTTGGGCATTTCCACATATGTCGGGGTTCTAGAGAAGGCGCTAATGACAGAGGGCTTCCTGTCACCTTCTGGAGTTGGAGGGGGTAGCAGGCACGTTGGAGCCGAGACGTCTATCGTAGCTAGAAGGCATCGGCAAGTCGAACCTCGACGCGGGTGGTTTTCTGAAAACCAGTCTCAGGGGTGTGGTCGTACACCACAGTGGTGCCGAAGGGCACCAGTGATGCCCAAAGAGAGTCAGTGATATTCTTGAGATGGGCGAGGTCACCTGTCATGGGACTACCTGACCAGCCAGCAGAGAGCTTCGGGCAGGCAACAGGTGCACCACCACGGCAGAGGCAGTGTCGTGATCAGAGTAGTACCTAGAGTGGTGGTGCTAACAGAGGAGCGGGAGGAGCTGGTAGTGGGGGACAACTTTACAAGGTCTTCCCATCACCACTAGGCCGTCCACGTCAGGCTCCGGGAGCTGACAGTTAGGCCACAGACAACCGCGAGCTTTGGATGTTTACGATCCTGTAGAGCATAAGGTACAACTCATCTACTTCTTGCAGTAGAATTGATAGACTATGTGTGTGGAATGCTTTCCTCCCTACTCCATGCTTGGGTTGTTACCAGGGTGGCGTGGGGCATCGGTGTAACCCTGTGTTGGTAAGGAAAAAGGAGTGGGACCCTTTTTCTCTAGTCGATTGTGTTGAATCCTTCACCTTTAGTGCCTGTAAGAGAGTCATGGTCATGGGAGATTGACTGTGGCATCTTGTGTGACTAGATATCCATGGGTGTTTCACCATATGAATATTCTGAAGGAGGGAATCATTGGGCCTTGTTCCAGGTGCGGGCGGCGATTCCAGTCACGGCCTGTGATGTAGAGGTTCAGTCAGGGAGGTGAGCTACCCCCAAGAGCCACTGGGCCGTTTGAGACTGTGTGAAGGGATGGCTAGGTTCCCTATCGCCTCACCCCAACCCCAGAGGCCGGTTTGGGTGCATGATGTCTCCCCCGTGACTCACCCGAGGAGGGGTGTGTGTGCTCTTATGTACGACATCGGCGAGGGAAGACCTCGCATTAACAGATCAAATCCTTTGGGCTGTGTGTGGTGGCGTAGAGCTGTGAAAGAGTTCTTCTGGGAACGGGAGAGCCAAGTGTGGTCTTTGTACCCTGAGTTGTTCCCTGGATTTTCTTTTTGGGGATGAAAATATTGAAGGAGGGAATGATGTAAGAACCCGGGTTTTGCTGCGAAAGACTTTGGAATATTCTTGGTGTTATTCCAGAGCAGCGCCTCCATAAAGCGTGCGATTCCGAGCCCCAGAGTGTCCGGAATTAAATATTCATTTCGTTCACACTAGAAAAGCCAAATTAATGGGATAACTCCTACAATTTCCATATAATCATAGATCTGTGTGTACGGATGGGGCCGGAATGGGGTGTTTACCGTAGGAACGACATAAAACATTTCGGAATGGGACGTTTGGATGCCTCGCTCACATTTAGAACCTTAAATGAATGAATGAATTAATTAATTTATTCGTTCAATGACTTAACTCGAGAATCTCTTAAACGGTGGCTCGTATTGGAAAACCGAGGGACCCTTTGAGTTCGGAGCGTGCCTTTTACCCAAAGAGGGGAATAATTTTTGCGGGCGCGGGTCGTCTGTGAAAAATGGCCCCAGAGGCATTTTTGTAATTTGGAGGCTTTGGGCGTTCAGCTTTATAACTGTCAAACTGAAGCTCGGAATCAAATTCTAAGATAGTCGTTGCGCTTAATATATGGTTTTTACCTTAGGGGAGGGTTAACCTTGACCCCGTCGAATGTTTCGGATGCAGGTTAAATTTGGGGGTTTTTATTTAATTAAAATTTAATTAATTTTCTTTTTAAACCCTAACCACCCTCCTCCCTTCCAACTGGTTCTCTGGTGGAAGAGCTCCCAAGAAACCAAGGATCCCTCCCTTCTTCCTCCTCCACCTCCCTCCTCCGATCAAGGAAACATCGAGCGGCGGGGCGCGGATTGAGCGAGAGGCTTCGGGCTCTGCTGAATAGGTAGGAGTTTTTTCGTTCTGTTTTTAATTTCAAACCCCTTCCTTCGAACTAAATCTACATAGCCAAATTTCTGTTTAATCTTAGAGCAAATAAAATATCTACGTAGTATACATTCGGAGCATTCCGATGCTTCTTTCAGAATTAAATTCCGGGTCCCGGGGTGTTCGTAAACCTCATGTGAAGTTTGTGGGTTTTTGGTGGTTGTCCAGTGGTTTTGAGGTGGTCCGACCATTTTCCCTGGAGGTGGAGGCCGGTTCGGCCAGGTGAGCACCACGAAGGAGCAGCGGAGTAGGGCGGCTCTGCAGCGGGAGTCCTCCTCACTAGCGACGGTGCGCGCAGTGCAGATCTGCAGCAGGAGGCCGGGTTTTGGCCGTCGAGCGAAGCAGCAGGGCGAGCTGGGGGGGCTTTGGCTGTCGGCACGGCATGGGGACTCCAGGCTGAGGCGGTGTTGGCCAAGCGAGCAGGTGCGGGCGACGATGAGCCAGTGGGTATGACGACATCAGCGTACGGGAGGCGACCATGGTCTCCAGTTGGAGGAGCAAGGAACCACGAAGCGCGGGTCCTTCTGGCACCGTGTGGAAGGAGGCCGACCCTCCTGGCCAACCTAGTTTCATTAAAATAAAAGAAAAAAAAGAATAAAATTATAAGTTTATAATAATTATAATAATAACAATAATATTATTATTATTATCATTTTGGAAATGATTTTTTCAGCACAGATCATTCTCCGGGCGACTGATTTGGGCACCGTCTACGGCGGCGCAGACCTGGCGTCGAGGCGGACTCTTTGAGGTGGTTCCGAGAGTTTTAACTTATGAGACGAGGGGCTCGGGGGCATGGCACGTGCGTAAAGCAGCTAATCGGGCTTCCCAAGAATTCTTGTTTTGGACGACGCGAACGTGTCCAACTTCCGTTTTGAGCGCTGTTAGTGGTGTTGGGACCCTCGAACCAAGTCGGAGCTTACCGGTGTTGTTTCAGGAGGTGAGGCCGAATTTGAGGCGTGGGCCCCAGGACACGTCTTTCGAGCTGCATGCAGCATTTAACGACTTTTTCATCGGGCTTCCCTTCGGGGCGTGCGAGCAGCCAATGTTGGGTTTTTTTTCTGAGGGCATCACTTTGGCGCAATCTGACCGCATTAATTCCGCACACTAGTGGGAGCCCCACAAGGGCCATTTGGCCGTTGACGGTGATTTTTCCATCTCTATCACTGGGTGACTATTTTTGACAAGTGTATAGTCCAACTTGTGTACTTTTTCGAGAGGATCACAACAGTGTGATCCTTTCTTTGTGTTTCAGGACCGGGATGCGGGTCCCACGTAGCACCGCTCGTGTGCGGTGCGCCGAAATGCATCTTTTTCTCCGGATAACCATCGCACTCAATTGAGGAGTCTTTTTGATGTGTTTTCTGAGGGGATCACAATGGTGCGATGTGCCCGACTTTTGTTGGGGATGAGGCTTGGGATCATGGGACGTTGTTCGGGCGTTAGGCGATGTTGGCGACTTTTCTGTCTGATATCCGTTTGAGGCGAGTAAATAGCTGATATCACATGTTTTTTCATGAGGATTAAAAGAGTGCGATCCGTTGGGATGTGCAGAGTCATATTTGAGATCTCATTAAATGTGGAATTGTGAATGTGCCCTAGTGGCGTTTCTTCTAGTGTGTTTGTAGCGGACCATTGGTGTGTGATCGCGTGAACTCCCGTGTGAGTGATGTTATGCATAAAGAGATGTGGTTGACTGTGCCTCAGCCTTTGAGTTGGTATGTTGGATTTGTTACGTTTCGCATTCGCATGTACGTTGGGTGCCGTGTGCACGATAGCCTTTGGATTGGAACAATATATACTCTGGGAGTATATGGGAGATCTTGGAGGTACGTGTGGTTTATACCTGAGAATGTTTGTGTGTTCGGTCGGGGTTTACTTGGGGCCACACGTCGTGTGGGCCCCATGTGCGTGTCATGTTTTTCTTTACATACTTATGACCTCTCGCGACGTAGAGGGTTCCTCTGTTCTTGTTTTTTGACCAGTAGGGTTGAGTTTCCCCAGGTCCTATTCTCGCTTGTTGACCAGAAGGGTTGAGTTTTTCCCTTAGTTCTGTTCTCATTTGGCTGGCAAAGATGGGTTGTTTCCCCTATTTCTTCGGCTGTGAGGGGTTTCAGTACCGTGCCCTTTCCCCGGACTGCAACACCATTTGCGACTATGTGTGATCGTACAACATGGGTGTTTTCCCACTTTCTGTGATGAGTTGACTCGGTCTGCTTCAATGGTGACTCAGCGGATTAGAGCTTGATCGCCCTGAGGGGCCCGGGGAGTTGCTCGTGTCACTTTGTTGTCCCTGGTTGAGTTCTTATGGATTCGGTGTGACCAACACTTTACGTAGGCACTGATCCTCTACCCATGAGGTTGTTTCTAGCAGGGTTTAGGTTGTTTTGAGTAGGGTTCACCAGTTGTACCATCCAGCAGGGATGGCCATTGCAGTGGTGTTCACCGAGCAGTACCATCTAGCAGGGATGGCCAGAGCAGTTTCGGTTTTACCTCCAGCGGGGCTGGGCAGTGGTCCCTGATGCTGGGCTTACCTCTAGCTGGGTTGGGTAGTGGTCCCCGATGCCAGGATTACCTCCAGCTGGGCTGTTCAGTGGTCCCTGATGTCAGTCTTTACTCCAACTGGGCTGGGAAGTGGTCCCCGATGTCGGGTTACCTCAAGCTAGGCTGGGCAGTGGTCCCATCGCCAACTTTAGCCGGTTCTCCCTCTAGTGGATTACCCTGTTTCGGGACTGGGCAGGGTGGAAGCCGTCGACTATCCGTGTCTCTCTGTAGTGGGAACTCGTCGACTTCAGGTATCCCCCAGCGGGGCTGTGCAGGGGGTCTCTTGTCGACTTTATGCAGACCTCTCGACTGCAGGGCAGTGACATGGTGTGGTTTGACATTCCCCCAGAACATTCAAGTACGAGGGGCGCTTTCCCCCACCGAGACACGTCCTTGTGACGCGACCTAAAATTATGTGTGTGAGTCAGTGCCGACCAAAGTGGATAGTGTAGAGGTGCGGTGAATTGAGCACATTGACTTGTAGTTCGGGGCAGACGTGCGGGATGCTGGGCATCAATGGTGTTACTTTTGGGACTGCTGGCGACTCACTTTTCTTGGGCTGAGCTACGGGATGGAGATCCCCTTACGACCTTGTTCAGGCTTCTTGTTGAGTATATGAATATGTATATACCTTGTTTTAGTACCCACTTCCTGGGTTTGGTTACTCTCCTTCCAGGAGAGGTGAAGACGCGTGAGGTATGCCACGTTATTTCCGTGTCTAGCTTCTCGTGGTCGGACGAGTCTACTCTCCCACTATAGGTAGTGAAAAATAACCGTGATGTTCATCTTCTCACCATTTCCAGCTACTTTGTGTCTGGATGAGTCTACCTCCTTTCTCTTGATGGGTTGAGCTGGACTCTACTACACTCTCGGTTGTACCCCTTTACTTTTCCCTGTTCGCTCTAATGCTCACCCTTCGGTACCTCCTTTGTTGCTCCCTAGAGCCATCGGGGTATCCTACTGAGTATTTTTATACTCACCACCGGTTGGTCTTTGCCCACATGGTGTGCCCTTGCAGACGACAGATAGGTTGGTTGTGACTTTAGTGGAGCATAGGAGTTCGGGAGCTTGGACCACGTGCGGTGGTCGTAGTCGGGTTCCAGGTGGGGAACCCTTCTAGCTAATTTACTTTTGATCACATGTTGCCGGGTTGTGGTGCTTTTCTGGTTGGGTGCTTGTTTTTCCCGTTTAATTTTTAGTTTACCTTCAACATTTACATGTACTGTTTAGAGGTCGATTCCCATTTGTGGTTTATATATATAGCAGTTTCCCTTTTCTTTACATGTCATTTTTTTACTCTACACTTCTACATTGAGTGTGATGCATGTGTGTATACAGGTACTTAAGAAAAGGCCTCCCCGAGTTATTTTGACTTCGGCACTGGTCGCCAGCCCCTGGACTATGGAGGCGGGCTTGGGGTAGTTGCGGCTCGAGCCCGTGTAGGGTCGGGTTGTGACAAAGTGGTTTCAGAGGTGGTTCGCTCCTTGGGACGTTTTGCAGACATCCCAAAAATAAAAGTAATTGGTTGGGATATAGGGAAACAATGATGATGTGTCTCAAGAATGGCTCTCAGGCCAGGGAGTCCAGTGATGGTGCGGCAGCCGACGTATCCATTCACTAGGACCTTCATAACCCGTTTGTCGTCTCGGCATGCTGAGAAACTTGTTGCAGGGAAAATTTGTTTGTGCATCACATAGGATTGAGTCTTTGACTCTCCATCTTGAGTCAGCTCCCCATTGTTGTTATTGGTATATATATATATGCTCATCTGACCGCTTCACTCCTTGATAATATTCAGGATGTCTCCGCGAAGACAGCCAGCCAAGATACCAGCTTTGGTTCGTGATGATGACCCGATGATCTACGAGGCCACAGTCCAGTACCCATCATGTGAGCCCCTTTCTCCGGGTTGGCTGGAAGAAGCACCCCCACCGGGTGAGCATCCGACAGTTTCAGTAGAGTAGGCTGAGCTTGAGGGCATGCTGAGCGTGCTCCGTGAGTTCCAACGGCAGAGACCGCTTAGGTTCAGTGGTGAGCCAGACCCTCAGGCAGCAGAGGTCTAGCTTGAGACAGTGGTTCACCTTTTCATGCTTGTGCAGTGCCTACAGATCAGAGAGTGGCTTTGGCAGCCAACCTTTTTTGTGGAGTAGCTTGGTGTTGGTGGAGTCTGGCGACTCAGTCTCTTGACGAGTCATTTCATTCATGGGGATACATTCTGTTGTTGTTCCATGAGGAGTTTTCCCCCTCCTGGTTGCGCTCCTTTTAGATTCAGGAGCTCCTGTAGTTTCAACAGGGAGGGATGATGGTGGCCGAGTACGCAACTAGTTTTGCATACAGTGCATGCTTTTACCCAGACTTGTCCCATCACGACAACATCCGAGGGTGGATGTTTGAGCATGGTCTCTACCGAGGGATTCATGTTGTCATAGTGCCCTTGGGAATTTCCACATATGTCGGGGTGCTAGAGCAGGAACTAGTGGCAAAGGGCTTCCTATCACGTTCTGAAATTGGTGGTGGCAGCAGGCACGTTGGAGATGAGACGTCTTCCAGAGCTAGAGGGCATCATCAAGAAGAACCTCGACGCATGTGGTTTTCTGAAAACCAGACTCATGGGCGTGTTCGTACACCATAGTGGCGCCAAAGGGAAATAGTGCCGCCCGAAGATAGTCGGTGCTATGCTTGCGATGGGCGAGGTCACCTGGCATGGGACTGCCCGACCTAGCATGCAGAGAGCTTCGGGCAGGCAGCAAGTGCACCACCACAACAGAGGTAGTGCCGTAATCAGATCAGTACCAAGAGAGGTGGTGCTAACAGAGGAGCGGGAGGAGCTGGTAGTGGGGGACAACATTACAAGGTCTTCCCATCACCACTAGGTGTTCCACGTCAGGCTCCGGGAGCTGACAGTTAGGACCACGGACAGCCGTGAGAATTTGATGCCTACGATCCTGCAGAGCATGAGGTACAAATCTTCTACTTCTTGCAGTAGAATTGATATACTCTGTGTGTGGAATTATTTCCTCCCTACCCCTTGCTTGGGTTGTTACCAGGGTGGCGTGGGGCGTCGGTGTGACCCTTTGTTGGTATGGAAAAAGGCGTGGGACCCTTTTTCTCTATTCGATGGTGTTGACTCCTTCACCTTTCGTGCGTGTAACAGAGTCTTGGTCATGGGAGATCGACTGTGGAATCTTTCATGACTAGATATCCTTGGGGGTTTCACCATATGGATATTATGAAGGAGGGAATCACTGGGCCTTGTTCTAGGTGCTGGCGGTGATTCCAGTCGCGGCGTGCAACGTGGAGGTTCGGTCGGGGAGGTGAGCTACCCCTGAGAGCCTCCGAGCCATTTTGAGACCGTGCGAAGGGATGGCGAGGTTCCCTACCGCCTCACCCTAAACGCAGAGGCTGGTCTGGGTGCATGATGTATCCCCAGTGACTCACCCAAGGAGAGGTGTGCACGCTCCAATGCACGACATCGGCGAGTGAAGACGTCGCGTGACCAGATCAAATCCTCTGGACTGTGTGCGGTGGCGCAGAGCTGTGCAAGAGCTCTTATGGGTACGGGAGAGCCAGGTGTGGGATTAGTACCCTGAGTTCTTCCCTGGTTTGGCTTTTGGGGGAAAAAAATCATGAAGGAGGGAATGATTTAATATCCCAGTTTTTTTTTGACTGACTTAGGAATATTCTTGATGTTATTACAGAGCAACGCCTCCGGACGGAGTCCGATTCCGAGCCCCGGAGTGGCAGAAATTAAATTTTCATTGCGTTCAATCTGGAAAATTCAAATAAATGAGATAACTCCTAAACGGTTCTTTGGATCAGAGATCTGAGTGTACGGATGGGTCCGGAATGAGCTTTTTACCCTAGGAACGACATAAAACGTGTTGGCGCGGGACGTTTGGACCCCTCGCTCGCTTTCGGAATGTTAAATGAATGAATTAATTAATTAATTTATTCTTTCAATAGCTTAATTCTAGTATCTCTTAAACGGTTGCTCGGATTGGAAAACTGAGGGCACCATTGAGTTTGGATCATGCCGTTTACACTAGAAGGGGTATAAGTTTTGTGGGCGCGGGCCGTCTGTGAGAAATGGTCCCAGGGGAATATTCGTAATTTGGTGGATTTGGGCATTCAACATTATAACATTCAAATGGAAGCTCAAAATTAAATTCCGAGACAGTCGTTGTGCTCAAAGCATGGTGTTTACCCTAGGGGAGGCTTAACCGCGACCCCGTTGGATGTTTCAGATGCGGGTTAAATTTGGGGGTTATTAATTAATTAAAATTTAATTAATTTTCTTTTTAAACCCTAACCACCCTCTCACCTTCCCCCTAGATCCTAGTAGGATGAACTACCAAGAAAACATGGAGCCCTCCCTTCAAACTCATCCACCACCCTCCTCCGATCAAGGCAACATCGAGCGGCGGGGCGCGGATCGAGTGAGATGCTTCGGGCTGTGCCCCCAAAGTAAGAGTTTTTCCGTTTCATTTTTAATTTCAAACCCCTTCCATTGAACTCAATCTGCATAGACAATTATCTTTTTAAGCTTCGAGAAAATCACATATCTACGTAGTATACATTCGGAGCTTTCTGATGCTTCTTTCTGAATTTAATTTCGGGTCCCAGGGTGTTCGTAAACCTCCGGCGAAGTTTGCATGTTTTTGGTGGTTGTCCAGATGTTTTTAGGTTGTCCGCCCATTTTCCAAGGCGGCGGAGGCCGGTTCGGCCAGGTGAGCACCGCGGACGGGCAGCGAGCAGGGCGACTCGGCAGCGGGGGTCCTCCTCGGCAGCGACGGCGCGCGCAATGCGGATCGGCAGCAGGCGATCGGGCTTCGACCATCGAGCGAAGTGGTAGGGCGAGCTAGGGGGCTTCGGTGGTGGGCATGGCAGGGGGGCTCCAGGTTGAGGCAGCTTCAGCCGAACGAGAAGGTGCGAGTGACAATGAGCCAGCGGGGGGCGGCGTCGTCGGCGTGCGGGAGGCGACCGGGTTCGCCAGTTGGAGGAGCAAGGACCCGTGAAGCGCGGGTCCTGCTGATGCCGTGTGGAAGAAGGCCGACCCTCATGGCCAGCCTAGTTTCTTTAAAAAAAGGAAAAAAAGAAAAATATATATATAAGTTTATAATAATAATAGAAATATTATTATTATTATTATTATTATCATCTGGGAAATGATTTATTGATCAAGAATCATTCGCTAGGCACCCGATTTGGGCACCGTCTGTGGCGGCGCAGACCTGGCGTCGAGGCCGACTCTGGAGGTGGTTCTGGGAGATTTAACTTTTGAGACGAGGGGCTTGGGGGCATGACATGTGTGTAAAGTAGCTAAGAAGGCTTCCCAGAAATTCTTGTTTTGGACGGCGAGGACGCGTCCGACGTCCGTTTTGAGTGACGTAAGTGGCATTGGGTCCCTACCACCGAGGCGGAGATTACCATGGTTGTTTCAAGAGTTGAGGCTGAAGTTGAGGTGTGGGCCCCACGACTCGTCTTTCGAGCTGCGTGCAGCGTTTCACGACTTTTTCATCGGGAATCCATTTAGGGCGTGCGAGCAGCCGATGTTGGGTGTTGTTCCGAGGGCATCGCTTTGGCACAATCTGCCTTCGTTAATTTCGCATGCTGGTGGGGGCCCCATGAGGGTCGTTTGGGCGTTGATGGTGACTTTTCCATCTCTATCACCAGGAGACTGTTTTGGACAACTGGATAGTCCATCTTCTGTACTTTTTCTAGAGGATCGCAATAGTGTGATCTGTTTTTTGTGTTTCGGGACTAGGATGCGGGTCCCACGTAGCACCGCTCGTGTGCGGTGCACCGGGATGATTCTTTTTCTCTAGATAACCATCGTGCTCAAGTGAGATGTCTTTTTGACATGTTTTCCCAAGGGGATCGCAATGGTGCGATTTGCCCGACTGTTTTCGGGGCCGAGGCTTAGGATCGCTGGACGTCGTTTGGGCGTAAGGCGGTGTTGGCGACTTTTCCATGAGATATCCATTTGAGGCGAGTAATTAGTCAACCTCGCATATTTTTTTTGCGAGGATTACAATGGTGTAATCCATCGGGATGTGCGGAGTCTGCTTTGAGATCTCATTAAATGTGGAGTTTTGAAGGTGCCCAGGTTGCGGTTCATCTACCATGTTTGTAGTGGGCCCTTGGTGTGTGATCATGTGCACTCCCGTGTAAGTGATGTTATGCTTAAATAGATGTGGTTGTCTGTGCCTCAACCACTGAGTTGGCAAGTTGGAGTTGTTACGTTACGCCTTCACGTTGACGCTGGGTGTCGTGTGCACGATAGCCTTTGGGCAGGAACGAGGTATATTCTAGGAGTATACGAGAGTTCTTGGAGGTATGTGTAGTTTGTACCTGAGAATGTTTGTGCGTTAGTTCGGGGTTGACATGGTGCCACACGTCGTGTGGGCTCCATGTGCGTGCCTTGTTCTGCCTTACGTACTTTTGAACTCTCGCGACGTAGTGGGTTCCTCTGTTCTTGTTTATTGACCAGCAGGGTTGAGTTTCCCCTGGTCCTGTTCTCTCTTGTTGACCAGCATGGTTGAGTTTTTCCCCCTGGTTCTATTCTCATTTGGCAAGAAGAGATGGGTTAGTTCCTCTGTTTCGTCAGCTATGAGGGGTTTCAATACCGTGCCGTTTCACTGGACTGCGACACAGTTTGTGACTACGTGTGTTCATACAGAGTGGGTGTTTTCCCACTTTCTGGGATGAGTTGTCTCGGTCCGCTTCGATAGTGACACAACGTAATGGAGTGTGATCACCTTGAGGGGCCAGAGGAGTTTCTCCCGTCACTTTGTGTTCCCTGGTAGAGTTCTTGTGGATTCGGTGTGACCAACACTTTATGCGGGCACCGATCCTCTACCCAGGAGGTTTTTTCTATCATGGATGAGGTTGTTTTGAGTAGAGCTCGCCAGTTGTACCATCTTGCAGGGATGGCCATTGCAGTGGTGTTCACCGAGTAGTACCATCCAGCAGGGATGGCTAGAGCAGTTCCGGGTTTACCTCCAGCATGGCTGGGTAGTGGTCCCCGATGTCGGGCTTACCACCAGGTGGGCTGGGCAGTGGTCCCTGATGTCGGGCTTACCTCCATCATGACTGGGCGGTGGTCCCCGATGCTGGGCTTTCCTCCAGCTGGGCAGAGTAGTGGTCCCCGATTTCGGGTTACCTCCAACAGGGGTGGGCAGTGGTCCCGTCGATGACTTTATCCGGGTCTCCCTCTAGTGGTTTACCCTGTTGCAGGACTGGGCAGTGTGTCACCCATTGACTTTATGGGTCTCTCTATAGTGGAAACCCATTGACTTCCAGGGACCCTCCAGCGGGGCTGGGCAGGGGGTCGCTTGTCGATTTTGAGCAGACCTCTCGGCTGCGGGGCAGTGACATGGTGTGGTTTGACATTCCCCCCGAACGTTCAAGTATGAGGGGTGATTTCCCCCACCGAGACGTTTCCTTGTGACGCGACCTAAAACTATGCGGGTGAGTCAGTGCCGCACAAAGCGGATAATGTCTAGGTGCGGAGGTTTGATCCCATTGACTTGTAGTTCAGCGCAGACGTGCGGGATGCTGTGCATCGATAGTGTTACCTTTGGGACTATTGGCGACTCACTTTTCTTGGGCTGAGATACGGGATGGAGATCCCCTTACAACCTTTTTCGGGCTTCTTGTTGAGAATATGTATATGTATATACCTTGTTCGAGTACCCACTTCCTGGGTTTTGTTACTCTCCTTCCAGGAGAGTCGAAGAAGTGCGGGGTATGCCACATGGTTTCCGTGTCTAGCTTCTCGTGGTTGGACGAGTCTACTCTCCTGCTATAGGTAGCGAAGACTCGAAGAGAAGTTCATCTTCTCACCATTTCCATCACCTTTGTGTCTGGATGAGTCTACAACTTTTCTCTTGTTGGGTTGAGCTAGACTCTACTGCACTCTTGGTTGTACCCCTTTACTTTTCCCTGTTCGCTTTACTGCTCACCCTTTGGTACCTCCTTTGTTGATCGCTTGAGCCTTCGGGGTATCCTACTGAGTATTTTTATACTTACCCCTACATGGGCTTTTCCCACTTGGTGTGCCCTTACAGACGACGAACAGGTTGGTCATGACTTCAGTGGAGCATAGGAGTTTAGGAGCACTGACCGCGTGCGGTGGTCGTAGTCGGGTTCCAGGTGGGGAACCCTTCCAACTGATTTTCTTTTGTTCACCTATTACCGGGTTGTGGCAAATTTCTGGTTGGGCACATGTTTTTCCACATTACTTTTCAGTTTACCTTTATCTTCTACTTTCACTGTTTGGAGGTCGATTAACATTTGTGGTTTATATATATAGCAGTTTCCCTTTTCTTTACTTCTCTATTTTTACTCTGTACTTCTGGATTGAGTGTGTTGCGTGTGTGTGTGTATAGGTACTTAGGCAATGGCCTCCCCGAGTTATTGTGTCTTCGGCGCTGGTCGCTAGCCCCTGGCCTATGGAGGCGGGCTTGAGGTAGTTGTTGCTCAAGCCTGAGTAGGTTCGGTATAACGACCCATACTTTACATACATTGTTAATACTTCATAATTGAAGCATACTTATTACAACATATAACAAAACCACGAAAGGACCATATAGGTATAGTGTCTTTAGAAACTGGGAAACATAAACAACTGGTTCATAATGCGTCTACACTGTCTCCCATTTATTTCATTATATCTATAGTCCCTTTTGGCATATTTACTTAATAACCTTCTTCCTGGCCTGGGGAAAGAAAACATACAAAAGGGTGATCTCAAATCCTCAGTAAGGGTAAACAAAATAATTATCAATCACATCGTATACATAAGCACATAACTTTTTGAAATCTTAACCTGAAAAAGAGATCATAATTTCATAACATAGGTTAAATCATGGCAGAGAAATGTAATCACAATAATCATAACTTAAAACATGAAACTTTGTGGAATACATACATAATCATAGAGAATCATTTCTTGTTAGTCAAGACTCATTTCCAAGACTATCATAGTGGACAAAGTCCCTTTCTGAACCGAGTCACCCTCGTTTCAGTCCTGTTTCACTGAACCGGTATAACCTACCGTTCCATCCATGTCTATCTCATGAGATATAAAAACTTTACCCAATGCATTGGAGGGAGATATAGGTCCCAACCATCTCATAATTATACCATTCTTATGTGTGCCAAAAAATCATAAATCATACATCAAAGCATAACCCATGTAATAAAAATGGGAATCTTAAACATCATGACATAATAAATCAATTCATATAAGATAAAATAATTCATTAAAATAATTCCATCAGAACATAGTAAAATCAATGTAATAATAGGGATAGAAACAGAGACCTTTATTATCTTAGATGGAAAACAATTTTGATAAAACACTTGAACTCCATTCTTGAGGAAAATATCCTTTCTAATTCAAAAACACTTTTCCTTTCTTAACATGTCATAAAATTTTAAACTAAAATAAGTTGATTAAAAATAAAATTGAAAACTTGTAAAGGGAGCCTCTTCAAAATAATGTTTTAAAAATCCATTCATGCCGTATAATTTAAAAAATCATTCTTCTCGTACTTTTGTCGGAAAAGTCAAAAAGTACCTCGTACGAAAAACGACAAAAGATTCCTTTCATATCCTTTACTAAAAACTCACCGAAGGGTAATATTGTATTTAAACAATTTTAGGTGGATGGAAATAATATTACATATTGAGGAAGCATGGATTTGGATGATAAAATACACCCTAGTAAATTTCAAAGTATAAACAATCTCGGATAAAAATGAGATTGTGATATTACCCCTTAACTTTGGTCCGATATGCTTGGTATGTGTCCAAAACTCCTGTATAATGATTTAAATAATGTTATTGACTTATTCCAGAATCATACATATTTTTATGATATCATATATGGTCATATTCTTAGCTTCTTAGTAGTAATATTTCATTGCTACTTGTTATTTGGGTGTTTATAACTTTTTGTTCTTATGCGTGTCTTGTCGAATAAATTATTATTCTTCTCTTTAGGTTATAGATACCTCATTTCCAGAATGGTATTAGTGTAACATATATCATATTCATTCATTCAATTCATTTATATAATCATTATGAAATGAAGATCATGTAGAATGAGTCACATCACATCGTGGAGACGGTATTCCGTACGTACGCACGAGCGATGATATCGTTCCTATGATCGTGGAATTGTATTGGAGTGTATGTATACTATTTCAGAATCAGTATTACTTTATAATAGTCATATATAGTCATTATTTACACCATTATACCCATCCAAGTAAGGTGTTTGTGGAAAATATATTACACCACGACGTGGAGACGGTATTTCGTACGTACGCACGCGCGGAGATTTCTTTTTCTGTAGGATGGATAGATGGTGAAATAGGTTTGTTTCATACTTATAATAACATGTCAGTATATGAGTGATAATTATTTTATTACTTCATAATGAAACAACAAAAGAAGAATATGTGGAAGAAGAAATAAAGATGAAATGAATCGGTAACATACATTACCTCTTCTTTGAAGTGCTTCTTTGAGACCTCCTTTTAGGGCACTAAAATGGGTCTTTGAAGAAGACCACGACCTCTAGGATGTCTCTATGGAAGTGGAGAATAGGAATTGGCAGGGGATTGCCGAGCTTTAAGGCTCAATGTGGTGTGAGCAAGAGGGGGAGGAGGTTCCCTTTTATAAGGGAGGAGAAGAGCACCTTTGGGAAAACTAAAAATATTATTTTATTATAAAGTCATGTTCGGTTTTAAATAGCTCCAAATTGATATATTTCGAAGCTAAGGTGGGGATGGGTCGAAATAATCTCATCCAATAGAATTTAGACAAGTTTAGGTTCCTATTTTAACCTTATCATTTAGATTTAACATTAAGTTAAATAAGTTTACTTTTACCGTGTCTTCTTGTGTTCTTATACTATAAGGTTAATAAACATACTATAAGCAGCCAAACGAACCCCAAGTTGTTTATTATTAATATATATAACCGTATCTAAGTCGTTTGGCTGATCCTTAGATTTTTAGGAATAAAATAACAATTACTAATATAATATTTGTTTTAAAAACAATTTTATGTCATTTTTGACACTATTTAGTAATTGATTTTTTTGAAAATCATAACAGAATTACTAGTTCGAAAAAAGTTAATTAAATCAATACTAACATGTCATATGAACCTAGAAAATTAGTGGTATTCATAAAAAGTCTCAAATTACATTTATTTTGGTGTTTATAACATTAATTATGTCAATATTTCATTAATAAGATAATTACTGCATCATCTTTGTGTCATAAATAAATTAAATTATTTAATGTCTAAAAATTACAAATAAAATAACATTATGTAGGAAATCTTCTTATATTTCTAATGAATATTTATAGTTGAATTTATCTTATGTATAACCCCATATTAAAATTTTTTTACTTATTAATCTTCGATTTTAACTATTTTAACCCTTCTTTAAATAAATTAATATTTAATGTCCTAATCTAATCCAAGTGGGCCTAAATGGTCATATATTATTCCTAAGTTTGTTTTTGTTCGAAATACACTTTTCCAATAGAATTAGGACATGTGTTAAGGTAATAATAAAATCATCATTACCCTTAATTACCCTATTTACTTTTAACCATGGTAAAAAAAGTAAAAAGTTACTATTCACCAAAAAATTATTTTCATCTTATTGAACCACATTTTACTTACTGATATCAACCGTGTCTCTTGGAGTTTTTGAAATTCCACTCACAGAAGTGGTAAAATTATTTTTTATGAAAAATTCCGTTTTTAACTTCAACTTAGTGGTTTCACTATTCATAAAAAATTGAAAGTTTTCATAAAAATACCAAAATTTCACCCTAGGCTAATTTCGATATTCCAAATCCAAAAATGAAGTCCATTTTGAAAAATAAAATTTATAAAATTTCAAAAAGTGGTTATTACTATTCCTAACGGCTAGTTTTAATAATATTTTAATAGCATATCATTGTTTAGTGAAACTCGGTATTGCGTATGACGCAAGCTATCGAGGAAGGTCGCGATTTCGTGTAAAGAAAGCCAAGCAAGTGTTGTGTAGAAAAAGATTCCTTTGAAGATTTATATAACATAAAAGTCTTGGGTGTTACATTCTACCCCCCTTAAAATGAATTTTGCCCTCGAAATTCGTCACTTTGTAACAAACAGATGAGGATACCTCTCCCTCATCATATCCTCAAGCTCCCATGTAGCTTCTTCTAATTAGTGGTTCCTACATAAAAATTTCATCAATCGAGTGGTCTTGTTTCGTAGGAATTTTTCGCTACGATCTAGAATCACTATCGGTTGTTCTTTATAAGAAAGATCTTGCTCCAGCGGTACAACTTCTGAGCTGAGTACATGTGAAGGATCAGGTATGTACTTTCCCAGGAGAGATACATGGAACACATCTTGAACTTGAGAGAGATTCGGTGGAAGCGCCAATCGGTAAGCTACCTTCACAACACGATCCAGTATTTCGAAAGGACCAATATATCTAGGGCTCAAATTCCCCTTCTTTCCAAATCTCATAACCCTCTTCCAGGGAGATATTCGTAAGAACACTTTATCACCCACTTCAAACTCTAGGTCTTTTCTTCGGTTGTCGGCATAACTTTTCTGTCGACTCTGAGCTACTGTTATGTGTTGTTGAATAGATCTGACCTTTTCTGCCATTTCATCAATGAGATCAGGTCCTAATAGCTTTCTTTCCCCAACTTCATCCCAGCAAGTTAGAGTCCTGCATTTCTTTCCATAGATATATTCATAAGGAGACATCTAAATACTGGAGTGAAAGCTATTATTATAAGAAAATTCCACCAATGGTAGGAGTTGATCCCAACCACCTTTGAAATCTATAGAGCAAGCTCTCAACATATCTTCTAGGGTTTGAATTGTTCTCTCAGATTGACCGTCTGTCTGAGGATGATAAGCAGTGCTGAAACTCAACTCTGTATCCAGAGTATGGTGAAGACTTCTCCAGAACTTTGAGGTAAATCTCAGATCCCGATCAGATATAATAGAAAGTGGTACTCCATGCAATCTTACCACTTCCTTTACATATATCCTGGCAAGCTGATCTAGAGAGAAATCCTCTCTAATAGCAATGAAATGTGCATCCTTTGTAAGACGATCAACTATGACACATATAGCATTATTGCCTTTGGATGTTTTAGGAAGTCCTGTGACAAAGTCCATAGTGATGTTTTCCCATTTCCATTCAGGTATGGGTAATGGTTGTAACATCCCCTTAGACTTCTGTCTCTCAGCTTTAACTTGTTGACAAACCAAGCATCGAGAGACAATTTCAGCAACATCTCTTTTCATGCCATCCCACCAGAAGTACTCTTTCAGGTCCCTATACATATTCGTGCTTCCAGGATGAATAGAGAATTATGAACTATGAGCCTCATCCAGTAGCTCCTTCTTTAATTCGGGGATGGGAGGAACACAAACCCGATTCCTGAACTTTATTATCCCATCATAATCAAGGTTGAATTCAGGAACATTTCACACCTTCTTTTGTAACTCGACATCTTCTTTCTATACCTCTTTAATCATCACATGTATAGATGGTTGAACATTCATTTGAGAAAGATAAGATTTTTACCCTTCCATTATAATTCCAAGATCCATCCTTTGTAAATCCATAAATATTGGATCTTTTGTGATCCTCATCATGGATAAACTAGCATGGTCTTGTCGACTTAATGCATCTGCCACCTTGTTTTCTTTCCCAGGGTGGTAATGGATTGAGCAGTCGTAATCCTTAATCAGCTCCATCCATCTTCTTTGACGAATATTCAGCTCCTTTTGTGTGAAAATATACTTTAAACTTTTATGATCAGTATAAATATCACACCTTTCACCATAAAGGTAATTCCTCCAATTCTTTAATGCAAAGATTACCGCAGCTAACTCCAAATCATGTGTTGGGTAATTTTTCTCATGGATTTTCAACTGTCGTGTGGCATAAGCTATCACCATATCATTTTGCATAAGAACACAACCCAATCCCTTCTTGGATGCATCAATATAGATCACAAACCTTTCTCCACTACAAGGCAGTGTGAGCACATATGCACTGGATAACCTTCTTTTCAACTCCTTGAAATTCTCTTCACATTCTTCCGTCCAGAAAAACTTAACTCCTTTCCGCGTCAACTTGGTGAGTGGATAAGATAATCGTGAAAAATATTTCAAAAAACGTCGATAATATCCAGAAAAACCATGAAAACATCGGATCTCAGTTACTGTTGTTGGTCTCGACCATCTTTCGATAACCTCTGTTTTTGCTGGATCCACAGATATCCCCTCTATTGAGATTATGTGACCCAAAAATGCAACTTTTTGAAGCCAAAATTTACACTTGGTAAATTTGGCATAATGCTTCTCCTTTCTCAGAGTCTTCAATATAATTCTCAAGTGATCTTCATGTTCTTCCTTGCTCTTTGAATAGATAATAATATCGTCTATAATGACTACCACAAATTGATCATGATAGTCTCTAAACACTCTATTCATCAGATCCATGAATATAGCAGGGGAATTAGTAAGACCAAATGGCATCACTATAAATTCATAGTGTCCATACATTGTACGGAAAGCCGTCTTTGGTATATCCTCCCTTTTGACCCTTAATTGATGATACCATGAATGAAGATCAATCTTGAAAAAGTATTGATCTCTGCGTAGTTGGTCAAATAGGTCATCAATGCGTGGGAGAGGATATTTGTTCTTGATAGTGATCTTGTTAAGTTCTCGATAATCAATGCAGAGTCTCATTGATCCATCTTTCTTCTTAACAAATAGAACAGGTGCTCTCCAAGGTGACGCACTAGGGTGTATGACACCTTATCAAGATTCTCTTAACATTTCTTCTTCAATTCCTGCAACTCAATTGGGGCCATTCTATAAGGTGTCTTTGAAATAGTCAAAGCACCTAGTACGAGTTCTATTGAAAACTCAACTTCATGATTTGGTGGAAGACCCGGTAATTCCTTCGGAAAGACATCATCAAATTCCCGTACAATGGGCATATTCTTAATCATGAGTTTCTCACAAACCATTTGAGATAAATAACCTTCATTTAGTGGAATCAATAGCCATAAAATGGAAGAAATTTCCACTAGAAGGTTATGTTCATCCTTGCATCGATAGATGATCATAGATTGATCTGGAATATGAAATGTGACTTCCCTTCTTTGGAAATTTATATGAGCTCCATGTAAAGAAAGCCAATCCATGCCAAGAATCACATCAAATTCCACTATAGTAAGGACCACAAGATTTGCAGGAAGCACTTTCCGACAAACTTCGATCAGAGAGGAATTATAAACTTTTGATGCGACTGTTGTGCCATTAGGTGTTTTCACAGCAAACTCAACATCTTATTGTTGAGGTAATACGGTGATACCATTAGAAAATTATTCAGAAATAAAAGAGTGTGTGGATCCAGAATCAAATAAAACATTTTCTACTTTAGAGTGGATGGTAAGTGTACCTTTCACCACATTGTTATCGTACTCCACATCGCTAATAGAAATTGCATGTGACATTCCTTTTTCTTTATCCTTAAGAGTTTGTTTACGTCGACCATCATCATCAACCCTTGGATTAGGGTATTTATTGGCATAATGTCCCATCTCCTTGCACTTGAAACATTGAAGTGTAGTAGGTTCATTCTGTGTATCCCTTCCATTTTTTGCATCATTAGACATCTTCTTCCCATCATCGCGGCATTCAAATGCATGATGAACTTCCTTTCCATATTTGAAACATTTACTTGTACCTTTAAGACAACTCCCTCCATGTTTATTTCCACACTTTGAGCATAAGGGAAAGCTCATCTTCTTTTCAGTGTGCTATTTAGATTTTCCTTTGAATTCCATTTTCCTCTTCTTATCAAACCCATATGACTGATGGGTTATTCCAATATCCATCTCAACTTTGAGAGCACATCGAACGATTTCCTCGTAGCTATTGAAGTCCCTTATGGCTAACTCCCTTCGAAGACTTGGTTTTAATCCACTAAAGAATTAATCGATCTTACTCTCAGGTTGGATAATAATACCAGAAGCGTACCTTGCATGTCTTGTAAAATTTGCTTCATAGGTACCAAAAAATTCATCATCCTTTTGCTTCAGTTCAAGAAACTCTTTCTCCCTCTTTGTTCGGAGAATACGAGGGAAGTACTTATTGAAACATAAGTTCTTGAACTCGTCCCATTCCATGGACTCAATTTCATCCCTTTGCCTCGTATTCTTAATAAGATTCCACCATTGATCAACATCTCCTTCCAAACGATACAATGCTAGGATGACTTTATCATGTTCAGAACATTGAAGAACTGAAAATATCTTTTCAGTAGTACTAATCCATTGTTAAGAAACTAATGGATCAGTAGACCCACTGAAAGAAGGTGGACTCTGCCTCATGAAGGATTCAACACAATGTTTCTCCTTCCTTTGCTCGTTTGGAAGTCCTGCATGATTCATAGCTTGAGAAAGTTGTGTGATCATGGCTACAAGACTTTGCATTCCAGCTCCCATAAAGTTTGGTTTCTCAGGGGGACAATCATTGCATTTCCTGTCGCATTCCGCATTAACACGGTTCCTTCGGGTTCCATCCATTGACTAAAACCAAGAAGAATAGTGTGAGCAACACTAATTATAATAGGAAAAACACATAATCAAGAATAAAATTTCACACATAAGGTCTTATACTAGGTTATTCATGGCCATTTCTAAAACACTAATATTGTTTTCTATGCTTATACTTATCCTTAGGGTTCTCACTAAGACTTTCACATCCTTGTTTCCAAAGGTTGACTATACCTTTCCTCTGATACCAACTATAACGACCCATAATTTACATACATTGTTAATACTTCATAATTGAAGCATACTTATTACAACATATAACAAAACCACCAAAGGACCGTATAGGTATAGTGTCTTTAGAAATTGGGAAACATAAACCACTGGTTCATAAAGCGTCTATGTTGTCTCCCATTTATTTCATCATAACTATAGTCCCTTTTGGCATATCTTACTTAATAACCTTCTTCCGGACCTGGGGAATGAAAACATACAAAAGCGTGAGCTCAAATGCTCAGTAAGGGTAAACAAAAGAAATATCAATCACATCATATACATAAGCACATAACTTTTGGAAATCTTAACCTGCAAAAGAGATCATAATTTCATAACATGGGATAAATAATGGCAGTGAAATGTAATCACAATAATCATAACTTAAAACATGAAACTTTGTGGAATATATACATAATCATAGAGAATCATTTCTTGTTAGTCAAGACTCATTGCCAAGACTATCTTAGTGGACAAATTCCCTTTCTGAACCGAGTCACCCTCGTTTTAGTCCTGTTTCACTGAACCGGTATAACCTACTGTTCCAGCCATGTCTATCTCATGAGATATAAAATCATTACCCAATGTATTGGAGGGAGATATAGGTCCCACCAATCTCATAATGATACCATTCTTATGTGTTCCACAAAATCATAAACCATACATCAAAGCATAACCCATGTAACAAAAATTGGAATCTTAAACATCATGACATCATAAAAAAATTCATATAAGATAAAGAATTCATAAAAATAATTCCATCAAAACATAGTCAAATCAATGTAATAATATGGATAGAAACAGAACCCTTTATTTTCTTAGATGGAAAATAATTTTGATAAAACACTTGAACTCCATTCTTGAGGAAAATATCCTTTCTACTTCAAAAACACTTTTCCTTTCATAACATGTCATACAATTTTAAACTAAAATAAGTTGATTAAAAATAAACTTGAAAACTTGTATAGGAAGATTCTTCGAAATAATGTTTTAAAAATCCATTCATTCCATATAAGTTAAAATAAAACATTCTTCTCGTACTTTTGTCGGAAAAGACAAAAAGTACCTCGTGCGAAAAACGACAAAAGATTCCTTTCATATCCTTTACTAAAAACTCACCGAAGGGTAAAATTGTATTTAAACAATTGTAGGTGAGTGGAAATAATATTACATATTGAGGAATCATGGAATTGGATGATAAAATACACCCCAGTAAATTTCAAAGTATAAACAATCTCAGATAAAAATGAGATTGTGATATTTCCCCTTACCATAGGACCAATATGATTTGTACATGTCCGAACCTCCTGTATAATGATTTAAATAATGTTATTGACTTATTCCAAAATCATACTTATTTTTATGATATCATATATGGTCATATTCTTAGCTTCATAGTAGTAATATTTCATTTCTACTTGTTATTCGGGTGTTTATAACTTTTTGTTCTTATGCGTGTCTTGTCGAATAAATTCTTATTCTTCTCTTTAAGATATAGATACATCATTTCAAGAATGGTATTAGTGTAATATATATCATATTAATTCATTCAATTCATTTATATAATCATTATGAAATGAAGATCATGTAGAACGAGTCACATCACATCGTGGAGACGGTATTCCGTACGTACGCACGAGTGATGATATCGTTCCTATGATCATGGAATTTTATTGGAGTGTATGTATTCTATTTCAAAATCAGTATTAATTTATAATACTCATATATAGTCATTATTTACACCATTATACCCATCCAAGTAAGGTGGTGGTGGAAAATAGATTACACCACGGCGTGGAGACGGTATTCCGTACGTATGAACGCGCGGTGATTTCTTTTTCCGTAGGATAAATATATGGTGAAATAGGGTTGTTTCATACATATAATAACATATCAGTATATGAGTGATACTTATGTTATTACTTCATAATGAAACAACTAAAGAAGAAGAAGTGGAAGAAGAAATAAAGATGAAAGAATCGGCAATAGACATTACCTCTTCTTTGAAGTGCTTCTTTGAGACCTCCTTTTCGGGCACTAAAATGGGTCTTTGAAGAAGACCAGGACCTCTAGGATGTCTCTAGGGAAGTGGAGAGGAGGAATTGGTAGGGGTTGGCCGAGCTTGAAGGCTCAATGTGGTGTGAGCAGGAGGGGGAGGAGGTTCCCTTTTATAAGGGAGGAGAGGGGCTCCTTTGGGATAACTAAAAATATTATTTTATTATAAAGTCAAGTTCGGTTTTAAATAGCTCAAAATTGTTATATTTATAAGCTAAGGTGGGGATGGGTCGAAATAATCTCATCCAATAGAATTTAGACAAGTTTAGGTTCCTATTTTAACCTTATCATTTATATTTAACATTAAGTTAAATAAGTTTACTTTTACCATGTCTTCTTGTGTTCTTATACTGTAAGGTAAATAAACTTATTATAAGCAGCCAAACGAACCCCAAGTTGTTTATTTTTAATATATATAACCTTATCTAAGTCATTTTGCGAACCTTATATTTTTAGTAATAAAATAACAATTACTAATATAATATTTGTTTTTAAAACTATTTTATGTCAATTTTGACACTATTTAGTAATTGATTTTTGTGAAAATCATAACAGAATTATTAATTCGAACCAAGTTAATTAAATCAATACTAAAATGTCATAATAACCGAAAAATTATTGGCATTCATAAAAAGTATGAAATTACATTTATTTTGGTGTTTATAACATTAATTATTTCAATATTTCATTAATAAGATAATTACTACATCATCTTTTTGTCATAAATAAATTAAATTATTTAATGTCTAAAAATTACAAATAAAATACTATAATGTAGGAAATCGTTTTATCATTATAATGAATATTTATAGTCGAATTTATCTTATGTATAAACCCATATTAAAAATTATTTACTTATTAAACATTGATTTTAACTATTTTAACCCTTCTTTAAATAAATTAATAATAAATGTCCTAATCTAATCCAAGTGGGCATAAATGGTCATATTTTATTCCTAAGTTTGTTTTTGGTCGAACTACACCTGTAAAATAGAAATAGGACATGTTTTAGGTTAATAATAATATCATCTTTACCCTTAATTACCCTATTTACATTTTACCATGGTAAAAAAAAGTAAAAAGTTACTATTCACCAAAAAATTATTTTCATCTCATTGAACCACATTTTACTTACTGATATCAACCATGTCTCTCGGATTTTTTGAAATTCCACTCACAGAGGCTGTAAAATTAAGTTTTATGAAAAATTCAGTTTTTAACTACCACTTAGTGGTTTCACTATTCATCAAAAATTGAAAGTTTTCAGAAAAATACCAAAATTTCACCCTAGGATAATTTCGATCTTCCGAATCCAAAAAAGAAGTCCATTTGGAAAAATAAAATTTATAAAATTTCAAAAAGTGGTTATTAATATTCATAACGGCTAGTTTTAATAATATTTTAATAGCATATCGTTGTTTAGTGAAACTCGGTATTGCATACGACGCAAGCTATCGAGGAAGGTCACGATTTCGTGTAATGCAAGACAAGAAGGTGTTCTGTAGAAAAATATTCCATTGATGATTTATATAACATAAAGGTCTCGGGTGTTACAGTCGGGTCGTGACACCGGGTACTAGCAATTCATGTTTATAGAAATGTATTTTGGACTGACTAAGGTACTATCTATTCTCACTGATCTAATGTATATATTCTTCAAGGAATATCTTGATAACATTGTGGGGGTTTTTTATTGATGATATCCTGGTATATTTTAAATGTAATGGGGATCATGGAAATTACATGCGCACTATGCTGAAGACTCTTAGATGAAATGTATTATATTTGATGTTTAGAAAGTGTGTTTTTTGGCTCTAATATGTTTCATTTTTGGCCCAAATTGTCTCAATAGATGGAATATATGTCGATCCTTCAATGAAAAATTAATTTCAAGAATGGAATACTCCCAAAAACATAACTAAAATATATAGTTTTATTGGTTTAGTAGGTTTTTATCAGGGTTTTTTCGGAACATTTCCCAATTATAAAACCCAATGACCAAGCTCACACGAAATGGGGTTATGTTTTTATGGAAAATGGAATGTTATTTTTTTAATAATTGAATAAGAGGATAGTGAATTCAACTATACTAATGCTAGATTTGAAGAATGATTGGTTTTTTATCTATAGTGGTGCATCAAAGAAATTAATTGGTTGTGTCTTGAGGAAGAATGATTGAGTGATTGCATATGCGTCTAAGTAGCTATAAATTCCTGAACAAAAAAATAAAACTCATGATCTTTAGTTAGAAGTGGTAATAATTTCACATATGAATTGGTGAAATTACCTCTATGGGGAAACTTTGAGACATATACAGATCATAATATTTTAAAATATATCTTCTCCCAAAAACAACTCAACATGAGACAATGGAGATGGATTAAACTACAAAATGTCTATGATTAACTAATACACTACCACCGGAGGAAGGAAAATAGGGTTACATATTCACTAAGTTGTGTGGACTACAGAATTCAAGACATGATGAGAGTTGAAAGGGATCCTATGTTCATGGATCTAGTAAAGATTTATATGGTAATTTTCATGAAATATAACACATCACTATTTTTCCAAATGGTTTCCAAACCATCATTTTAGGAAAGGATAAAAAGTTCTCAGTCTAATGATGAGGAGATTCAAAAGAAAAATAATGATGTAAATGATGGGAAGTTGATTTACTTCGTATATGAAGGGGGAATATTGAAATTAGGAAAGAGGTTTTGTGTTCCCTCTATTCCTAAGCTAAAGAGTGAACTATTGGATGATGCTCATAGCTCTAATTTCCCTATACACCTTGGTAGCACAATGTTGTATAGAGATATAAGCGAACATTTTTTATGGGAAAATATAAATAGGGAGATTTCTGATTATGTGTGGAGATGTTTGGTTTTTCAATATGTAAAGGTTGGATGAAAACGTCTAGGATGAGTCATGCATCCCCTTTCTATTGTTATGTTGAAATGGGATGATATGACGATGGTCTTTGTCATGGGGATACAAATGACTCTAAGACACAATGATGTCATATGAGACATTGTTTTCCATATTACAAAATCAGAAAATTTTCTTGATAAAATATAATATTTTCCACATGAACGTTTAGAAAAAATATATATAAATGAAGTTTCAAGACATAATGGTGTACCCATATCAAATGTTTTTTATCTTGATCCCAGTTTTATGTCACTATTCAGTAAAATTATTCAGAAGGCCCTATATATTGATCTTCATTTGAGCACTGCCTACCACCCAAAAATTGAAATACAATCAGAATGGACTATTCAAACATAGGAAGATATGTTTGAAATCTTGTTCAGATGAATTTCAAGGTATGTGGGATTGGTATTTACCTCTCAGGGAATTTATCATTAACAATAGCTTCTGTTCATGTATTCTGGTAACACCATATGAAGTGTTATATGGAAAGTGATGATGTACACCTTATTTCTGGGATGATGTTGTGGATATAGTACTCATAGGCCTAGAACTTGTTGACGATATTCAGAAAAGGTGAAAATTATCCAAACCCATATGAAAACAACTCAATGTAGGAAAAAGAGCTATGCTGATAACTAAAGAAAGGATATGGAATTTTCAATGTAGAGATCATGTTTTCTTCAAGGTATCTCCAAAGAAGGGTATTATATGATTCGGTAAGAAGAGAAAATTAAGTCCCATGTGCATTGAAACTTTTGAAATTATGGTTTGAATTAGAGCGATATCTTTCCATTTGGAAATTCCGCCAAATATCTCCAATGTTCACAATGTGGTCCATGTATCAATGTTATGAAAATACATGTAAGACCCAACACAAGAACTCACATATGAAGAAGTAGAACTTGAGCATGATATTTCATATTTTAATGAGTATACCCAAATTCATGATACTAGAGAACATGTATTGTAAAATCAGAAGATCCATGTGTTAATGGTTCTTTAGAGGAACCATAAGATGGAGGAAGCAACATGGGAGCCTACAGGGCTTATGTTGATGACATACTCAAATATTTTTAGGTAACATTTTGTTGATATAATGGAAGAAGAATTTGTAATTAGGTGAGAATATAACACACCAAGGTTTGGAAAATAAATATTTAATTCATTTCATAATGTAGTCATTAAACACGACTTTGTGTATGATATTTCTTGATTAAAAAAAACGGTCATCTAGAGTTGAGACCAGTATGTCATTTGGAGTCTGATAGAACAAACATGACTTATTGTGAATAGTAACATATCCTTATGAATAGTAACATGAATAGTAATATGAAGGTTGTGAATTGAAAATTATGATTTTATTTTATTGTCTTCAGGTAAAAAGATAATGAGTTCTTATTTAATTTTTCAATGTTATATAAAACTAATTATACATTAAAATTGTAATTTTTCAAATGATCTATGACTTTATTTAAAAATTAAACTAATAATATTTAGAAAATTATATTTGAAAATTTTAGTTCATTTTTGAATTTTACATGTTGAATATTTTTATGGGTAAATTTTTGGTATTTTTCTAAAATACATAAATTTTTCGTGAATAGTAAAAATAAAGTTTTGAGTTTTCTGTAGTTTAATGAAATCATCAATAAATAATAATTAAAATAAATGGTGGGACAACTTATGTATAGTGAAATATAACATTATGTGTAAAAATTGGCTAGAACCAGGGGAAAATACGATGGGCAAGCACATGGTTATTCAAAATCAACTAATGAGATGTCTTTTTAATTTAATAAAAAATTCTCTCTCTTTTACTATAATTTCCCACTCATCCATTCGTTTTCATTCATTAAAAACCCCTCATCCTCAAAGATCTGGTGGATTTACCATACTAGGAGATCTCCAATGGGGTTCTTAAGACCCCATGGTCCCAACCTTCATGTTCTAGAAGTTACTCTACAAGGTAAGACAATCCTTCACCCTCTTATTTTAGTCGAAAATTATTTTATGTTATCTCATTGAATATGAATTATAATATGTAGGGGTGGATATTATGTTTTCCACTTACTGTGGTTTTTATTTACATATTATGATATACCCTTTTTCTCTCATAATTTTATATTATTAAATTTTATGTGATGTCGTTAGGCAACATAATCTTCATAAGGTATCTCACAACATATCATTTATTTTAATCGTCATCTCTTTTATATTTCTGTCCTCACCTCCTATATTCAATAGACCATGATAACTATAGTATCATCTATATACTGGAATTATATTATGTGAATGGATGAACCATCATAAATATTCTTACTCCCCCACTATGATTTTTATTAACAAAATCAACATCCATGGGTTCCAATTTATAACCTTCATGGATGACGAGGTTTAGTTCTGCATTTTCTCCATGCGTATTGGTCATTAAACCATTTAAATGGTTTAACCAGAAAATAATACATATATTATATCCTAATTAATATTCAGGAACCAGTATATGTATATATTATTAATTTATATGACAAAAGTAGTTCAAAATAATCCAAATACCTCCAAATAATCATAGTGGTTATCATCAAATGATTCAGCCTATTTGGAATGTAACCAATGGATAGAACATACCATTAACAAATCTGTATGTTCATAAATAATATTTAATGTAAATTCTAGATATTTAAACCATTCCACATGAATTCCATTAATTTAATTCAAGTGAACCAATTATGAAAATCAAGAAAACAAACACTCTAGAATGATAAAATTCAATATAATAACATATCAATAAAAACATGAATGAACTAAAAATAATTATGATAAACTAAATACATGTATATTATGTTATTTAACTAGTTATTAATAAATATAATTTCATATTCCAGGACCTTATGTTTAATAGAGGAACACATTCAGACTTAAGGTAAGGGTTGTCCACCTGAACAACCATATTCATTCGAGTTACGTTAATTGTATAATTATCTCAATAAAATTATTATGAATTATTATGAACTCCCCATTAAAAATGTGTCAGTATTATATATATATACTCAAGACAGAATCCATCCCTATTTTATAGTTAGATACATGTTTTAAAAGAAACATTCAATATTGTTTCCAAAATACAAGCTCGATTAAAGGGAAAATCTCAAATTCATAACTATTTTCAAGGAAACACTACTATATATTTTTATGAAACCATTATCCTTATGAAAACAATAATTTTATTATGAAATAATATATTACATGAAATCTAGTTTTGTAAAAAAAATTCCAAAACAACACTTATTTTCAAATAAAAGAGTATGCATACCATTAATTTCTAAATGATTGTTAACGAGTGATTTCATATGATTCAACACATTTGTTGATTCCTATACATTATTAGATTTAATAATTTACGATTACATATACCATATTTTATTAAAAGGTTTCTGACTATTTCTATTGTTTGTGATCTAACCTAGACCATTCATAATATTTTTCGGAATGGTTAGTGTTTTATGTTAGATGATTGTGGAATGTTAGTTGCATTTCATATGATAGTTTCAATATGATTTTATATGTTATATAGGTTGAACCCCTCTTATGAGGAATGCATTGGGATTATTAGGTGAAAAGTTAGGTCCCTCTATATCCCCTCTATGCATTGTTAGGTCTCATGAGACAAATAGGCATGGAATTGTTTGAATTCCTTTCCCATTGTGATATATGGATTTGGAAAAGGCCTAAATAATTTTTATAAGTCATGGTAGTGGATTCAAAAAAATGTTTTACAATTTCTATTATATGCACATCCATAATTATAATGATATTAATTAAAATTTCAGGTGGCTATTCTACTATTATTATACCCATGATTATGTTTTATAATGGTATTATTTACACAGCTAACAATCACTCTATAATGAGTTCATGTTTATAATTAAAGGCATGTGTTTTCAATTACTCACCATGTATTATGTTTATGCTATCCTTCGTTGTATTTCTTACCCTTACTGAGTTTTTGATCTCACCCATTTCTTATATTTCATTTTCTCATGATATGAAGATGTAAATTATGAATAACACACATGCATAATCTAGGAGGCATGGATATTTCTAATAGAATAAATTAGTGTTTTCTTTCCTTTCATGATGTATCATTGAACTTATTTATGTTTATTGATTCCAAAACTATTGAACTAATTGGTCCTTCATAATACATATTCATTTTTATATTCCAATAAAATAAAATAATGCACCAGCTCCAGGAAACTAGGATTGAGTCCTCACAATATATCATTACCATATATAATGATAATATAAATTTTATATAATATCCATTTCATTTAATGGGTTATGATATCATTTTATAAATCCCATATCTTTTTATTAGTTATGATATAATTAATTTTTTATTGTTTTTCCAATCATGGATATATTATTTTATGACCTAAAGGGTGGTACCTTTATCTCCCTCTAATTCCTCAGGTTAAAAATTATATCTCATGATTATTGTAGGGTTGAATAGAGGAGATAACATGGTTCCGTAAGAATGGGATGAAATGATAAGTGAACATTGATTAATATTATATAACAACAATAATGAGTGGAATTTGTTACGGAAAATAGAGTTTCAATGGGGAGTGAATCACATTCTGTAATACATGGATGGAATGTGAATAAAAACAAGTACAATAATACTTGGATGGAAAATGATGTGATCCTATGTTATATAATATATGGATAAAATGAGATGTGAAATTTGATCAGTAATATTGTGATTGAATGGAGAATAAACCTGGTTAAATAATATGGATTTTCCACTATGATTTCCTTTGATGTAATCCTTGAGTACTAAGGTAATCAATTTATATAATATTTATTCTCTCATAAATTCCATGTTCTATACTTATGCTCAGAACTCATCGAATATTCTATTTATTCGCTTATGATTAATGTCATATGAACTACTAATCATTAATCCTTGTTGATTGAAAATTATCTATGATATGTATGGTAAGATCTTCAATTGTTATTTTATATTTATTATACCGTTATGTACATTTATACTTATGTATGTCCATTATTGACACATACTATGAATATGAGTTCACCCCTTTCTTATGTTTCATTTTCCCCTAGCAATGATCACAGGTTTTACAAATGAGTACTTATGATGAAGTTCATTAAGGGAGATGTGGATGTTCTTTCATCATGATATAATATTATGATTACATATTACCTAACACAATAAAAAATTATGGTACATAGGTATTTTTTTTATTATAATGATTATTCATCAAAATTTTGTAATATCCATGTATGATATTCTTGGGATTCTATCCACAAATCAAGTGACCTCAACTCATATCATGTGTGTGTTCTCCCCATTATATAGATTGGGATGTTATGTCCTCAGACAATAAATTTATAGTTGGTAAAAGGAATGTCTAAAACCCTAGAGTCCTACTAATGTACTATCATCATATGCTCATTCAGACGTTACACACACATACCATGTCTATATTTGACTATGTTTTTTTTCTTGTGTACTATTGACATATCTATATTTCTAGTTGAGTATATTACCATTTAAACATACTATACACACCAATAAACCATCACTATGTCTCTTCATGTGTATAGTCTATAAAATATAAGTACTATTTTTAAACCTAAAACCTAACCATCACAGCTAGGAGACCACACACTATGTTATATTCTATACTACACACACAGTCGATTTTTTTTCATAAGAAGTGAAAAGTAATCATTACATGGTTTTGTTACCTACCCCGCCACTGAAAATTAATAATTTTGAAATCCACAAATTAATGGATATGAAATATGGATATCATTTCATTGCCTCAGGTGGTTGAAAATCAAAATATGATCAACCATAAGGAGACATTCAAATTTCTACTATTGGTTGAGAATTTGAATTCAATTGAACTCTATATAATCCCATATTACAATCACAATACTTCCCCAAATCTATAATTAATTATAAAATAATTTAATCATTGTGTATCATGGTGTTCTATTTCTCTCTATCCAACTCCAAAAATGTCAAAACACTACTCCTTGATCAATAAATGAAGATCATAAATAAAATGTGAGAGAAATTCCCAAAACCAAAGGCGATGGTTGATTTTTGGATTAGGTAATCCTGAAAAATGATGAAAAATTGCATGATTAATGGTGATATCACATAATAATAAAATTAACTACAAAAAATCATTAATATTTATTTAATATAGTCTCATGTGATGGCCTGGTTATCATATATAAGTAATCGGATTAATTGAAACTCCATCCTCATCAAAATATCATGTTGGAAGACAAATATAAATACCCCTACAAAGAGTCATTATCTATAATTGGTAAATATAGTTTTCAATTTCGATGAATATGGTCTGTTTTGTTTTCTTCATGACTCTAGATATACATTGGTATGATCTTTGATATGTGTTCTCATGTTTTCCCAGGTAGACAATGAGTTGTCCTCCCGTCAAAACATGTAATTGTTTTACAGATTACATGGTTGATCTCATATAGTAGAATATTATTATTTTTATTATTATATATGGTTATATAATAAATATAAATATATAAATATATTATTTTATTAAATAAATTTATAAATTGTAACCACCCCTTTAAAATACATCCCATACCATCTTTATGTTGCTCATAATGTAAACTCTATATCCAGGAATCAGCTGCAAAATCATATTTGTCACACGAGGTACTAAATAATTGGAAACCATTTATAGTCTAATAATTATAATATTTTCATTGATATGTAAAAATGAATTTATTATTATAAGGCCCGACCTTAAAACTTACTTAATATTGAATTAAATGAATAATTCAAATTGATGATTTTTTCAGGATTAGAGTTTTAGAGAATTATGACATAACTATTACATCTTAAAAGATCACAAAGTAGACACTTCTACAAAGTTTCCATAAAATAAAAACTCTTAAAATGAAACATGTATAGTTCCATGTTTTATATAGCATGACTTTTCCTTGATCCCATCCATGACCCTATTCCACATTATGTCCTGTGAAAAACATTTCAAAAAAACATGGGGTGAGCATAAAAAGATCAGTAAGGGATATACAAAGAAGGAAAACTGTTAGTTTTTCAAAACAACAAGTAAACCATGAATACATTATCAATGTAATACTCTTCACCTTTACGGAGTAGTAAATACTCCTCACTGAATAAAATATCATTACATACCCTTTTGTAACCAAAAGATTACCATAAAACCCATTTAAATAACACATAACATATAAAGGTAATTTGGGACATAAACATACTTAAATGGAATAACCATACGGTCGACTTCCACGAATATCACATAATGAAATATCCATACGGCCGACTTCCATACCCAATGCATTGGTGGTTATAACGTAATCACCCATCCTGGTATTCACGGCACCACCCGTCATATGGATTATCACGTAACCACCCGTAAAATGTCCAAGTACCATCATTACACATAAAATATTGAAAATATAAGCATTTCAACAACAACATTTCATTTTCAATCACAAATGTAATTCCAAGATATTGAATTAATCAATCCATTATCAAAAACCATTTAAAATAAATTTTTGAATCAAAGTGTCCCATACCACATTGATGATTTTAATGGAATTCTAATTTTAAAACACTAATGTCCATATAAATAAATACTGAAAACCATTTTGAAAACATGGACATTAAAGATAAATATATAGAATAATGAATCTTTGAAACATTTAAAATGATATTTTTGTTAAAGAGTTTTCAACAAAATTAGAGACTC
Organism: Viscum album; assembly: GCA_963277665.1. NCBI lineage: Eukaryota > Viridiplantae > Streptophyta > Magnoliopsida > Santalales > Viscaceae > Viscum > Viscum album. The sequence continues at coordinate 259,484,584 of OY728121.1, read as the reverse complement.
TTGAATACAAATAATTGCGGAATAAAATTTAATCCGAGCTTTATAATTTCATGAGAATAAAGGGATTCATGATATAATATGTCAAACGACAGTATACACACCATATAAGAGTGAATTGGTGCACAAAAACAATGAAGTCTCATTGGAAATGTATATTGAGATGAAATCCATTATAAAGACGGTATCCTCAGATTAAGGATAAATCAATTACATAATTATGTGTGAAAAAGGAATACACCAAATATATGTGGATATTAAGTGTAACAAAATCAGAGGTTATTCACACATATTCATAGAACGACATATTGAATCTGTACATGTTTATCCCAAAGAATCAAAATTGGGTTAAGAAGTTCCCTTGCAAAAATTCAACAGCCTAACGGCGTCACTTCAAAATTCAGAAAATGCGTTGATGAGAGATAAAAAGGTTATCTCATCACTTGGACATAAAATTTACATCAATAAGAATATATAAGAACATATCCCAACATAATAGTATGTGAATTAAAATACATAACAAAATAATTCTTTTAAAAAGAGGAGGGTGAATGGTTCCCTTACTGACTTGGGTTACTTTCGAAACGTACACCCCATTGAAGAAGGGTCATACAATGACTATGTAAAAACCCATAAAAGAAATTATATGACACAAGGAGTATAATAATTGTCAGTATATACACCACTAGAAAGAAATTCTGGCAAATGTAGCATAAATCTCACTGGAATAAAAGCGAGATGAAAAATCCCTTACGAAAAATCTGCAGCCTAAGAGCGCCACTTAAAATTTCCAAAAATGGAATGTTGAGATCAAATAGGGTCTCTCATCATATTAAAATAAAATTTATAGAAATAGGAATATAAAATAACATCCCCAACATAACAATGTGGATCTTGAAAGAGGTGACATAAAGGGGAGTACATAAAAAGAAAGAGAGGGGTTGGATCTCTTATGAAAATTCGGTAGCCTAACGGCGCCACTCAAAACTTCCAAAATGGATTGATGAGATAAAATATGGTCTCTCATCATATGAACATAAAATGTACAGTAATATTAATATAAAATAACAACCCAATCATAAGAAAGATGAGCTTAAAAGGAATGACATAATAGAGTGTACTTAAAAAGAAAGAGAGGGGTGGGATCCCTTACCTTGTATCCGACATGACTCGATCGTTCTTTAATCTCCTGAATAATAAACATGAGTTAATTTCTACTTGAATAAGAAACTTTATCAAGTTCATTATTCCTTTTATATCACTCATTACCATGTCATGAACACTATGTAATTATTTAAGTTAATAACGGTCGTTGTGACGATCATTGCTACATGAGTAAAAAATAAACTCTTTATAATTACAAGTTTTTTCATGGGGTAAAATATCCATTATATCCGGAATTATATTCATTATATAGATATCATATATTTCATATATATTCATTATATACATGAATTTATAATATTTCATAACATTTAGAGGTATGAAATTAAATGCACCGTTCATGGAGATGGTAAGTCGTACGTACGCATGAACGCTACCTCCATTTCTATTTCATATTTAATGGAATAAAAAAAATGATACATAATAGAATTATAATTCCAGTATGGTATCATATATAATATCATTAAATATATCCTTTATACTTACCATATATGGTATTAACGAATCAAATCACTTTGAAGGGGTGGTAGTCCGCACTTCTAAAATGAATATATCGCGTTTACCCATAATGGAAACCATAATGGTATGCCATAAATGAAAAATACAGAATATTAAGGAACAAATAAACATATTATATATAATATATAAATATAGTGACATATTAATGTCCACCTTTTAAGGTGTTAATATAATATTGAACAATCATCACTTCGTGAGGCAGAAATCCACCATCCACAAAAACAGTATGTTCATTAACCCTTAGATGTAGGTGTGTGTAAGTGTAGCTCTAATACATCTTATAAAAACATCCTAGTATATGTAATATAATGGTTTTGTTACAAAATAAATGAATAAAAAGTGTTTAGGTGGTTGGATAAGCAAAATAAAACAAAAGAGAACAAGTGAAGACGTTACATTAAAATCGGGTAACTCCCTTTGGTTTGAACCAAAATGGTTTCTTGAAGAGATTCCTGCCTACGTTAAGGTTTCTAGGAGTACTATAGGTATGTGTAGAGACAAAATTGGCAGGTTTTGGCCGAGACAAAGTCTTGAGAGGTCTGGGTAAGGTGGTAGAGGTGGGGGCCTTTTATAAGAGGAGAGGAGGGGCACTCTTGGAATGTTATAAACGGTTACTTTATTATAATTTTTTTTTCTGATTTTAAAGGTCCCAAAATTTTATATTTCAAATATAAGGTGATAGTAGTTCGAAATCCACCCATAAAAAATGTTTTTGACATGTGTAGGTCTTAGATTTGACATTATCTTTTCATTTTATTTAAACCATTAAATAATGACGTAATCGCTGCATCATCATGTTGTCATAAATAATTTAATTTATTTAATGTCTAAAAAATAAAATAAAAAAATAAAATGATGTTGGAAATCTTTTTATATTTATAAGGAATATTTATAGTAAAAAATATTACTTGTATAACCCCATTTAAAAATTGTTTTAGTAAAACAACTCATGTTTGTAACATTTTTATTTTAGCTTTAAATAAAAAGTTATTTATTTCATTTTCCTACCCAAGTGGCTCCATTGGGTCCCCAAGTTGACCCATGGATTATCTTGGTCGGCCATGACACATCCAATGAGGGTAAGACATGTGTCTAGATCATTTCATATTAATAAAACATTATTTTTACCTTAAATTGCATTAATTACCTCTAATCACGATTAATAAAAATTAAAAGTTACTATTCCCCCAAAAAAAATTAATCCCATTAAACCATATTTTATTTCATAATGACAAACATGTATGTAGTATTTTTAAAAATAAAATCACAGAAGTGGCTAAGTTTCATTTAAACGAAAAAACGGTTTCTTTAAGCACTTAGTGGTTTCACTATTCATCAAAAATTGATATTTTCAGAAAAATACCAAAAATTCACCCTAAGATATATTTGATATTACGAATTCAAAAATGATGTATATTTTAAAAAATTCAAAACATATAAGTTTAATTAATTAATTTAATAATTAATTCCCACTGTCAATACAAATAGCGTGTTTTTTAGAAACAATATCTATTAAAATATTGACACTAGTTTAAGTCCAATTTCAAAGTGAAATTAATTTCAATGACCACCATTGGATTAAATGGAAAAAATATATTCTAAATACACTTTAATATAAATTAAAAATATAATCTACCCATAAAAATAAATCATATTAAGTGGAGTTTTTGAATTAAAATGCAACATTTTCAATAAAAATGATCTTTATCAGACACATAACAAAAATTTACAAAAAGTAAATTTTGATGTCCAGATTCTAAAGAAGGATTTTATTTTGTTAAATACAAAATTTAAAATTGTAAAAAGTACATTTAAAAAGGGTTCTCCATAAAAAGGCGGTTAATCGACCTTTTAAAGAATATTAGAAGATTTATGCTTAAAATTGGATTCATTTTCATTTGAAGCCTCTAACATTTATTAGATAAAAGTAAAAATATTTTAAAAACATATATAATCATTTTGTAGTTAGTTAATTTCATTCCTGCCATTACAACGACTAGGAATTAACTACCATTTAAAATAATATTATTTTATTATTAGAGTGCAACGTAAGATTTCAAAGAAACTCGTTGTTGTGTATTGGGTACGCCATAGACCATAGAATTCCATTTAACGTAATATTAATATTTCATTCAAAAATATGGATAAATATGAAAATTTCATATTCTTTATTTACCTGGGGTGTTACATCCTTCTCCCCTTTAGGGAATTGCATCCTCGTAATTTTAAAAAATTGGGCTTGGAAACTTTATTGAAAATCAAAAATCGGAATAAGAGTCAGTAAAACTATCACATTAAAATAAAGAAAGAGAAGTACAAAGGTCACCCGAGATAACCCATACTGGGATTACATGTAGGAAAACATGGATATGGAAGAAAATTCAAAGGGTCATGTTCTGATGGAGAGTTTCAGAAAACGTGTTTAGAAGAAAGTTAACCACAAGAAAATCATAAAATTGTGGTGGTTTAAATGGTATTTGATTCCCCAGTAGGAAAAGTTAATAGACAAAATTTTTGTTTTTAGTTACTTTTAATTGAGGAATTTATTTTTGATCTTAAGGAAACGTACTTACTTGTCATGTTGACTTTCAAAATTTACTATATTTTTTACACAAACTCATACTTTCCCAAAATGATGAGTATTTAGGAAGTCTTATTCACATTAACAGTACTGTAATGAACTTCTAGAGAATACCCTAATCCAAAAAAGGTAACTTTATATTTACAATGTCTTTAGATCTCAACCAAAACCAAACCAAAAAGTTTAGTACAAGATTAGATAATACCCAAAAAATATATTTCTTTTACAAAAAGAAAAACTACTCCTAATCTGCAAAAATTGTCAAACAAAACCCAAAGTTTAAAAAAGACCATTAAATAATCATCTATCCATAAAATTCTTCCAATTAAACCCAAATAAGATCAAAACCCAAATATTTGAAGTATTTAGTCACATAGTCTTCCAAGGTACAAATTAACACTTATCTCCAATAACATCAGTTGCTCTAAAAGTCTCTTATTGAAAAGTAATGAACCTAATAACATATCCTCCATGATAGGTTAATAATTTCCATAGATAACCCAAAAATAAACATACTCTTAATTCATAAAATCATCTAACTAAAAAGAATAAGTCATACTAACTAGGTAATTCACGTAGTCCAGTGGTAGGCATTAAATACCAGTCACACATTGGTTGTGGTTTCGATTCCCACAGCTTCGTCCGACGCGACGGGTTGTCACACGATCTGTGTGTTGTCCTTTTTATAAAACTCCAAAAATAACCCTATAATGTTTTAACCACAATAGTTTCCTTATACCTCTCATTTGCATCCAAATTAATTACGATCTAAAATTCTTAATTCTTGAAGTCTTATTTCACCACCATAAGATAAAATTACACGATTCCCAAAATGAATAACAGTATACCTTGATCATGGAGTCCACTCGGTTTCATATTCATCTTGTTCACGTAGGTAGAAGTCCTATGAATTACAATAATGATTTAGAGATCCTTCAAAATCATTTTCTTCCTCCATCAAAATACACCTTGAACAACATGGGTCATATGGGTGTTCACAGAAAAACAGTTTTGGAAAATAATCATGTATGACCTATAATTCCAAAACATCTGATAAAACTTGATTTCTATAAAATTGTCGGACATAATTTGAGTTGAAAATTCAATTATTTGTCCTTTTAAAATAACATAAGTATGTGCTGAGAGACTATATTTTAAATTCAAATATAAATAGGTTGTGCAAGGGTCTCCTTCCTCAGCACCATTTTTAAAATCATAATATGCTTCAAATACTTGTGATAAGGTAAAATATTTGAAAATACATTGATAATATATAACTTTCTTGAAAATATGAGAATATTTTGAAAATAGTATTTGTCTAAATACAACCCATGATCCATGATGATAATGAGGTATAGTGGAGGTGTTTGATATCTTAAACAACCGCTTGCAAGTGAGTTGTATGTTAGAAAATGTTTCACAATCATCCGAACATGACTTTACAATAATTATTTCAAGCATTTCATCAGGAAGAGATAGGAATGTCATTTGAGATCCTCCTCATTCCATTCATAACTGACTTAACTTGACCTTAAAAAAATTATAAAATAAGGATTTAACTAAAATAATAGATATAGGGACTAAACATGTGTCTAACAAAAACTCATAATCCCAAAAGTTGTCTAAACCGACCTTTGATACCAACTATATGGCCTCGGTCATAAACCTTACTTAATATTGAAATAAATGAATAATTCACATTGAGGACAATTTCCGGTTTAGAGTTTTAGAGAATTACGACATAACTATTACATCTCAAAAGATCACAAAGTATTCACTTCTACCATGTTTCCATAAAATAAAAACTCTGAAAAAGAAACATGTCTAGTTCCATGTTTTAGATAGTATGACTTTTCCGTGATCCCATCCTTGACCCTATTCCGTGTTATGTCCTGTGAAAAACATTTCAAAAAAACTTTAGGTGAGCATAAAAAGCTCTGTAAGGGATACACAAAGAAGGAAAAATGTTAGTATTTCAAAACAACAAGTAAACCATGAATACTTTATCAATGTAATACTTTTCACCTTTATGGAGTAGTAAATACTCCTCACTGAATAAAATATCATTACATACCCTTTTGTAACCAAAAGATTACCATAAGCCCCATTTAAAGAACAAATGACATATAAAGGTAACTTGGGACATAAAAATACTTAAATGGAATAACCATACGGTCGACTTCCACACATATCACTTAATGAAATAGCCATACGACCGACATCCATACCCAATGCGTTGGAGGTTATAACGTAACCACCCGTCCTGGTATTCATGGCACCACCCGTCATATGGTTTATCACGTAACCACCCATAAAATGTCCAAGTACCATCATTAAACATAAAAAATTTAAAATATAAACATTTCAACAACAACATTTCATTTTCAATCACAAAAGTAATTCCAAGATATTGATTTAGTCAATCCATTATCAAAAACCATTTAAAAGTGATTTTTGAATCAAAGTGTCCCATTCCACTTTGATGCTTTTAATGGAATTATAATTTTAAAACATTAATGTTCATATAAATAAATACTAAAAACCATTTTGAAAACATGGACATTAAAGATAAAGATATATAATAATGAATCGTTAAAACATTTAAAACGATATTTTTGTTAAATGAGTTTTTAACAAAATGAGAGATTCTTGAATACAAATAATTATAGAATAAAATTTAATCCGAGATTTATAATATCATGAGAATAAAAGGATTCATGATATAATATGGCAAAGGAAAGTATAAACACCATATAAGAGTGAATTGGTGCATAACAAAAGTGAAGTCTCAATGGAAATGTATATTGAGATGAAATCCATTATAAAGACGGTATCCTTAGATGAAGGATAAATCACTTAAATAATTATGTGTGACAAATGAATACACAAAATATAAGTGGATATTATGTGTGAAACAATCATAGTTCATTAACACATATTCATAGAACGACATATTCAAGGAGTACAAGTTTATCCCAAAGAATCAAAATTGGGTTAAGAAGATCCTTTGCAAAAATTCGACAGCCTAACGGCGTCACTTCAAAATTCAGAAAATGAGTAGATGAGAGATAAAAAGGGATATCTCAACACTTGGAAATAAAATTTATATCAATAAGGATATATAAGAACATATCCCAACATAATATTATGTGAATTAAAAGACATAACAAAAGAAGTCTTTTAAAAAGAGGAGGGCGAAAGGTTCCCTTACGGACTTGGGTAACTTTCGAAACGTACATCCCATTGAAGAAGAGTCATACAATGAATATATAAATACCCATAGATGGAAATATATTACAGAAGGAGTATAATAATGGGCAGTACGTACACCACTCAATGGAAAGGTGGAAAATGTAGCATAAATCTCACGGGATTAAAAGTGAGATGAAAAATCCCTTACGAAAACGCGGCAGCCTAACAACACCACTTAAAACATCCAAAAATGGATTGATGAGATCAAATAGGGTCTCTCATCAAATTAAAATAAAATTTACAGAAAGAGGAATATAAAATAACATCCCCAACATAAAAAAGAGGATCTTGAAAGAATTGAAAAAAAGGGGATTACTTAAAAAGAAAGAGAGAGGTTGGATCTCTTATGAAAATTCGGCAGCCTAACAGCGCAACTCAAAACATCCAAAATGTATTGATGAGAGAAAATAGGGTCTCTCATCATATGAACATAAAAATTACAATAAGAGTAATATAAAAGAACATCCCAATCATAATAAATATGAGATTTAAATGAATGACATAAAAGAGTGTACTTAAAAAGAATGAGAGGGGTAGTATCCCTTACCTCGTATCCGACTTGACTCGATCGTTCTTTAATCTCCAAAATAATAAAATTGAGTTAATTTATACATGATTAAGAACCTTTTTTCACGTTAATTATTACTTTTATATCACTTATTACCATGTAATGAACACTATGTAATTATTTATGTCAATAACCGTCGTTTTAACGATCATTGCTACTTGAGTCAAAAATAAACTCTTTATAATTACAAGTTTTTTCATAGGGTAAAATATCTATTATATCCAGAATTATATTAATTATATAGATATAATATATATCATTTATATCCATTATTTACATGAATTTATAATATTACATAACATTTATAGGTAAGAAATGAAATGCACCGTTCATGGAGACGGTAAGCCGTACGTACGCATGAACGCTACTTCCATTTCTATTAAATATTTAATTGAAATAAAACATAATGATAAATAATAAAATTATAATTCTAGTATGTTATCATATATAATATCATTAAATATATCCTTGATACGTACCACATATGGTATTAACGAATCAAATTACTTTTAGGGGCGATAGTCCACACTTCCTAAAATGAGGATATCACGTTTACCCATAATGGAATCCATAAAGGTATGCCATAAATGAAAAATACAGAAGCTTAAGGAAAACATAAAAATATTATATATAATATAAAAATATAGTGACATCTTAATTTCCACCTTTTAAGGTGTTAAAAGAATATTGAACAATCATCGTTTCGTGAGGTACAAATTCACCATCCACAGAAACAGTATGTTCATTAACCATTAGATGTAGGTGTGTGTAAGTGTATCTTGAATACTTCTTATAAACAAATCCTAGTATATGGAAGATACTTGTGTTCTTACAAAATAAATGAATAAAAAGAGTTTAGGGGGTTGGAGAAGCAAAATAAATCAAAAGAGAACATGTGAAGATGTTACCTTAAAATCGAGTTACTCCCTTTGATTTGAACCAAAAAAGTATCTTGAAGATCTTACTGCCTAAGTTAAAGCTTATAGGAGTAATATAGGGATGTGTAGAGAAAACATCGGCAGGGTTTGGCTGAGCCAAAGGCTTGAGAGGTGTGGGTAATGTGGTAGTGGTGGGGGCCTTTTATAAGAGGAGAGGAGGGGCTCTTTTCTAATGTTATAAAATGTTACATTATTATAAAATGATTTTCGGATTTTAAAGGACCCAGAATTATATATTTCGAGAATAATGTGATAGGAGTTATAAATACACCCATAAAATAGGTTTATGACATGTTTAGGTCTTAGATTTGAAATTATCTTTTCATTTTATTTAAATCGTTAAATAATGAGGTAATCACTGCATCATCATGGGGTCATAAATAATTTAATTTATTTAATGTCTAAAAATAATAAAAAAATAACATGATTTAGGAAATATTTTTAGATTTCTAATGAGTATTTATTGTAAAAAATATGACTTGTATAACCCCATTTAAAAATTGTTTTAGTAAAACAGCTCATGTTTGTAACATTTTTATTTAAGCTTTAAATAAAAAGTGATTTATGTCATTTTCCTACCAAAGTTTCTCCATGGGGTGCCCAAGATGACAAATGGATTTTTGTGGTCGTCCATGACACATCCAATGATGGTAGTACATTTTTATAGGTCATTTAATATTATTAAAACATTATTTTTACCTTAAATTACACTAATTACCTCTAATCGCGATTAATAAAACTTAAAAGTTACTATTCACCAAAAAATTATTTTAATCCCATTGAACCAAATTTTACTTCTAAAAGGAAACCATGTATTTAGGATTTTTGAAAATCAAATCACAGAAGTGGTAATGTTTCATTTAATGGAAAAACAGTTTCTTTAAGCACTTAGTGGTTTCACTATTCATCAAAAATTGAAGTTTTTCAGAAAAATACCAAAAATTCACCCTAAGGTATATTTGATATTAAAATTTTAAAAATGATTTCTATTTTAAAAAATTCAAAACATATAAGTTGAATTAATTAATTTAATAATTAATTCATGCTGTCCAAACAAATAGCGTGTTTTTAAGAAACCATATCTATTCAAAGATTGACACCCGTTTAAGTCCAATTTCAAACTGAAATTAATTCCAATGACCAACATTGGATTAAATTGTAAAAATATATTCTAAATAAACATTAATCCCAATTAAAAATATAATATATCCTTATCAATAAATCAGATTAAACTGAGGTTTTGAATTAAAATGCAACATTTTCAATAAAAATGATCTTTATCGAAAAAATAACAAAAATTTACAAAAAGTAAATTTTGATATCCAGATTCTAATGAATGATTTTATTTTTTCAAATAAAATATATATAATTTTCAAAAGTATATTTATAAAGGGTTCTCCATCAAAAGGTAGTTAATCGACCTTTTAAAGAATATTACAAGATTTATGAGTAAAACTGGATTCATTTTTATTTTAAGCCTCTAAAATTTATTGGATAAAAGTAAAAATATTTGAAAAAAATATATTATAATTTTGTAGTTAGTTACTTTCATTACCACCATTACAAGAGCTAGGTGCTAACTACCATTTAAAATAATATTAATTTTATTATTAGAGTGCAACATAAGATTTCAAAGAAACTCGTTGTTGCGTATTTGGTACGCCATCGAGCATAACATTACCTTTAAAGTAATATTAATATTTTATTCACAAATATGGATAAATATGAAAATTTCATATTCTTTATTTACCTGGGGTGTTACAAATATATTTATTTTTTGGGTCTTAATATACCCAAACATTATACCGAATTTGTGAAAAAATCGAGATATATTAATTAAAATATTCAATGGACTAATATAAAAAAATACAGCAATTAAATCCATTTATTTTAAATTATTTGTTTCATATATTTACTCATGATATATAATATCATGAATAATTTTCTAATCAAGTGAAATATGTTTCTACTATTTTTTTCATTCATTTAATGGGGCCCTAAATGAGCAAGAATGAATTTTCAGGACAAGTATTTTTTTATTGTTTTTATGAATTGTTACCATAATTTTAAACCTTTTTCATTATCCTATTTCATAAGTGAATTTATGAAAAATAATATTTAATGATTTTATTAGGCGTGATATATTTATTTTTTTAAAATATCATTTTAATATAAATTTCATATAAATTTATATATTGTACATATCTGACTATTTTTTTAAAATAGTGAAATAAATTTTTATTTTTAACATTTTTAACATTAGTGTATTTTCAAAACGCATTAACCAGTCATTGGATTGAAGAAAGAATTGAAAAAATATAATATAATTTTCGAAAAAATAGAATATAAAAATATTTTGATACTTTTTTTATTATAATATTACTAAATAAATTTCACATTCCATTTCCTTTCTATGAAATGTCTCAAATGATATTTTAATGAAAAATTCACCGTCATCAAAATAATATATTGAATCATATGACTCATGATGTAAATGGTAAAATGATATTATTCAAATCATTTTATTGAATGGTTAATGGTGATTTTTAAATTGGGTTTTCATGAAATCCGTTTTTTCTATTAGTACATATAATAGTCAAATTTTTTTTGAAATGGAAGAACCCATGTGTTTGTTTCCTAATAATATACATAATATTTATTGATGAAAGTATTATTGGAGATGAAACCAAATACTTTTGGGATATTTTATGAATATCGAGGTGTTGTTCCATTATATACCTATATTGAATTGGATAATGAGTCAATGATTTCAAGAAGGATGTTAGTCCATAAATATGATGTAGATATGTTTGTCCTATGAGATGGAGAAGTTAAAAAACTATATGATACACTAATTAGATAATGGTTTAGATATAATAGCCAATTTTTTTACAAATATTATAACAATTTTTTTATTTTTTATCTCCTAAATATAGAAGTAAAAAAATAATTTTTTTTATTTTTATACATTGTATTGGGAAAAGATAAATGGTATGCTACTTCTAAAATTTTTTTTGGTGCATTATTCAATTACCAAACAGCCATCCAAAATTTATTCATTCCAGACAGACATTGATATCTTTTAAAATTATTTAATCCAAAACAACACTATCTATTAATGTCTTGAATTATGGTAGCATGAGTTTGATCCCAAATGTATAAGAATAAAGAGAAAGTAACCTTGTGATTATAGATGAAAAGGTGGAATCCTCACGCGACACTAAATGTATTGGTTTATTAAGTCTTATGTAGTATGCTTTTACTTTATAAGAAAGAGAAGGAATCAAGGGAAATTTAGTGGTCACAAAAAAGGAAATTGTAGATTATCATAAAATAGTCCAATGGAATTGGTTTTGAAGTAGTGATGAGGTCATTAAGTTGTTTTGGCCAATAAATTTGACCTACAATAGATATAACAGACTCCATGGTCTATGAGTACTGACAAATTTAGGTGAAAAGAAATTATATCTAAGGGAAGATAACATCACATGTCATTCAACAACTCCATCACCACTATAAAAGTTACATGGTCATTATTTTGTAATATCCATGATTAGGGTTAAGAAAAAAATATAATTAGAACCAAACTATTATGTTAATTTTTTTCCATATGGTTTCCGCAACTTTTGACATATATATTCAGTGGGTTTAATCGACCCTAATCTCATCCAATTACTTAAGAATATTATCCACATATAATAACAATGTAATTAGATGAAATATAAATCAGAAACATCCTATAAATATTAATTATAAATATAATTTTGAAATATTTCAAGATTAATAATATTACAAATTGATAAACACATATACATGAATGATGGAATAAGGAATAACACCAATTAATGGAGGTTAAATGATTATATTTGAATTGAAACAATATTTGGTATTGAAAATTAGAATAAAAGGGAATATGTAACCACATCATATTTGGAATGATGCACAATAAAAAAATTGACAATTAAAAAAATTAAAAAAATGTAATATTTTATTAGAATGTATTAGTATTATATCATAATAGAAATAATAATGCAAGGTCATATTCTTTCTTACTTTAGTGTGTGGTTTTATAAAAGCCCAAACATCTCAAAACCTATAATTATTCAGATCATGATGTTTAATTAAATGAGATATTCATAAAAAAATTACATAAAATAATGGAAGTTCACTACATGTACATATATCCTACAAAATAATGATAACATTTATATCTCTCAGGTTTCATAGATTGTATAATTTTGTGGGATCCGAATTAAAAACAACACATTGTTTAATGTATTTATTTACTGTAATTCATTGGACAATAAAAACTAGTCACCAATAATAGTGTCACATGTTGGCCTATGGTCTACATGTGTATAGTAATTGAGGAATTCACATGAAGAACTTGTTTAAGGATATGTAATTGTAGTGATTTATAATATTATAATTGTTCTTATTTTTGGTATTGGTTACTTTTTTACTACATAAAACAAGTAAAAATATACGCATTATATTATTAAATGTTAATTTTCGTAATTAAATGTGTCATAAAATTATTAATCAATTTAACTTATCAAATTCCCCAAGACATGAACAAATTATTTTCATCGAGAATATTCAATCTTAGTAAGGATTACCAATTGTAAAAATAAATTATAAATGTGAAATAAAATTAATTTTATAAGTTATGCGATAGTGAAAAAAAACATCTATTTAGAATATCCCTGAAATAAAAAACTACTCATGCCTCCTGGTAAAGAAAATTATTTCATGAATGACCCAAAGGCCTTCAGTTTTATTGATTTTTTGATAACCCCACTTTCAAGGGATGAGGGGGAAACCTTTCAAGGCCTGTAGCCTAAGAGATTACATTGCTCGTTGGCTTATGAGATTACATGACCCCCAAGGTCTTAAGGAAAAAAATACTATCAAAAAGGAAACTCCCGTCCCCATCATCCTCATCATGATAATACCTCTCCACATTAGCATGGTTGTCTGGATAAGCTTACCTTGCAAGAATAGGCTGCTCCCGATGGCAAATCCATACCCTCTCATTCTAAAAAATCAATTTGGATATGCTCTGGTGAGTGCACCTACTCTGAATCCTCTTCTGGGCTGCTTCTTTTTTGTAGTCTGTCTAGGGAAACTACCTATGGCCTGAAGTACATAAGGTGGCATGAAGGCCTTAATGGCGGCCCGAATGCCCTATGGACCTGAAGGCATGGGTGGCCCGAAACCCTTAAGGACTCCATGCCCAAACTGGTGGCACAAAGTGAATAGTTCCAACTGCTATAGTACCGAAAAATATCCACTGCAGTACCATCATTAGTAACTGCAACAGTGCCCGCATAGTGTACAATTCTGCTACAATACCTGTACAGTGTACAGTTCTGCTACAGTACCCGCACAACATACAGTTATGCTATAGTGTTTGCTATGGTGCCTGCTACAATACCTTCTACATTGCATGCTACAGTACCTTCTACAATACTGGAAATATGCCTCTATCAAGTTTTTATCCTAGGTCTTGTGGATGCACATAAGGATACCTCACCAACCGGAGTGAAATTCAAATGGCCAATAAGTTTTTCTAACATCCCATAGTAAAATTAAATTAGATTTATCATCATACTGTGAATACATGTTCCATCCATTATATTTAATATTTTCTAACATATCCACTATATATTAATATATAAGAAATTAATTATTATGGATTTAAGAAATAAAGATCAATTGAATGTAAAGATGATGGTATATAGGTTGATGATGAAAAAAAAATCTAAAAACAGAAGTCATATTCTCCAATATAATACATGATAATAATGAATAATCCAATTAATAACATTTTATGGAATACAACAGCTTATGACTCAAAAGATGCTTGGTCATTCCCTTGTATGTTTCATAAAAGTGCAATGACTGTATCAATTTTATTCTATTTTTTTTTCTATATTCATGTTTGGGAAAAATCTATGTCACCAAGACCCATATGCCTCATCATAATATTTTATTATATTTTATTGGATGTATTTTTACAAATATAACATAGAGCCAATAATAATATTATATTTATATATTAATCAGATAATCATAAATGGGATATAAATATAACAATGTACCATAACTAATATATCATGTGAAGATGAAACTATACATCTCTTTAATAGTAAACAAGCTACGCATATCATTAATGATTGTATCCCCAACAATTATTCAGGTATAAATCATGAAACTATATCAATTATGGGGTTTTAAGGGATAAAATCATCTTATAACACACCTTAATCCTAAGATGTTCAATCATGGATTAAACATGCATATGAATGATTAATTAATAGATTTGTTATATGATTAAAGGATCAAAAATTATTACCTAAATCATTTATACTATTTAATTATTTATTAAAACATTGATTATGTTTCATTTAAATTTGTTATATGATTATATGTCCCATGTATCCCTCAAAAAATAAGCTCAAAATAGAATATGAAAATGTTGGAAAAAATCATCTTGGGAAAGGGAATAGAAAACATTGGGAAGTCAATAAGGTATTCGAAACAAATACTAACGAAATCAGAAGTGATTTCATTAAAAGATAATTTTATGTAAATTACTGAAACCAGTAATCATACTAAAATAATAATATGGTTATCAATTATATATTAAACATTTCCATCAAAATTTCGTTAGTTTAAATGGGTTTTAGAAAATTTCATGATAAATCCATATTGTAACACCACAAGATTCCATGGTATGTTTTTCTTCGAATAATATAATTTTGTGCAATGTACGCCACACCATGTTCAAGTACAACATGACCTATCAAACTTGCAATATAGAATGCAGTTATGAATAGTAATAACCTCATTTTTAATTTTATATATATCTCATATAATTTTAACAATCATGTTTTATGTTTATTTGACATATTATAAAAACAAATTCAAATTTTCCGATAAAATAGGAATTTATCAAGAAAATCATTTTTCCTATCTTTTAATGGGGAACCCTTTATAAATCCAATATTTGACACTTTAATATTTTTAATTTAATGAAATTAAATTCTTCTTTATGTTCAGGGCATAAAAATTTAGATTGGATAAATTTTTGGCATCTTTCTTATATATTTCATATTTTGATGAATAGTGAAAGATACTAAATTGTAATAAAAAACAAATTTTTTATTCATAATAATTTATAGTGTTAAATTATAAATTTGAATGATTTGTATAAAAAATGATATTATATTTTTATCATTTAATCCATTATTGGTCATTGGAAGTAATTTCTGTTTTAAACAGGACAAAAACACATATCAATGTTTGGATAGTTTTAACTTCTAAGAATCCCACTTTCATGTTTTGACAATTGGTATTAATTTTAAATTAATTGAAGAAACTTAAATGATTATAATTTGGTAAAACAGTCCACATTTTTCGATTTGGAATATCAAAAATATATTTGGGAAAATTTTTGGTATTTTTCTGAAAACATTTAATTTTTGATGAACAGTAAAAAACAACAAGCTATTGTTTAAAAAAAAGACTTTTTATTTTAAAAAATATTTATTTTATTTAAATTTATTTTAAGTCAAAATAGATAAATAATAGCTATATTATTTCATTATAATTCGTTGGAGTCATTTTATAATAAAATTAGATGTATAAAGTTTTATTGAATTTCTTAACGTCTTTTACCAACCATCTATGGACATTAGAAAATTTGCATAAAACATAATTATACTGCTTATTTGAATGGAATTTAAAAAATCAGAGAGACATAGTGGGAATTAGTAAGTAAAATGTGGTTCCATAAGATTAAAATAATTTTTTTGTGAATATTAACTTTTGAATTTTATTTTCCACAGTTAAAAGTAAATAGAGTAATTAAAGATAAAAATGATATTATAATTACCATAACACATGTTTTAATTCTATTGGACCAGAGCATATCAACTAAAATAAACCATAAGAATAACATTTTTTCATTTTTTTCTTGGTTTAGATTAGGACATTTATTATTATTTTATTTAAAGAAGAGTTAAAAATGTTAAATTCAATTTTTAATAAATAAATCATTTTTAATATAATGGTATACAAAATATAATTTCAACTATAAATTTTAATTAGAAGTATTAAGCCATATTCTACATAATGGTGTTTTATTAATAATATTTAGACATTAAATAAATAAACTTGTTTATGACAAAATGATGATGTAGTAACAACCATATTAATCAATGATTAAGATAATTCATTTTATAAATATTAATATGAATCTAAATTATAACAATTGATGGATTAAAAAAATTTACATATAAATAATAAATGTTGGGGTTGATTCAATTTATTTTTTTCAACGAAATCAGATTGTATGACTTTAAAAAAAACCAACAACAAAATATTGTCAAAATTCACATAAATGAGTTTTTAAATTAAATACTATTTTATTAAAAGATATAATAGTCCTAGAAATCTATGTTTCAGCCAATGTACTTATATTATAATATATATATAATTAATGAACCACTTTGGGTTCTTATTTCATTTTATAGTATGTTTATTAACAATATAATTTAAAAATACAAAGATAATAGGTAAATGTTAAACTCTTTAACCAAGAGGTAAATCTAAAAGTAAAGGTTAATATCATGACCTAATCTGGTCATAAACCAATTGGTTGAGTGTTTTTTGACCCAGAAATATCATATACTAAAAATAAATCCCTTATGATCAATTATATACCGAATATGATTGTATAATAAAACAATATTTCAAAGTTTTCCTGATGTGATCATCACCTCCCCTATGAAATGGTACTTCCCCTTATCTCAAAATCACACCTCCAAATCCATTTGACTCGCCCAAACCCAGAAAAAATACCCTCCCAAATACCCTCAAATAATCTTATGGGACTAACTTTGATAACAGAGAAAACCTAAGGAGAACTTTTGATCAAATCAAAAGGAAGCACCAAAAGAAGAGGTAATTATTTCATCACCTCTTTCAACATTCTTTTCTTATTCCACATCCTCTTCCACTATTTTTACCATATCAAAATTATAAATATAGAACCTTATACAAACTATGAGGTTATTACAAATATTGTACAACCAAATTCATTATTCTATCCATCCTATGAATGAAAAAGTCACCATACGTGTGTATGCACGGCTTACCATCTACACGTCATGGTGTAGTTTGTTATTGAACACTTAATTATTTACATGGGTACAATAATTAGTATAATTTATGTAATTAATAAATATAAAATGTTTATTGTTGTTTATATATGATATACCATCCCATTACATATGATTTAACAATCAATAGAATGGTATTGTTTCTAGGGCGTACATATTGATTACCATCTCCACGAACGCGATGGGATTCATTCTCCATCATAACCATTGAAGAATAAATATCATTTTAGGATTAAAAATTAATTTTTATGAACATAATATATTTTTTTTAATAAATAAAATACATCCTATCCATAAAAAATATGGCTTACGTAATAAAACATATAATCAAAAATGAATCAGTTAACACCCGAAACAATGATACTACTAAAATATTATTAACATATCAATATTAAAAGATCATATATGATATCATATTTATGTATATGATTCTTTTATAGTTTGATAAAAATTATTTTTCCACAATACAGGAGGTTAAAATACACTCAAATAACGAAAAGTACAATGTAAGGGGATTTCATATTACTTCTTATTCCCATGAGATTCACGCTATATTTCCACTATTTCATTTTCTGTGGTGTATGTTCTGACCATGATTTTATTGTTTATATAATATTATTTATTTAATAGGTATTTTAATCTTCAATGTGTTATACTTCATTCATGGCGTGTATGTTTCGTAATTTACGAAATTGGTAAAAGAATTTCAAATTTCAATTTCCACTCATTTTATTTTATGAAAACATCAATGATTATTATAATCAAAGTTTATGTGTGAAATAACTATTTAGTACTTATATAGTAATTTCCACCCCCTTTGTGTGGATATAGTTTTGATACACATAATCACTCAATTGGTAAATTCTCAAGTAAAAATTATGAATTTAATTAGAGTAATTTTACCTTAATTTCTATTCATTGAGTAAAACATAAAGGTAATTAGTGTTGTTATTACAATATGATGTGGGAATGTTGTCTGATTGATTTACAAAAAAATATCCAATCATATTGTGTGTATTTATATTTGTCAAAAATAATTATGTCATTTATTTATCCTTTAGGATTTTGTCGTTAAAATGGATTTTATCTCAATTTACATTCCATTGAGAGTTTATTGTTGTTTTTCACCAATTCACATTTATATGGAGTATATACAGTCCTCTTTCTTATTATATAATGAATCTATTTATTCACATGATATTAATAGAAATTATTAATACCATTATTTTTATTCATGCATCTTTCATTCGGTTAGGATCTCTTTATCTAAAATATTATTTTAAATGTTTTATGGATTTATCCTTATAAATCATTCTCATTATTGTACATGTTTTAAATATGGTTTTATGGATTTATTTATTTGGTATTGAATGTTTTAAAATTAAAATTCCTTTTAAATGTTTCAAAGTGGTATGGGACACATCGATTCAAAAATCTCTTTTAAACAACATCTTGATAAATAGAGAGAGATTTAAATGATTCCATGTAGAGACCCGAAGCTTATCGTACATGGACATTACATTACTTTTGCGGAATACTTAGTACATAACAAAAACACACACACAAGGATCGTAATAGTTTAGTGTCTTTGGAAACTCGGAACGTAATCTTCTAAACGTGGTGAAAGATCTTCAATATCTCCCATAATGATCTTCCCCTTTTTTTTTACCTAAAACCTTTCTTTATATCCTGGGGAAAGAAAAACAAAAAAAGGTGAGCTCAAATGCTCAGTAAGGGTAAACAAAAGAAATATCAATCACATCATGTACATAAGAACGTAGCTTTTGGAAATCTTGACCTGCAAAAGAGCTCATAATATCATAACATGGGATAAATCATAGAATTGAAAATGAGATCCCCATAATCATAACATAAAACTTGAAACTTTGTGGCATGCACACATAATCATGGAAAATCATTTCTTGTTAGTCACGACTCATTGCCAAGACTATCTTAGTGGACAAAGTCCCTTTCTGAACCGAGTTCACTCCTCGTTTCAGTCCTATATCACTGAACCAAAATAACCTTCCGTTCCAGCCATGTCTATCTCATGAGATATAAAATCATTACCCAATGCATTTGAGGGAGATATAGGTCCCACCAATCTTATAATGAATCCTTTCTTATGTGTGCCACATAATCATAAAACATACATCATCGCATAACACATGTAACAAAAATGGGATTCTTGAAACATCATAAATCAATTCATATAAGATAAAGGAATTCATAAACATAATTCCATCACAACATAGTCAAATCAATGTAAAAATATGGATAGAAACAGAACTCTTTATTATCTTAGATGGAAAATAATTTTGATAAAACACTTGAATTGAATTCTTGAGGAAAATATCCCTTCTTCTTCAAAATCAATTTCTTTTCACAAAACATCATGCAATTTTAAAAGAAAGAGATTTTATTGAAAATAGTCATGAAATCTTTTAGAGGAAGCTTCATGAAAATAAGTCTTTATAAAACAGTAGAAATCCGTTCGTGCCGTATAAGTTAAAAAAAACATTCTTCGTACTTTTGTCGGAAAAGTCAAAAAGTACCTCGTACAAAAAACGACAAAAGATTCCTTTCATACGTATTATTAAAAACTCACCGAAGGGTAAAAATGGATTTAAAATATTTAAAGTGGATGTAAAAAATATTACATATTGAGGGAACATGGATGTGGATGATAAAATACACCCCAGTAAATACTTACGAATAAACAATCTCGGATAAAAATGAGATTGTGATATTTCCCTTACCTTAGGTCCGACTTGCTTTGTAAGTGTCTGAACCTCCTGTATAATGATTTAAATCATGTTATTGACTTATTACAGAATCATATTAATTGTTATGATATCATATATGGTTCACTTATGACATTATATTACCCGTTCTTTTGTAAATTCCATGTTAAAGAAGCGTTTTGGGTAAAATCGTTTCATTTATCGTAGGTGTTTTGACTTGTTGTTCTTGACATCATTATTACATATATCATGATTTACTTACTTCCAGAATATAAAATATGATTTATATTTCATATATATTCAGTATATATATATATATAATAGGTAGATAAATAAAATGAAAAACACCGTTCATGGAGACGGTAGTCCGTACGTACGCATGAACGCTGTTTTCCTTTCCTTATTGTCTTGAAATGGAAGTAAGTAGATGACATACATATGTATATATATACATAAATCCAGTAGCTTTATAATGTCATATATTTCATTATTATTTCTTATATATACATTATAATCATTCTTAAATGGTTAACATGGAGAATGAATCTCATCGCGTCGTGGAGACGGTATTCCGTACGTACGCACGAGCGATGATATCATTTATATAAATATTGAATTGAATTGGAGTGGATTATAAAATATATCAGAATCAATATGATGTTTTAATAACTATGTATAGTTATTCTTTACACCATTATACCCATCCATGTAATGTGGTGGTGGAAAATAGATTACACCACAGCGTGGAGACGGTATTCCGTACGTACGCACGCGCGGTGATTTCTTTTTCCGTAGGATGGATAGATGGTGAAATAGGGTTGTTTCATACTTATAATAACATATCAGTATATGAGTGATACTGATGTTATTACTTCATAATGAAACAACCTAAGAAGAAGAAGTGGAAGAAGAAATAAAGATGAAAGAATTGGTAACGGTAATTACCTCTTCTTTGAAGTGCCTCTTTGAGACCTCCTCTTAGGGCACTAAAATTGGTCTTGGAGGAAGACCAGAACCTCTAGTATGTTGCTAGGGAAGTGGAGAGGAGAAATTGGCAGGGGTTGGCCGAGCTTGAGTGCTCAAATTGGTGTGAGGAGGAGGGGGAGGAGGTGTCCTTTTATAGGGGAGGAGAGGGGCACCTTAGGAATACCTCAAAATATTATTTTATATTAAAGTTAAAATCGGTTTATAATGGTTCCAAAGGGTCTTATTTCGAAGCTAAAGTGGGGATGGGTCGAAAGCCTATCAAACAATAAGATTTAGACAAGTTTAGGGTATTATTTTAACCTTATCAATTAGATTTAACTCTAAGTTAATTAATTTAACTTTTACCGTGTCTTTTTGTTTTCTTTCACTATATGGTTAATACACTTACTATAACATGCCAAACGAACCCCAAATTGTTTATTATTAATATATATATCCTTATCTAAGTCATTTGGCCGAACCTTAGATTTTTAGGAATAAAATAACAATTAATAATATAATATTTGATTTAAAAACTATTTTGTGTCAATTTTGACACTATTTGATATATGATTATTGTGAAAGTCATAACAGAATTATATGTTCGAACCATGTTGCTTAAATCAACAATAATATATCATAGTAACCTAGAAAATTAGTTTAATTCATAAAAAGTCTCAAATTACATTTATTTTGGTGTTTATAACATCAATTATGTCAATATTTCATTAATAAGATAATTAATGCATCATCGTTGTGTCATACATAAATTAAATTATTTAATGTCTAAAAATTACAAATAAAATACCATTATGTAGGATATCTTTTTATCTTTCTAATGAATATTTATAGTCAAATTTATCTTATGTATAACCCCATATTAAAAATGTTTTAGTAAATAAACTTTGATTTTAACTCTTTTAACCCTTCTTTAAATAAATTAATAATAAATGTCCTAATCTAACCCAAGTGGGCCTAAATGGTCATATTTTATTCCTAAGTTTGTTTTTGGTAGAAATACACTTGTCCAATATGATTAAGACGTGTGTTAGGGTAATAGTAATATCATATTTACCCTTAGTTACCCTATTTACTATTAACCGCGGTAAAAAAGTAAAAAGTTACTATTCACCAAAAAATTATTTTCATCTCATTGAACCACATTTTAGTCCTTGATATTAACCGTGTCTCTCGGATTTTCGAAATTCCATTCACAGAAGTGGTAAAATTAAGTTTTATGCAAAATTCAGTTTTTAACCTACCACTTAGTAGTTTCACTCTTCATCAAAAATTGATGTTTTTCAGAACAATGCCAAAATTTCATCCCAAGCTATATTTCATATTCCGAATTCAAAAATGAAGTCTATTTTACCAAATTCATATCATAAAAGTTGCATTAATTAATTTTATAATTAAATCCCGCTGTTAAAACAAATAGCGTGTTTGTAAGAAACAATATCTATCAAAAGATTGACACTTGTTTATGTCTAGTTTAAATGTGAAATTACATCCAATGACCAACATTGTATTAAATTGTAAAAATATATTCTAAATATACTTTAAAACCACTCAAATTAATGATTTATCACTATTAATTATTTCGATTAAAAAAGTTGTTTTTAATTATAATTTAGTAATTTTCACTATTCATCAGAATATGAAAGTTATCCGAAAAGTACCAAAATTTCACCTTAGGCTAAATTCGATAATCCGAATCCAAGAATGAAGTTCATTTTGAAAAATAAGATTTACAGAATTTTAAAAAGTGGTTATTACTATTCATAACGGCCAGTTTTAATAATATTTTAATAGCACATCGTTGTTTAGTGAAACTCGGTATTGCGTATTACGCACGCTATCGAGGAAGGTCGCGATTGCGTGTAATGCAAGGTAATACAAGGATGCGTTTTGTGCAAGCTCCTTTTGGTGTAGCGTACAACACAATATATTAATAAAATTAAAAAGAATATTTCTTTATAAAATCTTGGGCTGTTACATTCTACCCCCCTTAAAATGAATTTCTCCCTCGAAATTCGTCGGGGTTATAAATGGTTTACTATTTGAAAGTTTCTTTAATAGAAACCCACATCGTAAAAGGGAATACCAAAACTTGGCTTTTAAAAACTAAGGTATGAAATGTAATGATTACCCAAATAAACTAATCACTGGGTTTCCACATAGGTGAAAATATGGATATGGAAGAGAAATCTAACCATCATGTTCTGATGGAGAGTGGTAGTGAACATGGCTATGGAAAAGCCAGTAATCACAAATCCATAGATTTGTGATGATATAAGGTACCATCTGATTCATCAGGTATAAGATCACTAGGACAACATTTTTGGTTTTCAAGATCATTTCCCTAAAGTTGAAGAATTTGAATTAGAATAAATACTTACTTTATTTTGGTACAATCTCACTATTGTTCGTGCCTTGAACAATTTCCACTTCATCTCTTATATAGATAAAGTTGAATTTGTTATTCGTGAAGTGTTAGCAGATCATGTGATAGAATGACGGGTCATTCCATCTATCTCAAACAAAAAGTTAGCAAAAATTATATACATAAGTCGATCTATAGTGAGATTAATCACATATGGTTACTAAAATGAACTTATACTTCATATGTCATACAACTTAATATAATAAAACTAGTTTCTACTAAACAGGGACTTCCTGTAGGCCAGTGGTAGGCGATAAAGGCCAGTCGCACTTCGGTTGTGGGTTCGATTCCCACAGCCTTGTCCGAAGCGATGGGCTGTCGCCCGTCCTGCAGGTTGTCTTTTTTTCTAAAACTACGTTACTATAACATCCCATCAATAATATCGAAAATCTTATATCCTTAAACAATACTAACTTATGTCCAACATAATCTAGTCTAATCTTTAGGCTTATACATAATACTGCAGTCCACTCTCATAATATAGTGACAACGAGTACCAGAGATTTAATACTGTCGTTGATCCCCACATATCATAAGATATGTCTTGTTGGTCACATTCCAAACATTCAAAGTCCTTAATCGTGTATTCTCTTGAATACCTTAGTGAAAACATGAGTGCAGTTAAAAGTTAACACTTTCCACATACCAAAATCCTCAAAATTCTATATACTCAAACCATGATATCACTTAGTCCTTATATCAATCATGAGCTCATGAATACTATCAAACATTTAATTTTCTCCTTGTCCCTTCATTATGCGCATATCATCTACATTCCAAAAATATCTGAATAACCTTTCATTGATAATGGTACCATTAATCATACACTTTCATAACTCAAGGAAAGACAACAGTGTAACAATCCTCAGATGTCTCTTTATTCCATAGTACCATGAGATTTCTTATACAACATTACACATGATAAACATGTAACCATTCCACAACATTCTCAAACCATTGACCGAGCTTCAACAATTCTTTCATCTCACATATCATTTGTAGTCTCTTCATCATCATCCACATAAATACTACCCATATGACTATACTGATTCTCTTCATGAGTCTTTCCCTTAGAGAATTTGTTTGCATAATGCCCATACATTCCACATTTAAAACACTTAACCATTTTTGATGTCATAGCAATACCATTATCCTCATCCATGGTGTTAACCGACCCTTTTCCTTTGCACTTACATGCTTTGTGTCCTTCTTTTCCACACCCAAAGCATCTTCCAGTTCCCTTGAAACATTCTCCTTGATGCCTCTTCCCACATGATTTACATAGGGGAAATTGAACTTTCTTTCCTCTATGATCATCATGGAACTCCATCTTTCTCTTATTAGTCGAGTCAGGAAACTTACCAAATTTTACTTTATTGATCATGTTGTGAGATTGCTGATTCGGCATAATAATGATGTTTGGACATCCAAATCCCATTTCATTTGGTTGCTCAAGAAAAATATCATTCCATTGTCCATCATATCCTCCATTATTGTGAATCATCTTGTTTCCAGCCATTTTCTAAAACCCAAACAGAATAGTGTTAGATGCAAAAATCGTAATAAAGGGGGAGTAACTTAAATATCTATCATCTTTGGTTTAATCTAATATCGTTACCATAGTTCTAGAACTATATCCTATACGTATACTTATCCTTAGGGGCATCCCTAGACATACCTTAGAAATATCTCTAGGGATCTCACTAACGTTTTCGCATCCTAGTTTCCAAAGGTTGACTAAACCTTTCCTCTGATACCAACTGTAGAGACCCGAAGCTTATCGTACGTGGAAATTACATTACTTTTGCGGAATACTTAGTACATAACAAAAACACACACACAAGGATCGTAATAGTTTAGTGTCTTTGGAAACTCGGAACGTAATCTTCTAAACGTGGTGAAAGATCTTCAATATCTCCCATAATGATCTTCCCCTTTTTTTTTACCTAAAACCTTTCTTTATATCCTGGGGAAAGAAAAACAAAAAAAGGTGAGCTCAAATGCTCAGTAAGGGTAAACAAAAGAAATATCAATCACTTCATATATATAAGAACGTAGCTTTTGGAAATCTTGACATGAAAAAGAGCTCATAATATCATAACATGGGATAAATCATAGCATTGAAAATGAGATCCCCATAATCATAACATAAAACTTGAAACTTTGTGGCATGCACACATAATCAAGGAAAATCATTTCTTGTTAGTCATGACTCATTTCCAAGACTATCTTAGTGGACAAAGTCCCTTTCTGAACCGAGTTCACTCCTCGTTTCAGTCCTGTATCACTAAACCGAAATAACCTTCTGTTCCAGCCATGTCTATCTCATGAGATATAAAATCATTACCCAATGCATTGGAGGGAGATTTAGGTCCCACCCATCTTATAATGAATCCTTTCTTATGTGTGCCACATAATCATAAAACATACATCATCGCATAACACATGTAACAAAAATGGGATTCTTGAAACATCATAAATCAATTCATATAAGATAAAGGAATTCATAAACATAATTCTATCACAACATAGTCAAATCAATGTAAAAATATGGATAGAAACAGAACTCTTTATTATCTTAGATGGAAAATAATTTTGATAAAACACTTGAATTGAATTCTTGAGGAAAATATCCTTTCTTCTTCAAAATCAATTTCTTTTCACAAAACATCATGAAATTTTAAAAGAAAGAGATTTTATTGAAAATAGTCATGAAATCTTTTAGAGGAAGCTTCATGAAAATAAGGCTTTATAAAACAGTAGAAATCCGTTCGTGCCGTATAAGTTAAAAAAAACATTCTTCGTACTTTTGTCGGAAAAGTCAAAAAGTACCTCGTACGAAAAACGACAAAAGATTCCTTTCATACGTATTACTAAAAACTCACCAAAGGGTAAAAATGGATTTAAACTATTGAAAGTGGATGTAAACAATATTACATATTGAGGGAACATGGATGTGGATGATAAAATACACCCCAGTAAATACTTACGAATAAACAATCTCGGATAAAAATGAGATTGTGATATTTCCCTTACCTTAGGTCCGACTTGCTTTGTAAGTGTCTGAACCTCCTGTATAATGATTTAAATCATGTTATTGACTTATTACAGAATCATATTCATTGTTATGATATCATATATGGTTCACTTATGACATTATATTACCCGTTCTTTTGTAAATTCCATGTTAAAGAAGCGTTTTGGGTAAAATCGTTTCATTTATCGTAGGTATTTTGACTTGTTGTTCTTGACATCATAATTACATATATCATGATTTACTTACTTCCAGAATATAAAATATGATTTATATATCATATATATTCAGTATATATATATATAATAGGTAGATAAATAAAATGAAAAACACCGTTCATGGAGACGGTAGTCCGTACGTACGCATGAACACTGTTTTCCTTTCCTTATTGTCTTGAAATGGAAGTAAGTAGATGACGTACATATGTATATATATACATAAATCCAGTAGCTTTATAATGTCATATATTTCATTATTATTTCTTATATATACATTATAATCATTCTTAAATGGTTAACATGTAGAATGAATCTCATCGCGTCGTGGAGACGGTATTCCGTACGTACGCACGAGCGATGATATTATTTCTATAAATATTGAATTGAATTGGAGTGGATTATACAATATATCATAATCAATATGATGTTTTAATAACTATGTATAGTTATTCTTTACACCATTATACCCATCCATGTAAGGTGGTGGTGGAAAATAGATTACACCACGGCGTGGAGACGGTATTCCGTACGTACGCACGCGCGGTGATTTCTTTTTCCGTAGGATGGATAGATGGTGAAATAGGGTTGTTTCATACTTATAATAACATATCAGTATATGAGTGATACTGATGTTATTACTTCATAATGAAACAACCTAAGAAGAAGAAGTGGAAGAAGAAATAAAGATGAAAGAATTGGTAACGGTAATTACCTCTTCTTTGAAGTGCCTCTTTGAGACCTCCTCTTAGGGCACTAAAATTGGTCTTGGAGGAAGAACAGAACCTCTAGGATGTTTCTACGGAAGTGGAGAGGAGAAATTGGCAGGGGTTGGCAGAGCTTGAGTGCTCAAATTGGTGTGAGGAGGAGGGGGAGGAGGTGTCCTTTTATAGGGGAGGAGAGGGGCACCTTAGGAATACCTCAAAATATTATTTTATATTAAAGTTAAAATCGGTTTATAATTGTTCCAAAGGGTCCTATTTCGAAGCTAAAGTGGGGATGGGTCGCAATCCTATCAACAAATAAGATTTAGACAAGTTTAGGGTATTATTTTAACCTTATCAATTAGATTTAACTCTAAGTTAATTAATTTAACTTTTACCGTGTCTTTTTGTTTTCTTTCACTATATGGTTAATACACTTACTATAACATGCCAAACGAACCCCAAATTGTTTATTATTAATATATATATCCTTATCTAAGTCATTTGGCCGAACCTTAGATTTTTAGGAATAAAATAACAATTAATAATATAATATTTGATTTAAAAACTATTTTGTGTCAATTTTGACACTATTTGATATATGATTTTTGTGAAAGTCATAACAGAATTATATGTTCGAACCAAGTTTCTTAAATCAACAATAATATATCATAGTAACATATAAAATTAGTTTAATTCATAAAAAGTCTCAAATTACATTTATTTTGGTGTTTATAACATCAATTATGTCAATATTTCATTAATAAGATAATTAATGCATCATCGTTGTGTCATACATAAATTAAATTATTTAATGTCTAAAAATTACAAATAAAATACCATTATGTAGGATATCTTTTTATCTTTCTAATGAATATTTATAGTCAAATTTATCTTATGTATAACCCCATATTAAAAATGTTTTAGTAAATAAACTTTGATTTTAACTCTTTTAACCCTTCTTTAAATAAATTAATAATAAATGTCCTAATCTAACCCAAGTGGGCCTAAATGGTCATATTTTATTCCTAAGTTTGTTTTTGGTCGAAATACACTTGTCCAATAGGATTAGGATGTGTGTTAGGGTAATAGTAATATCATATTTACCCTTAGTTACACTATTTACTATTAACCGCGGTAAAAAAGTAAAAAGTTACTATTCACCAAAAAATTATTTTCATCTCATTGAACCACATTTTAGTCCTTGATATTAACCATGTCTCTCGGATTTTCGAAATTCCATTCACAGAAGTGGTAAAATTAAGTTTTATGCAAAATTCAGTTTTTAACCTACCACTTAGTAGTTTCACTATTCATCAAAAATTGATGTTTTTCAGAACAATGCCAAAATTTCATCCCAAGCTATATTTCATATTCCGAATTCAAAAATGAAGTCTATTTTACCAAATTCATAACATAAAAGTTGCATTAATTAATTTTATAATTAAATCCCGCTGTTAAAACAAATAGCGTGTTTGTAAGAAACAATATCTATCAAAAGATTGACACTTGTTTATGTCCAGTTTAAATGTGAAATTACATCCAATGACCAAAATTGTATTAAATTGTAAAAATATATTCTAAATATACTTTAAAACCACTCAAATTAATGATTTATCACTATTAATTATTTCGATTAAAAAAGTTGTTTTTAATTATAATTTAGTAATTTTCACTATTCATCAGAATATGAAAGTTATCCGAAAAGTACCAAAATTTCACCTTAGGCTAAATTCGATACTCCGAATCCAAGAATGAAGTTCATTTTGAAAAATAAGATTTACAGAATTTTAAAAAGTGGTTATTACTATTCATAACGGCTAGTTTTAATAATATTTTAATAGCACATCGTTGTTTAGTGAAACTCGGTATTGCCTATTACACACGCTATCGAGGAAGGTCGCGATTGCGTGTAATGCAAGGCAAGACAAGGATGCGTGTTGTGCAAGATCCTTTTGGTGTAGCGTACAACACAATATATTAATAAAATTAAAAAGAATATTTCTTTATAAAATCTTGGGCTGTTACATTCCAGGAAAAAGGTGATAATTATCTCAAATAGTTTTACTCATTATTTTAAACTATGACAATATCCATCATTGTATTTTAAAATGTATTGAGGTTGTTTAATTATAATAATATATTCCATATTTTACTAAATGAGATATGATTGACTAAGGATGTGTTATTTTTAAACCATTCATGGGTTTTAGTTAAAATATTTACATTTCATTTGATAGTTTTAATACAAATGTTTAGATTATGTTCACAATTCCATTATGATTAATACATTGGACATAGTAATTTATGGGTGGATCCCACTATATATCATTGACACATCGGTTGGAAACATTAGACAAACTACTATCGTGGAACAAGGCCTTGACCAAATCAAATTTGTAGTCTTATCCTGAGGCCTTGACAATGTGGTTATGATGTCCGAAAATATGCAATCTATCATTATGAAATTAGGTACTGATGTTACAAGTGATTATTAGACTAGTATAATATCCATGTAAATATGTAAATGGAATTAATTGATTTATATTTCTCATATTATGCTAAAATTTATGATTAAAAGGATTGTTTTATAGACTTATTGATTTACTTAAATGATTACACTTATTTATGAAAGTTTATGCTATATTGTTATTCTTACTGTGCATCTGAGCTCACCCCTTTCTATGATTTATATTTCCTAGGATGTGAAGAATTATATCATGATTAAACTGTAGGAATAATCTAACGGATATGAGTGTGTTCAAAGGGGATACAATGACGTCTTCTTTATTTCAGGATATAATATAAAACTTATGTATATATGTAGTACATACAAGGCTACTATACTAACCATTCTATTGAGACGTTAAATCATGTGATCATTCCAATGATATTTAATATTTCACCGACTCTGGGTAACTAGGGTTTGGATGTTATAGTTGGGATCAGTGGAAGCCAAGTACAATCCGTAGAAACTAGATTTAGAAAAACTCTGATTAGATAACCATAAACTAACATAGACTTTGGTGATTAGTATATAAGAACATCCAAATTATTAAGAAATGTACATATTTTGTGGGATTTCAAAACAATAAATCCCTTTCTGGATACGATGAGGCAGAGGCACCTCTAGCATCGATGTAACTCGTGGTAAAACCCAAAAACAACGCATTGAGCTAGACTCGATAGCGAACAGGTGCATTGCAAAGGACCTTTCTACACTCTTGGATATGAAACTCCCGGGGGATATGATTTAGATAATTAAAATTTTATTTACAAACTTATTAGATTATTTTTAATATTGGATGTGAATAAATAAATATGGATAATCCTAACTAGTTTTAGATTGAAAATAATCTATCATTATATTCTCTAAATGATTTTATGACAATTATTACACACAAAATTCGTTCTGGTTTCAGTCAATGGATGGATTCACAGTAATTAATAGTAACATTTAACATGATTTACATGTTCGAGAAAGTGGTTGAAATTAGAAACCAAAAGGAATGTTGATAAACATAAAAGATATCACGTTTATGCTGAATTAGTTTTCCAAATATACGATCAACAACATATTTATTAACCAACACCTAGACTCATCAATATAGAGAAAAGTGGTGAATGATATGAGCTCCAGTAGTGGATACCATGGAGAACTAAAATATTGATTTCCATCATGCATGAAATATGGAAGGATACACCCCTGAAAGTGTCTCAATGGAACAACGAAATGCATTATTTTCAGGAAATAAGGACATAATGTAACGAATTGCTGAGGAAAAATGAAGAGTATTATGGGGGAAAATAAAGATGACCCCAAGAATCCATTTACAGTAATTTTTCATAAATTTAGGGGACCTACGGATTACCTGATTCAATTTAATATTTTATAGGATAACTAATTATTCATGGAAGAACCAATATGGAAATAAATGGATGGAAATTTTTTTAAAGCAGTACCTTTTATTTGTTGATGGGATTACATTGGATTAATTTGACCTTATATGTATAACCATGTAGTTTGTTATGTGAAAATTCTATTCAAGTAATAATTATCTACTCTTTTGTGGATATAGTAATAAATAACCATTTGGGTTTGTATGATCCTTGAATTTTTGGCAATTACTGGTTATTATTAATATTTTGATTAAAATGAGTGGTATGAGATAACTTCATTGGTTAAATTTGATTAAGGTTATTTCGAGGAACCTATCTCATATTGGTAAAGTTATAAAATATAGTTTTTGAAAAAGGAAAACATGCCTACTATGTGACAACCCATCATGTCGGACAATGCTATCAGAATCGATCCCAGAACCAAAGTGCGAATATGATTTATTACCTAGAACTCGACTACATGAAGTCCCTGGTTACTATGACTAATTCTTTTCAGTGAAATATTTTTATTGATTAATAATAAGCCTATTTTGGATCTTCTGTTTCATAAAATGGATATCTTTAGTGTTGGAAAATGATTTTTTTATTAAGTGATAAATGATATTTTGGAAGATGTTCGCTCTGTTGGGATTAGAATAAGTCTAAAAAATAGAATACTATGGTATTTAATTTGGTGGGTAATGGTGGATATTTATCTATGTTTTTATTATGTATTTATAGAGATTTGGGTTATTTATAGAATTGATTAATCAATCATAGATAATATTTTATTTGGTTTATTACTTTAAAGTATGTGACAGTGAGAGTTGCCGATGTTATTTGGATATACAATTTAACGTGGAAGACTACGTTACAAAATTCTTTTGTGTTTTGGGTTTCAATATTTGTTTTTATTATATTTAAGGATTTTAAGGAAAATTATTTATTGAATGGTATTTATTGATATTTGGGAATTGTTTGTCTATTTTTAGAAATTAGGATGGCTATTTCTTTCTCTAAAGGATTATCCTTTTGGGGATCATCTAATATTGTACTAAAAATTTTGGTTTTTGTTAATCTCTAAAGACATGGGAAGTATGTAGTTCAACCTTTGTGGATTATGTGATTCACTATCTGCTGATTGTAGTGCTTCATTTCTGACCAAGTCATCTTGAATACTCAAAGGTTGCAGTGAAAGATGAGTTTGAGGTAGAAATTAGTTAATATATGGAACTCTACTTATCATGTTTTATTATTATTATTATATGAAGAAATTAATTATTAAACATTAGGTAAAGGATATTAAAAAAATGTATTATCCTAATAACTTACCTTATTCATTATAGATTTACAGCTTTGAGGCCCTTAATTTTCAATATTTTTGTTTGTGATTGATGACCTAAATCACTCCCTATTAATATTTATATTTTCAATCAAATTATAATTTCCACCAATGTCCTCCAATTAGAAATATGAATTTTGTGGTCACATTTATATTTAACTTTCCCTCTTATCAAGACAACATTTTATTAAAACAATTTCCAATGTGGGTTTTCCTCAAAACAATTTTCTATATTTTAAGCCATTTTTTTCCAAAGATCAATTTCAAATTACGAGGAAATAATTTCTTGAAAGAGTTAATATTGTAACACCCCTTACTTCCACAATATCATTCTCTTTGAATATTATAATATCCTGCGATTTATGACAAACAGAGTTAATGGCATGTGTTTTCAATTATTCACCATTAATTAAGTTTATGATTTATTTCATTTTATTGCATACCCTTACTGAGCATTTGAGCTCACCCATTTCTTATATTTCATTTTCTTAGGATATGAAGAAGTAAAATATGAATAACATGAATTCATAATCTAGGAGTCATGGATAATTATAATGAAATTAATTAGGTATGTATTCCCTTTCATGGATTAATGTTGAACTTATTTATGTATCTTTTTTCCAAAACTACTGAAGTACACGATCCATCTCAACACAAATTCCTTTTTATATTCAATATAATAAAATAATGCATCAGCTCCAGGAAACTTGGCTCGGGTCCTTACACTATATCATTACCATATGTAATGATAATACAAATTTTATATAATATCCATTTCAATTCATGGGGTATGATATGATTTTATACAACCCATATCTTTTTATTGTTTATGATATGATTATTGTTTTATTGTTTTTTCAATCATGGATATATTATTTTGTGACATGATGGGTGGGAACTCTATCTCTATCTAATTCCACGGGTTAAAAATTATATCTCATGGTGATGGTAGGGTTGAATAAAGGAGATAACCTTGTTCAGTATGAATGGGATGAAATGATAAGTGAACATTGATTAATATTATAGAACAACAATAATGAGCAGAATTTTTTACGAAAAATTGGGTTTCAATGGGGATTGAATCTCATTATGTAAGACCTGGATGGAATGGGAATAAAAAAAAGTTCAATAATACTTGGATGGAACATGATGTAATCCTTTTTATATAATATATAGATAACATGAGATGTGAACTCAGTTAAGTAATATTGGGACTGAATGGAGAGTGAACTTGGTTTAATAATTTGGATTGTACACTATGATTTACATTGATGTAATCCTCTAGTAGTAAGGTAATCAATTTATATTTTTATGATTCTCTCATAAATTCTGTGTCTTATACTTATACTTGGAACTCATGGAATTTTCTCTTGATTTCCTTATGTTTAATGTCGTATGAACTGCTAAACATTAATCCAAGTTGAATGACTATTATCTTTGATATATAGGGTATGATATTCAATTTTTATTTTATATTTATTATACCATTATGTACAGTAATACTTATGTATGTCCATTATTGACCCATACTATGAATCTGAGTTCACCTCTTTCTTATGTTTCATTCCCCCCCCCCAATGATGATATGTGTTACATAGGTGTACTAACGATGAAGATCATTATGAGAGATGTGGATGTTATTTCATCTTGAAAGAATATTATGATTCCATATTTCCAAATACACTAAAACATTATGCTTCATAGGTTTTTAATTTTGTAATGTAATGATTATTCATAAAATTTTTGTAATATCCATGTATGATATGCTTGGGATTCTATCCATAAATCTGGTGACCTGAACTCATGTCATGTGTGTGTTCTCCCCAGTATATAGATTGTGAGACTGTGTCCTCATAAAATACATGTATAGTTGGTAAAAGGAATGTCTCAAACCCTTGAGTCATAGTAATGTACTCTCATCATATTTCCATTCACACGTTCCACAGAGATGTACATGTCTCTATTTGACTATGTTTTTGTGCATGTAAACTATTGATATATCTATGATCTAGTTGTGTATATTACCATTTAAACCCACTTTACACACCAATCATCCATCACTATGTCTCTAAATGTGTATAATCTATAAAATAAAAGTAGTGTTTTTCGAATCCTAAAAACCTAACCATCACAACTACGAGACCACACACTATGATTTATTCTCTACTACACATGTTGTGGTTATTTGTTTCATAAAATATGAAAAGTAATTAGCACAAGGTATTTTTATCAAGCCCACCACTGAAAATTACTAATTTTGAAATCAAAAAATTAATGGATATGAAATATGGATATCATTTCATTTCCTTAGAAGGTTGAAAATCAGAATATGATCAACCAGAAAGAGACATTAATATTTATACTACTATTTGGGAATTTGAATTCCATTGAACTCTAATTAATCTTATATTACAAGCACAATACTTCCCCAAGTTTTTAATTCATAGTAAAATGATTTAATCACGGTGTATCATGGGGTTCTATTACTCTCTATCCAACTCCAAATATGTCAAAACACTACCCCTTGATCAATCAATGAAGATCATAAATAAAATGTGAGAGAAATTCCCAAAACCGAAGGTGAAGATTGATGTTTGGATTAGGTCATCCTGAAAAATGATGAATAATTGTAGGATTAATAGTGAAATCACCGAATAATAAAATAAACTACAAAAATAATTTATATTTATTTAAAATAGTCTCATGTGATGGCTTGGTAATCATATATAAGTAATCAGATTAATTGAAACTTCATCCTCATCAAAATGTCATGCGGGAAGACAAAAATAAACATACCTACAAAGAATTAGTATCTATAATTGGTAAATATAGTTTTCAATTTTGATGAATAAGGGATGTTGTGTTTTCCTCATGAAACTAGATATATATTGGTATGATCGTTGATGAGTGTTCTTGTGTTTTAAAATGCTGACAATGAATTGCCCTCCTGTCAAAACCTATAATGGTTTTACATATTACACGGTTGATCTCATATAGTAGAATATTAGAAGTTTGATTATTATATATGGTTATATTATAAATATATGTTTATAAATTTATTATTTTATTAAATAAATCTATAAATGGTCACCACCCATGAAAAATATATCACATTCCATCTTTATGTTGCTCATAATGTAAACTCTACATCTAGGAATCAACTGCAAACTCAAATTTCACATATGAGGTACCAAATAATTGGAAACCATTTATAATATAATAATTATAATATTTTCATTGATATGTAATAATGACCTTATTATATTAATTTTTTGGGTCTTGATATACCCAAACATTATATCAAATATGTGAAAAAAATGAAGATATATTAATTTTAATATTCACTGAACTAATATAAAAAAATTGAGCCATTAAATCATTTTATTTTAAATTATTTGTTCCATATATTTAATCATGATATATAATATCATGAATCATTTTCTAATCAAGTGAAATATGTTCATTATATTATTTCATTCATTTATTGGGGCCTTAATCGAGAAAGAATGAATTTTCATTACAAGTAATTTTTTATTGTTTTTATAAATTTGTACCATAATTTTCAACCTTTTTCATTATCATATTTCATAAAAGAATTTATGAAAAAATATATAATGTTGTTATTTGACATGATATATTTATTTTTTACAAATATCATATTAATATAAATTTCATATAAATTTATATATTGTACATATCTGACTGTTTTTTAAAAGTAATGAAATGAATTTTAATTTTTAACATTTTAAACAGGCGTGAATATTCAAAACACATTATCCAGTCATTGGATTGAAGAAAAAATTTAAAAAATATAATATAATTTTCGAAAAAATGGAATATACAAATATTTTGATACTTTTATGTTTATAATATTACTAAATAAATGTAACTTTCCATTTTCTATCTATGAAATGTCTCAAATGTTATTTTAATGATATATTCATCGTCATTAAATTAATATATTGAATCATATGATTCACTATGTATATGGTAAAATGATATTATTCAAATCATTTTATTGAATGGTTGATGGTGATTTTGAAATTGGGTTTTCATGAAATCCGTTTTTTCTATTAGTACATATATTAGTCAAATTTTATTGAAATAGCTGAACCCATGTGTTTTTTCCAAATAATATACATAAGATTTATTGATGAAATTATTATTGGATATTAAACCCAATAATTTTGGGTTATTTTTTGAATATTGACGTGTTGCTGTATTATATCCCTACATTTAATTGGATAATTCGACAATGACTGCAAGAAGGATGTTAGTCCGTAATTATGATGTAGATATTTTTGTCATATGTGATAACAAAGTTAACTAAATATATGTTGCAACAATTATATGATGGTTTAAATGTAACACCCAATTTTTTTACAAATATAATAACAATTTTATTTTTATTTTTTATGTCCTAAATATAAAAGTTAAAAATAATTATTTTTATTTTTATACATGGTATAGGGAAAACATAATTTGTATGTTACTTCTAAAAAAATGTTTGGTGGATTTTTCAATTACCAACCCGCCATCAAATTTTTTTTCATTCCACACTAGCATAGATAACTTTTAAAATTATTGAATCCAAAACTAAACTATCTATAAATGAGTTGCATTGTTGTAGCATGAGTTATAACCCAAATGGATAAGACTAAAGAGCATGTAACCTTGGGATTATAGATTAAAATGACGGATTCCTCATGCGACACTCAATGTATTGGTTTATTAAGTCCCACATAGTGTGGTTTTACTTTAAATCGAACATGGAGGAATCAAAGACTATTTAGATATAATAAAAAAGGAAATCCAATATTATCATGGAAAAGTCCAATGGAATTGGTTGTGATTTAGTGAAGAGGTCATTAAGTTGTTTTGGGAAATAATTATAACCTACAATAGATAAAACATACACCATGGTCTATAGGTATTAAAAAAATTAGGTGAAAAGAAATTATATCTAAGGGAAGGTAACTTTACATGTTATTCAACCAAGCCATAACAATTATAATAATGCCATTGTCATTATTTTGTAATATCCATTACCAGGGGTAAGAAAAAAATATAAATAGAACAAAACTCTTTCGTTAATTTTTATTCATATGGTTTCCCAACTTTTGATATATGGATTCTTTGGGTTTAATTGATCCTACACTCAACAACTAACCCATGAATATTATCCACATATGATAATAATGTAATTATATGAAATATAAATCAGAAACATCCTATAAATATTAATTATAAATATTATTTGGAATTATTTCAAGATTAATATAATTTAAAATTTATAAACACATATACATGAATGATGGAATAAAGAATAACACCAAATAATAGACATAAAATGATTAAATTGTAATTGAAACAATATTTGGAATTGAAAAATAGTATAAATTGGAATATGTAACCTAATCATATTTGGAATGATGCACAATAAAAAAATTTACATGTTTAAAAATAAAACAAAATTAAGGAATATTGTATTACAATGTATGAGGAATATATCATAATATAAAGAATAATACATTCTCATATTATTTTTTACATTAGTGTGGGTTTTCATATAGGCCCAAACATATCAAAACCTATAATTATTCAAATCATGATGTTTAATTAAATGATATATTCCCCAAACAATTACATAAAATAATTGAAATTCTCTACATGTACATATATCCTAAAAAATAATTAAAACATTTCTATCTCTCAGGTTTCATAGATTGAATAATTTTGTGGGATCCTAATTAAAAAAAAAACATTGTTTAATGTATTTATTAATTGTATGTCATTAGAAAATAAGAACTAATCACTTATACTAGTGTCACCGGTTGGTCTATGGTCTACATGTGTCTAGTAATTGAGGAATTCAAATGAAGAACATGTTTAATGATATGTAATTTTAGTGATTTATAATATTATAATTGTTCTTATTTTTGAAATTGATTACTATTTTCCTTTATAAAACAAGTAAAAATAAATAAATTATATATAAAAAAATTGAATTTTCATAATTGAATGTGTAATAAAATAATTAATCAATTTACCTTTTTAAATTCCCCAAGACATGAAAAAATTATTATCATAGAGAATATTGAATCATAGTAAGGATTACCAATTGGAAAAATAAATTGGAAATGTGAAAAGAATGAAATTTTATAAGTTATCTGGTATTGAAAAAACATTCATTTAGAATATCCACTAAAATAAAAAAAAACTCATGCCTCCTGGTAAAGTAAATTATTTCCTGAATGGCCCAAAGGCCTTCATTTTTATATATTTTTTGATAAACCGTCTTTCAAGGGATGAGGGGGAACCCTTACAAGGCCCGTAGCCTCAGAGATTACCTAACACGTAGGCTTACTTGATTACATGACCTGAAGGTCTTAGGGAATACAACCTGACTATCTAAAAGGAAACACCACTCCCTAGCATCTGCATCATGATAGTAGCTCCCCACCTTAGCATGGTTGTCTGGCTAGGTTTCCCAAGTTAGCACAACCTCCTCCCGATTGCATAGCCATACCCTCTCATTCTGAAAAATCCATTTGCCTCTGCTCTAGTGAGTGCACCTGCTCTGAATCCTCTTTTGGCGCTCCTTCTTATTTATAGTTTGTCTGGGGCAACTACCTGTGGCCCGATGGCCTTAAGGTGGAACAAAAGCCTTAAAGGTGGCTCGAATACCCTACTGAACTGAAGGCCTGTGTGGATCGAAAGTCTTAAGGACTCTATGCCTAAACTAGTGGCCCAAGGTGAATAGTTCTAGCTGGTACATTACCGAACAACACCTACTATAGTACCTACAATATCAACTACTACAGTTCCTGATCAGTGGACAATTCTTCTATAATACATGTATAGTGTACAGTTCTACAACAGTACCTACACAACATATAGTTAATCTACAGTCTTTTCTAGAGTGCCTGCTACAATACCTTCTACAGTGAATGCTACAGTACCTGCTACAATACTGGAAATATGCCTCTACCATGTTTTGATCCTGGGTCTTGTGGATGCACGTAAGGATACCTCACCAACTGGGGTGAAATTCAAATGGCCAATAAGTTTTTCTAAAATCCCACAGTAAAATTAAATTAGATTTATCAATATATTTTGAATATATGTTCCCATCCTTAATATTTAATTTTTTCTAACATCTCTACTCTATATTAACAAATAAGAAATTAATTATGATGGATTTAAGAAATAAGGTTCAAATGAATGTAACGATTATGGTATATGGGTTGATGACGAAAAAAATCTAAAAACATAAGTTATATTATCAAATATAATACATGACAGTAATGAATAATGCGATTAATAACCTTCTATGGAATACAATAGCCCATGACTCCCAAAATCGTGGGGCACTCCCTTGTATGTTTCATAAAAGTTCAATGACGATATCTCATTTATTCTATTTTGTTTTCAAGATTCATGTTTGGGGAAAATCTATGTCACCAAACCCCATATGCATCATCATAATATTTAATTATATTTTATTGGATATTTTTTACAAATACAA
The DNA here is from genome assembly GCA_963277665.1 of Viscum album. Taxonomy (NCBI): domain Eukaryota; kingdom Viridiplantae; phylum Streptophyta; class Magnoliopsida; order Santalales; family Viscaceae; genus Viscum; species Viscum album. The sequence goes on along the minus strand of OY728121.1, from coordinate 259,443,522 downwards.
CATATAGCCAATAATATAATCATATTTATATATTAATCGGATAATAATAAATGGGATATAAATATAACAATGTACCATAACCAATAGATCATTTGAATATGAAACTATACATTTTTCAATGGTAAACAAGCTATGTATATCATTAATGATTGTATCCCCAACAATTATTCAGGTAAAAATCGTGAAACTATATCAATTATGGGGTTGTAAAGGATAAAATCATCTTGCAACACACCTAAATCCTAATATGTTCAATGAATCATTTTACATTCATATGAAGGATTATTTAATAGATTCGTTTTATGATAAATGGATCAATAATTATTACCAAAATCATTTAAACTAGGTATTTATTTTGTAAAACATTGATTATGTTTCATTAAAATTTGTTATATGTTTATATGTCCAATGAATCCTCCCAAAAATAATTTAAAAAAATAATATGATAATGTTGGAAAAAATCATCTTGGGAATGGATATAGAAATCATTGGGATATAAATAATGTATTATATACAAATACTAACGAAATCATAAGTAATTTCATTAAAGGATAATTTTTTATAAATTACAGAAACCATTAATCATACTAAAATTATAATATAGAAATGAAATATATATTAAAATATTACATAAAAATTTCTTTCATATAAATGAATGTTAGAAAGATTCTTGATAAATCCTTATTGTAACATCCCATGATTCCACGCTATGTTTTTCATCGAATAATATAAAAGTGTTTAATGTATGAAACTCCATGTTCAAGTGCACCATGACCTATGAAACATGCCGTTTAGAAAGAAGATATGAATAGTAATAACCTCATTTTGATTTTTATATATATCCCCTACAATTTTCGCATTCATGTTTTGTGTTTCTTAAACATAACATAAGGAAAAAATCAAATTTTCAGAAAAAAAAAGTATTTTTCAAGAAATGCAGTTTTACATATTTTAATGGAGAACATTTTCTAAATCCAATATTTTCCACTTTTATAATTTCAATTTAATGAAATTAAATTATTCTTTATAATAAGGGCATAAAAATTTAGTGTGGAATTTTTTTTTGGGTTTTTCTTATAACTTTAATATTTTGATGAATAGTGAATGATACTAAATTTTAATTAAAAACAACGTTTATAATCATACAAATTTATAGTGTTAAATTATACATTTGGATGATTTTTAAAAATAATGATATTATATTTTTATAATTTAATCCAATTTTGGTCATTTGATGTAATTTCACTTTTATACATGACTTAAACACATATCAATCTTTGGATAGCTTTTACTTCTCAAAATCCCGCTTTCTAGTTTTGAAAATGGGAATTAATTTTAAAGTAATTAATGAAACTTATATGATTTTAATTTGGTAAAATAGACATAATTTTTGGATTTATAATATAAAAATATTTTTGGGTGAATTTTTTGTATTTTTCTAAAAACAATCAATTTTTGATGAATAGTAAAAAACAATGCGTTATTGATTAAAACAGAAATTTTATTTTAAAAAAATTAATTTATTTAAATTTATTTTAAGTCAAAATATAGTCATAATACATATATAATATCATTAAAATTAGTTGGAGTCATTTTATAATAAAATTAGATGTATTAAATTTTATTGAATTTTTTTAACGTCTTTTACCCACCTTCTAGGATCGTTAGCAAATTTGAATAAAAAATAATTTTACTACTTATGTGAATGGAATTTAAAAAATCAGAGAGACCCATTTGGAATTTGTAAGTAAAATGTGGTTCAAAAAGATAAAAATAATTTTTTGTGAATATTTACTTTTGATTTTTATTTCCCACAGTTAAAAGTAATTAGAGTAATTAATGATAAAAATGATATTATAATTACCATAAAACATGTAATAATTCTATTAGATCAGATCATATCGACCAAAACTGACCAAAGCTATAACATATGATCCTTTTTATCCACTTGGTTCTGATTATAACATTTATTATTATTTTATTTAAAGAAGAGTTAAAAATGTTAAATTCTATCTTTAATAAATAAGTCATTTTCAATATAATGGTATACCAAAGATAATTTCAAATATAAATATTAAATAGAGGTATAAAAATATATGATACATCATTGTATTTTATTTATAATATTTAAACATTAAATAATTAAAATTTTTTGTGACACAATGATGATGTTGTAAATACCTTATTAATGAATGATTAAAATAATTCATATTATAAATATTAATATAAATTTAAATTAATATATTTTATGGATTCAAAAAAATTAATATGTAAATATTACATGTTGGGTTTGATTAAATTTATTTTTTTCATCGAAATCATATTGTTATGACTTTTATAAAAACCAAATACCAAATAATGTCAAAATTTACATAAATGAGTTTTTAAATAAAATACTGTTATATTAAAAGATATAAATGTCCTAGAAATAAAAGGTTCATCCAATGTACTTATATAAAAATAGATATGTAATTAATTAACCACTTTGGGTTCTTATATCATTTTATAGTACATTTATTAACAAATTAATTTAAAAATACAAGGATACATGGTAAATGTGAAACTATTTAACCAAGAGTAAAATATAAAAGTCATGGTTAATATTGTGACCTAGACCCTTATTAAACCAATTGGTTGAGAGGTTTTAGACCCATAAATTCCATTTCCTAAAAATAAATCCCTTCTGATCAATTATAAACCAAATATGATTGTATAATAAAACAATATTTCAAGGTTTTCCTGACGTTACCCTCACGTCTCTTATAAAAAGGTACTTCCCCTAATCTCAATATCACACCTCCAGATCCATTTGACTCGGCCAAACCCTGCACAAATATCCTCCAAACTACCCTAAAATCATTATAGAGGACTAACATTGATCATAAATAAAACCTATGGAGCCCTTTTGATCAAATCAAAAGGAAGCACCAAAAGAAGAGGTAATTATTTCATCACCTCTTTCAATGTTTTTTTCTTCATCCACTTCCTCTTTCTATGTTGTTACAATATAAAAATTTTAATTACATCCCCTTATACAAACTATTATGTTATTACAAATATGGTACAACCAAATTCATTATTCTATCCACCCTATCAATGACAAAGTCACCATACATGCGTATGTATGGCTTACCATATACACGTCGTGGTGTAGTTTATTATTGAACACTTAATTATTTGGATGGGTAAAATACATAGTATAATTGATGTAAATAATAAATAAAACATTTTAATGATTCTTTATATATGATATACCATCAAATTAAAAATGATTTAACAATCAATAGAATTGTATTTTTGCTCATACGTACGTACGGATTACCGTCTCCACGAACACGATGAGATTAATTCCCCATCATAACAATTCATGAATAAATATCATTTTAGGATTAGAAAATATTTTTTAAGAACATTATATCATTTTGGCGAAAAATAAAATACATCTTATTCGTAACAAATATGGATTACGTAACAAAACATATAAAGAAAAATGAATCACATAACACCCGTAACAATTATACTACTAAAATATTATTAACATATCATTATTAGAATATCATCTATGATATCATACATATGTATATGGTCATTTTATAGTTTAATATAAATTATTTTACCACAATACAGGAGGATAACATAACCTCAAATAACGAAAAGTACAATGTAAGAGGATTTTATCTTACTTCTTATTCTCCTGAGATTGATGCTATATCGGCACTATTTCCTTTTGTGTGGTGTATATTCTGACCATGATTGTATTATTTTTGTAATATAATTTATTTTATGGGTATTTACATCTTCATTTTATGATACTTCTTTCATGGCGTGTATGTTTCATAAGTCTCCAAATTAGTAAGAGAATTTCTAATTTCAATTTCCATTCATTTTGTTTTACACAAACATCAATGATTATTATACTCAATTAATATGTTTGAAATCACTCTTTATTACTTTTTTTAGTAATTTACACCCCCTTTGTGTGGATATAATTTTGATACACATAATCACTCAATTGGTAAATTCTCAAGTGAAAGGATTGATTTTGATTATAGTAATTTTAAAGTAATTTCTATTCATTGAGTAAAACATCTAGGTCATTGGTGTTGTGATTACAGGATGATGTCTGAATGTCATCTAATTTATTTACACTAATTATCCAATCATATTTTATGTATTTTTATTTGTCACAAATAATTATGTAATTTATTTATCCTTTAGGAATTGGTCGTTAAAATGGATTTTATCTCAATTTACATTCCATTGATACTTATTTATTGTTATGCACCAATTCTCATTTATATTAAGTATATACAATCCTATATCTTATTATATAATTAATCCCTTTATTCTCATGATATAAAAAAAATTATTAATGCCATTATTTATATTCATGCGCCTTTCATTTGGTTAGGAAATCTTTATCTAAAATATTATTTTAAATGTTTTTAGGATTTATTCTTCTAAATATTTCTCGTTATTTTCCATGTTTTAAAGATGGTTTTATAGATTTATTTATTTGGACATGAATGTTTTAAAATTAAAATTCCTTTTAAATGTTTCAAAGTGTTATGGGACACTTCAATTAAAAACTATCTTTTAAAAAACTTATTGATAAATAGAGAGGCTTTTAAATTTTTCCATGGAAAAGGTGATAATTATCTCAAATAGTTTTAATCATTATATTAAACTATTCCAATATCCATCATTGGATTTTAAAATTTATTGAGGTTGATTAATTATAATACTATATTACATATTTTAATGCATGAGATATTTTTTACTATTGATGTGTTTTTTTTACAATTCATGGTTTGTGGTTAAAATATTTACATTTATTTTCATAGTATTAATAAAAAAAATTGATTATGTTCACAATTTTCATATGAGGATTACATTGGACATGTTAATTAATGGGTGGATCCCACTATATCTCTTCTATTAATTGGTAGGACTCATTAGAGAAAATATTTTCTTGGCACAGGACCTTGACCAAATCAAATTTGTAGTCATAGCATGAGGCCTTGACTATGTGGTTATGATGTATGGAAATATGCATTCTATCATTTTGAAATTAGGTATTGATATTAAAAGAAATTATTAGAATAGTAGAATATCCATGTAAAATTGTAAGTGGCATTAATTGATTTATATTTCCAATATTATTGTAAAATTTCTAACTAGAAGGCTTGTGTTTTAGACTTATTAATTGCCTTAAATGATTTCTATTATTTAGAAATGTTTGTGCTATATTTTTATTCTTACTGAGCATCTAAGATCACCACATTCTATGATTCATATTTCCTAGGATGTGAAGAAGTATATCATGATTAAACATTAGGAATATGCTAATGGTTATGAGTGTCTTCAATGTGGATACAATGATATTTTTCTTTATTTCATGATGTAACATAAATCTTATGTATATTTCCTGTACTTCCAAGGATACTAAACTAATCGGTAATTCGGGACTTGATATCTTGTTTTCATTACAATGATATGTAATATTGCACCAACTCTTGGTAACTAGGGTTTGGATGTTATAATTGATATCTGTGGAAGTGTAGTGCAATCCTTGTAAACTAGATTTAGAAAAACTCTGACTAGATAACATTATACTAACATAGACTTCGGACATTAGTATATTAGATCATCTAATATATTAAGAAATGTACATATTATGTGGGATTTAAAATCAATATACCACTGTCCAGATATGATTGGGCAGAGGCAGCTCTAGTACAGATGTACCTCGGGGTAAAACCCGAAAACACCTCTTTGAGCTAGACTTGATAGGGAACTGATGCATGACAAAGGTCCTTTCTAAAAAATTGCACATGACACTCCCGAGGAATACTATTAGAAGAATTCAAATTTTTTAAAAAACTAATAAGATGTTTTATAATATAGGATGTGAATAAATAATGTTGGTTAATCCTAACGTGTTTTTGATTGAAAATAAAGTGTAATGATATTCTCTAAATGATTTAATGACTATTATTACTCACACCATGATTTATAGTTTCATTTAATGGATGGATTCCAAAGAATCTACAGTAACATTGATCATGATGTACATTGTTAGGAATGTTGTTAAAATGATCAATGAAATGGAATATTGATAAACATAAAAGATATCGTGTTCATGTTGAATAATTTTTCCAAAAATATGATCAACCACATATATATTAACCAACACCCGCACTCAACAACGTAGAGAAAGATGGTGAATGATATGAGATCCACCAGTGGAGACCATGGAGAAAATAATTATCGATTTCCATCATGCAGGAAATATGGAAGGATACACCATTGAAAGTGTCTCAATGGAACAATGAAATTCATTATTTTCTGGAATGAAGGACATACTGTAAATAATTGTTCAGGAAAAATGAAGAGTACTATAGAAGAAAATAAAAATGATCCCAAGAATCCATTTACAGTAATTTTTCATAAATTTAGGGGTCCTAGAGATTAACCGAGTCAATAGACTATTGTATAGGATAACCAATTTTTCATGGAAGAACCAATGTGGAAATAAATCGATGGTGAAATGTTTAAATCAGTAACAATTATTTGTTGATGGGATTACATTGGAATACTTCTCTCTTATATATATATCCCTGCAGTTTTTAGTGTGAAAATGATATTCAAGGAAGAATTATATATTCTTTTGAGGATATAGTAACAAATAACCATTGGGTTTATATGATCCTTGAATTTTAGGCAATTACAGGTTATTAATATTTTTTGATTAAAATGAGTGGTATGAGATAACATTTTTGGTTAAATATGATTAAGGTTATTTTGAGGAATCTATTTCATTTTGGTAAAGTAATAAAATATAGTTTTTGAAAAATGAAAACATGCATACTGTGTGACACCCCATCATGTCAGACAAAACTGTCAGAATCGAACCCAGAATCAATGTGCGAATGTGATTTATCACCTACCAGTAGACTATGTGAAGTCCCTAGTTATTGTGTCTAATTATTTTTAGTGAAATATTTTTATTGATCAATAATAATTTGATTTGGGATCTTATGTTTTATCAAATGTAAATCCTTAGTATTGGAAAATGATTTGGTTTTTAAGTGATAAATGTTATTTTAGAAGAGGTTCACTCTATTAGGAGAAGAATATGCCTAAGAAAAATAGAATAAAATGGAATTTCATTTGATGGGTAATGATGGATTATAGTATCTTTATTTATTATGGATTTATATTGATTTTTTTATTTATAGAATTGATTAATCAATCATAGAAAATATGTTATTAGGATTATTACTTTTTAGTATGTGACATTAAGAGTTGTCAATGTTATTTGGAAATAAAATTTAATGTGGAAGACTACGAAAAAATATTTTTTTGAGTTTTGGGTTTCAATATTTGTTTGGATTATATTGAAGGATTTTAAGGACAATTGTTTATTGAATGGTATTTACTGATCTTTGGGTACTGTTGGTCTATTATTAGAAAATAGGATCAATATGACATTATCTAATGGATTATCCATTTGGGGATCATCTAGTCTTATACTAACAATTCTGTTTTTGGTTAACCTCTAATGGCAAGGGAAATATGAAGTTAATACTTTGTGGATTCTGTGATTCTCTATATGTTGATTCTAGTGCTTCAGGTCTGACCAAGTCATCTATAATAGTCATTGTTTGGATTAAAAGATGAGTTTGAGGTAGAAATTAGTTAACATATGGAGCTCTACTTATCAGGTTTTATTTTTCTTATTCAATGATTAAATTAATTCTTAAACATTTTGTAAAGGATCTTAAAACCAAATATATATTTTCCTAACAACTTACATTATTCGTCATAGATTTACGTCTTTGAGGCCCTCAATTTTCAATAATCTTGTTTGTGATTGATGACCTCAATCACTCCATATAAATATTTATGTTTTCCCTCCAATTGTAATTTCAACCATTTTTTTCATATTATAAATCTGAATTTGGTGGTGAATTTTTCATTTCCCTTTCCCTCTTATCAAGACAAAATTTTATTAACCCTATTTCCAATGTGGGTTTTCCACAAAATAATTTTCAATATTTTAAACCATTTATTTCCAAGGAAGAATATCAAATTACAAGGAAACAATTTATTGAAATAGGTAATAATGTAACACCCCTTGCTTCCACGATATCATTCTATTTGAATAATTCAATATCATGCAATTTACAACAAACCGAGTTCAGGGGCACCATGACCTATCAAATTATCCATTTAGAAATTTGTTATGAATTGTAATAATAAATGATTAAATTTTATTTATATCCCTTATAATATTAACATTCATATTTTGTTTCTATTAGGCATAATAAAAGGACAAATTCAATTTTGCTGATAAAAAAGTATTTTTTAAAAAATGCTGTTTTTTCACCTTTGAATGGAGAACCCTAACTAAATCCAATATTTTTAACTTTTAAATATTTAATTTGAATAAATTAAATTGTTCTTCAAAATCAGGATTTAAAAAGATATTTTAGTGAATAGTGAATAATAATAAATTTTAATTGAAGAATACTTTTTAAATAAAAAATATATAGTGTTAAATTATAAATTTTAATGGGTTTTAGGTTTAATTATATTATATTTTTATCATTTAATCCAATTTTGGTCATTTTATTTAATTTCACTATAAAACTGGAAGTAAACACAAATCAATCTTTTGATAGTTTTTACTTCTCATAAAAACTTCATTCTAGTTTTGACAACAGTAGTCAATTTTAAATTAAATAATGTAACTTCTATGTTTTTTATATGTTAAAATAGACATAATTTTAGGATTCAGAATATAAATATTAGCTTATGGTGAATTTTTGGTATTTTTATGAAACTATTCAATTATTTATGAATAATGAAAAACACATCATTATTGTTTAAAAATTGACATTATTAAATAATAATTTATTTACTTTACTTTTATTTAAATGTAAAAAATCAATATTTATTATCAGTATTATTTTATTATTATTCATTGGTTCCATTTTATAATAAAATTAGATCTATACAATTTTATAGTATCTTTTAACTTCTTTTACCAACCTTCTAGGCACAATAGAAAATTTTCAAAAAAAGTAATTTAACTACTTCTACAAATTTCATTTAAAATATCCAAGACACAAAATTGTCATCAGTAAGTAATATTTTGATCAATAAGATGAAAATAATTTTTGGTGAATAGTTTCTTGCAAAATTTATTTACCACGATTAAAAGAAAATTGATTAATTAAAGGAAAAAAATTATATTATAATTACACAAACTCAATTCATAATTATATTTTATAAATGTATTAAAAAAACCCACCTTAGGAATAATCTTTTATTCGGTTGGTCCTATTGGATTAGATTAGGACAATTATTATTATTTAATTTAATGAAGAGTAAAATTGTTAAATTAAAATTTCAATAAATAAATCATTTTTAATATAGGGTTATACATAATATAATTTCATCTATAAATATTCATGATAAATATATGAAGATTTCCTAAATAATTTTATTTTATTTATAATTCTATGAAATTAAATAAATAAATTTAATCATTTCACAATGATGATTCATTAAGTACCATATTAATGAAAGATTAAAATAATTAATATAATAAATATTAAATAAAAAAAATTAGACTTTTGATGCATTCCAAAAATTTTCAATGTTAATATTATATGATAGAGTGTATTTAATTACTTTTTTTCGGAGAAATAAGGTTGTTACGACTTTCACAAAAACCAAATACATAATAATCTCAAAATAGATATTATTGAGTTTTTTAAACCAATTATATTTTGTTATATTATATAATAATCCTCAAAATCTAAAAATTTTCCAAAGGACATATATAATAATAGATATGTCATTAATGAACCACTTTGTGTTTCCTTGGAATTTTATAGTATGTTTATTACCCATATAATATAAAAATATAAGGAGACATAGTAAATGTTAAACTATTTGACAAAGAGTTAAATAAATTAGATAAGGTTAATATGGTGTCATAAACCTATCTAAAGCCTATTTTTTGAGAGGTTTTTGACCCCTCATCACCTTATCCTCAAAATAAATATTTTTGAGCCATTATAAACCAATTTTGATTCAATAATAATATAACATTTCAAGGTTTTCTAAAAGTGACCCACACCTCTCTTATAAAAGGGTACTTCCCCATCTCTCAAAATCACACCTCCAGAGCCTTTATATCTGCCAAACCATGTTCAAATATCCTCCCAAATACCCTCAATTAATCTTTGTGGAATTACTTTGAATATAAGGCAATCCTTAGGATCCCTTTTGTTCAAATCAAAAGGAAGCACACAAAGAAGATGTAATAATTTAATCACCTACATCAATGTTCTTTTCTTCTTCCACATCCTCATTCTTTGTTGGTTCCATATCAAAATAAAAAATCCAGTACCTTAAACATACTATGATCCTATTATAAATATGGTACAATGATATTCATTATTATATCCATCTTATGAATGATTGAGTCACAATACGTACGTATGTACGAATTACCGTCTCCACGTCAGGGTGTAGTTTTTTATTCAACACTTAATTATTTGGATAGGTATAATAATTAGTATAATTTATTTAAATAATAAATATAACATGTTAATGATTCTGTATATATGATATAACATACGATTACATACGATTTCATCATCTATAGAATGGAATTATCGCTCGTGCGTACGTACAAATTACCCTCTCCACAAACATGGTGAGATTCATTCCCCATCACTACCATTAAAGAATAAATATCATTTTATTTTTAAAAAATAATTTTTAGGAACATCATATCATTTTCGATAAAAATAAAATACATCCTATCCAAAACAAACACGACTTTCATTACAAAACATATAATGAAAAATGAATATGTTAACACCCAAAACAAGGATACACCTGAAATATTATTAACAAAGAAATATTAAAAGATCATAAATGATATAATATTTATTTATATTTTTCATTTGTAATTTAGTAAAAATTATTTCACTGTTATAAATGAGGTTAACATACCCTCAACTTTGGAATAGTACAAGTTAAGGGGTTTTCATATAGCTTATTATTCTCGTGATATTCATGTTATATTGCCACTATTTTCTTTTGTGTGGGGTATGTTCTACTCATGATTGTATTCTTTGTGTAATAAAATTTAATTTTTGGGTGTTTACATCTTAATTTTATGATCCTTTTTTCATTGCGTGTATGTTTCATAAGTTAACAAATCGGTAATGGAATTTATAATTTCAATTTTCACTCATTGGGTTTTTCACAAACATCATTGATTATTTTACTCAAAGATTATGTGATAAATCACTATTTATTTATTATTTATAATTTCCACTCCCCATTGTGTGGATATACATTTGATACAAATAATGAATCCATTGATAAATTCGAAATTCATCAACATTAACTTGATAACAGTAATTTTAACACAATTTTTATTCATTTAGTTTAACATCCAAGTAATTAGTATTGTTTTTAGAAGAATATTTTTTATTTTACTCTTATGGATTTAAATGGAATATCCAATCATATTGAGTGTATTTATATTTTTCACACATAAGTATTTCATTTATTTATCCTTAATGAAATGGGCTTTATTAGGGATTTCATCACAATTTAGATTTAATTGAGACTTATTTTCTCTTAGGCACCAATTAACTATTATATGATGTATATACTATATTTTGACATATTATATCACGAATCCATTTTTTCATGTGATATTTTAAAAGATTTATTAATTCTATTTCTTTTATTAAATATTCTTTCATTTTTTAAGGAACTCATTAACAAAAATATTGTTTTTAATGTTTTAATGATTTATTGTTCAGAATCACTCTTTTTAATGACCATGTTTTAAAAATGGTTTTATGGATTTATTTTTTGGACATGATTATTTTAAAATTAAAATTTCTTTTAAATGTTTCAAATGGGTATGTGACACTTTGATTCAAAAATATCTTTTAAACTGCTTCTTGATAAATAGTGAAGGTTTTAAATGTTTCCAAGAAAAAGGGGATATTTATCTCAAATATTTTTACTGATTATTTTCATTTACGGAAATATCAATAATTGTATTTTATTTTTGATTGTTGATTAATTATTATAATAAAATCTTCCATATTGTATTTAATTAGTTACATTTGATTTTGGATGTGCTATTTTCATACCATTCATGGTTTGTGGTTAATGTATTTACATTTTTTATAGTATTTTTAATACACTTTTATAGATTATTTTTCACCAATTTAATATGAGAAATGCATTGTACATAGTAAGTGTTGGGTGGAGCTCACTACAGCTCATTGATGTGTTGGTAGGTCTAATGTAACAAACTAGTATCCTGGCACATCGCCTTGGAAAAATATTATTTTTAGTCTTGGCATGAGGCCTTCACTATGTGGTTATGATGTCCATCATTATTAATTTCATCATTATGGAATTATCTCTTGATATTACATTATATTATTCAACATGTATAATATCCATGTTAATATTTAAATGATATTATTTTATTTATATTCTCTATATTATTCTGAGATTTATATTTAAAAGTCATGTGTTTATTATTATACATTGTCTTAAATGATTATGATTACTTGTGAATGTTTCCGCTATATTATTATTCTTTTTGAGCATATGAGCTCCCCAATTTCAATGTTTCATTTTTCCAAGGATGTGGAGATGTATATCATTATTAACCTACATAAATAGGATAAGGGATGAGAGTGTCTTCAAATGGGATAAAATGTTGTTTTAATTTATTTCATGTTTTAATGTAAAACTTATGTATGTACCTATTACTTCCTAGGATACTGAACATATCGATCTTTCGAGACTTTATCGACATGTAATGAAGATCCTGACTTATATGAAAATTATAAAAGTTTTTTGAAAATATGAACATACACAAATTATATGAATAAAAATACCTTCACCAGATAACCGATCAGTATAAAAGTGGTATTAAATATGGATGTTAAAAAATGGGTAGGAGCACAAAGTAAAAAGTAGTTCAAATATAATTAGAGGGATAGATGGAACATTATAAATTTAATTCACGAGTAAAAAAATATCTGAAAATGAATAATTCAATAAATAAACAATGGTTTAAATCTTCTAAATACTAAAATGAAAATTACATTGGTTTCCTACCATATAGTGCTTACAGGACATCATCAACCATACAGATAGAGAAAGATCATATGGAGGGGTCCACTAGATCCGATGTCCTCAAAATCTAAGAGAACATTAGTTATATCCTCAAAATCATGTGGGAATATTTTAGTGTTTAAAAAATCACAAATGGTTTGAATGAGATGAAAATTTTTAACTAGAGGATCTATATAGGGTATGGAGGGGACTCTATTATATTAAAAAAATTCATGTTCTAGAATGATATATTTTTTTCTTCAACATATGAAATCAACTGATACAATAATCCATATGGTTTTATAATAGTCTCTTTCATGACCATGGAATATTTAGTTCACTAAGACATAGTTAAGTGAAAGCATAAATAATAAAAATAATGTCGACATAATATTTTTTCAAAAATCAATTCTCATCTATTAGATAATATATATGATTCAACTAGGGACAAGGAAAACATAGTGTAAAAAATTAAATAAAAAATTGTGTTTTGTGGGAATAGGGTATTCTTGGAAATGAATATGCATTACGGGATGGCACAATTCTATCATTATTAGATGTCCCAACCATAATAGTTGTTGTATGTATCTACCCCTCTATGACTATGGAAGAAATATAGGGTGAGACATGTAGATCAACCACCATAGATAATGTCATTATGCCAAATATAGGCTTGGAAGTCACAGGTGGATGATAGGTTTCAATTTATACTGGATCCCAATGATTGGATGTTGTATCAAAGAAGGAACCTGATATGTTGATAGAATATTAGGGTCCTTTCTTAATTGAGAATCGTTTTTGAAAAAATCTCTTTTGGAAACATGGTATGTATGATAATGAGGATGGTAGACATATTTGTTAGATGAGTGTATGCGAATCATGGTTGGCATATTGGTCAATGTGGTGTGTATTAAATGGGTTGGTGGGTTGGTAGATGTGTTGTCTTGTGGTTGGGTATCACTAGAAAAATGATATGAGTCATTATAAGGGATTGTAACTTGAATGAAGATTCATCTCTAGTTCTCTTGAATATACTGGTGAATGTGAAAAATGATTGATGATAATGGTGGGGTAGGAGTTGAATGGGTAGGGGTGGTGTAGTGTTGGAAAATGGAGGAAGTCGGTGAAATAAAATGGTATTTTCTTTAGGATCCAATGTAGGAGAAGGTCCTCAAGAGTTGGAGATAGTGTGGATAGACCATAAGGAGATTAATCATCATTAGTGTCCTCAATGTTCTTAGGATACCCTTTTTTATGATCCCTAATATTCCACAACCACCCCATTCTAATGAGAAAGAAGAAATCAACAGACTCTATCCTCATAAGAGTGGATCTAGGATGATATTTTCCAAATTTACTGAAATGATGTTCATTACATGATGTGAATCCACCCCCATTAACATTATGTGTGATCTATAGGCAATGTAATAATAGTGGAATATGAATTTTAGTTCCATGATGATTGAATAGAGGCACATCGTAGAGGATAAAATGACCCCCTGGATCTGAATGATTCAAATGTGATCATATCCTCTAGATAGACAATCAAGGAATAGATCTATATTCATTATCGGTAAAGTAGCACCACATAGCTGGACCCACTACACTGTACAAGGGTCATAACTGATACATGTTTCATAAAGAATCAATTTCCTTTTAGTAGTTCATTCCTTGATTAGATCAATATACATGGTAGAAAACAAAGGTTAACCAAAAAAATAATAGTTATAAATACACTACACAGTATCAAAAACTCCAATAATATGCTCCCTTTTCTGGTAACTGAGATGGAGTGTAACATTTGAAATATCATGATACAACATGTTTTGTATGGATAAGAATATATCATGGTATATATCATCATATAAAACAATGATTATTGTAAGATTCATCCATCCAATGAGATATAAGACATTATTACATAAGGTAATCTTCACATGCGTAGAATGGTTTTTTTCCTTGTTGTTTTCTTATGATTGGATATAGTTTAAATAATATGAACCTTACATGTGTGTATATAAAAGTATAATATGGGGTTCATGTGATTTTGGTAGGAATAAACATATGATATGGTGGATGTATAATGGGAATGTATGGAGGTTGTGGGAGTTGCTGAAAATATTTTAATAATGATGGGGACTTCTCATTGGGTGGTGATAGAGAAGCATATACAAGTAAATCATGTTTGTGATGAACATCTTGCTAGTAAACATGCATAGAGGATTAATAATTCATTAGTTTTTAATGATCAATTGTACTAATGAGGAAAAATATGACTATGTGGTGACTAGTATTATAGGTCTGACTGATGAATATAGATGATAAGAAGGATGAGTGTAGGTCAAGGGTGATAAGTCGATGTATGTGGGAAAGAGGGCGTCTGATGGTTATGGTTGAGTGGGAGGAATGGAAAAATCCTATTTAACTGGTGTTCAAGACATTTTAATGTGTTTAAATAATTACAAATCATGAAAAAAATATACTATTTTTAAATTCCTGTGTGTAACTATTTTTTACCATGCCAAACAGACAACATGTAATGTATACATGTTGAGTAAAATAACCATTTGTTAATTATTTTCCAATAACATTGAACATGTGGATGGTGTTTTTTATCCTCATTAAGAATAAAATATAATAAAATATAATGAACTAACATGGGTTTTTAACTAGTCAATGATTCGTTTAATGTTTATATCTAGATAGAGACATTGAGTTAAATTAATATTAATGAAATTACACCCCTCAAAAAATGGTTCTTCATAAAATTTTTATCTCTAGACATTGAACATAAAGGGTGGTACTTCCCCTAATTTGATTACAATAATCAAATAGTGGAAAACATTGATGTAATTAGATGAACCCAACCAACTAGATTTTTTTTCTCGTGTAATAATATTGGATATGAACTAAAGAGAAATAAAATATTCCCTTATGTGAAGACCAATTATGAAATTAATTTTTCATGAAATTTCATTTTTTATACCATAAAAATACTTCCATTTTATTAAAAATAATGATAAATAATTCCTATGTAATTAATTTTTATCATTTTATGGTTTCATGTATTTTTAGAATCCGAGATTTGTATTTTATCTACCCAAAAAAATAATACTGTAATTCAAATGGAATGTGATAGGGATTACCATTAACTATATAAAATGGAGCACTTCCATTTCATGATGTATATATTGTGTGATATTCCAAAATTGCGTCTTCTACTTTGAGGATCCAATTCAACCTATTGGAATTAGATTCATTTTCTCAAAAAAATCTCCATATTATATAATACATCTTAATCACTTTATTGTGAGTGGTTTTGAGATCCCATGTTGTAGAAAATTTCATATCATTCAAGAAATTATGTTATAATGTTATTCATAATTTCCATTCCATGATCTCTAGGTGTAATTAGTGAAACCCATAAATGGAGAAAATGTTTTTAAAACAAATAATGAACACCTTGTATGTGCCAATGATGGTGGATTCACATTCTATGCACATTGATACATAATTCACAATAACTGGGTAGTAATATTTCCCATAACAATATTGAAATTGGTCCATGAAATCTATTCCCTATAAATTTATGATTTAATCTCCACTGATAGGTTTCACGGAATTTATGAATTTTCAATGCTTCCAATCCACTATATTTAATCTAATATATAACAGATTCCTCTTATCTCGATGTTGTGTGGACTAGAAGAATTGAAATTTTATGATCATATCCATTGTTTGTTAATCCCCATGTTTTCAAAAAGATGTAAATGTATTGAATATTTCAGGAAAACATTGAATTTCATCCTATGGAATGCAATGTCACATATATCCATCAGCCCAACCAAAAAATAATCGTGTCTCATCATATTAATACTGTGAATCATCGAATAAGAAATAATTCATATATTAATAGGAGATGTGTGGGTAACATTATCCTATGTAATTATTGTGAAAAATATCCAAAAAACACATTCATACACTAATAAGTAAATTCATAAGTGTTTAATAATGAAAATTACCTCAATACATGAATTCTCATCATCCTCGAAACATCATAATGGTTGTCTAGATAAGTGGCCACCGAGGAAATTTTGTGTAAATTTTTTGTATTTAACGACTATGATAAATTCATGAATCAATATCATTTACAATATTATCCATTTTTGGGGAACCATTATTTTTCTAATCATTAAATGTAATTTTTCATGATCATTAAAAAACACGGATTTGGAGAGAATGATTTATGACATATTTTTTTTTAAAAAAAATATACCTTTGTCAAAATCACTTTCCAAGTGGTATTTTAAATTTAATTTTACTAATTTATGGAATGGATGAAATTATAAATATGTAGAATGATTTTCCCATCCAAAATTCCAAAAATAGAACCACAAAAATAATATGGCTGCACAAATCAATTCAATTTCATTATGCTAGCGGGGTGAAACTATGATAATTCCATCCTCCTGGATATTTCATAGACTGTATAATTCCCAATCAAAATCATTATTTAAATAAAAATATGTGTACTAACCAAAAATTTGTTTTAGTGGGTGGGAAACTCATGAAGAATCAAGGACGAAGTTGTGATATGTTCATTCATTCCCCAGAAATAACCGCTTGATTTCACAATAATGGGATTGAGTTAATCCTTAATTATTATTCTTTACACAAGATTGAATACCATTTAGTTATTTGGAAATCTGTGCCTCAGTAGTATTTTTCCTTGGGGAAAAAATATTATATTTCATCAAATTTATAGTTATGAAATTTTCATCATAGTGCTACCTAACTAACATCAGATCTCTTAGGTAGACTTCAAATGATCATCTGAATAAGGATAAATGAACAATGGAATCTTTTGTAATTCCTCCACCATATTATTTAAAATATATTTTATGAACTTTTTAAATTTCACCGCTATGTTACTCATTATAAATTACATATTTTGATACGATAGCGTTCTGAGAGGACATGTGAATTTGATTTTCTAAATATATACATAGTCAATAATGGTTTTATTTTTTGCAGAATAAAATTACAAAAAATTAATTTGAATTCAATAGCGTATGGTATCTCAAAAATATGATAAATGAATGGTTGTTGAAAATAGTATCATTGAGTTATATTTTATATTATATTTTTCAACACGTATTAAGCATCCATATATATTCTGTGTTAAGAGTAAATAATATTCCTTGTTTTTAAGAAAAGACATTAAACCATTCTTCAGGATGACATGCAGTGGACCCACCAACACATTAATAGATATTGAAAATATTATACCAATGTCTATAAGATTTATTACTTCACAATAGATGAAATTTTTAATCAATCGATTGAATATCCTCTAGGGATGCTATTTTAGATTATCACAATCCACTATAAAATTTTATAAATGAAAGTTGTGGGACTAATCTTCATGATGATTTCAACACATAATGAAATTGATATTTTATTATTTTTTAGGGAATCCATTTTTTTATTCTATATCTTGTATCATCAAAGCAATAATGGTAAATTTTCAAGAATGAGTACCTATGAATGAGTTCATTTATGTTTTTGGTAGAGTATGAACTAAAATGACATTTTCATTGTCATTGATTGTATAAATTGAGGAACAATATAACTCGGAAGAGAATCAATATGAATTTCCTCTTCATAATAATTTCAGTCATCATAATCTGTAGATCAGGACTCTCTATCCCCCTCAATGGTATTTTAATATTATTCCCATTGGTCTGAAATACATAATGTTAATTAAATGAATTACCACCTTATTTGGTGATATTTACTAAATCAAACAATTCATTTTCTTTACAAACTATGATAATAAAGCCACCAATATTCACATAAATCAAAACATTTCTACTAGTGAAAATTTTTCTGACTTAATTTTTGTCTATGTCATTATCTTCATCCATATCCATGATATAGAAGGATATAGGAAATAATAATTTAGAAATACTGACTGAACCATTTAGCAAGATGTAATCGAGGTAAATTTATTGATCTATCATCAATTTGAAGTAAAAATATTATCAGTTTTAAAATGTTGATCCATAAATTTCATATGAAATTAATATTATTTAGATATATACAGGTGCTGAGGTTGTATAATGCATTTCCATATTCATATATTTTGATATTGATGAGAATCAAAATGGATGTGGGGTCCTGTATATTCGGTTGGAAATTACATTGAACAACTATGGTTAATTATTAATATAAGGAGATAATCCCTAGATAATACATTTTTTTATTGATTAAACTCCTCGAATATTTATTTTTTATTAGGTATCAGAGTGAAAGACTATAAAAAGGTGATATTGTTGTGAAATTGCATATTACTGTAAAAAAAATAAGTTTCCCCTCTTTCATACTATATCTCAATCTCTCAAAAATGATATTATGGGGTTGTATTGGAGATAGTTATTTATAAAAATATTATTTATTAGGATTCCCTAATATAGGATAATCTTTAATTATCATTAATTTGATTATGTTGTTATTGACAATCTTTATTTGTGCTATCATATATATCTTTTTTCATTTTTATTGCACACATATATTGTTATTATTAGATATATTCACCATATATTATTTTATGATAATAATTCTTCAATTTTATAATCATAAGACACACAGACAAAGACCCATGTACAATATTTGTCTCAGAATTTACAAGAACTATAACCTATAATCAATCATTTAGAGTCTCATATATTTATCCTTTATAGTAATTATGATTATATAGAGTGGTCCGTTGATTTTTCATTTTTTTATGGTTATTCATAATTTTCTCTAATTGTGAACAAATGAAGAGAAAATGTTTTCATGATTTGATAGTTGTAGTGTGACTTATATTGGAGTAATTAGAGGATATTTATAAAATAATAGTTTTTTATGTAATTTTTTCATTCATAGGGGAAATTATTTTTAAGGAAATGAGTTTTTAGTTCAAGTAGTTAGATATTTTAGTGGTTACCTTAGTATTCCATGATTTCATAGAAATTATTGAACACATATTTTGGTAGTCATTGTGGTTTGTTAACTAATATATTTCTTTAACTACTGGTCCTAAAATGACTGCTTCTAATTCTATGATTTATGAAATTATAATTTAGTTGACTATATCTTATGTAATTAAAATACTGAGAATGGGGTTCATAAATTTCTCCCCTCTTGTCCTGGTATGGGTGCATTCCTCTACACAGAGAGAATGATTCGATTTCCATATTGATAGAAATATGTTGTAGTGTTGGAGAATAAAGTGGGAGGGATTATATATTCTTGGTGATGGAATAATTTGGAGATTAAAGGTTTGTATTCTCTTACAACCATTTAATTAAACATTTGAGCTATTCCGTGGTATCTCTCTCATAAACTAATTTTTTTGGATATTTCCTATAAAATTTCCTTAGAAACATTTTGCTTTTAAACAGTGATTGTTACATAAATTGTGGTTTGTATTATAGTACATACATATTGTTTTGGTACATTGTAAAATTTTTTAATCTATATTCACAATTCATTTATGTGATATTTTTTTATTTTATTATGCTCAATTTAGTGATCTCATGCTTCCCAATGTAATTCTTAATCCTTTTATGTGATGTTCTTCATTTGAATTATGATAATATAATTTTTTATTAGAGTGAACTATTTACCTATAAATAGTTTATATAAATCATCCCTAGTAATTATATAAAAGAAATATTGGATTTTATGCCAATCCATGGATCATTATTTGATAGAAACATTGAAAACTATACATTTGTGGCATCATTCTTCACACCATTTCTCATAATGGAGAAAAAATATCAATGAACAATTATGTATGATAAACTAGATCATTTATAAAAATACCTCATAATTTTCAGTGGTTATCGGTCATTTGATGGTTCTTGGTTATATTTTGAATCATATCATCTATATAGAATGGAGAATGATTCTATGTTCATAAAAACAATTTCATGGAATACATAATTTATGATGGTGAGATTTTTCAGAATCGGTCTGCCCCCAAGATATTATTGTGGTTCATATTGATGACATTAGGTTTTGGTATCACATGTTTAATAGTATCAATAATAATTTACAAATTAAATGCAGAAATTTCTATATTAATAATAGAATTAAGAGTAAAATGTTCGAGGGCCTCATTTATTCTTGACCAATTCAGGTGTCCTAGAAGAATGAACTATCTATAACTGAAAACATAGTTTCTAGTCAGTCTATGATGTTTTTAAATATAATGATGACCTAGATAATATGGTCTTATGTGATCCTAGGTTTTTTAAGAAGGCCACTACCCCTAGTCATCATTTGATCTACCTAAATAATTATGACCAATCTGACACACACAGTGTCAATGACTACGTATGGGCTTGATCAGATTATAAATTTATAATTTCAAAACTACACTACAAAAGAGTCCTATAAAAGTGGATACATATGGTCAAACCCATTTTTACAACTTCAAAAATATGGTTTCAAATAATTTAAATCATGAAATGTGGATTCTTCAATGGACCATTGTAGGTCTTGTTTCCTATGGAGAATGTTTTTTAGATTCCTTCTAAAGAATGAAATGGTGTCAGGGTAAATGTTATTGTTATAAAATCTTTATAAAAAATTTATCATTTGAATTTATTAATTGTTAGGATTTGAATCCATGAAGATATCAAAAATTGGTAATTCATATAAAAAATTGGATATACCCAGGATTTATATTATTTTATGTTCTATATGTAGGACAAAACATCGGTTCAATAAGATTATCTACAAGGGAAGAATTTTTCAAAAGATAATTTTCATAGAATGATCATATCATATTTGGAAGGTGTCATAATATTAAAAATACATAGATCATCGTTCTGAAAAATGAATCATGATAATAAATAATTATCAAACCAATTATTTTGATAATTTTTACACAATTTTTTATTTACGGATTCATTAATATTATGAAACCCCTACTCCTGACCCCTATCCCTAGTGGATTATCCAGGAATTACATCAATAACATTAGTTTATGGTGATATTGGAAAAAATCACATATTAATGTATAAATTTATAATTGAGAATTAGGTTTTTAATATAAATAAAAAGTTATTCGAGATCTTAATGAAACAAATGTAATGGACTATAAATGCTTCAATTGTGGTTAATAAAATTAGACTGGAATCCGAAACTATTATTTAACAATTTATGGATTTTGAATAAGTAATACAAAAATATATTTAATTATCATATTAATATTTATATCAATAACCCAATAGAAGAAATTATAGTTGGGTAATGTTGAAATGTGCGGAGATGGTGCAATAAAATAATGATGAAATAACATTCATATATTGTTCTATATTAATAGGAGAATATATTTAATCCCGAACATCTAATAACATTTAATGTATTCAGTTCATGATATTTCTATAGATGAATTATTCCAGAAAACATTATTGATCTTTTTTTGAAATTCATGTCATGTACTCATATTGAAAAAATATCTAAAAATAATCCATCTCTTGGATTTTACAGCATGTATCATTTTTTTGGATCATAATTCATAAATTTAAATTCCATAAATTTCATCACATCATATTTTTATGTATATTTTATTACATTAATTTAACAATTTTCAATTATTGATCTTCATATTAATTATGTTCAATTTTACATAAATTCATGTTATAATCATGTTCTTAGATGTGTAATGTTTGAAATTTCATAAATTAAATCACCTTTAATTTTTAAGAATTGATTTACTATGTACTTTAAAAACAAAAAAACATAAGTTTATATAATAACTAATAATAATAAATAATGAAATGTATTCAAAAAATATAAATAAAAAGGTATTATAAGTTAAAATGGATGACTCCATATTGATAAAAAAATTTATCTAATGGGTGGGGCTTTAATTTTCTATTTTTGGAATGTACAATCATTTATATGGGTATGTAATGGTAACCACATAGTTATTTATTTTGAATATGTGTTTTTTATTTTAGTAAATTTATAAAATGTATTTGATTCACTATATTAGGGGAGAAGTTCATGTTACATAAGGTTTATGAATGAGTTTTATATTTTCCATAATGGTAAACCTTATAGGACATCTAATGGTTAGATATATTTTCTAAAGGATATGAAATGTTAAACCCTAACTATGTAGGGGGAACAATATATTGATAAATTCCACATATGGGTACCATAGGCTTCTCATAATGGTAATCATGATTTACAAATGGATTTAAAAGGAAAACACATGACTTTAATAGGGGAAATGATTGCATATGTAATAGTAAATCTAATCAGTGTAAGGGTAATATAGAGTTTAATAATGATATTCATAACCTTAAAGATTTGTGTATGTTTATCCAATTACCCTTATATAACAAATTATTCCTTCTAAATGCTAAATAAATGTAACCCTTACCTAGATAATTTTTTTGAGGAATAATAAATAATTTTTTTCATTCCAATTCATTATATCTAAAAAGGCATGTAATTCTATTTTGGATGTTTTAAAAAGTATTATAATCAGGAATACCAATTATATTAAATTTTTTATGGTTTTTATATGTTATACTTTTTATAAAATTATACATTCAATATTTTATTAAAATAGGAAATAAAACGGTGTATTTAAATATTTCGTCTTTTTCATATGAATATGATCACCTTGTAAATATTTTTCAACAAAAACACTTTTTATATTTTATTTTTATATGAGAAAAAGGGTTATTATTGGTGACTATAAATTTTTGAATGTTTTCTCACTATCACTGGTTGGGGGTTTCTATTCTATTATTTTTTCATCAATTTGGATGTATGTGTTTCTCATATGTTTTGTACAAACATGTAAGAAATTTTTTTCTTTATAAAATTTCTTTCAGGTAATTAGTCAATACATTCGAACATTATCCAAGAGGGAGAATAAATTATTCAATGTTTCATTATGAAATACATAATTTCGAATTATTTTTTTATTTCAGAATTTTGTTTTACATCCCATATTAGAATATTTTGAAATATTCTTTTAAATGGTTTTACCCTATGAGAAGTTTATAGACCGATTTTGATGAAAACCCTATGTGTTTTTTCATCTAATGTGAGTCTTAAATTCATGATAATTTTGATTAATAACTTGTGAAAATTAAATTTATGAATTTTTTCAATATTATATTTTACATTAAATGAATAAAAGTGATGATTATGTTTTTTTTGTGAAAATATTTTGATAAATTGTTTTGTTTTCAAATGGATTTCAAATGAAAGCGATAAATAACCAATGAAAATGTATAATGAAGCTATGAGTTTATTTTATTATTTGTTCATGTGAAAACGTGGAATTTTGTAATGAAGGGGAAAAATAAAAATGAACATAAGGATGATACAAATAGATTGTTTCAAAACATGGTATCATAGGATTCACATAGTGGATTTCTACCATATTCTCTGTCCTAGATATTTAATTCACTATATTCATATCAATAATTTATTTGAATTATTTTTTTCACATTTTATTCATGTCATAAATACTGATATGTTTATTTTTATGATTTTTTCCAATTTAAAAATAGAATGAATATAATTTTACCGGTCACTCTTTTAGTACAATGCTTTATGTGCACACCATTTATCATTGTGGGTAAAATAATTTTTATTATAAAAAATATTTAATATTATTTTATACATTAAAATTAATGTGTATTTGAATACATAATATTCATAGATAAAATTCATGGACATTATAGAACAATATTTTCAATTAGTAATTTTGTTATATAATGGTTTGCGGTAATGCTGAATCTAATAGTTTCCTGGGAATATACATTAATTTATTTGTTTGTGGTATAAAAATTGGCTCTATGAATGAACTCTAATTAATTATTACAAGATTTATATCCATGTTAAAACATGTTATAGTTATATAAAATGGTGTCTTTTGTAATGGTAGATTCTCTTAGATGTTATTGCCAGCAGGTTTACCTGGATTGTGGAGATAGATTTTCATTTGGAGACAATGAGGGTTTTGTGTTGTTTTAATTTAACGTGTGGTATTTTTTTTCATTGAACTATAGGTATCCATGATGGGTACCCTTATTCATCACATTAAAATATTTTTTCCCTAACTTTTATATTAATTATACTTGTTTGATTGTTTGTTCCATCTTTACCACGTTCTTAGCCACCTATAGTGACTTGTTTTGTCGGCATGAGTTTCTTCATTTCACAATAGTTTGAGATTCCATACTATATATAAGTGTTGTGATATTTTAAATGTTTGGATTAATTACTATGGTATTTTGGTTTTGTACTAACATTATATCAATGGGTAAATGTTGAGTGGGTTATTGATCCCCAAATTTTGTAATTCTATATTACATACTATGGGAAGTAATGCATTATTTTATTTTATATATTTCTCATGTATTATATTATAGTTTTTTGAAATAACATCATTAACGGAATATAATATGGTCCATGTGGTTAATTTTTTATTTTTGGTGTAAATAGAATGGATATTTGTGAATTTTTATAAAATTTCATTTCAATCCTTTATTGGATTAATCACATATTTCCAGAATCATTTTGGAGGTTTTTTTATGCATCATCCATGTTCATCAACCACGTCACAATGTTGGGAACGATTCCACATCCATTTTTTTGTGATTTATAACTAACTATTTGTTTATTCATTATGGGGATCTATTTAGTGGTTAAAAATCAAGGTTGATCTTTGGATGTGTTGATATCAAGAATCAATTTGTTTAAACAATATGTAATTATTTTATTGTATTAAAATGTTATAATCCATTATTATTTATTATTTGTTTTCTTGAATAAAAAATAATTTCATTATGAATGTAGAATAATGGTTTCTAACTATTAATGTGAATCAGGGTTTCTAACATAGGTTTTAAGAAATAGTTATTTATTTATAAAACTAATGAATTTTTTTCTTCATCCCTATTAATGATTATTCATTGAATAATCTCACAAAATTGATCAATGATTTCAATAATATTAAATTATTGTTAAAAAAATAGTTTTTTAACGTAATGATAGAATGGATTGAATTTTTTTATGATAATATCAATCAATTTTTCTAAATTATAATTAAAAATAGAAAATAGATTTCTTTTGTGAATTGTTAGATTATAAGAATAATTCAAATTTTATGGATAACAATGCTTAAATTTTAATTTCAAATTTAACATAATTTTAATATTTTTATAAATATTCATGAATCATGTTACTCTTTATTATTTTTTATCATGGAAGATGTATGAAATTTCACCATATAATTTTGGAATTATGAAACAGTTGTATTTTTGAATTATTTTCTATAGAAATGAATGGTGTTTACATATGTATCATATTATTTGTAATAATCACTTCATTTACTTCTTGTTTATATCTGTAATATATTATTTTGATTGTATTATGGGGTCATTGTAATGATTTGTTTTTGAAAAATTTCTAAAATTGATGACTTATATAAGGACATGTATGTTTGGAATGATACTCAATTGTGTGTATGGTTTTTATTATGATATAAAAGTGATATAATATGGTTATGTCCAGACATTTATGGGTTTTTTGTGTCATTTCAGGAGGTCTCGAGTTGGTGTGTGATGTTTTCTTTCATATTAGTCCTTTTTCATAGCTTTTTAGTATTTTCTAATATCAGGATGGGATGAGAAGTGAATAATTAAATATCAATTTATAATAATCTATTTTTTAAAAAAAAATCTACATGATATCTTGTTTAGATATTTGTAGTTGTTCATTTAAAAATAGTTGGACAAAAAGGAACTATTTCCATTATTTTAATGGGTTCCATTAAGATAATGGAATCCTATGTGTATCATGTGTTCTATGTGTCAATCCCATTTAGTATAAACACTATAGAAAAAACATTATTGTTTTCATAGGATAACTGTGTTTAGATTCAATCAATGGTAACTGAATTAGGATTCTTCCTTGATAAGAGAGGTCATGTTTTTATTCTTCATTTTTTTGATTCATTTATATCTAGGAATAACGATCAGTGGGAAAATTTATTAATAAATTCCTTGTGTTTTGGAATAGTTTACGATACATGGTGATCAATTAGATTATTTATGGGTGAAATGATTTATTTTCGAAAAAAAATTAGATATATTATCCACTAGGGATATGTTATTACCAACTAAATAATGCTGACTATTGGGATTATATTATTATAATTGTGTTTGCATCAATTCAATTTCATAATGTAATTCTATATCGATATCAATTCTTATTGATGATTGTATTTCTATGAGTTTCCTCCCAACTATTTCGAGACATCATAAATCAAAATACTATAGTTAATTGAATCCTAATGGTCAATAACGATGATATTCTAGGCATTTATTAGTAATGGTGGTTTTTCTGGGATTGGTGCACTACTTCACTTAGTAACACAGGCCCTCGAGAGTTATTTTTTTTCCTTTTATATATGTGGATATTTTAAGAGTTTTGTTTGAATGAAATTTGAATATTCACTTTACTTGTTGAATCAATTTGGTGTCAATGTAGTTCCCTATTATTACCCATATAAAACTAAATAAATAAATTAGGTATATGTAAAATAGATATAAATTCATCATAGAACTCAAATTATATAATGTGGTCTATATAAACCATTAGTAGGATGGATGTGTGGGTAATTTATTCTACAATGGAAGATTGGGCAAACACTTTTTGGAGTTATTTATGTGACATTGACTATTTTGGAATTATGTGGAGATATGTCATAATTTCTAAAAATGGTAGAGGTCCAATATTTATTGTCAAATATTACAAATATGGAAAAATATTTCTCATAATGGCCATGAGTATATGATAATTCTACATGTACATATCACATTGTGGTGTAAATATGTTGATGAGGATATTATAATATTTTTGGTTCATAAGTTTATTTAGTGTAAACATAGACAATGAAATATGATATTATGATAGATTTTTTTTGTAAATATATTTAAAATTGTGGATGTATATATTGGTTATGCATAGAGATATGGTGTATTTTCACATGGTCATGTCAAATGGTTTTACCAACACATGATGTGATGCAATGGATGAGGTGTGATTCCAATTTAACATTTATTGAAATGATTTTGTTTCCTGATCTGTAATTGAATACAGCTCAAAATGGGTACCAATATGGTTCTGTGTAATTTTATTTTTCATGAATTTGTATGGTTTACTTCTTTTTACATTATAATTTCACCACATAAGATGAAACTTTAAAAATTTTATGAAATTTTTAACAAAATGGTATATTTATTGTTTTGATGATTAATGATCCTAGACAAATGATTATCAATTCGAAAAAATAAGGGTTAATAACATGTTTCATAATATATGAGATCAACGTTATTGGTCATAGTGATCTGGTCAATGGAAAAAGTTATCACATTATAATTTTCCATGACATAAAATAGTGTGGGGAAACATATACTTAACTACTTTTTATTTCACAACACATTCCACTATTAATAATGGATAAATAATCAATAAATGTCAAAATTTGACCATGAAAAAAATCCTAGTGTGGAATATGAAATGTTTCATTTATTATTAAATCAATTCCTAAATTAAACTAAATTATTTTATAATATGGAGATATATTTGGTAGGAAGGATATAATATTACTTTCAAGGGGATATGGAGATCCACTGCGTGGTATATTTCTCCTTTATTTATGTCTCACAACCTCCTCACTAAAGAATTCATATGATTAAAAATTATTTTTTATATTATCATCCTTGTCAATTGGATGACATTTGGGAATGGGTATGTGAATATTCTCTATTAGGAGAAGGTTATGTTAATGTATTACGGTGATGGTGTGAATGACTATATAAATGAAGTCTAGAGTTCCAATCCACCACCGATGTTATGAAAATTGACTATATTTCAAATGTGGAATTTGAGT
Source organism: Viscum album (assembly GCA_963277665.1). Classification (NCBI taxonomy): domain Eukaryota; kingdom Viridiplantae; phylum Streptophyta; class Magnoliopsida; order Santalales; family Viscaceae; genus Viscum; species Viscum album. Next base: position 259,414,355 of record OY728121.1, on the reverse strand, counting down.
TAAATGATCATGTATATCCTATACAATCTATTTTTTTATAGTTAGATTGATTTTTTACAATGAGTCAGAACCAGGTTAGTTTATTCATCAAGAGATCATTTAATCACAATGAATGGACAGTAATTAGTTGAAAATTCCATCTAACATTATGGCGTATCACGATGTGTGGAATGTATTCAAATAAAGAAGGTGTCAACTAGACCATCTCACAATAAATAATTAGAGGATTTAGACATTATTCACAATAACACTATGTTTTTATATCCAGTTCAATTTATGGATTATTATTTATGCAATTATTCATGACTTCCATCACAACTAGATATCATTACAGATTGAATTAGACTCTCATCATGATATCAATGCCCCCAAAGAAAGAACATGATATTTACCTTGGAGAATTATCCCTTATAAGATCATTTTCATTAATCATACCATACACCTTATCATAAATATCTTAAATGTATAAAATGAAGCTAATCATGATTCATATGCACATTAAATTAAGAAAATTGTGGAAATGAACACTATATCATCATTTTGGAAAATATATTACAATGAACTTATGGTGGATGATGGAATGCATGGTGTGATACACTCCATCATTTGTGAAACTCCTTTAAATTTTGGAATATGCAATTTACCTCTTTATTTTATAATTTTACAATTTATTTTTCTTGAATTTTTATATTTTTTGTATGTAAGGGTTCAAGGTAGTACTGTGTATATGTTAGCATCCATTTTCAAAAAATGTGTAGTGGTAACACTATAACACCGCACAAGAGAAACATGGATTTCCATTTATTTATGTAACTTTAAAAAATCATTCTATATGGGTTAACCCATGTTTTCAATTGATTCATATTTATAACATCCTTCCTTTTATTAAATAACTTTTCAATACATTTTACCAAATGAGTATCTGAAAAGTCTAGTGTCTTGGAAATCAGGAACAATATACATTAAAAACCAAAATATTCATCTAATAAACATTTAAAGGTTCACTAAAGCTATATCCTATGTACAATTACTACATCTCATAACCTGGGGATGTACATCAATGAAAAGGGTGAGCAGAAGGCCTTGGAAGGAATGTTAGGAAATCAGATTAATTATGATATCCATACGAACATGAGGAAAAACATTAAGACATGAGAAATGGAAGTAGAAAAATATTATAAAAATAATAACAAGAATAATAACATTAATAGGTGGATACAATATTTAATTTATACATTCATGAACATATCACTAACGTTCATCCCCTACATATCATAAAAATTACAAATGTTATTCACCAAGTTATCGTGAAACTTATCATGTCAAGATATGTAATTCGTTACACAATAAATTGGAGAGATATTAGAGAACAACCTTAATATGTCTTTATTTCCAAGTGATCCACATATATCATAATAAATCATTTCATAAATAATTCAAAGAGAATTAATGAAATGGGTTTCATATCAAAATCATGATGTTTAAAAAGTGCTAAAAAATAAGAACATTATTTAATTTATAACCCAAGAAAAGGGAGTGAGGGTTTTATATATGTCAATTTCAGAATAAAATATATGAATTTTATGTATTGATGAATAACTCTATAAATGAAAATAGATTTAGGTATTCACCTAAATAATACAAGAGAATTTCTTGAGAAAAAGAGAGAGATTTTGAGACGAAAATTCTAAAGCATAATAGCTATGTAAAATTGTTTTAGATAACATGAAAAAGATAGTGTAAAAGGTTAACCCACAAAATTATAACTCATAATACTTTATACAGATAGAATAAAATAGATATAAGTTCATTTTATGGATATTTTAATTAAATACCACTTGAAAAAGGAACATGAAAGGAATAAGAAGATGCAATTTCTTTTTTGATAGTTGGCTTCCTAATAGAATCACAAAAAATTTAAGAAAAGTAGTTGATGTGATTGTAAAGGGTATTTATTTATTTGGACATAAAATTGAACAAAATAAGGTTATTGGATAACATACCCAAAATAATAAATTAGATACTAGAAGACATAACATAAAAATTATAATGACAAAAATAGGAGGGTGAAATGTTTCCTTACTATGAAGAGTAAATTCATCAACATGAATGTTTGTGACTTTGGGTGATTGAGGGAAATATGGGAGGAATCCTTTTGTGGTCAAAGGACGATATAATTGTTGAGGTTGAATTTTTAATTAATGTAATAAAGGAACATGTTGGTATTTATAACAAAAGTGAGGGAATATTTAATTAATTTCCAAGGGAAACCTCATTAGTGGTAATTTCTAAACCATTGGCCTAACCATGGTATTATCCCATGGTATTTTCCACTTCAGATACATCATAACTAGTATCACTTTTCACAAGTAGACCATAGTTATTACATCAGGATTAAATCATTAATGATTCCATTAATCAAATGAAACTCAATGTTCGTTTTCTTACTAATCACTCAAAATTCTACAGTTTTAGAAAAATCCAAAAATTTACCCCGCCCATTTTTTGATAGGTAGATTCAAAAATTGTTCTCCTTTTTTAAAATTTAATTGAAAATTAAATTTAATTAAATAAATAAAATACTAATACATAAATAATAATTTCAAAAATATTTATTTACTTATACTATAATATAATTATATAACATTAACACCTAAACTGAAAAAAAAGTATCCATACATCCTTAAGTGATGTTATTATTCAATTGGTATAATTACCATTAATATGTGTAATATTACTATTTGAAAGGATAATGTTACTATTCACCAATAAATTATTTTTATCTCATTTAACCAAATTTTTACCCTAATTACAACTATGAATGACTAATTTCCATAAATCATTTCATAGAAATGGTTATTAAATTATTAAATGTTTTTATACACTTCATCTGAAAAACACTATTCAAAAAAAAATCATAAAAAACGTTAATTATAAAATACTATTCATCAAATTGAATCTTAGAAATTTTCTAAAAATTTATCATAGGTAGATTATTTCAATTGAAATTCTAAAATGATTTTTATTTTTCCATAATAAGTATCAATGTATGAAAAATATTTGAAATGTACAATTCTAACTTCTAAAATCAATTTACCAAATTGTTATTATTTAATCATATACATTATTAAGTAAATATATTCGAAATAAGGATATGATAAAATAACAATTTTATTTATACCAATGCACTAAAAAAAGTATATAAGTCCCTGTTACATAGACCCTTATAACACCTACATTTGACCTATGTGTAAAGTGTTCTATGGTGACAAAATCGTGGGACAACTCGGGCAACACTACCCGAGTGGTGATTTCAATCAGATTAAACATCTCCCTTATGTGATTTTGTTTAAGCTTTAAATTTTCATGCTCATCATTGTCTTGGTACAAATAAAAGACTACTGATGCAAACTCCTTTCAAATATCATATAGATGGGATTCATAGGGATGCATTGACTAGATTACGCTATAGGATCATCTTTGTTCACTAATTAACCATAATAACATATATTTATAAACAATATTTATAACATTATAAATTTAGTTTCAAATGGTCATATTGACCAACAATCATATTGGAGAATAGTCATAAAACACTCAAAACCCAGTGATATTATTTTAATTATACTAACTTCATTAATTAAATGATATTGTTTTATTGAGTATAAAATAAAATAATACAAAAATTAAAGAAAAATATATTATTTAAATGTTTGGGTCATTACATTATTTCCCCCTTATGAAATTTTGACCTTGAAATTTCAACTTGTACCCTCATAAGAGAAAAGGTGTGGGTATTACTCCCTCATAGAGTCCCCAAGTTCCTTGTGGAATCTTTATATTTGTGACTCATCCACAAAACCATAACATGGTGGGTAGTCTTGTTGTATAAAACCTTGTTTCTACGATCCGATAACTGCATCGGTTTCTCCTCATAAGAGAGGTCATGTTGTAGTTGTACCACACCTAGATGTTGTACATATGAAGGGTCATGTATGTACTTAATCGATTGGGATATATAGATGTCATAATGAACTTGTTTTAGATTTGGAGGAAGTGCAAGCAGACAGACCACTAATCCTATACGATCAGGGATTTAATAGGGTCCAATGCACCTAGGTTTGACCATCCCTTTCTTCCCAAACCTTATGAATCTATTCCAAGGTGATATTTGAAGAAATAATTTATCACCAACATCAAACTCTAGTTTCCTTCAATGATTGACAACATAGCCTTTTTCAAACATGTATCATAATTAATTTGTGGCTAGATGGCATTAACCTTTTCTGTCATCTGTTGCACAGGATCAGAACCAATAATCATTCTCTTACTACCTTCATCCTGAAATCTAGTAGTTCTACATCGCATCCCATATAGTGTTTTATAGGGTTATATTTCAATACTGGATTTGAATATATTGTGGTATGAGAGCTCAACTAATCAAATATGTTGATCCCATAAACCTATAAATTACATTTACCATGTTCTAAACAAGTCATGAATTGTTTGAAAAGTACTTTTCAGATTGGACATAATTTTTGGGGTGATAGGTCGTATTGAAATTCAATTCGGTACGCATAGCATGTTGATAACTTCTCTAAATTATGATTTGATCCTAGGATCATGATTAGATTCAATAGAAAGTATAAATACCTATAGACATACCACTTCCTTTATGTAAAATAATTCCTTGATGAACAGGATATAAATCTTCCTGAATAGAGATAAAATGGGCCGTCCTAGTTAGATGGTCCACAGTAACCCATATCACATAGTCTCCTTTGGATGTTCATGGGAGACCAGTGACATAGTCTTTTGTGATATTGTCCCATATTAATGCTGGTATGGGTAGTTGTTGCAATACCCCTCTAAGAAGATGCCACTCTTCCTTCACTTTTGGAAGAACTAGGCACCTTAAGATGTAGTCAACAATCTCCATTTTCATATTATACCACCAATAATAATCATAAATGTATCTATACATTTTCATCCTTCCTAGAAGTATAGGGAAATTTGAGCTATGAGCATATCCAACAACTACATCATTAATTCCAGAATAGATAGAACACCTAGTCTTGTCTGATATTTTAGTACACCTTCTTGATAAATATTAAACAAAGGAAACAACCCATCCATCACAACCTCATACTTCTTCAATAACAGAGGATCTTCCTTCTGATCATTCATGATATTATCTAGAAATTATGGTAGAAAAATAATGTCGATTAGGGTTGATAATGTCCCTTCCCTTATAATTTACATTTCCATCATTACCTGGTCATTGATCAATGGATATCATTGAATCCTCATAATGGAATGAAAAACTGGGGTTTTTATGCTTAATGTATTAGAGGATTTGTTTATTCTTCCATGATGATAATGAATAGAACAATCATATTCTTTATGAAGTTCCAATAATCTACATTGCCTCATTTTCAATTACCTTTTTTTGAAAATACACATCAAATTATAATGGTCTATGTATATATGACATTTCTACCCAATATGATAGTGCCAACTTATTTTCAATGAAAAAATGTCTGCAAGTAACTCCAGATCATGTGTAGGATTGTTCTGATCAGGAGTATTCAACTGTTGAGATACGTAAGCAATGACATTTTCATTGTCCATGAGGATTCACCCATGCCCTTTTAGAGATTCATCGCTAAAAATAAGGAATCCTTCACCACTTGAGGGACAGGTTAACACATGTGTTTTATCCAATCTCTTCTTCATAGTTTGGAAGCATTATTCACACTCTTTTCTCTAGATTAACATGACCCCATCATATTTAACATGGTTAATGGATTAGAAGGCAGTGAATAATTTTTCAAAAACAAATTATAATATCCAGCTAATCCAAGAAAACTATAAATCAGAGTTATTGTTGTAGTATGAAGCCACTCCTCTACAACCATTGTATTTTTAGGGTCAATTTTTATTCCATCATATGTTATAATGAGCCACAAGAAAGAAACTTGTTGGAACAAAAATTCGAATTTTCTGAAATTTCCATAAAGTGTCTCCTTCTAAAGAGTTTTCAAAATAACCCTTAGATGATCGTCATTCTCCACATGTCTTTAGGAATATATCATAATATCATATTTAAATACTACCACAATGTTATCAATATAGTCCTTAATTACTCTATTAATCAAATCCATAAAAATACTAGGTGCATTAGTCAGTATGAATGGCATAACAACAAACCCGTAGTGCCTATATCGTGATCAGAAGGTAGTTTTTTGAATATCATCTTTCTTCACCCTCAATTGATGGTAACAAGATCGATGATAAATTGTAGAGAAGAAATGAGCCTCCAAATTTTGGTCAAATAAGTCATAAATTCAGGGAAGAGGGTATTTTTTTCTTCACTGCGATCATGTTAGATTCTCTATAATCAATACATAGCCTCATAGATTCATCCTTCTCCTTTACAATTAGAATAGGTGCTCCACAAGGTGACACACATGGATGGATAAATCCCTTCTCTAAAATACTTTGGAGTTTCTTTTATTATTCCACCAAATCCACAATTTCTAATTTATACGTGGTCATTGATATCAGATGAGATACGGGTACGAGTTCAAAGGAGAACTCCACCTCTTTTGCGGTGGGAGGTTCGGGTAACTCTTCAAGAAATATGTAAATTTATTACAAGGAAATGAGGATATTTTATTCCCTTATACATTCATTTCCTTCTTATTCTCCACTGATCAACTCCATAAAGAAGTATATATGAGGTTCATATAGGCAAAGATCAGTTTGAGATATCTCTTCATGGAAGATAACAGAAGGATTCCCATTTAAGACTACTGAGAATTCATTTCTTCTACATTTGATCTTAAGGTTATAATTTTAGAGCTAGTCCATCCCTATTATAATGTCAAATTCCAACATGAGAATGACTACTATATTTTCGATTAAAATTTTATCCTTAATGTAAATAATAGTGGTTCTAGACACTTACGATGCTTAGATAATCCCACCTGGAGTCTTGGCTAATAAATCTACTTTTGGAAATTCTAGGGTTTAGTCTATGTTCTTTGAAAACATGGAGGAAATAAAGGAATGGGTATAACCAGAATCAAACAATGAACTTTTTAGATTTGATAGAACAACAAGAGTACTTTCTACTACATCATTTAGAGCTTCGACATTAGTTTTCATGATCGAAAAAGCATGACCTTGCTCCCTGGGCCTTTCCTGAGGCTGATGGTGGTTACCCTCTACTGGCCTCAGACATGGATAGTGATTACAATGTTCCCATGTTTTCGATACATATGGAATTGGAAATTAGGTATGCCCTACACCATCATCCCATTGTCATTAGTGTTGGGATGTTGTGGCTTCACCTTAGTACGACAATTTCGCACAATATAGTCATCTATTACACACTTGTTGCACTTCCCAATCCTGAGAAGGCAGTTCCTAGAATTCTTATTCCCAAATTTATTACATGTGGTACATTGCACTTGATTTAATCCTCTTCCACAATTGAAGCTACTCCATGGGATTTTATCTATAAATCTCTTCAATCCATTGGATTTATGAGACCATTGTGTCTCACCAAACCCCATTTCGACATTCATTGCACTCTGTATGATCTCCTCATAGTTCTCATAGTCTCGATTGGCTATATACTTCTGCTGATGATGTCTCATTCCACCAATGAATATATCTACCTTAAAATTAGTATTAATGAAAATGCTTGATCTATAATAGGAATGTCTGATGATGTTTATCTAGTAGCTTCCAATAGATTCATTCTCCATCGGATTCAGATCAAGAAACTCCATCTTAATTTTTATTCACATCTAATGAGGGAAATAAATACTATAGAAGATCCCTCTTAACACTTCCCACTCCATATCGTAAACCTCTACACTAGGACTCTTGTATTTTATCATCTACCACCACTTATCAGATTATACCTCTAAGAGTTAAATAGCTAGGGTGACCTTCTCTTATTTAGAATAGTGGAGCATAGCAAAGAACTTCTCGATAGTGTGGATCCACTGTTTAGCTATCAGGGGTCAGTAGATCCTATGATGGTTAGTGGTTGTTGATGCATAAAGGAAAAAAATAGAATTTTGTTCCATTCACATTGATATTAGTCTATAATCTTGATACTTGTTATTTCACATAACATGAGTTAGTTGGTTCATCATTTATAAAAATGTTTCCATTCCGGCTTCCATCAGAGGGTCGTCAGCACATTCTCCATTGAGGTCTCCATTTGAATGGTTCCTGCTATTTCTTCCCATTTTATAAAAGTATAAAACCATACATTGATACTTATTTTATTTAATAATCTTTTTACTATAAAGGATTTTATATCTTAAAACTTCATGCCTAAATAATTACATTTCTCTCTAAATCTTTCACAAGGATTCATAAAAATCGTGTGATTAAACAAAATTATCCCTCTATAGTGTCAATCTAAGAGTTCAGTAAGGTTCATTGTCAAATACCATGTTACACTAGTTCATGCATGAAAATCCTTTTCAGATTTATCACTACTAGGTACATCTGTTCCAGAGCCACATCAACTTGTTCTTATTCAGAAAGGGATTTATTTTTTTGGAATGCACTTACGTAATATTTCACTAAAATACCAACATGTTGTCATATATTTAAAATATTTTAGATGATTAATCCTAATGTTTTCAAAGCCTAATTTCCCTAAATAACTAAACTATCCTTTGATACAAACTATGGAATCCCTACAGTTAATACATAACATTTCATAACATTTTAGAAATATATGAACATTAATGTATAGTGTCATGGAAATCAAGAAAAATATACATTCATAGATTATAAATTAGAATAATACCATAGTAAGGAGTCATAAAAGGTTAAACCAATGTACAATTACTGCATCCTATAACCTGGGGATATTCATTAATGAAATATTTGAGTAGAAGGCCCAGCAAAGAATGAAACAGAATCTGTTTACATGTGATGTCAATAAGAACATGATGAACAAAATAAAGACATGAGAAATGATGTATATGATTATCATAATGAAAATGAAATGAATTATAACTTGAATATGTGGCTAAAAAATTTAATTTATACATTTAGGAACATATCACAAAGGTTCATCCGCAGGGTGTGTTAAAAACATCCAAGGTTATTCACCAATGTATCATGAAACTTGTCATTTCTAGAGATTATTTTCATTACCAAATTCATTAGAGTTCTATCAGGGTGAACCCTTAATATATCTTTATTTCCATCTAATAAAAATAGATTATACTAAAAAATTTCATCAATAACTCAGAGAGAATAAAACAAATGGGTTTCCTGTCAAAATTGTGACATTTAAAAAGTGCTTAAAATTAATATAATTATTTAATTTACAACCAAAGGAAAGTCAGTGAGAGTTATATGTATGCCTATTCTAGAATCAAATAGATCAATTTTATTTCATAATAAATTCCTCTAAATATGACAATTGTTTTTTGTATTTATATAAATAAAACAAGAATATTTATTTAAAAAAGAGAGAGGTTTTGAGACGAAAAATACGCAGCATAACAGCTAAATAACATGGTTTCAGAAATCATTAAAAAGATAGGGGACAAAGGTATCCCACTAATTAATAACTCATAATATAGTATAAGGACATATTAAAATATAAATAAGTTCTTTGAATGGATATTTTAATGAAATTACACATGAAAACAAAACTTGAATGAAAAGAGGAGATGTGATTTCTTTTACGAATATTCGGTTGCGAAACGGTGTCACATAAATATTCAAAAAATCAGTTTATGAGCGTGGAAAGGGTCTTTAGTCATTTAGAAATAAAAATTGACAGATATAAGGATATATTAAAACATACCCCCCCATAATAAAATTTAATCTACAAGAAATAACAGAAAAAAAGTAATGACTAAAGGAGGAGTGTAAAAGATTCCCTTACAATGAAGAGAAACATAAAAAATGGAAGGTTTGTGACCTTGGGGGGATAAAGGTCGCCTTGGTAAGACTCATAGATAGGTAAACATCCCAGATATTAGTGGAGTATGTATTTGTAATGATTGGAATGAAGGATTGGTTTGGTATTAATCTCAAATGTGATAGAATATTTTATTAATTTCGAAGGGGCACCTCATCAGTTGTATTTTAAAAACCAAGGGCTTGCCCATGGTATTTGACCATGGTATTGGAAACATGGGAAACCTCATTACGTATCTTAAAATTCACATGTCGAACAAAATTATTACATCATGATTACATCATAAATGATGTCATTATACACCTAAAACTTAATGCTGTGCTTTTTTACTATTTACCAAAAATTCATCTGTTTTAGAAAAATCCAAAAATTTTACCCAAACCATTTTTGGACATGAAGAATCCCAAAGTGACCTCCATTGTATAAAAATTAATTTAATTTTAAATTTACATAAATAAATAAAATACTAATACATGATAGTTATTTATAATACATTTATTTACATATACTATGATATAATTATACCTCATTACCACATAAAATGACTAAAACATATTTATACCTCCTTAGGTGATGTTACTATTACATTGGATTAATTACCATTTATAAGGGATAAATTAATATTCGAATGGGTTTAGTTACTATTCCCTAAAAAAATTATTCTTATCTCATTGAACTAAATTTTTCACCCTAATTACAACCATGTATGTCCGATTTTCGAAAATCATTTCATAGAAAATGTTATTTAATAATTAAATGTTTTCATAATCTTCATAAAAAACAGAATTCCTAAAAGGCTATTAATAAAAAAACACTATTAATTATTTAATATTCATATAATCGAATCGTCTTAGAAAATTTATATAAACTAAGCCTGTGTTAATTTTTACAGTTGAAATTCAAAAATGATGATTATTTTTCCATAATAATTCTTTTTGATTGAGAAATTATTGAAAAGTAAAATTTTTACTTCTAAAATCAATTTATCAACTTTGTCTTAATTATTTGTATTCATTATTAAAGAAAACAATACCAAAAATAGGAATGATGAAATAATAATTTTATTTATTACAAGGGATTACACAATGAATATAAGGCCCCATTACATAGCCTCTTATGACACATACATATGACCTATGTGTAATGTGTGATATGATGAGAGAATCTTGGGATTTGTCAAAAAACATTTCCCATGTGGTGATTTATATCATCTTGAACATCCCCCATTTGATATTCCATTCAAGCTTCACATATTGAACCTCCAATTGGGCTTGGTCTAGAGAAAAGAATTAATATGAAACCTCCATCACAATCTTAGATAGATGGGCTTCATATGGATTAGTCTATAGAATGAGGCCATTTAATCTTATTTTTGTAGTAATTAACCATGATAACTTGTATTTATAAACAATAATTTGAATGTACTGAATTTTATTTCCAAAATCATATTGACCAACAGTCATATAACTATCAACACCCAGTTGTATTATTTAAATTTTACTTATATCATTAATTAAAGGATATAATTTTGTTGGATGTAATATTAAATAATACACAAATTCAAGAAACAAATATTATTCAAAAGTTCAGGTAGTTATAATAAGGATACTATTACAAAAAAATTATGGTTTAAATGATTTTCTAAAGGAATCAAAATGGAAAACATTAATTCTGTAATGTTAACAGAAGATTTTTTAAGGGTAATCCATAGTTTAATAAGGTAATGTTGATCAAATAAATAGTTATGAGAGGTTATTAAATTCCCCATACAGGACATGTGATAGATTAAAAAAGGTAAACCCATGTTACCCATAAGATGTTCACTTAATGGATGGATAATTACTAAAATGTTATTTTCGATTTGTTATTTTCTGTAATTGACTCATAAGGTATTTCAGTTCCTTTAAAAAGTTTTAAAAATAATGGTAAATCTTCAATATAACTGGATTTAATATTTTTATATCCATTATGAGAGACATTGAAATCATTACTATCAATAGTTCATTAAAATAATAATTTTTGTGGTCAAATTAATTTTGATGTTATTTGGTGAAACATAACACCTTTTGTAATTATTTATAAAGACCTAAACACTTATTACACAAGATTTTTGATATACCCAAAAGGTGATTTCAGGGCCTAGGTTATTGGGATTTGTTGTAATTGGGTTTTCATCTTATCTGAGGTCATTTTCTCTGTAAAATGGTCACATCCCCCAGATTATATTTTTTTATTAATCACCTTTTCATGTTATTACTGAATGATTTTGATAAATTTATAGTAGAAATATTTTATTTTCACAGTGTTTTATATAAATAAATCAGTGTGTTGTATTTTTTTACATGTAGTTCCAAAATCCTAGATTTGGGGGGGGGGTAAAAATATATTATTATGGTTTTCAATAACAATAGATTATAAACAAGTAACAGTAAAAAACTTCTAATGGAGTATTTTTTTTTATAATTTAGAAATTCAAATCATTGGGGTAGTTAATCCATAGCTGTGATAATATACTTAATAATTTGAAAATATTTTTAAAAGGTCTTCTAAAGCATGGTAGTTGTAATATTTCACATGAAATGATTCTGTAAATAATATTTATATTTTAATGTTGATTTTCAAAAAATGTCTATCATTACACATCACATTATAATATTAGTAATAACAATGTTATTAAATTTTATTTTGTGTTATTTTGAAACCATTTTATATGGGATCTTTTATTAACCTTTTGGATGGACATACTGTTGATATTGGTAGACTGTCGAATGAAATGATATCATAGGATTATCAATCTGTGTTATTTTTATTTTTAATGACATATTTGTATATTACACCAGAAAGATACCCATTATGATTTTTTTCATTACATTCCTCACATTAGTATGATGTATACTATACTCTATTTTATTATATGAAATTTATCTCAGGGACATATAAATTAAACTATATTATATTTTTTACCATTATAGGTCAGGATTTATAAGCATAAAATTTAAACATTATAAATTTTTTATTTTTTTTATTTCCCTATATTTGTCATTAATTTATATATTAATGACATCGAGGAATTAAATATGGAATAATTTTAAAATTATAAAACTATATTTTAAAAAAATTGGGTTCTTTATGTAATATTCTTATAATTTTTTGGTTAAATATTGAATAAATTATTTCACCTTGATGGACATTGTAGAAATTAATTGGTGTTATCCTAAAAGGCATAAATTCCACACCATAATTTTTCCTTTTGGAGTTTTTAAATTTATATTGTCACGACCCACCCTCGGGGTCCGTGCCGTGACTACCCCAAGCCCGCCTTCCATAGGCCAGGGGCTGGCGACTAGCACCAAGGCGTAAATCCCGGTAAAAAGGGAAGGCATTGCCTTTGTAAAGTAAACAAACACCATAGAGTAAGCAAGCGGAAAGTAAACACTAAGAAAAAACAGAGTACAACTGAAAGTGCGGAAAAGTAAATGGGCCAGTATACAAACCCAAACTGAAAGTAAAGTACAACTCGAAAGGGAAAACAGCAACTGAAAAGTAAAAGCCGCTACACCGAGCTGTCCACTGAAAATCCCACCTGAAGGGTGGGTACAGATAGCTCCACTGCTCCACGGGTCCCGCCGTCCTCTCCGAGTACGTCCCGCCCAGTGGTCCACCTCCAGGTACCGTCCTGCTCTGCAAGCCTCAGCTAAGATCAACGCTATCCGTCGTCTGCAACCAACACAACGTAGTGCGGGCAAAGCCCGTGCAGGAGTGAGTATAAGCTACTCAGTAGGGACCCCGAGACCCCTGAAGGTCTCTCAAAATCCACAAAGGATAAACCACGAAGAAAGGTACAATCACGAAGTAACAACCGACTCTGCTTAGGTATATGCCAATACATATACCTAAGTCATCAATTTCAAAAACGCTCCAACCTCCGAGCCCAAGTACAACTCAGTCCACACAGGAAAGTAAACGTATTCCACACAGGAAAGCAAAATTTAATCCACACAGGATAGCACAACTCAATCCACATAGGAAAGCAACAGGTTTCAGCTCACACAGGTATACTTCTTCAAAAGACGGAAAAGATGATCTCTGATCCATCTAAGTCGTCGGACCCACGATGGATCGATAGGTAACTAACCCCCGCAAAAGACCCACACAGGATCGGGCCCACGTAGGACCTGTAGGCACTGGTTCACACAGGACCGCTGAGCGCAAAGACCCACACAGGATCAGACCCACACAGGATCGGGCCCACACAGGACCTGTAGCACTGATCCACATAGGATCGATGAGTGCTGAAGTCGTCGTCGTCGAATCCACACAGGATCTTTGTACTGTCGTCGTCGCAGTCACAGTAGTAGTAGTAGTAGCAGTAGCAGTCACAGTAACAGTCGCAGCCAGCACTAGGGTTCCCGCACACAACAAGCTCGTTCGGAGGATCCGCTCCACGAGCCGAGAGGCTGATACATCAACTGTCACAAAGTCCAGATTTGATGTATCCAAAAGATCTGTATCGTCCACAGGAACTCAACGCTACAGACGGCGCGTCGATCGGACGCCCGGTCTGAGAGTTATTGGCATTTTCGTCCCCGGGGCCCGGTTGGTTTTTAAGGCAAAACTAACCCGACCGTACTCCACCTGCGTCCAAACCTCGGGCGGAGCATGCCAAAATAACCGTCTCACTAAGAGGAACAAATCAAAGCTGACGGCACGTCATTCGGACGTCCGTAGCTCAAGATATGAGCGTTTCCGCTCCGAAGGCCCGATTGGTTTTGTGAACGAACCAACCCGGCCGAACTCAATGTGTTCCGAAACATTGAGTGCCATATACCGGAACGACTGTCTCGATCCAAGGATTGCGTTGCCGCAGACGGTTCGTCGATCGGAGGTCCGTGGCTCAAGTTATGGCCAAAATACCGAATTTGTCTCGAAAACGGGGGGTCCGGGTCCGGGCCGACCCGACCCGATCCCCCTGGTCGGACCCGAACCGGGTCGGACCGACCCGGTCCGCTGGAACCGGCCCGGCCGGTGGCGGCGCGGCGGCGTGGCCCGGATAGCGGCGGCGCGGTCAGGGTGCCGTGCATGCGCCGCACGCGGGGGGTGAAGCCCCCCCTTTTTTTCGGATCACGGCCGGCTTTTGCCGGCCGTGTTTATTAAACACACGGGACCCGCGGGTCCCGCCTTCTGACCGAACCGGCGGCCAGCACAGCCTGCTGCCTTCCCCCTATTTGCCGCGGCCATAGCCCCGGCTCATCTGAACTCCGGCGGCTGGTGAGGCCGACCGCCCCTGGCTGCTCCGCCACGGCCGTAGGGCCGCGTCCCTTCTTGATCTCCGGCACCGGCGGCTCGGCTGCCGTCGGTCTTCCCGTCTCGCCGCGACCCGGTACCGGCCACGGTGTTCGTCGTCCGGCGCGGTGCGACGGCACCGCGCCCCTCCACCGCGCCTTCGATTCCCCTTGACGCGGCGCGAAAGCGTCGCGTTCTTGATGATTCTTCCATGGCGCCATGCGACGGCGCCGCGCAATATAATCATACGATTATCCGTGTGGTGCGACGACACCACGCCACCTTGTTTCCACCTGCAAGATAAATCGACAAGAACGATGGAGGGGGTTCGGCAGTGTTCATGCGGTCCGACCCCTCACGTTAAATGATAACAAAACTTAAATATCCTCACGTTAATCATGCTAGAACCACGAACAAGAATAAATAATTAAACAAAAATCAACAACCCCTACCTTGGGTTCAAGTTCTAAGATCGACAACGACCTGCGAAAGAAATCGTCGCGGAGGTTGGGGCGTCGCGGTAGTCGTTCGTCGAATCCGTTGACAAAGAGATACGTCCGAAGAGGTACGTCATTGGCGAATCTTCGTATGCCGACGAAGGAAGTCCGAGGAGGAAGCGGTGTTTCCTTTAGTTGACACGGAAGACGAAGAAAAGAGGAGCGGCGTTCTTCATCGGAGCTTGAGCGTTCTTCGTCAAAGCTTGAACATTCTTCGTCAAAGCTTGAAGAAGAAGGAAAAGCTCTCAAAAGCTGTCAAGATGTCTAAACAAAAACTAACCAAATAAAATAAGATTGAGACTTATTTTATTCACAAACTTAACAAATGAATTTCAAAGGTTTGAAATTCAAAAAGGATAACTCCAAAATTAAATAACAATTGTCATGTCATTTAAAGAGGGGTTAAGGGAGTTTGGGAGAAGATGAAAAGTTTAGGGTTCGTGTGGGCCCCACCACACTTAATCCTCTCAAGGGAGGTTAAGTGGGTGTGGGTCCCACCCCAAACTTCCTTTGAGAGAAGTTAACTAACAAGTTTAAATAAAAATTTGTAATCCACAATTTTTATTTAAATTATTCTAAACTCCCAAAAACTAACTCTCATCCCGAAATAAACGCAACCTCAGAAAAGGTCTCCTTAAGCGAATATCGGCGCTGTGAGTTCATCGGTGCCCTCAGATTTCAATTCCGAGCACCAGATCAAAAGTTAGGAAAACCCGCTCATTCGTTCACTGAACGTACCCGATCCAAACTTCGGAAATAGATTTCGGGCACACCGGGCCTCGGAATCAGGTGCCGTCAGAAACCGCGCTCTTGTAAAATTCCAAAGAAAATTAAGAGAAAATCTCCCTTGAATTTTACGGGTTTTTACATTACTCCCACCTCAGGGCTTTACGTCCCCATAAAGATACATCAAAAACTAGGGAAACAAATGAGGGTACCGAGCACACATCTGAGCCTCCCGCTCCCATGTGATCTCCTGGAGATTCCCGTGCTGCCATCTAATGCGCACAAGAGGAATCGATCTCCCACGCAGGACCCGCTCCTGTCGATCCTCTATCTCCACCGGGACCTCCGTAAAAGTCGCCCCATCGTCAACGTCAAGCTCCCCATGGTCAATGATGTGCGTCGGGTCGTGCACGTATCTCCTCAGCTGAGACACGTGGAAGACGTCGTGCACCCGGTGCAACTGAGGTGGTAGAGCCAGGCGATAAGCCACCTCACCAATCCTACTGAGGACCTGGAAGGGTCCGATGAAGCGCGGAGATAACTTGCCACCTCGGCCAAATCTCTGAATACTACGTCGAGGTGAGACCCGCAAGAAGACGTGGTCGCCATCCTCGAACTCTAGTGGCCTCTGCCTCCTGTCAGCGTATGACTTTTGCCGACTCTGTGCTGTCCTCATCCACTCCTGGATGACCTGGACCTTCTCTGTCATGGCCTGGACCATCTCCGGTCCCACCAGTGCTGACTCTCCAGGGTCTGTCCTGCACAAAGGAGATCTACAAGGTCGGCCGTACAACGCCTCGTACGGTGCCATCTCGATGGTGGAGTGGTAGCTGTTGTTGTACGCAAACTCCACCAAGGGTAGGTGGTCCTCCCAGCTACGACCAAAGTCGAGGACACATGCGCGGAGCATGTCCTTGAGAGTCTGAATGGTCCTCTCCGTCTGACCATCCGTCTGAGGGTGAAAGGCTGTGCTCAGACGTAGCTATGTCTCGAACGCCTCCTGTAACCCCTTCCAAAGCCGGGAAGTAAAGCGGGCATCTCGATCGGAGACGATAGATGATGGAACACCGTGGAGCCGCACAATCTCCTGAACGTAGTGACGTCCCAAGCCCTCCACTGAGCCCTGCTCTCTGATGGGTAAGAAGTTTTCCGACTTGGTGAGTCGGTCAACAATCACCCAGATGGAGTCGTGACCTCTGGAAGTGCGGGGAAGTCCAGTCACGAAGTCCATAGATATGCTGTCCCACTTCTACTCTGGAACCTCCAAGGGATGTACCAAGCCTGCTGGTACCTGATGCTCTGCCTTCACCTGTTGGCAGGTGAGGCATCGAGAAACGAACTCTGCTACAGCCTTCTTCATGCCCAGCCACCAGTGCTATCGTCTGAGGTCCTGGTACATCTTCGCCACTCCAGGATGTACCGCCAATGGAGAAGTGTGAAACTCTCTCAGCAATTCCTCTCTCAAAGCGACTGGTTCCATGGTACGTCCTCTGAAAAGGATGTCGTGCTCTGCTCCAAGGGAGAAACCATCAGGTGTCTGTCTCGAGGATATCTGTGCACGCCGTGTCTCACAGTCAGCCTCCTCACGCTGTGCCTCTCTGATCCGTTGCAGTAGTGGAGGAGTGACTGTGAGAGACTAAAGGAAGGCTGCTCCATCTCTATCCACGAAGGATATCTGCATGGAGTCTAGCTGCTCTGTCGCTTCCTCAAGTAGTTGTATGCCCGTCCTCCTGCTGAGGGCATCAGCTACTACGTTCCCCTTCACAGGATTATAAACTATCTCAAAGTCATAGTCCTGTAGGAACTCGAGCCATCACCGCTATCTCAGGTTCAGGTCCTTCTGCGAGAAGATATACCTGAGACTCTGATGATCGGAAAAGACTGTAAAGCGCTCGCCCATCAGGTAGTGTCGCCATGTCTTCAGAGCGAAGACAACTGCTGCTAACTCCATGTCATGGGTAGCATAGTTCTACTCATGTGGCCTCAACTGACGTGATCCATAGGCGATCACTTCCCTCTCCTGCATCAGAACACATCCGAGTCCAGTCCCTGATGCATCGCAGTAGACTAGGTTCCTTACTCCCTCCTCGGGCAACCTCATGATAGGTGCGCTAGTCAATCTCTGTCTCAGCTCCTGGAAGCTCTGCTGACATCTATCTGACCACATGAAGGGTTTCCCCTTCTTCGTCAAAGCTGTGAGTGGTGCCGAAACTCTAGAGAAGTCTGGCACGAATCTCCGATAGTATCCAGCTAGTCCCATGAAACTCCGAACCTCAGTCACGCTCCTGGGTGGCTCCCATGCTAACACAGCCTTGATCTTCGCCGGATCCACTGCAACTCCCGCCTCAGAGATAACGTGTCCCAAGAAGTGTACCTCACGTATCCAGAACTGGCACTTCGAGAGGTTACCATAAATCTGGTGCTCTTGGAGTGTGTCTAGTACAACTCGCAAGTGATAGGCGTGCTCCTCCTCTATCATAGAGTAAATCAGAATGTCATCGATGAAGACCACGACAAACCGATCGAGGTATGGCTGAAAGATCCAGTTCATGAGAGACATGAACACTACTGGAGCATTGGTTACACCGAAAGGCATTACCAAGAACTCATAGTGGCCATACCGACATCTGAAGGCCGTCTTCTGCACATCCTCGTCTCTAACTCTGAGCTGATGATAGCCTGACCTGAGGTCTATCTTCGAGAACCACCGTGCTCCCTTGAGATGATCAAAGAGGTCATCA
Organism: Viscum album; assembly: GCA_963277665.1. Taxonomy (NCBI): domain Eukaryota; kingdom Viridiplantae; phylum Streptophyta; class Magnoliopsida; order Santalales; family Viscaceae; genus Viscum; species Viscum album. Next base: position 259,395,138 of record OY728121.1, on the reverse strand, counting down.
ATCCTCGGTAGCGGATACTTGTTCCTCACTGTCACCTGGTTCAGGTGACAATAGTCAACACAAAGTCGCAAGCTCCCGTCCGCCTTCTTGGCGAATAAAATCGGGGAAGCCTAGGGTGAAACACTGGGTCGGATGAACCCCTTGCCCTGCAAGTCCTCCAACTGTACCCGTAGCTCTTGAAGCTCGGCGAGGGCCATCTGATATGCTGGAGTGGATATCGGGGATGTCCCGGGGTACAAGTCAATATAAAAGTCTACCTCTCTGCGAGGAGGTAGCCCTGGTACGTCGTCGGGAAAAACGTCCGCAAACTAATCCACCACTACAGGAAAACCAGGACTCCGCACGTCAACTGCTCCAAGGATGAGGCTAGCCAACTGATGAGTAATGGGTTGTCCTCTCCTCCGCTGAAGTCCATCCTATGCTGCTAAGGCTCCCTTCTCGCCGGTGAAGGTGAACCTACTCCCGTCGGTGCGTACACATCGCACCTTGCGCCTAAAACAGTCAATCTGTGCATGGACCGTAGATAGCCAATCCATGCCCAAGATGACGTCGTAAGGCTTCGATGCTGCTACAAGAAGATCACAGCCGAAGCTCTCGCCTCCTAGAGTAAGCTCACACTGCCGGCACCAGTGCGTAATTGTCGAGTATGCTCCCGTAGGAGTCTCTAGCCGTAAGGATCGAGCCAACGGCTCTGTCGGAATCTCCGAGCTCCGAACAAGGGCAGCGGCTATGAAAGAGTGACTCGATCCTGTGTCTATAAGAACTGCAGCAAGGGTGGAATAGACACAGATAGTACCTCGAATCATCTCGGGTGCGCCGTGGTCGTAGGCCTCTGCTGCCTGGAGCTGTGCCTGTCTCTGCCCGCCAGCTCCCTGTGGTCGGGGTGGACCTCATGGTGGTGGTGGTGGCAGAGCCTCAAAGCGTCGCCCACCACCAGCTGCTCGTCCAGCTCTTCTGCCTCATCCGCCTCCTCCCTGCGGACCGCCACGGTCTACCCTCTGCCTCTGCCTCGGTGGTCCCTCAACTGTCTGCTGCTCCTCGGCATGGCGGGTCGGGCAGTCACGAGCCATGTGGCCCTGCCCGCCGCACGAGTAGCACTGTCTGACTCTCGAAAGACTGGCTCCTCGCTGTGTGCTCTGCACTGCTGAGCCAGTGCCCTGAGGTCGTCTGCCCGAAGGTCTGGTCTGCCTGGACCCCTGAGTCATCCGTCGACTGCCTGCTGCAGATGACTCTGCCACGTGCCGCCCTGCGGTGGGTCGCTGCGCTGGTGTAGACTCAGCAAGGAAGCTCTCGATCAGAAGGGCCCGCTCCAGTACTCCTGTCTGAGTCGGTATGCTGAGGGAGATCAGCGATGCCCTGATCTCGTGTCTCAAACCCTGCTCGAAGGTCCGGGCCCGAAAGAATGGGTCCCGTACCATGTCGGTCGAGTAGCGCGAGAGATCGGTAAATCTCGCCGAGTACTGAGCGACCGTCATGCTGCCCTGTCGCAGCTGAAGAAGCTCCTGGATACGCACCGCACGAAGGTTGGCTGGGACGAACACCAAGCGGAAAATGCTCTCAATGTCCGTCCAAAGTAGAGATGCCTCATCGTGAACCTGGAGCATCAAGCTCCACCATCATCCTGCTGCTGCGTGTAGTAGGCTCGCAACGAGGATCACCATGAGGTCTACTGGTGTCCTCACTAGCCTAAACACTCATACCACTGCCACCAGCCAGTCCTCTGCTGCCTGGGGATCCATCTCCCCGCGAAAACTGGGTGGTCGCTGGCGCTGAAACTCATGCAGTGCGCTGAGGCGACGTGCATCGTCAGCGGCTGGTGCTGGAAGCATCGGGGGCTCAGCGGGTAGAGCTACCACCGGTGCCACTGCTGACAAAGGGCCCTGCACCGAGGCCTCGTCACTCGGTGGGCTGTCGTCACGCTCGACTCTCGGAACCCTAGCTGGCTACCGTCGCGGGGCCATCCTGAAAAGGAAACAGGTGCGCCACGGTCAGAACAGTATACCTGGCGAGCTGATATAAGTAATCACAAAGAAAACTTTGAAACACACACGCAATCAATGTTTTCGTGCATTTAGTCGGAAATCAGAAGTCAGGGTCCTGGTGTACGGATACGTCGGCCGCCGCACCAACACTGGACTCCCTGGACTGATAAACACACTCAATACGCTAAACATTATTGCTTCACATAGAAAAGATCAGAGTTCGCGGTAGAACCGAACTCCTTTGATACCAATTTGTCACGACCCGCCCTCAGGGTCCGTGCCGTGTCTACCCCATGCCCGCCTTCCATAGGCCAGGGGCTGACGACTAGCACCAAGGCGTAAATCCCGGTAAAAAGGGAAGGCATTGCCTTTGTAAAGTAAACAAACACCACAGAGTAAGCAAGCTAAAAGTAAACACTAAGTAAAAACAGAGTACAACTGAAAGTGTGGAAAAGTAAATGGGCCAGTATACAAACCCAAACTGAAAGTAAAGTACAACTCGAAAGGGAAAACAGCAAATGAAAAGTAAAAGCCGCTACACCGAGCTGTCCACTGGAAATCCCACCTGAAGGGTGGGTACAGATAGCTCCACTGCTCCACGGGTCCCGCCGTCCTCTCCGAGTACGTCCCGCCCAGTGGTCCACCTCCAGGTACCGTCCTGCTCTGCAAGCCTCAGCTAAATTATTACATCATGATTACATCATAAATGTGATAGAATATTTTATTAATTTCTAAGGGGCACCTCATCAGTTGTATTTTAAAAACCATGGGCTTGCCCATGGTATTTGACCATGGTATTGGAAACATGGGAAACCTCATTACGTATCTTAAAATTCACATGTCGAACAAAATTATTACATCATGATTACATCATAAATGATGTCATTATACACCTAAAACTTAATGCTGTGCTTTTTTACTATTTACCAAAAATTCATCTGTTTTAGAAAAATCCAAAAATTTTACCAAAACCATTTTTGGACATGAAGAATCCAAAAGTGACCTCCATTGTATAAAAATTAATTTAATTTTAAATGTACATAAATAAATAAAATACTAATACATGATAGTTATTTATAATACATTTATTTACATATACTATGATATAATTATACCTCATTACCACTTAAAATGACTAAAACATATTTATACCTCCTTAGGTGATGTTACTATTACATTGGATTAATTACCATTTATAAGGGATAAATTAATATTCGAATGGGTAAAGTTACTATTCCCTAAAAAAATTATTCTTATCTCATTGAACTAAATTTTTCACCCTAATTACAACCATGTATGTCCGATTTTCGAAAATCATTTCATAGAAAATGTTATTTAATAATTAAATGTTTTTATAATCTTCATAAAAAACAGAATTCCTAAAAGGCTATTAATAAAAAAACACTATTAATTATTTAACATTCATATAATCGAATCGTCTTAGAAAATTTATATAAACTAAGCCTGTGTTAATTTTTACAGTTGAAATTCAAAAATGATGATTATTTTTCCATAATAATTCTTTTTGATTGAGAAATTATTGAAAAGTAAAATTTTTACTTCTAAAATCAATTTATCAACTTTGTCTTAATTATTTGTATTCATTATTAAAGAAAACAATACCAAAAATAGGAATGATGAAATAATAATTTTATTTATTACAAGGGATTACACAATGAATCTAAGGCCCCATTACATAGCCTCTTATAACACATACATATGACCTATGTGTAATGTGTGATATGATGAGAGAATCTTGGGATTTGTCAAAAAACATTTCCCATGTGGTGATTTATATCATCTTGAACATCCCCCATTTGATATTCCATTCAAGCTTCACATATTGAACCTCCAATTGGGCTTGGTCTAGAGAAAAGAATTAATATGAAACCTCCATCACAATCTTAGATAGATGGGCTTCATATGGATTAGTCTATAGAATGAGGCCATTTAATCTTCTTTTTGTAGTAATTAACCATGATAACTTGTATTTATAAACAATAATTTGAATGTACTGAATTTTATTTCCAAAATCATATTGACCAACAGTCATATAACTATCAACACCCAGTTGTATTATTTAAATTTTACTTATATCATTAATTAAAGGATATAGTTTTGTTGGATGTAATATTAAATAATACACAAATTCAAGAAACAAATATTATTCAAAAGTTCAGGTAGTTATAATAAGGATACTATTACAAAAAAATTATGGTTTAAATGATTTTCTAAAGGAATCAAAATGGAAAACATTAATTCTGTAATGTTAACAGAAGATTTTTTAAGGGTAATCCATAGTTTAATAAGGTAATGTTGATCAAATAAATAGTTATGAGAGGTTATTAAATTCCCCATACAGTACATGTGATAGATTAAAAAAGGTAAACCCATGTTACCCATAAGATGTTCACTTAATGGATGGAAAATTACTAAAATGTTATTTTCGATTTGTTATTTTCTGTAATTGACTCATAAGGTATTTCAGTTCCTTTAAAAAGTTTTAAAAATAATGGTAAATCTTCAATATAACTGGATTTAATATTTTTATATCCATTATGAGAGACATTGAAATCATTACTATCAATAGTTCATTAAAATAATAATTTTTGTGGTCAAATTAATTTTGATGTTATTTGGTGAAACATAACACCTTTTGTAATTATTTATAAAGACCTAAACACTTATTACACAAGATTTTTGATATACCCAAAAGGTGATTTCAGGGCCTAGGTTATTGGGATTTGTTGTAATTGGGTTTTCATCTTATCTGAGGTCATTTTCTCTGTAAAATGGTCACATCCCCCAGATTATATTTTTTTATTAATCACCTTTTCATGTTATTACTGAATGATTTTGATAAATTTATAGTAGAAATATTTTATTTTCACAGTGTTTTATTTAAATAAATCAGTGTGTCGTATTTTTTTACATGTAGTTCCAAAATCCTAGATTTGGGGGGGGGTAAAAATATATTATTATGGTTTTCAATAACAATAGATTATAAACAAGTAACAGTAAAAAGCTTCTAATGGAGTATTTTTTTTATAATTTAGAATTTCAAATCATTGGGGTAGTTAATCCATAGCTGTGATAATATACTTAATAATTTGAAAATATTTTTAAAAGGTCTTCTAAAGCATGGTAGTTGTAATATTTCACATGAAATGATTCTGTAAATAATATTTATATTTTAATGTTGATTTTCAAAAAATGTCTATCATTACACATCACATTATAATATTAGTAATAACAATGTTATTAAATTTTATTTTGTGTTATTTTGAAACCATTTTATATGGGATCTTTTATTAACCTTTTGGATGGACATACTGTTGATATTGGTAGACTGTCGAATGAAATGATATCATAGGATTATCAATCTGTGTTATTTTTATTTTTAATGACATATTTGTATATTACACCAGAAAGATACCCATTATGATTTTTTTCATTACATTCCTCACATTAGTATGATGTATACTATACTCTATTTTATTATATGAAATTTATCTCAGGGACATATAAATTAAACTATATTATATTTTTTACCATTATAGGTCAGGATTTATAAGCATAAAATTTAAACATTATAAATTTTTTAATTTTTTTTATTTCCCTATATTTGTCATTAATTTATATATTAATGACATCGAGGAATTAAATATGGAATAATTTTAAAATTATAAAACTATATTTTAAAAAAATTGGGTTCTTTATGTAATATTCTTATAATTTTTTGGTTAAATATTGAATAAATTATTTCACCTTGATGGACATTGTAGAAATTAATTGGTGTTATCCTAAAAGGCTTAAATTCCACACCATAATTTTTCCTTTTGGAGTTTTTAAATTTATATTGTCACGACCCACCCTCGGGGTCCGTGCCGTGACTACCCCAAGCCCGCCTTCCATAGGCCAGGGGCTGGCGACTAGCACCAAGGCGTAAATCCCGGTAAAAAGGGAAGGCATTGCCTTTGTAAAGTAAACAAACACCATAGAGTAAGCAAGCGGAAAGTAAACACTAAGAAAAAACAGAGTACAACTGAAAGTGCGGAAAAGTAAATGGGCCAGTATACAAACCCAAACTGAAAGTAAAGTACAACTCGAAAGGGAAAACAGCAACTGAAAAGTAAAAGCCGCTACACCGAGCTGTCCACTGAAAATCCCACCTAAAGGGTGGGTACAGAGAGCTCCACTGCTCCACGGGTCCCGCCGTCCTCTCCGAGTACGTCCCGCCCAGTGGTCCACCTCCAGGTACCGTCCTGCTCTGCAAGCCTCAGCTAAGATCAACGCTGTCCGTCGTCTGCAACCAACACAACGTAGTGCGGGCAATGCCCGTGCAGGAGTGAGTATAAGCTACTCAGTAGGGACCCCGAGACCCCTGAAGATCTCTCAAAATCCACAAAGGATAAACCACGAAGAAAGGTACAATCACGAAGTAACAACCGACTCTGCTTAGGTATATGCCAATACATATACCTAAGTCATCAATTTCAAAAACGCTCCAACCTCCGAGCCCAAGTACAACTCAGTCCACACAGGAAAGTAAACGTATTCCACACAGGAAAGCAAAATTTAATCCACACAGGATAGCACAACTCAATCCACATAGGAAAGCAACACGTTTCAGCTCACACAGGTATACTTCTTCAAAAGACGGAAAAGATGATCTCTGATCCATCTAAGTCGTCGGACCCACGATGGATCGATAGGTAACTAACCCCCGCAAAAGACCCACACAGGATCGGGCCCACGTAGGACCTGTAGGCACTGGTTCACACAGGACCGCTGAGCGCAAAGACCCACACAGGATCAGACCCACACAGGATCGGGCCCACACAGGACCTGTAGCACTGATCCACATAGGATCGCTGAGTGCTGAAGTCGTCGTCGTCGAATCCACACAGGATCTTTGTACTGTCGTCGTCGCAGTCACAGTAGTAGTAGTAGTAGCAGTAGCAGTCACAGTAACAGTCGCAGCCAGCACTAGGGTTCCCGCACTCAACAAGCTCGTTCGGAGGATCCGCTCCACGAGCCGAGAGGCTGATACATCAACTGTCACAAAGTCCAGATTTGATGTATCCAAAAGATCTGTATCGTCCACAGGAACTCAACGCTACAGACGGCGCGTCGATCGGACGCCCGGTCTGAGAGTTATTGGCATTTTCGTCCCCGGGGCCCGGTTGGTTTTTAAGGCAAAACTAACCCGACCGTACTCCACCTGCGTCCAAACCTCGGGTGGAGCATGCCAAAATAACCGTCTCACTAAGAGGAACACATCAAAGCTGACGGCACGTCATTCGGACGTCCGTAGCTCAAGATATGAGCGTTTCCGCTCCGAAGGCCCGATTGGTTTTGTGAACGAACCAACCCGGCCGAACTCAATGTGTTCCGAAACTTTGAGTGCCATATACCGGGACGACTGTCTCGATCCAAGGATTGCGTTGCCGCAGAAGGTTCGTCGATCGGAGGTCCGTGGCTCAAGTTATGGCCAAAATACCGAATTTGTCTCGAAAACGGGGGGTCCGGGTCCGGGCCGACCCGACCCGATCCCCCTGGTCCGACCCGAACCGGGTCGGACCGACCCGGTCCGCTGGAACCGGCCCGGCCGGTGGCGGCGCGGCGGCGTGGCCCGGATAGCGGCGGCGCGGTCAGGGTGCCGTGCATGCGCCGCACGCGGGGGGTGAAGCCCCCCCCTTTTTTTGGGATCACGGCCGGCTTTTGCCGGCCGTGTTTATTAAACACACGGGACCCGCGGGTCCCGCCTTCTGACCGAACCGGCGGCCGGCACAGCCTGCTGCCTTCCCCCTATTTGTCGCGGCCATAGCCCCGGCTCATCTGAACTCCAGCGGCCGGCGAGGCCGACCGCCCCTGGCTGCTCCGCCACGGCCGTAGGGCCGCGACCCTTCTTGATCTCCGGCGCTGGCGGCTCGGCTGCCGTCGGTCTTCCCGTCTCGCCGCGACCCGGTACCGGCCACGGTGTTCGTCGTCCGGCGCGGTGCGACGGCACCGCGCCCCTCCACCGCGCCTTCGATTCCCCTTGACGCGGCGCGAAAGCGTCGCGTTCTTGATGATTCTTCCATGGCGCCGCGCGACGGCGCCGCGCAATATAATCTTACGATTATCCGTGTGGTGCGACGACACCACGCCACCTTGTTTCCACCTGCAAGATAAATCGACAAGAACGATGGAGGGGGTTCGGCAGTGTTCATGCGGTCCGACCCCTCACGTTAAATGATAACAAAACTTAAATATCCTCACGTTAATCATGCTAGAACCACGAACAAGAATAAATAATTAAACAAAAATCAACAACCCCTACCTTGGGTTCAAGTTCTAAGATCGACAACGACCTGCGGAAGAAATCGTCGCGGAGGTCGGGGCGTCGCGGTAGTCGTTCGTCGAATCCGTTGACAAAGAGATACGTCCGAAGAGGTACGTCATTGGCGAATCTTCGTATGCCGACGAAGGAAGTCCGAGGAGTAAGCGGTGTTTCCTTTAGTTGACACGGAAGACGAAGAAAAGAGGAGCGGCGTTCTTCGTCGGAGCTTGAGCGTTCTTCGTCAAAGCTTGAACATTCTTCGTCAAAGCTTGAAGAAGAAGGAAAAGCTCTCAAAAGCTCTCAAGATGTCTAAACAAAAACTAACCAAATAAAATAAGATTGAGACTTATTTTATTCACAAACTTAACAAATGAATTTCAAAGGTTTGAAATTCAAAAAGGATAACTCCAAAATTAAATAACAATTGTCATGTCATTTAAAGAGGGGTTAAGGGAGTTTGGGAGAAGATGAAAAGTTTAGGGTTCGTGTGGGCCCCACCACACTTAATCCTCTCAAGGGAGGTTAAGTGGGTGTGGGTCCCACCCCAAACTTCCTTTGAGAGAAGTTAACTAACAAGTTTAAATAAAAATTTGTAATCCACAATTTTTATTTAACTTATTCTAAACTCCCAAAAACTAACTCTCATCCCGAAATAAACGCAACCTCAGAAAAGGTCTCCTTAAGCGAATATCAGCGCTGTGAGTTCATCGGTGCCCTCAGATTTCAATTCCGAGCACCAGATCAAAAGTTAGGAAAACCCGCTCGTTCGTTCACTGAACGTACCCGAGCCAATCTTCGGAAATAGATTTCGGGCACACCGGGCCTCGGAATCAGGTGCCGTCAGAAACCGCGCTCTTGTAAAATTCCAAAGAAAATTAAGAGAGAATCTCCCTTGAATTTTACGGGTTTTTACATTACTCCCACCTCAGGGCTTTACGTCCCCATAAAGATACATCAAAAACTAGGGAAACAAATGAGGGTACCGAGCACGCATCTGAGCCTCCCGCTCCCATGTGATCTCCTGGAGATTCCCGTGCTGCCATCTAATGCGCACAAGAGGAATCGATCTCCCACGCAGGACCCGCTCCTGTCGATCCTCTATCTCCACCGGGACCTCCGTAAAAGTCGCCCCATCGTCAACGTCAAGCTCCCCATGGTCAATGATGTGCGTCGGGTCGTGCACGTATCTCCTCAGCTGAGACACGTGGAAGACGTCGTGCACCCGGTGCAACTGAGGTGGTAGAGCCAGGCGATAAGCCACCTCACCAATCCTGCTGAGGACCTGGAAGGGTCCGATGAAGCGCGGAGACAACTTTCCACCTCGGCCAAATCTCTGAATACCACGTCGAGGTGAGACCCGCAAGAAGACGTGGTCGCCATCCTCGAACTCTAGTGGCCTCTGCCTCCTGTCAGCGTATGACTTTTGCCGACTATGTGCTGTCCTCATCCACTCCTGGATGACCTGGACCTTCTCTGTCGTGGCCTGGACCATCTCCGGTCCCACCAGTGCTGACTCTCCAGGGTCTGTCCAGCACAAAGGAGATCTACAAGGTCGGCCGTACAACGCCTCGTATGGTGCCATCTCGATGGTGGAGTGGTAGCTGTTGTTGTACGCAAACTCCACCAAGGGTAGGTGGTCCTCCCAGCTACGACCAAAGTCGAGGACACATGCGCGGAGCATGTCCTCGAGAGTCTGAATGGTCCTCTCCGTCTGACCATCCGTCTGAGGGTGAAAGGCTGTGCTCAGACGTAGCTATGTCTCGAACGCCTCCTGTAACCCCTTCCAAGCCGGGAAGTAAAGCGGGCATCTCGATCGGAGACGATAGATGATGGAACACCGTGGAGCCGCACAATCTCCTGAACGTAGTGACGTCCCAAGCCCTCCACTGAGCCCTGCTCTCTGATGGGTAAGAAGTTTTCCGACTTGGTGAGTCGGTCAACAATCACCCAGATGGAGTCGTGACCTCTGGAAGTGCGGGGAAGTCCAGTCATGATGTCCATAGATATGCTGTCCCACTTCTACTCTGGAACCTCCAAGGGATGTACCAAGCCTGCTGGTACCTGATGCTCTGCCTTCACCTGTTGGCAGGTGAGGCATCGAGAAACGAACTCTGCTACAGCCTTCTTCATGCCCGGCCACCAGTGCTATCGTCTGAGGTCCTGGTACATCTTCGCCACTCCAGGATGTACCGCCAATGGAGAAGTGTGAAACTCTCTCAGCAATTCCTCTCTCAAAGCGACTGGTTCCATGGTACGTCCTCTGAAAAGGATGTCGTGCTCTGCTCCAAGGGAGAAACCATCAGGTGTCTGTCTCGAGGATATCTGTGCACGCCGTGTCTCACAGTCAGCCTCCTCACGCTGTGCCTCTCTGATCCGTTGCAGTAGTGGAGTAGTGACTGTGAGAGACTAAAGGAAGGCTGCTCCATCTCTATCCACGAAGGATATCTGCAAAGAGTCTAGCTGCTCTGTCGCTTCCTCAAGTAGTTGTATGCCCGTCCTCCTGCTGAGGGCATCAGCTACTACGTTCCCCTTCACAGGATTATAGACTATCTCAAAGTCATAGTCCTGTAGGAACTCGAGCCATCGCCGCTATCTCAGGTTCAGGTCCTTCTGCGAGAAGATATACCTGAGACTCTGATGATCGGAAAAGACTGTAAAGCGCTCGCCCATCAGGTAGTGTCGCCATGTCTTCAGAGCGAAGACAACTGCTGCTAACTCCAGGTCATGGGTAGCATAGTTCTACTCATGTGGCCTCAACTGACGTGATCCATAGGCGATCACTTCCCTCTCCTGCATCAGAACACATCCGAGTCCAGTCCCTGATGCATCGCAGTAGACTAGGTTCCCTACTCCCTCCTCGGGCAACCTCATGATAGGTGCGCTAGTCTATCTCTGTCTCCGCTCCTGGAAGCTCTGCTGACATCTGTCTGACCACATGAAGGGTTTCCCCTTCTTCGTCAAAGCTGTGAGTGGTGCCGAAACTCTAGAGAAGTCTGGCACGAATCTCCGATAGTATCCAGCTAGTCCCATGAAACTCCGAACCTCAGTCACGCTCCTGGGTGGCTCCCATGCTAACACAGCCTTGATCTTCGCCGGATCCACTGCAACTCCCGCCTCAGAGATAACGTGTCCCAAGAAGTGTACCTCACGTATCCAGAACTGGCACTTCGAGAGGTTACCATAAAGATGGTGCTCTTGGAGTGTGTTTAGTACCACTCGCAAGTGATAGGCGTGCTCCTCCTCTGTCATAGAGTAAATCAGAATGTCATCGATGAAGACCACGACAAACCGATCGAGGTATGGCTGAAAGATCCAGTTCATGAGAGACATGAACACTACTGGAGCATTGGTTACACCGAAAGGCATTACCAAGAACTCATAGTGGCCATACCGACATCTGAAGGCCGTCTTCTGCACATCCTCGTCTCTGACTCTGAGCTGATGATAGCCTGACCTGAGGTCTATCTTCGAGAACCACCGTGCTCCCTTGAGATGATCAAAGAGGTCATCAATCCTCGGTAGCGGATACTTGTTCCTCACTGTCACCTGGTTCAGGTGACGATAGTCAACACAAAGTCGCAAGCTCCCGTCCGCCTTCTTGGCGAATAAAATCGGGGAAGCCCAGGGTGAAACACTGGGTCGGATGAACCCCTTGCACTGCAAGTCCTCCAACTGTACCCGTAGCTCTTGAAGCTCGGCGAGGGCCATCTGATATGCTGGAGTGGATATCGGGGATGTCCCGGGGTACAAGTCAATATAAAAGTCTACCTCTCTGCGAGGAGGTAGCCCTGGTACGTCGTCGGGAAAAACGTCCGCAAACTGATCCACCACTACAGGAAAACCAGGACTCCGCACGTCAACTGCTCCAAGGATGAGGCTAGCCAACTGATGAGTAATGGGTTGTCCTCTCCTCCGCCGAAGTCCATCCTATGCTGCTAAGGCTCCCTTCTCGCCGGTGAAGGTGAACCTACTCCCGTCGGTGCGTACACATCGCACCTTGCGCCTAAAACAGTCAATCTCTGCATGGACCGTAGATAGCCAATCCATGCCCATGATGACGTCGTAAGGCCTCGATGCTGCTACAAGAAGATCCCAGCCGAAGCTCTCGCCTCCTAGAGTAAGCTCACACTGCCGGCACCAGTGCGTAATTGTCGAGTATGCTCCCGTAGGAGTCTCTAGCCGTAAGGATCGAGCCAACGGCTCTGTCGGAATCTCCGAGCTCCGAACAAGGGCAGCGGCTATGAAAGAGTGACTCGCTTCTGTGTCTATAAGAACTGCAGAAAGGGTGGAATAGACACAGATAGTACCTCGAATCATCTCGGGTGCGCCGTGGTCGTAGGCCTCTGCTGCCTGGAGCTGTGCCTGTCTCTGCCCGCCAGCTCCCTGTGGTCGGGGTGGACCTCATGGTGGTGGTGGTGGCAGAGCCTCAAAGCGTCTCCCACCACCAGCTGCTCGTCCAGCTCTTCTGCCTCATCCGCCTCCTCCCTGCGGACCGCCACGGTCTACCCTCTGCCTCTGCCTCGGTGGTCCCTCAACTGTCTGCTGCTCCTCGGCATGGCGGGTCGGGCAGTCACGAGCCATGTGGCCCTGCCCGCCGCACGAGTAGCACTGTCTGCCTCTCGAAAGACTGGCTCCTCGCTGTGTGCTCTGCACTGCTGAGCCAGTGCCCTGAGGTCGTCTGCCCGAAGGTCTGGTCTGCCTGGACCCCTGAGTCATCCGTCGACTGCCTGCTGCAGATGACTCTGCCACGTGCCGCCCTGCGGTGGGTCGCTGCGCTGGTGTAGACTCAGCAAGGAAGCTCTCGATCAGAAGGGCCCGCTCCAGTACTCCTGTCTGAGTCGGTATGCTGAGGGAGATCAGTGATGCCCTGATCTCGTGTCTCAAACCCTGCTCGAAGGTCCGAGCCCGAAAGAATGGGTCCCGTACCATGTCGGTCGAGTAGCGCGAGAGATCGGTAAATCTCGCCGAGTACTGAGCGACCGTCATGCTGCCCTGTCGCAGCTGAAGAAGCTCCTGGATACGCACCGCACGAAGGTTGGCTGGGACGAACACCAAGCGGAAAAGGCTCTCAAAGTCCGTCCAAAGTAGAGATGCCTCATCGTGCACCTGGAGCATCAAGCTCCACCATCATCCTGCTGCTGCGTGTAGTAGGCTCGCAACGAGGATCACCATGAGGTCTACTGGTGTCCTCACTAGCCTAAACACTCATACCACTGCCACCAGCAAGTCCTCTACTGCCTGGGGATCCATCTCCCCGCGAAAACTGGGTGGTCGCTGGCGCTGAAACTCATGCAGTGCGCTGAGGCGACGTGCATCGTCAGCGGCTGGTGCTGGAAGCATCGGGGGCTCAGCGGGTAGAGCTACCGCCGGTGCCACTGCTGACAAAGGGCCCTGCACCGAGGCCTCGTCACTCGGTGGGCTGTCGTCATGCTCGACTCTCGGAACCCTAGCTGGCTACCGTCGCGGGGCCATCCTGAAAAGGAAACAGGTGCGCCACGGTCAGAACAGTATACCTGGCGAGCTGATATAAGTAATCACAAAGAAAACTTTGAAACACACACGCAATCAATGTTTTCGTGCATTAAGTCGGAAATCAGAAGTCAGGGTCCTGGGGTACGAATACGTCGGCCGCCGCACCAACACTGGACTCCCTGGACTGATAAACACACTCAATACGCTAAACATTATTGCTTCACATAGAAAAGATCAGAGTTCGCGGTAGAACCGAACTCCTTTGATACCAATTTGTCACGACCCGCCCTCAGGGTCCGTGCCGTGTCTACCCCAAGCCCGCCTTCCATAGGCCAGGGGCTGACGACTAGCACCAAGGCGTAAATCCCGGTAAAAAGGGAAGGCATTGCCTTTGTAAAGTAAACAAACACCACAGAGTAAGCAAGCTGAAAGTAAACACTAAGTAAAAACAGAGTACAACTGGAAGTGCGGAAAAGTAAATGGGCCAGTATACAAACCCAAACTGAATGTAAAGTACAACTCGAAAGGGAAAACAGCAAATGAAAAGTAAAAGCCGCTACACCGAGCTGTCCACTGGAAATCCCACCTGAAGGGTGGGTACAGATAGCTCCACTGCTCCACGGGCCCCGCCGTCCTCTCCGAGTACGTCCCGCCCAGTGGTCCACCTCCAGGTACCGTCCTGCTCTGCAAGCCTCAGCTAAGATCAACGTTGTCCGTCGTCTGAAACCAACACAACGTAGTGCGGGAAAAGCCCGTGAAGGGGTGAGTATAAGCTACTCAGTAGGGACCCCGAGACCCCTGAAGGTCTCTCAAAATCCACAAAGGATAAACCACAAAGAAAGGTACAATCACAAAGTAACAACCGACTCTGCTTAGGTATATGCCCATACATATACCTAAGTCATCAATTACAAAAATGCTCCAACCTCCGAGCCCATGTACAACTCAGTCCACACAGGAAAGTAAACGTATTCCACAGAGGAAAGCAAAACGTAATCCACACAGGATAGCACAACTCAATCCACATATGAAAGCATCAGGTTTCAGCTCACACAGGTATACTTCTTCAAAAGACGGAAAAGATGATCTCTGATCCATCTAAGTCGCCGGACCCACGCAGGATCGATAGGTAACTAACCCCCGCAAAAGACCCACACAGGATCGGGCCCACGTAGGACCTGTAGGCGCTGGTTCACACAGGACCGCTGACCGCAAAGACCCACACACGATCGGACCCACACAGGATCGGGCCCACACAGGACCTGTAGCACTGATCCACGTAGGATCGCTGAGTGCTGAATTCGTCGTCGTCGAATCCACACAGGATCTCTGTACTGTCGTCGTCGCAGTCACAGTAGCAGTAGTAGTCACAGTAACAGTCGCAGCCAGCACTAGGGTTCCCGCACACAGCAAGCTCATTCGGAGGGTCCGCTCCACGAGCCGAGAGGCTGATACATCAACTGTCACAAAGTCCAGAGTTGATGTATCCAAAAGTTCCGTATCGTCAACAGGAACTCAACGCTATAGACGGTGCGTCGATCGGACGCCCGGTCTGAGAGTTATTGGCATTTTCGTCCCCGGGGCCTGGTTGGTTTTTAAGGCAAAACCAACCCGACCGTACTCCCCCTACGTCCAAACCTCGGGCGGAGCATGCCAAAAGAACCGTCTGACTAAGAGGAACACAACAAAGCTGACGGCACGTCATTCGGACGTCCGTAGCTCAAGATATGAGCGTTTCCGCTCCGAAGGCCCGGTTGGTTTCGTGAACGAACCAACCCGGCCGAACTCAATGTGTTCTGAAACTTTGAGTGCGATATACTGAAACGACCGTCTCGATCCAAGGATTGCATTTCCACAGACGGTTCGTCGATCGGAGGTCCGTGGCTCATGTTATGGCCAAAAGACCGAATTTGTCTCGAAAACGGGGGGTCCGGGTCCTGGCCGACCCGGCCCGATCCCACTGGTGTGACCCGAACCAGGTCGGCCCGACCCGGATCCGACCCGGTCCGCTGGAACCGGCCCGGCCGGTGGCGGCGCGGCGGCGCGGCCCGGCCAGCGGCGGCGTGGTCAGGGTGTCGCGCATGAGCCGCACGCGGGGGTGAAACCCCCCCTTTATTTCGGATCACGGCCGGCTTTTTCCGGCCGTTTTTATTAAACACACGGGACCCGCGGGTCCAGCCTTCGGACCGAACCGGCGGCCGGCACAGCCTGCCGCCTTCCCCCTCTCCGCCGCGGCCATAGCCGCGGCTCATCTGAACTCCGGCGGCCGGCTAGGCCGGCCGCCCCTGGCTGCTCCGCCATGGCCGTAGGGCCGCGGCCCTTCTTGATCTCCGGCGCCAGCGGCTCGGCTGCCGCCGGTCTTCCCGTCTCGCCGCGGCCCGGTACCGGCCGCGGTGTTCGTCGTCCGGCGCGGTGCGACGGCACCGCGCCCCTCCGCCGCGCCTTCGATTCCCCTTGACGCGGCGCGATGGCGCCGCGCAATATAATCGTACGATTATCCGCGTGGTGCGACTGCACCACGCCACCTTGTTTCCACATGCAAGATAAATCGACAAGAACGATGGAGGGGGTTCGGCCGTGTTCATGCGGTCCGGCCTCTTCACGTTAAATGATAACACAACTTAAATATCCTCACGTTAATCATGCTGAACCATGATAAAGAATAAATGATTAAACAAAAATCAACAACCCCTACCTTGGGTTCAAGTTCGAAGATCGACAACGACCAGCGGAAGAAATCGTCGCGGAGGTCGGGGCGTCGCGGTAGTCGTTCGTCGAATCCGTTGACAAAGAGATACATCCGAAGAGGTACGTCGTTGGCGAATCGTCGTATGCCGACGAAGGAAGTCTGAGGAGGAAGCGGTGTTTCCTTTCATTGACACGGAAGACGAAGAAAAGAGGAGCGGCGTTCTTCGTCGGAGCTTGAGCGTTCTTCGTCAAAGCTTGAAGAAGAAGGAAAAGCTCTCAAAAGCTCTCAAGATGTCTAAACAAAAACTAACCAAATAAAATAAGATTGAGACTTATTTTATTCACAAACTTAACAAATGAATTTCAAAGGTTTGAAATTCAAAAAGGATAACTCCAAAATTAAATAACAATTGTCATGTCATTTAAAGAGGGGTTAAGGGAGTTTGGGAGAAGATGAAAAGTTTAGGGTTCGTGTGGGCCCCACCACACTTAATCCTCTCAAGGGAGGTTATGTGGGTGTGGGTCCCACCCCTAACTTCCTTTGAGAGAAGTTAACTAACATGTTTAAATAAAAATTTGTAATCCACAATTTTTATTTAACTTATTCTATACTCCCAAAAACTAACTCTCATCCCGAAATAAACGCAACCTCGGAAAAGGTCTCCTTAAGCGAATATCGGCATTGCGAGTTCATCGGTGCCCTCGGATTTCAATTCCGAGCACCGGATCAAAAGTTAGGAAAACCCGCTCGTTCGTTCACTGAACGTACCCGAGCCAAACTTCGGAAATTAATTCCGGGCACACCAGGCCTCGGAATCAGGTGCCGTCAGAAACCGCGCTCTTGTAAAATTCCAAAGAAAATTAAAAAAAAATTCCCTTGAATTTTACGGGTTTTTACATATATATTTTTCTGTAGGTAATTGGAAGGGTCTCATATTCTAGAACATATTCTCTTTGTTGTTATCACCTTTGGGTTTTTTGGATACTATCCCTGGATTATCATAAGGAGACACATATTTTCTATCTTGTATAACAAATTGGTATATATTTTTTAAATTTAAAATGTATGTCTCATGGATGTGAACTATTTTCCCACACTATACATCACTTTTTTGTATTCATTTATGTTATTCATGATACTTGTATAAGTATTTGGTAAATATAAAACTTCATTCATGATTTTTAGGGTGACATGTTGGGTTGAACCGATATAGTCTGTAATGGTCTGATTGTTTATTAGTACATTGAAGAGATATAGATGAAATCAAGATAGGTGATTCCAAGATAAATGATTTATATTAAATGAAATCAATATAATTATTCAATGATTATTATGTATTATAATGTAACATTTTCTCAATTTTTTTGAAAATAGATCTTGGTTATTAACTTATATGTCCCTTGACATATTTTAAAAACTAATCTATTATGTTTTTCGACCATCATTGTAATTATTAGAGTTATGAAACTCATCCAAAACCACCCCTTTAGGATCGTTTCATTTATTAGTCCTTAAAAAAGGTTGTATTCCTTGTTATGTGACACCACTTGGGTGTGTTATTATTTAAATATTGAATAGTGATTTGAATATTCTTGACACCTACTTATATGTGGAATGATTTAATGATACGTGAGTAAATAAATTAATTTCAATTAAATAAAATTAATTTATTGAATAATAATATCAAAAAATTTGTATAAAACCCCTCTATTGAGTTGTGTAGTCTTTTACACCAAAAATGTTATATATATATATACACACACACTTATATGTTTTATGAAAATTAGTTCATTAATTTGTAGTTATTACACATGTGTTTTATTTTATGGATGAATGTGATGGAGTTATTATATATGGTTATTTATATGTTTATATTTAGGTTTGAGTACATGGAATAACCTGTAAAAAATCAATTATTGAATTGGTTTATAATTTCTCATGTATCTGCATAACATGATATGAAATTATTACTAGTATGGGCAAGGAATAATTTTCATATGACCGATTAAATTAATTATAATCCATTTGAGTTATAAATTCTTTCCTTCCCTAAAACACAATGAACATGATCATAGTTTGTGTGTGTGTTTAGCTATACTGACAGATTTTGAATTTATCAGTGGTGATAATGGTATACTAGGATAGAATCAGCATGCATCAATATTTTCAATACATGGTTCTATTTATATAATATCTATTGAACATGACTGAATCAAGAATATCTATTAGATGTTTTTGTAATTTTGAAACCATTTTACTTGGGATATTTTATTAATCTTTTGTAAGGACAAACTGTTGATATTGGTAGACTGTTGAATGAAATGATATCATAGGATTAATATTCTATAGTTTTTTTTATTTTTAAGGACATAATTGTATATTACACCAGGAAAGACCCATTACGATTTCTTCATTTTATTCCTCACATATGTATGATGTATATAATACTCTATTTTATTATATGAAATTTAACTCAGGGACATGTGAATTAAACCGTATTATATTTTTTTTACCATTATAGGTCATGATTTATAAGCATAAAATTTAATCATTTTAAAATTATTAATTTTTGTTATTTCATTATATTTTTCATTAATTTATATATTCATTACATTGAGGAATTAAATATGGAATAATTTGAAATTATAAAAATATATTTTTTAAAAAAATATGTTCATTATGTAAAATCCTTATAATTTTTTGTACAACATTGAATAAATTATTTCACCTAGATGGAAATGGTAGAGATTAATTGATGGTATCCTACAAGGCTTAAATTCTGCACCAAACGTTTTCCTTTTGGAGTTTTTTTATTGATAATTTTTCCAGTAGGTAATTGGAATGGTCTCATGTTATAGGACATATTCTCTTTGTTTTTATCACCTTTGGGGATTTTTTCAATATTATCCCTGGATTATCATACAGAGACACATATTTTATATCTTGTTTAACAATTAAGTATATCTTTTTTCAATTGATAATGTATGTCTCATGGATGTTAACTCTTTTTCCACTCCATACATCATTTGTTTGTATTCATTTATGTTATTCATGATTCTTGTATAAATATTTGGTTTATCTAAAACATCATTCATGATTTCTGTGGTGACATGTTGGGTTGGCCCGATACTGTTTGTAATAGTCTAATAGTTTATTTTTACTCTCAAGAGATATAGATAAAATCATTTTAGGTGATTCCTTGATGACTATTTTATATTCCATGAAATCAATAAAATTATTAAATGCTTCTTATGTATTCTAATGTAACATTTTATCGATGTTTTTTAAATAGATCATGATTATTAACTTATATGACCACTGACATATTTTAAAAACTAATATATGATGTTTTTATTCCATCATTGTAAGTGTTGGAGTCTTAAAACTCAGCTTAAACCACCCCTTTAGGATGGATTAATTAATTAATCCTTTCAAAAGTTTGTATTCCTTGTTAAGAGACACCCCTTGGGAGTTTTTTATTTAAATGATAAATTGTGATGTAAAAATTATTAACAACTCCTTAGATGTCGAATGATTTATTCCTATGTGAGGAAATTAATTATTTAAAATAAAAAAAATGAATTTTTTGAATAATATTTTCAAAAAATTAGTATAAAACCCATATATTGGGTCGTGTAGTCTTCAAAATAGGAAATTATATATATAGACACACATATATTTGTTTTATGAAAATTCTGTTATTACTGTGTATTGATTACATAGGTATTTTATTTTATGGATGAATGTGATGGAGTTATTATATATGGTTGTTGATATATGGGTTTCTAGGTTTGAGTACATGGAATACATATCAAAAATGAATAATTTAATAGGAGTATAATTACACATGTATCTGTATAATATGATACTAAATGATTAATAGAATGGTAAAAGAGTCATTTTCATATGACCGATTAAATGAATTATAAACCATATGATTTATAGATTGGTTCCTTCCTTATAAAACCAAGAACATGAACATTGTTTGTGTGTGTGTTCAGCTACACAGATAGATTTTTCATATATCAGCGGCGATATAGGTATACCATGATAGATTCATCTTGGATCTATATTACCTCATCACAAGTGATACTGGTTCCCTTTGGGAGACACCATAGATGTGATCATTCTCTAGATGGATGTACCCAAACATGACTGATACATGGAAACCTACATGATATAATATGTACGAGATCTGTTGTAGTTATATCACATTATGCTCAGTGTGATACTTGGGAGTCCAATAAGGATTTTCATTAGAGGGATTATGATGGTTGTTAGTTTTTATGTTTCTCCTAATGCAATATTTCAATTCTTATTTAATAATTTAATTATATGTTCATATGATATTGACTACTTATTGTTGGTATTTATTTTATTTTAATGGTTTTTTCTTCATATTGGTTTACCAAGGGACACATTAGACAATCCAAATCACATGCATTGGTCTGTTCCGTCTCATTATTCTTATTCTCGGTTGATTTTTTCATAATTCTGATGTTTGTATTATATATAGGATTATATGGTTCAAACATTTGTAACATTGTTTAATGCAGGTGTATTCGGGTAAGGTTTCCTAGAGGAAGATGTGCCAAACAAGGATAATTATTTATTTTTCATTTCTTATTTACATTGATATTCATGCTCACTGGTTATTTTATGTTTATGAAATTAACCATACATTAGATTCAGATAGTTATGGATAATGAGGAATATCTCAAACCACACTCATGCAACCATTTCACATGAGTTATTAAGAAGATAATCATGTTCTCTGGTCTATTGTATATGGATTGTGATCATCAATAGAATGAGTATTTATGATAAAAGGACAGATATTGTGTTCAATATTCTTGAGGAGACTTCCCAATATGAATTTTAATTATGTCCCTTATTAATTTATTATATCATATCACTTGATTTATTTTTCCATAATTATTTGGTTGCATCACATGGATATGTAAAAATTGTTTGGTTTATATAGTATTTTTGAGTTATAATTAGATTTTATATCCATATTATGCTGCTTTTCATTTATAAATTACTACATATACTATTTTGTATTTTTATTTTATGATATAAAAATTTTCTTCCCTGATCCTGCTGGTATTGTCTTCTAACCGTACCATCAGTAGACTTCTGATAATAGTCAGAATCCGCAGGAATACATGGATGTGCGCTAGGGGCCATGTGGAAACCGGTTCGACTAAGAGTTTAATCTGTATTATTTTGGGAAGTTACAAAAGTGGTATCAAATGTTTAATTTCACTTTTTTAATTTATATAGGATAGTTGATAGGACACTTTTAATATTTCATCACTTGGTATATATTTATTCTTAGGAGTGATCAGCCCATGCTTGATGGAAAGACCATATGGACTCAGATGAACCTATTCTTCATGTGATTCATAATTATAGTGTCATATGATTTAACCTTGAGTGATTTTTGATCCTTCCATTGATAACAATTATATGAGATTTATAGAATTTTCCCAGGGATTAGTATGAGAAAATTAGCATTACCCACATCATTATAGTCATATAGGTATTAAAATTTCTGGCATATTCCCTTCAATATAGTTTAAAATATTTGGAAATTAGAAATGGTAGATTTCCCATTAATTTTTTATTTAAAATTACGTTTATATTACAAATTCAGTGTTTCATGAATTCATAGTATAATTCCATTATTATATTAAAATGTTATGATTATATTGATATAATATTGGTTTATTATCATGTTTACTTTCTTGTACTGCATTTATTAATATGTTAATGTGATTAAATAATGGGGTTTGTTTCCATTTTATATGATTATATACATTTTTTCATGGGATAAAAGATGATCATTGCAATTAAAAGCGTGTAAATTTTAATTTTATAAAGTTTATGAGTTTATTATATTTAATATTATTTAATACATGATTAAAGGGTTGTTATTAGATGTGATCCACCGGTATCATGTAAAGTTTATAGGTTCATTTATAATGGAGTAGTGGTTACCCATATAACCAAAAAGTATATTTGTATACTTATATTATTATAAATATCTATATTTATAAACGTAGTTATATTTCGAACATAAATTTTAGAGTACCATAAATAACAAATATCACCTATTACATCAGAATAATTACCCATAAGGATAATCCATTAATTCACCACTGGATCCTTGTTGGTCAATTTGGTCAATTGGTTTGTATGGGTACCTCTAATGATGTTCTAATAAATTAATTTTTATAATGATTTATAAAATACTAATTAACCATATAATGGTTTAATTATTCCATTAAATTTTTCCTTTTACATTTATTGTAATTTAGTGCTTAACCATGCATGGATGTCCTTATTCCTTGTGTGGATGATCTTTTATAGTTCCCATATCAACATATATGGTTTTTTGTATAATGTTATAGTAAATTACATTTATCCCAACATTGTTAATTTAATAAAATAATATATATATATATATATATATATATTATATATCAGTGTATGTAAATTATTATTCAAATTAAATCATATTGGGTGTTTTAATCTATTCATTGAAATTGAATTTTTATTTCATAATGAAAATTTTGAAATCTTTTAAATAATTGAATTATGATTAGAATGAGGGTTTATATAACCAATATTACCCATATGATTATATATTAGTAAAATAATTAATGGATAAATGGAATTTTAATATTATATTACATCTTTTTGGTGTGTCCTTAGCCACACTATTGAGCAGATGTTTTTTCATTTTGACTGGTAGTACATTTAAAAAAAATCATATCCATTAAAATTATAAAGAAATAAATGAGTTGTGGAAAAATCATTGAAATGATACTTTTAGAGTTTTTTTATGTTACCCTTGTGTATTAGTGGTTAGCAGGATTTTATTCCATTTTATCATGAAACAGGTGCATTTAAATTACTTATATGAACAGGTTCATGATCTGTAAAAAAAATAAACAACCCTTAGTCCTAGAAACATCCCTTCAAATGATATATAGTTATAGTGTTGGTGATTCATTATTTTTCAAGGGTATATGCAATTGTTTTTTGGTCTGTCATATATTAATATGTAATGATATGTGTTGTGATCATAACATTACATGATATTTTTTGGGTGTCATATTTAGCCACTAGGACTCCTATTTTCTAAAAGAAAATAATTTTAATTGGTGTTCATTTGGAGATTTGACCGCATCTAATGGAAATAAGAATCATGTAATTATTAGTTTTGGCTGGTTAAAAATGCCTATGAAATAGTTGAACACATAGAAGGATGTGAAAATGTTGTTAAATAAAGATGGATTACATCATACATAACCATGAAAGATAATAGTCATATAAAGAAACGATATTATGTGTTAGTTCATTAGGTAAGTAAACCATATACTTGAAAACATATAGACGGTATGCCTAAGGACAATATCAACGATATTTCATTATAATTTTCAAGCATCTGATTTGTATAATTTGTTAGGTAAATTATTCATCGACATAATAAAATGTTTCTAAGAACCATTGGATTATGTTGCATTAATTTGAGCCCTATATTACAACACCTATCTATTGTGTCATCTCCATAGAATAATAACATTTTAAATGGTGAATTTAATCTCAACCCAATGCATGGGGTGACACTATATAGAAAAATGGGGGTCCTGCCACGTTGAACATTGTATTTTTTTCCATTATCCCTAATGCTATAATGTGTGTGTGTAGAGAAAAAGGATTGACACATTTATATCTAAATGTGTCTCCAGTTGATCATTATTTTAAGTAGTTGGGTTCATTTTGTCCATCAACACAACAATTTATAATAGTTTTTTCCAACTCCTGGACCCATGGTTTGTAATCAATGGGGCATTTGTTTCTTTATAGGATATATATATATATATAATATTAAGGAAAATACAAATGGGGGAGAATCACATTAATACAGGTTAAACATGTACTTCTAAGTAAAAGATAAATAACTAAGATGACCATTTATTGAAGGTGAGTGATGTTTATGAACACAATTAGGCCATGAATGTTTTCAAAACTATTGGTTCATTGAAGGATTCATAATGATTAATAAGTGTTTTTGTATTAAAAGATGGAAGTTTTTTATTTAAATTACATTCATTGGTGGAAATTTCTTAAAATACCTATAATAAATTATTTCCTAAAAGCACAATTTTTAGGTCTTAGCAATGATTTTTCAATTTTATATGAGATCTTCCAAGCAAGTCGGTATTTGTTCGTTCGATTATCCTTCTCCTTGTATTACTGGTTATGAATATTTTAGAGAATCGTGAATAAATTATTATATTTGGTAGTTATGGTCTATAAGATTTCATTAAGTTATTGTTGAAATAATCTTATTTTACCATTTTTTTAATTATGATAATGTCTCCCATTTTGAAATCATCTAGGCATGATGGATTTTTTTTGGGTTTTATACAGAAATGGGTTTTAAATTTATGTTGGGCTGGGCGAGTGGTCTTTCATTGAATGTGAACTAGATGATTTATTTTTTCATGGTGACACAATTTTTCCATATTTATACGTGGGTCTCCATGTTAGTATTTTTTGGAAAAACTCATGGGAACCCATTTTTCTTTTTGAATTGATCGACATGTGGCTTCTTCTATCAGGTCACATAGTGTTCATCTTTTCTAAACATTCATATTTTTTAGAATGATTCAATTTTAAATATGTTATATTGGAATCCTTTTATGATCTATTTTACACTCACATTTTTGATTCTTAGGATACTGAATGATAAATCTTAATTATGGTGGGGTTTTGAAATTGATGGTGATTAGAGTGAGTTAAAAAAGGAAAATACACATGTTTTTGATGGGTCATGACAATTTATTGTCATTGTTTTTCCTGAGAAAAAACTGGAAGTAGATAGTTGAATTTAGTGAACATTCTCAGAGAAAAATAAATATTCCATCATCTAATTTGAATCTGGAATAGGTTTGTATTATGTTGGCCTTATAAGACATGTGTTTTGAGAGATTAGACAAGACACAATTTTACTAGTTTTCCCCCACAAATTTCTTATGCGGTTGGTTGGGAGACACATAGTAATGCTTTCGGGTTGTGAATGGTTTGGTGTGTTCCAACCTAGTCTATTCATGATTATTCGAGTATTATGTTGGTTTGGGGGTGATTAGGAGTGGAAAGTTAGTTTATGTTGAGAATGATGCTGATTGAACCAATGCAGCACCAATGAAAATTCTCAAATCTATACTTCCATCACTAGAATGTTGTGACTCAATTTTGCCATATAAATTATTTAATCTGGTATTGAATGAGAATACAATGTGAACATACTATGGGTAGGAACCTTCCTGGGGATTTATTTAATAAAAAAAGTGTTGGATTGTGCTTCTATGGATTATGTAGTGTATAACAAGGTGATTCATTAAGAAAAATTTTATATTTTGAAATTAAACCCATCTACATGAGCAATAATTATCATCCCATATAGAATGAGTAATGTTCTATTGTTCCAGTTGGACTGTGTGTTGCACACCAAACATACACAATGTCCCTTAAAATTCACATTTTTCTTTTAAATAATTTTGTTTCGACCACCCAATGATGTGATTGGACTCTCTATGTGAAGGATGGAGGTTTCATTCTCATTCCAAACTAACCCAAAAATATGTTTTTTATTCTATATCCATTTATAATGGTTTTATTCCATTTTTAGATCCGCCAATAGTGGGATGTTTTTTATATAAATGATGAATTTTGATGACTCTATTCTTAAATTCATCTTTGAGGTGTGATAATTTTTTCCATGTGCTGAATTTGAATTATTTAAATTAAAAAGTTAATTTCATATAAATAAGATTTGATTTCTAATAAAACCACTCAATTGAGGATTTATGTCTCAAAAAAATTATATATACTTATATGTTTCTGTGTTTGTTATTCCCAGCATGGATTTACTATTTATTGATTTTGTGATACTTTTTAATAGTGTTTGAATGTGATATACTTCTTAAACAATGGACTTTACATGTGGTGATCCATGTTCAATTATATAACCTTCCATTCTAGATAGAATTTGTTAATGATTGTGGCCCTTTAAATATTGTGGCATCACAATCTATGATAGGATTAATACTATTTTAAATATATTATTTCAATATTTCTGATTAAATAAATAGAGGATATTTGGAGTGATACTAGGGTTCCATCAACATAACATCAAGGAAGGGCTCAATGTTCCTATGTACAGCTTCGGCGATGGATTGTGTATATATCAGGGGTAATGCTAGTATACAATGCTGAGCCACACATACCATTCTCATACCTCATTATGAATTATAAAGGTTCCATAGTTGAGAAAACATTTGACAATCTCATTGTTCATATTGTTCTAATAGGGAATGAGTGATACTTTTCCCAACTGTGAGATACCAGATATGGGATCAAAGGTAGTATTCTCACATTACGTTAGAAGTGATACTTGTGAGGGTAGTCATGGATCACATTTGATGGACATTGAAATTTTATGGAGCTCCTAGTGCGATATATGGAATACATGTAAACCATTATCATAGATAGTCTGAAGATACTACCTATTTTATTTAGGTTGTCATTTTTTAGTAATGATTGTTGGTTCTTTTTTATTAACCATATGAAATGTCTGCTAAGACAATTCACATTCAATGGTTAAGTCCATCACATGATAATTATTATATGAAATTTTTCATTTGTTCCTTCTATTTCATATGTAATTAATTCTAATGGTTCATATGTTTCTATCATAGGATGAAGCCATTTCGTTCATGTCATGTTTCTTATAAACCATGATCCGGACATGGATATTTATTTATTTTGGTTCTTTATTTACATTAATATTCATACAGAATATTTATTATATATGAAATAATTGGATCATGCTTTAGACACTATTAGTGGTGACCTACTAAATATATGACCCAACCTAGTCATGAATCCATTAAATTGGGGTACCCGAGATGATAATCATGTTCATATGTCAATGGATTATTTATTTTGATGCAAAATGTATATTTCATTTTGGATATAGGGGATGATCAAGTATTTAGGATGATTTCAGAGATGTCCAATTGGGTGTTTTTTCTTTTCTATTTTTATGTATTAAATCATATGTCTTGTTGTTTGATTCCATTATTATCAATTATGTTCACTTATTAATACATTCACTATCAAATTTATAATATATTTTTCCATTTATAGATAGTAATTATATTAATCTTATACTTATTGTAATTCATTTATTACAACATCCACAAGATTATATTATGTATTTTGTAATAGAATATTATATTTTAGAGATCATTGTTGGAACCATGGTTGTTCTATGTAGGAATTGGAGTTTGGTTTGTGTTTGTTGTCAATACTAGTGGTAGTGGTGCGCGGAAAATAAAGGTTGTGCGCGAAATACTTGAGCTGGGCTTGAAAAATAGCATGGTTCCTGAAAAAACGGAGCGATATTTTCTGTGCAAATAGTGTTTCAGAATCAAAACCTCGACAAATGGCAAAGGCATGGGCTGCACAAAATATTTGTAGAGGTGCGCAGAAAACAATATTTGTGCAAAATATTACGCGCCGGATGAGAGGTTTTCGCGCCGGAGGGGATTTTGCACACGAGGGTCTCAAATGCCAATAAATATGAGGTGTCCCCCTTCATTCTGTACGGTTGAAGACTTAGAGAAGATCTGAGGTCTGATGCGCGACTGAGGATCGCGTAAAGGGGCTTGCACGAAGTATTCTAAGTTGCGCGGAAAATTCCGGGATGCACAAAAAATAAAGAGTTGCGCGTAAAAATTGGGTTCGCACATAAAAGTTTCAGTTGCACAAAAGGGGGGTTTTATTGGAACCATGGCTGCTCTATGCAATAATCGGAGTTTGGTTTGTGTTTGTTGTCAATCCTCAGTGGAAGTTCTGAATGTGTTCCAGCAAAGTGATCATACAGTTCATGCAGACAACAATATTGAAGGTGGTGCTATTTCCCAGTGTTTGCCAAATTTTTCGGCCTCAAAATCAAAAAATGAAGACATGGATTTTCTGCAAAAGGTGGTGCGAACATAGTGGAAGTGGTTTGAAGAAAATATGGGTTGTGTACGAAATACTTGAGCTGGGCACAAAAAACAGCATTGTGCGTGAAATAGCGGAGCGATGTTTTTTGAGCAAATATTTTTTCGGAATCAAAATGTCGATAAACGGCAAAGCCATGGGCTAAGCGAATTATTTGGAGAGGTGCACGAAAAATGGTATCTGCCCGAAATATTTTGCTCCAGATGAGAGTTTTTCGCACCGAAGGGGATTTTTCATGCGGGGGTCTCAGACGCCTAAAAAAAGAGGTGACCCCTTCATTCTGTACATTTGAAGACTTAAAGAAGATCTGATATCTGATGCGCAAATGAGGATCACGTAAAGGGGCTTGCACGAAATATTATGAGTTGTGCGGAAAATTCTGGGATGCACGAAAAATGAAGTGTTGCGCGTAAAAATTGGGTTCTCACATAAAAGGTTCAATTGCACGAAAATGGGGGGTTTTTCACGAAATATTTTTTTCGCGCGAAAAGTAAAGTTCGCGCACGATAAGATGGCCTTGGGCGCAAAGGGTTGGTGTTGCGTGCAATTTCTAGTGAAGTTTGTCTGCACGTTCTGGTTATCCGGTTTAGTGGTTCTGTGCGTTCTAGTGCATCTATTCCAGACATCGATGCAAGCAGAGTCTCATGCTGAGCTGAGGCAAAGACTTCAAGGAAAATCTATTCAAGATACCTTCACATCTATAAACTGAGTGGGAATTCACCAAGGGAAGTGAGCCAGGGGGAGTCAACGAGAGTGACCTGAGGGAAGCAGTGAGCTATCCTTAAACCCTTGTAAATGCAGTGATCCTGGGACATTGTGATTGTTCTCAAGCCGTTGTAATGGAAAAATAGTGAAGATTAGTAGAATTTGGTACGACTGGCAACCTGTCGACGTATGCTCCTTGGACGTAGCCCTTAGTGGTGAACCAAGTAAAATCTTTTGTGTCTTCTCACTGCATGTGAATGTCTTCTTTCTAATCCTATCCATCATACAGGTTTCACAAGTTCCTACCATCTTGGGAACAAAATCCTATATATTAAATTAAAAATTTGTCACCCTGATTCACCCCTCCCCTCAAAGGGTGTCCCGGGGTCCTACAAGTGGTATGAAAGGGCGGTTAGGAGTGTTAAATATGTCCTTTGTCGTCATGAAGAATGAAATCAATGTCAGGGGAGTCCCTCTCTTCGATGGAATATATTTCTAGATTTGGAAGAATAGAATGAGATCTCATCTAAGATCCCTTGTAATGGAAGACCTATTTTCCACTGTCCAAGGTATACATGTTACTGATCCCATATGGCTGGCTATGACATATGCTGATAGAAAAATTCTTGATGCGGATGCTAAAGCGTAGAATGATCTCACTGCATCACTTTCAGATCAGATCTATCTAAAGGTGATGAGTTGCACCTCAGCAAAGTCTATGTGGGATATACTTGAAAACATCTATGAAGGAGACAACAAAGTGAAGGAGGCGAAGCTTCATGTCTTACACAACATGTTTGACTATTTAAAGATGCATCCTAATGAGAATGCAGATTCATTCTTCAATCGAATTAATGATGTAGTAGGATAAATTAAAGGTCTTGGATAAGAAATCAAAGACATTAATATCGTTAAAAAGATACTAAGAAGACTTCCTCCTATGTACAATGCAAAGGTGTGATCCCTAGAAGAATGAGATCTGTCCAAACTGTCTCTAGATGATCTTTTAAGTATTCTAGTAGCATATGAGATGAGAGTCAAACCCGATGATTCCACAACTCATGTAAGCAAGGAAATGGCATTCAAATCCATGGACAAACTGAAAATTTCAGAAGATAGTGGTGGTGAAGATGAAGAGGAAATGGAAATTCTTTCTCTCATCACCAAGAAGCTGAAGAAGGGAAACAGTAAATTTAAAGGCAAGCTAAATCTGGCATGTTTTCATTGTGGAAGAGTCGGGAACATTGCCTCTCCGTGCAAAAGAATGTTTTATGGTGATGAAAGTGAAGAAGAAGAAATCGAGAAGCCCCAGAGAAGGTTTTTCAAAAAGGGAGACTTCAAATATGGAAGGAAAATACAAAGGAAGAGTTTTTTCTGTGAAGAGAAAGATGATGATACTGAATTGTGTGAAGAAGAAGAACCAGAATTCAAGACAGGAAACCATGATTCCATAATGGATACCATTGAAAAGTCAGAACCCTCGATCAACAAAGATAGAGATAATAAGATTTTTGCTAATGGTGATCTAAAGATTCAACTTATGGATTCCTTTTCGAAGATTGAGAATAAATCCAAGAGATGCAATAATTGGAAGGAAATGGAGGAAGAATCATCAGAATATGTTGAAGAGCTTGATGCAGAAATTGAAGAACTAGAAGAACTAGTGAAAGTTTAGTCTTCAATCCTTGAAAGCACAGATGACATTGTGTAACTAATGCTTATAATTAAATAACAAGCAAAGGTCATCAATTCCCTCACATCCAGACTGAAAGAAAAATCCAAGACTGCTAAGAGTCTTGAGGAGAAAGTTGTAACCCTTAGGAGTAAACTAGATACTGAATAAATTTCAAATGAATCAAGGACGAAAATACAGTTCGGAATATTCTCAGATGCAGAATTACTAGAAAGAGCCATGTGTGATTCAGATGGAGTAGGAAAAATATTGAATGATCAAAGACCCGCTTGCATGGGAAAGAGTGGAATTGGCTGTGAAGCTGAGACATCAATAGTTGGATGAAAAGAGTTCCAAAAGAAAGACAAAATTAAAGTTGGACATGTTGAAACTTTTCCTGAAATGCTGAAAAAGGAACCCTCAATCCAATCATAAAGGAGCATTGAAAATTATCCTCTAACATTCAGAAATGATAGACAGTCCAACTATTCTCCCAAGGAAGAAGGTATGAGGAGAAATTTAAGTGAGAAGACATTTCCTCTCATGAAGTGTCAGTTCTGTGGCTATCTGTGCCATACCATGTCATATTGCGAAGAGGCAAGGAGCTACTTGAATGGGGATGATATGGGACGTCAACAAAGGAGATTGAATTCATATACTCCCTCTTATAGAAGAAATAATTTCTATGGATATTGTTTTCGTCATTCTAAATTTGGTCATAAGGCTGTTAATTACAGGCAGATAAAGGACATGGACACCTTATACCAGAGCTCGATACAAGTGAAACCTCATCAATATGAATGTGTTTCTCTTACAAACAAGTTTTCCCCTCTCAAAGAATACTTTGACTATGAAGAACCAATGTACATGGATGATTTAATTAAAAGGCCATCAGTGATTTATACTCGATCAAATGTCTCATGGAATGAAAGAAAGAAAGTTGAGAAATCCAACCTTACAGAGGTGGCCCTCAATGCTACAAAAGCAACAGTACCTGGATTCTGGATAGCGAATGTTCATCTCACATGACAGGAAATGATGGTCTGTTAACAAATATTGAAACGAATGTTGATGGAACAGTAAGGTTTGGTAATGCTGGTGCTTTGAAGATTAAAGGATGTGGGAATACTGCTCTCACCAATGGAGAGATGATGAAGACTGATGTTCTTTATGTGGATGGTCTACGCCACAATCTCCTCAGTGTAAGTTAACTCTATTACTCTGGTCCCATAGTAACATTCAATAAAAAAGGATCCACTATAAATGGGAAAACGGGGAACTCTCTTATGAAAGGCTGTAGAATAGATGGAATCTTATACCAAGTTGACAGCAAAGTAAAATCTTTCTATTTGTTTGTTGAGGAAGAAAACAACCTCTCGCATCGAAGGTTGGGGCACATTAACCAACAAGACATGGAAAAGATATCCAAGCTAATGATTGTCATGGATATTCCCCTTCTTAATCGTGAACGAGAAAATTCATGTGATGCTTGCATCCGTGGGAAGCTAGTCTATAGTTCTTATCGACCAAAGATGAAAAGGGAATCACATCTTCTTGATCTCATCCATACAGACGTATGTGTCCCGATAAATGTTACTGGAACTCATGTAGAGAGGTACTTCGTCTTTTTCATTGACGATTATAGTAGAATGGATTGTGTTATGGTGATTCATAGGAAACGAAAAGTTCTTGATTGCATGAAAACATATCATCGAATTGCCGAAAATGAAACTGGACGGAGAATAAAAGTCTTTCGAGATGACAATGGAGATGAATACACATCCATTGAGTTTGAGAATTACCTAGAAAAACATGGAATACAGCATGAGGTAGCTTCTGTGAGAACTCCACCACAAAATGGACTTGTTGAGCGCAGGAATCAACAGGTCAAAAATATGGCCAGGACTATGCTGATTGAAATTGGTATCTCTCTCCATTACTGGAATGAAGCTGTTGAATCTGCAGTGCACATTCAGAATCGAACATGGCTCTATAAGGGAAAAACGAATACACCATACAAATTGTGGCATGGAAGGAAGCCCTCTTTGAAATAATTTCGTGTTTTCAGATGCCAATTTTTCATCCGGAATAAAGAAGGAAACCAAGGAGAGTTTGGTGACAATGAAGATGAAGGAATTTTTCTTGGGTATCCAATGA
The DNA here is from genome assembly GCA_963277665.1 of Viscum album. Lineage (NCBI taxonomy): Eukaryota > Viridiplantae > Streptophyta > Magnoliopsida > Santalales > Viscaceae > Viscum > Viscum album. The sequence continues at coordinate 259,362,049 of OY728121.1, read as the reverse complement.
ACAGAAAAGCTTACAAGTGTTTCAATAAATTCTTGGGGAGGATTGTGGAAAGCAACGATGTTAATATCATTGAAGGAAAAACACCAAATTCTTCAAAAAGTACCTATGCTGATGAGATAGAAGATGAGAATGAATGTGAACATAGAATAAATACAAATACAGAAATAGAGGAAGATGTACAAAACACTCATAGGCCATATCATGATGTCGACTCAGAAGAAGAATCTGAAGAGTAAATCTTGAGTGAAGAGAATGCGACTGAACCTCAATGGAGAAATAGAAGAGCTAAGATTGATCCTTCCAACATAATTGGGGATAGGAAGGCTCCAACAGAAACAAGAATAATTGGGAATAACACACAATATGCATTTCGGTCAGTTGTAGAGCCAACCTCATATGAAGAAGATGCAAAGGATGAATCTTGGGTAAATGCCATGAATGAAGAGTTGGATCAGATTGACAAGAACCAGACATGTGATCTAGTTCACAGAACCGAAGGTCAGAATTTTATTGGCATAAAATGGATCTTCAAGAACAAGTTTGATGAGCATGGAACCGTTATTAGAAGTAATGCACAACTGGTCTGTAAAGGATACTCGCAAATTGAAGGCATTGATGTTGAAGAAACCTTTGCTCCAGTGTCTAGACTGGAGTCAATCAGGTTATTCCTTTCCATGGCACTCCAAATAAGATATAATGTATATCAAATGTATGTCAAGACAACATTCTTGAATGGTGTACTCGAAGAAGAAGTCTACATTGAACAACCAGTGGGTTTTGTTCTTGGAACTGATGAGACAAAGGTCTGCAAATTGAAGAAAGCTCTATATGGTTTGAAGCAGGCACCATGGGCATGGTACTCCCGGCTGGACTCTTATCTCAAGAAGATGGAATTCAAAAGAGGAGGAGTCGATCACAATCTATATGTGTAAAATTATCCAAAATATCAATTCATGGTTCCTGTCTACATTGATGATATCATATTTGGTGGAAGTAGGCAGAAATCAGTGGATGAATTTTCCAGTCACATGAAATCAGAATTTGAAATGTCTATGATTGGGGAGCTCTAATATTTCTTGGGGCTATAGGTGATTCAAAATAAAAATCACACCTTCATTTCTCAGGAAATGTTTTCAAGAGAGATATTGAAGAAGTTTAATATGAAAGACTCCAAACCAATGTAAACTCCGATTGCAGTTGGAACTAAACATGGAAAGCATGAGGATGGGACCTCTGTGGATCACACCATGTACAAGAGAATCATTGGGATCCTACTATACCTGACAGCGACATGACTAGATATTGCCTTTGCCACATGTCTTGTGTCCCGCTTTCAGAGTAATCCAAAGGAGGAACATATGGGGAAAGTAAAAAGAATCATGATTTATATTCAAGGTACACATAGCATTGGGTTATTTTTTGCTTCAGGCGGGGACAATGAATTATCAGTATTTTATGATGCAGATTGGGCTGGTGATGTAGTTGACAGAAAGTCCACCAATGCTGGAGACTTTTATATTGGGAAGAAGTGTGTTGTCTGGTTGATCAGGAAACCAGAATGTACTTATCTTAGTACTATTGAGGCTGAGTATATCCCTGCCACAAAGGCATGCACTCAACTGCTATGGATGAAGAAACAACTAACAGATATTGGTGATGAGGTGAATCGACCAATGGTAATTTACTGTGATAACAAGAGTTGAATTTATCTCCCGAAGAATCCTGTTCCGCATTCTCCTACAAAACATATTGAAATCAGGTATAACTTTATTGGAGAAAAATTTGAGCAAGGGGTGATTAGAATGGATCGCATCGGAATGGATGAGCAAGTAGCGGATATCCTGACAAACCCATTGTCAGCAGTTGTGTTTGAAAAGCATCGGTTGAACCTTAGTGTTCAACCACCTCCTACTGCATAAGGAGGTTCCGAAATTCCCCTCTCTCCATTTTGTGATAACTTTTTTTATCTTTTTATGGCTATGATGCAGGTTTATGGGGGAGATACTATCCAAGGGGAGTATGGTTTGAGATGAACATTGAAAAAATTATTGGTCATTGTATTTATTGACAATGGGGTAGAAAGAAATAAATTCAGGCAAGTAATGCTTCTGTGATGAGAAGAATGAGAAGGAAAAAGTTGTAAGTAATGCTTTTGTGACGAGAAGAATGAGATGGAAAACTTTGGAACCCAATTCAAGCTTCCTCTCTTGTTTTTTAAACCGAGCATTGCTCACTTACACTTAGATTGTTGGCTGAGTTGATCCTTGCATTTGTGGATTGCATGGGGATGTTGATATTGTTAAATTTATTTGGAGATTACCAACAAACACAAAGGGGGAGATTGTTGGAACCATGGATTATTTATGCAAGAATTGGAGTTTGGTTTGTGTTTGTTGTCAATCCTCAGTGGATGTTCTGAATGAGTGGCAGAAAAGTGATCATACAGTTCATGCAGACAACTATATTGAAGGTGGCGCTGTTTCCCAGGGTTTCCCAACTTTTTCGGACTCAAAATCAAAAAATTAAGACATGGATTGTCTGTAAAAGGAGGTGCGCGCATAGTGGAAGTGGTGCGGGGAAAATAAGGGTTGTGCGCAAAAATACTTGAGATGGGCATGAAAAACAGTGTGGTTCATGAAATAAATGAGCGAAGTTTTTCACGCAAATAATTTTTCGAAATCAAAACATTGAAAAATGGCAATGACATGGGATGCGCGAAATATTTGGAGTGGTGCGCGGAAAAGGATATCTGCACAAAATATTACGCGTCGGATGAGAGTTTTTCATGCCGAAGGGGATTTTGCACGCGGGGGTCTCAGACACCTATAAATATGAGGTGACCCCTTCATTCTGTACGGTTGAAGACTTATAGAAGATCCGAGGTCTGATGCGCGAATGAGAATCGCGTAAAGGGGCTTGCACGAAATATTTTGAGTTGCGCGGAAAATTCTGGGATGCATGAAAAATGAAGAGTTGCGCGTAAAAATTGGATTCACACATAAATGGTTCAGTTGCAAGAAAAAGGGGGGTTTTGCATGAAATATTTTTTTCACGCGAAAAGTAATTTTTGCGCACGATAAGAAGGTTTTTCGCGCAAAGGGTTGTTGTTGCGTGCAATTGCCAGTGATGTTTTTCTGCATGTTCTGGTTATCCGGTTTAGTGGTTCTGTGCGTTTTAGTGAATCTATTCCGGACATCGATGCATGCAGAGTCTCATGCTGAGATGAGGCAAAGACTTCAATGAAAATCTATTCAAGATACCTTCACGACTATAAACTGAGTGGGACTTCACCAAGGGCAGTGAGCCAGGGGGAGTCAACTGGAGTGACCTGAGAGATGCAGTGAGCTATCCTTGAACCCTTTTAATGGCAGTGAGCCTGGGACATTTTGATTGTTCTCGAACCGTTGTAATCTACAACTAGTGAAGATTAGTGGAATTTGGTATGACCGACAACCTATTGGCGTATGCTCCATGGACGTATCTCTTAGTGGTGAACCAAGTAAAAACTGATGTGTCTTCTCTCTGCATGTGACTGTCTGCTTTCTAATCTTATCCATCATAGAGGTTTCACAAGTTCCTACCAACGTGGGAACAAGATCCTATACTTTAAAATAAAAAGTTGTCACCCTGATTCACCCCTCCCCTCTCAGGGTGTCCCGGGGTCCTACAATCATTAGGGTAATTTCTCCCCAATGTACCATCATTAGACTTTCGTTGACTGTCAATATCTTAGAGAGTATGCGGAGGTCCACTTGAGGGCATGTGTTAACTGGTATGACTACTAGTTCTGTGGTCATTAAGGGGAGGATGATACAGTCTGTGTGTATGTAGGAGATCAAATATTGATAAATGATTTTTAATTTGTATTTATAATATTGTTTGTATGTTATTGGTTTCAAATACATAAATGTAAAGATTTTTTAATCACTTAATCGTGGTTTTTGGGATCATGGATCTTATAGATTTTATTAGATAATGGTATAGATATCTTTCTATTTTATTATTTTTTATGTGAATTCAAATAAATGGTTATTGATAATATTATGGGATTATAATTTTATTTAGGATAACAATTTCATAGTCATTGACACCAATTATGACTTTTTTTTAAATGGTAATTTATATGTTTAAATGATATTTTGGGAGATGTTCAATTATGTCCATGTTCATGTATACCTTACGTACATCATGTGATTTAATATGAATGATTATTTGGAAAAAATATTATTGAATTTCAATATACTTTGATCAATGATTTTTCATCTATATGGTTAAATATTTTTCGAATGATTTTTTTTGAAATTTTATTATTACTATTTAATTTTGGATATTAATTTATTACTATTTTATAAGAATTTTTTTAAATTATATGTAATTTCATAAAAAAATCTAACCATTTTTATATTATTATATATATTTGGAAAATATTTTCATCCATTCATATAAATCATATTCAAACATAACATAATTATAGGGATTTTATAATTAAATGTTAATACTCATAAATTGGATTGAAATATGGGATAGTTGTAAAATAAATGAAACATGAATATCAAGGATGTATTTGAGTTTTTTTATTTGAATTAAAACATGTGTTTAAATCAATATATTTTTTTATTAAATATAGTAATGTAACCCATTAAAAGTAGAAAACATATTAGTGTATAAAAATTTTATCATATTACATTCATTTGTGGTGACTTTGTATTATTTTTCAATCATCTTTGGATTATTGTTTTCGGATCAATGACATTATCATTATCATTCAAATTTACGTGATTAATATTCTCTATATCTATCCATAATTATTTTGAAATTACATTTCCCATGATGTTTTATTTTTCATATACCACTAATGATTACCTACGTAGAAACACAATAATGTGTTATTCGAGATGAAAATCTATTATCCCTTTATACGAAAAATATTTTATTGATCATTTTTATTATTTAGGTTTTCAAAAATTAAATATCAAAATATAATATAATTATTAATAATATCATGTTAAAATGAAAATGATGAATATAATTATAGGGGATAAAATGTAACATTTTGGTATTTTAAAAGAAAGTTAATTTCAATAGTTTAAATGACATGCATTACCTAGAAAAAATAAACCATCTAATACTATTAATTAAATTTAAAATTTATAACCGTTCCATTTTATTGTAGAATATAAATAAGTTTAAATAGATTCTGAAACATATAATACAATTTCCTTCTCTTATATTAATTTTAATAATATATATATATATGAATTTAATTATTTATAATTTCATATTACTAATTAAAAATATGTTTTCATAAAAAATGGGTTTAATTTTTTATAGTATATTATAATTATTTTCATAAACGTTTTGAATTTTTTTAACCGTGAAATAATTTAATAAAATAGAAATCAAAATTTTTTTTATGGTCATATGTCGAGATACATATATAAATATTAATAATTAATTAAATAGTAAAAAATATTTATTTTCTGTAAATGAATAATTTATTTTCATTGAGATATATTAATATGTACTATATTTGATCAAAAATATTATATTATATTATATTATATAGAAATTATGTTATTAATTATAATTGATTAAAAATTTAGTTTTATATTTTTGTAATTAATTTTTTTGTCTTAAAATAAATTTTTCTAAATACACAATTACTTTAAAATTTAAAAAATTAATTAAAATTTTCTTCCAAAAAATATATAATTTGAATAAAAAACATATTCGATTTTATGAATTAGGAGGTTGAAATATTAATTATATTTCAACAATTTTAGATAATATTAATACTAACAATTGTAATTATTTTCACCTCAGTATGTGTAAATTGGGAAATTAATGATTAAAATAATGTTATACATTTTTATAAATACCCGAAAAATTAAAATATTTCTATTTGGTGATTTTTTTAAACCTATATCCTCTTAAAATGAAAAATATTACATTTATGTTATATTATTCATTGATGAAGACTGTGACATTAATTATTTAAGTTAAAATGCAGAAAAATAATTCAATTTCTTTTATTGTATATTAAATATTCATATATGTATAAAATGATGTTAAAAAAAATTAAATGTCATATTGAAAAAATTAATTTATCATCATGAATTTTTTATTTGTTGTTGATGTTATAATTTCATTAAATAATTACAGAACACATACAAAATTCCATTGAAAGATATTCCAAATTTTAAAAATTAATTTAATACATCAAAATTAGTTAATTTTTTATTGCATATGATATAACATGGAATTAATTGATACTCCATATTTATAACCTATTGTGATAAGAATATATACGAATTCAATACCTCTATTTATGTCATTAAATAACTAATTTGTGAATTATTTTCAACATTAAATTAATTATATTTTGTCATAAATAATAAATTATTACATGGTTTAAAAATGATAAAAATCATGGATGTTGAATGAGGGATTGGGATATAGTCTCAAATGAAATCAATTCACCATTTTCTGTAATTTATATGATTAGAAGTATATTTATAACTCATTGATAGGAATATTTAATCATAGATTGGGTAGAATTGGTAGTAAATGAGATATAAATAAATGTATGAATTAAACGTCCAAAAAATATAATAACATTATCATTTTGTGAATATATAATAAGGGAGATTACCCCCACCAATTCATTAATTTTTTTAAATTCACTTCAAAATTAATCAGTTGTATGTTTTAAATTTTTTCCACTTTTTACCAAATTCAATTGAAAAAAAATTCTAATATTTATATCATTTAAATGATTCCATGTGTGCTATTTTATATTCTATAAAAGGATGCCACAAGTACTCTATTATAAAAACCATCTTGAAAAAAATAATTCATAATTACACAAAAAATTATATTCCGAGTGTCAATATAATATTTATTTTAGAGCTATTAATTTAAAATAAAATCCTTAGGGTCATTGAGAATAAATTTAATGGTAGACTTTCAATGTGAATGTAGTCATCATAACCTATCACTTTCATCATTAATCTAATATTAACTCCACTAATTATTTAATTAAAATTAAAATATAAGTACATTTGAAGAGAGAAAATAATCATATGCTTTTATTTTAATGGAATAATGTTATTCATCATCAATCCCATTCTTTGTGGTATGATGTAATCATTCTTCTGTGTAAGAGGACCAACACATCAGAAAACATATATGTTTAATTTTTCATCAAAATTTCATAATTAATATCATTAATTTGGATTTGATATCATTATATCATAATAATATAATAACTAAAAGTAATCAAATATAAAAAATTATTTTACTTTATATCCTTTCACATTTTAAAAATTGGTCAATTCACCAAGTCGAATTTGTGGAATACCACTTCTATGAGGCATTGTGATTATCTATACATTAAAAATTAAATAGGGATGATAAAATTGCCTTTGATTGATAAAAATTATAATACGTTTATGATTATCATTCATTTGGTTGTGGAACTGTGAATCATCATCACAGGATCCTATAAAAAATCCATTTTTCATTTATGAACTAGGAACCTTAAAATATTAAGCATAGATATAACTAATAAATTCTATCAATATATAAATATAATAAATGAAATAAATGGTTTAAAAATAATCAAATAATCATATAAAACCATCCTAAATATGTATATAATTTGTATAATATTTGTATAATTGAATATAATGGATGTGAAATTTATGTATCAACATGAGGTTAGTGTATTCATACATCAATTTCCATTAATTCGATTATAATTATACATATATTTATTGGGTTATTAAAATATTATGTTTTAAATTATGTAAAAAATTTTATTTATTATTTAAATTTTTTTGGTATAAAAAATGTACCACATATTCAATTAATTGATTAAATTAAAAAAATGAATGATACTATCTTTCTATATCATGTGGGTGTGAATATTGTTTCATTGAGACATGTATAATATAAATAGCATTCATTAAGATAATGGAGTATAATAATTTTCTTTTCATATTATATCATCAATATATCTATCAAAATGAAATGTAATGTAATAATGATGGTCTCTCATTCATGATAAATTAATTCAACATTTAATAAAGTTATATTTGTTTTTAGGGTCATCATTTAAATTCATTGAAACATAATTATTTTTATAAATAATGATTTATTATATAAGGAGTTGAAAATTATAAATTAATATGATTACAAATATTTTAACAAGAATATTTTTGTTTTTAGAATGTCATGTTGGGTTCTATCATTCAATGGAATTTTTATTCAAGAATTACAAGGGTTGCAATGGAATCTCATATAAAAAATACAACATTGAGATATTTCTTTATGAAACTGTATTAATAGTTTTTGTTAATATAAAGTGTATTTAAATTTAACATCACAATTATATTTATACACATGATATTTTATCTTTCTTTAAATTTTCTTTTACTCAGTGTGTTTTCAATTTTCAAGGACCATCAATGACTTGTTATGAAATAATTTCATTAAAGGTGTTAATTTAATATATCAAAACTATTCCACCATGATCATTATCTTATTTTTGGAATTTTATTTTAATAATATAAATAAATTCGTAATACTATATTCCATTTTCATTGACTGTATTTTTAATTATATTAAAATGAAATTGAAACTCATTTTCACTATTAATCCACATGTGACTCTATTTAACAAATTTTAAAAACAAATTTTACCAATGATTAATAAATAAAATTATATTTCTAATTTTATTAACACTATTTTTTATGATCTATTACCCCGACAATGTATTGAATATTTACTATTAAATCAATTTATTAACTTTTATTTTTGGGAACAGATTCATCCCATAGACTTTATGAATCAAAATGTAGTAAATTGTAGTAACATATACATTAAATTGTTCAGTATTAATGTAAGTAAGTATGTTTTGAAATTTAAATGGACTTCAAACATATATAATAAATATATTTCATACCAATTATTATGAAATTAAAATGAAAATAATTTGAAAATAAAAGTCTTATTTTTTCAGAAACACTAATTTTATTCATGGAATATGTCATTATATTAATACATTATTTTTTAATTCGTTAAGTATTTTAATGAAATTTATATATTATATATTAATTAAATTTTTTAATTGTTAATGTAATATTTTTTCCTAGATATGATAATAATAAAATGCAGTATTTTATATAAATTTTTTAAAGCTATTTTTTCAAAATTTTGAAATGTTATTTTAAAAATATTTTCATCCAAATATAGGTAATAAATATTTAAAAATGCATTCCACATTTACAATTAATATGTTTCATTATTTTAATGAGGTATTTTATATTTTTAGACTTTATGAATATTAAAAATGGTAAAAATTTGAACATAAGTATTGGGTAAACCATATTAAACTAGGTCATAAATAATAGATAAGTCCATTGTAATTTATCCAAACTCTTATTAGATGAATTAATTTCAAACAATATTAACTTATTTGAGGCATCATTATTTTTAATTGTAACATTACAATGAATATGATTGAAAAAATATATATGTCAATGAAAAATAAAAAATTTCATTCTCATACTTTTAAATATCTCATATGTGTTCATATAGAGAAAAATGACTGTTTTTAATTAATGATGTTTTAAATTTTAATGTTATTGAAATTATTTTTTGGAAATAAATTTATATATATTTTTTAATAATTATATAAATTAAAGAAATTTTGATGCAATTTCGGTAAAATATTTTATAAATTAATAAAAATGGTTAATAAATAAATTTATTATTATAAAATGTTATATGATATTAATGTGTTATTGGGTTCTAGGAATTTTGAAGATGTGTCAGAAAAATTAGTGTTTATTTAAATGATTATATTCCAATTCTATCATTTTTATATATTTTAATTAAAAATAAATTAATAGTGTCATAAATGAAAATAATGATATTTTATGAAAATAATATATTATTAAATTTTTTAAAACATAAATTCCTAGATGTGGAAAATGTGTAAGGAACAAAATACAAGTATCTAGACCCATTGTGAATTTCAATGTCTCATTGTTCTTAAAGGACAAAAGAATGTGGTTTCTGGGGATTTGCCTTTGAAATTATGGAAGCTCAGATAATAGATAATGATTAATGATTACACATTATGTATGTGTAGTTTAAAGCATTTGGTGTTTGTGATATTGATGTTAATAATTTTAGGGTTAAATAAGAAAAAGGTGACATGTTTTCTAGGAGATTCAATGTGTGACATTTTTATGACATATAAATCGATGATGTTGTATTTCATTAGATGTTTTTGCTGCTAGGTGATTCTATGAAACCTATGAACAATACCACTTTCTCCCTATTAAAGTATATTGTTGGATATATTTCAATGAATTTGGGAGATTACATGATATGTATTTTTTTATTGGTTATCCATCTTCTATCCTGGTGACCCATTTGATCCATGCTGCATTATTCCTGCATTTTTATATCATGTCATATCCATTTAACATCATTTATTCATGTATCATTTACCCATGATATGGATATTTACCTCTATAATTTCTAATATGCCTTTAATTTTGTTTTGGAATTAGTTATATCATAGAATCCACAGATGTATGTTGTTCATGCGAGAGAGGTGACATTAGATCATGGACTTGATTCGTTCTCATGAATATAACATTGATGACTATTGAGGTATGAGATTAATTGTTTCATTTATTTATGTGAAATCCTAAATTGTTCATTACATATCCATTTGGATGTAAATGAAATTAAATTAGTAATCATTATAATATTATTATTGGAATACATTAGAAATTTCATGGTGATAAAATTGTGTCTTTATTCAATGACAGATGATTTACTCTTGTTTTTCTATATAGTTTGATATTAATTTTGAATCATTTTTATGTTATTATTATAATTGGAATTAAATATCCAAATCGGTATAGAACAAAAAAAATATAATTATTTTTTAATAAATTATCTAAAAATAGATTAGAAATATGAATGTTGATAATTTTTTTTGTAAATGTTAAAAGATGATAATCCAATTGATTCAATGAGAACATTATGTTGAAAATGATCTTCAATTTATTTTAATAGAACAATAACAAATAATAATGATCAGGATAACATATTCTGATAATGAAAAAATCCATGTCAATTGATAATGGAAATCCCATTGATTATTTCAATCCGTAATAATTCTAAGAGATGGTTTCATCTTTGAGATCTTATAATAGTTTGAGGCCTTTGGTTTGCAGCAGTTAGTACATTTTAATATTTAATTAGGATACAGAAATATGAAATAATAACTTCTTCTATGATGAAGATAATTTTCTAGGGCCTGGTTTTCTTTTCCTATTTAGAATGTAGTGATCCTTTTTTAGGCATGTGATAGATCTCTACCATGATAAGGAAGAATTATATTTTTGAAATCCTAGTATCATTATAGATTTCTTGTGTGTTTCGTGATGATTTATGAGGTTCTAATGATATAATCCATATGATATGGTTTTAATATGGCTGAGAATGGGATGGATACTATTTGTTGTGTAGGACCAGATGTGATGTGAACTGGATATCATTGTTCCTTGGAAGGCTCACATAATACAGGGGTCTGTAGGGCCAAATGAATTTACATCAGTTGCATCTTATATTGATGATATTAATCATTATATTTATATGGGTGTCATAGATTTAACTAGAGGTTATGTAACATGTTAAATCATTTTTTTTTGATGAAAATGCATTGATAGTTGGTATTCATGATTATGAATATAATTAATTGATGATAGTTGTGTTTAATGTTTTCCGTGAATTCATTTTTCATACAACGTGTGACATATGAATGTGGTTTGAGGAATGTTTCCTCTTGGTGGTAGGTTAGGATGGTTTTTCTGGAGAACCATTATAGTTATAATTTTTAATTAATAAATGAATGTTTTACCCATGGGGTTCCTTGTTGTTGAAATGAAAATGATTAAAAGATGTTAATCCTCATAAAAACATGGTTTGAAAGGTTCTGGGAGGGCATTGTCATTACTCTATCAATTAATATAATTAAATTTCATGTAAAATAGAATAATTTTAGTAATCAATTAGTTTATAATTAATAAAATAACATTTGATATATGAAAAAAATAAAACCATGAATCTAATGTATACAATTTATATACTTGTGTTATTCTAGGATATCTAGTAAAAATAGTGTGAACTAAGAGTTAGTCCTATGTAAGTATCATATTTTTCAAAGATTAGGTTATTACAATAGTTAGGTTGTGATACATATTATATTTTATATATTAGGTGATTTCATTCACAACTCTTCCCTTATTTATTTTGGAAATCGACACGCAATAGACTCTAGTAGGGTATTTTCTCCAACGTAACGGTGGGAGGATGGATATAAGGCTAACCGTTCTCAAACCTCCCTCATTTCTTATTACCTACTTTTTTTGTGATTACCAATGGTATATATTACAAAATATTTGTGTAGAGGGATATGATAGATTGTGGTTATTTCAGAAATCTGTATTAATAGTTATAGTATGTAATGTATAATTATGTGTGTGACATGTATAAGATGTGATGGATGGATTTAATTACTCGGTGTTTGGTATGTAAATTCATTTGGTATAATATCATATTTTTAATATGTTTCAATAATGAAGTGGTGTATTTTGGAGTGAAATATGTTTCTATATGGATATTTTATTGGACGACCTGGTTATTTGATGCACAATGTTAATGTTGTAAGGTATTTCCCATGTGCCATTGGGATATATAACTTCTTGAGAGAGATGGATCAGGATTTACAAATCAAGGGTAGTGTAATACCCTTGTAATTATTATTGAAATTTTCATCTTATAAATATTAAATGAATAAGTATTAATTTTTTTTCTTATAAATGCGTTTTATTTAAATTACTACAATAATGTACCCTTTGACTAAGATGTAGGCAATACTAAACCTATTTCTATAATCATAAATAAAAAAGGATAAATGATAACCAATGTTATAACTTTTATTTCATATCCCACATATGTTGGATATACAATGAGTAGAATCCTAATGTAGAGTATGCGGTAAGAGAAAATGGATCATAAAATAGGAATCATATTTAATGGTAAAGGAACTAAACATTTGATAAGATTCATGGAAATAAAATGTTGGTCGAGGTAATTTATTTATACCCAATATGACCACTAAAAATATACATATATGACCTTTTGATGTAAAATTATAATATATAAAAATAACATATCTATTGTAGATATATATGTTTGTGTATGTATGTATTCACTAACTAACATATGAAAATGATGGTGGTGTATTTAAATATATATATATATATATATTAACAAATTTTTTAAATAATAAATAATATTTATGCACAATTTTAAAAAATATTTTTTCCCAATGTTATAATGATTTTATGTTCGATGGGTTTTCACTCAACTATATGTAATTCTTATTTATTTTGTGAAAAATATAATATTTTTGATGAAAAATTTATTTTTAATTATATAATTTTAATATTGAATCAATAATAATAAGAATAATAATGTGTTAATATGAGTTCATGGAAAACATGACATTTTTATAGAGATTTTATATTAATATTATTTTATAAATTACTACAAAAGAAATATGATACAATAGAAAATATATATACTTATAAAATATATCATGAATACCAGATAATATCATATATATATGTTGTGAATTAGTTTTGAAAATTTAACTTATGAATAAAATATAATTTTTAATATCCTATAAAAATTATATTTTTTGTAATATATAATTACATAATATAAAAGGTTATGAATAATATTTTTTTGATAGAATAACTTAATGATAATGATAAGATTAAACTTATTTATTTTATAGGATTTTTTTTTGTGAAATAGTATAGTAGTATATATATGTGTGTCTGTCAACAATAATGGTAATAAAAATAAGAGATATAAATATATATGAAATAATTACAATAAGATTAAAGAATAACATCAATAAATTTTTATTATAAGTAAAAACTATAAATGGCGGAATTTTGATTCATGGGATCAGTCAATGTGGATTTCCTTCAACTCCCATGTGTCCCCATAATCACCGAATGGATTTGTGACCCAAAAATATTGAATAAAATGTATGAATTTAATGCTTCCATGATGTGTTTTAGTGTATTCTAGTCATAGATGTATTTCTTTTGGGAATCCCATTACATGGGGACAATTGTGGGTCAGAAAAGATGACATTATCACAATTCCATCATCCTGCAACTAAAGTGGGTAATACATGATGCCTTCTCCATAGAAATATCATCTAACTTGTGGTATGAATCTCCTCTGAATCCTTGGATGTGATGATGAGACAGATCATATGATTTGGATGAGTCAGATAGGTATGTGAATGATTATAAAATTTCAATTTGTAGTTTAGATATCCATATATTCTGCTTCGGTTCAATTTTATGTTATATCGAAAGGAAAATTATTATTTATTTTCATTTTGAAATCTATATTTTCTGGAAATTTATGTTTATGAAATTTTTTGTGTTTGGGCGTTGGTTATATGTATATGTGAGCCTTGTTCATTGAGAGTGGGAACATGTTGGGTGACTATCATGAATATTTCCAACTAGCAAAGAACAAACTTTGTCTATTATGAATTCCAGCCATTAATGGAATGTAAATTTAATAATCTAGATAGGGTTACACAATGGGATTAATTAAAATATTTTAAAAAATCTATTTTATAATTTATATATTTTTCATATTTTTACTATTATGGTGATTTATTTAAAACTTTTTTAGTGGAAGGTGAATTTTTGTAAAAAAAATATAAAAGGATTCAAGTAATTTTATTCAATTTCAATATTATCAATCAATTTCTAAATAACTAACATTTATTTGAAAATTGGATAATTGAATTTGAATCATATCCTTATGATAAAATTTTAATTTATCTGGTATAAAATGATTAGATAATTTAAATGGTTTCTACATTTCAGGTATTCCTTTATGTTTATTTTTGCAATTTAGTAGTATATATTTATTGATGTCTCTAATAATATGTATGTTATATTTTCTTGAAACATAGGGAAAATTTATTTTTCTTATATTTATTTATTTTAAAACATTTTCAAAATATAAATATATTTATTTGTAAATAAATATTTTCATTGTGAAAAAGGTACTCATAATATTTGAGTTGATTCTACGTTTTAGTTATTATATATTCACATTGTTTAAACAAATTAAAAATAATTGTTCATTTATTTTTAATATAATTTAATAATTATATTTTTATGATCGAAATGTAATTTTATTTAAAAAAGCCATAAATTATTTTATTGGTTTTTGAATGTATGAATTTATAAGCAAAATGGTTTTAGTCCATAATTATTGTAATTATAAATTTATTTTGTTTATTATTAGGAGATCATTTTTATTTTTATCCCCAATGAGTCATGGTGTTATGTTAAAGCTTTTATGCATTTCTGTTCTTTGTCCGATGATATTTACATTCATTAAATTATTGGTCTTGTATATATATATATGCAAGATATGTTATTCAATTTTCAAGTTATGGTTCCAATAATAATGTTATAATTGATTGTATATATATATATATATTGTTATATGGTTAAAATCACGTCCTCCCATGGTTATCTATTTTTAAATTTTTTTATGAATTAGTCTTCTATATGTTCAAGCGGCATTATTTAATTTTTATAAAAAAATGTAAAAAAATTTATCTTATTTTCAAAAAATGACATGTACATATAAATATTTCATTTCATATGAAAAAAATTATTTATATATATATATACATTTATATTTTGTAGAATCAAAATATTAAATTCCATCATTGGATTCATGTATATTAAAAAATGTGTATATAAATTAATTGATTTTTTGTAAAAGAAATTAATATTATTATTTATCTATCAATAAGTAAATAAATTCATGTTTATACAAGTGTTATTTTTATGTTAAATTATTTTTATTGTATTTTGATATATATGCATATGTTTATGAACATGGAATCATGTTTTTATTATAAATTCATTATATAATTTTTTTATATACCTATACATATGTATATTTTAAACCTGAATACATACATACATACATATATATATATTGACATATATTTTTCAGATGAAACTTCCTTAATCATGAAAAAACAAATAGAACATAAATTCGTTATTATGAAAGTGATATCATAGAACATGTTTGAATGAAAATATCATGTTTCTTATGATGTAAAATACATGTAATAAATCCAAAAAATTTATTAGGGATATTTATTCGACGAAGTTATTTTATAGAGAGTGAACCCAAAACCATATTGAATTTTTTTCCCAATCAAGTGATGGGTGAACCTAAAATTATATAGCACACTAATGAATTGTGTAATGTAATAATATGCTATTATGTTATATATGGTGCTTATGAGGGTTCATACAATGAACATATTGGTATTAGGTAGTGAGTACAATACATCATAGGAATGTGTTCTCCATGTTATGTTTTACTGATAGTGAACCTAAAATTATTGTTATGATATAGGGTTCCTTTGAGAATTAATTATGATTTCTGCTAATATTTCAATTGAAATCACTATTATTTTATGAATTAATGAAGTGGATTTTCCAAATTATATATATATTGAAATAGTTTTAGATTAAATATTATTTAGGAAATGTACTCATTAATTTTTAAGCCTTTATTGTTGAACAATATAACATGATATACTTGTTATATTAAATTTTCAAACATTGTTTGGTTTTAGTTTTTTTTGAAACCATTACACAATTTTTTTTCAGATCAAAGATTTGTAAAATTATTTTTCATAGGGAATAAAGAATCAAAGAAGAATGTGGTTTTTCAATGTCCCTTTTTTAACTATTACAAGGAATAAAAGAGCTATTGCTTTTTCTTTTATAGGTTTTGTAATTAGAAATCTATGAAGAATATAGACAATCTGAACCACTAAACCACTAAAATAAATAGTTGTTTAATATGAAAATAATTTATATTAAATGGGAAAAACGTTTCATGATTGTCATAGTTGGTATTATAGCTGAGGTTTTGAAAACATTATAATTCAGTATATAAAAAATCCATTGAATATTTACAGGATTTTCAAAGATTTTTAGGATTTTACATTATAGTGTAATAAATATTCAGACTATGAGTTGACTAATAACATAATTATATCACATATAATGATAATTATATATTAGTTCTCATCAATAAGAGAAAATATACTTTCAATATGGAAGGGGAACAACAACACACAATAGTCTCCTCCCTTCAGGGGGACATAAATGCAATAATAATTTCATAGTCAAGCTCACATAGTTTTGAATATTTCTCAAAGTCACAAAATTTAGAATACAGATTTATGATATATCATGCATTTTTACCTTATTTAATATTACTTGATTGTATTTTTTTAATATCTTCAGATATATTTATTTTACTTATCATTTTCCTTGTTTTGATAATCTGAAAGAGTTTAATGAAAATCATGGGGATAATTTTCATATGGTTATGATTTATGAATTTTTTTATGAATATATTTTTCTTAATTTCAACTATGTTTCATTAATTACATTATCCATTTTATATATTATATGGTGGGATCATATATGAATTTCTTTATCATACAAAATTTTTAAATATGTGTCATTGTAAATTTAATTTTGTATATCCTAGGAAAAGGGAATGGAATTTTGTAGTACAAAATCTTTTATTTTCATTATTTTCTCTATTCTAGGGTAGTTTACATTTGATTATTGGCGACATGGGAACATAATGGTCTATTATTCACATACATTCTTGTATAATATAGTTTCTCAAAGACTGTACAGATCTTGGATGTTTCATTTTAATAAATGTTGTAATATAGATTAATTTCATGACTTGCTATATATCTGAATTTTTCCTGTTTTCTTATTGAACATATTAATTGTGAAAGGAAAAATCTAATGTCTTATCTAGTTTTCCAGAGTTAGTACATTGAATTTATCTTACAGTACATGAATATTATTATGTATTGAGTATACATGGAATTATATATAAGTGTATAGTTTCATGAAGATTTAATTAACATTAAAATGTGTGGTTTACTAATAGGTGTGATATTTAGGGAATTTTGGTGTAGTAAAATTTCTATTTTTTAAACGGAAACATGTTTGGTATAATATTAATGCAATGTTTAATGATATTTTTCCATAAAAAAAATAATATCCAATATATATGTGAAAAGAAAAAGAATAACATTTTTGTAAAATTTTACCCAATTTTTACAATGAATACTAAAAAATTCAAAGGAATGCATATGTGGCATGATAATATAACATACATTATACTAAAATGTTTCCTATTATATAAATGACACTATTTTATATTTTTATTTACTGTATATTCAATGACTATTGAATTTTTTTAGTAGATATATTTTTAACTAAAGAGACAAAAAATAATTCAAATATATATAATTCATCTATATTGTTGTCAATAATTATGAGTTAAAAATTTATAAATATAATTATTAAATTGTAATGAAAAAATATAAATAATATAAAAACCTGTGTTAGAATATTAATATTAGGTCATGTTATACTCTTTATCTTTCGTATTTCTGGATAATTGATATCTAGAGAATGAATATTATATATTCCATTTATTAATTTTTAAATTCATCCATCCTAGTTCACCAATAAGGTAATTCATATATGTCACTAATTCATCATTGTAATTTCTTGTATACATGATCATGAAATTAGTAATAATTATATCAAGTTGTTAGTTGATATTTTCATGATCACAAAAAATGTTCTGAATGTAAAAATTGTTATTTTTATATTCTACATTTATGATTTATTATTCATTAATTTGTAAATTTATTTTTTTCATTAAAATTATATGTTGAAAATTCAAGATAAAAATATAATATATATAAATGAATATATCATGAACATAAATAATTTGTATAATTTATTTATTTATTTTTAAAATGAATTTATTTTAGTACAAATGTGTTCTCAGATGTACCTCAATCTTACTTTTTGGTTTTTTAGAATTTTATTATTTTCCCCTTTATGATGTATTCTAATTATGATTATTTTCCTAATATTAGTTTATATTTCACAATATTGGTCTTACATTACTTATTTTTTTTGGTTTTGAATTATTTATTTTATGTAAGGAAAAAATTTAATATAAACTAATTGAAAAATTACATTTTCTTATTATATAAACTAGTGGTTGTCCAAAACTAGTAATTATCATTATTGACATGTATTATCTTATTAATTCCACAAAAAAAATATTATTATAATTTTGGTTCATTAATTTGTTTGGTTATGATTTCTTCATAGTCCCTTAATAATTATATAATAATATATATATATATATATATAAAGATAAAATTAATTTTTTATAATATTTCCATAATAGTATTCCATATCAAAATTCTAACAGTTCTTATGAGACTGAAATGGGAATCTTGTGCCAACCTATTCAATAATTGTTATGGTCATGTTTTGAAATTAGAGACCAGAAATTTATAGTATTAATTTAAATCATTTAAATTAAAAAAAATATATTATTAATTTTATTAGGGAATAGTGATTTTGAAATTATATGGCTTACTATAACTGATGTTGAAGAGAGGATTGAAGAGGATGTAATCATAGATGTACTTAATTTAGTGTTCGTTAAAGAAAAATGAATTCTATATCAAAGAATAATTGCGAACAATTGTTATGGGGATTTAATTATAAAATCCAAAAAATATATATTTTTAATCTATTTGACCAAAATATCTCTATTTATATTTCCCTTAGATGAATAATGTCTTTATTAAATCTATCACTCATAGATATAATCGTTCATCATTCTCCATGGGGTGTTAATGATGAATTTGAATTAATATAAAATCATTGAATGATAGGCCATTAACATCTAAGTTATGGATTTATTTTACTCAGTATTTTCTAAAATAATTTTTTCCTTCACATCAAGGGATTTTCTAGAAATAAAATATTACTACAAATTATTATTATGATAAAATAGAAATTTAAAATATATATATTTTATTTTATTTTAATGTAATATATTTTCATCATGTCATTAAAAAAATTATAACTCATATTTTGGGTATTTTATTGAATGTTTCAATTAATTAATGTTGATAATAAAATCATAATTATTTTATAATTGGAGATGAATATTAATATTTCAGAAATGGTGGAATTATTTTAATTAATAAAAAATAATAATGTTAATGAAATCTCATCCCATCGTAAGGAAAAAATATATTTTTATGGAATGAGTTTTAAAATTTGGTGATCAATAATTATCATATTTATTATTTTCAAAAATAATTCAAGAAGGGGGAACATGAATAATAAATATATCAAGTATATTAATTAAAATGAATATACACATATTAATTTTATTCATTTATTCCATCAACAACCATCCATGACCCATTTCAGTATATCTATATTGTTTTTATTTATTCTTGGAAATGTCATCATTCAATATTCAATGAGTAGTTATACAGATTATCCTAATCAATCATGGGCATGGTATTGGATTCCAATATAAGTTCCCATAATTGTTTAAATTTTTAAATTCCATGATAATGAGTGATATAATGGAATATATTCTAAAATAACATTATTGAGGTGTGATGGGAAGAATTAGTGTGCAAGAAATTTGTAGATCTGGAGCCCAAATAAAGAAGGAAGATGTAATAACATCAATCCTACATTTCTATGAATTTAGTATCTATGTATCCCAAAAACATGTGATAATTTCCTATATGGCACATTTCATTTATAATAAAATCTATGGTTAGTGTTACATGTTTTAATAAATCCGAAACATCAAGTGAATTTTGATGACACCATATGTTATTCATGACAGGGTGCCTCAATATGTACTTCTCACAAGTTCTATATCAAAATTTCATTCATGTTTTATTTTTTCCCCATAAAATAGTTATATTTGAATGATGGGGTATCTCGATGTATATAATGATTACACATCATGTACCCTCATGGATCCCCAAATAGGGAATCTCTTTTATAATGACCCCCTCTCTCCAGAGATACCACAATGAGGGGATATAGATAAGGACTCATGAGGCCCACCTCTAGTAGGCCCCATATAGGCAACTAGAACCTAGGGAATAAGCATCTCAAATTATGGGATGCAGTAAGTTGTATAAGAATAAAATGTCATGATATTGGACGAATAAACCCCATAAATACTACATAACATAATAATATATAAGTTAATACCATTTCATAATGATTGTACGAATCATAACTATCATATATAAATATCTCCTAATGAAAACACGAAAGAGTAAAAACTAAGCCTGTAACACGACCACAACTGAAATGGTATAAACTAGATATACCCAATGTTATCCAAAATGTAATCCTAGAAGCATAAAAACTGTTTTTATATCAGTCGGGTGAGAATAAAAGTAGACATCTTAGAAATAAAAATTTATATCCTAAATAGGTGGAAGGAGAATAATACTGAACATATGTCTTTGATGTAGAACCAAAAATCACCTATTGTGGTATACTAACCAAAACCCAACCTCCCCTAGGAACTCTAAATAAATAATGAATCAACGTATAATTATATAATATGAACCACATCAATTGATTTGGTGCCCAAGAACACATTCCCTCTAACTAGTCACTTTCACACCCTAATGAAAAGCATATGGGAGATCCAAACTCTACATAATATAAAATAGCTTATCCCACCTGCACAAAACCGGGACATCATATCACATCACATACCTCCCACACACACACTGACACACAAAAAAATATCATCCCGCTGACACACTATTGGTAAAGATATCAAATCTGATCCCAATGATTCATCGGAAAAAACACAAAAACCAATCCCGAAAACGCCTGAGGCCTCACATCAAGTGTTATCCTAAAACCCCATGGGATCACATATCAAAATTCTACTAGATACACATAAGAATTTTCTCATAGAATTGGTAGTATTGAATAGAGGTGTTCAACCATTCTCTCCCCAATATGTTGAATGAAACAACCCCATGTGACTATGCAATTTTCAGGACATAGTGATTGATTAGGGTGGGTTGCGTTTGAAAATATTAAGAAAATTCAGTGTATAAACATATTGTGTTATAGAACGCATGCCCATCCTAAGGGTTTACCCCCCGAATTATCAATCTCACAGATTCCAAAAAACTATATCCAATCTATGTTCAAAAAGTCATACGAACAACATAAATCCCTAATTTTTATTTTAGTCTCCATGCCATTTTCCACAATATAAATTTATGCTCAAATTCCAAATTAGAAAAACCATTAATTAATTTTTTTCAACATTTCAATGAATCCAATTTCATTATAGAAGGCACCATGTTTCATGATTCCAATCCATTATAATTTTTAAAATCATTATCAAATTATACCACGCAACCCTTCATCAATTTACACATTATATATTACATTTTTAATAATTACCACACATATAATTACAGTAATATAAGGGTAAATATATCCTAACCAACCACACACAAAATGAACAACAACAAAAAAGTATAAAAAATACGATGTTCATATTTAAATGATTGAAAATAATTATTTAAATTTACATACTCTCTGTCACAAATCCATTCCTATAAAACACCGTTTTTTCAAAGTACTCAACATGCAAAAAATTGTTATTCTTCAAAAATGACCAATTTTATTTTACATTTTTACATTCATTGTAATCAAGCATACATAAACTGGGTAAGACATAATAATATTCATGAAACCAAATATTAATTTCCACATAAATTTCAACCTTACATAAAATCCATAATACACTACCACAATATAAGAACCATTGTGATCAGTCTACACCACAACAACATAATAAAGAACATAGCACCACTTCACAATGACATCCAATCCACCAACTGCAAACATATCACACTATATCCACCAAATTTTATATCCATCCCACACACAGAAAGGATCAAAATTCTACACACAACAAAATAATCTATAAAATAACCGACTTTTACATTTCAAAAAGAAAGAGATCTTATTTTATATCACTTTATTCATTAAGGGGTTATCCCATAAGTCTCTAGATCATGGGTAATCCCTTCAATTATCCAAATATACATAATTTGTTAACTATTTATGATTATAATCAAAAAATAAATAAAATTGGTTCCCATATGATGCTCTAGAAACATATTTGTGGCATAAAAATTGTTTATATCAAAAAATTACACACACAAAATCATAATATCAAATAAAATCAATTCAATTCAGTAAAAATAAATATGATCATACATCACATTCAACTATACTATTATGTTATATTTTAATATATTCATTAAATTTAATTATTTAGATGCAATCATGTTCAGAAAAGGTGAAAATAATATACTATATTTCATGATACACATAATTAGAAATGAAGGAAAATGCTACATTGATAGAAGATTAATTTTTTCAAAGTAGTTGCACCGAAACATGGGAACACATATTGGACAAAACTTATTCAAGGAGGGGAATCAACCAATCTATAAAAAAAATTCTTGGACTCCATTTATGAATGAATTGGAAAATTATATATCACGATAAAAAATAAATAGTGAATGATGGTATGATATGTGCATTATATTTTGTAGTTCTGAAACTAACGGGTTTTGAAATGGCTTAGTTGGCCTTTACAGGTTGATCACATTTTAACCATGTGATTAAGAAATTTTTAATGTTGTCCAATTTTAATACTCATGATATTATTGGTCCACATTACAATGGAATTAAAAATCAATATTTATGATATTAATCCCATTAATTGGAAAAAATGAGTACAAAATGAAAATCTAACAAAATTAGAAAATATTGAATAAATGGAATCTTTTTGGGATTACTCACCTCTAACATGATCCACCATAGGGATGATACACTAAATGGATTAGTCATAAAAAAGATGATCCAATACTAGGATGAGGCATAGCTAGGATGAGGCACCTCTAGGATGAGCCACCACTTGGACGACTCAATTATTGGATAAGACAACCCTAGGATGATTGATGGCTAGAATGAACATGAATAGGGTGAATCACGCTAGGATGAGCCACTATCAATATGAGTCAACTCCAGGACAAGCCACTGAAATGATCTGTCCCCACTTGCAGAAACCACCACTATAATTATTCACCACAAGGATAATCCACTACCAGAATTAGTTACCAATAAGATGAGCAACAACTGAAAATTTGGAAAAATTGGACATTTGTAAAATGGTTTGAATGAAATGCCATTTGAATGACATTGAATTTTAAATTATGAAAAAGTTGAAATTTATAAATCAATTGAAATGAATAGCCAATGGGAAACTAGAAAAAATTGTAAATTTGAAATCAATTATAATAACTCACCCTTGGAATGTCCCACTTTTATCAAAACACCTATGACACATAAATTAGAAAATTTATGGAAATTTAATAGTCCATAAGCGATATGTCCATACAAAATTTACCTCCCAATCTATTCTCATCCATGATAGTTCAAATACTACCCAGAAGGAAGGATGTAAAGGTTTCAAACTAGCATCCATTAAGGTATCTCTTATGTATATTATACGACCTACACTATTTCAATAATTATAAATTATAATAAAACATTTCCCATAACTAATAAATAGAATATAAATATTTAAATATATAATTAGGTAATTTATTCTTGCATGTCATGTTATTATCCACTCTAGGTAACACTAACTCACCCGTATAAGATTAATCGCATCATAGTAAAATGTGTCTTAGGAATCATATCTTACTTTTTTATCTTCTTGATATGTTATAAAATATAATATATCACATATAACATATTGGGGAAAAATATGTCATAAAATATAATCTTATAAAAACACATCACAATGAATGCATAAATATAAAGACAACACAACAAAAATTCAGGTTTTGGGGCCCACATTACAATATCATGTTTCCATGTACTCGCTTCAATGCACCATTAGAACAACTCAATCATTTTTCAAGGGAATTTATCCACTATTCCGGAAATTTAATAACGTATAAATCATATAAAATCACATAGAGTCCATAAATAATACATTATAAATGCATAATTGATGAAATAATAAATATTTCTAGAAATTGAGGAACAAATATTGATGAAATAGTAACCTAAACTTAGGAATAGTTATATTGGTATTATGAATATGAAACCATCGAACTAAATAGAAACCACACCTGTGAACTTATAATTATAATTTATCCATCTTATAAATGAATTTATGGTATAATTATTCCATATTATCTCTAAATAAATGTTTTCAAAAATATTAATCATGTCTTGAAATTTTCGAATGTCATAAAAAAATTTAAAATATTATGATTAATTTACTAATTTAAAAGAAAACATTTTTCATAATATTTATATGGATATTAGTATTTTTATGACTTATCTATTTATGTATATTTTATGAGACCATAAATAAATTTTCAATGTGTTACAAAATAAATCATAACTATAAAATATGAATTTCCAATGTAAATAATGATTTAAATTAAAACTAAATTACTCATATTTATAATATTATTTTTATAAAAGGAAGTTCATTTTTTGAATTGAAAATGTAAAAAAATGGATAAAAATATGTTATTCAATTTTTCTAAAATACCTGATGTTTTATGAATATTAAAATACAATTATATATAATAAAATCTAAATACATAAATTATGGGGTCATAGATGATGTAAGGATAATTTATGCCAAAAATACAAAACCATCACTCTTTTATTCCAAATATTTATTGCTAATTCTCAATGTATTATTCGTCTTGAACCAAAATAATAAAAAAGTGCATATAATAATGTGAAAACCCCAATGTCCCCCAATATAAATACCACCCATCATCCCCTATTCTCCTAAAACAACTCAAGCATTGAGAATTTCTCAAATTCATCCCAATACATTCGTATATCCCCTTCCCCAAAAATAGGAACTCATGGTATAATCGAAACTCCAAAACTATTTGCATATGGTTGTTCTCTAGGAGAATAAATTATAGTGGTAAATTCCTCTCCCTTTTCATACAATTTATATTCATGTTGTTTTCTATATATATGTTTTCATCCACTCACATCATAAAAATGGAATTATAACTCTAGTGACACACATATAGAATAATTATATAATGTCAATTTATGATTCATTATTAAACTCCTCCATCTCTGTATATATATTTTCAAAATTATATCGCCGCCCATGATTCGAAAATTTTACGACATGATGGACTATGAGATTTACTTTTCCTATAATTTCGTAACATCTGTAAATTATCCAATTAAACTGATAAAAATATATTTTAATGTGTATTATATAACATTTTACTGTTATTGATGTTTATGTACATAATAAAAATTGATAAGACAAATTTATTCCTTTTGATAGAAAAAAACACCAAAATTAACCATAAATGATCATCAATATCATTAATCTAATGATCTATAATATCATTTAAAATTAGAGAAGATAATTAATAACATATTATAAAAAATATTGATATTATTCATCATTTTACATAAACATCCATTCATGAATTCAAGTGAACCTATCATGAAAACAATGAAAACGATTACTACCAAATAATGAAACTAAACACAATTACTCATCAAAAAACCCATAATTGAAATTTAGTAAAATCATAACTAATCAAATTAATTAATATATTTTATTGTTTCTGATAATTAATTAATCAATTGTTATTATTAGAGTTTATTAATGTAAATAAAGAGTCCAGAACTAATGTAAGGGTAATTCTATAACCCAATTCAATTTAGTTGTGTTTCTCCCATTTTAAACCCATTTTCAGAATGTATATTAATTAAATTTCATTTCTTTATCATAATATTAAATTTTATAGGATTTAAATGTTTTATAAACGAGAATATGACAAATAAAAAATTTTCAAATGGAAATCTTCTTAAAAAATCAGATCTTTTACTTCTCAATATTATTTATTCCTCACTCGTGTTTGATGATTCTTAAATCATACATGTTGTTAAATATTTCCTGTTAGAACCCAAATTCATGAATTTATGATTAATCAAATGAATCCTGAACCCTTATAGTGATAATGTTTTTTTCCATTATTTATATATGTTGTATGTGGCATGCATATCAATTTAAATGATATTATGTGATGGTTGTGGCAGGAATTTTATAGAGTAAAATAAATGTTTTATGTGACGATTTAACCCAGAATTATATAGTTCTCCATTGAATTTATGAAATAAAATTTTACAAAATTTCTTTCTAACTATTTTTGTTATATTACGACTAAGACATTATGTTTCATGTTTAAGCATTTCCACAATCCAAGCATTTTCTTAATTCTTACTGTCCTTATTATGTTCCACTTCCAATGTTTGGATGATAATGATTATTCTCAACACATATTTTATTTATTCATGTTCATATAAATAATCATAGTATGATTCTATTTAATCCCTTTATTTAATTCATACACATAGGTGACTAATTGTACTAAGGAGAATATAAGGACCAATAAAAAGCTAGGGCACAAGGAAAAAAATAAATTTTTATGTTTTATTTTTGAAATTTTATGTATGTTAGTAATTTATTAAATAAACTAATACTTTAGATTAATTTCATGCAACGAATTTATTATGTTCATCTATAATATTATGTAATAGAATTTAAGGTATCAATATTTGGAATTATAGAATAGTTTTGTTAATTTGGAAATTAGAAATAGAGAACCTAATTGAAAACACATTGTATGAGAACGTGGATATATAATCACAAAAGAATATTTTATATAAATAAATATCCAATATAATATATATTGATTTTTAATTACCCAATGGTATAAATTTTTTATAAATTCATGAATTATTATTTGTTCTAAACTGTTATATTTGAGACAATAGTGGGATCCCTAAGGAACCATGACCACAACCCATGAGAGGGAAAATGAAGTCATTTTTGAAATGAAATATTCAATGACTTGGGTGTGGAGTTATAAATTTCATGTTTCTACATACCTATTTATATCAGTTTGTTTATAATAACTAAAATAATGTGTTATGTATGCCTTCACCAAAGAAGAAAAATTGGCTATCAAGTGTTTTATATAGAAAGGACACTGATGTTTAGTAAATCCTATGATCCTCTTGTCTTGGAACAATTGGACATGTCAATAAAGAACATATTTTCAACACTTCACGAAATTTAAATTCATAATTTGGCACATTCCATATATTTTCTAGATAAATAGTTTGATCAATGGTACGATTTGCTTAAGAACGCTAATATGAAAGATGAAAATGGATATATTGAGTGAGAATACTTTAAGATCATGTTTATTAATATGTTTTTTACACTAAGAGTTCATTAAAAATAGAGGTAAAATTAAAATGTATTAACCAAAATTAAGTCTAATATTTCAAGGCAAATGAAAAAATTACACCATTCTTGCAAGGTACACTTTTAGTTATTTCATCAATAATGATCAAAAAGTTTATAGATTAGTTAGTGGATTAAAATCACTCAATCAAAATTATCATGAAATTTGATTATTTTGTTATTATTAAGATTCTTTTAGATGTTCAGTCACTATGAATATGTAGTATAAATAAGTGTCCCATGGGTGTGGTGACAAGAAATGAAAGCTGTAGATTCACAGGAGAGGATTCAATGAAAAAGGTGAAAAAACTGCACCCCCCACATGTCAAAATTTTTGGAATAACAATAATTGGAACATTAATAATGTTATTGGTAAATGCATCATTTTTTGGAGATATGTACAACAAGATTAGGAATATCAAAAAGACATGAGGAATCCATACAATATTGTGGAGGAAAGGAGACAACCACCCATTGTTCAGAGATACAACTGTTGGTAGAAAGGGAACTATGAATTCTAGTGCAACAAACATCGAGTTTTAGAGGGAAATTAGCATCTATATCAACAAAATATATATAATAAAGGCTTATATTATGACATCAATACTACTGATGTGGAAAAATAATACAAAGTCGGACAATGTACAATTTACATTCACTAAATAAAGGAAAGAAGAATTATTTGACATTGAATCTACAAATTCCTTTTTATAAAGAATATTTCCTTGAACAATTGAATCAAATACCTAACCATTAAATTAGAAATATTATTGAAAATATTATATTTTCAATCACTTCATCCCATGTGATTGAATCTTATCTGGTTGATATATTTGGGAATATTATTTGAGTGAATTTCTTCATACTTCAATTTGTGTAATTTTACCATATAATGGGAATATATTCGATATTTACATATACAAGACATATATACTATTGTTAAAAATGAAATATCTATTCATATAATGAACTATCCCTGGATCCTCTTCCAATACACGTAATATCATGAATTTCCTTTGAAAGATCCATTAGTGGTGTTAGTGTTGATTCCCAGTGAATAAGAATATCATGAAAAAATAATGGAGTGATTGGAAGGGATAATCATAAGAGAAAACCCCATTATGAGAGAATATAGTGATGTATTTCACGAAGAGTTACATGGAAATTCCTATGATTTTGAGGTATAGATCCCAATATAACTCATAAAAAGAGATACTCAAATCTCCAAGTGTCCATACATGATGGACCATTTCGAACAAGAGGAGTTAAAGAAGGAGCTATGATAACATTTGGACAATGTGTTCATACACACTAGTTCATCACGATGGGGTGCAACTATGCTCTATTCTAAGGTGAAGGATGGATAAATTCGTCTGTGTATTGAATATAGGGATCTCAGCAATATCACTATAAATGAAAAGTATCCAATTCGATGTATTGATGAAATTTTTTATCATATGGGAGTAGCATAGACTTTCTGAAAGGTGGATCATTATTTTGTATATCAGTAGTAAAGTTGGATATAAAATTTATTTAGAAGGAGTCCTTTTTTAAATGGTATGGGATCTACATTTTTTGGTGATTCCATTTTTTCTTAATAATTCCCCTAAATTCCATTAGGATTTTATGAATAATGTCCCTAGACATTACCCCATCAAATTAGTGGTAGTTTTTATCGATGATATTCTCATCTACACCATGACCATGGAGTAACATGAAGAACATATATGGCATGAAATTGTGATAATATGAAATGAAAAATAGTATACTATTTTTAGAAGGTCGGAATTATTTATAAATAAAGTCATATTCTTGGGAAATTTGTTCCGAAATGATTGAATTTATGTATACCCTTTAATAAAAATGTAAATTAAAGGATGTAATAGACTATCTATTGTCACCAAAATTTCTAGTCCCAAAAATCCAAATACCCTGAGGGGTGGTGGATAGGGTTATAAATGATTTAATCTTATATCCTTTTGATCATTTTCTATGTCATGAAATACAATTTTCTCTATATTTCGCGTA
The DNA here is from genome assembly GCA_963277665.1 of Viscum album. NCBI lineage: Eukaryota > Viridiplantae > Streptophyta > Magnoliopsida > Santalales > Viscaceae > Viscum > Viscum album. Next base: position 259,331,530 of record OY728121.1, on the reverse strand, counting down.
GAAAAGTATATAAAATAATTAAATCAAGAACAGGACACAACAGTTTTTACTTGGATCACCCTCACTGGCATACGTCCAAGGAGAATACATCGGTGATGAGTCGAAGTTCCAAATCTACTATAAGAGCACTACTTTTTATAATGTTCGATGTTGAATAAATGTCTGTTCTAATTTACAACCACTCACAATTTGAGAACTCACTACTCTATCAACTAATGTGAGCACACTACTTATTAAAAATATCCCCTCACATTTTATAAACCTATAGGTCACTTCATTATAACAAATGAATGAATCTTCCACTCTATATTGATGATTTTTTTAAGTTAAATTTTCATCCACGAATGAATACATATTTATGACCATTGTAAAGATCAATTTCCCAACATTCGCATGACCCCAGAATGATTGGTGAGATTCTCTATGTCTGGAACACTTCTCTATGCATTGGCGCACTTCTCCAATCCTGACACCTAAGTGTGACCTAACCATTTGTGTAGACTCCATTCGCTAACTTAGACCATGGGGAACTCACACTCTTATACTCCCAAACCAATATGGTGTGAAACTAACAACTGGAGAACTTTAATATTCCATTTATGCAAGTTTCACTTATCCACATGCGTGACACCAACATCACCCACTGAGAACATGGGCTACTCACACCCTTTTTCATCCACATCAATATTCGAACGAAACTATCAACATTTGTGTAACTTATAAATATCTTAGTACTTCGGCAACCTAACCACCACTTGAATGACCAACCCTCCTATGTTACTGGAGCTCTATTTTTCTGTAATTTTGGAGTTCATAAGAATGAGGGGGGTTGCCTTCTATTTATAGGCATTTATGAAGCCCTTAATTCTGATGTGCATGTCTCCTCCCATCGCTGATGTCCATAATCCCTAGTCTCTATTAACCTATTCATCTTGCGCGCCCAAACCAAAACCTTTTATACCCCTTCTTCCGTCACATTATATATAGGTTCTGATCTTGGGAAACATATGGGGTGAAATATTCCAAGCCTCGAAAACACTTTCCCCTCCTTGTATCTACTCTTTTTGTATCTCCCCCAGAACATCCATTATTTATTTGAGGTTCTTCAATCAATCATGGATAGTTAAAAACATCCATTGAACTTGAAAAATCAAAATTTAAAACCCCCTTTTCAATAAATATTTATCTCATGGATTACTTTGTAAAAAAACAACATAGAGTCCTGGTTTTTCAACAAAATAATCAACTAAAAATTCTTTAATGATAACTTGAGGAATTTTTTACCATCAATAATACATCATTTCATATATTAGATGGGAACAATCATAATTTTTTGAAATAATTTCATGGTTTTCATAACCTCTAAATTTTTTAACATGGATATGAGTAACGCATGCACAGATGGAAGAATGAGAGGAAATATTCACGGTGTTAATGAATAGATTCATCACCACACCTACACTAACATTTTGAAAATGTGACGACTGGTTTTTAAGATATACAGAATTATAAATGAAAGTCTTGGATTTTGTACACCTCAAAATGATGATATGATAGACTATGCCTGAACAAAATTGATGATTCATAAGGGGAACTACACAACAAATGATCTGAAGCTATCAAATGTTTTTACCCTTCAAAATAAGGAGGAATTACCTATATGATGATTAATTTTACATATATACTGATCAAAAGAACCTAATGTATAAATTCACAAAAAATGAGATCAACATTCAATGAAGGAGATGGTTAGCGGTAAATAGAATCTATGATTTATCAATTAACTATCATCATGGAATTGAAAACAAGGTTTCTGATACCCGTGGAATGAAAATAAACTGTTAGTCTATCCATTTTATGGATTGAGAAGGACCCTTTCATTAGTCATAGGAAAAGGATATATTTTGAAATCATAATGGCAAGGAATAAATCCTAATTTTATGAAATAAATTCACCAAAATATACCCATGAGAATATTAAGATGGAATAAAGTGATGATGAAGAATTACAAAAGAAGGTTAATACAGTAATAATAGAGAAATTAAAAGGCTTCCATATTGATGATGATTTTGTGATTCTATATGTAATGTGGCTATGTGTTCCTCCATCCCATTGCATAATGAATTGAGTATTTTATAATGAACATTGATCAAATTTCTCTACCCATCCTAGGAGTACCATGATATATTTTGATCTCCAATTTGAATTCTAGAGGACAAAATGAAGAAGGAGATTGAAAAGTATATTTCATGTTGTATGATATATTAGCATGTTATGATGTGAAATGAAAGTCCATTTGGATGACTGAACCATTGGATATACCAACATGTAAATGGAATGATTTCCCTATTGGCATTTTCATCTAGTCTCCTAGAGATATCCAACGCGAATAATGTGATATAGGTTTTGGTGGAATAACTCACCAAGACATGCGATTTTATCACTATTTTGGAATTTATATCACATGATATAATCTAAAATTTATATTTGAATTAATTGGAGAGATTTAATGGGGATCTTCTCTCAGTTTTATTTGATTACAATCATATGTTTACATAAAATTATGGATGAGTATTCACCACAATTTGAGTACTGAATTAAACTTGTTCATGGAATATCACCCCCAACTGATGGCCAATATAAAATAAATATTCATGATCATGATCATATACTTAGATATTTCTCATTAACGTTATAATGCAGATGTTGTAAAAATCTCGCATTTGTTGAGTTCTCATACAACAATAGTTTTAACTCAAATATTCAGATGTCTCTATATAAAGCTCTATATGGAATTTGATATAGCACTACAACTTATTAGGATGAAGCTAGTGAATGAATGATACTTGGACCTGATTTTCAAATGAGATGATAGATATGGTTAAAACACATAAACAATATATCAATGATGCTGAAAATCAATTGAATATCTATGCTAAGAATAGTCAAAGGGACTTGGAATTCGACAATTGTGATAATTCCCTCCTTCAAATATTAACATCCAATAGAGTCATGTAATTTGGAATGAAAGTGGATCTATGTGAAAGGTATATTGGCACCTTTGAGATCATTTATAATATAGGAACCATTCCATATTTCATTGAACATCCATTTAATATGGCTCATGTTCATTATGTGTTCCATTTATCTCTCATGGGGATGTATATACTAGATCACACACATGTACTATACTCAGAGGTGGTATATGTTGACGATGATCTCTATTATAAGGAGCAGACAATGAATATTCTGGACCAGAGAGATATGATTTTACATAATAATAAAACTGACGCACCCAAACGAATCATTGAATCCATAGAAGATGTGGTGAGATAATAATTGTTGGTTTCCAAAACCTAATTTACTAAAAAGACTTTGTATTGGGATGGCTCAGAGTCGATCTCCTAAGGAGCATTAAATGGAGCTAACAATTGATGGATGATGACCATTTGGATTAGGATTACATTATAGTTTTCAACAGTTTAGGAAATACTAGACCAATGGTGGTTGATGGTTTCCTCTATTAGATAGTTATTTGGTAAAATTTTGGGTATCATTGTAATGGATGATCATAATTCAATTATAGTAGGATCCTAAGGACTATGTTGTAATAAAACAAGAGATATCTAGGTTGTGTTGGTCAAATCATGTAATTTTACCAATGAGAAGAGTATTCCTTGATTGGGAGATAAGAACAACCTAGATTCATTAATCCTGGGTTCCATAGCATAATGTATTTTAGGCTATTGGTCATAGCCAAATATTATACAACAACGATCATTCCCTTCACATAAATATCACATGATTTGGTACATTTAATTGATTTTTATAAACATTGATTATTTAGTATAATTATTAATCCTTTAATGTATCCATGTTTTTAATTAATAATTTTATTAATTTAGATCCCCCTAGTCTCGATCCCTACATTAGGTGGTTTAGCCAATAATGGTAAGAATGAATGCGTACTTTTGAATAATTGAAACAATTATTAAAATGATAAAAATGATTGAAATTGAATGTTTAATACACATTCATTGGTTTAGATTCACGAAATAGAACAATAATTAAATAGATACTAAAAAATGTAAATCATAATTAAATCATATCATACCTAGAATAAGAACTAAAATGGATTCAACATGAATTCATGGATGATTAATTATTTATGAGGGTGGAGATGCTAGCGGAAAATTTTGATGATGATGAGAAAAGGTCCAAGACACATGTATTTATTCAAAATAATGAATAAGGATATTAAATTTTAGATTAGAGGGAATGAAAAAATAGAACATGAAGGATTGAAAAAAAACATAAAAATTATACTCTAGAATTTTCCTCAAAAATAATACCACGATATATTATTTACAGTTAAAAAATAACAGTAAATTTAATTGGATTCATGATGTCTAATGATGAATCGATGTATATCTTTCTGTTTTTTGTATCTAGACGTGTCTAGCACGTATCTTTTCTAATGATTTAAATGTTTTACTGCATTCACAATTTTAAATCTGTGTACCCTGAATTATATCTTAATTACAATTGAATCCTCGGAGAAGATTTCCACTTCATGTGGTTCATGATTTTTATCCCTATCTCATTATATGTTATGTCTTCATCTTATGATAATTTCACAAGTTGAGTCATGACATGCTTCATAAAATCCAACAGCCTATTGGACCCCATTATATAATGTGATCCTATGTTTCATTATATGTAAAGGAGAACTTATTCTCTTCATCGTTATTTTATCTATTGAATCTATGGAAACCTACTTCATAAAAAATTTAGAATATAAAATGTGCATTACAAAATACATCATTTAAAATCCAATGTTTATTATAGTAAAAAGTATATACTATTTGGCTTACAGATTCCAGAACACATTAAAAATTGCGTGTCCTTGAGAAAAAACGTCTCAATAATGATACAAAAAATAATTTAATAATTTAAAACATGAAATATTTATTATTTCATGTAAATTAAAAAAATGTTTAAGTCAAAAATCATAGTCACTAGAATCATCCCAACATAAGAAATATGACATGCCAAATAGCTCAATTATTTAATCAAATTCTAATATATTAATTTCAATCTCATAACAATTCCATTAATTCTATAATATTTTTTAATTTACCTCATATTGAATATTTTTCTCATAAAATTGTGTGAAATGAAATTAGAGTTATGTTCATACCCTGATCACAAGATCTTATCCACTGGCTTACATTGGATGTATCAAATCTAGTTTTTAACAATTAGTACAAAATTAATTGTGGGGGATTTAGCAATTTAGGTTCTAATTACTTTGTGGATGTTGGTTGGTATGTAATAATTGAAAATAAATCTAAAAAGGATGGTAATATATGAATAATAATGCATAGATTTCATGAAAAATGATTTCAAACTTAATTCTCTAACATAATCATATTCATAATCCCATCATCATAGTTTTTATCCATTCATAAATTATGTAAGTGAAATATCGGAGTCATATTCATTTAATATTTATTTTTTTTCTATATATTGGAATTCATAGCTAGTCTAGATTTAAAATCCTTCCCCTAACTAGATATGAACTTCTAAAAGATTCATCAGTACTGAAATGTGTATTTTTCACCTTTATAATACACAACCGTTGTCATGCTTTATATATTTTTTTTGTTTGTAGATGAACAAAATAGAAGTTAAATGTTACAAAAAATTTGTGGATCATGAAAAAATTATGATGAGTATCAAAATACACCACTATAATAAATTCACCCCATGCATTTTGAAAACATCCCCCACACATGTTAAATGTAATGTCATATATTACACAAGAATATGATTTAAAGGGAATATCAACATAGAATAGTATCTTCCTATAAGGACATTCATGGAAGCTGTGTTCATAATGATGATAATATGCATGATGGGTCTCAAGAAAAATAGGTCCTACTAGGATTTCTTCGATTATTTTAATATTATTCCCATTTAGTGATAGTCTTAATAAGATCTAAATGAATATTCTAATAGGATTTCATTTCATTTGTTTCACTCATGAAATATTCTATTAATTAATAAGAAATTTTAGGATCAATATTTTAACGGGTAATGAGAATAAAAAATGGATCTGGAAATATCAATGGGTATAAAACAAATTAGTTAGTTAATATACCATCATTTAAAAAAAATTGGCTTAAAATTATAATCTCAAAAATCATTATATATGTATAAATAAAGAAAAAACATTGATTATATAAATTTAAAAATAATAATTTATTTTATTTCAATTGGAATATTTTTTTTGGTATAAAACATGATAATAATTATAAAAACTGTCTCCATGATAGATGGGAACTTGCAATAATTCTATTGTATCGAAAGGGAAATATATAAAAAATTTCCCTAACACATTGAAAGAGAAAATGTTCACACAATTCTTGTATTTATAAATGGATTGTTATAGAAAATAAATCTCATGAAAAATGAAATTGATGCTGGAGTGATTGAAAACTATGGGAATCGATGGCTCCATGTAGCTATGTTATGCCGTGAGGGAACGTGTGTTATATTGACGCGAATATTAGGTCATTTGAAGAATGGTTAGGAAACAAATCTATTACTATATGAAACAATAGTCCACATTTTAAACATATTAATAAGAAGAGTAGTAGATAGGTTCGTAGTATTAAAAGAATATAAATCAAATTTATTTCTATTTATTAGAGTTTTATAGTAATGTTCAAAGAGAATAAAAATTACACAATAAAATTCTCAGGAATGGAAAATCCTTCGAGGAAAAAAACTAACTATGGTTTTCCTACTATTAATAGCTAACATTACATCATAAACTAGATGGATGGGCTGAAATATCATAATGTTTTGTATATCGGATCAGTTGATCCTCTTGCATTTACATATACGGGTGGGTGTTTCTTACACCTCAAGGGTTCTCTAGTCCATATTGATAACTTCCCGGGAACCGTGAGCATGAATCAAATGTGGATGAAATAAAATCATCACTTTATGTATATCCTACTTGGTATGAATCACTATGAAATGTTCCTAAAGTTTTCATTCAAATTATGGAAGGCTATCGGTCACCCATTGGATGAGAAGAGATGGTGGATTTGGTCCACTGATAACCATGGATGACATAGATGATACAAATATTGTTTTTTAAAACATTAAATGACATGGAATGAAATGAAATGTGATATGACACAAAATAAGTCCCCCAAACATATATATATTTTAATAAATAATTAGTACAATAAATGGTTCTACACAGATAGAAAATGAAAATAAATAGCCCAATTAAAAAAATCTACAACGAAAAATGATAAAAATGGCCAATAAAGACCATTCATATGAGAAAATAATATCCTCCATAATAAAATCCCAATAAAGTGGTGTTGGTGGTAGTTTTCCTGTACGAACTTTTGTAGTGGCTGGAATAGATTCTTGTGGGGTAGTGATAGAGGGTGGAGTATCAGAAATGGATTTATGGGCTGTAGTGGGTGGTGGTGAGTTATTGATCTGAATGGTGCATGTGGTTCTGTTAACTGGATCGATTAAGGGAACCTATTTTGATGTAGTAGTGGCCACCCACATTCCTCACAAAACATTTTCATCTCTATAATTCTATCGGGTTGCTGTATCAATGATATCTAGGGGTAGGTTAGGGTGGGCCTGTGGTTGATTGTAAATGGTATAATTGGATGGTCTTGGAGGGGCTAGTGATAGTAAATTGGTGAAATCAAAAATCTCCAACAATGAAGGTATAGATATGTGGATATCCAGCATAGGTTCTCCATGAGGTTTAACTATATGGTCCGAAGATATATCAAGCAGGGATTAGTGGTTGGCGGGATGGTAGATGCGGTAATAAGGGCTGGAGGATGACTGGATGGTGTATGTGGGGAAGTGGTGTATTGATCAGAAGATGATCCTACTACTATTGGTGGGGGATCCACTACTGGTGCAACATGATGAATGTCGGGTTCCTATTGTTAAATATCATTGTCCTCCACTGAAATTTTCTTTTTGTGTGGCATCACAATGTTAGTGAGATCAATAAGTCCTATGGAGGTAAGAGAAAGTGTTGTATCAAAAACATCAAGGTATCTGACCAGGTGAGTAATAAATGTTCCTCCCATTAGAGAACATTGAGTACACTAGGAATTATCCATGTAATAGTTTGTTAACGTTGCAAACAATGTTGACTCGTGGACCACCCATGGGTGCTGTATGAAAAAAACATAGACCTAGATATCGCTCCCATGTGACTTAGCCCTAGAAAACCACCCATGTGTGATGGTCCTATGAAGAACATGTACATATGGTCACTTAAAATGGGTATACATTGTTATCTATTGTTCATGGGAAATATTAGGGTCTCATGAAATCATTATCCATAGACACTACTAATAGTATCAGTCTGGATCTAGCTGAACTGTAAGAATGATATCTAATTCAAAAAACTTATCTATATAAATACTAAGGAAAATACAAAACTTTGGTAATGAATGCTCATGTGGAAAACCATTAGGGACTAAAATGAAGATATCATGGGCTCCCTAGATTGTTGAATGGTACTCTAGAAATAGCTCATTGAAGGTATCACCTCAAACCAAAATGATGTAATCCACATGCAGTGTCTCCATGAGGTCAATAATAGTTTCACTCATGCTAAGATAGGCTAGGATGGGTAGGTCTCTGTTTTTGTTTCTACAAATTTTATTGACTAGAATCCTTATTAATTTTACATGATATATTAGGTAATAAAACCAAATTTCATGGTTTAACTGGAGGTTTCCATCAATGTAAGAGTCCAAAGATGTAGAGCAGGAGTATGCTAGAGCAGCTTTGTAACGACCCAATCTTTAATTAATGGAAATCCCTCTTGATCTAATTAAATGTATCATTATATAAAAAGTTAATATAAAATTTCATTTTAATTGGTTTAATGTTAAAAATATTGATAGTTTCAAATATAGCCATTGATCTGTGATCAAGTGATTAGTATAAATATAGGGTTTTATCAAATCCAATTTACTCTGACCAAGGATGTGATGGCATGATCCAGTAGAGGGGCCCCATACGAAGCCCATTTTTCAGAGCATGGAAAGGAGGTGGCGGCATTGGGATTCAATCTTGATCAAGCCCAAGCCGACCTTGAATATTTTAAGCTCAAGCGGGACTGCCTATGAGAGAAGTGGAAGTTGATTGATATTACCACTCGAGCAATATTATCAGAGCCAACCCAAGAGTCTGTCACCATCACACACATTACTCTTCATTCATATACGGGTGTTATAAGGGGTAATGTAACAAGACCATAGAAATATGGTTATTTAAATTATTTTTGTTTATAATAATGAATATACTTTCATTTTATTATTGTTACCTTATAAATAGTTATTTAAACAACAAATAGTATTTTTAGTTAATGTTCAACTAAGAAATATATTTTAATGAATTAATAGATTTTTTAATTAAATATTATTTTAATAAAATATTTTTATAGTTATTAAATTAATTTTTATTAAATATAAATACTTTTATAATTTTATGAATGCAAGCGTAATTTTTATGATGGTTTGAAAGCCATTTTTTTCAAAACCAATGAATTTTTTATAAATGTCGGGTTTTATATTAAAAGTGAAAATTAATATATTTAGAATATCATTTAGATAAAATAAATATTATTTCTAGAATCAGGATGATAAAATTATCCAATGGTGAATTTTTCATAATTTTCGGAGTCAGTCCAGTTTTTGGGAAAAAACTAAATTCTGTTTAAATATATAATGTGTTTTATGCCATCATAATAACCCAGTAGTGATGTAATAAAATATTATAAGCTTTATGTTCGGCCAATATAAGTTATACCATTAAAATAATGTCATTTTTAGTTTGTATGACTTATTTTACAAAGCATTAATGGAACATTCAAGACTTTTTAAGCATCTTATCTTTTTAAATTGTTTTCCGTGGGAGTGTGACTCACCTCCACATAAGCAACCATATTATTTTAAGAAGTTCAGAATTTGGACATATAAAATATTTTTTTCCACATCCCTTTTACAATGAAAATGGGAAATAACCGTGGGATGGTTTGTGGTTTAGATTAGTTTTGTGTGAGGTGTCCCAACCCTAAATAATATTGAATTCCCTCACCTTTCCTATATAAACCCACCGAATCCCCCACTTCCTCCTCACTCAATGACATTTCAGTTCGTCAAATATCTGATCTTATTTCTCTAGAATCCTCCCAAGGTGCCCCAAGCTCCCAAGAAGCCTCTCTCAATCCTCTATCAAGCCTTTGGAAGCCACTTCCAAGTAAGGTTTTTCTTCCTTTCTCATTTTAGTCCAATTTTTTTAATTGTGTTATGACCTTTTAATTAAAATTAAAAAAGTTGGGGTATGGTTTCCCAGCTCACCCATAATTCTCTATTTATTTTTTAATGATTCAAGACCCATTTCACTCTCATTAAATGCCTCCCTTTTACACCTATTTTTATGCAGAAATTTAAAAAAAAATCATTCGCCTCTTTTACATTCAAGAAATTATTTTGTATCAGGACTCTAAATTCTATTAAAATTGTTGGGAAATGTATCTATATAACCCCTTAATGTAAATTTCATTTAAATATTAAGATACACCCATTTCTCTCTCATCAACCATTTATAATATTTCTTATGTCACGTCGTTACGTTGTCGAATTTGCACCGATTTTCAAAGCCAATGTCATTGTGTAGTGAATACCATGTCAATTTCAATATCAAGGGTATTCAAAATTATTCACATTTACATATCAATTATAAATACTCATGTATGAATTACACATTCCTTTTTCTTGAAATAAATTATTATGTTTTATGATTTCATGTTTTATGATCAACGTGACACAGTTATCCATGAAATGAAATGATTAAGAAGGGTGTGCCCTTATAGCACTCCAATGCATTAGGTAAAGTATAGTATCATGATACGTCATGTGAAATGGGTGTTTACTCATGATAATTCATGTTCATTGAGGTTTTACTTGTGATTCTTGTGTAATGAGGATTTACTCATGCTCAATGTGCAATGAGCCTTAGCTCATGTTAATTCCCTGTTATGTGTTGTTGCCACATTTCCTTGTTATTATTATCGTCCTTTATCATGTATTTTGGTTTATGATTCTCTTTTTCTCTATATATATGTATATTTTATAACATTTATTGTATTCCTCATGTTATTTCTTGGTTATTTACTTGTTGATATTTATAAGTCACCTTTTTCTTATGAATGTCCTCAGGTTATCCCATGCAATGCTAAGTACGAGGGAATGTTTTGGTCATGTAAAGGATGTTTTCAATAAAGATGTTGTATTTCATGTTTTATGTTGTTATGAAATGATCTTGATCCCCAAATACACTAGAACTCATGATCTTTTACGTTGTATCAAGTGAATTTTTGTGATAAATTATTTTTAATTGTGTAATAAAATATCAGGGTTGTCATAGTTGGTATCAGAGGATAGGTTTAGTTACTTTTTTGGATTAGGATTAGAAAATTCTAGTGAATACATAGAGACAATACTAAGTATAATAAAAAAATCCATATGTTCTGGTGAGTATTGAGTAACTGGTTTATAAAGCTAATACGTCCCTGTCTGGATAACAGATGGTAGAGGTGGATCTAGAACAGATGTGTCCTAGGGGTAAAACATGAAAACACTTCTTGGAGATAGACTCGAATGCGAACTGGTGTAGGAAAACGGTCCTTACTACACTCTTGGTTACGACAGTTCTGGGGGATGTGCTTTGATAAATTCATAAGCTTAGTATGAACCATTATTAAGGGACCCAAAAAATTCCAAAGGAATATATGTTAGAAAGTAGATCATGGATAACATAGACTAAAGCCAATAGATTCATATGTAAGAAAATAACATTTATTTATAAGTCATTAGTTTATTCCTTGGATTACCCTTTATCTGTTACCCCTAACATTCCATTTATTCCATCAAATGGCCGGTTATAGGAGGACTCGGGCAAAGAACCAATGTGAAGATCAATGTTATGATTGTACTAATGAGAAGCCGAATCAAATGGAGCAGGAATTGTGAAGATTGTCATGCTACTCTCTCAGCTAACTCAATCTTTGAAAAGAAATAGTGGTAAATAAGAATGTTCAACCCCCCCCCCCCAAAGAAAGAACATGTTTCTATAGAGTGCTTCATGAGACAATGGCCTCCAAATTTTAATGGATCCTCTGATCCCACAATTGCTGAACATTGGATCAAATCCATTGAAAAAATATTCTCCATCCTTCAATGATCTGAACAAGAGATGGTTCTCCTAGAGGCTTGTCGTTTGGAGGGTGAAGCTGATAAATGGTGGGTTTTGATAAAAAATACAAAGCCTAAGGATGAGATCGAGGCATTGTAATGGATGGATTTTCGGGAGACGTTTTTCGATAAATACCACACATCATCCCCTAGTCTCCTCAAACAACTCAAGCATTGAGAATTTCTCAAATTCATCCCAATACACTTCCATATTCCCTTCCCCACATATAGGAACTCAAGGTATAATTGAAACTCCAAAACTGTTTCTATATGGTGGTTCTCAAGTAGATGAAATTCTAGTGGAAAGTTCCTCTACCTTTTCATATAATTTATATTCATGTCATTTTCTATTTATATGTTGTCCTCAACTGACATCATAAAAATGGAATTATAAGTCTAGTTACATATGTATTGAATAATTCTATGATTTTAATTTATGATTCATTATTAAACTCCTCCATCTCTGTATATATATTTTTAAAATTATATCACCGCCCATGGTTTGAAAATTTTACGACATGATGGATTATGAGACTTCCTTTTCCTATAATGTTGTAACATCTATAAATAAACCAATTAAACTGATGAAAATATATTTTAAAATGTATTGTATAAATTTTTTTATGTTATTGAACTATATGTAAATAATACTAAATGATAAGACAAAATAATTTCATTTTGATAGAAAAAACCACCAAAATTAACAATAAAAGATCATCACTATCATTAATCTAATGATTTATAATATCATTTAAAATTAGAGAAGATCATAAGTAACATATAATATAAAATATTGATATTATTCATCATTTTACATAATCATCCATTCATGAATACAAGTGAACCTATCCTGAAAACAATGAAAATGAATACTACCAAATAATTAAACTAAAAACTATTAATCATCAGAAATCCCATATATGAAATTTAGTAAAATAATAACAAATAAAATTAATTAATATTTTTTTTTCTGATAATTAATGAATCAATTGTTATTATTAGAGTTTATTAATGTAAATAAATAATCTAGAACTAATGTAAGGGTAATTATCTAACCTTATTCAATTTAGGTGGGTTTCCCCCTTTTAAACCCATTTTCAGTATGTATATTAATTATATTTCATTTCATAATCATTATATTACATTTTATATGATTTAAATGTTTTATAAATGATAATATGACAAATACAAATTTTTCAAATGGAAATGTTCTTAAAAATCAGATCATTTACTTCTCAATATAATTTATTCCTCAATCGTGTTTGATGATTCATATATCATACATGTTGTTACATATTTCTTGTAAGAACCAAAATTTTATGAATTTATGATTAATCAAATGAATCCTACCCCCTTATAGAGATAATTTTTTGTCAATTATTTATATATGTTGTATGTGTCATGCATGTCAATTTAAATGATATGATGTGATGGGTGTGGCAGAAATTTTATTGATTAATATAAATGTTTTATGTGATGATTTCACCCTGAATTATATAGATCTCCATTTAATTTATGAAATAAAATTTTACCATATTTTTTCCCAACTATGTTTGGTGTATTACGACTAAGACATTATGTTTCATTTTTAAGCATTTCCAGAATCCAAGCCTTTTCTTAATGCTTACTCTCCTTATTATGATCCTCTTCCTATGTTAGGATGATAATGATTATATTCAACTAATAATTTATATATTCTTGTTCATATATATCATCTTAGTATGATTTCAGCTAATCCCTTTATTTAATGCATACACATAGGTGACTAATTGTACTAAATATAATTAATGACCAATAAAAATCTAGGGGACAAGGAAAAAAATAAATTTTTATGTTTTATTTTTAAAATTTTATGTATATTAGTAATTTTTTAAATAAACTAATACATTATATCAATGTCATGTAATTAATTTATTAAGTTCATCTATAATATTATGTAATACAATGTAATGTATGAATATTGGGAATTAGAGAATAGTTTTGTTAATTTGGAAATTCTAAATAGGGAACCTAATTGAAAACACATTGTATGAGATTGTGGATATATAATCACACAAAAATATTTTATATAAATAAATATCCCATATAATATATATTTAGTTTTTAATTACCCAAGGGTATAAATTTTTTATAAATTGATGAATTATTATTTGTTCAAAACTTATTTATTTGAGACGGTAGTGGGAACCCTGAGGAACCATGAACACAACCAATGAGAGGGAGAATGCCCTCATTTTTTAAATGAAATATTCAATGTCTTGAGTGTGGAGTTCCAAATATCATGTTTCTTCATACCTAGTTATCTCAAATTATTTATAATAACTGGAATAATGTGTAATGTACACCTTCACCTAAGAAGAAAAATTGGCTATCAAGTGTTTTATATATAAAGGACACAGATCTTTAGTAAATCCTACGATCCTATTTTCTTGGAACAATTGGACATATCAATTAGGAACATATTTTCAAAACTTCACTATTTTTATATTCATAAATTGGAACATTCCATATATTTTCTAGATAGATAGGTTGATCAATGGTACGAATTGATTAATAACACTAATCTGAAAGATGAAAATGAAGAGATATAGTGAGAATAATTTAAGATCATCTTTATTAATAAGTATTTCCCACTAACAGTTCATAAAAAATAGAAGGAAAATTAAAATATATTAACCAAAAATATGCCTAATCTTTCAAGGCATATGAAAAAATTACACCAGGCTTGCAAGGTACACTTTTAGTTCTTTGGTGAACAATGATAAAAAAATTAATAGATAAGTTAGTGGATTAAAATCACTCAATCAAAATTATCTTTAAATTTTATTCTTTTGGTATTATGAAGATGATTTTAGATGTTCTGTCATTGTGAATAAGTAGTGTAAATAAGTGTCCCATGGGTATGGTGACATAAAATGAAAGTTGTAGATTTACATTGGAGGATCCAATGAAAAAAATGGACAAAATGCACCAACACCTGTCAAAAATTTTGGAATAACAATAACTGGAACATTAATAATGTGATTGGTAAATGCGTCATTTTTTAGAGAGAAGTACAACAAGATTATGAATATCAAAAATACATGAGGAATCCATACAATATGGTGGAGGAAAAGAGACAACCACCCATTATTTAGAGCTAAAAATATTGGTAGAAAGGGATCTATGCAATCTAGTGCCTAAAACATCGAGTTGTCGAAGGAAATTAGCATATATAGCCACAAAATATATAGGATAAATGCTTATATTATGACATCACTAGTACTGATTTGGAGGAATAATACAAAGTCAGACATGGTACAATTTACATTCACTAAATAATGGAAAATGAATTATTTGACATTGAATCTACATATTAATTATTCTATGGAATGTTCTCTAGAACTATTGAATCAAATACCTAACCATTAAATTAGAAATATTATTACAAACACTATATTTTAAATCACTTCAACCCAAGTGATGGAATCTTATCTGGTTGATATATTTGGAAATATTATTTGAGTGAATCTCATCATACTTACATTGGTGTAATTTTACTATATAATGGATATATATTGGATATTTTTATATATAGGACATATATACTATTGCGAAAAATGAAATATTTGTTCATATAATTAATTATCCCACGGTCCACTTCCAATACATGTAATATCATGAATTTCCTTCGAAAAATCCATTAGTGGTGTTGGTGTTGATTCCCAGCGAATAATAATACCATGAAAAAGTATTAGAGTGAATAGAAGGGCTAATCATAAGAGAAACCCCCATTATTAGAGAATATATTGATGTATTTCATGAAGAGTTTCATGGAAATTCCTATGATTTTGAGGTATAGATACCCATATAACTCATAAAAAAAGATACTCAAATCTCAATGTGTCCATATATGATGGACCATTTTGAACAAGATGAGTTAAAGAAGGATCTATAATAACATTTGGACAATGTGTTCATACACACTAGTGCATCACGACGGGGTGCTGCTATGCTCTTTTCCAAGTTGGCGGATGGAAAAATTCGACTGTGTATCGAATATAGGGATCTCAGCAAGATCACTATAAAGGAAAAGTATCCAACTCTATGTATTGATGACATATTTGTTCATATGTTAGTAGAATATATTTTCTGAAAGGTGGATCATTATTCTTTATATTAGTAATAAAGTTGAATAAATAATTTATTTAGAAGGATTCCTTTTTTAAATGGTATGTGAACTACATTTTTTGGTGATTTCTTTTTGTCTTAATAATTTCCCTAAAATCCATAAGGATTTTATGAATAATGTCCCTAGACATTACCCCATCATATTACTAGTAGTTTTTATCGATGATATTCTCATATACACCATGACCACGATGTAACATGAAGAACATCTATGGCATGAAATTGTGATAATATGGAACAAAAAATAGTATTCTATGATCAGAAGGTTGGAATAATTTATAAATAAAGTCACATTATTTGGAAATTTGTTCCGAAATGATGGAATTTATGTAGACCCTTCAATAAAAATGTAAATTGAAGTATGTCATACACCATCTAGTGTCACAAAACTTTCTAGTCCCAAAAATCCAAATACCATGAGGGGTGGTGAATAGGGTTATAAATGATTTAATCTCATACCCTTTTGAGCATTTTATATGTTATGAATTTACTCTTTTCTCTCTCTTTACTGTAGTAAAGTATAAAAAAGAATTAAATAAAAAATAGGACACAAAAATTTCTACCTGGATCAACCTCACTGACATATGTCTAAGGAGAATACATTGGTGATGAGTCGATGTTACAAATACACTATAATAGCACTACTTTTTATAATGTTTGATGTATAATCAATGTTCATTCTGGTTTATAACCACTCACAATTTGTGAACTCACTACTCTATTAACTAATGTGAGCTCACTACTTCTTCAAAATATCACCTCACATTTTATAAACATATAGGTTACTTAATTATAAAAATGAATGAATCTTCCTCTGTATATTTATGATTTATTGCTGTTCAATTTTCATCCACGAATGAATACATATTTACCACCAGTGTACCGATAAATCTCCCAACATTTGTGCGACCCCAGAATGACTGGCGAGATTCCCTATGGCTGGAACACTTCTCTATGCTTTGGTGCAATTCTCCAATCCTGTCTCCCAAGTGTCACCTAACAATTTTTGCAGACTCCATTCACTAACATAAAACATGGGAAACTCACACACTTATACTCCCATACCAATATTGGTGTGTAACTAACAAATGGAGCCCTTCAATATTCCTGTTATGCAAGTTTCACTTATCCACTTGCGTGAAACTACCTTCACCCACTCAGAACATGGGATACTCAAACCCTATGACATCCAAATCAATATTTGAATGCAACTATCAACATGTGTGTATCTTCTAAATATCTTAATACTTGGGTGGTCTAACCACCACTTGAATGACCAAACCTCCTACGTGACTGGAGCTCTATTTTTCTGTAATTGTGGAGTCATCAGAATGGGAGGGGGGTTGCCATCTATTTATAGGCATTTTTGGAACCCACAATCCCGATGTGCATGTCTCCTCCCAGCACTCCTATCCATCAGCACTACTCTCTATCACCCTAGTCACCTTGCGTGCCAAAACCAAAACATTTTGTGCCCCTACTTCCTTCACATTATACTGAGGTTATGATCTTCATAAACATATGGGGAGAAAGTTTCCAAGGCTTGAAGACACCAGCACCTCCTTGTATTTACCCTTTTTTTGTCTCCCGCATAACATCCATTATTTTTTTTGGTTCTTCAATCAATCATGGATAGTAAAAAACATCCATTGAACTCAAAGAATAAAAATGTAAAACCCCTATTTCAAAAAAATTTTATCTCATGGATTTCGTTGTAAAAAAACAACATCGTGGCCTGGTTTTTCAACAAAAAAAATCCACTAAAAATTCTTCAATGATACCTTGAATAATTTTTTCCCAACAATAATACATCGTTTTCATATATTAGATGGGTACAATCAAATTTTTTTGAAGTAATTCTCATGGTTTTCATAACCTCTAAATATGATATCAGGGATATGAGTAATGAATGTACAAATGGAAGAATGTGAGGAAATATTCATGGTGTTAATGAATCGATTGATCTCTACACCTACACAAAAATTTTGAAAATGTGCGGAATGATTTTTGAGATATACAGAATTATAAATGAATGTATTGGATTGTGTACACCTCAAAAATATGATATGATAAACTATGCCTGAACAAAATTTAAGATCCATATGGAGAACAACACAACAAACGATATGAAGATATAAATTTTTTTCCCTACAAAAGATGGAGGAATTACCTATATGATGATAAATTTTACATATATATTGATCAAAAGAACAAAATGTATAAATTCACAAAAATTGAGATCAACAATCAACAAAGGAGATGGTTAGAGGTAAATAGAATCTATGATTTCTCAATTAACTATCATCATGGAATTGAACAGAAGGTTTCTGATACCCATGCAATAAAAACAAACTGTTACTCTATCTATTTTACGAATAGAGAAGGTCCCTTTCATTAGGGATATGAAAAGGATATATTTTTAAATCATAATGGCAAGGAATACATCCTAATTTTATGAAATCGATTCACCAAAATATATCCATGAGAATATTAAGGAGGAATAAAGTGATGATCAAGAGTAACAAAAGAAGGTGAATACAGAAATAATAGGGAAACTGAAAGGCTTCCATATTGATGATGATTCTTTGATTCTGTTCGGAATGTGGTTATGTGTTCCTTCATCTCATTTCATAAAGAATTGCATAATTGATAATTGTAAAGACCCGTAAAATTCAAGGGAAATTTTTTCTTAATTTTCTTTAGAATTTTACAAGAGCGCGGTTTCAGACGGCACCTGATTCCGAAGCCCGGAGTGCCCGGAATTAATTTCCGAAGTTTGGCTCGGGTACGTTCAGTGAACGAACGAGCGGGAATTCCTAACTTTTGATCCGGTGCTCGGAATTGAAATCCGAGGGCACCGATGAACTCGCAGCGCCGATATTCGCTTAAAGAGACCTTTTCGGGAGTTGCGTTTGTTGCGGGTTGAAAGTTAGTTTTAGGGGTTATTAGTTTGAGTTAAATAAAATTGTGTAGAACAATTTTATTTTTAACTTGTTAAAACCTATCAAAGGAGGTTGGAAGTGGGACCCACACCCACTTAACCTCCCTTGGGAGGATTAAGTGTGGTGGGGCCCACACGATCCCCTAAACCTTTCAAATTCTCTCAACATACATAACCCCTAATTAATTGACTTAAGTTACTTAATAAATTTTGGGAGTTAAGCCTTTTTGAATTTCAACTTTTGAAATTCTTGTGTGTTTTGTAATAATAAAATAAGATGTTATCTTATTTTATTATGGGTTGTTTGTTTGTCTCCTTGAGAGCTTTTGGAGAGCTTCTTCTTCATCTTCAAGCTCTGACGAAGAACGAAGAACGCCCAAACTCCGACGAAGAACGACGCCTCTCTTCTTCGTCCTCGGTGTCAACAAGAGGGAACGCCGCACCCTCCTCGGACCTTCTTCGTCGGCATACGAAGATTCGCCAACGACGTATCTCTTCGGGCATAACTCTTCGTCAACGGATTTGACAAACGACGACCGCGACGCCCGACCTCCGCGACGTTGTCTTCCGCGGAACGTTCTCAATCTTCGAACCTTATATCAAGGTAGGGGTTGTTGTTTAATTCTTTAATTATTCCATTTCTTGCTCGTGGATCTCATGTCTACGTGAGGCTTTGAAATAATTTATTTAAGTGTTATAGTTAACGCGATGGGGGCCGGACCGCACGAACACGGCCGAACCCCCCCTCCATCGTTCTTGTTTAATTCTTGCGGTGGAAGCAAAGTGGTGTGGTGCCGTCGCACCACGCGGATTACCGTACGTTTATTTTTACGCGGCGCCATCGCGCCACGCCGGGGTAGAAACTTCAAGAACGTGACGCCGTCGCGCCGCGTTGAAAAGAATCACAGCACGGCGAAAAGGCGCGGTGTCGTCGCACCGCGCCGGATGACGAACGCCGCGGCCGGTTCCGGGCCGCGGCGGGACGAAGAGACCGCGGTCGGTTCCGGGCCGCGGCGGAAGAGAAGACCGGCGGCCGGGCCGCCGGCGTCGGAAGCCGAAGGGGGGACCGGAATTTCCGGTCTCGTTTGAGAAAACCGGCCGGCCAGCTGGCCAGCCGGAATGCTTTAAAACCGGGGGAAATTAATCCCCCGGCCACCTAATAAAAACCCCCCTCTTTAAGAGGGGGGCGGTTTTTTTTTTGAAGGAGGGGGGGGGGGCAGCCGGCCCCCCGGTTCCGTTCCAGCAAGCCCCCCCACGTGGCGGGGGGCGTTTTCTTTAAAAAACGGCGCGGCTATGCCGCGCCGCCAGTTGAAAAGCGGGGGCTTAGCCCCCCGCGTGCGCAGCCTCCTCGCGGCGCCAGGCCGCCGCGGCTCCCCGCGCCGCCGCGCCGCCGCCCGCCGCCGCCGGCCGCCGCGCCGCCCCAGGGGGGGGGGGTCGGGCCGGGTCGGCCCGGACCCGGACCCCCCCGTTTCGAACCAGATTTGGTTTTTGGCACATAACATGAGCCTCAGACCTCCGAATGACGAACCGTCTACGGCAACGCGATCCTTGGATCGAGATGGTCGTTTCGATATATCGCACTCAAGGTTTCGGTTAACTTTGAGTTCGGCCGGGTTGGTTCGTTCACGAAACCAACCGGGCCTTCTGAGCGGAAAAGCTCATATCTTGAGCTACGAACGTCCGATTGACGCGCCTTCAGTCGCGTTGTGTTCCTCTTAGTGAGACAGATCTTTTGGCATACTCCGCCCGAGGTTTGGACGCAGGTGGAGTACGGTCGGGTTGGTTTTGCCTTAAAAACCAACCGGGCCCCGGAGACGAAAATGCCAATAACTCTCAGACCGGGCGTCCGATCGACGCGCCGTCTGTTGCGTTGAGTTCCTGTTGACGATACGGAACTTTTGGATACATCAACTCTGGTCTTCGTGACAGTTGATGTATCAGCCTCTCGGCTCGTGGAGAGGACCCTCCGAACGAGCTTGCTATGTGCGGGAACCCTAGTGCTGGCTGCGACTGTTCTACTGCTACTACTGCTACTGTGACTGCGACGACGACAGTACACAGATCCTGTGTGGATTCGACGACGACGACTTCAGCACTCAGCGATCCTACGTGGATCAGTGCTACAGGTCCTGTGTGGGCCCGATCCTGTGTGGGTCCTTGCGCTCAGCGGTTCTGTGTGAGCCAGCGCCTACAGGTTCTGTGTGAGCCCGATCCTGTGTGGGTCTTCTGCGGGGGTTAGTTACCTATCGATCCTTCGTGGGTCCGACGACTTAGATGGATCAGTGATCATCTTTATCGTCTTTGAAGAAGTATACCTGTGTGAGCTGAATCCTGTTGCTTTCCTGTGTGGATTGTGTTGTGCAATCCTGTGTGGATTATGTTTTTCTTTCCTATGTGGAATACATATACTTTCCTGCGTGGACTGAGTTGTACTTGGGCTCGGAGATTGGAGCGTATTTTAATTGATGACTTAGGTATATGTATGGGCATATACCTAAGCAGTGTCGGTTGTTACTTCGTGATTGTACTTTTTCTTCGTGGTTTATCCTTTGTGGATTTGAGAGACCTTCAGGGGTCTCGGGGTCCCTACTGAGTAGCTTATACTCACCCCTGCACGGGCTTCGCCCGCACTACGTTGTGTTGGTTGCAGACGACGGACATCGTTGACCTTAGCTGAGGCCTACAGAGCGGGACGGTACCCGGAGGAGGACCACTGGGCGGACGTGCACGGAGCGGACGGCGGGACCCGTAGAGCAGAGGAGCTATCTGTACCCACCCTTCAGGTGGGATTTCCAGTGGACAGCTCGGTGTAGCGGCTTTTACTGTTCAGTTGATGTTTTCCCTTTCGAGTTGTACTTTTCTTTCAGTTTGGGTTTGTATTCTGACCCATTTACCTTTCCGCACTTTCAGTAGTACTCTGCTTTTGTTTAGTGTTTACTTTCCGCTTGTTTACTCTGTGGTGTGTGTTTACTTTTCAAAGGCAATGCCTTCCCTTTTTACCGGGATTTACGCCTTGGTGCTAGTCGCCAGCCCCTGGCCTATGGAAGGCGGGCTTGGGGTAGTCACGGCACGGATCCCGAGGGCGGGTCGTGACAAATTGGTATCAGAGGAGTTCGGTTCTACCGCGAACTCTGATCTTTTCTATGTGAAGCAATAATGTTTAGCGTATTGAGTGTGGTTATCAGTCCAGGGAGTCCAGTGTTGGTGCGGCGGCCGACGTATCCGTACACCAGGACCCTGACTTCTGATTTCCGACTTAATGCACGAAAACATTGATTGCGTGTGTGTTTCAAAGTTTTCTTTGTGATTACTTATATCAGCTCACCAGGTATACTATTCTAACCGTGGCGCACCTGTTTTCTTTTCAGGATGGCCCCACGATGGCAGCCAGCTAGGGTTCCGAGAGTCGAGCGAGACGACAGCCCACCGAGCGACGAGGCCTCGGTGCAGGGCCCTTTTTCAGTAGTGGCACCGGTGGTAGCTTTACCCGCCGAGCCCCCGATGCTTCCAGCAGCAGCCGCTGACGATGCACGTCGCCTCAGTGCACTGCATGAGTTTCAGCGCCAGCGACCGCCCAGGTTTCACGGGGAGACGGATCCCCAGGCAGCAGAGGACTGGCTGGAGGCAGTGGTTCGAGTGTTTAGGCTAGTGAGGACACCAGCAGACCTCATGGTGATCCTCGCTGCGAGCCTACTACACGCAGCAGCAGGACGATGGTGGAGCCTGATGCTCCAGGTGCACGATGAGGCATCCCTACTTTGGACGGACTTTGAGAGCCTCTTCCGCTCGGAGTTCGTCCCAGCCACCCTTCGTGCGGTGCGTATTCAGGAGCTTCTACAGCTGCGGCAGGACATCATGACGGTCGCACAGTACTCGGCGAGATTTACCGATCTCTCGCGCTACTCGACCGACATGGTACGGGACCCATTCTTCCGGGCCCGGACCATCGAGCAGGATTTGAGACACGAGATCAGGGCATCGCTGATCTCCCTCAGCATACCGACTCAGACAGGAGTACTGGAGCGGGCCCTTCTGATCGAGAGCTTCCTTGCTGAGTCTACACCAGCACAGAGACCCACCGCAGGGCGGCACGTGGCAGAGTCATCTGCAGCAGGCAGTCGACGGATGACTCAGGGGTCCAGACAGACCAGACCTTCGGGCCGACGACCTCAGGGCACTGGCTCAGCAGTGCGGGGCACACAGCGCGGAGCCAGTCTTACGAGAGGCAGACAGTGCTACTCGTGCGGCGGGCAGGGCCACATGGCTCATGACTGCCCGACCCGCCGTGCCGAGGAGCAGCAGACAGTTGAGGGACCACCGAGGCAGAGGTAGAGGGTCGACCGTGGCGGTCCGCAGGGAGGAGGCGGACGAGGCAGAGGAGTTGGACGAGCAGCTGGTGGTGGCCGACGTTTTGAGGCTCTACCACCACCCCCACCAGGAGGTCCACCCTGACCACAGGGAGCTGGCGGGCAGCGACAGGCACAGCTCCAGGCAGCAGAGGCCTACGACCACGGCGCACCCGAGATGATTCGAGGTACTATCTGTGTCTATACCACCCTTGCTGCAGTTCTTATAGACATAGGAGCGAGTCACTCTTTCATAGCCGCTGCCCTTGTTCGGAGCTCGGAGATTCCGACAGAGCCGTTGGCTCGATCCTTACGGCTAGAGACTCCTACGAGAGCAGACTCGATGATTACGCACTGGTGCCGGCAGTGTGAGCTTACTCTAGGAGGCGAGAGCTTCGGCTGGGATCTTCTTGTAGCAGCGTCGAGGCCTTACGACGTCATCTTGGGCATGGATTGGCTATCTACGGTCCATGCACAGATTGACTGTTTTAGGCGCAAGGTGCGATGTGTACGCACCGACGGGAGCAGGTTCACCTTCACCGGCGAGAAGGGAGCCTTAGCAGCACAGGATGGACTTCCGCGGAGGAGAGGACAACCCATCACTCATCAGTTGGCTAGCCTTATCCTTGGAGCAGTTGACGTGCGGAGTCCTGGTTTTCCTGCAGTGGTGGATCAGTTTGCGGACGTTTTTCCCGACGACGTTCCAGGGATACCTCCTCGCAGAGAGGTAGACTTTTATATTGACTTGTACCCCGGGAAGCCCCGATATCCACTCCAGCATATCGGATGGCCCCCGACGAGCTTCGAGAGCTACGGGTACAGTTGGAGGACTTGCAGGGCAAGGGGTTCATCCGACCCAGTGTTTCACCCTGGGCTTCCCCGATATTGTTCGCCAAAAAGGCGGACGGGAGCTTGCGACTTTGTGTTGACTATCGTCGCCTGAACCAGGTGACAGTGAGGAACAAGTATCCGCTACCGAGGATTGATGACCTCTTTGATCAGCTCAAGGGAGCACGGTGGTTCTCGAAGATAGACCTCAGGTCAGGCTATCATCTGCTCAGAGTCAGAGACGAGGATGTGCAGAAGACGGCCTTCAGATGTCGGTATGGCCACTATGAGTTCATGGTTATGCCTTTCGGTGTAACCAATGCTCCAGCAGTGTTCATGGCTCTCATGAACAGGATCTTTCCGCCATACCTCGATCGGTTTGTCGTGGTCTTCATCGACGACATTCTGATTTACTCTACGACAGAGGAGGAGCACGCCTATCACTTGTGAGTTGTTCTTGACACACACCGAGAGCACCAGCTTTATGGTAAGCTCTCGAAGTGCCAGTTCTGGATACGTGAGGTCCACTTTTTGGGACACGTTATCTCTGAGGCGGGAGTTGCAGTAGATCCCGCGAAGATTGAGGCTGTGTTAGCATGGGAGCCACCCGGGAGCGTGACTGAGGTTCGGAGTTTCTTGGGACTAGCTGGATACTATCGGAGATTGTGCGGCTCCACGGCGTGCCATCATCTATCGTTTCCGATCGAGATGCCCGCTTTACTTCCCGGCTTTGGAAGGGGTTACAGGAGGCGTTCGGTACACAGCTACGTCTTAGCACAGCTTTTCACCCTCAGACGGATGGTCAGACGGAGAGGACCATTCAGACTCTCAAGGACATGCTCCGCGCATGTGTCCTCGACTTTGGTCGTGGCTGGGAGGACCACCTACCCTTGGTGGAGTTCGCGTACAACAACAGCTACCACTCCACCATCGGAATGGCACCGTACGAGGCGTTGTACGGCCGACCATGTAGATCTCCTTTGTGCTGGACAGACCCTGGGGAGTCAGCACTGGTGGGACCGGAGATGGTCCAGGCCACGACAGAGAAGGTCCAGGTCATCCAGGAGCGGATGAGGACAGCTCAGAGCCGGCAGAAGTCATATGCTGACAGGAGGCGGAGGCCACTGGAGTTCGAGGATGGCGACCACGTCTTCTTGCGGGTCTCACCTCGACGTGGTATTCGGAGATTTGGCCGAGGCGGCAAGTTATCTCCGCGCTTCATCGGACCCTTCCAGATTCTCAGCAGGATTGGTGAGGTGGCTTATCGCCTGGCTCTACCACCTCAGTTGCACCGGGTGCACGACGTCTTCCACGTATCTCAGCTGAGGAGATACGTGCACGACCCGACGCACATCATTGATCATGGGGAACTTGACGTTGATGATGGGGCGACTTTTACGGAGGTCCCGGTGGAGATAGAGGATCGACAAGAGTGGGTCCTGCGTGGGCGATCGATTCCCCTTGTGCGCATCAGATGGCAGCACGGGAATCTCCAGGAGAGCACATGGGAGAGGGAGGCTCAAATGCGTGCTCAGTACCCTCATTTGTTTCCCTAGTTTTGATGTATCTTTACGGGGACGTAAATCCCTGAGGTGGGAGTAATGTAAAGACCCGTAAAATTCAAGGGAAATTTTTTCTTAATTTTCTTTAGAATTTTACAAGAGCGCGGTTTCAGACGGCACCTGATTCCGAGGCCCGGAGTGCCCGGAATTAATTTCCGAAGTTTGGCTCGGGTATGTTCAGTGAACGAACGAGCGGGAATTCCTAAATTTTGATCCGGTGCTCGGAATTGAAATCCGAGGGCACCGATGAACTCGCAGCGCCGATAATCGCTTAAAGAGACCTTTTCGGGAGTTGCGTTTGTTGCGGGTTGAAAGTTAGTTTTAGGGGTTATTAGTTTGAGTTAAATAAAATTGTGTAGAACAATTTTATTTTTAACTTGTTAAAACCTATCAAAGGAGGTTGGAAGTGGGACCCACACCCACTTAACCTCCCTTGGGAGGATTAAGTGTGGTGGGGCCCACACGAGCCCCTAAACCTTTCAAATTCTCTCAACATACTTAACCCCTAATTAATTGACTTAAGTTACTTAATTAATTTTGGGAGTTAAGCCTTTTTGAATTTCAACTTTTGAAATTCTTGTGTGTTTTGTAATAATAAAATAAGATGTTATCTTATTTTATTATGGGTTGTTTGTTTGTCTCCTTGAGAGCTTTTGGAGAGCTTCTTCTTCATCTTCAAGCTCTGACGAAGAACGAAGAACGCCCAAACTCCGACGAAGAACGACGCCTCTCTTCTTCGTCCTCGGTGTCAACAAGAGGGAACGTCGCACCCTCCTCGGACCTTCTTCGTCGGCATACGAAGATTCGCCAACGACGTATCTCTTCGGGCATAACTCTTCGTCAACGGATTTGACGAACGACGACCGCGACGCCCGACCTCCGTGACGTCGTCTTCCGCGGAACGTTCTCAATCTTCGAACCTTATATCAAGGTAGAGGTTGTTGTTTAATTCTTTAATTATTCCATTTCTTGCTCGTGGATCGCATGTCTACGTGAGGCTTTGAAATAATTTATTTAAGTGTTATAGTTAACGCGAGGGGGGCCGGACCGCACGAACATGGCCGAACCCCCCCTCCATCGTTCTTGTTTAATTCTTGCGGTGGAAGCAAAGTGGCGAGGTGCCGTCGCACCACGCGGATTACCGTACGTTTATTTTTACGCGGCGCCGTCGCGCCACGCCGGGGTAGAAACTTCAAGAACGCGACGCCGTCGCGCCGCGTTGAAAAGAATCAAAGCACGGCGAAAGGGCGCGGTGTCGTCGCACCGCGCCGGATGACGAACGCCGCGGCCGGTTCCGGGCCGCGGCGGGACGAGGAGACCGCGGCCGGTTCCTGGCCGCGGCGGAAGAGAAGACCGGCGGCCGGGCCGCCGGCGTCGGAAGCCGAAGGGGGGACCGGAATTTCCGGTCCCGTTTGAGAAAACCAGCCGGCCAGCCGGCCGGCCGGAAGGCTTTAAAACCGGGGGAAATTAATCCCCCGACCACCTAATAAAAACCCCCCTCTTTAAGAGGGGGGCGGTTTTTTTTGAAGGAGGGGGGGGGGGGGGGGCAGTCGGCCCCCCGGTTCCGTTCCAGCAAGCCCCCCCACGTGGCGGGGGACGTTTTCTTTAAAAAACGGCGCGGCTATGCCGCGCCGCCAGTTGAAAAGCGGGGGCTTAGCCCCCCGCGTGCGCAGCCTCCTCGCGGCGCCCGGCCGCCGCGGCTCCCCGCACCGCCGCGGCTCCCCGCACCGCCGCGCCGCCGCGCCGCCGCCCGCCGCGCCGCCCGCCGCCGCCGGCCGCCGCGCCGCCGCCGCGTCGCCCCAGGGGGGGGGTCGGGCCGGGTCGGCCCGGACCCGGACCCCCCCGTTTCGAACCAGATTGGGTTTTTGGCCCATAACTTGAGCCTCGGACCTCTGAATGACGAACCGTCTGCGACAACGCGATCCTTGGATCGAGACGGTCGTTTCGATATATCGCACTCAAGGTTTCGGTTAACTTTGAGTTCGGCCGGGTTGGTTCGTTCACGAAACCAACCGGGCCTTCGGAGCGGAAAAGCTCATATCTTGAGCTATGAACGTCCGATTGACGCGCCGTCAGTCGCGTTGTGTTCCTCTTAGTGAGACGGATCTTTTGGCATACTCCGCCCGAGGTTTGGACGCAGGTGGAGTACGGTCGGGTTGGTTTTGCCTTAAAAACCAACCGGGCCCCGGAGACGAAAATGCCAAT
Source organism: Viscum album (assembly GCA_963277665.1). Lineage (NCBI taxonomy): Eukaryota > Viridiplantae > Streptophyta > Magnoliopsida > Santalales > Viscaceae > Viscum > Viscum album. Next base: position 259,303,149 of record OY728121.1, on the reverse strand, counting down.
AACTCTCAGACCGGGCGTCCGATCGACGCGCCGTCTGTTGCGTTGAGTTCCTGTTGACGATACGGAACTTTTGGATACATCAACTCTGGTCTTCGTGACAGTTGATGTATCAGCCTCTCGGCTCGTGGAGCGGACCCTCCGAACGAGCTTGCTATGTGCGGGAACCCTAGTGCTGGCTGCGACTGTTCTACTGCTACTACTGCTACTGTGACTGCGACGACGACAGTACAGAGATCCTGTGTGGATTCGACGACGACGACTTCAGCACTCAGCGATCCTACGTGGATCAGTGCTACAGGTCCTGTGTGGGCCCGATCCTGTGTGGGTCCTTGCGCTCAGCGGTTCTGTGTGAGCCAGCGCCTACAGGTTCTGTGTGAGCCCGATCATGTGTGGGTCTTCTGCGGGGGTTAGTTACCTATCGATCCTTCATGGGTCCGACGACTTAGATGGATCACTGATCATCTTTATCGTCCTTGAAGAAGTATACCTGTGTGAGCTGAATCCTGTTGCTTTCCTGTGTGGATTGTGTTGTGCAATCCTGTGTGGATTATGTTTTTCTTTCCTATGTGGAATACGTATACTTTCCTGCGTGGACTGAGTTGTACTTGGGCTCGGAGATTGGAGCGTATTTTAATTGATGACTTAGGTATATGTATGGGCATATACCTAAGCAGTGTCGGTTGTTACTTCGTGATTGTACTTTTCTTCGTGGTTTATCCTTTGTGGATTTGAGAGACCTTCAGGGGTCTCGGGGTCCCTACTGAGTAACTTATACTCACCCCTGCACGGGCTTCGCCCGCACTACGTTGTGTTGGTTGCAGACGACGGACAACGTTGACCTTAGCTGAGGCCTACAGAGCGGGACGGTACCCGGAGGAGGACCACTGGGCGGACGTGCACAGAGCGGACGGCGGGACCCGTAGAGTAGAGGAGCTATCTGTACCCACCCTTCAGGTGGGATTTACAGTGGACAGCTCGGTGTAGCGGCTTTTACTTTTCAGTTGCTGTTTTCCCTTTCGAGTTGTACTTTACTTTCAGTTTGGGTTTGTATTCTGACCCATTTACCTTTCCGCACTTTCAGTAGTACTCTGCTTTTGTTTAGTGTTTACTTTCCGCTTGTTTACTCTGTGGTGTGTGTTTACTTTTCAAAGGCAATGCCTTCCCTTTTTACCGGGATTTACGCCTTGGTGCTAGTCGCCAGCCCCTGGCCTATGGAAGGCGGGCTTGGGGTAGTCACGGCACGGACCCCGAGGGCGGGTCGTGACAATAATGAACATTGATCAACTTTCTCTACCCATCCTAGGAGTACCAAGATATATGTTGATCTCTAATTTGACTTTTAGAGGACAACATGAAGCAGGAGATTGAAAAGTATATTTCATTTCATATGATATATTAGCATGTTATTATGTGAAAAGAAAGTCCATTTGGATGACTGAACCATTGAATATACCAACATGAAAATGGAATAATTTCACTGTCGGCATTTTCCCCGAGTCTCATGGAGATATCCAAAGTAAATAATGTGATGTAGTTTTTGGTGGAATAACTCACCAAGACATGCCATTTTATCACTATTTTGGAATATATATCACTTGACATAATCTAAAATTTTTATTTGAATGAATTGGAGATATTTTATGGGGGTATTCTCTCAGTTCTATTTGACTGAAATCATAGGATTATATAAAATATTGGATGAGTATTCAGCACATTTTGAGTACTGAATTAAACTTGATCATGGAATATCACCCCACAAATGATGGCCAATATAAACAAAATATTCTGAATCATGATCATATACTTAGATATTTCTCATTAATGTTATAATATGGATGTTTTAAACTCCTAACATTTTTTTAGTTCTCATAAAACAATAGCTTCAACTCAAATATTCAGATGTCTCTATATAAAGCTCTCTATGGAATTTGATTTAGCACTACAACTTATTAGGATGAAGCTAGTGAATGAATGATACTTGGACCCGATATTTCAAATGAGATGAAAGATATCGTTAAAACCAATAAAAAACATATCAATGATGCTCAAAATCAATTGATGATCTATGATAAGAATAGTCAAAGGGACTTGGAATTCGACAATGGTGATAATGCCCTCATGAAAATATTAACATGGAATAGAGTCATGCAAATTGGAAAGAAATGGGATAAATGTGCAAGGTACATAGGCACCGTTGAGATCACTGATCATATAGGAACCGAGATATATTTCATTGAAAATACATTTAATATGGATCATGTTCATGATGTGATCCATGTATCTGTCATGAGGATGTAAATACTAGATCCCACACATGTACTAAAGTAAGAGGTGGTATAGATTGAAGATGATCCCTATTATGAGGAGCATACAATGAATATTCTGGACCAGATAGACATGATTCTGCATAATAATAAAACTGACTCACCCACACGAATCATTTAATTCATATAAGTTGTGGTGATATAAGAATTGTTGGTTTCCATAAGATAAATTACTACAAAGATGTTGTATTGGGATGGCCCAGTGTCGATCTCCTATGGAGTATAAAATGGAACTGACAATTGATGGATGATGACCTTTTGGAGTAGGATTAGATTATAGTTTTCAACAGTGGTGGAAATACTAGACCTATGGTGGTTGGTGGTTTCCTCTATGAGATAGGGATTTGGTAAAATTTTGGGTATCATTGTAATGGATGATCATAATTCAATTATAGTAGGATCCTAAGGACCATGATGCAATGAATGAGGATATCTCTAAGTTATGTTGTTCAAATCATGTAATTTTACCAATGAGGTGACTATTACTTGATTGATAGATAGTAACAACCTAGATTCATTAATCTTGAGTTCCATAACATAAATTATATTAGGCTATTGGTCGTAGCCAAATGTTCTACAACAACGAACATTCCATTAACATAAATATCACATGATTTGGTACATTTAATTGAATTTTATAAACATTGATTATTTAGTCTAATGACTAATCCTTTAATGTATCCATGTTTTGAATTAATAATTCTATGAATTTAGATTCCCCTAGTCTCGATCCCAACACTAGGTGGTTTAGCCAATCATGGTAAGAATGAATGCGTACTTTTGAATAATTGAAACAATTATTAAAATGATAAAAATGATTGAATTTAAATGTTTAATACACATTCATTGGTCTATATTCACGAAAATGAATAATAATGCAATAGATAATAAAAAATGTAAATCATAATGAAATAACACCATACCTAGAATAAGAACTAAAATGGATTCAACATGAATTCATGGATGATTAATTATTTATGACGATGTATATGATAGCATCAAATTGTGATGATGATGAGAAAAGATCCAAGACACATGTATTTTATCAAAATAATGATGAAGGATACTAAATTTTAGATTAGAGGGAGTGAAAAAATAGAACCTGAAGGATTGAAAAAACATAAGAATTATACTCTCTATTTTCTCTCAAATATAATACCATGATATATTATTTATTGTAAAAAAATAACACTAAATTTAATAGGAATCATGATTTGGAATGATGAATTGATGTATATCTTTATATTTTTTGTATCTTGACGCGTCTAGCACGTAACTTTTCCAAGGATTGAATGTTTTACTGCATTCACAATTTTAAATCCTGGTACCTTGAATTGTATCCTAATTACACCTGAATCCTCAGAGAGGATTTCCCCTTCAATTGGTTCATGATTTATATCCCTATCTCATTATATGTTATGTATTCATCTTATCAGAATTTCACAAGTTGAGTCATGAATTGCTTCGTAACACCCAACATCATGTTGGACTCTATTACATAATGTGATCCTATGTTTCATGATATGTAAAGGACAACTTCTTCTCTTCATCAATATTTTATCCATTGATTCTTTGGAAACCTATTTACTAAAAAATTTATAATATATAATGTGAATTACCAAATATATCATTTAAACTTCAATGATTATTAAAGTAAAAATTATATATGATTTTGGATTACAGATTCCACAAAACATGAAAAATTGCTTCTCCTTTATAAAAAAGGTCTCAATAGTGATACATAAAATTATTTAAAAATTTAAAAAATGAAACATTTATATGTCATGGAAATTATAAAAATGTTTATGTCAAAAAGCATAGTATCCAGAATCATCCTAGCATAGGAAATAAGTCATGCCTAATAGCTCACTTATTTAATCAAATTCTAATATATTAATTACAATCTCATAACAATTCCTTGATTTCTATACAAAATTTTAATTTACCTCGTACTGAATATTTTTCTCATCACATTGTGTGAACTGAAATTATAGTTATGTTCATACCCCGATCACATTATCCTATCCACTGGCTTACATTGGATGTATCAAATCTTGTTTTTAATAATATGTACCAAATTAATTATGGGGGATTTAGCAATTTAGGTTCTATTACTATGTGGATGTTGGTTGTTATGTAATAATTGAAAATAAATCTAAAAAGGATGGTAATATATTATTTATAATGCATATATTTCATGAAAAATGATTTCAAACTGAATCCTATAACATAATCATAATCACAATCCCATCATCATAGTTTGTATCCATTCATTCATTATGTAAGTCCAAAATTGGAGTCATATTCATTTAATATTTCATTTTTTTCTATATATTGGAATTCATAGCTACTCTAGATATAAAATCCTTCCCCTAACCAGATATGATCTTCTAGAAGAGTCATCAATACTGAAATTTGTATTTTTCACCTTTATAATACACAACCATTGTCTGGTTTTATATTCTTTTTTTATTTGTAGACGAACAAAATAGAAGTGAAATTCTACAAAGAATATGTGGATCATAAAAAAATTCTAATGAGTAACAAAATAAAAACTATAATAAATTCAATCCATGCATTTTTAACACATCCCCCACACATGTTAAATGTAATGTCATGCATTAAACAAGAATATGATGCAAAGGGAATATCAGCATAAAATAATATCTTCTTATAAGGTCATTCTTGGAAATTGTGTGCATAATGAAGGAAATATGAACAATGGGTCTCATGAAAAATAGGTTTGACTGGGATTTATTTTATTATTTTAATGTTATTCCCATTTCGTGATATCCTTAAAAAGATCAAAATGAATTTTCTGATACGTTTTCATGTCATTTGTTTCACTCAAGAAATATTCTAATAATTAATAAGAAATTTTAGGATCAGAATCCTATCAGGTAACGAGAATAAAAAATGGATCTGGAAATATAAATGGGTATAAAACAAATTAGTTAGTTAATTTACTATCATTTAAAAAAAATTGGTTTAAAATTATAATCTCAAAAATCATTATATAATTATAAATAAAGAAAAAACACTGATTATTTAAATTTAAAAATAACAATTTATTTTATTTTAAATGGAATAATTTTTTGGTATAAAACATGAAAATAATTTTAAAAACTGTCTCCATGATAGATGGGAACTTGCAATAATTATGTTGTATCGAATGATAAAAATATAAAACATTTCCCAAACACTTTGAAAGAGAAAATTTTCACACAATTCTTGTATTTATCGAGGGATTGTTACAGAAAATCAATCTCATGATAAATGAAATTGAAGCTTGAATGATTAAAAACTACAATAATCGATGGATCCTTGTAGATATGTTAGGCCATGAGAGAACGTGTGTTATATTGAAGCGGATATTAGGTTAGTTGAAAAATGGTTAGGAAACAAATCTAGTACTATATGAAACAATAGTCCACATTTTTAAAATATTTATTATAAGAGTTGTAGATAGGTTCGTAGTATTAAAGGCATATAAATCAATTTTATTTATATTTAGTAGAGTTTTATAGTAATTTTCAAAGGGAATAAAAATTACATAGGAAAATTCTCATGAATGGAAACTCCTTCTAGGAACAAAACTAACTATGGGTTTCCTCCTATAAATAGCTAACATTACATCATCATCTAGATGGATGGGATGAAATATCATAAAGTTGTGTATATCAGATCAGCTGATCTTCTTGCATTTACATATACGAGGGGGAGTTTATTCCACCTCAATGGGTCTCTAGTCCATATTGATAACTTCATGGGAAGTGTGATCATGAATCAAATGTGGATGAAATAGAATAATCAATTTAGGTAGATCCTACTTGGTATGAATCACTATGAAATGTTCCTAAAGTTTAAATTCAAATTATTGAAGGCTATCAGTCACCCTTTGGATGAGAAGAGATGGTGGATTTGGTCTATTGATAACCATGGATGACATAGATGATACAGAGATTGTTTTTTAAAACACTGAATGACATGGAATGAAATGAAATTTGATATGACACAAAATCAATCACCGCAAAATATATATATTTTAATAAATAATTAGTACAAAAAAGGTTTTACACAGATAGAATATGAAAATCACTAGCCCAATCAAAAAATATATACAACGAAAAATGATAAAAATGTCCAAGAAAGATCATTAATCTGAGAAAATAATATCCTCTATAATAAAATCCCTATAAATTGGTGGTGGTGGTAGTTTTCCTGTTGGATCATTTGTAGTGGATGGAATTGAGGCTTGTGGGGTAGTGATGGAGGGTGGAGTATCAGAAATGGATTTATAGGCTATAGTGGGTGGTGGTGAGTTATTTATCTGAATGGTGTATGTGGTTCTGTTAACTGGATCAATGAAGGGAACCAATTTTGATGTAGTAGTGGCCACCCACATTCCACACAAATCATTTGCATCTCTATACTTCTATCGGGTTTTTGTATCAATGATATCTAGGGGTAGGTCAGGGTGGGCCTCTGGTTGTTTGTAAATGGAATAAGTGGATGGTCTTAGAGGGGCTAGGGATAGTAAATTGGTGGAATAAAAAATCTCCAAAAATGAAGGTGTAGATATGTGGATATCCAGCACAGGTTCTCCATGAGGTTTAACTATATGGTCCAGAGATATATCACGGTGGGATTAGTTGTTGGAGGGATGGTATATGTGGTAATAAATGATGGAGGATGAGTGGATGGTGCATGTGGGGAAGTGGTGTATTGATCAGCAGATTATCCTACTACTATTGGTGGGGGATCCTCTCCTTGTAAAACATGATGAATATCGAGTTACTAGTGTTAAATATCATCCTCCTTCACTGAAATTTTCTTTCTTTTTTTGCATCACAATGTTTCTGAGCTCAATAATTCCTATGGGGGTAACTGAAAGTGTAGTATCGACAACATCAATGTATCTGACGAGGAGAGTAATAAATGTTCCTCCCATTAGAGAACATCGAGTCCACTAGTAATTCTCCTTGTAATAGTTGGTGATAATTATAAAAATGTTGACCCGTGAACCACCCATGGGTGCTGTATGAAAAAAAAACATAGACCTAGATACTTCTCCCATGTGACTTAGCCTTAGAAAACCACCCATGTGTCATGGTCCTATGAAGAACATGTAGAACTGGTCACGTCAAATGGGTATACATTGTTATCTATTGTTCATGGGGGAATATAAGGTTCTCATGCAATCATCATCCATAGACACTATGAATAGTATCAGAATGGATCGATCTGCGGTGTAAGAAGGATATCAGATTCAAAAAACTTATCGGTATAAATACTAAGGAAAATACGAAACTCTGTGAATGAATTCTCATGTGAAAAAACACTAGGGAATAATATGAAGATATCATGGGCTCCCTAGAATGTTGAATGGAAATCTAGAAATAGCTCATTTAAGGTCTCATCTCAATCCAAAATGATGTAATCCACATGCAGTGTCTCCAGGAGGTCAATGATAGTTTCACTGATGCTAAGCTAGGATAAGATGGTTAGGTATCGGGTTTTGTTTCTCCAAATTAGATTGACTATTATCAATATGAATTTTATATGATATATTAGGTAATAAAAACAAATTTCATGTTTCAACTGGAAGTTTCCATCACTGTAGGAGTCCATATATGTAGTGGAGGAGTATGCCAGAGTAGCTTTGTAACGACCCAATCTTTAATTAATGGAAATACATCTTGTTCTAATTAAGTGTATCTTTATGTAAAAGGTTAATATACAATTTCATTTTCATTGGTTTTATGTTATGAATTTTGATCATTTCTAATATATCCGTTTCTCAGTGATGAACTGATTAGTATAAATATAGGGCTTTAACAAATCAAATTTACTCAGACAAAGGATGTGATGGCCTCATCCAGTAGATGTGCCCCATACAAAGACCAATTTTTAGAGAAGGGAAAGGAGTTGGCGTCATTTGGCTTTTATCTTGCCCAATCCCAAGAGGACCTTGAATATGTTATACTCGAGCACGACCTCCTATGAGAGAAGTGGAAGTTGATATATATTACCACATGAGCAATATTATCTGATCCAACCCAAGAGTCTGTCACCATCACATACATTACTCTTCGGTCATATGCAGGTGTTATAAGAGGAAATGTAACAAGACCATAGAACTATGGTTATGTACATTATTTCTGTATATAATAATGAATATACTTTCATTTTATTATTGTTACCTTATAAATAGTTTTTTTAAAGAACAAATACTATTTTTAGTTAATGTTCAACTAAGAAATATATTTTGATGAATTAATGAATTTTTTAATTAAATATTTTTTTAATTAAATATTATTATTGTTATTAAATTAATATTTACTAAATATAAATGATTGTATAATTTTATGAATGCAAGCGTAATTTTTATTAAGGTTTGAATTTCATTTTTGTCAAAACCTGTGAATTTTCGATAAATGTCAGTTTTTATAATAAAAGTGAAAATTAATATATTTAGAATATTATTTAAATAAAATAAATATTATTTCTTGAATCATGACATCAAAATTATCCAACGAATAATTTTTCATAATTTTCTGATACAGTCCATTTTTTGGGTAAAAATTAAATACTGTGTAAATATATAATGTGTTTTATGACATCATAATAAACCAATAGTGATGAAATAAAATATTATAAGCTTTATGTTCAGCCAATATAAGTTTTACGATTAAAATATTGTCGTTTCTGGTATGTATGACTTATTTTACAAAGATTTAATGGACCTTTCAAGACTTTTTGAACATCTTCTCTTTTTAAATTGTTTTCCTTAGGAGTGTGACTCACCTCCACATAAGCAACCCCATTATTTTAAGACGTTCTGACTTTGGCCATATAAAATATTTTTTTCCACATCCCTTTTCCAATTACCATGGTCAAAAACCATTGGTTGGTTTGTTCTTTAGATAAGTTTAGTGTGAGGTGTCCCAAACCTAAATAATAAATAATTCCCTCACCTTTGCTATATAAACCCACCAAAGCCCCCACTTCCTCCTCACTAAATGACATTTGAGTTCGTCCAATATCTTCCCTCCTCTCTCTATAATCCTTCCAATGTTCCCCATGCTCCCAATAATCCTCTCTCAAGACTCTCTCAAGCCTTAGGAAGCCACTTCCGAGTATGGTTTTTCTTCCTTTCTCATTTTTGTCCAATTTTTTTAATGGTGTTATGACCATTTAATTTCAATTAATAATGTTGGGGTATGGTTTCTCACATCCCCCATAGTTACCTCTTTATTTTTTAATGATGTGAGACCCATTTCCCTCTCCGTAAATTCCTACCATGTACACCTGTTACTATGTAGAAATTTTGAAAAAATTTAATTCACCTCTTTTATATTAATGAAATTATTTTGAATTAGGACTCTAAATTCAATTACAATTGTTTGGAAATGTATCTATGTGACCCCTCACTATACATTTCATTAATATATGATGATACACCAATTTCTCTCTCATAAAACATTTTTATTAATTCTTATGTCACGGCGTTACGTTGCCAAAATTGCACTGATTTTCAAAGCCAATGTAATTGTGTAATGAATACCATGTCAATTTCCCTATCAAGTGTATTCAACATAATTCACATTTACATATCGATTATAAATATTCATGCATAAATTAAACATTCCTTTATAGTGAAATAAATTCTTATGTTTTTGGAATTCATGTTATATGATCCATGTGGCACACTTATGCATGAAATGAAATGTTTAAGAAGGGCGTGCCCTTATAGCACACCAATGCATTGGGTAATGTATAGTATCATGATACGTCATGCGAAGTGGGTGTTTACTCGGGCTAATTCATGTTCAACGAGGTTTTACTTCTGTTTCATGTGCAATGAGGATTTACTCATGCTCCACGTGCAATGAGCCTTGGCTCCTGTTAATTTCATGTTATGTGTTTTTCCAAAATTCCTTGTTATTATTATCATGATTTATCATGCCTTTATGTTTATGATTTTCTTATGCTCTATTGATATGTATATTTTCTATCAATTATTGTATTCCTCATGTTATTCCCTGATTATTTACTTACTGGGCATTATAGGTCACCTTTTTCTTATGAATGTCCTTAGGTTATCCCATGCAATGCTAAGTATGAGGGAAATTTGTGGTCATGCAAAGGAAGTTTTCAATAAAGATGTTGTATTTCATGTTTTATGTTGTTATCAAAGATCATGATCCCCAAATACACTAGACCTCTTGATCTTTTAGGTTGTATCAAGTGATGTTTATGTGATAAATTATGAATAATTGTGTAATAAAAGATCAGGGTTATCATAGTTGGTATCAGAGGATAGGTTTAGTTACATTTGGGATATGGATTAGAAAATTCTAGTGAAGACATAGAGACAATACTATGTATAATAAAAATATCCCTATGTTTTGGTGAGTATTGAGTAACTGGTTTAGGAAGCTAATACATACCTGTCTGGATACAAGCCAGTAGAGGCGGCTCTGGAACAGATGTATCCTAGGCGTAAAACCTGAAAACACCTCTTTGAGCTAGACTCGAATGAGAACTGGTGTAGGACAACGGGTCTTGCTTCACTCTAGTTTACGATAGTTCGGGGGGATATTATTTGATTAATTCATAAGATTAGTATGAACCATTATTAAAGGGTTCCAAAAAATTCCTTAGGAATATATGTTAGAAAGTAGATCATAGATAACGTAGACTGAAGCCAATATATTCATATGTTAAGAAAATAAAATTTATTTATATGTCGTTAGTTTTTTCCTTGGATTAACCTTTATCTGTTACCCCTAACATTCCATTTATTCCATCAAATGGCCGTTAATAGAAGGAATTGGGCTAAAACCCAATGTGAAGATCAATGTGATGACTGTAATAATGAGATGTCGAATCCAATGGGAGCGGGAATTGTGAACATTATCACGCTTCTCTCTCATCTAACTCAAGATGTGAATAGAAACATGGGTAAATAATAACATTTGAAACCCCCTACGAAAGAACAAGTTTCTTTCTAGTGCTTCATGAGACAATTGCCTCCTTATTTTAATGGATCATCTGATCCCACAATCGTAGAACATTGGATCAACTCCATTGAAAAGATCATCTCCATCCATCAATGTTCTGAACAAGAGATGGTTCTCTTGGATGCTCATCATTTAGAGGGTGAATCTAATAAATTGTGGGTTTTCATAAAAAATACGAAGCCTAAGGAGGAGATCGAGGCATTGCAATGGATGGATTTTCGGAAGATGTTTTTCGATAAATATTTTCTGCCCACCCTCCGGCTTAAGATGGAAAGGTACTTCCTTTCCCTCATGAAAAAAAGATGACGTATTTGTCAGACCGTACAATGAAAACATCACAAGGCATGCACTATATGCTTCTGGCTTTGTCGTTACCCCCGAATGCAAGGTTTTTTACTTTATTGGTGGGTAGAAACCTAGCCTGAAGAATGTTCTGGCGATCCATGACTTCAACAACAATGAGGAAATTGCATGTTGTGCCCTCAAGGTTGAAATGGAGATCCGAGAATCATAGGGTTATCATAGGGATAAGAATCATAAGGTGTACATCAATGCTGGCAGTTCGATGGATAAATATGACGGTGGTCAGAGGATCCTGCACCCCACATTCCAACGGTTTATAAAGAAGAACCACGAAAATTTCCTAAAGGGGATGAGGAAATGCTTTATGTGTGGAAGATAAGGGGTCCTAGCTATTAACTTCCGATAAGAAAAAGACGTAGTAGAAATAGAGGAGAGGAATGCTCTATTCGATCCTCAAAGCGTTGTTCATTGATAAAAGTGTGATGAACGAGGGCATCTTGGAAATCAGTTCCCTAAGAAAAGGGTTTTTAGAGGCAACCAACAACCTCCTAGGAAACAAGGGTGAGCTTTTTCTATCACTACAGCCGAAGTGTACTCCGACAATGAAGTGGTGACAGGTACGCTAGTTATTCATTAATAAATAGTGAATGCAATTTTTGATTAAGGTTCTATGCATTATTTTATATCTCTAAAGATTTTTAGAACAATCCCAACACCACCACATATCATAAAAGTGATGATTTTGGTGAGTATGGAAAATGGGGAAATCATTGCATCCCATGAATATAACTCCTCCCTTATCATAATCTGTGGATTAAACATCCCAGCGAACCTCATCATACTCTCTGTAGTGTAATTTGATGTAATTATTGTCATGGATTGTCATTCCTTATATTGATCCAAAAAAAATCCACGAGAGGGAAATCACTCTCCATGTGTAGAATAGACCCCATATTCTTTACATGTGTGAGGTGGAAGATGAATCATAATTAACTCCATCATCTCAAATATGGATATTTCTAACCTATGAGCATGCATATATGGCTCAGATGATTGAGTCTGAGGTGGAAACCATCATAGAGAACTTTCCTGTTGTTAGGGAATTCGCTGAAGTGTTTCCAGAGAAATTTCCTCGCCTTCCTCCTAGAAGAGATGTTGAATTCTAAAATGATCATATACCTGGGGAATATCCAATATCCTAGACATCATATAGAATGAATATTGTGGAGTTTGAGGAGATAACTAAACAACTACAGGATAATCCGGATGAAGGGTTTATACGCCCATGTGCTTCACCATTGGGTGTACTGGTCCTCTTCGTCATGAAGAATGATTGGTTAATGCGCCTTTGCATCGATTATCACGATCTTAACAAAATCAAGATAAAGAACAAGTATCCTATCCCATGAATATATGACATGTGGGATCAGCTGTGTGGTGCAAAATAATTCTACATGGTGGATTTGTGGTTGGGATATTATCATGTAATGGTGAAGAAGATTGATATCTGCATGACTGCTTTTCGTACAAGATACGAGCATTATGATTTCATCGTAATGTATTTCGGACTCACTAATGCCCCAGAAATCTTCATGTAATTGAAGAATAGAGTCGTTAGAGAATACCTCGACAAATTTTTTGTAGTATTTATATATGATATTCAGATATACTCCAAAACCATGGAGGATCATTTGAAGAATCTAGGAACTATACAAGAGACATTGCGGAAGAAGAAGATCTATGGAATGTACAACTAGTGTGAGTTATGGTTGAATTAGGTGTCATTCATGGGTCATATCATCACAAGAAATGGGATACCTATGGATCCCTCCAATATAGATGAAATTGAGGGATGACCGAGGACATCATCAAGAACGAATATTTGTATCTTCTTGGGGTTATTAGGATATTATCTATGATTTGTGAGAAATTTCTCACGATTGTACAACCCTGTTACCAAGCTAACTCGGAAGGGAGTAACGTTTTTGTGGAGTGATGAATGCAAAGAATGCTTCAAGGAGTTGAAAAAGAGGCTTATAACTGCACCCAGGCTCACTATAACCACAAGTAGATAACTTGTGGTGGTATTCAGTTATGCTTTGAATAAGGGCCCGGGATATGTGTTGATTAAAAATGAAAAAGTCAATCCATATGCTTCAAGGAAATTTATTTTTCATGAATAGAACTATCCAACACATGACCTCGAGTTGGTTGTAGTGATATTCACTTTGAAATTTTTTCATCATTATCTCTTTGGGGAGATGTGTGAATTATATATGTACCACAAAAGTCTCATGTATATATTCAAACAGAAATATTTGGACATACACCAACTAAGATGGTTAGAGCAGATAAAAGACTATGACTGCTCAATCCATTACCACCATGGGAAAGAGAACAAGGTGGTAGATGCCCTATGTATAAAGGACCCAACGATTCTATCATTAATGAGAAATGAAAACAATCCAATAATCTTAGATTTTATGAATATGGACATTGGAATCATAAATAAGGGAACATTATCCATCCTTTCACAAATGATTTCTCAACCGCGACATTTGGAAAGGTTAAAGGATGATCAAAAATATGATGTGGGAATTCTGGAAAAAGTGGAAGGTATTTGAAAACGGAAAACCTCAGAGTTTAATGTTAATGATGATTTAATTTTGAGATTTGGGGAAATTCTAGGTGTTCCATCATGTCCGGAGCTAAAGAATGAACTTTTGGATGATCCACATAGTTCAAATTTCTCTATTCACTCATGAAACACAAAGATGTATTGAGATCTCTGAGGGAATTATTGATATGATAATATGAAGAAGGAGATCGCATAATATACATCAAAGGGCCTGGTGTGTCTGTAAGTGAAGGTAGAGAGGAAGAATTCTAAAGGGATGATGCAACAATTTCCCATATAAGAATGAAAATGAGAGAACATCTCCATGAACATTATCACTAGACTTCCAAAAACATCTAATGGAAATAATGAAATCTAGGATTTTGTCGATCAGCATACAAATGAATCACACTTCATTTCTATTCGAGACGATTTTTCATTTGATCAACTAGAACATATATATATCCGAGAAGTGGAAAGTCTCAATGGAGTACCACACTCTATTGTTGCCGATTAAGATCCATGATTCATCTCTATGTTTTGGAAGATTCTTCAACATGATCTGAACACTAAACTAAACTTCAGTACGGCCTATCATCCTCAAACTGATGGCCAATCTGAGAGGACTATTCAAACACTTGAGGACACATTGATAGCATGATCAATGGATATTAAAGGAGGATGGGATCAATATCTTCCTCTGAATGAGATCTCTAATAATAATAGTTTCCACTGGAGCATCCAAATGGCACCCTATGTATCACTTTATTGGAAAAGGTGCAGAACACCAGTGTCTTGGGATGAGGTCGGTGAGCGTAAGCTTCATAGACTAGAAATGTCCGAAGAAACGGTGGGGAACGTGAAAACCATTCAGCAGCATATCAAGAAAACCCATAGTTGATAGAAGAGTTATGCATATAACTGTCGACGAGGCATTAAGAATATAGTTAGAGACATTGTATTTCTATGCATATCTCAGTGGAAGAAGGTCATGATATTTGGAATGAAATTCAAGTGATGTCCAAGGTACATAGACCCCATAGAGATTCATGATCATGTCGTGGTTGTGGTTGTGGCCTATCGAATAGAACTTCCCCCTACCATGGCCAATGTACATGATGTCTTCCAGGTATACCTCTTAATGAAGTACAAATCGAACCCTTCACACGTACTCTCTTTAGATGTGGTACAGTTAGATGCTGATCTTTCATATGAGGAGCAACTAGTTATGATCTTAGATCATATAGAAAATGTTCTATGAAATAATACAATTCCCCTCGTCAAGGTGTTCTGGAGAAACCACAAGTTTGAAGAATCAACGTCGGAATTAGATGAAATGATAAAGCCGAGTTTCCCAAAACTATTTTAGTGTGGGAAAAGAAAAATTTGAGGGAGAAATTTTTTAAGGGGGGGATATTGTAATGAACCAAACTTTCATTAATTGAAATCCATCTTGATCTATTTAAATATATCTTTATGTAAAATGTTTATAAAAAATGTCAACTTATTTGGTTTAATGTTATGAATTGTTACCATTTCTAATAAAGCCATTGAATAGTGATCACCTAATTATTATTAATATAGAGCTTTAACAAATACAATTTACTCAGACAAAGGATGCGATGGCTTCATCTAGTAGACATGCCCCTTACGAAGCCCATTTTTCAGAGCTCGGAATGGAGGTGGAGTCATTGAGATTCTCTCTTTACCAATCCCAAGCCAAGCTTGAATATTTTATTCTCGAGTGGGACCTCATATCAGAGAAGTAGAAGATTATTGAGATTACAACCTGTGAAATGTTATCTGAGCCACCCCAAGAGTCTGTCACCATTGCACACCTTACTCTTCATTCTAATGCGGGTGTTATAAGGGGTTATGTAATAAGACCTTAGCACTATGTTTATGTACATTATTTTTGTATGTAAAAATTAATAGACTTTAATTTTATTATTTTTAACATGTAAATAGTTATTTAAGCCTAAATAGTATTTTTAGTTAATATTCAAATAAGAAATATATTTTGATGAATTAGTCTATTTTTTAATTAAAAAATATTTTAATAAAATATTATTATTGTTATTAAATTATTTTTTATTAAATATAAACTATTTTATAATTTTATTTATGCAATCATAATTTTTATTAAGGTTTGGAAGCAATTTTTGACAAAAAACCATGAATTTTTTTTATAAATTTACGTTTTTATTTTAGAAGGGAAAATTAACATATATACAAAACTATTTAGATAATAGAAATATTATTTCAGGAATCCGGATGTTTAAATTATCCACCTTTGATTTTTTCATAATTTTATGAGACAATCAAATTTTTGGGTAAAAATTAAATACCTTTTAACTATATAACGTGTTTTATGACATCATAATGAACCAATAGCAAATTAATAATAATCTATAAGCATTTTGTTTGGAAAATATATGTATATCCATTAAAATAATGTTGGTTTGGGTTTGTTCGATTGATTTTAAAAGGCATTAATGGACCCTTCAAGACTTATCAAACATCTTGTCTTTTAAATTTTTTTTCCTTGGGAGTGTGACTCACCTCCACATATGACACCTAATTATTTTAAGAAGTTAGGACTTTTCCATATAAGATATTGTTTTCTAATTCCAATTTCATGAAATCAATTGCAAAACCCATGGGCTAATTTGTGGTTTGGATTAGTTTAATGTGAGGTGTCTCAACCCTAAATAATAAAACATTCCTTCACCTTTCTTATATAAACCCACACTTGTTCGAACATCCTAATCACTCAAAACCATTTTAATTCGTCCAACCTTGTCCCTAATCTCTTTATAATCCTCCCTAGGTTCCCCAATCTCCAATTAATCCTCTCTCATGCCTCTATCAAGCCTTTGGAAGCAACTTCCAAGTAAGGGTTTTTCATTCGTTCTCATTTTTGTCCAATTTTCTTAATGGTGTTATGCCCTTTTAGTTTCAATTATAAATGTTTGGGTATGGTTCCAAACCTCCCCATACTGCCCTCTTATTATTTTAATGATGGAATAAACCTTTCTCTCTCATTAAATTCCTCTCATTTACACATGTTATTATGCTGAAATTTCGAAAGGAATTTCTCTCTCCACTTTTACATTCAAGAAATTATTTGTATCATGACTCTAAATTCCATTTCAATATTTGGGACATGAATTTATATTACTTTTTTGTTGTCCATTTCATGTAAATATGATGATACACCACTTTATCTCTCATCAACCATTTTTATAAATTCTTACGTCACGCCGTTACACTGATGAAATTGCACCGATTTTGCAAGCCAATGTCACTGTGTATAGAATATCCTACCCATTTCTCTATCAAGGATTTTCACCTTTATGCACATTTATATATTGATTATAATGTTTCATGTATGAAATAAATTGTACTTTATAATGGAATAAATGATTATGATTTATGAATCCATGTAATATGATCCATGTGGCACACTTGGTCATGATATGAAATGTTTAAAAATGGTGCACCCTTATAGCGCTCCAATCCATTGGGTAATGTATAGTATCATGATATGTCACGTGAAATGGGTGTTTACTCATGATAATTCTAGTTTAATAAGGTTTTACTCATTCTTAATTTTCCAAGAGGATTTACTCATGCTCCATGTTCAATGAGCCTTGGCTCACGCTAATTCCATGTTAAGTGTTGTTTCCACATATCCATGTTGTGATTATCATGCATTATCATGACTTTATGTTTATGCTTCTCTTGTAATCTATGGATATGCCTATTTTCTAACATATATTGTATTCCTCATCTTATTCCATGATTATTCCCTTTCTAGGCTTTATAGCTCATGCTTTTATTATGAATGTCCTCAGGTTATCCCATGCAATGATAAGTATGAGGGAATGTAGTGGTAATTTAAAAGAAGTTTTAAATAATGATATTGTATTTCATGTTTCATGTTTTTATGTAATGGTCGTATTCCACAAAAACACTAGACCTATCGATCTTATATCTTGTATCAATTGATATTTTTGTAATAAATTATGTATAATTTTGTAATAAAAGAACATGGTTTTTAGAAGATTCCCACCATGAGCTTCGATGGGAGGAACAAAAGATTCTGGTGGCCTAGTACCTCTGGGCCCCTTAGAAAGAGGATGGTCATTGTTTTCATATGAGTAGTTGGATGGTTCTAGGAATATCATCTTGTTTCACATCATCATGGTCCTAGGAATAGGGTGGTTTTGTTGAGGTAGGGAGTTGGGATTCAATAGTGGACGAAGGAGGAGGAGGGGGTCGGTTTTTCTAGGATAGTGGTGTGTGTGACTGATAGGAGGGGGGTGTGGGTACTGAGCATGGTGTAAGTTGTGGGGATCAGTTTTGGGATGATGAGAAAGAGTAAGGGGCGGTATATGAGAGAGGATAGGGAGAGAGTGAGATTGTGAGGGTATAAGAGGGGTTCAGGTGTTTCGGTGGAAGGTGAAAGGTTATGAGAGTGGCCGTGTTTTGAGGTTCATGATCCTAGGTTTCACATCCTTTTCTAAAAAAACTATTCTAGTGCGTCACCTAATGTGTAACGTTTTTCATTTCTTCTGATTGTTATTTTCAAAATATTTTTGAATGAATTCATGCACATCATGCTCTAGGGTTACACGACATGAACAAACAATTTTAGTGAAAAATTAATTTATTCCCTTAAATATATCTCTTAGATTAACAAAAACATCACTAAGGATATAATATTATTATATAGGCTATGATGACCTTCCATGTGTTTCCTCCCAATTAGCTATTCAATTAACATCTAGAACTTCACTCTATTTGGGCTCAAATAAATATGAGGCTGATTACAAAACCATCATGGAAAAGGGCCCTCAAATGATTTTAAATCATTATATATTAATTTAAATGGTGGTCCACTTTTTCTATGCATTTTGATGGCCATATAATAGAAAACTCGAAGTATTTCAAAAGGGTTAGACCAACAATAAATCATCTTACTATGGAATAGTTTCAATCTTAATTTGAATTGGGGGAGCTTAATTGACATGAAAATTATGTTCTTGAATTGTGTTTATCATTCCGGTTATTAATTTTTTCCTTGTATATTGTAGCAATTTAATAGGGATCCCACCTAATATCATCGATTTCCATAAACAATCTAATATGATATTGACCATCTTTCTCAGATTCAAAATTATGCATCTTGATTAACCAATATGTGCGATGCCCCATTTCAACTGGTAGATGACATGGTTTCTCAAAAACAACTCTAAATGGTGTTTTTTATTTAGTACGATATTACCATAGGGCATAAAAAATATTTATACTCCAATTTCATTGGAATGTGTTCACAGTTTTATCCAAGATTTCCATGATCTCTTTATTTGACTATTGGAATTTCCAAAATTTTTATGGGCGGTTGGGAGTTTCAATATTATAAAAAATTCCATATATTTCAGGAAATCATTTCACATATTTTTTGGTAAAATGTGTTACATGGTCTATAATTTGTAATCTTGTAAATCCAAATCTTAAAAAATACGTTCTTTTTAGAATTTTTGTGACTACATTCTCTATTTTATGTGGTGTTACATTAGCTTCTACCACCATTGAGATGTAGTCAATGCCATCCAGAATGTAGATTTTACATGTGATGATAGAAGTGGTAAAATTATGTCTATTAACCATACATATATTTTTTATACTTTCATGATATGGTTTCGATGTATTTTATTACCTTTTCCAATATTCCTATTTAACTGGCATCGATCACAGATTTTATAGAATTCCATCATATCTTAGTGATGTTTGGGAAAAAAAGATCACCTGATATAATTTTTGCGACATTGCGCACATGTCCATGATGTTCTCTAGTAGATGATGTTTGAAACATATCTATCACATGTAGGGATTCTTCTTCTGGGATGAAACATTAGAATAATCCATATATGAAATGAATGATCATCTGAGGTTCATCTGACTATAAATTTTTTTCATCATCCAAAAAATTCATCGATTTATATAAAAGGTATTGGTAAAAGAATATTGTGGTTAGATAATTAGAAATATCAAATATGAAAATTTTCACATTAATGATTAATAGGGTTTCATCAGGGAAATCAACATCAATATCTTTACAATTATCATAAAAAATGATGGGTAGAAGAAGTTGAGACAAATGAGCAATGATCACATTCTCCATGCCATTGTTGTCTTTGGTCACAATATAAATTTATTATCGTAATAGGATCCAACTTATCAAAATTTTCTTGGCATCAGTTTACATTGATAAGTACCTTAAGGATGCATGATAGGTTTGAATAAATACATTTGATAAGAAATTACATGAATGGAATTTATAGAATGCATACACAAAATATATGATTTATTCTTATATATTTGTATAGTTGAGTTGGTCTTTATTTAGAATATTGATAAAATAGAAGATATAAGAGATGATGTGACCAACTCATTGTGCTAACTCAACTCCAAAATAAAAATCATTGGAATAACAGATCATTTCAAATTCCTTATCCAAGTTGGGTGAAAAAATTACCCGGGTCGCTATCAGTTTTCAATTAAATGCATTGAATTCCATCTAACTTTCCCCAATGAATTTAAATAGTGATCCTTTTGATTAAATTTGTTTCAATGGTTAGTATACATTTATACAATCTATAACAAATCATCTATAGAATCCATCATATCCCAAGATGCTTCATAAACCCTTAATTCAGGATGTCTTGGGTAAATCCATGATGATGTTGATTTTGTCTTGATAAAATTCCATAACATCCTTGAAGATTCTATGTTTGAGGAAAATGCCTCTCTGAATTGTAAAATTACAATTTTCCTTATTTAGGACTAGTGTTGTTTCATTATTGCATTGTTAAACAACATATGTATTGTTTAATAAGACATTAAACGACCTTCCATAGACATAGAAGTCATCCATGTAATTTTTTTTTAAAATTCTTCCCTATCAGTAAATATATATGTCATGTATCTATGAAATTTTCCTAGAGAATTACACATCTAGAATGACATGAGCCTATAAGATAATGTTCAAAATAGTCATGTGAGTATGGTCATTGAATAATCATCTTTGTTGAACGAAAATTTGTTTTATCTATAAAATTCATCTGGGAAACTATATAATTAATGTCTTGCATGACTTTTCAACATTTGGTCCATCAATGGTAAATGGAAATGATCATTTTGTGTTGATGGTTTAATGCTAATGTAATCCTTGAAAAATATCCTTCTATTGTTTGTGATAATTGATAACAGTTATTTCTCATCATTATTCTTCCTTATAAGTCCACTTCTTTTGGGAACTACTTGTAGATGTATTACCCATTTTCCATAGGATATGGAAATTATAATTCCTTCCTCTAGAGGTTTCAGTAATTTATTTCAGACTATATACATCAAGGGTGTGTTGTTCCACCTATGAGGTTCACTTTTTGGGATCCACATCCTCCTCAAGTCTAATATTATGAGTTAATATATTTAGATGTATTCATTTTAAGTCTTACAATCCCCAAGAAATTGAATTCTTCTTTTTATTAAATACATAAAATAATTTTTTTTCTTTTGATTGAGATAGTTCATAGATGATGATCATTATAAGGGAGGTTCAAGACATTAATTTTCACTATTTAAGAGTACTGTGTAGAGGCATAAACCCTAGAGATGTAGGTTAAATAGCTTAGGGGGTGAAGGAATGGATGAATCTCTTATGAGAGTTTCATTAAATCCTAAATCCTAAAAATAATACTCTTCATTTTCATGTAATGGCGAGTCTTCACTATCCTTTTATATTTAAATGTATGAATTTCCATCATGGGTAATAGATATGGTTTTGTAATCAATAATATATTTTAACTATATTCTATCATTCATAATGATGAAGACAACATTTTTTTCTCCATCTCAAAATATTATAAATCCCTGATTTTCATCTATAAAATAATTTCTTGTGGAAAATAATTGTATTATGAGAATAATGGTTACCACACCGTATTCTTCCATGTCTTCCAAAAGGACGTCAGCTGGAAAGATGAATTTTTTGAATTTGACTAGAACATAGTAGATAACTCCTCTAGGATACATCACTGTTTTGTATGTACGTAGTAGAAAAACTCTATTTATGTTGATATTTTGGAGTCCCAACATGTGTAATGAACTCAATGGAATTATGCTGACTCTTGTAGCAATATGACATTGATCTCTTCCAAACATATGATAACCAATAGCACATGGAATTGGAAACATCTATTATCTCTCATATTTGGTGGAAATATAGATTGAACCACAATATTACATTATTCATTCAATGAGATTAAAACAAGATATTTTTTTTTATTTTGTTGGATAGATGATCCTTGTAAAATTTTACGTACATTGGAATATGATAAATGACCATTATTAATGTTATATTGATATTTATCTTCATGGTCATCTCTAGAAATTTCTATTATTGTGCCTCATACAGTCCATGACATGGTATTTAATGGAAGGATTATGTTGATTTTATAGAGGTGGGGATCATAAACATGTTCCATTGGATGCACTGGAGTGTGGGTGTTTGTGGTGGGTGATGATTCTGGGGGTGTGGCTTGTCCGGTTTGTTAACTTCATATTCTAACTGTGAGTGCTTCTGAGGTTCTTCTGGTTGTCATCATTCCCTTATGATAGGTTTCTAAAATTTCAACATCATTACAATTATTAAAACTATATAGTTATATTATTCCCCAGATAATGTTTGTGTATTAATTGGTAGTGTACCTTGTAATCATTCAAAGAAGGTGTTTGAGATCTGACCCATTAAAACATTGATATTTCATGAGGAAGCCCATTAATTATGCATCTTTTTATCATGCATCATTATTAGTTCGCACGCCTTTTGAACAATGGTATCCATATATTTCTATAAGTTACTTTTTATAGAATCATGTTAGCACTGAGGTCCCAGAATATGTGGTTCAAAATATTGTTATTCTCTTGGTGGGAACATGTAATGATACACTGGTTATGGAGGTCAGGAATAGGTTTCATGGGGGTATACCTTGGTAGAACATGATTTTCAAATGGTGCATGGCCACATCACCACTGATAAAATCATTTTTTTGACGTTGCTGAGCTGACTTATACTGATAAAATGGTTGCTTCAATTTGATTGGTGGGTTCTAATTATAGACTTTTGTGAAATTAAAATTTTGATCATTTATTTACTCCAGTCCATCCTTGTTGTATTGATATATGTGTTTTCCACGACACATATTTCATGATTTTATTTCCACCACTAGGGTATGAGGGGTTTCTCTAGAAGGAAGTTGAAATGATTCTATATTTTTAGTTATTTCATTGAATTGAGCTGAAAGTCTTGTATTCTAGTCCACATGGTGGATACCAGGTGAGGTGGTCCACATTCACTTTTCTATAGGATTTCATTATGTGAAACTTCTTCTCTAACAAATATTCTGACTTCTATTGTTTTTTATTATATGCTTAAATTAGTGACAACATTGTGGACATTTTGTGGGGTTGGATGGAGGCCTTAATATAAGGTTTGTATTTAAATTCACATGCCCAATTTATAATGTGTGGTTTTCTGCATCACATCCTTCAATCTATATCAAACATCCCTTGAGAAATCACATATGTTTGAGAAATTTTTTGAATTAATTTCTTGAATTTAAATGTATGGATTATTAGGAATTATTTTTCCAATATCAGTTTTGCAAGATCATTTGATGTCGGGATTGAATCAGGTGTATTTCTCTTGATCAAATCCCTGGCTTGGTCCATTAGAGGGGATGGGAACATATGGAATCCTATTGCGTATGATGATAGAACGTTATTGTGAAAGGTATCACCAACTACAATGATGTTAGAGACATGGTTATGCGGATCTTTACCCAGAATTTTACTAAATTTCCCCATGTTATGAGTCATAAGAATGGGTCTATGATTCATTTAAAATAAATGGAATTAGATCAGAGGATGCATGATGCTTGGTGTCGCACCGTGAATTGATGGTCATCCATAATCCCAGATGAATTTCTCCTGAGTTTATGGGGATCTCCAAGAACTAATTGATATTTTTTTAGATGTTTTGGTGGGTTACGTCCCTCTTGATTATGTTGATCACCCATTGTTGGATGTTATCTTTAAACATGTAACATTCGATATCAGTATTAAGAGAGAGTTATTATTTTGTCACAATGATCATATAATGATTCAAAGTATTAGGGTAGATGAACTATACTATGAATGAGATATGTAGGGGAATCGTGAAAAATAATGAATGAAAAGGGATTTGTGAAAGGTAATTCCATGTCATTTTCTATTAGATTATCTAGAATAGTGTTGCATCCCTAACAACGACACTAACATATAACGCACCCTCGTGAATCATTGAATTCATATGGGGTATGGTTATAGTAGAATTTTTTATTTTTCAAGATTACCACACTACATTGACATAATGTTAAAACCTATCAGAGTCGATCCCTTAGGGAGTGCAAGATGGAATTTAAAATTATTGGATAATGACCCTTTGGGGTTATAGTCATTTTTAGATTACTTCGGTTTGGAAAATAAAATATCTATTGTGGTTAATGGTTTCTTATGTTCGAGCGGGATCATGATAAATTTATTGTATTTTTTTATAGGATGATCTTACCTGTAACATTCTAGGATTTTAAGGTTTATATTAATATGCAATTAGAGTTCCCTATTTTATTTGTATCAAATCAGTTAGATCATACTATGAGGTGACCATACCTTGATCATGAGATTGATAGAAATGATGCATTAATATTGGATACCAAGGTATAATGTATTTTCGTCTATTTTTATTAACCTCATCTACTCCATATGTGAT
Source organism: Viscum album (assembly GCA_963277665.1). Classification (NCBI taxonomy): domain Eukaryota; kingdom Viridiplantae; phylum Streptophyta; class Magnoliopsida; order Santalales; family Viscaceae; genus Viscum; species Viscum album. The sequence goes on along the minus strand of OY728121.1, from coordinate 259,278,000 downwards.
GGGGCCGTACTCATAAATGGCCTTGGATCATGGATGTTAAGTTTTACTAGATAGAATTGGTCATTTATCCTAATTACTAATCCCTTATGGTTACCCAATAATGAATTAAATATTTAATGAATTTTTATTCCATTATCACATTCCCCATATTCAGTGGTTTATCCACTTGTGTAAGGAATAAGAGTAAACAATTGGATAATTGAATCCATGATTAACATGATAAGAAAAATAGAATTTAAATGGTTAATACACATGAAATTGTTTATATTTACAAACATGAAGGAGCATGAAATTGAGATTAAAATGATTAAAATACCAATACAATCACGTACATACTTGGAATGATAACTCACATTGATTCAACATGAACTCACTGATCAATGATGATGAATAAATGGGGCGATGTGAAATTGATATGATAGTGATGATTAAAAAAAGATCCCCACACTTTTATTTTAAAAATAATAATAATAAATGTGGTGAATTTCAAATTTTGAGGTATAGGGGTAATAAATAAATCAGTGGAAGGAATAACATTGAAAAAATCTTCTCTATAATCTCTCTCAAAACAGCGTCAAGTCTACTTTATTTATAGAAAAAAAAATTACACAGCAAGTTATGGGATTAAGGTTGTGTAATTCTGAATTTTTTAATATATTTTCAGTTTTTTATTAATGCATATCTCATTATTATATTGTCCATTATTTGAAAAATTGACATTTTTCATAATATAAATCACGGTATGATGACATGTATCTTCTTTCTATATGATTCATCAAATCATATTTCTCGTTCATGTGGTTCATGATTTTTTACCCAAATCATGATGTGTAATGTTTACTTTTGATGTATACTTCACGAATTGAGTTCCAAAATTCTTCATGAAATACGCCATCTTGTGATTCTCTATTATATGCTGTCAACTGATGTTCACGACCTATAAAAGACAAATTCTAATCCTTTTCCGAAATTTATTCTTAGAAACCATTGGAATATATTTATTATAATATTTATCTTATAATAAGTGAATTATCAAATATATCATTTGATTCCCTTAGTTAAATGAAGTTGAATTTATATGTGATTTTTGAATATCATCATCCCATCATGACAATTTCTTCTGGAGGAACCACAAGTTTGAATATGCTACTTGGGTAATAGAGGAGGGGATGAAGGAGAAGTACCCTCACTAGTTTTAGTAAAACAAAATTTCATGGGTGAAATTAAAATAGTGGGAAGAATATAATAAACCAAACTTTTATCAACGAATTTCTCCCTTATTATAGTAATTTATGATCAAAAATCACATAAAATCACAGACACCATTCAAAATACTTTAAAAATGAATAATTAATTAAAAACAAATATTCCTATAATTTAAGGAACAAATATGGATGAAATAGTAACATGAACATTGGAATAATAATATGACCATAATGAATAGTTATCTATAAAAATGAAGAGAAACCTCACCCATAAAAGAATAAATAAAATTTAATAATCTTATAAGTTGGATTATATTATAATTATATCATATTCTATATAAAATAATGTTTTAAAAATTGTTAACACAGAGTTGGAATTTTTTCATATCATAAATAATCAATTTAAATTTTATGATTTATATAATAATTTAAATGAAAAGGTGTTTTTATAAAATTTACCCATGAAGTATTATTTTTATGTCATAACATTCTAATATAATTTTATGAAACCTTATGTAAATTTTCAATGTGTTATAAAATTATTTATATTATAATATCAATATTTTCCAAGTAAATGATTATTTTAGTTAAATTTTAATTAATAATATTTGGATAATTATTTCATAATATATAGTTCATTTTTGAATTATACATGATGAAAAATTGATAGGTTGAATTTTTTGGATTTTTTTAAAATTAATGAATTTTTAATGAAAAGTATAATATTATAATTTATAAGAATAGCTAAATAGATGAATGACGGAGTCAAGGATTATGTAAGGACAATTGAAAATGAAAATCTCAAACCATGATCTATTAATTAAAATTTTTTATATATAATAATCAAACTATTCGTTGTCTTGATCCAAAATAATAAACTAATCATTATAAAAATGAGGAAACACCCTTATCCACCCCTGTAAATATCATCGCTCTTCCCCTATTCTCATCACACCTAAAAAAATTTCATCCCTTGAAAAGTGATCCCAATACTCATCCATATGTCCGTCCCTGCCTCCCAAGAGCACTTGGTATCCCCAAAATGCAAAAACCTTTTCCCTAAAGAGGTTATCAAGGGGGAGAAATTCAAGAAGAAAATTCCTCATTTTGTTCTTTTAATTTCTTTTCATGTTCTATTATATTTATATTCTCTCCTAATATCACATTAATTAAATTACATGATAAATATATTACCGTTCATTTAATATATTTATATCATCTAAATAGATGATACATCTCTAAACTCATATGTCCTTGTATTTTATCTCAAAAATTAAATCACCGCCTATGATGAGTCAATTTACCGACATCAGGTATGATGACATTTAATTTTAAATTATTGAAATAATGGAAATTAACAAATCCATAAAATGGATTAAAAATATTTTACTATTTATTTTATGACCCTTTATATATTAAATAATTAACATATAAAGATAATAATTAATTATAATACCGAATGAGTATATTGTGATGGAAAATCTACAAAAAATAATCTGAAAAGAACATCATTAAAATTTATCAAATCATTAATCCACATATCATTTAACCAAATTGATTATAATATATTTTGAAATTCTACAAGATAACATATAATAAAAATTATATAAAATTATATGAATTTTACACGAACATCCATTCTTTTATACAACTGAACCAATTAAGAAATCCTTCAAGAAATATTATCATGAATAAATACATTAAACTATATAACTATTAAAAAGACCATAAATGAACATAATAAAACCATAATGAAAAAAATTCATCTATAATTTTTTTTTATTAATTAATGAATCTAATGTGATTATATAGGATATTAAAGAGAATAAATTATGCAGACATAAGATAAGTGGGATTCTCAAACCCAACTCTCTTTATTTCAGTTTTCCCTCTTTCACCTAATATTTTGAATGCATATTCCATGAAGATAATTAATTCATCATTATATTACCTTATATGGGATACACACGGTTTCTACATGAGTTTATGTCCAGCACAATGTTTTCCAAAATAATTATTCATTCAATAAAAAACACCATTTAAATTTCAAAAATGATTCATCTTCACAGAATGTTGGTGATTCATGTATAAAGTCTTATAGTCCCTATATAATTTGGTAACCCACAATTTATGAATGTATTCTTTATGAAATTAAATCCATTCCTCTTTACAGGTTATTTTTTCCTAATATTTATATATGTTCTATGTGGCATGCATAACAACTTATATTTTGTTATGTGATAGGTGCACCCTGAATTACAAAGCAGTCCAATACATAGGGTAATGTGATATATCTCACGAAAAATGTGAAATATGTATGGAAATTATGCAAACATTTTTCTCAACTATGTGTGTTTCTTTACAACTGAAACATGTTCTATTATTTTTTTTCTTTTCACATTGTAATCCTTTTAATAATGATTAATCTCAATATTATGATCATGTGATTATTGTTTGATGAAATAATTATTCTCAATCAGTGAAATATTGATTCATTATTTTATATTTCCTTTTAATTTACATTTATCTAACCCCAAATATTGAGGTATATAATCATGTGACCACTTATAGTAAGTATAATTAGGTGAAAAGTGTATCTAGAGGGGAAGGAATTAAATAAATGTTTGTGTATTATTTTTTAAATGTTATATAAGGTCCGAATTTTAACAAGAATCCAAACCAATGGATAGTTGTAATGTAATTATTTAATTTTGTTTATAATCAATATGATATAAAAAATTGGGTCTGTATAACCATTCCTCCACAACAACTTAAAAAAGGAAATGGATTGTCACTGAGAATCAAAACAAAACAATAAAGTAATAGAATAGTGGCCTTAGCAAAAAAACCCATGAGATAACTCTCTAATTGAGTTATTTACATATAACAAAACAATCAATTGAGTAATGATGTGTAAAACTATAAAAAACTATATAAATATCTCCCGGGAGAGGTACCACTCAAACAGAAAAGGCCATATCGATGTCTATAATAACCACATCATGAAATAGATTTCAATCAATTATAAATAAAACTTTAATTTCAAATAAATTAATAATTAATTTTTTTGAACTAAATTCATTTTAAAATAACATTATAAATATATTTTTTAGTTAATATTCATAAAAACCCCTTCTTTAAATCACATTCCTTTTTTTAGTTTTAATTTACAAGGCCTAAAAAGAATTTTTTATTTTGTAATCATACAATGTATTTTTTTTAAAATATAAATATGTTTATTCTAATTGTTTTTAAAAACACATTTCACTTTTTTTATGTTATTATTTTATTTCTACCAAATATGAAATATGACATAGAGTATAATGAAAACAAAACATATGGTTAGAATAATCAATTATATCCAATTGTAAAAATTTAAATGTTTGGTAATGATACAGTATTCATTAAGATCATATTCACGAAACAACATTTCAGAAAAATTCCCAAACAACACATAATGAAATATAAACATAGAAAGAGACTCCAAAAGAACACAATTCAGAGAAATTCATTTACCACACATTTTTATTGTCTGTAGTGGGACGAACAAACTCATCTGCATAGTTTCAAAACATGTCATAATATAACGTGCCATTATGTTTGAAATTGATTCCCACTCATCATATTTTTTAGGTCATAACCCATTTCATCAACATAAAATCAATCACAAAAAAGAAAACTAATATGGAAGTGGTTAGTAATACTCATCAATTATTTTATAACAAAAATATACACATGGGATTCATGTATATAGTTATTGATTTGATGATTTCTATAATGAATATTTTTTTATTAATGAAATTATATTTTTAAAAGTTTTAATGTTTGTGGGATATTACATAAATTAATAACACCACCACCCAAGTTATCATGCCATATAACATATCCACTATAACCCCCACACAACTCCACCATTGAATAAAACAAACACACTCTCAAACCAATGATTATAACTGTCATAACACATCAAATTCTAAATCTCACAAATCAAAGAATTTCCTATCCCATGATGAGATATTTTCCAATTTGGGTGGAATTTACTCTAACACAAAGCTTCAATAGAATTATTGTATAATGTGTCTCAATTATGGACCATGATTCCTCATCTTTGTATATATAATGTTTTTAATCAAACATCTAATGAGAGAACACAAGAAGAATAATCACACATAGAAGAAAAATATACCATGTTCAATTACATTATAGGGGATTATATTATTTCACATAATTATTTAAATTTAATTATATTAAAAAATATTAAATTTTCATTGGGAAACTAGTTCATTAACCATATATAAGTGATTATCCATTTATATATCGATTGTCTTAATCAAGATGTAATATATATGGTCTCATATCCACAATAATCATTGAACATAATTGGTTTCCAACGACTATTATTTCCACGATATCATATCAGTTTATTAATGAATTATTAATAATGAAACAATAAAAATAACTAAATTATTTATTGTTTCTTTAGTGAAACACCATGCCATGACATTAATTTGTTATAACATCTGTACAATTGAATGAAATATAAAAAACATTATCTCATAGATAATGATTATTACTCTTAACAAGATAATATATGATGATCATAATGTCATTGGAATTAATTTATATTATTCAAGTGATAATTTTTATATTCATGGTTCTTGTGTTCTATTCAAAACACAATTACATATATATAATTCTTAATGAAAAATCAAAATAAAACATGCTTTCTAATAAAAAATGAAAATTTTACATGTTTTTTTATTATGTGTCTTGCATCTTAATTCTCAGACTAAACATTTTTTAATTATTTCAGAAATCATAAATAATTGTTTTTATTTCCAAATAAGGATAAAAGTTTTACAAAAAAATATTATAATGAATATATTTTACATTATACATGGTCAACTCTCGCATAATATATTTCAATAGGCACTGCACAATCGTTTCCAACATTATTCAGTCTTACAATAAAAACAACTGAGGATATAATAAGTTAGGTAAGGAAATTTCATCACAATAAAATCTTATTATTAATAATATAATATGTTTAAATATTAAATTGTTTTAAATATCAATAGGATACAACAATTATGGATTATATTTATTGATAATTTTTAAATGAAGGTCATAAGAATTTCCACCCTGTCACAAGAATGCAACATCGGGCTATATCAATAATCGATTATGATGAATAAGAAAAAATATGGAGAAGGTTGTTCATATCATTTTAAAACATCCTTATTTATATGAATAATTCAACAAACCATAATAGTTTATTATAAATAATATATTGGGAAAATTCAGAGAAAAAACATAAAATACAATGATTTATAAATATCATTTTAACATCCCAATATCATAAAATTATAACGAGAACCCATGTCGTAATTATTCATGCACCATTCATAACTCTCCAAACTGTTTGTCTTCCCATATCACATTTTCATTGAATAAGTTCGGTGTCCAGGGAGAGGATAATGGGGCCCTGAAAATTCCAATTCCTATATAGTCTCCCTGAACCATGTCATACACCAAGGTAAATATTAAGTGTTGAAATACTATCCCACACATTACTTATATTCCTCTCTCCAAACAACAACTTATCTCTCACCCATAAGCCAGTGATAACAGTAGTCTATTATCCCCTCCCTCCTACCATACTATAATGAAGGGAGAGAGATAATGACCACTGGTTCCCTCATCTCGAGGGCTTCAGGTTGGCTTCTAGCACTAAGGGTATAAAAATATCACAATATTGGATGTATTAATCACTATTATAAATAAAAGTAAGGATATATGAAGAATAAAACACAAAAAACACCAAGAAATTATAAAAAATAAAAACAAATCATACCACATTGTGTGTAAATATAAAAAACTATATCATATAAATTTCTCCAAATGTAATCCCAAACGTGTAAAAATTATGGTAATAACACATCAATAGCTCTACTGGCCCAACCCAACCGAATATAGTGTGGCTCATGAATCCCTCCTAGAATGTTGTAATTTTTTTTCGTATACATAGTTTGAGAATAAATTTTTGAAAAGTAATAAAACCATAGTATCTCATGAACATGGGTAAGGATCATACAAATGATCCCATGTAAATGTAGTTTAACAAAATAGCACATTAACAAGTATGATAAACACAAAACAATACCCATCTTGGATCTATCTCCAAAAAACACATCCATGTTTAGTAATATAATATGGAACACATCTATTGGTAGGTTATACCGTACCACCTTCCCACCAAATACATGATTTCAAAACCCATCATAAAATGCCATGGTGGTCAATCATATCCCAAATATATCACATCACATCCCACCAACACACACATATTCCATCTAATCACATCATATCTCGACATTAAAATCATAGTCGACACATCAAATATCATACTTCTTACACGTTCTTGGGATGCACATGACATCTCATCCAAAATAAACATGGTAGAACACACCACAACTCATCTGGAAAACATATGGGACCACACATCACAACTCATACTAAAATCAACTAGGAACAAATATCAAAATATGATCAAAGAATCAAGGGCATTTTCTCCTACAATAGGATGTAGGGAAGAGAATGTGTCAATCCATCCATCCTCCCACATGGATGTTGAAAAAGGCACCAGCCATGTGACTATGCAGGTGTAAGATCATAATATTTGAGATGGGTGTGGTGTGTATATAAATATAAATAATGTATAATATACAAAAATATAGAGTTATTCAACAAAATCCTATCGCTTGGGTTTACAAAAAGAACTATGAAAATCACAGTATCCACACAATCACAACCAACCTAAATTAAGAAAACCCAAAAAATATAATTCATATTTAACTAATTAAGAAATTTCCAAGAGTCTATATTTATCAATAAACTCCAAATTAACAAGGCCAATATGTTATGTGTATAAATGTTTTATGAAATACATTCTATTATGTAGGGCATATTTCTCATATTTATAGTCTATTAGAATTTATATAAATATTATCTCTTTAATACACATAAAAAATCATCCAATTACTGATTAAAAAATCTCATTTTAATCATTATAATTGATTTAAATATATTTATACATGGAAAAATATAATATAATCATCCCCAAATCACATGAAGATCAACAAACAAGTGTATTATAAGACATAATTCACATTTAATTCATTGATTAATATTATTAAATTTTTTAGAGTCATAATTACCAACCCATTTCTAAAATACATTATCTTTTTAATTGAACAAAACAATATGCACAGTATTTATTATCTAAAAAAGAACAATTTTATTAATTATTTTTCCATCCATTACTAAACAGGCAACTAAAAAACCTTAAGACGCAACAAGAATCATTAAACAATATACAAAACAACCACATCTAGTTCCACCTTCCATCGGATCCCCACCACACAACCACACTATTTTAACCATCGTATCCCAGCTTCACCATCACACCTTAACAACCATCACCACCCAATTACACAACCACATCTTATCCACCAACCCAACACACATCACAAAATTGCTGCCACATATTACATTTGTCTGTCAAAATCAATGCACAAACATTCCACACAACACAACACATACCAAAACGTAAATCAATTTTAGATTTAGAAAATAATAGGAACTCATTAAACATATGATCACTATTCAAGGGATTTATCACATAATACATTATATCTGGGGGAATCCATTCTACTATCCGAATATATATGGTTATCCAGTTAGTTATGATGAAAATGAATCAAGTACAAAAATAGAGGTTTCAAGTGGATGTTTAGGGAACATAATTGTTCCACAAATAGACATAGTTTTTTTCAATGTATAACACCTATAAAAACATAATGTCAAATAAATTTAATTAAATAAAAACAATTATATCTATTATCATACTTCACATTCTCCTCAACCATTAAATACCATTTAAACCTGTTAATTATATTTATTAACTATTAAGAAACTATATTTTAGGGGTGAAAATAATGAAACCATCATTGATGATACACGTAAATAGGGATGGATGAAAACCCTCATTGGAAGGAAGAATCCTTTGTCCATACATTCTTCACTAAAATAGGGTTTCATGTACATGAGTGAACTTCCTACATGTGAGGAATTGAACCAACTACCACATCATATCTCGTACTACATGGAAGAAGGATTTGGAAATTCCAATATCAAAATATATAAGGAGTGAACAATATGAAGATATCCACTTTATAATGTATATATCCAAAACTAACAGGATTTGAAATGAATTAGTTGAACAATAAATGAGGATATCACAAGTGAGTTATATTTTTTATTGTTATGTAATATTTTTATAAATCAGGATATAATTGTTCCACTATGAAATGAATTTCAAATCATTAATTATGTAATTAAATCCATTTATTATAAAAAAAGAAAAAAATGGAAAAAATGAAAACTTGATGATTATGGAAAAATAGAGAACAATCAAGATGAGACACATCATGGATTATCCACTGCTAGGATGAGGCAGACATGTGATAAGGCACCACTAGGATGAGTAAAAACTAGAATGAGGCACCACCATCAAGTGGTACTACTACGATGAGGCACCACCAGGACGATCCACTGGTGGTATGTGGCAATACCAAGAGGATCCAATGAAAGGATTAACTAAGACTAGGATGATCCAAAACCTAGATGATCTTCCACCATGAATAATCAGAACCAGGATAAGTCAACTACAAGATGATCCACTCATTAGTTGAGTCACTATGAGGATGATCCATAAGAAGGATGTGTCACCACTATGATGAGCCATTGACATGATGCATCATTTATAGGATGACACCCCACAAGGATGGGTCACCTTAATGATGGACAACCACTGAGTATATATAACAAAAAGTCATTTTCAAAAAATAAAAAGGTCCATATAGTAAAAAACTACATGAATAAATATTATAAGTACCTAATAGGTAAAGATGATTGGAACTATGATTTCCAAATAGTTCCTATAATATTATTTTCTAGTTATATCAATAACTATATACATCCTTTGTTTATCTATCATGATATATTTTTTATATACATGTGCTGAGATTCAACATATATAACGTACGGTTCTCCCCAATGCATGTGTTGTAAAAATAATAATAGAAATCATCATTAAGAACAATTCAAAAAATTTAAACTAATTAATCACCTAAACATTAACAATATGATTACAACATCACAATTAATAAATCTCCCCATTTAAAGAAAACAATAAATCATATCATATGTTAATGAAACAAAAATGGGGCCCCACTCTCACTTCCCCCAGTTTTTCCACACTACCCCCACATCATATATCTTGATCCATCTATCTCCAAAATAATGAATCACAAAAATACATTGAAATGTTATAAAAGATTCACTTCATGCATCACATAATCCCATACACAATTTTGTATATATATAAAAGTAGATAATATGAGCCAAAATAACATGTATAACATGCATAATACATCCTATATTATAACTCATTTTTTACATCACATATATTGAATATGTACCTAATGTAAAAAAACATATAAAATTCATAACTCTAATAATATGATAGATACTATATCTAGATATTCATATTTTTGAAATAACCATATGTATTTATAGTCCTATAGACACAAATATGAGAATAATAACAATTATTCAAACCAAGACATGTAAATATAGGGAGACGAGAGTTGTTACATAGGGGAAGTCATCCATACATTTTCATATCAAGAAAATGGGGAATGAACCCTCCAATAGTTTATTTGGTGATAGTTTATCAATCAAATAAAGGTGGAGATTCATATCAATTATTTTAATATACAAGATATATTATATATCATAACCACAATATGGGCATGACCGTGTCCATAGTGAAATTTAATCTATTGTCAATCAAACACTTGGGTGGAACTAATAGGGACAAGATATCCTATAGGCAAAAAATAATTTAAGAAAAATAAGATAATTATTGTTTTCCATTTAATAATTTATATCCATTAATAAAGTAATTATCAATTAAATGATCCTGTAACATTATTTCATGTTACAATCGTTTGTCATCATAGTGAAGTAGATGGACTCTAGGACTAATCCTAATTGATTCATTAGTTTTATAAGAAAAAAATATTTTCATAATTTCCAATCCATTATTATCCACCTTGTTGTTTAAAAAATAATTATACATTATTTTGATTATTCTACAATATATATAATCTTTTAAATCTATCATGTGTTTCCACTATGTGGAAATAATCACCTGATCAATTCATGCAACCAAATGTAATGGGAAATGGAATATAGATAAAACATGAAACTTTTCCATCAGAAAAAAATTGATTCATTCATCTGGGAATCTAGATTTATGACATAAATTAATAATCCAAACATTTTAAAATTACATCATCTCCAATACTATCCTCAAACCCATCATGCATTTTCCTACAAAAATAACCATCATACATTCCAAATTTATTAACACCCTATATGTCATCCCCCCAACATCAGAACATCTATCCCATGATCAGCTATCCAAGGGACATATAACATCCACTCCTTCCCTCCCCATATAACCTTATATATAGAATTTTACACCAATAGAACATCAAAATATCAGTAGAAAAAAACCAGAAGATCCAAAAAAGGAAATATTCAATAAATAATAATGAATCTATCCATCAATTAAAATGATATATCCAATATTTGTAATCATGTTAATCATCCATCCCATGTACAATGGAAAAATAGGCCCCAAAAATTATTATTTTCCAAGTAATAATTATTATTCAATCATAATTTAACTGTAGTATTATTCTATTTTTTCATATAAGTTCAATATATGACTTCAATAAATATAATGATATCAAAATATATATATAATTTATCCATTAAAAGTAGTTTCAAAAGACAAATTCAAAAACTGTTATCATATAACATTCATTTTTTTTAAAAAATCTTAGAATGCACCATCATGTTTCATATTCTTAAAAACTCAATTATCATGGATGAACTGTATCACCCCAAGATTTCATAGTGTGTTATTTCTTCAAAATAATTCAATAACTTGCACTACACGCAACACCGAGTTCAATCACACCATGACTTACCAAAAAAAAGCCATTTATAAGAGGTTATGAATAGTATTAACTAATGTTTTAACTTTATATAATCCTTATAATTTTAGAATCAATATTATGAGTTTTTTAGACATAATGCATGAACAGATTCATTTTCAGTATTGCACTTTTATCAACTTTTAATAGTGAAACCTTTTTAAATACAATATTTTAAAATTTTTGACTAAATGTGGACATCAAAAAATTTAAAATGAAACATAACAAGCTTCCACGGTACGCTTTCCTTTGAATAATGCAACGGTGTGCATTGTACACATCTTCGAGATTCTAACACACCACAACCAATCAAACTAGCCGTTCTGAATAGTAATACCTACCTTTTAAAATTTCAGAAATTTTATCTCTCAAAATGGACTTCATTTTTGGATTCGGAGTATCTAATTTAGAATATGGTGAAATTTTGGTACTTTTCGGATAACTTTCATATTTTGATGAATAGTGAAAATTACTAAATTTTAATTAAAAACAACTTTTTTTAATCAAAATAATTAATAGTGATAAATTATGAATTTGAGTGGTTTGAAATTATAATTAGAATATATTTTTACCATTTAATACAATGTTGGTCATTGAACATAATTTTACAGTTAAACCGGGCATAAACAAGTGTCAATCTTTTGATAGTTATTATCTTTTAAAAACACGCTTTTTGTTTTAACAACGGGAATTAATTTTAAATTAATTTCTGACACTTCTGTGTTTTGAATTTGGAAAAATGGATTCCATATTTGAAATCAGGATTTTAAAATTTTGTAAATAGGAAACTTTTATTTTTAGACATTTTGAATAATTATTGCGGTAAATATTTTATTTATCATGGTTAAGGGTAAATCCGGTAAATAAATGTTAAAAAAATATTATAATAATACTAAATTATCCTAAAACGTGTCCTAGCCTTATTGGTTGATAGATGTTTGACTATAGGCATCTTTGGGTCGATTTTGGGACCCCATGGAGCCACTTGTAGGTGATAGGGACACTTTATTTTAATTAAGTTAAAATAAGTACAAAAATGACATAAGTATATATCTTTTAGAAAAATAATTTTTAAATAGGGGTATATATGTTGGATTTTCGACTATAAATATTCCATAGAAAGATAAAATTAATTTCTACATGTTGATATTTTATTTTCAATTTTTAGAGATGAAATAATTTAATTTATTTATGACACAATGATGATGCAGTAATTACCATAATAGTGAAAAATTAAAATAATTGATATTATAAATAGCCAAATAAATTTAATTTGAAACTTTTAATTAATTAAAATAATTTTATATGATAATATGACATATTAGTATTGATTTAAATAATTTTGTTGGATGTAATATTTCGGTTATGAGTTTCACAAAAATCAACTATTGAATAGTGTGAAAATTGACATAAAAGATTTTTTAAACAAAATATTATATTATTAATTGATATTAAATTCCTAAAAATCTAAGGTTCGGCCAAGATACTTATATCATGATATTTTTATCATTAATGGACCACTTGGTGGTCTCTTGGATGTATATGGTATGTTTATTAACCATATAATATAAAAATACAAAGAGACATTGTAAAAGTGAAACTAATTAACTTAGAGTTAATAATTAATGATAAGGTTAATATAAGTACCCAAACATGTCTAAATTCCATTGGTTGAGTGGTTTTCGACCCATAACAACCTTAAAATTTAAATAATCAACTTTTGAGCCATTATAAACCGAATATTAATTTATTATAAACTAATATTTCTAGCTTTTCCAATGGTGCCCCTCATCCCTCTTATAAAAGGGCACTCCTCCTTCTCATTTCTTCACACATTAAAAGCCTTTTGATTCAGCCAAATGCTGCCCAAATACTCTCCAAACTTCCATCACTAAAACCTAGAGGCCTTATTTTGATCATAAAGCCACCCTAAGGAGCCCTTTTGATCAAATCAAAAGGAAGAACCCGAAGAAGTGGTAATGATTTCACCACCCTTTTCCAAGTTCCTTTCTTCTTCCACTTCATCTTCCGTTGTTTTTACCATTATAAAATAATAACTCCAGTATCATAAATATACTATGATGTTATTATAAATATGGTACAACAATATTCAGTATTCTATCCACCCTTTTGAATAACATGTCACCATACGTGCGTACCTACGGCTTACCGTCTCCACGTCGTGGTGTAATTGTTATTCAATATATTATTATTTGGATGGGTATAATAATGATGTGTAACTCAAGTAAATAATAAATATAACATGTTAATGATTCTGTATATATGATATAGCATCCATTTATATATTATTTTAATATCAAAAGAATGATATTGTCGCTCGTGCGTACGTACGGACTATCGTCTCCACGAACGCGATGAGATTCATTCTCCATCGTATCCATTAAAGTATAACTACCATTTTATGATTTAAAAATGATGTTTAATGACTTGATATCATTATGTACATGAATAATATACAACCTATCCATTACAAACATGGCTTACATAACAAAACATATAAAAGAAAACGAGTAAGTTAACACATGAAACAACGATAATACCAAGATATTATTAACAAATCATTGTTAAAATATCATATATGATATCATATTAATGTATATGATTCTTGTATAATTTAATAACAATTATTTCACCATTATACAGGAGGTTAACCTACCCCAACCAAGGGAATGTACAAGGTAAGGGTTATTTCACAATCTCTTCATTATCGAGGTTGTTTATACGTAACAATCTACTGGGATCTTTTTATCATCCACATCCATGTTTCTTAAAAATGAATTTCAAAACATTTTTACTATTTACTAGAATATGGGTTAAAGTAATTTATACCCTTTTTGACTTTTTATAAGAGGTTTATAAAGGAATCTTTCCGTCGTTTTCCAAACAATGTGCTTTTTAACCATTTCGATAGAATTAAGGTAAGAATGTTTTTTTAACTTATACGGCGGGTGCAGCTATTTACCGCCGTTATAAAATCGTTGAAGCTTCCCATACAAGTTTATAAGAATATTTTCAAATTGAATGTATTATTTTATAATTATGTTACTTTTAAAATGATTTAAAAAAAGATATATTTCTCTAAAATAGTTTTGATTTCATCTATGTCAACATCCTTTGATGGATTTTAAGCTTATTTGAAGTTGATTTATTATGTTACAAAACATCCCTATTTTATTGAAGTTTTTGTGATATTTTTGACGGTGGATAAGTTATTCTTATGTCACTCATGGTTTTTGTTTTAAGTATTGACATTTTATAAGTTATTTTTAATCCGAATGTTTATGTTATATTTCAACCTTTCATTTAGATGAATGTGTTAGACAAGTATCTTCCGTGTTGGGGATCGGTAAAATTAATCCCTCCGGATTGGTCTCCGGTTATTAGAGGAACTCCGGTTTGGTCTCCGGTTATTAGAGGAACTCTGGGTTGGTGTCTGGTTATTAGAGGCACTCTGGGATGGTGTCCGGTTATTAGAGGCACTCCGGGTTGGGTTCCGGTTACAGATAGCCCCTAGGTCTTGGGAAGAGGCCTTGACAAAGAAATTAATGTTCATCATTATGCATTCCATCATTATGAAAGTGTTTATTGATATTGCATGTGATTATTCGATTAGTAGAATATCCATGTGAATAAGTAAATGGAATTATTTCATTTATCTTTTTCCATACTATGTTGAAGTTCAAGTTTAAAAGGCTTTAGTTTTTGTTATGCATTGCCTTAAATGTTTACGCTTATTTTTGAATGTTCCGCTATATTGTTATCCTTACTGGGAATTTGAGATCACCCCTTTTCTATGTTTAATTTTTCACAGGATGTGAAGAAGTAAGTTATGAATGACCTGCAGGGATATTATGATGGGATAATAGTGTGGACTATGGAGACATTATGTTCATGTAGTAGTTTTTCACTTTATGATGTAATGTAAAACTTATGAATATATCTAGTGTTTCCAAGGCTACTAAACCAATCCGTCTTTCGAGATTTTATCTTTCTTGTGATCATTCCAATATTATGTAATGATGCACCAACTCTGGGTAACTAGGGTCAGGGCGTTACAGTTGGTATCAGAGGAAGTTTAGTACAAACATTGGAAGCTAGATTTAGATAAAATCTTATTAGAGAACATAGATTTAAGATGAATTTTGAGGATTTGTATAGAAGAACGTCCTATAATTTTGGTATTGTAGTGATTTTGTGAGTTTTCTGAGCAATACATCCATATTTGGATACGAGAAGGTAGAGGCGGCTCTGGCACAGATGTACTTAGGGGTAAAACCTGAAAACACCGCTTTGAGCTAGACTCGAACGGGAACTGGTGCATGACAACGGGCCTTGATGCACTCTTCGTTACGACACTCCCAGGGGATATTCTTAGGACAACTCTCATTTTATTTACAAATCATTATGAAGGGTTTATGAGTATATACTTCCTCAAAGGAGACATTTTTATGATTATGGATTATATCCATAAACAATTTAATTTATGTTATGTGTTTTACAAGTTTGGGATTAAGTATTGTTATTCATAAACTAATCTAGTGTATGCCATTGTTTAGAAATTTCGCCCAGTAGAAGGAATGATAACTCCATCAATGCACATAATCCAAAGAGAAAGAAGGATCATATCTTTCATGGTATTAAGCCAGAATTTATAAGAAAATAGTCTCCCATGTATTATCATCATATGAAGAAATAATATCATTGTTGATAAGATAATTAAAGAGTTTATTGAGTCCTATGGCTTTGAAGGGAAGCAATAGAAGAAAAGGATGGAAGAGAGAAAGATGGATAAAGGGAAGATGGAAAAGAAGAATTTTCCCATCTGTGATAACTATGGAAATAAACACCCTAGAACATGCCTGAAAGGAATGGGAGTTTGTTATAAGTGTGGAGGAAAAGGGAACAAAGTACGTGACTGCAAGGGTAAGAAAATGGTTTCAAATGTACAATGCTTCATTTTAATGGAGTTTGGACACTACGCGAACCTATGTCCCAGTCATTAGACTATGCCGCAAATGATGCTATTGGATAATAATCAAGTTATCATACTACCACAGATGAAGAGGAATGATTAGAGTCTTATGTTGATTATGTCAATCGAGTGTCGTATCAACAATGTACTTGTTATAATAATTATGGAGTATATAAGGATTGTACTGCAGTACTATTTCATTAAGGACTTGAGATTGTGTGGAACAAAGAAAAGTTATTCAATAGCAGGATAAATTTTTGGAAAATATATGTTTGAGAGAATGATAAACCATAATATAGTTCTGATACCGAGGTAGTGATTTTGGAATAATACATGATTGTTTTGGATAAATTATATTTGATATTCCTGACTACCTTGGAATTGATTAATGATTTGTA
This sequence comes from Viscum album, assembly GCA_963277665.1. Taxonomy (NCBI): domain Eukaryota; kingdom Viridiplantae; phylum Streptophyta; class Magnoliopsida; order Santalales; family Viscaceae; genus Viscum; species Viscum album. The sequence continues at coordinate 259,260,275 of OY728121.1, read as the reverse complement.
TATTCCATCATTGTTGGGGTTTAAAACTTTTTTGTATTGATGAAGTATATCCAGCATTCTATATGAAATAAGAAAGCATGAATGTAATCAATAAGGAATATGGTAATTCAGGATGTTTCAGTGTATTAAAAGAATACATGATGAAGGTATTCATATGCTATTACGGGGTAAAAATGATCTACATTATTTTTAACTTCCTTATAAATGTTGGAATGTGAGTTTGGAAAGAAGTATTTTGGATAGTTCTAGTTTGGATTATTTTGGATTTCCATAAAAGGACAACCCGGAGGTCGGGCGGCAACCCGTCGCGTCCGACAAGGCTGCGAAACTTGAACCCGCAACCGAAGGGCGACAAGGGTGTATCACCTACCACTGGCCCACAAGATGTCATGGATTAAATAATGTAGTTTTTGTAAAAGATCTAGTAGATGAATTATAAATTCATTTATTTTGGAACCCTGTACGAATAGTATAAATAGAAATTTTTTTACGTTCTATTATCTTTTAGGGTGAAAGATGAGTTTGTGGTAGAAATTTATTAAGGGATAAAACTATAATTATAAAGAAAGTATAACTCCTTATGATCTTAGCCAATCTCATAAATAAATTCCTCAACATTAATAAAAGGAACATAGAATAGAAATTTTGTCCTAGATGGTACTTTAAATCATCACTAATTTATGGCTTTGGGATTGTTGGCCTTTTCATAGCCATGTTCTCTACCACTCTCCATCAGATAATTGATGGTTAGATTTCTCTTCCATATACATATTTTCCTACATGGAACCCTAGTATGTGTTATGTTTGGTAATCTTCATACTTTCCACTCTTTATTTTAAATAGAGGCCTCATTAATTCATTTTTCTATGTGAGATTTCAACTATGATATTTTGAAACGTCAAAAATGTTGTATCCCAATACCATATGTTTTGTTGAACCGATGGTATTTCAAATCATCTTAGATTGATGAGTTTAAGGTCCTCAATATTATACTTGTTTGTGATTGATGACCTCAATCACTACCTATAAATATTTACGTTTTTCCTCCAATTATATGTCTCTAATTTCCACCAATGTTCTCCAAATCGAGATCATAATTTGGTGGTGACCCTTTCATTTCTCTTTTCCTCATATTAAGGCTAAATTTTAGCAACCCAATTTCCGATGTGGGTTTTCCTACAAATATATTTTCTATTTTCAACCATTTATTTTCGAAAAACAATTTCAAATTGCGAGGACGCAATTTATTGAAGGAGGGGAGAATGTAACACCCCCAGATTTCATAGTGTGTTATTTTTTAAAAATAATTAAATAACTTGCACTACACGCAACACCGAGTTCAATCACACCATGAATTATAAAAAAAAATCCATTCAAAAGAGGTTATTAATAGTATTAACTAAATTTTAAACTTTATATAATCCTTATAATTTTCGAATCCATATTATGAGTTTCTTAGACATAATGCAAGAACAGATTCATTTTCAGTATTGCACTTTTATCAACTTTTAATAGGGAAACATTTTTAAATACAATATTTTAAACTCTCTGACTAAATGGGGACATCAAAAAATTTAAAATGAAACATCCCAAGCTTCCACGGTACGTTTTCCTTTGAATAATGCTATGGCGTGCATTGTACACAACTTCAAGATTCTAACACACCACAACCAATCAAACTAGATGTTATGAATAGTAATACCTACCTTTTAAAATTTTAGAAATTTTACCTCTCAAAATGGACTTCATTTTTGGATTCTGAGTATCGAATTTATCCTAAGGTGAAATTTTGGTACTTTTCGGATAACTTTCATATTTTGATGAATAGTGAAAATTACAAAATTTAAATTAAAAACAACTTTTTTTAATCAGAATAATTAACAATGATAAATTATGAATTTTAGTATTTTTAAAGTATACATAGAATATATTTTAACCATTTAATAAAATTTTGGTCATTGGACATAATTTTACAATTAAACTGGACATAAACAAGTGTCAATCTTTTGACAGTTATTATCTCTTAAAAACACGCTTTTTGTTTTCACAATGGGAATTAATTTTAAATTAATTTCTGCCACTTCTATGTTTTGAATTTGGAAAAATTGATTCCATATTTGGAATCATGATGTTCAAATTGTGTAAATAGGTAACTTTTATTTTTAGACATTTTGAATAATTACTGCGGTAAATATTTTATTTATCATGGTTAAGGGTAAATCCGGTAAATAAGGGTTAAAAATAATATTATAATAATACTAAATTACCCTAAAACGTGTCCTAGCCTTATTGGTTGATACATGTTTGACCATAGGCATCTTTTGGTCGATTTTGGGACCCCATAAAGCCACTTGTAGTTGATAGGGACACTTTATTTTAACTAAGTTAAAATAAGTACAAAAATGACATAAGTATATATCTTTTAGAAAAACAATTTTTACATAGGGATATATATGTTGGATTTTCTACTATAAATATTCCATAGAAATATCAAAATATTTCCTACATGTTGATATTTTATTTTCAATTTTTAGATATTAAATAATTTTATTTATTTATGATACAATGATGATGGAGTAATTACCATAATAGTGAAAAATTAAAATAATTGATATTATAAATAACCAAATAAATATAATTTGAGACTTTTAATGAATTAAAATAATTTTATAGTATAATATGACATATTAGTATTTATTAAATTAACTTTTTTTGAAGTAATAATTCTGTTATGGGTTTCACAAAAATAAACTATTTAATAGTGTCAAAATTGACATAAAAGAGTTTTTAAACATAATATTATATTATTAATCGATATTAAATTCCTAAAAATCTATGTTTCGTCCAAGAGACTTATATCATGATAGTTGTATCATGAATGGACCACTTGGGGGTCTCTTGGATGTGTATGGTATGTTTATTAACCATATAATATAAAAATACAAAGAGACATTGTAAAAGTGAAATTAATTAAATTAGAGTTAATACATACAGATAAGGTTAATATAAGTACCCAAAACAGTCTAAATTCTATTGGTTGAGTGGTTTTAGACCCATCCCCACCTTAAAATTTAAATAATCAACTTTGGAGCCATTAGAAACCGAATATGAATTTATTATAAACTTATATTTCTAGCTTTTCCAAAGGTGCCCCTCATCCCTCCTATAAAAGGGCACTCCTCCATCTCATTTATTCACACCTTCAAAGCCTTTTGGTTCGGCCAAACACCGCCCAAATACTCTCCCAACATCCCTAACTACATCCTAGAGGCCTTATATTGATCAGAAATCCATCCAATGGAGCCCTTTTGATCAAATCAAAAGGAAGAACCCGAAGAAGAGGTAATGATTTCACCACCCTTTTCCAAGTTCCTTTCTTCTTCCACTTCTTCTTCCGTTGTTTTTAACATTATAAAATAATAACTCCAGTATCATATATATACTGTGATGTTATTATAAATATGGTACAACCATATTCATTATACTATCCACCCTCTTAAATAACATGTCACCATACGTGCTTACGTACGACTTACCGTCTCCACGTCGTGGTGTAATTGTTATTCAATATATTATTCTTTGGATGGGTATAATAATGATGTGTAACTCAAGTAAATAATAAATATAACATGTTAATGATTCTTTATATATGATATACCATCCATTTATATATTATTTTAATATCAAAAGAATGATATTGTCACTCGTGCGTGCGTACGGACTACCGTCTCCACGAACGCGATGAGATTCATTCTCCATCGTATCCATTCAAGTATAATTATCATTTTATGATTTAAAAATGATGTTTAAGGACTTGATATAATTATGGATATGAATAATATACAACCTATCCATTACAAACATGGCTTACGTAACAAAACATATAAAAAAAATGAGTAAGTTAACACCCGAAACAACGATAATACTAAGATATTATTAACAAATCAATGTTAAAATATCATATATGATATCATATTAATTTATATGATTCTTGTATAATTTAATAACAATTATTTTACCACTATACAGGATTTTAACCTACCCCAACCAAGGAAAAGTACAAGGTAAGGGTTATTTCACAATCTCTTCATTATTCGAGGTTGTTTATACGTAATAATCTACTGGGATCTTTTTATCATCCACATCCATGTTTCTTAAAAATGAATTTCAAAACATTTTTAATATTTACTAGAATGTGGGTTAAAGTCATTTATACCTTGTTTGAATTTTAATAAGAGGTTTATAAAAGAATCGTTCCGTTGTTTTCCAAAAAAGGTGCTTTTTAACCTTTTCGACAGAATTAAGGTAAGAATGTTTTTTTAACTTATACAGCAGGTGCTGCTATTTACCACCGTTATAAAATCGTCGAAGGTTCCCTTAAAATCTTATAAGAATATTTTCAAATTGAATGTATTATTTTATAATTATGTTACTTTTAAAATGATATAAAAAAAGAGATATTTCTCTAAAATAGTTTTAATTTCATCTATGTCAACATCCTTTGATGGATTTTATGCTTATTTGAAGTTGATTTATTATGTTACAAAACATCCCTATTTTATTGAAGGTTTTGTGATATTTTTGACTATGGATAAGTTATTCTTATGTCAATAATGGTTTTTGTTTTATATATTGACATATTATAAGTTATTTTTTAATATGAATGTTTATGTAATATTTCAACCTTTCATTCGGAAGAATGTGTTAGACAAGTATGTTCCGGGTTGGGGACCGGTAAAATTAATCCCTCCGATTTGGTCTCCGGTTATTAGAGGAACTCTGGTTTGTTCTCCAGTTATTAGAGGAACTACGGGTTGGTGTCCAGTTATTAGAGGCACTCTGGGTTGGTGTCCGGTTATTAGAGGCACTCCGGGTTGGGTTCCGGTTACAGTTAGCCCCTAGGCCCTGGGACGAGGCCTTGACAAAGAAATTAAAGTTCAGCATTATGCATTCTATCATTATGAAAGTGGTTATTGATATTGAATGTGATTATTCAATTAGTAGAATATCCATGTGAATAAGTAAATGGAATTATTTCATTTTTCTTTTTCCATACTATGTTGAAGTTCAAGTTTAAAATGATTTTGTTTTATTTATGCATTGCATTAAATGTTTATGCTTATTTTTTAATGTTCCGCTATATTGTTATCCTTACTGGGCATTTGAGCTCACCCCCTTTCTATGTTTTATTTTTCCCAGGATGTGAAGAAGTAAGTTATGAATGACCTGCAGGGATATTATGAGGGGATAATAGTGTGGACTATGGAGACATTATGTTGTTGTAGTAGTTTTTCAATTTATGATGTAATGTTAAACTTATGAATATATCTAGTGTTTCCAAGGATACTAAACCAATCGGTCTTTCGAGATTTGAACTTTCTTGTGATCATGCCAATGTTATGTAATAATGCACCGACTCTGGGTAACTAGGGTCGGGGCGTTACATGAACAAATTTATTTATGTTTGAAAATTTCAATAATTATATTATAATTATAATACAAGTTACATGTGAATTAAACATGAGACTTCGTTAATTCATATTATAGTTAAATAAATTAATTAAAAAATTATGTTATTAATTAATTTTCAAAAATTAAAAAATTAATTCATATAATACCAAGATATAATAAAATGAATATCCTAGATATAACACAACATAGAAAATCCCGAATAAAAAAATTATCAAATTAGAATTTAAAAACATTATATCTCAACAAAATATTATCTATTAATCTAGTTATATAATTTTATAATAAATTAGATTTCCATATAATGAGATAATAATGATGAATTTACAATTTTATGTTTATGAATATGAGAATAAATGTTTCCCATAGCTCAAATATTCCAACACCCCTTGAAAAATAATAGACCAATGACATAGTTTATGATCACCCTGATAGAACAAGATGCATCTCTCCCCATGATGTCAGACTACAACCACATAACCATGAATTCATGTTTATACAGATTATAAAATTATAAAAACCAACATTTCATAGAAAAGGATTATAGAGGATCCATATAAAAAACAGAAGTGATTTAAAAAACCCCAATGTTATGTGGATTGATGATGGATGTATTGGAATTGATCACAATGGAAGGGATTGCAGTATAATTGACGAGAAAGCTTCATGATTTATAGTGTTTTGGAGAAATCATAGTGTATTAACAAAAAAATATATGAGTTGTATCAATTTATAATGAGACACATTCTAGTAGATTTTCATGTTATAAAACAATTTCATATCCTGAATTAATTGAGTTTAATGTTATACCTATAAACAATATTTGAGTAAAAATTTAATATAATTAATTTCACACCACGAAACACCCCATGATCTATCCTAAAATATTAATGAAATAATAATTATCCAATATAGTTCATAAATTATCCATTCTTTTAGCTTTTAACATCCAATATTCTCAAGACCGTCTCTTGGCCTCCATTGAAAACCCTGTGATTTGAGAAAACGAAATAGGGATAGAATAAATAGATCATTTACAATAAAATAGATGAATATCAAAAAATTATACCCCTATAGAATCCAAAAAAAAAATCATGTGAGAATATGAAAAGGGTTTTTTTTACAAACTACCCCATCAGATACCTCTAAAGGTTATCATCATCATAGGATATTGATAATATTCTCATAAGAATAACATGAAATGACACAAATGAAACAAACCACTCAGAAACACAATCTTGGGTGAGATACATTTCAAATTTGGGTAATGTTACCAAATATACACATGATGGAACCATCTTATAATGATGGAAGGTCAACATCAAAAAAACAAAAAATGTCAAATGGGAAGAGATAAACATCAAATAGAATAATGTATACGGTATGCATCTATGAATGAAATTCCTAGGTACTCTCCTTCAAACCTATTTTTTCCATAAGACATGAACCAATGGAATATATTTCTTAAAAAAATTTCCCAAGACCATATTATATCTACATAGCCTTCTCCATGAATGTCACATCATCTTCAACATATATCACTCCCATAATGTAGTTATTAGAGTGATTAGAAAAATATTACATCAAATATATCATAAAACCCCATCAATCATGATCTAATTTAGGGTAAGTTATATCATATATTCCATCAATTCCGCATGAGATTACTCATTAAAACAAGAACAAATAGGGGTAATTAAAAGTAAAATGAACCATCCCTCGTTTACCAAGATAAGAATTCATTGCCCAAAACTTGTTATCTCCAACATCAAACTATAGTGGAATAATTTTATGATTGGAAAAGAATTTATTATTATATACTTTTTTATTAATACTCTCAGTAATTACCTCCAAAATCTCTATTATACCCCGTACTACTTCACACGTGAGATTTTTTACGTCCCAAACAACTGTAAAAAAATTGAATAACAAACCTAAATGTAAAAATCATCATATAATTCCATTTAAACGGTTTAATTAAATACATTTTGATATTATAACATGACCAAGGTTAGTTAGATCCTCCATAATACTCCAAAATTTATGAAACAATATTAACACAAGACGTCATGTGTTTAGTTAATACGATATATTAAACCATCCATCTATGAATGAAAACCTATTTTAAGGAATTACATTATTTGAAACCCCTTATAAGAATTTATACAAAATCAATAGGTAATATATAGATCCAAATCAAATATTTTAATCCACAGGACTCCACAGAGTTTCAGAACATACACCAGAAACTACTTTGACAAAACCTCCACTATGAGTGAAACCCTTAACACATAATTGTCACCTAATTTCATAAAATCATAGAATATCATCCATATAGAATCAAATACTTATCATTAGAGAAATAAAAAATGATCCCATTATAGAGAAAATGATCCCATTATAGAGAAAATATAAATATAAACTAGGTTCATTTCATGATTAGCTAAAAAATTGGCCGGTTTGTTTCCCTCCAGCCAAATGTGAGTGATACTATAAATATGTGCACTATAATCCTGAAAAGACACACTCTGAATAAAAAGTTATATTATATCAAGATATAACTCTATTTATTAATCAAAAAATATATATGAATCCCTATATTCGATCATTGAAATAATATGTGATTTTTTTCTAGTGTATTTGATGTCATATTTCGGTTACATTACTTGTATAATTTCATAAAACATTTAAATTACTGAATGAAATCCATTTATGGTATCACAATTTCTATTCAAAAAATTATATGAAATAAATTCATCTCTAATGGTTAGTAAAAATAATAAAATTGATATAATTATGGTAATTTCAGGACTATATTAAAGAAAAAAAACTATCACAAACTCACTACCATGGGGGTATAGTTAGGATCCAGTGATTGTAATTGTTGTGACCACAATTAAAAAAGTGACAACATCTAAATTATATCAAATCCCATTATAGAAAAAAAATGAATTATATAAAACCATAATGTGAACTCTTTTTAGTATAAATCAAATGAGTACAAAATTGAAAAACCTATCCTTTAGGTAATGAAAATCTACCTGGAAATTGATGGTTTTAGAGAATAACTAATAAATCTGTTTTATGGATGTGAGTTGTGTTGTAACTAAAATGAGATATACTATGAACCAAATGTGTAATCTCTTAAGCTCAAGGAAAAAATAACATCTCAACCACTACATGAAGGGATACCCGATAAAAAACTTCCACTACCTTTGATGGTTATATAAATTATCTATAATAAGACCCAACATGCACCATAATATAGAATTCAAGAAACTAGAAATCAAAGTTTAAAATTTTTGTAATAGATTATCAGGATAAATAACTCCCAAAAAAATCATCTAAATTATATTCATCTTCCTTTTCCATTTTGAATTTCACATGGATTTTTGATGAAAAATATCATGTACATAACCAGAAATTTATTGAACAATGTGTTCATTAAACACACAAAAATGTTTATATTATTCATGACACTAAAAAGTATCTCAATGACATACAAATACCCATAATTACATTATGAATAATTTACTCAGATATTTTCATGAACTAACATGGGCCACCAAGAACCCTGATACCCAATAAGTTATGACATAGCCTGAATAGAATTCCTGACTCCCATTGGTTGGTGACTGGAACATAGAATCATACAAGATATAGAGCCACTGTTTTATCTATCTAAAAAGAATATGTACTGAAAAAATATAGTATTATCAAAAGAAAACCCCCACATGGAGAACAATACAATACAAATAATATGTATATAATCCCAAAATACAAACAAATTGTTCACGATAACATATTGGAAAACAACCAAAGTGCCAATAGAAATACAAGTTAAATCACAGAGATTGACAATAACCACCTCTATGGGGTGCTTTTCCCATGATCGAATCCAATAGTGGGAAAACAAAAAACACCTGGGGTCATGGGTAGGTTACGAGATAAAAGACCAGTGTGGTGTCACCAAAACTCCATAATAATATGTAACTATAGGTAACCAAATAAATATTGCAATTTTAAATTAATATAGTGGGAAAATAAGAAAAAAAAATCATTAATTACTTTTATATTCTTTAAAACATATCAAACAATTTTTTATAATAATATTTTATAAAAAAGTTCATATAAATTATAAACTCTTAGTTAAACCATTTTATCTAAAAATAGAATATATATCAAAGTAATCACAAATAGTCTTCATGGCCATATACCAAGATGAACAATAGTTCAATGTTATTTGATCCTCATACACATGAATAGGGTATCATGAAAATATTTTTACACACATCACTCTGTCATTAGTCAAAGAGGACTCATCACCATCTCATCAGGGGTGTGATATTCTCAATATTATTGTCATAATGTTGAAAATAATGAATATAGTGTTGTATATAATCACTCACTAACCACCATGGATTTCATCTTTGAAATCATAAATCATTAATGGGAAAATTATATCAAAAATGTTCAAAATAATATCTCTAAATTTCCAATTTCAATATGACATTTTTCCATTAAGAACTAATGCATGGGTTTTTAATCAATACATTATTTTTTCATATAATAAAACCAATGAATTCTTATCAAAAAAATTTAATACAATTTCAAAAAAAATATTTCACATTTAAAATTTTAGAATTATATGTCAAAAATTTCCATCAATTTTATTGACACCCTAAATCTCTAGAATTGTGGGTTTTCGCCAATTTTCAAGCCAAAAACAATTAAATCCCAATTTCCAAAAAAAATTGTTTTCACAAAACAATGAATTAAATTTAATTCAAATCACTACATTTTGAGTTAATTAATTTTTTAAATGATAAATTAAAAAACTAATCGAAACAAATAGATCACGTATCACAATGCCCACAATGGGGATCTCTAGTGAAGAATGTATAAAATGATGTTTCAAGAATCATACATAGATTAAATTTTTAAAACATTGGATATTAAATCATGGATCCAAATGGATACTTCTCACACCATAATGAGGATAGTGGAATATATCGGGAGAAAGTGAATGGGGGAACAACTATTACTAGGGAGAGATCGATTGATGTTATCCTAACATTGATACACATTAGAAAGGGTTTATAGGATCCTAAATGGATAGTTGGGATGTAAAAATTAAATTTAGGACATCCAATACAATGTTATTTTTGTGTGGGGAGTAAATGGGGTTTTTATATTTAAAGTGATTATTTGAAAAAAAAATCCATTCACGATATGATGGGTAGGGATGCACAAGTTTTCAAATGGTGAATCCTACCCATGTGCCCCAATAATGTGGTGGAAATACATTTTATGTTGGAAGATAGTTTTTAAAACCATTCACCCACTATTTAAACCCTCAATATCAGGATTCAATGATTTTCAGTGGCATGGAAAACATTTTGGGAAAACCGTGGCCCAACCATGCACAAACCCATAGATTTCCAAATATTTCAAAATTTATCCCAAAAAACCGTAAATGATTCCCTATAAATTCATTATCAAAAGAGGTTTTGATAAATAACTATAAAAAATATATGTTATATCCTCCAAAATATAGTATTTTTCATCTGATATTTCATTTGAGATAATTCTAAACCAAAAAAGACGAAGTCACTACTCACTTATAAATGAATATCCCTCCGATGTCTAATTATTATCATAATCAGGTTGTTGTATAACTGAAGCCAATGAAATCATAGTTTTACAAATTACCATGGTATCAAATTCAAAAATTCTTATTGGATTCTCTTTTATAGATAAATTAGATTTGACCTCAACATCAATTCATCTCAGAACACGATTTGGATCAGAATGTTACATTCATAGTTGTGATAAAAGAAAATCCTTATATATACATATAAACTATATAAGAAAATATAAATGGTAATCTAAATTCCACAATTATTTAAAACTTATAAATTTACAACAATATAAGGTACAACATTAAATTTACTCCCAATCCATGGATGACTCATTAATGGTCATAATTTTAAGAACAAATAAACACCAATAGAAACACCCTACAGACTACAATAACTTTTAAAATAAGAATTATACAAAATCTGTGCCATCAATATTCTATAAAAAATACAGAAAATAATTTTTTCTTCTCTTAAACCATACATGGTCTAACCTGTGAACATTCACTAGTCCTCAACCAACAAATCAATATATTTACAACATAGTTCATTGTAGGCATTAAAGGGATCCATTCAGATCCTGGACTCAGAAATATTATCCTTAGAAAAATCAACCAATAATAAATTTTCATCCCAAGACCCACAATAATCAATGATGAAAGTATAATGAATGTCCTTATGAATTATTATTTCTTTTTATTTTTGGATATCTTACTACAGATGGTATACAATTATAAATCAATCATGAGAACTCAGTTTATAATGAATCCTCTCAATAATAGAGATGTAGACTCGATTTCTATATCATATAATTTAATATAAGGTACTCTTTGTAAATGAAAAATCTGTTTCAAATTGATACGTTATAGATATAAAAAATTTTCATATCATGAATGGGTATAATGTGAGCCAATTTTATAACGACCCACACTTTACATACATTGTTAATACTTCAAAATTGAAGCACACTTATTACAACATATGACAAAACCACAAAGGACCGTATAGGTATAGTGTCTTTAGAAACTGGGAAACATAAACAACTGGTTCATAAATCTTCTACAGTGTCTCCCATTTATTTCATCATATCTAGGGTCCCTTTTAGCATATTCTACTTAATATCCATCTTCCTGACCTGGGGAAAAGAAAACATAAAAGGGTGAGCTCAAATGCCCAGCAAGGTCAAATAAAGGAAATAAAAATCATATCATATCTTTATGAAAATCAAAACCTGCAAAAGATATCATAATATCTTAACATGGAATAAATCATAGAAGTGAAAATGAGATCCCCATAATCATAACATAAAACTTGAAACTTTGTGGCATGCACACATAATCATGGAAAATCATTTCTTGTTAGTCATGACTCATTGCCAAGACTATCTTAGTGGACAAAGTCCCTTTCTGAACCGAGTTCACTCCTCGTTTCAGTCCTGTATCACTGAACCGAAATAACCTTCCGTTCCAGCCATGTCTATCTCATGAGATATAAAATCTTTACCCAATGCATTGGAGGGAGATATAGGTCCCACCCATCTTATAATGAATCCTTTCTTATGTGTGCCACATAATCATAAATCATACATCATCGTATAACCCATGTAATAAAAATGGGATTCTTGAAACATCATGACATCATAAATCAATTCATATAAGATAAAGGAATTCATAAAAATAATTTCATCACAACATGAACAAATCAATTTAATAATAGGGATAAAAACAGAACCCTTTATTATCTTAGATGGAAAATCATTTTGATAAAACACTTGAACTCCATTCTTGAGGAAAATATCCTTTCTTCTTAAAAAACATTTTTTCCTTTCATAACATGTCATACAACTTTAAAATAAAAGAAGTTGATTAAAAATAAACTTGAAAACTTGTAAAGGAAGCTTCTTGGAAACAATGTTTTAAAAATCCATTCATGCCGTATAAGTTAAAAAAAACGTTTTTCGTACTTTTGTCGGAAAAGTCAAAAAGTACCTCGTACGACAAAAGATTCCTTTCATACATATTACTAAAAACTCACCGAAGGGTAAAAATGGATTTAAAAAATTTTAGGTGGATGGAAATAATATTACATTTTGATGAAACATGGATGTGGATGATAAAATACACCCCAGTAAATGCCAAACTAAAAACAATCTCGGATAAAAATGAGATTGTGATATTTCCCCTTACCTTAGGTCCGATTTGCTTTGTTCGTGTCCGAAGCTCCTCTATAATGGTTTAAATAATGTTATTGACTTATTCCAGAATCATACATATTGATATGATATCATATATGGTCATATTATTATCTTCTTGTTAGTAATATTTCATTGTTACTTGTTACTCGGGTCTTTATAACTTTTTGTTCTTATGCGTGTTTTGTCGAATAAATTCTTATTCTTATCTTTAGGTTATAGATAATTTATTTACAGAATGGTATTAGTGTATTATATACCATATTCATTCATTAAATTCATTTATATAATCATTATGAAATGAAGATCATGTAGAACGAGTCGCATCACATCGTGGAGACGGTATTCCGTACGTACGCACGAGTGATGATATCGTTCCTATGATCGTGGAATTGTATTGGAGTATATATATATATTATTTCAGTATCAATATTACTTCATAATAATCATATATAGTTACTCATTACACCATTATACCCATCCTTGTAAGGTGATGGTGGAAAATAGATTACACCACGACGTGGAGACGGTATTCCGTACGTACGCACGCGCGGTGATTTCATTTTTCCGTAGGATGGATAGAAGGTGAATTAGGGTTGTTTCATATTTATAATAACATATCATTATTTAAGTAATACTGATGTTATTACTTTATCATGAAACAACTAAAGAGGAAGAAGTTGAAGAAGAAAGAAATTGAAAAGATCGGTAATGGATATTACCTCTTCTTTGGAACGCTTCTTTGAATCCTCCACTTAGGGAACTAAGATTGGTCTTTGAAGAAGACCAGGACCTCTAGGATTATTCTAGGGAAGTGGAGAGGAGAAAATGGCAGGGGTTTTCCGAGCTTGAGTGCCCAAATTGGTGTGAGGAGGAGGGGGAGGAGGTACCCTTTTATAAGGGAGGAGAGGGGCACCTTAGGAATATCTCAAAATATTATTTTATATTAAAGTCAAAATCGGTTTATAATGGTTCCAAAGGGTATTATTTCGAATCTAAAGTGGGGATGGGTCTAAATCCTATCAAACAATAGGATTTAGACAAGTTTAGGTTATTATTTTAACCTTATCAATTAGATTTAACTCTAAGTTAAATAATTTAACTTCTACCGTGTCTTTTTGTTTTCTTACACTATATGGTTAATAAACTTACTATAACATGCCAAAAGAACCCAAAATTGTTTATTATTAATATATATATCCTTATCTAAGTCATTTGGCCGAACCATAGATTTTTAGGAATAAAATAACAATTAATAATATAATATTTGATTTAAAAACTATTTTGTTTCAATTTTGACACTATTTGATATATGATTTTTGTGAAAGTCATAACAGAATTATATGTTCGAAACAAGTTGATTAAATCAACAATAATATATCATAGTAACCTATAAAATTAGTGGAATTCATAAAAAGTCTCAAATTACATTTATTTTGGTGTTTATAACATCAATTATGTCAATATTTCATTAATAAGATAATTACTGCATCATCTTTTTGTCATAAATAAATTAAATTATTTAATTTCTAAAAATTATAAATAAAATACCATCATGTAGGAAATCGTTTTAGCTTTCTAATGAATATTTATAGTCGAATTTATCTTATTTATAACCCCATATTAAAAATGATGTACTTATTACACTTTGATTTTAACTATTTTAACCCTTCTTTAAATAAATTAATAATAAATGTCCTAATCTAATCCAAGTGGGCCTAAATGGTCATATTTTATTCCTAAGTTTGTTTTTGGTCGAACTACACTTGTCCAATAGAATTAGGACATGTGTTAGGGTAATATTAATATCATATTTACCCTTAGTTACCCTATTTACTATTAACCGCGGTAAAAAAAGTAAAAAGTTACTATTCACCAAAAAATTATTTTCATCTCATTGAACCACATTTTAGTCCTTGATATTAACCGTGTCTCTCGGATTTTCGAAATTCCATTCACAGAAGCGGTAAAATTATGTTTTATGCAAAATTCAGTTTTTAACCTACCACTTAGTGGTTTCACTATTCATCAAAAATTGAAAGTTTTCAGAAAAATACCAAAATTTCACCCTAGGCTAATTTCGGTATTCCGAACCCAAAAATGAAGTCCATTTTGAAAGATAAAATTTATAAAATTTCAAAAAGTGGTTATTACTATTCATAATGGCTAGTTTTAATAGCATATTGTTGTTTAGTGAAACTCGGTATTGCGTACGACGCAAGCTATCGAGGAAGGTCGCGATTGCGTGTAAAGCAAGCCAAGCAAGTGTTGTGTAGAAAAAGATTCCTTTGATGATTTATATAACATAAAAGTCTCGGGTGTTACATTCTACCCCCCTTAAAAAGAATTTCGCCCTCGAAATTCGTCACTTTGCAACAAACAGATGAGGATACTTCTCCCTAATCATATCCTCAAGCTCCCATGTAGCTTCTTCAAGTAGGTGGTTTCTCCATAAAACTTTCACCAAGCGAGTGGTCTTGTTTCGTAGGACTTTTTTGCTACGATCCAGAATCTCTATCGGCTGTTCTTCATAAGAAAGATCTTGCTCCAGCGGTACAACTTCTGAGCTGAGTACATGTGAAATATCTAGTATGTACTTTCTCAGGAGAGATACGTGGAACACATCGTGAACTTGAGAGAGATTCGGTGGAAGCGCCAATCGGTAAGCTACCTTCCCAACAAGATCCAGTATTTCAAAAGGACCGATATATCTAGGGCTCAACTTCCCCTTCTTTCCAAATCTCATAACCCTCTTCCAGGGAGATATTCGTAAGAACACTTTATCACCCACTTCAAACTCTAGGTCTTTTCTTCGGTTGTCGGCATAACTTTTCTGTCGACTCTGAGCTGCTCTTATGTGTTGTTGAATAGATCTGACCTTTTCTGCCATTTCATCAACGAGATCAGGTCCTAATAGCTTTCTTTCCCCAACTTCATCCCAGCAAGTTGGAGTCCTTCATTTCTTTCCATAGAGAGCTTCATAAGGAGCCATCTGAATACTGGAGTGAAAGCTATTATTATAAGAAAATTCCACCAAAGGTAGGTGTTGATCCCAACCTCCTTTGAAATCCATAGAGCATGCTCTCAACATATCTTCTAGGGTTTGAATTGTTCTCTCAGACTGACCGTATGTCTGGGGATGATAAGCAGTGCTGAAACTCAACTCTGTATCCAAAGTATGCTGAAGACTTCGCCAGAACTTCGAGGTAAATCTCCGATCTCGATCAGATATAATAGAAAGTGGTACTACATGCAATCTTACCACTTCCTTTACATATATCCTGGCAAGCTGATCTAGAGAGAAATCCTCTCTAATAGCAATGAAGTGTGCAGACTTTGTAAGACGATCAACTATGAACCAGATAGCATTATTGCCTTTGGATGTTTTAGGAAGTCCTGTGACAAAGTCCATAGTGATGTTTTCCCATTTCCATTCGGGTATGGGTAATGGTTGTAACATCCCCTTAGACTTCTGTCTCTCAGCTTTAACTTGTTGACAAACCAAGCATCGAGAGACATATTCAGCAACATCTCTTTTCATGCCATCCCACCAGAAGTACTCTTTCAGGTCCCTATACATCTTCGTGCTTCCAGGATGAATAGAGAATGATGAACTATGAGCCTCATCCAGCAACTCATTATTTAATTCGGGGATGGGAGGAACGCAAACCCGATTCCTGAACTTTATTATCCCATCACAATCAAGGTTGAATTCAGGAACATTTCTCACCTTATTTTGTAACTCGACATCTTCTTTATGTGCCTCTTTAATCTTCACATGTATAGATGGTTGAACATTCATTTGAGAAAGATAAGATTTTTCCCCTTCCATTATAATTCCAAGATCCATCCTTTGTAAATCCATAAATATTTCATCTTTTGTGATCCTCATCATGGATAAACTAGCATGGTCTTGTCGACTTAATGCATCTGCCACCTTGTTTGCTTTCCCAGGGTGGTAATGGATTGAGCAGTCATAATCCTTAATCAGCTCCAACCATCTTCTTTGACGCATATTCAACTCCTTTTGTGTGAAAATATACTTTAATCTTTTATGATCAGTATAAATATCACACCTTTCACCATAAAGGTAATGCCTCCAAATCTTTAATGCAAGGATTACCGCAGCCAACTCCAAATCATGTGTTGGGTAATTTTGCTCATGGATTTTCAACTGTCGTGAGGCATAAGCTATCACCATATCATTTTGCATAAGAACACACCCCAATCCCTTCTTGGATTCATCACTGTAGATCACAAACCTTTCTCCACTACAAGGCAGTGTGAGCACAGGTGCACTGGATAACCTTCTTTTCAACTCCTTGAAATTCTCTTCACATTCCTCTGTCCAGACAAACTTAACTCCCTTACGAGTCAACTTGGTGATTGGATTAGATAATCGTGTAAAATCTTTTACAAAACGTCGATAATATCCAGCCAAACCAAGAAAACTTCGGATCTCAGTTACTGTTGTTGGTCTTGACCATCTTTCGATAACCTCTGTTTTTGCTGGATCCACAGATATCCCCTCTTTTGAGATTATATGACCCAAAAATGCAACTTTTTGAAGCCAAAATTCACACTTGGTAAATTTGGCATAAAGCTTCTCCTTTCTCAGGGTCTTCAATATAATTCTCAAGTGATCTTCATGCTCTTCCTTGCTCTTTGAATAGACAAGAATATCGTCTATAAAGACTACCAAAAATTGATCAAGATAGTCTCTAAAGACTCTATTCATTAGATCCATGAAGATAGCAGGGGCATTAGTAAGACCAAATGGCATCACTATAAATTCATAATGTCCATACCTTGTACGGAAAGCCGTCTTTGGTATATCCTCCCTTTTGACCCTTAATTGATGATACCCTGAACGAAGATCAATCTTGGAAAAGTATTGAGCTCCGCGTATTTGGTCAAATAAGTCATCAATGCATGGGATAGGATATTTGTTCTTGATAGTGATCTTGTTAAGTTCTCGATAATCAATGCAAAGTCTCATTGATCCATATTTCTTCTTAACAAATAGAACATGTGCTCTCCAAGGTGACGCACTAGGGCGTATGAATCCCTTATCAAGATTCTCTTGGAGTTTCTTCTTCAATTCCTGCAACTCAATTGGGGCCATTCTATAAGGTGTCTCTGAAATAGGCAAAGCACCCAGTACGAGTTCTATTGAAAACTCAACTTCACGATTTGGTGGAAGACCCGGCAATTTCTCCGGAAAGACATCATCAAACTCCCGTACAATGGGCATATTCTTAATCGTGAGTTTCTCACCAACCATTTGAGATAAATAACCTTCATTTAGTGGAATCAATACCCATAAGATGGAAGAAATTTCCACTGGAAGGTTATGTTCATCCTTGCATTGATAGACGATCGTAGATTGATCTGGAATATGAAATGTGACTTCCCTTCTTTGGAAATCGATATGAGCTCCATGTAGAGAAAGCCAATCCATGCGAAGAATCACATCAAATTCCACTAAAGGAAGGATCACAAGATTTGCAGGAAGCACTTTCCCACAAACTTCGATCGGAGAAGAATTATAAACTTTTGATGCGATTGATGTGCCATTAGGTGTTGTCACAGCTAACTCAACATCTAATTGTTGAGGTAATACGGTGATACCCATAGAAAAGTCTTCAGAAATAAAAGAGTGGGTGGATCCAGAATCAAATAAAACATTTGCTACTTTAGAGTGGATGGTAAGTGTACCTTTCACCACATCGTTATCGTACTCCACATCGCTGATAGAAATTGCATGTGACTTTCCTTTGTCTTTAGCCTTAAGAGTTTGTTGGCGTCGACCATCATCATCAACCCTTGGATTTGGGCATTGATTGGCATAATGCCCCATCTCCTTGCACTTGAAACATTGAAGTGTAGTAGGTTCATTCTGTGTATCCCTTCCTTTGTTTGCGTCATTAGACATCTTCTTCCCATTATCACGGCATTCAAATGCCTGATGACCTTCTTTTCCACATTTAAAACATTTACTTGTCCCTTTAAGACAACTCCCTCCATGTTTCTTTCCACTTTGAGCATAAGGAAAAGCTCATCTTCTTTTCCGTGTGCTCTTTAGATTTTTCTTTGAATTCCATCTTCCTCTTCTAATCAAACCCATGTGACTGATGGGTTACTCCAATCTCCATCTCGACTTTGAGAGCACATCGAACGACTTCCTCGTAGCTATTGAAGTCCCTTATGGCTAACGCCCTTCGAAGACTTGGTTTTAAGCCACTAAAGAATCTATCGATCTTACTCTCAGGTTGGATAATAATACCAGAAGCGTACCTTGCAAGTCTTGTAAAATTTGCTTCATAGGTACCAACAGATTCATCATCCCTTTGATTCAGTTCAAGAAACTCTTTCTCCATCTTTGTTCGGAGAATACGAGGGAAGTACTTATTGAAAAATAAGTTCTTGAACTCGTCCCATTCCATAGACTCAATTTCATCCCTTTGCCTCGTATTCTTAACAAGATTCCACCATTGATCAACATCTCCTTCCAAACGATACACTGCTAGGATGACTTTATCATGTTCAGAACATTGAAGAACTGAAAATATCTTTTCAGCAGTACTAATCCATTGTTCAGCAACTAATGGATCAGTAGACCCGCTGAAAGAAGGTGGACGCTGCCTCATGAAGGATTCAACAGAATGTTGCTCCCTCCTTTGCTCGTTTGGAAATCCTGCATGATTCATAGCTTGAGAAAGTTGTGTGAGCATGGATACAAGATTTTGCATTCCAGCTCCCATATCGTTTGGTTTCTCAGGGGGACAATCATTGCATTGCCCATCGCATTCCGCATTAACACGGTTCCTTCGGGTTCCAGCCATTGACTAAAACCAAGAAGAATAGTGTGAGAAACACTAATTATAATAGGAAACCACATAATTGAAGAATAAAATTTTCATGCTTAAGGTCTTATCCTAGGTTATTCAAGGCCATTTCTAAAACACTAAGATTGTGTTCTATGCTTAGACTTATCCTTAGGGTTCTTACTAAGGCTTTCACATCCTAGTTTCCAAAGGTTGACTATACCTTTCCTCTGATACCAACTATAACGGTATGGAATTACATCCAGTGGACTATAATTGATACCTATCAGGGCACTCCATGGGCGGCCACACCCCCTGGGTAGGACACACCACCATCCCCAGTGGCAGCCATTTCCTCATGAAGCCCTTGGGCGGAGAGCCATGCTTCGTCCAACGCTCACATGTGAGAGTTCCCAAGGATCAGATACATTCCTACCTCCTTTGCCTCTGATACCAACTATAACGACCCACACTTTACATACATTGTTAATACTTCAAAATTGAATCACACTTATTACAACATATGACAAAACCACAAAGGACCGTATAGGTATAGTGTCTTTAGAAACTGGGAAACATAAACAACTGGTTCATAAATCTTCTACAGTGTCTCCCATTTATTTCATCATATCTAGGGTCCCTTTTAGCATATTCTACTTAATATCCATCTTCCTGACCTGGGGAAAATAAAACATAAAAGGGTGAGCTCAAATGCTCAGCAAGGGCAAATAAAGGAAATAAAAATCATGTCATATCTTTATGAAAATCAAAACCTGCAAAAGAGATCATAATATCTTAACATGGAATAAATCATATAAGTGAAAATGAGATCCCCATAATCATAACATAAAACTTGAAACTTTGTGGCATGCACACATAATCATGGAAAATCATTTCTTGTTAGTCATGACTCATTGCCAAGACTATCTTAGTGGACAAAGTCCCTTTCTGAACCGAGTTCACTCCTCGTTTCAGTCCTGTATCACTGAACAAAAATAACCTTCCGTTCCAGCCATGTCTATCTCATGAGATATAAAATCTTTACCCAATGCATTGGAGGGAGATATAGGTCCCACCCATCTTATAATGAATCCTTTCTTATGTGTGCCACATAATCATAAATCATACATCATCGCATAACCCATGTAATAAAAATGGGATTCTTGAAACATCATGACATCATAAATCATTTCATATAAGATAAAGGAATTCATAAAAATAATTTCATCACAACATGAACAAATCAATTTAATAATAGGGATAAAAACAGAACCCTTTATTATCTTATATGGAAAATAATTTTGATAAAACACTTGAACTCCATTCTTGAGGAAAATATACTTTCTTCTTAAAAAACATTTTTTCCTTTCATAACATGTCATACAACTTTAAAATAAAAGAAGTTGATTAAAAATAAACTTGAAAACTTGTAAAGGAAGCTTCTTGGAAACAATGTTTTAAAAATCCATTCATGCCGTATAAGTTAAAAAAACGTTCTTCGTACTTTTGTCGGAAAAGTCAAAAAGTACCTCGTACGACAAAAGATTCCTTTCATACATATTACTAAAAACTCACCGAAGGGTAAAAATGGATTTAAACAATTTTAGGTGGATGGAAATAATATTACATTTTGATGAAACATGGATGTGGATGATAAAATACACCCCAGTAAATGCCAAACTAAAAACAATCTCGGATAAAAATGAGATTGTGATATTTCCCCTTACCTTAGGTCCGATTTGCTTTGTTCGTGTCCGAAGCTCCTGTATAATGGTTTAAATAATGTTATTGACTTATTCCAGAATCATACATATTGATATGATATCATATATGGTCATATTATTAGCTTCTTGTTAGTAATATTTCATTGTTACTTGTTACTCGGGTCTTTATAACTTTTTGTTCTTATGCGTGTTTTGTCGAATAAATTCTTATTCTTATCTTTAGGTTATAGATAATTCATTTACAGAATGGTATTAGTGTAGTATATACCATATTCATTCATTCAATTCATTTATATAATCATTATGAAATGAAGATCATGTAGAACGAGTCGCATCACATCGTGGAGACGGTATTCCGTACGTACGCACGAGTGATGATATCGTTCCTATGATCGTGGAATTGTATTGGAGTATATATATATATTATTTCAGTATCAATATTACTTCATAATAATCATATATAGTTACTCATTACACCATTATACCCATCCTTGTAAGGTGATGGTGGAAAATAGATTACACCACGACGTGGAGACGGTATTCCGTACGTACGCACGCGCGGTGAATTAATTTTTCTGTAGGATGGATAGAAGGTGAATTAGGGTTGTTTCATATTTATAATAACATATCATTATATAAGTAATACTGATGTTATTACTTTATCATGAAACAACTAAAGAAGAAGAAGTTGAAGAAGAATGAAATTGAAAAGATCGGTAATGGATATTACCTCTTCTTTGGAACGCTTCTTTGAATCCTCCACTTAGGGAACTAAGATTGGTCTTTGAAGAAGACCAGGACCTCTAGGATTATTCTAGGGAAGTGGAGAGGAGAAAATGGCAGGGGTTGGCCGAGCTTGAGTGCCCAAATTGGTGTGAGGAGGAGGGGGAGGAGGTGCCCTTTTATAAGGGAGGAGAGGGGCACCTTAGGAATATCTCAAAATATTATTTTATATTAAAGTCAAAATCGGTTTATAATGGTTCCAAAGGGTCTTATTTCGAATCTAAAGTGGGGATGGGTCTAAATCCTATCAACCAATATGATTTAGACAAGTTTAGGTTATTATTTTAACCTTATCAATTAGATTTAACTCTAAGTTAAATAATTTAACTTTTACCGTGTCTTTTTGTTTTCTTACACTATATGGTTAATACACATACTATAACATGCCAAAAGAACCCCAAATTGTTTATTATTAATATATATATCCTTATCTAAGTCATTTGGCCGAACCTTAGATTTTTAGGAATAAAATAACAATTAATAATATAATATTTAATTTAAAAACTATTTTGTGTCAATTTTGACACTATTTGATATATGATTTTTGTGAAAGTCATAACAGAATTATATGTTCAAAAAAAATTTATTAAATCAACACTAATATATCATAGTAACCTATAAAATTAGTGGAATTCATAAAAAGTCTCAAATTACATTTATTTTGGTGTTTATAACATCAATTATGTCAATATTTCATTAATATGATAGTTACTGCATCATCGTTTTGTCATAAATAAATTAAATTATTTAATTTCTAAAAATTATAAATAAAATACCATCATGTAGGAAATCTTTTTATCTTTCTAATTAATATTTATAGTCGAATTTATCTTATGTATAACCCCATATTAAAAATGATTTACTTATTAAACTTTGATTTTAACTATTTTAACCCTTCTTTAAATAAATTAATAATAAATGTCCTAATCTAATCCAAGTGGGCCTAAATGGTCATATTTTATTCCTAAGTTTGTTTTTGGTCGAACTACACTTTTCCAATAGAATTAGGACATGTGTTAGGGTAATATTAATATCATATTTACCCTTAGTTACCCTATTTACTATTAAGCGCGGTAAAAAAAGTAAAAAGTTACTATTCACCAAAAAATTATTTTCATCTCATTGAACCACATTTTAGTCCTTGATATTAACCGTGTCTCTCGGATTTTCAAAATTCCATTCACAGAAGCGGTAAAATTAAGTTTTACGCAAAATTCAGTTTTTAACCTACCACTTAGTGGTTTCACTTTTCATCAAAAATTTAAAGTTTTCAGAAAAATACCAAAATTTCACCCTAGGCTAATTTCGGTATTCCGAACCCAAAAATGAAGTCCATTTTGAAAGATAAAATTTATAACATTTCAAAAAGTGGTTATTACTATTCATAACGGCTAGTTTTAATAGCATATTGTTGTTTAGTGAAACTCGGTATTGCGTACGACGCAAGCTATCGAGGAAGGTCGTGATTGCGTGTAAAGCAAGCCAAGCAAGTGTTGTGTAGAAAAAGATCCCTTTGATGATTTATATAACATAAAAGTCTCGGGTGTTAAAAATTTGGTGGGATTATTGATCACAAAACATATAATATACATCATTTTCTGGGTATAAGGATATCTTATCCCAATTCTATGTTTTCACTAGTAGTTTCTATAGAATACTTGATGTTATCTGGTTCTCATCCATGTTCTACATGCATGTATAACAGTGATAGGAAATACTAAAATTTTTCATCTTATACATGGCCTCCAAAATAATCATCACATAACCTTGAGCATATTAAATTTTCCTGGGTGCATAATCCACTGGGAATAATGGAAGTCACCCTTCAAAAAATTTCTTATTGGGAAATTTACAATGTACCAGTTCAAGAAGCATCTGATTCCACCCATTTTGGATGAACATGTAGAAACATTCTACCCATCATTATGAGTGTTATTAATTCTAATGAATTATTCATAAATTACTATTCCAATAGAATCATCTCAAGATGTGTGGGGTTCCACTAAACACTATCTAATTAATACTCATAACTAAATTCATGAACATCAATATACAACAATGGTAAAATAATATTAATATTCCACTCTTATTTTGATTCTTTAATGGAATGGGTTAGAAGATACATAAAAAATGAATATATGAAGCAATTACATTTCAATATGTATATGAAATTTCAATTTTAAAATACATCATGTACACCGCCCATGTACATTGGAAATTTTATTAACTTTTTGAGAGAATATATAACTCAATATTTGATTAACACTATTCACGTTAAATCATTCCTTATAGAGGTAATGATTCTTAAAAATATGTTCATGAATAAAATATTGGAGTTCATATTCATGGTATGATAATTATTCACATGTTTCCTAAGATATGAAGATCTATTAGAAAAAATTGATCACAGTAACTAAGACCACAACAAAAACCTAAAACTACCACAACACATAAGACCACATTTCCAACCCTATCTTCTATATGTGTCAACATCCATATAGTAGGAAAAAGAAATTTCAGCTCAACAATATTTTTCTTAAATTTCACATTCCATAATTGAATTACTCCCTTTCAAGTTATATAATTCATCAATGAATCCAAAATTGAGAAGAACATTACAAAAAAACAATAATACCCAATAAAAAGTCAAGATGTTATGAATTTCAAAAACCTTTATTGGTTCTTCTTATGTCACAACATGTTTTACAATATCAGGATATACTGTTATACAATGTTACGATACCACATGTCCCATGAACTTAACATTCTATATCCAAAAATAACATTCAGATAGGTTTCTATACATATGGTTAGTTCTAAACCATTCCATAACTATACTCATAAAACAATCATCATCATCATTAGAAATAGATTAAACAAGGATGTCATCCATGAATCCTACCACGAATGTATCAAAAAACTCATGGAAAATCTTGTTCATAAAAACTATATTGAATAAATATTTTTTTTAAAAAAATGGTTAGAAAATTTACCCAGAATGGTCATACCTACAGTGAAATTTCTATTTACTTAATATGATATTCATTTATTCCCTACTAATCATAACTAGATTAGAGATAGATAATTTTGAACAACTTCCCCCATTAATATATGAAAAATATATCATTAATCAATTTAAATGTAATTTTTTTATTTACCAAAATTCAATTGTGTATATTTTAATCAACACAAAGGAATAGTGACCCATAAGATTTCATAGGCCATAGAACTATCGATACCTATTGTGAGAGACTCATCTATTGAATTTTTTTCTCTAAAATCTCACCCATACGAGTCTAAGACATGATTACATTATATATTTCCATTTGGTAAGAGGTAACATACATAGGATGATTACAATGAACTAAATCATTAATGAACTATTCCTCCCTTGCTGATGGAAGTCCAGAGATTTCATAAAACAATATTCTAGAAACTCACTATAAATAAATGGAGATCACCACTCATTGTTTCTCAAAAAATAAATATTGAAAACAAATATAAAAAATTCCTCATCATTGGATGAAAATATCCATCTATACCCATTTGTTGTGTCCTATTATCCAAGAATGATAATAAAATCCCTATAAAGTATAAGAATGGATCCCCAACGATGAGAGAATACTATTTCTGCTTTTTCAAAAAGTGTCACTCCACCCTGAAAATTATGTTAATAGGACTTCTTATTGAGAACGATAAAATAAAAATACACTTCCAAACACCGATAGATGGAAGAAACATTTATCATAATGGAGTCACCCACATCTCATCATTCTTATGGGAATAGTGATATCCATTAAATAAGAAAAATTATAAGTAGCTAAATTTAGAACACTCACTATATTGGATGAAACAAATGAATGTGATAATCTAATATCATATAAATTCATCTGTAATTATTCATAATTACATATGATAGCTCTCATACTATTTGTACTCATATCTACTTCATCTAGAAACTCTTACATTTCATGATTAATATTTATTCTAGATTATTGTTGGTTGAACACCTTAGTTCTTGATGAATATAATTCTCCCACTATACATATTTGAGAATATTCTTCTATTACTATTCATAGAGATTAATAGTTATGAATGAAATTATTCATTTGACCTCATAATTCATTTCAATCTCATACCTTGGCTGACATGGTGAAACCCTTTTTTATTTCCCAAGATTGTCACACTTGTACAAGTTGAAGGGCCTCCTCCAAGAACTATAAGATATCTAGAAAAACCCCTTTAGAATGAAAATAAATTTAGAATCATCACACATCCTCATACCTTTTTCAAAAAAAATTGAACATACAATGTGATAAATAGTAACTCTTATCAACATTGAAATTCTATCAATGTCCATCTCAACTGTTAGTGCACTACGAAGTAAATCAACAAAAAAGGGAGCATTAGTAAGAAAATCTAATAAATAATATCACATTGACGTAATATTTTTAATATGTGAGTATTTATCTTATCAGTTTCACACTCTTATATACAAGCCTCACAAACACAATTAGTTTATTTTCATATTTAGTCAATGTGTTGTCACCCTAATGGAGTTTGAAAAACCTGATATTCTTATCTAACAACATTGAATATTGATAGAAATGGTCATTAAAAATACTTTTATCATCATTCTATATAACTCATTCATTGTTATTTCTTGTCACCATTGTGTCACATAATATCATACTAGGTCCCACTACATTAATGTTGCATAATTAAACCACTATTTAATTAGAAATCTCCCTAAACTCCAATAGATATTCAACACTTCTCAAAAAATAAACATCCTATTGAATATAGTTTTATCATTGGGTCCCTTGTGGAATCTTCAGATGCAATTCCATATCATGAATTAATAATTCATTCCTATTTAGTTTCATAGCTGAATTTTTAATGTAATTTACAACTAATACATGTCCCCATTCAGGGACAGTAGGCACAACAACAATTCCCAGATTCTAGTCCATGGAAGGATTTTATCACTATTATTCACTATTAGATTTCTCCTTGATTTTATTTTCATATATTCAATGAGGAAATATTATAGACTACATTAGTGGAAAACATCAATGATATTATATTGGTTTCTCACATAGTAACTCAAACTATAGAGACACGTAAATTAATCCTATCAAATAAGAAACCAGGGATTATATTTTAACAACAGTAATGAAATGTAAGAAGTAGAATATAACTAATAATCATGATATATTTCCAAAAGAACCCGTACTATCTTTTTTCTTATTTAGTTGAGATCTGGTTAGGAACCCATTCATAAATATCTCATATATCCCCATAACATGACATATAAAATATAATGAAATCATTCAAATATGCCTCACTAAAAACATCTAATTCCAATTTCACATGAATTGCATGGGACGCCTAGGTACCCAGATACCGAGGCTGATCTTTATGTAGCCAAATTCTAATTCCTTATCCCCATGAGTTGGTCACTTGAACACATCAACATACACGATATGAATGGAATTCATTTTTTTTATATAAATAATGAAAGAATATAAATAAGATAGTATGATTAAAAAAGTCCATAGGGATAACAGTTCTACATAATGAATAAGTATATAAACATAATTTACAACCACAACGTAAAAAAAATGGAAAGTGAAAAAACCCATGTACTACTAGCTAAGCACACTAAGCCTAGAGATCAACACCTCTTACATATATGAGGTTCTATTAATTTACATGAACATACAATTAGGGAATGTAAAGAAAACTAAAGTCACATGTATTATAAGATTTAAAATCATAGTATTGCGTCATCATGGATTATGTAATAAGATTCCACATTAATTAACTATATAAATCAATAAATTTTAAATAAACCGTCATTGTAGTACTAAATTCATATTTAAAATAATCATTCTATGGATTTCAGTTTATGGAAACATTTATAATATTTTAAATGAATTTTTAATGAAATATTTGATATAAATAGAAATGGAGCATGTTAAGGCATTTTATATGTAATATAATATATTTTTCTGTTAATTCCCAAACTAATAACCTGGTAATATTCAATGATTTATGATATTTCTACGTTATGTTATCCTCACACACAAAAATAATAGATCAAAATAATATCTGTTCTCACATCCATTGAACTCTGATCAAATAGGATGCATTACCATTCCATTAATGATGTTATCTACTACAATATGTTTTATTATGGATGTAAATATTCAATAATGTTTTTTCAACAATAACTCACTATCTAGCATGTAATCATTTTCTCAAAAAAATAAATGGAAAAAATATTGATTAATTTCCCATAATACGATAACCCCATATTTTATTTTGTATTGACAATATCTCATTAAAAACTGATAAGTTGATTTTTAATAAATTAATTTGTTTTAATGTGATAGAACCAAAGCGTATAATCAAAAAAAAACCCACCACATAAAAATCAATATCACAATTCAATTTTCCAAAGTATGCTTCCAAAATTTCAATCAACTTTAAATCACCCCAAATTCACTATAGTTTGTGTATTTTCACATATTATCTTTCACTAATGAATTTGTCTCCCAAACTATATCAAATTTATTTTCCAAAAATAAATTTAAATCATTTTTATTTAAATCCATATATTTATAGATAATAAAATTTTCTATTCCATAATGGAAGAACAGACATAAACCAAGGGATCACATCTCACAATGCTCATAATTGGAAACTATAGAAAATAACATTTCCAATGTTGATCCATTAAACAATCCAAAATTAATGATTTAAAAAAATTATGATTAGACCATCTATCAAAAATGTTATAAATCACATACTTATGTGGATAGATAATGAGAGTGAGATAAAGGGGATGTAGGAAGAACTCTTTATAGAAAATATTGAATGAGGATCCCCTAGCATCGATCCTCCATGAAATGTTATTAGTGGAGAAAAAAGGATTATTGAGAGATCAAATATATATGTAGGGATTTTAATGCCGATAGTGTGTCAATAAGGGGAATAAATTTGTATTCAGTAAAAAACATAATTTTCATAAATAAAAAAATTTTGTGCATGATTAGTTTTCCATGGAGGCACAGTTTTCAAAACAATTTTTCCAAACCATGGGCCCTTATATAGGGGTTGATAGTATTTATTATATTGTATCATGGTTTATTAAAAAGACCTAAAACCATGAAAACCCGCTATCTAGGAATGTTATTAGTTTTCACTAGAAGGGATCATTGTATGGAAAATTTATGTTCGAAACGTACACATCACAATAGTCTTCCATATTTTTATGAATTTATTTTGATGTATCCCTAAATGATTCACAAAAAATACTGATTAAATAAGTGCTTAAGAGTAGATTAAAACAATAATATATTGTTACATATATCATAATCAATTCATATGCATCAAATGATATAATGATCATCAATCTATCCCAGGAACTAACATTATCCCCTCAAATGAGGAAAATAATCATCAATCAACTAGAGACAATATAGATTCTACAAGATAACTTAGTATGAGGAAAATTCAAAAAAATCCTTAAAAATTCATTTTTGTTATTGAAACATTGAACTAGTTCAAACCAAGGTGACAGAATAACTAAAAAAACCTCTAAAATTTAAATCATCAATAATTACTAATCACACTCGTAACTCCGAGGGCATTATTCAATTAGGATAAATCATTATTAGAGAAACCCTAGGTTATCTCGATACCAAACAAGATTTCTCATTCTGAGGGTTTCTCTAAAACATCATATCAAAATACATAGTTTTACTATTTTATTTACCATGGATATTCATACTTCTAAACATGATTCATACTTTTAATAATCAAGGATTAATATAAAGAATTGGATAGACATTTCAATTGACTCGTCAAAGGGTATCTTAAAAAAGAAAATAGTAATACACATCCATAAAAAACATAGATCCCAACCCTATGCCTAAAGAAATTCATGATCTCCTTCATCAAATACAACAATCCATGTCATATATTATGTAATTGGAATATATTAATAAACAACTGAAATATCCCCATAAGTGATGCAATGTATCCACTTTCTCATAATATCTACATTTAATTAAAATTCATCTCACAATCCTGAAAGAAAATAATATTCAACATGATTTAGAATACTCTCCACCTCAATTAATCTATAATTGAAGGTTTTTAGTGATATAAATGAATATATATCTCTTGACTTATTTAAACAATGAACCCATGTAGAAAATAATTAATTGGTATCTCAAATGACATCTCAATCCCCCAACACTAGAAAAATTAAATCATTTATCTTACCACTACATTCCCTATATAATATAAATCATTACTGAAGACCATCTCAATGGAAACTCACTCCACATTAAGGAAAAATATTGTGTTATGGATATATTTTTCCATCCCATCTCCTCTATTATGATAAAAAAACAGAACACCATATTTTTGATTACTCATATGCAACTACCCCAAAATTGGAACATGAAGTGTAACACCTAGTTCATGCTAACTACTAATAATGGTTAGACACACTCTCTAGTGATCACATTGGAATCCATAATAATAAATTGTGTCTTATATATTATTATAGTTATGGGTATCTCTACCCTCATTAAATGAGAAAATTTGGGTTCGTACATACCCCTTGAAGTCCAAAAACACATCTCTTCAAGAAAATTGTAATCGATGACCATATCTATACTTCATCGAAGTCAATTAAAGGGACTCTATTCATATTTATTCTAGGAATCTCCCTAATGAGACTGTTGTCTCCTCATAAGCCTCACAGAAAAAGTCCTAACATAGATTCAATTATCCTCATGAAAATGGAACAACAAATGAATGAAAATGCCCCATCTAAGCACATATCAAACTGAAATTCAACCCAATCTCTTGAACTATTTTGTTAAAAATAATCATAATTACTCCACTCATACATCTATATACTCTAGTGCTTAAATAATCATAGTTTTTTCTTCTAATTTCCATAATCATCAACTTAGACATTGTTGGAGTCTTTTGGAACATGCATATAAACAACATTCTTATGAAACTAAAGAGTATGTAAGTGTGGATACATTCATTCAATATGAAAAAATTATTATTGATAAAATTCCAAAAATATTGAATACATACCATATGATTAATTAAATATTTATTCTATTTTTAAAATTTAAACATATCCCAATGTGTATAAAATTCATTTATAGGAGAAATGAGGAATTATTAATGATCCCTTCAAAGGTACCTACCCTAAAACAAGTATAAGTTCACAATGTAGGATCAATAAACATATGGGTGTACAATTCTCATAAATGGGTCACTATATACAATAGTCATTTGTGGCCACATATTAATACATCACACAATAAACATAGGTAACATCTTTGGCCTACTAACCCATCAAATCACAATTTATCATAACACTAAACTACATTATATCCCTTACCCTAATCCATTTATATGACTATATCATGACCCCTTCCTCTCATGGTGTACATCTACAAGACCTATATTGAGAGATATAGAAGATTAATTATAGAGTTCCGCCTCATGTAGGCCCTATGTAAGCAACTAGAACCTTGGGTAAGTATATATATGATTGGAATTACCCACAAGAGATCATGTGAATGAGATATGAAATAATGATTACCCAATTAACACTTGATCAAAAATAAATACAAATAAATCACATTTGAAAAAATTAAATTTTTTACAGTACTATTGTAACTAAATGGAAGACTAAAAGTACATAAACGGAAATTCTAGAAATGACCACAAGGCCCAGACAGATCCTGAATAAACCATGATATACTATTATCTAAACTACTCTATATCATTCTAGTGATGAGAAGAAAAACTCTTTTATATACATTGGGGGATCATAAATCTATAATATATAGTTCCCTCCTTAGGGAGTCTCGTTAAAATGATTACTAATTCATTATATATTATATTTAACAAAACATAAAATAAATAATCCCCAAAATGATAATACTATATTCATAGACTCATCATGGTTAATTTACATCATGTTTATCCTTCATGAGATTATATAAGATTATTATGAAACGTCATGTTTTCTCTTTTCCCTCACCCCCTCTGGATTATAGTTTTTCCACAACGTTTTCAAGTATATATCCTTCTATCTGAATAACAACCACAAGTCATCACATTCCTCTACCAACACATAAGTTAAAATTATCTTACATTCAATATATCCTAAATAACTACTAATATAAGAGATCAGGGCAAGTGGGTATAGTCATCTATCTATCCTCCCACTGTGATTGTGGGGAAACATCATCATGTAGTCAACTGTGTGTTAGTTTCACTGATCAAAATTTTTTGGACAATAGATGAAGTATCAGAATATGAATGAAATAATATATCTAAAAACCGAACTATATGCATAAACTAATCGAAAGATAAATTGAAGCTGTCATCTCACAAATACATTTCTACTTATGGTAGGTACACAATTCCCAATAAGAACGCATGAATTTGAATAAGATATTTTATTTACAATCTTCGTTTTTATCATCACCATCCAAAGATTAATATTTTATAAAATAAATAACAATTAAAATTAATTCACGGTACGTTAATAATTTTATTTATTAAATTTCATTCCCTCTATACGTAATCCCCAAAAGATTCCATAGTCTCTCATGATGAAAATATTTTTCAAATTTTCTTTCTGTCATTAGAAACCACATGGGATAATAATAATTTATTAATTATTAACAACATTCTATAATAAACATACACTACATGAACCATCATATGTTACCAATATGATGAATCACTCATCCGAGCACATCCACCCACTACTAGATATATAGAAAAAAATATAAATAAGAATAGATTCTAATGCATTAACCACCAAATACAATCAGTCAAAAAGAATCCATCATTATCATATTAATGGGTGATCCCTACTAAAACCCATTCAATAATATATGGAGTGGACCCAAATTACCACATTAATATCTTACTGCTTTTCGACATCATTGTGATCGACAATTTTCGCCTCATATAAGAATCCCCAATGAAATCACATTACTGATTCTTGGATCATATCACATTCGGGCCAAACCAATTCATATCACATCCCATAGTGGAACACATATTACGATCACATCAAAAATGTTTATGGAAAAAAACATGAATATAAAAAATACAAATCTAGTCCCTAAAAAATGCATCTTGTCATTACACATAAATGATCTCTCATGGTTCCAAAGTCAATCAACTTATCATTTTCAAGTATATAAGAAAAGTAAGACAAAATAATTATCATTATGAGACAAATTATTACTATTATATATTGAATTAACATATATATTATATGTAGTTCATAATTTTTTATTCTATATTCATAAATATACAATAAGACATTAAAATATGAAGATGATACTAGCAATGAAGTCATGTTGAACACACATAGATAACATCAATTTCTAATTAACATGCACTCTCATTATTACTAACATACTCAACACTCATTAAAATGTTATATATTAATTACCAATTCCATTACCTTGTAATATCATAATTAATTAAGATTTCATAAAATATAAACATAATTATCATCCGAATATAATAAACACCAATTTTGATAGGAATCTTCTATAATCGATAATGCGATTAATAAATTAATAATATCATTCTTTTATCTTCCAATTACTATCTTGATCATCATGCTAATACATAGCATCACATTACCTTATAAAATTCATATCAATAGTATAAAATTATCATCAATATAAATAGAAATTTTTTTGTCACTGTAGAATGAAAAAAAAATTATGGATACAAAAAATCCATTATAAATTATGTTAAACAATTAAAATATACATTAAATTAACAAATAAATGGAATACATGACTATATTATTAATTTATGTAAAAATAGATAATGTAATAAATCTAATTTCAAAAAGGAATAAATTTTCACCAACGAGAATAGACCCACATCCTATATCATGATCATACCTACCGAACAAGGTGCATACCTCCAACGATTTCACAACAAAACTACACCATCAAATGACCAATATATCTTTGATATAATAAAAGGGGGGAAACTATATCACATGTCATGAATTATTTAGAGGATATATATATAAACAATACAAAAAGAGTTATAATTTACATTAGATCACCACATATCAATGATAGAATTTGATTAATCAATCATTGATGAAGGGAATCCAAAAATATCTGGTGAGGGAGTTGCGAGCTAAACTGGGTTAGGGTGAAAGGTCTTAAGTTTGAGAAACACTTGAGGAATTGTAGTTTATATTACCCAACTATCCAGAATATATTCATTATAGGAGAGACATTCACATAGTGAGCGTAATGATTATTTCTATTCATCCAAAACACTTATCAAATGTAACCATTATATATGATTTATTTCACATCATCACACTGAACGTCGACACGCCTCATACTATCTATTATACAAACATTCACGACATGAAAAATGTACCATCATAAATTCTCCCTATTCAGTAAAGTAGTACCTGAATGGTTATAGACCTAATTTAGTACTCCTTTTTTCAAAACGGCTTCTGAAACACGTTAATGAGTAAGACTAGATGGATCATGCCACTAAAAAAACTATACAATAAATGAAATATTCATTTTAATTTATACAACAATGACATTTTTATCAACATGGACCACATTTTTATCAAATTAATTATTATATTATTTTTTTATCATAATAATAAACCATGTAATTATATTTTATACTACATAAATGGCTGATTAATTATATTTTTTGAGTGAGTCATAATTTTTATTTGTTACTTGATTTATAACTATTCATAATTTGTTGACTTCTAAATAAAAATATTTAATAATGATTTGATTTTTAATGGATTAATGATATATATGTTTTGACATATAAATTCAAGGGACTAATATAAGAAATTTTTTTATGGATCATGAAATATTCAACATTATATAAACATTAAACTATTAAACCATGTACCCAATATAAATTATGGATTATTGACATGCCATTTTGACCACCAAACAAACTAAAAATTAGAAATGGATGTATACATAATTAAATATTTTTTAATTTTCACTGATATCATTAGCATAAAAGCCCATTATTGAACTCACCCAAATCTATATAAAATATTACATTAAATGAAAAATTAAATTAAATAAATTATATCTCCAGGGATAATCATACCCAAAAATTTTAAAAACAAAACATAATAAATAATTCAAATGATATAGAACCATTTTTCATTATTCACCCATGTAAATATTATACAATTGATTAGCAAGAACATGTACAATTATGCTCAATATGTAACAATGTGTCTTTCGTTGTCAATCAATTGACTAAATAATTTTTCAAACTATTTTCCCCCATAACATTATTATTGTATCATTATTGTTCAAAATGAAAAGATATATTATTATTTATCACCCTATGGACATAGAAAATTATATTTTCCTAGATAAATCACTTATTATATTTAATTATGTTATATTACATTAAAATTTTAAATATTTTTTTGACATTGGAGTTGGTGATGTTGAGTGATTGGAACATTTTCTGGTTAATTTATTATGTTGTTTTCATCAATGATATGGAACACTAAGGATCATATATTCATCTCCAATGTATTATTCCACCAATTTCATTCCAATGACCATGTTTTTGGTTTTATTTTATAGTTGATGGATTCTCAACACAAACTCCATTTATTCAATGAGTTGTACATTTTAAATGAAATAATATTTTTAAAAGGATATTTTTTGTTCTATCTGGGGAGAAAAATTGAGTAATTACAAATGGTTGTATCAAAATATGATGATAATAATTCACTATAAATGAATAATAATTATAAGGATCTTTAAAACAAAATTTTAAATTATATTTTTGAGATATTTTTTCATACAAGATTGTGTTCTTGATAATAAAGTCCATGTGATGAGTAGAATTTGATGTTAAATAATTATTTAAATAGTTTTTTGATAAATTATAATCCTAGATATTTATTTCAAAATAATGTGACGATATTTGGAAAATGATGATGGCCTTTTTAATTTAATTATATAAGAAAAAAATTTCCCAAATATATAAATGTATCATGTAATGATTTATGCAAATAAAAAATTTGACAAAGAAAAATAGAGACTAAATTATATATTATTTTTTAGAATAGATTACAATTTTCAATTAATAATATAATTATAGTAATTAGGCTAATATATAAATGATTTTATTAAATTATATGATGGTTATAATTTACCAAACTGAGGAAAATAGTAAATTAGGAATTAAAGCTATAAAAGTTTGAATAGTTTTTTAATAGTTGTTAAATATTGAAATATAATGACAATTACATGAATTCGTGTGTCTAAAATTACTAAATATATATAATTAAATCATCTTATGGGAAAATTGTTAAGGATATAATGTGGAGAATATATATGAGTAAATAAATGGAAAATAAGATAAATACGATCCATTGTCATTAATATAATATGATTGATAGTGACACATAATTTAGATTATAATATAATATATATCATAGAATAATAATGTTAATTTTTATGGTGTATGGATGTTATCATTATTTAATAGAGAACAATAAACCTGGACTAAAAAAACCACACCATGATGAAAAAATAATAGAAAATGGGGAAATAGGTTAATATTATAAATTTGGATGTTTGGAAATGAAAATAATTATACCCTTATCATGGTTACTATCACATAATGATAAAATATTATAATTAGATTAGTAAAATGATATTCTAAATAGTAAACCAAAAAAATACTATGATATCCCCTTTTTAAATAATAATAAATTAGTAAAATAAGTTTATTAGTATTAAATAAATATTTATTATTATCAAATAATTGTGTACTTCCAATTCTATTAAATGATATCATATTGTGTAGGATAATGAAATCCCATAAATGGATATAACAAGTGTAATTTTAATAGAGATGGTATAGAAATGTTCATTAAGGACAACAGCTTCATGGTAGTTAATTTCGAGAATTTGAATTACAAATTAAATTATTGAGTGGAAATAAATTATGAGGAAGGTTTCTAGATAATAAAAAATAATTTATTTTAGAGGAAATTATATATGTGTTTTGATATAATATGAGAGGGTATAATATTTTTTTTTGAAAAAATTGGTTTCACTGAATATTTTATATAAGAGGACATTATTGTTGTTAATATATAATTATTTGAGAATCATATTACATACCATCATTGATATATCATTCTTATTAACTTGTGGAATGTAGAATGAATTGAAAAAAATATAATTTGTAAATTATTTTAAATATACAATATTAGATGATGTTATTTTATTTATTTCTGATGATAAAATTGTAGAATATTATGAAATTAAATTTTTTATGTATTTTTATCAAATTGGATGGATAAGTTGATTTATAATAATGAATCGTATATGGAATTACGATGTAGATTACTACTACTGATCATGGATTGAAATTAAATTATATAAATTAAGAATTTGAATATAATTTTGTAAACTAATAACTTCTACAAAAGACAATGGTTGACTTAATGAGATTGGACTTTGGTACATAATGAGTTATTACATAAATCATTATATTTATAATGATCTATGGTGAGTTAATTCATTATTCAGTGATCCCTGTTCTCTATTTTATTCAATTATAATTATGTCTATTACAAATTTTGGTAAAAATAGATCTTATTACACTAGAATATTTATACCAAAATGTTTTTTATATATTAACTTGTTTTTTTAACAAAGTAAAATCTTTTTGTTCATGAATGTTTTACTTTTTTACATGTTTATTTTAGTTGATGTTGGTTCACATGATCAATATATTGGTTTACTATTGTCAATTACATCATGTGAGAATTTCTAAAACAATTGGTAACATTGAATTGGGTAAATTGTTAATAACATTGCTTCAACCCCCTAATAGTGTAATGATTTATTTTAACTCAAAAAAATTCTATTTAATAATTTTTGAACATGAAGGTTTACCTATAGATTAGTATGAGTTATATTTCATGAAAGGGAATAAGGATATTTCATGAGATGAATTTAAAAAGTGATATTTTTTATTTATTTATATTTTTTGGGTTGACAACAATAATTAATCATTGTATTATATTAGTACTGAACTTTTTGAGTCCATATAAATTATGCATGTGAGTATGATAAATAATATAGGTATGAAATCTCATAGTTTTGTTTTTTGAGGATATTATTAACAAAATAAAAATAAATAATTTATTTGAAATAAAGGTCCGAAAATAAGAAAAATTGATAACAAATTATTACTACATCAATTAGAAAAGATAAATATAGAATATTTTCTCTTAATAAAGATTTTTATTGATTTAATCAAGTATTTCAAATGTTTCATCCAACAATTTTTTTTTGAAATACATTTTTTTGAAATCATCAGTGATGAATATAGTTAAAATATGTATTGTGATAGTATTGATAATGAATATCTACAAATTCATTCAAATATGGGTAGTATAACAAAAATTATTTCTATGAATTAATATCATAGAAATCTATTGAAAGAATCTTATAATAATATTATATGTTTCTTTATCAGTCACATTAATAAAGAACCTCTTATAATATATCTTCTTGGAAGGTTTATTGATGATAAAAATGGAGCTGTATATTTGTTATAGATCAGGGATGTTGATGAAAATATTAATATATTGGATGGATAAAAAATATTATATATATTTATAACGAAAAATTCATACATTGTAATGTTTAAATGGGATAAATTTATTCTTATATTTTTATTATATATCAAATAAAGGAATAATGGTAAATTATTTTTACTCTAAATTAAATTCGAAAATAAATAATAAAATTAATTATTGTAATTATCTTAATGTTACGTGATCTGTTATTGTTATAATGTTGAAAAATATTTATGTTCAAATTTCAAAAAATGGTAATATATTGTAAATCTTTCATGTGATACCTAAAAAGTATGAGAAATTACATTAATGAAAAAGATCACCACTTAATGGAACAGTATGTATTTTTTATATGTGAATCATTATAAAAATAAATAAATAAACACGTATGAAATAAATAATGGGAAATTATTAGAGTTCACTATGGTAATTCAATTAAATTGAATCAAAAAGTGAAAAATGTGGTTGAATAAAAAAAATTATATACATATATAGAAATAAGAAAACATATGTTATTACATTGGATTCCTAATAATAAATTATTTTATAAAAATTATTATAAAGAGTAGATTTCATAATTTTAATTGAATGGATTATAGAATAACCCCTTACCAAAAATGATATGTTATTTGTATTATACATCAAATTATAATTATTTTCATGCGTTTTAGTATAAAATATTAAAAGATAAATATATAGAAAAAATATTATTTTAAAATGATATAAATTAAACTAAACCAATGTAATAGTATTTTTCTATACAACATAGGCACTTGTTAAATATATTCTTCATATAATTTTTGGGAATGAGTCCCTATTTAAGACTATAGTGTACTTATTATGATAAATGGTAAATTTATTAATATTATATAAAATTATAATTTCCAACCAATTTTGATATGATTATTGGATAATTTATTATTAGGATAAACAAATATATTAGGACCATAATATATTAAGATGAAATGTAATGAAAATAGGTTAAACTTAATAACAAATTCATGTTCCATAGGGATGATGATATGATCAGTTAAAACGATTTTATTCAACCATAAATGGACGATAAGTTGAAATATCCTTCCTAGAAGGAAGGTTCAATTTCTTTAAAATTAAATATTTATAATATATCCATAAAACCATAAATTATTTTAAAAAAAGTAATATATATTTTTAAAAATGGAATTGTGTATAACTGAATATACATATAGAGCAGTTGGATAAATTATTTGTATGAGAATGAAAATAATACCACTAAAGAAAAAATAGTATAATGATTTCACCATTATGGTAATATAATTTTTCAAAGATGATGAATAATGGGAAATAAAAGAGTCATAAAGAATATTAAATTCCTGTATTAATGTATAAATTACCACTATCTACGTTTTAATGAATGATAGATTGAATTAGATGGTCCAACATATTTAATTATAGTTTTCACCATTATTATATTGAAGATATCATTATCCCCATGTAATTAATTCTTATTTTGTTACTACTTGAGTGATGATTAATTATAGAGAGAAATATTCCATTGGGTTTTTATACATCAATGGAATCTGAATTAATATTGTTGGGGTGGAATATTTGTATGGATTCCTTAAATTAAGATTAAATAAAATTAATGAAGTGTTTTTGTAATAAGCAACATATGAAATCCAAGAAAATTAAAAGAAAAATTTAATTAGAGTTATATTAAAGGGATGTCCTTTTTAAATATAATTATATATGCTATTTTGTTTATGTCTAATTGGTAAAAATATATATCTTCATGCAATCATTGATCAACATACATATCTTAGTTCATGAAAAGATTTCCAAGATTTTTTGGAATTCCAAATATTTTATCAAGAAATTACATAATGAGGGAAACACCTAATTAAGAATATTTTCCTCATAATATAGTTGTAGTTATATTTAATGGGAAATACATATGATATTTTTTAATGAAATCTCTCAACGACGACGTTGTTCCCCTCCGGCAGGCAGCGTTGCGGGATGCACTTTGGCAGGGCCTTTGGAGAATGGTCGAGGTAGGCTTCAAGTGCGGGCGCGGGCGACTCGTGGGGAAGCGGCATGTCGGTCCTGATAGTGGAAGACTTGGTAACCCCAATGGCTCTTGTTGGAGTCACCGCGGTGCGGTCTACTCCGATGCGGCAGGTGGCGTCTTCGGTCAGCAGGCAGTCGGACTGGTGGCGGTGGAATGGTTGGACTGATATTTGTCATTGTTTGGACTTGTTAGTCTTGTTTTGTAATGGGGTTTTCCCATTGGGCAATTGTGCAATTTTTTTAAATGGTTTATGCCTTTGGGCCTATGGGATAGGTTTGTATTGGGTCCACCCTTACCATGTTTAAAAGGGTTCCTATTTTCTTTTTCATAATAAAGGGGCCTGCCCCCAATCATTTCGTTTATAAAATAAAAATCTCTCAATATGGATCATAATAAATCTATTAGGGATACTAATATCACATTATAATAATGTATTTGAATATTCTAATGGTTACACATCATTGATTATTATCATATTATATATTTTTATGAAATGAATAATTTAATTGGATTTTGTTGAAAGAATTAAAATTTATAAGCCTCATAAAATAATGGATATGACATATGATGAGAGAGAAATAATGAATTTCAAGTGAAATTACTAGTTTATCAATAAAATATGCAATAAATTAGATCAAATTATTGTATGAATGAAACACACAATGAGAATTTTTACATTTCCTCTGACTTTCCTTTCTCTAATATATTATGGTCCCAAATATTTAACTACTGAACTAAATTATTTAATTATATATATAATCATATGGAATAATGTGAGTTCAATTAGAATTATTTAGGTTACTAACATAGATTATTTTTCCTAATAATTATTTTTTTCTTTAAAATGTGGTTATTGTATTTTTTTATGAATAATTTGTTAGTTTTTAATTATATAAATTTAATTCCATAGGATGTATGAATAAAATCAATGTGATTTCAACTTGAATTTATAAGGGAATATAGTTTAAATTATCTGACTGATTATGATTATCTGTAATATGGCATATAAAATACTCTAAATGTTATGATGATGACATATTTTTTATTAAATTTTTTATGGTATGGTTCAAAAAATTAGACTATAGTCCATTTAAATAGGAGGCACATTAAATAATAAATGAAGAATGATATAAAAAAATTGAAAAAAATAATTTTTAGAATATATATTTGATGTTGGTTATTGTGATGAAACGATGTATGTACTGATGTTTTACCCATTAAATAATATTTAAAAAGGTGAATGAAATTGTTTTTAAAAAATATAATAATGTCATGACCCCATAACCACTAAGTGTACACCTCCTGGGCGGGCACTGTGAGATGGGAGATAGTGACACTTGAGTCCCTCCTCCAGATGGACCTAGGATGGTTAATATCCCTGAGGTTATAATAGTCAAATATATGGAAATCATTACCCTCTAAGAGAACACAAGCGAAAGACAGAGATAATACAACCACCATCCATCACCAAATAATACTCCAATATAAAATAAAACCCAATTACACAAATATAATGTTATGTTAAGACTAATAGAACTGAAAATGGAATCATGAATGTACTAAAAGGATGAAAAACTACACCGACCACAATGCTCGATAAGCTCCCGCAACACCAACTAGGTAGTAAGGAGCTGGATCTCCAACCTACTCAAAGCGGCTAGAAAAAAACTTATATACATAGGGTGAGTATAACAATATTCTCCATAGGATCTTTCGTAGAGCCTCTTGTGAAAACACACCGAAATAATTCAAAGGTACATTGAACAACATGTGAAACTAAATTTCCAGCTTAATAGGTATATATATTCCTAGAATCACCATAGATACTCTGATTAAGTATCGCATATATGAGTATATACTATAATAAATAATATCAAGGGTACCTCGCAGCCACTTAATAACATTTTTTTCACTTTTCCCTAACATCGCTCGTCCAAATAATCTATCTATATAAAGTCCTCCCCACAGACACCTGGGCATAATACCACAACATTGACCTCATGAATCATCACCAAT
This sequence comes from Viscum album, assembly GCA_963277665.1. Classification (NCBI taxonomy): domain Eukaryota; kingdom Viridiplantae; phylum Streptophyta; class Magnoliopsida; order Santalales; family Viscaceae; genus Viscum; species Viscum album. Next base: position 259,216,853 of record OY728121.1, on the reverse strand, counting down.
ACGTCCACATTACCAAAGAATCCATGTAGTTTTTATGATCCACCACAGTTAACACAACTTGTATAGGGCCCCGACCTTAAACCTTACTTAATATTGGTTTAAATGAATTATTCACATTGAGGATCTTTTTAGGTGTAGAGATTTAGAGAATTAGGACAGAACTATTACATCTCAAAAGATTACAAAGTAGATAGTTCTACTAAGTTTCCATAAAATAGAAACCCTTAAAAAGATACATGTCTAGTTCCATGTTTTATATAGCATGACTTTACCTTGATCCAATCTTTGACCCTATTACTCAATAAGTCATGTGAAAAACATTTCAAAAAAACTTGGGGTGAGCATAAAAAGCTTAGTAAGGGATACAAAATGAATGAAAATTGTATGTTTTTAAAACCAACAAGTAAACCATGTATACTTTATCAAAGTAATATTTTTCACCTTTATGGAGTAGTAAAAACACTTCACTGAATAAAAGATCATTACTTACCCTTTTGTAACCAAAATATTACCATAAAACCCATATAATTAACACATAACATATAAAGGTAACTTGGGACATAAACATACTTAAATGGAATAAGAATACGGTCGACTTCCACACATATCACTTAATGGAATAGCCATACGGCCAACTTCCATACCCAATGCATTGGAGGTTATAACATAACCACCCGTCCTAGTATTCACGGCACCACCCGTCATATGTTTTATCACGTAACCACCCATCAAATGTCCAATTACCATTATAAAATCATTAGACATAAAACAAGTATAATGGAAAGAAAACTTTTCCACACATTGATCACAATATATCACTTAAATATATTAACATAAAAAATCCATTATAAATACCCTTTTCAATACCAAAATACCTAAAACAGTATATGGTATTTATTTCATTAAAACACATTACGGCTTGTTGAGGAAGCCAAAGACCAAATAATACACGTGGCGGCGGAAAATGTTATTTTCACCACGTACGTTAAAAGAAACATTCCTTTTTATCATTTAGTAAAACGATTCGTATAAGAAGATTCATTTTGAAATAAATTAAAATCCAAAGGGGTTTATACACCGTATAAAATAATGTTGTCTGTAAAAAAAAATATTCCTCAATGAAAAGAAATTGAGACGAAGTCCCTTACATTAGGTCCGACTTGACTCGATCGTTATTTAATATCATGAATAATAAACATGAGTTAATTTATAATTTATTAGGAACCTTTTTCAAGTTAATTATTCCTTTTATATCACTTATTACCATGTTATTAAAATTATTTAATCATTTATGTTAATAACGGTCGTTTTGTCGATATTTGGTACTTGAGTCAAAAGTGAACTTCTTATATTTACAAGTTGTTCATGTAGTCAAATATCCATTATATCAAGAATGATAGTCCTGATGTAGATTCCATATATATCATATATATCCAGTATATACATGCATTTATAATATTACATAATCATTTAGAGTGACGAAATGAAATGCATCGTTCATGGAGATGGTAAGTCGTACGTACGCATGAATGCTACTTTCATTTTATGTCATATTTATGGAATTAAAACTAAATGAGAGATATTTTTATTTTAATTCCAGAATTATATTCATCATTTAGATGTAACATACATCATATATATCCATTATATATATATGCACTTATAATAGTACATTACATTTGGGGATAAGAAATGAAATGCACCGTTCATGGAGACGGTAATCCGTACGTACGCATTAACGTTACTTTCATTTATATTTCATATTTTATGGAATGGAATCATAATGACTTAAACGTATTTTATATTTCCAGTATAATTTCATATAAAATATCATTAAATCTATCCTTTATAGGTAACACACATGGTATTAACGAATCGAATCACTTTGAGCGGGCGGTAGTCCGCACTTCCTAAAATGAGGATATCGCGTTTACCCATAATGGAAACCATAAAGGTATGCCATAAATGAAAAATACAGAATCTTAAGTAAAACGTAAACATATTATATATCATATATAAATATAGTGACATCTTAATGGACACCTTTGAAGGTGTTAGAAGAATATTGATCAATCATCGTTTTGTGACGCTGAAATTCACCATCCACAGAAACAGTATGCTCTTTAAACATTAGATGAGGTTGTGTGTATGTGTATCTATAATCCTTATTATAAAAACATCCTAGTATATTTATTATACTGGTGTTGTTACAAAAGAAATGAATAAAAAGATTTTAGGGGGTTGGATAAGCAAAATAAAACATAAGAACACAAGAGAAGACACTACCTTTAAAACGGGTAACTCTTTTTGATTTTAGCTCAATGGATTCCTTGGGAAGACTTATTACCAATGTGATTAATATAGGAGTAATAGAGGGATTTTTAGAGACAAAATGGGAAGGGTTTGGCCGATCTAAAGGCTTGAGAGGTGTGGGTGAGGTGGTAGAGGTGGGGGCCTTTTATAAGAGGATATGAGGGGCACTCTTGGAAAGTTATAAAAGGTTACTTTATTATAAATTCATTTATGATTTAAAAGGTCCCAAAATTATATATTTCGTGGATAAGGTGATAATAGTTCTTAATCCACCCATCCAATAGGTTTTTTACATGTTTAGGTCTTATATTTTACATTATCTTTTCATTTTATTTATATCGTTAAATAATGAGGTAATCGCTGCATCATTATGGTGCCATAAATAATTTAATTTATTTATTTTATAAAAATTATAAAAAAATATCATGATTTAGGAAATCGTTTTATCTTTCTAATGAATATTTATAGTAAAACATATGACTTGTATAACAACATTTAAAAATTATTTTAGTAAAACAACTCATGTTTGTGACATTTTAATTTTAACTTTAAATAAAAACTTTTTAATGTCATTTTCCTACCAATGTGGCTCCATGGGGTCCGCATGTTGACCCATGGATTTTCTTAGTCGGCCATGACACATCCAATGAGGGTATTCCATGGGTATAGGTCATTTAATATTATTAAAACATTATTTTTACCTTAAACTACACTAATTACCTCTAATCGGGATTAAAAACTGAAAAGTTACTATTCATCAAGAAATTATTTTAATCCCATTAAACCACATTTTACTTGTTAATGACAACCATGTATGTCGGATTTTTGAAATTCAAAACACAGTGGTGGAAAAATTTCATTTAAACAAAAAATCGGTTTTTTAAGTACCACATAGTGGTTTCAGTATTCATTAAAAATTGATGTTTTTCAGAAAAAAACCAAAACATCACCCTAAGCTATATTTGATATTCCAGATTCAAAAATGATAATTATTTTACAAAATTCAAAACATATAAGTTACATTAATTAATTTAATAATTAATTCCCGCAGTCAGGACAAATAGCGTGTTTTTATGAAACAATTAATATCAAAATATTGACACTAGTTTAAGTCCAATTTCAAAGTGAAATTAATTAAAAAGACCACTATTGTATTAAATGGTAAAAATATATTCTAATTTAACTTTAAAAACAATTCAAAATATAATCTAATCATTTAAATAAATCATATTAAAAAGTGTTTTTGAATTAAAATACAACAGTTTTCACTATTCATTAAAAAATGATCTTTATCGGAAAAATACCAAAAATTTACAAAAAGTAAATTTTGATGTCCCAATTCTAAAGAAGAGTTTTATTTGGACCAATCAAATGTATACGAGAGACCAAAACTATATTTAATGAAGGTTCTCCATGAAAAGGCGATAAGTCGACCGTTGGTGAATATTAGAGTATCTATGCAAAAAAAATGAATTCTTTTCCTATTTTAAGCATTTCTATTTTATTGGACAAATGTAAAACCATTTAAAAAACATATATAATCATATTTTAGTTGTGTATATTCATTCCCGCTAATAAAATAGCTATGTGTTAACAACCATTTAAAATAATATTATTATATGACTAGTGTGCAACGTAAGGTTTCAAAGAAACTCTTTGTTGCATATCGGGTACGCTATAGAACATAGCAACCCATTTAAAGTAAAATTAATATTTAATTCAAAAATATTAATAAATATAAAAATGATTTATTCTTTATTTACCTGGGATGTCACATCTTATATGTGTGGAAGTCGACCGTATGGTTATTCCATTTAAGTATGTTTTTGTCCCAAGTTACCTTTATATGTCATGTGTTCTTTATTTGGATTTTATGGTATTATTTTGGTTACAAAATGGGTAAGTAATGATCTTTTATTCGGTGAAGAGTTTTTACTACTTCATAAAGGTGAAAAGTTTTATTTGATAAAGTATACATGGTTTAATTGTTGTTATAAAAAGCAAATAGTTTTCATTTTTTGTGTATCCCTTACTGAGATTTTTATGCTCACCGCATGTTTTTTTGAAATGTTTTTCATAGGAAATAATGTGGAATAGGGTCAAGGATGGGATCAAGGGAATTTCATGCTATATAAAACATGGAACTAGACATGTGTCTTTTGAAGAGTATTTGTTTTATGGAAACATAGTATAAGTGTCTACTTTGTAATCTTTTGAGATGTAGTAGTTATGTCCTAATTCTATAAAACTCTAAATCTGAAAAAATCCTCAATGTGAATTATTCAATTAACTAAATATTAAGTAAGGTTTAAGGATGGGGCCTTATAGTTGGTATCAAATGGAGTTTTAGGCATCTTTAGGTGTTAGAAAAGTGTTAAATTATAAGTTAATTTATGGTATGATTGAAATGATATAGAATTTAATGATTACCATGTTGTTTCGCCTAAGATATTTCTGTGTTTAGAATGGTTTTCCACAGAGGAAAAAATGCAGCTATGTTGGGATGACATCAGGAGGAAGACAACCTTCCAAATCAGCAACATGAAATGATCGAAATCGGAACTGAACAGTTTATTGTAGTGATGGCACAGTTGATTCAGGATATAAATGGTGGTGGTATCCATGCACGAGGTCATCCAGATCAACCGCAGAGGAACATGTTAGTGGTGTAACATTTCATGAGGCAACATCCCCCATCATTCAGAGGATCATCTGACCATGTTCTATCTGAAGGGTGGAATAATGCACTGGAGAAGATTTTTGATGTCATGGGGTGTTCAGAACATCAAAAAGTTAGTCTAGCTGTTTACCGTTTTGAAGGAGAAGCTGATCAGTGGTGTTCGATGGTGAAAAATATCAGGGATAGTGATGAGATTGATGATATTGACTTGGAAGAATTCAATGGTTTGTTTCTTGAGAAATATTTTCATAAGGTGGTTCATCTTATAATTGAAAAGCAATTCCTATAATTGAGGCAGGAGGATGATTTAGTGGCTGCTTATGAAGAAAAGTTCACTCGACTGGCAAAGAATGCTCCAAACATCATACAAGATCTTGATAGTAAAATAAATCATTTTTACTCAGGGTTAAATCCAACGTATTGAAGGGATTTAGCTTTTGGTGAGTTCAAAAGTTATGAAATACTTGTTCGATGTGCGGAGAAGGTAGAAATGGAGTTTGTCGATGATCAGGTGTTCTTTGAAAAACAATAGAATAAGTGGTCCAGTTGGCAGGAACAAGGGAAGAATTCATCAAAGAAGAAAGGAGGCAAGAAAACCAAATATCCTTCTTGTGAGAAGTGTGGTAAAATGCATCCTGGAGAATGTTTATCCAAGTCTGGAAAGTGCTTTCGGTGTGGTAAGTCGGGTCATATTGCTCATTACTGTTACGAAGATGATCAACCGGGCAATGAAAAGCTAGCGGTAAGATGTTTTAAGTGTAATGAAATGGGTCATTATGCAAATGAGTGTCTAATGAAGAACTAAAATGAGGGAAAGTAGCCAGACTACAAGCAGAAAGGGGTGGTGAAATCCTTTGCAACTACTTCAACAGATGTTGGGATATCGAATGAAGTAGTATCAGCTACATTGTTTGTTAGTTTAGATTATGCCAATGTGTTGTATGATTCAGGGTCTACAAATTCTTTCATTTCTGAGGAGTTTTCTAGTAAATTGGGAATTCCATATGAAGATATGAATCCTGAACATATGGTAAAAACACCCAGAGGGAACGTTGAGACAAAAAGAAATTATAAGTACCTTCCTATCCTTGTGTGCAGAAAGAATCTACCAGAAAACCATATTGTATTGCCTCTAGTAGAGTTTGATGTTATTTTGGGCATTGATTGGCTTTCTGTTTATCATGCTAATTTTTACTACAGGGCTAAAATGGGTTCTTTTCAAAAATATTTTCAGTTTGTGTACAGGAATGAACCCTTTATTTTGATAACATATCAGGAAGTTGAGAAACTAGTAAATGATTGAAATGAATATTACCTTGCACATGTTGTTGAAAACAGAGGAACAATTCAGATTAATGATGTTTCAATAGTAAATGAGTATCTTGATGGTTTTCCCTATTTGTTTCCTAGTATTATTCATGATCAAGAAGTTGAATTTACTCTTGACTTAGTTCCTGATTCTAAGACATTTTCAAAACCCCCTTATCGAATGGCTCAATTTGAACTTTTTGAGTTAAAGAAGAAATTGTTGGAGTTATTAGATAAAGGTTTCATTCGACCTAGCACATCACCATGGGGTGCTCCTGTATTGCTTATTAAAAAGAAATATGCTTCAATGAGAATTTTCATTGATTATAGAGCCTTGAATAATATCACTGTTAAGAACATGTATCCTTTTCCACATATCGATGATTTGTTTGATTAGCTCCAGGGAGCTCAGTATTTTTCGAAGATTGGCTTGAGGTCTGGGTACCATCTGTTGAAAGTAAAAAACAGACATTTCTAAGACTACATTCCATACTAGATATGGACTTTATGAATTTTTAGTTATGCCTTTTGGGTTAACCAATTCACCTGCTGTATTCATGGACCTTAGGAATAGAATTTTTCATGAGTTCATGGATATGTTTGTGGTTATTTTCATTGATGATATTTTGGTGTTTTATAAAAGTAATGTGGAGCATAAAATTCATTTTAGGGTTATCTTGGAAACCTTAAAAGAAAAGAAACTGTATGGAAAATTCATCAAGTGTAATTTATGGTTACAAAAAATTTATTTCCTTTGTCAAATTGTTTCAAAAAATCTCATAACTGTTGATCCTGCTAAAACAAAAGATGTTGAAGAATGTCCAAGACCCACCAATGTAACCATGATCCGTAGTTTTCTTGGTTTCACAGGTTACTACCGAAGGTTTGTTGAAATTTTTTCACAGTTATCTAGTCCAATGACTAAGCTAACTCAGAAGGGTGTTATGTTAATCTGGACAATAGAATATGATTATTGTTTTCAGGAGTTGAAAAGAAGATTTGTGAATGCTCCGGTTTTGGAACTTCCTTCCAGGAATGGGGAGTTTGTTATATACAGTGATGCTTCGTTGAAAGGACTTGGTTGTGTCCTTATGCAGAATGATAAGGTAATTTCATTTGCTTCACGTCAGTTGAAAAATCATGAGGTAAATTAACCTACACATGATTTGAAATTAGATGATATTGTTTTTGCTTTAAAAATTTGATGGCATCATTTGTATGGAGTAAAGTGTGAAATATATACCGATCAAAAAATTTTAAAGTATATATTCACTTAGAATGAATTGAACATGAGACAGAGGGGATGGATAGAATTAATCAAGGATTATGATTGTACAATTCATTACCATCCGGGAAACGAAAATAAAGTGGCTGATGCTTTGAGTCGAAAAAGTAATGTTTCATTAACAATGTTGTGTTTGAAATGTGATCTGTTGGTTAGGGATTTGATGAACATTGGTATAAAAGTTGTTGGTGCAGGATGTCCTTCTATTTTTTTTCAGGTATCAGGGAAATCTTCTCTATCAGATAGAATCAAGAAAGCACAGAAGCAAGAAAGTGAGTTGCAGAAAAAGGTAGAGCTGGTTTAGAAGGGTAAGTTTCCTGAATTCAACATTGATAATGATTGTGTTTTGAGGTTTGGGAAGAGATTATGTGTGCCTTGTGATTCACAGATGAAGGGTGAGTTGTTATGGGAGTCTCATAGATCCCTGTTTTCAGTTCATCCTGGAAGTACTAAGATGTATAGTTATCTATGGGAGTATTACTAGTGGGATGGAATGAAAATAGATATTTCCAATTTCACTATTAATTGTTGGACTTGTCAGCAGGTTAAAGAAGAGTAGTAGTTACCGAAAGGGATTCTTCAGCCTTTATCGGTGCCAGAGTGGAAATGGGAAAATGTATCCATGGACGTTGTTGTGGTATTACTAAGGACATCTCGAGGTAATAATGCAATATGGGTTATTGTTGATCTCTTGACTAAATATGCTCATTTCCTTCATATTTGAGATACATTCTCTCTAGATCAAATTTCTTGATTTTATCTTAAAGAGATAGTCAGGTTGCATGGAGTTCCCCTCTCCATTGTATCTGATCATGATCTCAGGTTTACATCTAACTTTTGGAAAGGCCTTTAGAAGTCATTGGATACTGAATTAAATTTTAGTACAGCTTTTCATCCTCTATCAGATGGGCAGTCAGAACGAACAATTCAGGCTTTGGAATATATGCTACGTGCTCTTTTGATGGATTATCAGGGAAGTTGGGACCAACATCTTTCTTTGGTTATGTTTTAATATAATAACAATTTTCATTCCAATATACAGATGGCTCCATTTGAGGAATTATATGGGAAGCAGTGTCGAACTCTGGCTTTTTGGGATGAAGTAGGTGAAAGGGAGATGATGAGACCCGAATTTGTAGAAGAGATGGCAGAAAAAGTTCTGTTGATTCAGAAACACATGAGAACAGCTCAGAGTAGACAAAAAAGTTATTCGGATAACTGGAGGAAGGATCTATCTTTTGAGGTAGGTGATCATGTTTTTCTCAAAGTCTCACCATGGAAAAGTGTGATGCGATTTGGTAAGAAAGGAAAGTTGAGTCCAAGGTTCATTGGACCATATGAAATTCTGGAGAAAGTTGGATCGGTTTCATGCCGAGTGGCTTTACCTCCGAGTTTATCTCAGGTACACAATGTTTTTCATGTTTCGATGTTGAGAAAGTTTATGCCATATCCATCTCAAGTTTTTAGCCCATAAGTAGTTCAATTGGAAGAGAATATCTTTTATGAAGAAAAACTAATCCAGATTCTTGACCGAAGATAGAAAGTGTTGCGAAATAAGTTAATTCACCAGGTAAATGTTTTGTGGAAAAACCATATGGTTGAAGAGGCAACATGGGAATCTGAAAATTCTATGAGGGATAAATACCCCCACTTATTTTGATAAGTTAACAAAATTGAGAGGACGCAATTCCCAAAAGGAGGGAAGGATGTAACATCCCAGGTAAAAAAAGAATAAATCATTTTCATATTTATTAATATTTGTGAATTAAATATAAATTTTACTTTAAAGGGGTTGTTATGTTCGAAAGCGTACCCTATACACAACAATAAGTTTCTTTGAAATCATACATTGCACACTAGTAATGTAATAATATTATTTTAAATGGTAGTTAACACGTAGCCGTTGTATTGGCGGGAATGAATAGAAATAACTAAAATATGATTATATATGTTTGATAAATGGTTTTACATTTTTCCAATAAAAGAGGAAGGCATAAAATAAGAAAAGAATTCAATTTTAGGCCTAGATACTCTAATATTCACTAAAGGTTGACTTATCTGCTTTTCATGGAAAAACATCATTAAATATAGTTTTCGCCACTCTTATACGTTCGATTGGACCAAATAAAACTCTTCTTTATAATCGGGACATCAAAATTTACTTTGTGTAAATTTTTGGTATTTTTCCGATAAATATAATTTTTTAATGAATAGTAAAAAATGTTGTATTTTAATTCAAAACCCCTTTTTAATCTGATTTATTTATATTATTATATTATATTTTGAATTGGTTTTAAATTTAAAATAGAATATATTTTTACCATTTAATCCAATAGTTGTCGTTGGAATTAATTTCACTTTGAAATTGGACTTAAACTAGTGTCAATCTTTTGATATATATTATTTTTAAAAAAATTCTATTTGTCCTGACAGCGGGAATTAATTATTAAATTAATTAATGTAACTTATATTTTTTGAATTTTGTAAAAAAGACATCATTTTTGATTCCGGAATATCAAATATATCTTAGGGTGATGTTTTGTTTTTTTTTCTGAAAAACATAAATTTTGATGAATAGTGAAACCACAAAGTGGTACTTACAAAACTGATTTTTCATTTAAATGAAATTTTACCACCTCTGTGTTTTGAATTTAAAAAATCTGACATACATTTTTGTAATTAGGATGTAAAATTTTGTTCAATGGGATTAAAATAATTTTTTAGTGAACAGTAACTTTTAAGTTTTTAATCGCGATTAGAGGTAATTAGTGTAGTTTAAGGTGAAAATATTGTTTTAATAATATGAAATGACCTAGACACATGTCCTTCCATATTTTGATGTTTCATGGACGATTACGAAAATCCATGGGTCAACTTGGGGACTCCATGGAGCCACTTTGATAGGAAAATTACATTAAAAACGTTTTATTTAAATTTAAAATTAAAATGTCACAAACATGAGTTGTTTTACTAAAAAAAAATTTAAATGGGGTTATACAAGTCATATATTTTACTATAAATATTAATTATAAAGATAAAAATATTTCCTACATCATGATATGTTTTTATAATTTTTATACATGAAATAAATTAAATTATTTATGACACCATGATGATGCAGCGATTACCTCATTATTTAACGATTTAAATAAAATGAAATGATAATGTAAAACCTAACACCTACACATGTAAAAAACATATTTTATGGGTGTATTTATAACTATTATAACCTTATCCTAGAAATATATAATTTTGGGACCTTTTAAATCCGAAAAGCATTTTATAATAAAGTATCCTTTTATAACTCTCTAATAGTGCCCCTCCTCTCCTCTTATAAAAGGCCCCGACCACTACCACCTTACCCACACATATCAAGCCTTTGGCTCGGCCAACCCCTGCCCATTTTGTCTCTCCACATTCCTATATTACTCCTAGAATCCTCACATTGGGATGAAGTCTTCCCAAGGAAGCCTTTGAGCTCAAATCAAAAAGAGTTACCCATTTGAAAGGTAGTGTCTTCTCTTGTGTTCTTATGTTTTTTTTCTTCTCCAACCCCCTAAAATATTTTTATTCATTTATTTTGTAACAACAGAAGTATCATCAATATACTAGGATGTTTTTATAAGATTTATTCTAGCTACACTTACACACACCTTCATCTAATGGTTAAATAGTTTCCTGTTTCTGTGGATGGCGAATTTCCGCCTCCCAAAACGATGATTGTTCAATATTCTTCCAACACATTCAAAGGTGGCCATTAATGTGTCGCTATATTTAAATATGATATATATTATGTTTATGTTTTACTTAAGCTTCTAAATTTTCCATTTATGGCAAACCTCTATGGTTTCCATTATGGGTAAACACGATATCTTCATTTTAGGAAGTGTGGACTACTGCCCCCTCAAAGTGATTTGATTCATTAATACCATATGTGGTATGTATAAAGGATATATTTAATGATATTATATATGAAATTATACTGGAATTATAATATTCATTTAAGTCGTAATGATTCTATTCCATAAAATACGAAATATAAATTGAAGTTGTGTTCATGCGTACGTACGACTTACCGTCTCTATGAATGGTTCATTTCATTTCTTATCCCCAAATGTAATGTAATATTATAAGTACATATATATAATGGATATATATGTTGTATGTTAAATCTAAATTAGGAATATAATTCTGAAATTAAAATATAAATATCTCTCATTTAGTTTTAATTCCATTAATATGATATAGAAATGAAAATACCGTTCATGCGTACGTACAGCTTACCGTCTCCATGAACGGTGCATTTCATTTCTTACATCTAAATGATTATGTAATATTATAAATGCATGTATATATGGGATATATATGATATATATGGAATCTACATCATGAATATCATTCGTGAGATAATGGATATTTGACTACATGAACAACTTGTATATATAAGAAGTTCACTTTTGACTCAAGTACCAAATATTGAAAAAACAACCGTTATTGACTTAAATGATTACATAATGATTATAAAATTGTAATAAGTGATATAAAAGGAATAATGATCTTTAAAAGGATCTTAAGCAAGTATATATTAACTCACTTATATTATTCAATACATTAAAGAACGATCGAGTGAAGACGGACCCGAGGTAAGGGGCTTCGTCTTAATCTCCTTTATTTGAGTAATATTTTGTTTTATACACAACCTTAATGTGTACGATGTATAAAACCCTTTGACTTATAATTTTATTAAAAATGAATCTTTTTATACGAAGCGTTTTACTAAACGACAAAAAGGAATGTTCCTTTTAACGTACGCGGTGACTATGACCTTTTCCGCCGCCACGAGTATTATTTGGTCTTTTGCTTCTTCAACAAGCCGTAATGTATTTTTAAAATGAAATAAATTCCATATAATATTTTATGTATTTCGGTATTGAAAACGGTTTTTATAATGGAATTGTTATGTCAATATATTTATGTGATATATTGTGATCAAAGTGGGGAAATTTTTTCTTTCCTTTATATTTGTTTTATGTCTTATGATTTTATAACGGTACTTGGACATTTGACGTGTGGTTACGTGATAAACCATATGACGGGTGGTGCCGTGAATACTAGGATGGGTGGCTACGTTATAACCTCCAATGCATTGGGTATGGAAGTCAGCCGTATGGATATTCCATTAAGTGATATGTGTGTAAGTCGACCGCATGGTTATTCCATTTAAGTATGTTTCTGTCCCAAGTTACCTTTATATGTTATGTGTTCCTTATATGGGTTTTATGGTAATAGTTTGGTTAAAAAAAGGGTAAGTAATGATCTTTTATTCAGTGAAGAGTTTTTACTACTTCATAAAGGAGATAAGTATTAATTTGATAATGTATACATGGTTTACTTGTTGTTTTGAAAAACTAACAGTTTTAATTCTTTGTGTATCCCTTATTGTGCTTTTTATGATCACCCCATGTTTTTTGAAATTTTTTTCATAGGACTAAATGTGTAATAGTGTCAAGGATGAGATCAAGGGAATGTCATGCTATATAAAACATGGAACTAGACATGTGTATTTTTAAGAGTATTTATTTTTTGGAAACTTTGTAGAAGTGTCTACTTTGTAATATTTTGAGATGTAATAGTAATGTCGCAATTCTCTAAAAATCTAAACCTAAAAAGATCCTCAAAGTGAATTATTCTTTTAATTAAGTATTAATAAAGGTTTAAGGTCGGGGCCTTATAACTTGTTTCACATTTAGGGCATTATAACTCAATCCATTACAGCCCATACACCGAGTTAGGATCCTCAATCAATCAAATCCTATACATTTTACACTTATACTAGTCCATCAAAATTATATTTAGAATAAATGTGTGTTCCTAATAAAAATACATCACAGCCCTCTACATCGATATATGGGGAAAACTATGTATCATTTCTGCCATCACATGTAACTTCAATGAGAATAAATTAAGGTCAAATGTAAAATTCATCCACCCATTCTATAACTTAAATTTTGGGTGAAAAACCATTTGCACTCAAAATCCCAATGGTGTAACATTACCTAACCTATAGGGTGGAGTTGTGTATAGAAACACAAAAGGTAAAAATTTTAAGATGTCTCATAACCACAATATGGAAAAAACCTAAACATAGAGTTAACTATATCTAACGCCTCTCAGACTCCCTACTGCCACTGGTAAGACTCGATATCTTATATCCATATAACCATTTAAAGAGAAATGTAATGTTACATATCCATTTATTTAGTTTCACATTATGTAATTATTTATTTTAAACATTTATTTACACTTATTAATTTCATATAACATTCCAATAGCCTCACTCAGTTTTCTATGCCATCCATGCATAACAAAATGAAGTCTACAACTTCTCAAAATTATTACCTCATCATTTCACCCCACCATGATCATGAACCATGGGTTAACGTAATTTATTAAAAAATTTATTAATAGAACTATTACATTACATTAATTATATGCATTCATAAAAATCAATACAATGCTACGAAACACAAGGGGCTTAATAAATTAAATATTTAGGCTACCCATGGAGATTTTTAAATTTATTTCAGGATAATTAAACCATCCATCCTTGTGATTCTAAACCTGGAAATAACATGGAATTACACATGTGTCTTTGCATCATTTCAGAGGGGTAAAATAAATTTTAATTCTCTTAAGATGCGGGAAAATTGAATAAGATAACCACCCAAAATGATTAAATAAGCACCCAACATTCATAACTAATCCATTTGATAATCTATGGTGTCATCCCCAACCCCCACATTCATAAACCAATGAATCACTACCCTATAGGTCTCAATTTCAGACCAAAATCCATGGGCCTTCATACCTCACATTCGAAAAAACTAAAATTTTGATAACCATCAATAAGAAATTTGGCTCTCAACCCCAAGAAAGGCGTCACGATTTCACAACACACGAGAAATAACAACTCTAAGCCTAAGGCTCATGACCATTACAATGAAGTAGGAAACCCAAAACCATTACATACATTATCATTCACCAATAAAATAGTTTTTTAATCAATCGTGAATTATCCATTTCATTTAAACATGCATAACTACATCCAATTGAGTATCAAAAGCTTAACCCATCAACAATCAGATTAAAAAACATGAATGATTATCTTTATTCAATTAAAAAACAATTAATTATTTCATTATGTTATTTACCATGTTTTATATTGAATGACATGATAAAAATAGAAAGCCTAGGTATCACAAAACCTAGGAAAAATAAGGTTTAACAACATATGATCGATATCAATTTATTTATCCAGTTAAAATACATATTATGTCAATTCCATTATGATCCAGTGGGATAAAACCTGATAAATCTACAATTGCACGTAAAATTATAGAGAATATATGAATCCACAACTTAAAAAGGTTTTAGATATTTTTTTCATGAGAATGGACAACACAATAGATAAAAATTATTTCTCTTGGAAGAATACATCCACCCTAGTATGCGTAGATACCACCACACAATACCAGACCAATAAATCTATATTAGAAAAATATATATCACATTACAGAAATTGGAAATAAGGAATGGAATGAGATGATCAATAATGAGTGGAGGTAGAGTATTCCTTATATCAAAGACGGATAAAAAACATATTTGTTTCACTAAAAATGGTGGTGCACAAATAGAATGATGAAAGTATTGTGAAGAAACAATCCAATGTTACAACATTGTGCACGACTCCTATGGGATGAATGGAATGTTTCGAGTGTCTATCAGCATGAAAAAATAATTATGTACAAGGGGGAAGAAATCACAAAAAATTATAAGATTTAATAGAGCAACGACTTAAGATAGGGTGGATTTTCCATTAAGATAGGATCTATAAATGATCAACTGATTTCACTGTTTAATGGATTCCAAGATATTAGAAAAAAAATATATTGGATTTATGGGATTTGAATTGGCCTAAAATCCATTTAACCTATGCGCTGAATGATATTTACATAAAAATTACCGTCAAATATGTGAAATAGTTTGAAATCTGGAAAAATATGGAAATTTTAAAAATGGAATGACACAGTTCTGGAAATAATATTCAAGGAACCATTTTGTTTCCACCTTTTCAGTGACATCAATTTTGTGGAATCATTTCAAAAATTTTGGAAAGGAAAATGCACAGTCCTAGAAATACTATTCATAATAGATAAAATTTTGAAATATAAGGGCCATATATCTTCTTGACCCCCTCCCCAATCACCCCCAACACAAGATTTTAGCTAAAGAATGGATCAGAAAGGTCCAATCCATTATATAATATTCATATCAAAACATTCTTACAATCCTGAATCCAAAACCAACCTAGACGGGCAATAAAAAAGGTGTCCGAGTAACCACTAATCAAGATACAACTCATGTATCTCTACACTGAAGAGGATCAACTGCTAAAAAAAGGAACATGTGAAACCACAAGACACACACATCCCACATCTAAACACACTCCCAGGGGAGATACCTCTCAACAGAGAGCATGCTAAACCAGAAATAGGACAATGGAATCTCATAACCAAGAAAGGATGAAAATTGAGAACAAAAAATCATTATAATGAATGAGTTAAACATAAAACAGCTCGGGGTACTAAGTGTGTATCTGCAACTCATGTTCTTAAATACTCTCCTTTATGCCACTGTACAACCAAATTATACAAAAAATTGAGTTACATGTCATGTAACACCTTATCCTGCATTCCAAGATTTCTACAGATTGATCCATGAAGGATAATTTATCATAAACATAGATCTCACCCCAATCGATGATGTGAGAGTTTTCATGGTGATAATGAAGGAGATGTGTCACCTAAAAATTTATCTATTTCCAGCTCATCTATGTGGGATGTGTTACTCGATACACCAAAAATCTATTATGATCAAACACCTTGAAAGGAAAAAAAGGGATAAATCATACCCCAATGAGCAGAACATCACAAACCATAAAGGGGAGTCACCATAGAAAAATGTGATCCCCAACATCAATATTCAAAGGTCTCCTCTTATGATCATCATAGGATTTATAATTATCATATGCTACCTTCATCCTTTACTGAATTACATGCACCTTCTCTGTCGAATTCTATAATAGATCCGACCCATGAAATGATGACTCTCCGACCCCCATCTTACACAATGGAAAATGAATAGGTCGACCATATAAGGCTTCAAAATGAACCACATCGATGGTGTATTGGAAACTATTATTGTAAGTAATCTCTGCCAAGGTCAGGTTCCACATTCCTGAGCCTCTAAAATCTAGGACATAATAGAGATACCTTTTATCATGGTTCTGGATAGATTACTCTATCTAACAACCTGTCTACATACGAAAAGTAAATTTATGGCATAGGTGATAATCAAAATCATGTTACATACCTCTCCACACCGTGGAAGTAAAATGGGGGGTATCAATAAGAAAATATCATCCTTCGGACTCCTTGGACTCTAACCATGTCCTCGAGATACTACCTCACATAGATTTCCATTGAACTCGGCTCTTTGATCCCTATGAAGTTGGATTCTTCATCAAGTGATCTAATACAAACAATATAGAATCATATCCTCCATGAACTCGTTGTAAACTAGTAACGATGTCCATCAATATATCCTCCCACTTCTATAGTGGAAAATCCAATGATGGGAATAACAACCAGGATCATGGGGCTCAACCATCATCTTCTAGAAGTCCAATCATCGAAACACAAAATATGATACTTCACACATCAACCTAGGCCACCAAAATAGACTACTAAAGGAATGTTATAAATTTATCACAAAAAGATATAATGGTTAATGATTGAAGTCACTATGAACTATCACACAAAATACCAATGGAACAAAATTACTTCCCTGAAACAAAACTCAGGGATGTTCTTACCCAAAACAACCATCATGGGCTTAACCATAAACAACTCAGTCTCCCCCAACCTCTAACTCATGATCCCACAACTGGTGAACTTCTACCAACTACATGGGATATGACTACACTGTCATCTGGAAATGAAAACCTCTACACAATACTTCTCCCATTTTGAAATGAATACTGAGAGAACATCCATCACTCTCCCAGAATCCCCATATTCACACATTGTACTAATACATGACTTCGTGCTCAATGAACCAGCTACATCATTTACTTTACTATGTTTATATGCAATTTTTAAGTCGTAATTCTATAAGAACTACTTTCACCCACATTGTCGAATGTTCAAGTAACATTGAGAGAAAACACACCTCAAGCTCTTATGATTGGTGAAAACACTAAATCGCTCACTAATGAGGTAATTTTTCTCCAAACATAGATCAAACAACACTATAAACGAGCTTCGGTCATCAGTTTCAGACTTACATTCATGGGGATGCAACTGTTGAGACCCATAAGAAATGTCTAATACCTAATTCATCAGAATAGAGCCTAACAGAAGATGTTATGCATCATTGAAAATGTCAAGTTGTACACCCTATGCTTGTAGATAGTGAACCGGGTCGTAGACATACTTATACATCAAATAATCAAAAGCTTCCATACACTGATCATTCCACATGAATGCAAGATCCTTCATTGTAAACAAAGTCAGAGGAGTCCCAAACAAAGAGAAATTTACCATGAATGTCTGGAAAAATCATGTCAGACCAAGTAAGATTCACTACTCTTACAATGTAGTGGGATATTCCCAAGACACAATTTCTTCTATCATAAAATGATCCACACATAATCTTTAATCGGATACCACATTCCCTAAGAAAAAGAAATCTCAATCCCAGTACTCACACATCGAAAACTTCCCAAAAAACATTTTTTGGTGAAGAACTCCCCAAATGGATTGAAGATTATATATAGGATCCTCCTCATACGTAATGTAAAAATGGTTGAAATTGATTAAAACCACAATGAACATAATCAAGAACTCACATAAAACAATGTTCATCAACCCCATGGACACAACATGAGAATTTTTCACATCGAATGGCATCACCAAGAAATTGTAATTCCCATGATGATGATAGAAAGCGGTCTTTGGAATATCCACATCCATCAATTGAATCTGATGATACCTAAAACAAAAATACATCATCAAAAACCGTGTCGTACCATTCAGCTGGTTGAATAGATATTTAATCAGTGGAAGAAGATAATGAATCTTCACTATCAAATTTTTCAAGCGATGGTAATCAATAACCAACATCAAACTATTGTTAGCCTTCTTCATGAACAATATTAGTGTTACCCAAGATGACACACTCAAATGAACAAAATCACACTTCAACAGACCATCTTGGTGTATTCAAAGATCATTAACATAGAAGGGGTTTTCCTAAATGAATACATTGATATAGGATACTCTTCTGGATATAGGTTAATCCTGAAATAGATATACCATCAGGGGGTAATGCTATAACCTATTCTAGAAATACATTAGATTACTCCTCAACAACCCTGGGAAACATTGACTACTGAACCTCTAAAGAAGTCAACATTAGTTTTTCCTTCAAGGATGGAAAATAGTGAATACGCCGCTAAACCTTTTGAGGGTTTCACACCCAAAAAAATGTTGGATTTCCATAAGCATCGATGAACACCTCCTACCTCCATAATTAATCTTTAATATCTTGCACCAAATTCAACCAATCCATGATAAGTATGACATTGTTTGGTTTTATCCATACAATAGGTAAATCCCTCCATGATAAGTGATGACTGAGAACTATCTAATAATATATACATACATAAAACAAGTCAGCTTGACCTCCAAAATGCATATCTAATTCCAAAGGCACTAGAGAAACTACATGGATGATGAAGATTACAAGGGAATTTTAAAAATGATATGTAGGAAAGGTACCCTCCATTATTTAATAATTAAATAATATTTCGAGGATGCAATTTCTTGAAGGTGGGTAGAATGTAACACCCTAGAGATTTAAAAATAAATTAAAATTAATGAAACTATAAGACCAAATGAAACAAAACATTGTTTTAATGAGATAAATATAAAATAGTTTTTAGAGATAATTTTTCAATTTTTAGGATTTAATTTCAAAAAACAGACATTCATAGTTGCGATCAATATGTTTTTTGGGGTTCGAAATAACCAACTTCATTTTTTAGAGAATATTAATTTACCTTTATGAATATTAATATGAACTATATAAAATTTAAATAATAATATTATTATTTTGAATTATATGTATACTATAATGATATCTTGATTAACTTTACCTGGTGATAAAAAATAAGTTATAGTTTTAAAATATTTATTTTTAGAACGAATTGTTATATTATTTAAAAAATAAATTATTCATATTTATAAAATTATTTACAATAATTTGAGTTCATTTTTAAATTCTAAACATTTTAAAATGTGACAATGTTTTTTGGGGATTTTTCTGAAATATTTGAAAATTTTCCATATAGTAAAAATATAGTTTTATGTTTTCGGCATGTTTAATGAAATCACAATGATGTAATAACAATGTAATCATCCTAAAAGAATATTAAGGATTAAAATATTATATTAGGTGTCCCATATGGCCAAACCATGTTAAAAAACAATGGGAAATACCTTGGTTTCGAAAATAAATCTAAATATGTGTCTGTGAAATTAAGTTATAAACTCTCTAACATTCACAATAAATACCCCCTCGTTCCCTATGCTTATCACACATATCCTGATTTTAGAAATAACTATATTCTTCCCAATACCATACCCAATTTAATTCCACATGTGCAAGGCCTTCAGGGATCATGAATATTAATGAATCAAGGGCCTTTCAGAGGTTCCAAGGGAGAAGAGATCAAGAGGTAAAGATCCTCTTTTATTTTTTAGGTATTTTTGTTGAAATTAATTTATTTTATTATGATCCCTTCACCTACCCATATATAAGTGGAATTTAATATATAGTATAATATATATATTATCTATTCTATTCATTATTATGTAAAAAATCAACATCCATCTTCTTCTCCACTTTTTATTTTTCTAAATATAAAAACATCAGCTGTGATGTGTCAATTTACTAACATCAAGAATGATATGTTTTCAATTTCCATTACTTATTTAAATGGTGGTTGTGATAGAAATTTAATGGTTTAATCATATTTTAATGATTATTATATTACTTATCATATGTTTTAGAAATTAATAATATTAATAATATTAATGGTATATGATGAAAAAACTTATTGACTATCAATGAACAACAAAAATGATCAAAATGAATATCACTAATGATTTATCAAAAATAATCATCCACATTTTATACACCCAAATTAATTAAGGGAATAATATAATATTATATAATCATTTTAAGACCATTTATTTCCACTTCTAGAGTTTTTTTTCATTTGACATGATAATCTTTTATGATCCAACAATGGAAATCATGTAATGGATGCACCTGAAAAAATGGAAGTAAAAAAATATTATTATTAAATTGGTCGAATGATGATATAAAATGAAAATATAAGGTTTTATAACTAGGATACAGTTTCTTTAAAATATTAATAACCCCATTTTTTCACATTATACATGAGGTTTAAAATGATAAATTTTGACTAAGCTGACTTTAGGGAATTCATAACCCAATTTCCATTCATTGGGTTAAGAGCCTACTTCATTAATTATATTGTAATAAGGATATTTTTGAAATTAATATTTTTTTATATGAGGATTTATTATTTAAATTTATATTTTATACACATAATATTTTTGTTATATTAGTTTTCGCATCAATTAATTGACATTTTAAGGGAATTTTGATTCCAATTTCTACTCATTGGGATAACCTTATATTTCATCAATTAAGTGCTATAGAGATTATTTATATAAAAATAATAATTTATATTATTATGTAATATGTGTAATTATATTTTATTCCCATAATTTTTTTTATCATTTATAACTTCAATTATATGGCATTTGTATTGTTATTTCTTTTTAAAATAATTTTTTATAAAATTATGTATTAAAAAATTCAAAAGATATGTTTTTATACAATTATCCATGTTCAATTATTATGATCTGGTTTTTGGAATTGTTTATTATTAAGGGTGTGAACTATAGATAACTCAAATGTTTTAGGTTTTTGTAATTTTATGGTTAGACATACGCTTACTCCAAGTGTAAATGTGATGGTTACACCATATAATAGACATGAATGTTACATTGTAAGGTAGCTATGAGAGTTACAAATCATATGGTGGTTGTGTGGATTAAAATATAAATATGTAAAGCCCCATGATATCCTTATGATTTTATATGTGTTATCTAATTAATCATGTCAACCTCATGATTCACAAAGTATATATGGTTGAAAAGTATGTATTTTTGAAAATGATTTCATATGTTTATATATATTCAGGGAAAAATGTTTTGTGTCCTTATTTTTATTTTTCAAAAATATAATTTTATTATAATCCAAAATTTTTAAATATTTTTCACTGGTTATAAGGATGTTTAAGAGAAATGATGATGAAAATTTAAATGTAATTATTATTTTTCTAATGAAATCATGTTGTGGTTTTGTGTAAAATGTTATATGTTCTGGAAGAAATGGATACTATTTTAATTGAACCCGCATTGCATGACAATAGGTTGTTATTAATGATTTATTTCTTAACATTTTAAAACTCTAAACCAAAATTATCAATGTGAATATAAAAAATTGAAACCTAGGAGAAATAACTAGATTATGTATTGTTTTAATAATGGTCCCTTCAACTGGAGGAGTTGTCTAAAATATGATTATGATATGTCATTAAGAGATATTGTGTACATGTTTATATTGTGTAAGATGGAGATATTAGTGTTATGTATTATTTCAACAAATCCATAAAAAATCCAGTAGGGATCAGTGGACCCTAAGTAAAATGTATAATCCTATAACTGGTTGATAATCCAATTGGATGATGATAACAAAGGAAGACATATTGCGGTCTTATGTGATGGATTTTGGTAGATCTGGGGAGTATCATGTATCATTAGTGAAGCTATAATATAAAAATAGCTATCAAGACACATTGCGTATTTCTTCTATTGAATTATGTAATTGGAATCCTTGTCATTCTCCACATTATTCTGTGGAAATATGCGAGACTTCACTGGTTTGTTCGAGCCTTATCATATAGAAAATGAAGAAGATTTAGTGGATATGGTGATGAATAGAGATGTATAAGAGTCATTAGAAGTCAAATGTGGATCATTGTTGATTTTTGTTGTTAGTTGAGGTGAGTGATCATGTGAATTTTCGGATCTATACAAGTCATTGACTTTGTAATTTCTGGAATTATTGAAATTTATCTCCATAATAAATGGTGCATGTTGAGATACTTGAATGGATTGGGGAGGTGGCATATTAGTGGGATATTCCAACACAGTTCATTGAAGTGTATAATATGTTTCATATATCATGGTAGAAAATATATCAACCTAATCCTATGCATTTTAATTTATGACATCACATTGAATTATAATAGGATTACCATTTGATTCATACCCTAGTATAGATTAGGTATAAGAAGGATATGTTCTTGAATGGGAAATGAATTCATCGACTACGGTTTTTGTTGTTACATGGTTGGATTTACGAATTGATATGTGAACAAGAGATTGAAATGGTCTAGTAATCACACAAATATATTCTAAACAATAATGGAGTTCTACATATCTAAAATGGAATGGTAAATGGTATGGAAAATTTATCTCCCCAATTTCAATTAGGTAACAGATTTTTTTTTTGACAATGTAATTTTTTGTTAGATTTTTGTGAGGACTTTTATGACTTTTGAAATGTTTTTTAGTGTTTCATAAATGTTCAAGCTTAGTGCACGTTTAGTAAAATTGTGTAGCTCATACATGAAATCATGAACTATAGGATAATAGAAAATTTTAATTCAAATAGTTCACTTCATGAGACGTCGAAACCGAAATTCCATTAGGAGAATCCATGAAATGTGGGAAATATGAATTTCAAATGGTTTTCAAATAATTAGTCTAACTGTGTGGGAAAAACAGTCAATATCCTACTTGAGGCAGAGGCTGATGCATGGTTTGCACAAGATTTTCTTAACATCATGACTAACCATTCACAGTTTTAAAAGATGACCCTAGAGAATTTTTTCTAGTTAAATATTTACATTTATGACATTTTTTCTCCATTTAGTTACTAAATTAAAATTTCTCCCACCCAAATGCTATGTATCATTTCCCCTTTTAATGAAAAGTTATTTTATGGTGTTTCATGGTGTGTTGATATCATATTAGCAGTGTAAGTCCTCATTTTATGTATTTTTTTGTGGGTTTTCATAGTTGTACTTTCTTCAAAAAAGGGGTTTAATAGACTTAGTACGCTGAAGATATATATAAGTTTTTTATTTCAATCATGGTTATATTTTGATTTTTATGTTTTTAGAAGATTTATATAAATGAATTTTGGAGATTTAAAATGGTTTTGTGTGCATTTTTTTGGAATGTTTATCCTTTTCCCAAAAATTATGAAGGTAGGTGGAATCACTCATTACTCTTCTTATTATAAGTCAACCATTTATTTCAAAATGATTAAATTTCATGATATGGTTTGTGATTTTTTTGGAAAATCATAGTGGAAATCCTCTATAATGATGATTTGAGTGTTTTTTGGAATTATGGATTTATTATGAATTGAAATTTGTTGAATGAATTTAAAATTTATATTGTAATTTTTTAAAAAAAACTCATCAAAATATTGTTTTTTTAAATGATTTATATAAAATACTACATTGGATGGAATATATTGGAACATTTGTTTCTAAATTGTTTTCACATACTTGGGTTTTTGTGATTTTATGCATTTGACATGACCCGGAATAAGGGCCTTGTACCATTTGTGTACATCATGACATCACCCCAGATAAAGAGTATGAATCATTAAGAGACAATAAAATATCATATTTTTTGATGACATACTGTGACGGTTGATAAATCTCTCATGAGTGTTGAACATTCACTCAAGCATGCATGTGTGGGTGTGTTAGAAATCATGCAATTGATATTCTAAAAAAAATGTGGCATTGAATAATGTGTTATATGATTACAATCCATTGAAACTATTTTAGTATGAAACTATTTGGATTTGGTGAATATAGTTGAACTGATTGAAGTGGTTTGTTATATAAAATGTTTTATTTTAATGTGATAACTTGTTCTTACAATGTGGAATGAGTAGGTGAGTCATTTTAAGAATGAATACTGAGTTTCATTACTCACCACGACATTAGAACATTGGTGATTTTTAATATATTGTTCACTGAGATAGGGAAAGGTAACTTATCATACATTCATATTGGATGTTTTAGTTACATGGGATATATTGTTGAGTCAGAGACTAGTGCATGTTGCGAGATTTAGAGTTCTTTTGAGTTTTTTTTGGATTTTTTCCTCTTTTTACTTTGATTTTATTTTTCATCCACAATGGTAACCTCTTGTATATTGGTTATGATATTAATGGTGTAACTTTTAGTTTTTTACAAAGTTATCATCAAACATGTAGTAGTCTATTTTAATGGATTTATAAGTTGGGTTATTTTATTTTGAAAATGGAAAAATATACCACATTTTTATTTCATTCCAGAGTATTTATAACCATCCATTAGCACATTGGGGAAGTTGGTTAAGGACATGTAGCAATTCCACCTTGACTCAAGTCAATGAGGAGGGGAAGGATAATATAGTAAGAGTTTGATAAATGGTAAACCATCATATATTGAACACAATTTCAGAGTGAATAAATATGAAACTAAATTTATCATATTTATTCCAAAACCATTACACCCAATATATATTAGACATTATTTTTATTAAATATGATAATTTAAAAACATTGTGAATACGTGACATAATGTTGTAATGTTAGTAGATATAATATTCAAATAATATTATTTAAAAACCAAAATTATAGAAATGTTTTTGGTTTAAAGGGTAATAATAGGAATTAATGAATTATTAAATATATGACGAATGTTATTACAGAAAAAATTATTACCGAACAATTAATATACTATAAATTAGTTAAAATAATGATAAAAACAATAAATCATAAATATATATTTTTGATAAAACTATTCTTCTATGTAAAATTGAATTTTTTTTCATTATAAATTAAATTACTAAATATTTTCAAATTATAATAATCATATTATAGTATCATATAACTAAATAAAATAATTAAAAGATGAATATTTTTTTATATAATTGAAACAATGAAATTATTTTCATTTTATTATTTGAAAATCTTGTTTTTTTATAAAAAAGAATTCACTAATGATTTTCAATTTATACAATATATAATATGTGGATATATATATGAAATTTGATTTGAAATTTTTACATTAATGCTTTATTCTTCATATCAAAAGCATTATATAGTTAGTTTTATCTTTGATTTGAAAACGTCTATTTTTGAATTAATAAGAAAATCAGATTTTAAAAATAATGATTAAATTTAAATATATAATTTAATTATAAAGAAAAATTGTGTTATTTATTTATATTAAATGAAACATAATATCCTTATTATTTCTGATAATAAAAATAATTCCATTTTAATTAGAATTATAATTTATTTTTGTACAATTTAGTTTTTATTCATAAAAGATAATTTATCTGACAATTTTCATTCATTTCATTTTATTATCATATAATATAATTTTTTTCTAATAATTATACAAATATAATTTTGAAAAAAGGATATATTTTATTTATATAGGAGGGTTGTATTTTGGAAAACATTCATCCAAATTTTTTATCACTATTTATAGTAACCCCGGTAAAAAGTTATCCACATCATGAATAGTAAAATAGGTGAATTATGGTTATAAATCATTCATAAATCACAAAATCACAAAATAAATATTATTACATGTGATTATTTTAAAAAACATCCAATTATATTAATTTTTTTTTTAAAAAAATCATATTTTCCATGTCTATGAATTTTATAAAACTAAATGTTATAGAAATTACAATTATGTCACATTGCACACATTGTAATAAGAAACAATCCTCCATACATACTCACACATAATGAGAAATTTGTCATAAAAATTCTTAAAAAATATAATACAACTCATCCAACCATTTAATTTGTGATTACAGTTTCCTCATAACACTATCCATTATTTATTTTAATTTATGGGAATGAATGAGTAAAAAATATATATATAATACCTAATTGAATTCTTAAATATTTTTGTAATCTGCCGATTCCAAACCTATAATATGAAAGATCATTTAATAACATAATATAATCCATCATACAATAATGTTATCCAATTTTTGGTTCATCTATTTTTAATATCTATTTCAATCCAATGGGAAATGAAACCATCGTGTCTGTATTTGTGCTGACTACCTCCTCCACAAAGTGATTTGACTCATTACATATAAAAACATCTCATTGATGGTAATAATTATTATTTTAAAGATAATAAATTATATTATGCAAAAAATTATGAGTATATTAAAATAATATATTAAATACCTTCTCACCCTACCTTCTATAGTGACATGATGCTTTCTCTCATTCATATGTGTGGACTACAACCTAAATGATTCTATTTAATAAAATATGTTTTCCTAATTTTCTTTTGGGGAATTTGTTTAATTGTATAAATATTTTAATTATTTCATAGTTGGAATCCTAGAGATAGAAAACCAAAAAACCATTTTTTTCTATGGTTTAAATCTGATATTTTTTATAGATAGTGTACAAAACATTATCAAAATTATTAACATAATCATAATTTTTTTTTGTTATATAAGCTATCTTAATAAATTAAATAAAAGGGCTTATTATATTTGTATTAAAAATAAATTTTATTTTATGAATGAAAATAATTAATATTTGTTTAATATGTAGGATTTAAAAAATATAAGTGGTGAGTTATATTTATATCTGATTTATCTCGTCTCAATTACAAACATTATAACAAATATCTTTTTAACAATTCTATTTATTTTCTTTGTATACAAAATAATATAGGGAAATATTTTTTATATCTATTTAAATAGATTAATTTCATTCAAAAAATTTTAATCTTATATTATTATATTTCATTTTAATTCATATATTTATAATCCTAATAAAGTCCATTATTAAAAGAGTATTATATAGTATTTTTAATCATATTATTTTACTCTATATTCATGTTCTGTTAAATGGTTTCATGATTCCTAATATTTATAAATTAATTATTTTTAAAGGTCACAATAAAAATGTATTTTTATACCTTAAAATTTAATAGTAATAAACTATTTATCATTATCCATACATGCACCTTTTGAATCTTTTTAACAATGAAAAAAAATTATTTACTTAAAAAATTTGGATTATTGATATTTACCCTCAATAATGACCTCTATTAATTACAATTCTTCACATAAACGTTCTTAGGTTTTCTAAATTAATTTATTATTTTTTTTATTTTGGAAAATTTATATTTTACATTTTTTCTAAGATAAATATTTTTTTAGTTTTTTGTGAGAATAACATAACTATTACCTTAAATATAATTAAAATTAAAAAAATTAGAGATTTTATGATTTAAAAGAGTATTTTATTTAATTTTTTTAATTAATTATATTTAATAATTTAATATTAAACTAAATTTTAACTAAAAATAAATTTATTACCTTCGTATGTATATTTTTAGTTTGGAGTTTTGGATAATTAGTTGAACTCATTCATTTACAACCCCATCATATACAATGTGTAATCTTCTAATCGATGTCAATTATACCTAGAACAGAAAACTGTAAAAAACATTCATTTCATTAATGACCATTTTGAATTGCATATGGGAATAATTTATCCCCATAATTGTAACACCCCACCCCTACCATATTATCTTGGGGAGGCGGTGAGGGTTACATGTCCTTAAGTGATGTTCCCAAAGCACCAAAGGCTAGCAATAAATGTTGATGGCTCCGAGAACAATTTGGGGCACAATTTTCCCTTAAGAAAAAACCAACCAAACAATCCATTAACCACCACTATATGATGCATGTCAATAAAACAACCAAACATGCATTCCCAAAAGAAAAACAAGTAGTACCACAATACAACCCAAAACCAATACCACAAGACATGTCTACACGACATTAGAGTATAATCGGAAACCGAACAACAAAAACTACGAGCCATGACACCACCAAAGCTCCACACCAATCTCCAAGATCCAAGTTCAACCAAGACACCACAATAAACCACTAAAGGATGGATATGCCTTACCTTTTCCCATGCCACGATACACAACATCTACAAAGACACCGACATACCAAAGAAGGGGGTGAGTACTAAAAATCGGTAGCTTTTCCCAAAATGAATTCCCTACACACGACACTAGGATAAAATTGTTAGCTCATTTATATAAAACAATTTATATAAAATAATCACAAGTACAAAAATTTCTGTAGGACAAACGTTCCGTTACCAAGTCATCACACCCAACCTAAGAACCCAAGGAAAAGACAACCAAACATGCCACAAGTCATTTTATCATTCACACACTAGCACAAGAATTTCCATCTTGCAATGCAATGCACCACCAACAACCAAAACAACTAAACTGTAGAGCTTCTATCCAACCTGTTCACCCATTGACACCTAAACAACCAAAATGGAAGGAAATCCTCCCAACCTGTTCACCCATTCACAACTAAAAAACCAAAATGGTAGGACTTCATCCCAACCAATTCACCCATTCACAACATGCGGTACTTCCCGACCACTACCCACATGGTGGTTCTTCTGACCACTATACATCACCTTTTATAGAGAGACATCCTGCCCACTACCACACAACATTTCAATCAATCCAAACCATACATAAACCCACCAAGTCCACAACATAAAGAAATCAACCCGTTATATTGCATATCAATCCACTTTAATAAATCACCAATTTATTTAAAAGCATTTTCCATGCCAAATAAAATTTCAATAAAAAATCATCTTTATTGAAAACCATTATCATCGATCATTTTCAAAAGACAACCATAACATCCCATTTTAAAATATCCATTTTATAATACACAATAAATGAACTTCACCATAAAACCACTTTTTTCCCAAAAATCCCCATAAAAGAACCCAAGGGATTCCAACCTATTTCACACCAAAAATCATAATTAATTTTTCAGCACCACAAATTAATTGTAAACAAAGAACCACTAGTTCTGACCAATTGGAGTCGAGAGGGAAGCCACCTACCTTAAGGGTTCCTGAGAAATTGACCCAAAAGCAATTGCACATCATATATGGCGAACACACAACCCAAACCTCTCTAGATCACCTAACCTAACCATCACAATCCTTAAAATCATCACCCAAGAAAACCACAACCCTATTTCTACACACAACTAGTGCAGATCTAGAAAACCAAAAATGGGAGGGATTTAGATCTAGAGGAAAACACAATGAAACCAAGATGAGAGACATACCCGGGAGAAACCACCATCAATCCACCAAGAATGGTTTTCAAAATGCTTCCAAAACGACTGTGAGATCCCCTACAACCATTGAAAACCAAAGTACCCTTGTGAGGCACGAGTGGGAGAAAATTTTGATAGGAATGAGGCATGCCCAAGTGAGCCCTAGTTTTAAAACCATAATTTTAAGTGGCCACATGGTTAGTCCACACGGTTTGACAAAACGTGCACTAACCGTGTGCACGCCACTGCCTCGAGAGAAAGGGTCTGCATGGTATCCTCTCACGGTTTGGAAAACCATGCGCAGGCTGTGTGAAACCTACTATCTCCCCCTGAACGGTTTCCGGGAGCATCTTCACTATTTCCCTTAGTCGTTCTCAAACCGTGTACCCATAGAAAAGCCTCCAAACTCATCCAAACCATTCCATACTCTCCCAACCTAGTCACAACTCATATCATGCACATTAAAAACATTTAAATGAAAAAAACGGCTACATACCACAAACCGGGGGTTCTACATTTTCCCCACCATTGGTCTTTCCGTCCTCAGAATGAAATAAACCCATCCTTTGCCGAAGGAGCTCAGTCCATTGCTCGAATATCACTTTCTCCCACACCCAAGTCTTCTCTTGAATCTGACCACGTTTCCACAAAACATGAAATAAACTGATGCTTTTACCATGTATGACATTTTCTTGCCTATCCACAACCCGCAATGGAATGTGCACCAACGGATAATCTGGTTCTAGTTCAACATGATCCCATAAAATCACATGGTCACGATCTAGCTGATAATTTTTCAATTGCGACACATGAATTCCATTGGGCATTGCACTGAACCTAGGTGGAAAATCCAAACGATAATACACCTCACCAACCAACTCAAGAACCTGAAATGGTCCAATATACATCAAATATAAATTTCCCTACTTCCCAAACTGATGATGTCCCAACCAAGGAGAGATCCTCAAGAAAACATGATCACTCACCTCAAATGAAAACATTTATCGACGATGACCCGCAAATGATATCTGACAACTCTGAGTTGTCTCTATTTTCTTCATGATCATCTTGATATTCTTTGTAGTCTCCTGGACAAGGCTCGGTCCAACTATAGAAAACTCGCCCGTTTCTACTCAACATAGCGGAGAACGACACGACCGCCCATACAATGCTTCAAAATGTAGCCATATGTATGGATTCCTGATAACTGTTATTACACGAGAACCAAAAGAACGATAAGTGCTCCTCCCAAGAGCACCCAAAATCCATAGCACAAGCCCACAACATATCCTCCAGAGTTTGTATCGTCCTCTCAGATTTACCATCCTTAAGAGGGTGATACACCGTGCTCATATTCAACTGTGTCCCAAGGGATTACTTCAAGGATTTCCAGAAATGAGATATAATCATCGGATTTCTATCTGATATAATCAAGACCGGAACACCATTCCTCTTTACCACTACATGGATATATATTTTTGATAGATCCTCCACCGTATGACATTCACGAATCGGGGTGAAATGTGCCTACTACATTTGTCGATCCACTATCACCGAAACGACATCGTGATTTCTGACCGTTCTTGGGTGACCTGAATCAAAATCAGTCGCTATTTTCTCCCACTTCCAAATGGGAATTGGAAAAAAGAATGCAACATTCCTGATGGCCTCTGATGTTATTCCTTAACCTGCTAACAACTCAAGTATCTCGAAATAATCTCAGAAACTCTATTTTTCATTCCAGCCCACCAGAACTACTCTTTCAATGCTTTATACATTTTCTAAATTATAGGATGAACAACCGACCTGGAATGATGATACGCCCTGAGAAGATCCTCCTGACAAGAAACTGGTACAACCATTCTATTCCAAAATCACCAAACTGAATCTTCATTCAGTTTCCAACTCTAAATGGTCTCCCCACCATTGAGTCTCGATGTCATGGTCACAGACTCAGAATCAGATATCTGTACCTCTTTAACCAGGCCATCCATGTAAGGACCCAACAATATTAGAAAGAAGACTGCTCTATCTTCCGGGACCTCACATTCCCTCCGCATATCGGCTTTAACCGACATAAACTGCCACTAGTCATATGCTTGTTTTTCCATATGATAATCTGATTTTCAAATTAAATTATTTTCCACCAAATTTCCCTTAATTGGTGTGTACATTAAGTCAAAATCAGACATCTGGAGATATTCCATCCATCTACATTGCCTCATGTTGAAATCCCATTATGATAAACTGTGCTTCAAGCTATTGTGATCTGTATATACCTTGAATTCTTCCCTGAAGAGATAATGGTGCCACACTTTCAAAGCATGAACCACTGCTGCCCATTCCAAATCTTGAGTTGGGTAGTTCTTCTCAAGAACACTCACCTACCATGATCCATATGCCACCACATGATTCCCTTGCATGAGAAAGCACCCCAACCCCGATCTCGATGCATCAAAATACACCACATACACTTTTCTTGATTCTGGAAAAATCGAGATTGGTGCTAATGTATGGTGACCCATTAGCTCTTCGAAACACTGCTGACACTATTCATTACACTGGAACATAAAATTGTTTCTTGTAAAAGATATTATCGGTGAAGCCAAATTTGAAAAATCAAAACCAAAACGCTAATAATATCCTGCTGGACCAAGGAAACTCCATTTCACAAACACATTCTTTGGCGGTTTCCCTAAGATAACATGCTCTATCATTTCTGGATCCACTAAAACACCCATTTCCGAAATCACGTGGCCAAGAATACAAACTTCCTGTATCCAAAAGTCACACATAGTCAATTCGAAAAACAACCGATGATCCCTAAAGATCCATAGAACTGTATCTAAGTGCAGCTCATGCTCCACCCATGTTTTTGAATACACCAGAATATCATCAACAAACACACCTGAAATGAATCTAGATATCTCTGAAATATATGATTCATCAATGCCGTAAACATCACTGGAAAATTCGTTAGACCAAAGGTCATAACCACATATTTATAATGGCCTTGTCTACTTATAAATGCTATTTAGCAATACTGTCCTTCCTCAAACGCAAATGATCCACCATTGCAGGAATAACACTATGCTCAACACCCTCTACATATTCCCATGACAACACCACTAACCGATACGATAACGTGCCCACTGTTGGTGCCAAAAAACATATTGCACCCTGTCTTTTTTTCCTCTCTCCTCTAACGAGATGTCTAACACCATCGTGTGTCATAAAAGGAAATGTTCTCTCATCATAGTCGACTATGGCCTTAAATGCCGCTAGCAAATCCATTCCCCAGATTACATCATACCCATCCATCTCAAGCACTTAGAAATTCCAGGTTATCTCAACCTCGCCCACAAAAATACAACATGTTCTACACAAGAAGTCTTGACACTCTCTTCGACCTAGAGGAGATTGATGTTTCAAAACTGAATGAATCATTTATAACCTTATACCAATCAACTAAACAATACGAGCAACAATAAAAGAGTGTGAAACACCCATATCAAACATCACATTCATCAAGGTAGAATTTAAAATAATAGTACCTCGCATAGTGGATGGTCTCGACTGATCATCCACCACAACTTGCCCAGCTCAAAACACATGTTTTCTTGCCACGCTTTACAATTTTTTTCCATGCTAAGTCATCATGGTTTTCCAAGAATCACCATGACCCACTTTAATCTGCCGACAAGGGGTGTGCTGTTGTCCCCGTCCCATTGAAACATACAACGTCTCTGATCCCTGCGAAGTATCACACTCACCCGACCTCGGAGCATTATGACAATAATGCAGCATATACCCATCTTCTTAAAATTATGACATGCTCGAGGTTGTGTCGTACAACCTTTCTTGATGTGGCTCATCAAACCACATTGAAAAAATCGTTTCTTGCTCTAGGACATCAGAGGAAGATTCAATGATCCTGCTGTCAGATTATGTGCCATACTCTCACCATAGGAATAAATGTCCCTCCTCTGCTTGGAACCAGCATTAGAGTTCCATCTATTCCCCATTGGTACCACCATTATTCCTCCACCCGGAGCACCCAACATATCCCACTCAGTCACCGACACTCTATTCCACATCTCTGTGTAATCATCTATACATAGTACTGCTATATTTAAACATATTTCATTCCTTAACCCCTCTTCAATGATCCTTTACTTCAACAACGTGATGCCCGCCACCTTAAGTGAAAACATTACTAAGACCATAAACATAGCTGCATACTCTATCACAGACATAATCTCGTTCATGCAATTGAAAAAATTAGTCGTACGCTGAATTCTGAACGTATGTGGGTAGAATTGTTTTTTAAAAAATTCCTCAAAGCCTCCCCATGTGACACCTTGGTCCGTCCCCAATTGGACTACCAATTCCCACCACCGAAGGGCATGATCTGCCAACATATACATGGCTAACTTCACTTTTAACTCTACCGGTGTTCCAATGAACTCAAAAATCATGTTCATTATACTCAACCATTCTTCTTCCCTCTCTGGCTCTAAATCACTTCTGAAAATGGTTGGATACTGCTTTTGAAACTGAACCACATGATCCACATGCCTAGGTTCATCCTTTTTATTTCCACTTTCCATAGCTTGGAAAGCCTGCATTATGCATTGCACTAGCCACTGGTTCACCTGAGGATCAGGTGCAGCAATGCTTTCATCGGCCACTTTCGGGTGGTCTCTACGATGCCTAAATGGTTCCATTTCAATATACAAAAAACAAACAACAATGAGTCTCACTTTAGTAGATATTACGAAATTCCATTTCAAATCACAATACACAATACTATCCAAAGAGGCTTTCCACCTTTCCACATTTTCCTTGTTTCACCATATTGATAACCAAACCATTTTAAAAATACCAAATTTATTCACATTACAATTTCACAAATTTTCAGAACCATTTCTCAATTCAGCACATAAATAATTATGCCCAATGAATTATGAATCCTACTGGGAAGTAATTTCTACCATGCATTCCATACTCATCTCATTGGCTACACCCTCGACAATGAGATATCCAATTCCTATAAGTGTCTCCAAAACACTTTTGTACCCAACTCCCTAGTAACATGAAGTTCTGCCTAAAAGGGTTATATATATCCTTTTATGCTATACATTCCATGTTCTGGTATTCCTATGCCTTGATACCATCCCGACTCAAGGAATATTCCATATCGAATTTCAACACCAAAACCAATGATCGACACCAATGATCGAACAAAATCTATCACTTGAATGCTAAGGACCGAAAAAAACTAATGCCACTTGTAGCACCCCACCCCTTCCTCATTGGATTTAGAAGACGGTGAGGGTTACTTGGCCTTAAGAGACATTCCCAAGGCGCCACAGGTTGGCCATAAATGTTGAGGGCTCGAAGAACTGTTTGGGGAACGGTTTTCTCTTAACAAAAAACCAAAATAACAATCCACTAACCCCCACTATATGATGTATGTCAATAAAAAACCATACATGCATTGCAAAAAGACAACCCAGTTGTAGCACAATACAACCCAAAACCAATACAACTGGACATCCCTACACCACATCAG
This sequence comes from Viscum album, assembly GCA_963277665.1. Lineage (NCBI taxonomy): Eukaryota > Viridiplantae > Streptophyta > Magnoliopsida > Santalales > Viscaceae > Viscum > Viscum album. The sequence continues at coordinate 259,181,169 of OY728121.1, read as the reverse complement.
AGTACAAGAAGAAACCAAACAACAAAAACTACATGCCATGACACCACCAAAGCTCCACAACAAGCTCCTTGCACCATGCTCCACCAAGACATCACAATGCACCACTAAAGTAGGAAGATGACTTTCATTTACCCATTCCATGATACACAACATCTACAAAGACACCAAAGTGCCAATGTAGGAGGTGAGTACTAAAAATTAGTAGGTTATCCCCCAATGAGTTCCCTACAAACGCCACTAGGATATTACTGTTAGAACATTTATATAAAACTATTTATATAAAACAATCACAAGTACAAAAATTTCCATAGGCCAAACATGCCCTCACTAAGCCATCACACCCAACCCATGAAACCAAGGGTAATCCAACCAAACATGCCACAATCCATTTCATCATTCACACACTAGCAAAACAATTTTAAACTTGCAATGCAATGGACAACCAACAACCAAAACAACTAAACGATGGATCTTCCGTCCAACTCGTTCACTGATTTACACCTAAACAACCAAAATGGTGGGATTTACGCCCAACCTGTTCACCCATTCACAACTAAACAACCAAAATGATGGGACTTCCACCCAACCCGTTCACCCATTCACAACAAGTGGTACTTCCTGACCACTACCCACATGGTGTTTCTTCCGACCACTATCCATCACCTTTTATAGTGAAAATTCTCCCCCACTTCCACACAACATTTAAATCAAGAAAAAAACAAGAATAACCCCACCAAGGTTAGAACATCATTCAATCAACTCATTCTATTTCCTATCAATCGACTTCAATAAATCACCCATTTATTGAAAATAATTTTCCATGCCAAAAAAAATTTCAATAAAACAACCTCTTTATTGAACACCATTCCCATCGATCAATTTCATAAAATGACCATAGAATCCCATTTTGAAATCTCTATTTTAATATCCAAAAAAATCACATAACCATAAAACCCCATTTTTCCCAAAAATCCCCCAAAAATAACCCAACTGATTTCCAACCAATTTCGCACAAAAATTCACAGTTAATTTTTTATCACCACAAATTAATTGGAAACAGAGAACCACTAGTACTAACCAATTTGAGTCAAGAGAGAAGCTGCCTATCTTTACAGTTCCCATGAAATCGACCCACAATCAATCACACCTCAAATCCAAAGAACGCACCACCCAAACCTCTCTATATCATCTTCTCTAACCATATCAAGGATTAAAATCATCATCCAAGGCAACCACAACCCTAGATGATCACAAAACAAGTGCAGATCTAGATAACCAAGAAAGAGAGGGATGTAGAACTAGAGGAAAACACAAATAAATAAAGAGAAGAGACTTACCCAGGAGAAACCACCATCAATCCATCATGAAACCTCTTCATAATGTTTATAAAACGAGTGGGAGAGACTATCCAACCCTTGAAAACCAAAGAACCCAAGTGAGGATTGAGTGGGACAAAATTTGGAAAGGAATGAAGCTAGACCAAGTGATCTCGGGTTATAAAACCCTATTTTTATGTGGTTTCATAGTTAGTCCACACAGTTTGACAAACCGTGCGCTAACCGTGTGCATGCTACAGCCATGAGAGAAAGGGTCATTATAGTTTCCTTGCACGGTTTGGAAAATCGTGCACTGGCCATGTGAAGCCTACTATCTCACCCTGCATGGTTTCCTGGAGAATCTGCCCGGTTTCCCTTAGCCGTTCTCAAACTGTGCACCCATAGAAAAGCCTCTAAACTCATCCAAAACCATTCCAAACTCTCTCATCCACTTATCAACTCATCTGATGAACTTTAAACACATAAAAATGATTAAAAAAGGCTACATACCTCAAACTGGGGGTGCTACAATAATCATCATTATTTTATATAAAAAATAACATTTTAGAATCATGGGTTTATCTTAAAAATAATAGTTATGAAAATAAATTCGAAGAATATTTATAGATTATTAAAAAAATGAAAACACTAAAATAATTACCTATATCTAAATTTTATTGATATAATGAAAGAAATAATATTCTTATGAAAACACACCCACATATTTAGATCATATAATTTCCTTAAAATCCAAATCAAAAAAATGAAAACCCTCTTTGGAACCACCGAGATTCACATTCCTAAAATGTCTTAAATGAATGAAAGAATAAACTGGATACTAGCTAAATACATACGAGAAACATGTTAGTAAATCCATCCTAATTTAAACCAAAATACATATTAAATTACCCCCATGTGCTAGAGAGATATCTCTTTAAACCCAATCAAATTAAAAGGCTCACTCAATAATATCTGGTCACATTAAACATAAATGATATATCATGCCCCCTGTGAGATATTTTGGGTATCAAAAATTTTATAAGATATATCAGGAGAACCGATTGATGATTTAATGTTCATGTACCATATGAAGAATATAATTTTTTTCCTTTTTTATTTTCATCTTAAAATCATTTTGAAAATAAATATAAATAAAAAACAAATTTGTATGTAAGTATATATTATTATATTGAAATTGATGACTAAAATAAAAAAAATGTATTATAAATAAAATATGATCTATACATATTAAAATGGCATCATTATTGAATAATATCATCATGATAGAAATAATTGCACCTCAAACCATATCACATAAAAAATTTAGTATAACAATTTGGTAGAAAAGTAACAATCTACATCGAATGGAAAAGAAAGAAAATATAAATAACAATAAATTAATAAAATTTAATATATTGGTGAAAATAACATTTAACAGTCATATAATATTGTTTAAATGACTTTTTGTTAACATTTATATGATATGGACCTGGAAATAAAATTGAATTTCATGGGAAACTCAAAAAACATAATTTTTTAATGAAATTCCTCTATATGTAGCTAGATTGATTTTGTAAATTATTTATAAAACTTAATAATAAAAATATTTTAATTATTCAGATGAATAAAACACTTTTGAGGTTTATTAATCATATTTTATCACTTATTTCAATTTAATATATACTTATGGAATCATTTCTATTCACATTAGACGTTTTTACAACAATTGGATCATAAGATCAAAATGGATATGGAACAATGAATATGGGTAATAGGTCAATTATTCAACAATCTCCAAAATATAACAATGAAATAAATATCTTATTTGTAAATTAATTATAATTTTATATGAAACCAATAAATATGGATATCAAAATTGCAAGAAATTACAATCATGGAGATGATGGACCACACATACTCATGAGTAACGTAATAATTTTTCAATAATATTTATAGAATAATGGTATGTATAATTATAGATTTCAAGAATGATAATAAGATATTAAATATAATAATAATGTTAAAATCTACTTATATATATATATATCATTTTATATATAGATGAAAAATGATTCACATTTCATTATAAAGGTTGTAGTCCATACATACAAATTAAGAAGATTATTATTTTGTTTTGAATGAATGAGTAAAAAGAAAAATTGAATTTTGCCCTTATTTGTTGATAAAAATTTCATAAATATCAAAAAAAATTAATTCCATCATTTTAATCATTATAAATTTTTAATGATGGAAAATTAAGTATTCTAGATAGAGAGGGGGTACATCTCTCTACACATGAATGATAGAAAATTTGTCCATTTGGTTGATGAAAAGATTGATATAGTTCGAGAAACTAACATAATATAATATATTTGGTAAAAAAATTAAAATTTTCTCCTTGTGGAATAAAGAATTAAGGATGTCAGAAAATTAACAAAATATATACATGAAGATAATAATTGCCCTACAATGGAAGCCTTCATATTTATAACTCTATAAGACTTATTTGAATATTATCTTAAATTAAAAAATAAAATGGAATTTGTGGAGGGATTATATGATTGGTTTATTTATTTATAGTATGGGAAATTTCATTTTTAATTGTAAAATATTCAAAAGAAGATATTCTCTTTTATAAGAATGGTCTTGGGAAATCTCAGAATTTTATAAAATAATAAATTACTATTAATTAATGAATAATTAAAAATAGATCTAAACAGAGTTTTATAAATGATAATAGGATTTTTGTTTTTATTTACACATATCAAATAATATATATATATATATATATATTTACAATATTAATACCATTATTGTATATCCCATAATTTAACATGGTTAAATGTTACTACGAATACATATGTTTTTATTTATAGAGAGTCAATATATTAATAAATAAATAAAAAAATAGAAATAAATAAACAACGGATGTTATTTCTATCCTTTATCATTGTCACCTGAAAATTTAATAATATTATAAATATAATATCATTTAATAAAATATTATTTACTATAATAATAAGGACCATGATTTATTTCATTAAATAATCATGAATTTTAGTCCACGAATCACTTCTTTTAATATTGAGGATCATTTCATGTTTTTAGATTTATAGAATTTGGATATAATACATACATTGCTTTCCCTATTGATATAGAAAAGATAACAGAAAAATAATATCCATTTCATTAAAAATATAAAACCATTTAAGTAAAACAATTTTTCCTTTACAAATATTCAAGAAATTTTACGTGGGTTTTTTCATATTCGTAAGCATCCTTAAAAATTGTGAAAATAATTTAAAAACACTTTATGAGAACAATAATATTAGTATTGGATATAAGAAGATTGAGAAAAACATAATTCCATGAATACTTGTGACAAATGAAATAATTTTAAAAAATACACGATACTCATACAAACATACATTTTGGAACATGATATTTCACTGAGATTTCCTTAAAAAAATAACATAAATAAAACCATAATGTAATCTTTGGAAATTTCAAACATTATCTTATAACCCTCTTGTCTACCTTATAATTTGTAACCCTCACGACTACCTTACAATTTTTCTAACAATAGCAGTCACAGGTGGAGTTAGCATATAGAATACCTCCAACATACCCATACCCAGTGCATTGGAGTGAGATATTTCCTTAACCATTCATCATAATAAATCCCCTTGAACCAGAAGTTATTCATACAACATGAATAATTTCACAAAAACATTGCATTTAGGTTTGGTAAAACAAAATTATAAAAGAGGATTTTAGAAGATAATCTGCCCACTAATATAATATAATTAATGTGATAACAATTTTAATGGATTAAATATGTATATACGCTTTAAATAAATAGAATTCAACATAATATAAACAAAAATCATCCCCCAAAAAATTTTAATAGTACATAAATAAGGAAGTAAAAGCTTAATTGAGAGAATGATAATTGGGAAATGAATTCCCTTACCTGTAGTTTCTCATTCATAAAACTCATTTAATCGTCATGTATAATGGTAAAAATAATATTTTTAATATGTTACCAAAAAATACTTTTTAATACAATATATTATCATTTCATAACATAATCTATCCCTTTAATTATTTGTATTTTCGTCCTTCTAATGTTTTAGGTGCGTTCATTACATGATTTGCAGGGATAATTTGTATATTATTTTGATGTGATATAGAAATTAAATGTTATTATTATGATTCCAGATTATATAATGATACCATAAAACATTTTTTTATTATATATGTTTATGGATCATTAGATGAATCATCAATGATATTTATTTAGATCATTTTTTTTCGGTTCCTCGATAATCATGATCTTGTTTTATTAAACAATATTATTTCATTAATAGAAGTTCATTGCAAAACATTGAATATGTTATAAAAAACAATTAAAATTATTATTCTTCAATTAAATGGGTTTTATGATCATATTTCATGGATGTAATGGAAACTGGAAACACATCGTCTCCAATTTTGGTAAATTGGCACATCGTGGGGATGTTTTTATTTATAGAAAATGTCGGAGAGCAGATGAAGGAATATGATGAATCTTTAACATGAACATGGTATCATAAAGAATATATATGATTCTAGAGATTTAATTATTTATGGAAATGTGGATGTAAACAGTGTACAAGAAAATCAAGGAAATGAAATGAAAACACAATAAAAAAGAAGATGATTCTTATCTTTCGATCTATTCTCCTTGAGATCCTCAATAAGGGATTTGGTTTTGAACTTTTTGTGAGACTGGAAGTTCTTGGATTTTAGGAAGATATATTGGGATGTAATTTGGTTGAAATAATGAAATGGTTAAGGCTTTAAAGGTGTGATAGGAATAGGGGAATTAGGGTTCTATTTATAGTGGATGAGAGGAGGGATTTTAAATTATTTTAATCTTTATTTTAATATTTTTGTCCATGACTATAAATAGTCATCATTCATATGATCAAAATTGTAAAGAGATTATGTTTGTTTGAAACAAGTGGAATTAAATGACTTATTATGTCATAAATAGTGTACTTAACTAAAAATTTGAATATACTGTATTATTCTGTATTTCACTATTCACAAAAAAATACTGATTTTAACAAAAATCCAAAAAAAATAACTCTAACCATTTTCGACATGCTGAATTAAAAAGTTTACTGCATTTTTTGAAAAAAAAAATCATTATATTATTAAATATGTTATTCTAAAATAATGATTTATTTGAAAAAATTTAAATCTATAACTCATTTTTAACGCCTTAAAAACCAAATAAATCGGTCATTAAAAAAAGTCTTATGAAAATAAAAAAATATTTCAAGTCACTACACATAAGGGTTATTACTATTCTTATTACTATTCAACATTGTATTTGACTATTCACTATAAATAAGTTTGTTCTATTAGACTCCAAAAAACATTCTGATCACAACTGTAGATGACTTTTTTTTGAAATTCAAATAATAAAAGCTGAAAATTATGTTTAATGGATAGTTATAAAAATCTTTTTAAAATATGATTCATTCATTTCAATATATTTTTGAAAACATGGGGTTTTATATTATCCCCAGCTTCTGACAATTGTGTCACTCGAATTTTATATAATTATTAGACAACTGAGGGTACCATCACACATAAAATTTTTAGATTCCCCTGTTCTAATTAAATCATGTGGTGTCCCCAAAAAACCATTAACAGTTGGATTTCCTAATTCCACAATACATGTTTCCTTTGATCATGAATCTGAACTGGTTTCTCTTCATAAGAATGGTTCTCTTGAAACTGAATTGTTTCTGCGCAAAAGACGTGAGATTAATCTGGCACATATATTTTCAACATTGGAATATGAAAACCATTATGTAATTAAGATAAAATATAAGGAAAACCTACTCATTAATAAACTATTCAAACCCTCTCCAAGATTTCATAAGGTACAATGAAATGTGGGATTATCTTTCCTTTCATAACGAAATGCATAACACTATACCATAGCGAGATTCTACGAAAAAACATGATCACCTACCTCAAAATGAAATCCATTCCTCTTATATTTTATGTATCTTTTATACCTGATCTGAGTCGTCCTTATGTGTTAGTAGATCATATTCACATTCTCATCCACTTACACTACAATTTTTGGTCCAATCAACATCCTTTCCCCGATATCGTCAAGGACGGAGTTTGTCACTGGTTCCAATACAATGCGTCAAAGTGTTCTATATGTATACTATAATGACGACAATTATTATAATGAAACACGTGTAATAAAATATGTTGATCCCAACATCACTAGTAGTTCATTGAATAATCTCAAAGAATATCCATCAATAGATGAATCGTTCATTCTGACTGCGATTCTGATCAAATATTAAATGGTGTACTAAAATTAAATTCTTTTCCCAATGTCTTATGAAGGTCCTTCAATATGAAGTAAGTGGAATTGGGATCTTGGTATGATATAATGGATATAATAAATTCATGTAACCTAATAATATATTTGAGATAAAGTCCTGAAATGTGATCTAATGACAATTTAACTCAAATATAAAGTAAATGGGAATAGTTTTTCATCCAATCAACAGCAACCAAAATCACATTTTAACCAAGAGTAGTATTAGGTAGTCCCACAACAAAATCAGTGGATACATTATTCTTTTTTTACAATGGTATAAGAAAAGGATGAAGCATTCCTTATGATAACTTCCATTCTTATTTAACATGTTGAATTGTCAAACATTTCATGGTATAATCTCCAATATCTCATTTTATTCTATAAAACAAATTTTACTCCATATATTCACTTTACATCATTATATTGTAAGGATTACCTGAAAATTGTAAACTATGAGCTTCATAGAAAAAATATTTCTTCAACTGAGAATAGTAAGGCAAGAACAACATTTTAACATATCATAAAACACAATCATTATCAAGAATAATTTATGGAAACTTACCCATTTAAACCAACTCTACATTTTTCTATAGCTCATAGTATTCTTTCTATGATTTATTAATTATGTCTGTTAATGATGAATTCAATGAAACCTGAAACAAAACATATTTATTTCCTCCACCAACAACTTCTATTCCAAAATTCATCATATTCTTTGTCATAGATTCATTTTCCAAATGTAACACAATTAATGAATCTTTCTATTTATGACTCAAGTCATATACCACTTTGTTTTCTTTTCCCGGATAGAAATTGATTATGGAATAATAACACTTTATCATTTCAAGACATCTTCTCTGACACATGTTTAATTCCATATGAGTGAATAAATATTTAATACATTTATGGTTAGTATATATTTTACATTTTTCTTCATATAAAATGTTGCCTATAAATTTTCAATGAAAAACATCCTCTATCAATTCCAAATCATGTTTGGGATAATTTAACTCATGTTATTTTTTTTACTTGTAGAATAAGAAATTACCTCACCATTCTACATCAGATCACAACCAATTACGATTAATGAAGTATCACTGTACATGACAAACTTATCATTTCCAAAAGGGTAGGCCAAAACTGGACCATTCCCTAATATCTTTTTTAGTTCACGAACACAATCATTAAATTCCTATATCAAAATAAATTTAACCCATTTTAGTGTTTTCTTAGTTAGTGGGATAGATAATCGTTTAATGTTTTTAATATAATATGAGTAATATCCAGCGAATGCAATAAAACTACGAATATTGATAACATTTGTAGGTCTTTTTCATTCATCAACGATTTCTTTTAGTATTCTCAACTATTATTCCATCCTTATTTACAATGTTCCCAGGAAAAGAAGTATATTTCAACTAAAATATGCACATTATGAATTTTATATATAGTTTCCATTTAATTTATTTTTTCAAAACAACCCCTACATTCTTTTAATGCTCCAATTTACTCGTTAAAAATACCAGACATTCATCAACAAAAAACAATAAAAATTTCCAAGAACTAAAGAAATATTATGATAATGATATTAATGAATATAAAAGGTGAATTAGTTAACCCAAACGGAATGAAAAAAATTCTAATGCTCATATCTAGTATAAATATTTGTTTGGGGATTTTATCATCTTTCACCTTCGGCTAATGGTATCCAAATCTCAATTTTCAATAGGAGATGTACTGATCTTTCTAGAGATGATAAAAAAAAGTCATCGATATGAGGAAAATGATAGTTTTTTGTAGTTATGTTATTAAAGTCTCTATAATCTATGAAATATATCACGTAACCAACTATTTTTTAGCAATAAAAACTGGAGAACCCTAGGGTGATGTGCTAGGACGAATTTAGCCATTATCAAGAAAATCCTACAACTAAATTTTCAATTCAAGAAGATCCATTTGATCAATTTGATATTGGGGTTTTGAAATTGGGTAAGCATTAGGAACTATGTCAATTGGGAATTATACATACCAATCATGTATGAAACCTGGAAACTCACAATGAAAATCATCAAGGTATTCATTTACCACTGGAACCTCATTAATCTGAACACTTCCCTTGTTTTCAACAATATGATCAAGTTAATTTTGGTTTTCATATTTCCATGGTTTCTCATGTTATTTATATGTAATAAATTTTATGTGTCCATTCATGTATAGAAAATGAAAATCTTGCCTAAAATCAACTTCATTAGCTCTATTTTCAGTATTTTCATTATAAAACAAAATCCACTCAATTCCCTGAATGACTTCAAATTATACTAAGGGAAAACCCACATGGATTACAGGTATAGTATTTACATAGAAAACAACATAATGATTAATATAATTATTATTTTCTATAATATTTTCCCAAATTGTTTTTACAATATGATCTGGTCTAATTTTTTGAGGTGATATTTCAAATTCACCAGAAAATGCATAGTAATAAAAAAATGTGTTGACGATGTATAGTACAAAACACTAGAAAAGTAAAAGTCAACAAAAAAGGTAACTGATATAACATCATTGGATGTCCCAACTTTTGCTGTCATAGTCACAAATGATCTCACTACACCTTTCTACTTATAGTTTGGCTTCTTTGCATCATTCAGATCTCTCATAGGATATGCATTTTTCAAACTGACCCATCACATCACATTTAATATACTTAATTATTTTATTATTAGGATTAGTCTTATGATCATTTTCATTAAAATTTTGTGCTATATTTCTAAACATACTAAATCAAAAACACTTTTCAGTTTTGGTAAAGCATTCTCCTAGGTTATTTTTAAACACATTTCACAAAATGGAAACTGGAATGTCATTACATCATATTTAATTGGTTTTATTACACATAAGTCTCCATATAGACCTCATATTTTTGTTGTTTTAAAAGTTCAGGTGGTCAACTATAAACTCCATCTCTTCCTTCATAACACATTAGTAAATTTTCTCATAATGTTGGAATTCAAGGTTGGGTAATTCCTTCTCATACCTTGGATTTAATCCTAAGTAAAAGTGGTGATTTGGATATCATGACCCAGAATAAGATTTGGGTAATACCTCTCCAGTATGGTGATGTTCTCTTCATACATGGCTAATTAATAATCATCATTTTGATACAATTCATGATATTTTTTCTTCTTTTTACGTTTCACAACCATAGGGAATTATTTTTCATGGAAAAGTAATTTAAATTCACCCCACAATAAGTCCTAAATCTCCGCTCTATCCCTGATATTTTTTACCATGGAACATCACAAATCATCTTCGACATTAAATTTCTAAATGACTGGAACTAACTTTTTTAATTTGAACATCACTTAACATCGAATATTTTTTCAATTGCCTTAATCCATCCTTGATCTATTATTCGGTCAGAAGATACTTTGAATGCATGATGATGTTTCCCCATAACATGGTCCATTATCGTAATATTCCTTTGTGGAACCTCTGGTTGCTCTCTGTCTGGGATTACACCGCCATTTATTGCATGCATCAACAAAGATATTAATATTTGAAATTTCCCTTTTCCAATCACTACCATTTTGACCTTCACATTTGGAAGGTTATCATTATATCAGTGCCACTCCTCTTCAACTTCATGATTTCTTTTATGGAAAGCCAATATGAACAAACATATCTTAGTCTACGAGACATGGTAATAATTAAACTCTATATATTATCAAGTTAACCATAATTTAAAATTCTTTTATGGTATTCTATTAACCTCATCCAAACACTTAATGTTATCTAAATCATTATCACATACCAACAATTAGGACCTTACCTTATTAAATTACAAAATAATGAATTTTTTTCAGGAAGTCACATAATATAATATTTAGTATCCTTTCATGTTTATAGTATTATATAATTTGGATATTATACATATATTACATGCCATATTTATATAGACTAGATACCCCAAAACTAGTATCATTTTCTTTCAAAATATAAAACATTTCAAATATATCATTTTTTCATTGAAAAATCATTATTTATTTTAGTTTGGGTTCCTTATTTTCCATAAAAATCCTAATAAACTATGAAATAATTTAAATACATAGGATTCTCATAAAAATACCCATATGGGATATAAGAAGAAGGAATGAAAACATAAGTCCAGGTATACTTGTAACATATAATATCATTAAAAATATAACATCAATGCTACTAATATAAACATACTTTTTGAAACTTCATATTTACATGATAATTACCAAAACAAATATAATAAAAAACAGAACCAATAGGTTATCTTTAGATAATTAATTACATACTCTTTTATTCATTTCGGCTACCATGTAATTTGTAACCCTCACGGCGACCTTACAATTTGTGTAACCATCACAGATACACATGGAGTAATCATATTTCCAAACACCAACATACTGAAACCAAATTCATTGGAGAAAGATATAGGTACCACCCATCATTATATTCTATTCCCAAGAATTATAACATAATCATACAACATTAGTAGTTTCACAAAATCGTTGCTTTTGGGTTTTGTAAAACATAATTCTAAAAGAGGATTTTAAAAGATAATCCCCTCATTAATATAATATTATTGATGTTACACTTAATTAAATATATTAAATATATATATACAATATTAATAAATATAATTAAATCCCATATAAACAAAACCTTTTCCACAATCAATTTTAATACCACATAGATGATGAAGTAGAAGTTTAACCCAATGAATGGTAATTGGGCTAAGAATTCCCTTACCTAGAATTTTTCATATATTATACTCAATTAAATAACCTATATTATGTTTAATAGAGTGTTATTAATATTTTAATGAATCCTATTCATGTTTGTAACACATTATATGATCATTTCAGAATATCATTTCACCTTTTCATTATAAGTATTTTGTTCCATCCATTGCATTGTGTGTGTTCATTACCTTATTTCCATGGTCATTTTAAATTGTTTTCATGTCATATGGAAGTAAAATGGTATTCATATATTTCCTGAATATATAATGGTACCATAAATCTTTTTTTATCATATATTATGATGAATCATTAGATGATTCATTAGTGGTATTTTTAGATCATTTTATGTGGTTACTTGATAATCATGAACATGTTGCATTAAATAATAAAATTTCATGCATATAAGATCATTTAAGAACATGAAATAGGTTATAAAATACGAATTAAATTATTATTATACCACTAAAAATAATTTATGATCAAATTAGAAGGATTTAACTGAAATCGGAAACCCATCATCCACAATTTTTGGTAAATCAGTACATTTGGGAGGGGGTGTTTTTATTTCATAACCTAGAGGGAGAGGTGACGAAGGATGTTGATTAATATTTTACATGTACATTGTAACATACATAATATATATGATTCTAATGATTATATACCTATTGGATATGTTGAGGGAATAATAGTATTTGACATTAATGGAATTGAATAGAAAACCAATGACGAAGGAAGATGTTTCTTACCTCTTAATATTATTTCATTGAGATCCTCCTTCTGGCCTTTGGTTTTGGCCTTTTGGGGAGACCAGTAGCTATAGTACATGATGAAGATACTTATGAATTTAATATTGATGAACATGGAATATTCTCATTTCTAGAGAGGTGTGAGAGAAAAACCAGATTGAGGGTTGTATTTATTGTTGAGGAGAGGAGGGAATTTACATTATTTTAGTATTTATAAAAATATTTTTGGCCAGGACTAAGAATCGCTTTCGTTCATGTGATCAAAATAGTAAATAGAGCATGTGAGTTTGAAATAAGGTGGATTACAACATGTATCATGTCATAAATATTTTATTTAACTGATAATCTGGATCTACAGTATTCCACAGTATTTCACTATTCATAAAAATTTCATGATTTTCTGAATAATCCCAAAAATTCACCATAACTATTTATTTACATTTATAACTCAAGAATGAACTCCACTTTTTGAAAATAATTTTCTAAATATTTTTAATTTAATTATTATACAAAACCATAATTTATTCTGAAATAAAAATTTAAATTCAATAACTAATTTTTTGACACCATGAAATACAAATCAATAGGTCATTAACATAAATCGTTAAGAAAATAAAATTATAATACCATTTAATTTTCAGTGGGGTGGTATTAATATTCATATTAATATACATAAGTGTATGTTACAATTCACCAAAATTAAAATTCAGTTCAATCAGACTCCAAATAACTTTCTGATCACAACCCTAGATGACTGGTTTTAGAAATTCAAATCACAATAGTAGAAAAATTATAATTAAAGACTATTTATAAATATACATTTAAAACAAAATTTCATTCATTTAAGTCAATTTTTATGAACAAGGGCTATTGCAATAATATATCCTTAGTTTAAATTTTAAAACTATTCATTTCATTGACCTTATTAATATAAAGAAATCACATAAATGAAAAAAATTTATATTACATGACTAAAATGTCGTGTTAGTATATAAAATTCATTTACTATTTTATTTATCTCAGAGTATATATTTTCAAATATGTTTAATATATTTTTATTTTAATAGTTACATTAATTATATGATTAATGAATTACTGTTGTAAAATAATATAAGATAATTAATTAATCATAAAACATAAAGACATGTTTCCATATTGAATAAAAATATTCTGCAAAAAAACAATTTATAATTGAACATATCATTTTGATAATTACATTTTAAAATTATGACAGAAATTAAAATCATGAGCATAATATGTTTTGAAATTTATTAAATAAAATACTATAAATGAGCTAATCAGATCAATGTTACCCAAAAAGTCCATGAATTTGACCAATTTATGATTATGGTCAATGTATACTTATCCAATAATTTTTAGGTAGGTTTTTCCATTGATTTTTGTTTATTATAAATTTCAGGGTTTTCCCTTTTTGTGGTAAAGAAAATTACTATGATTACAATTCATATTAACCTTAAAGAAAGTATGGATATTAACTAAATTTAGACTAAATTATTCTTAAGTTGCAATAAATTTTTTGAAATTAATAATATAGAAATTTCTAGATATAATTTAAAATTAAATTGGGATAACCAAATAATAATAATTTTTTATGAAAAATTAACATTATATATATATATGTTCTATATAATATAGTATTTTATAATGTACAATTAAAATAGAATTTATTTTATAATGAATGAAATAGTAATAAATTCTAAAAAAAAATAAAAAACATGTGATGATATTTTATATAATTTATAATAAAATATAGTTTCCAACAAAAATTAGTACTTTTAACTATTCATTGAATGAATAATATTTTGATAAAATTATAAATAATTATTTTATGACCAATTTTACATTTTAAATTTATTAAATAAATTGATTTTTTTAAATAATTTCTCTATAACATTTAAAAATTTTAATATTCGCCCATTTGGAGAATGAAGAACATGTTTTTTGAATATTAAAATATCATTCGTATGTATTGTGTGCTTGTTTTATATAAAGTGACCAATAAATTTTTATTGAGAGGAAATGTTATACTAATTTATTTAATCAGTTATTCATATTCATTCCCACTATTTTATTGTCTATGTTGTAATGGATATTCAAGAATAATAATTTTTATGTGTCTTTTTACGAATGTTGTACGGTATCTTTTATAATATCAAACATATTGTTTCCATTTAAAATATTGGGATGCTACATTCCTCACCCCCATGAAAATTATATCTTCCCATTTTTTTAATAAATATTGGTAAATAGGTTATGAAATTGAAAACTATCTATATTGAAAAATTTCCTAATAAAATGGATTAATAAAGCATCAATATGAAAATAGAGAAAGGGATGTAAAAAATTTCATTTCAAATAAACCATACTATGTTTCTATGTTAGATTACATAAGTGGGAAATGAATATATTGATATAGTAGAGAATATACATATACCAAGGACTATAAGGGAGTGATAGATAACATGGTAATGAGAAATTTAACCATCACAAAACCAAAATCATATGACGGGTTCAAGGGCCATTGATTCATTGATATCAAAACAACATGATTTTATATTTTGTTTCAAAATACTTTTGCTAAAATTTCGAATTTATTTCATTATATATATTAATATAAAAAGTAAATATAATTAATAAAAATTATAATTCTTTTATATAATTAATTACTACAACAATATCACTTATCTCCCAAAATTATTAGTATTCTAGAATAAATATGCATTAATTACTGAATACAATCATAATAAAAGGATATAAAACAAAAAAAATCATTCTATTCTCCTACATTAATGAATTAATAAAATAAATAATTCTTAGAACATGATAAGATGATGACCCAAAATTAATTAACCTCATATTAGGTAAAGTAATTTAGTTTCAAAAATTCAATAATAATAATAACAAATCATAATATATCATTTAAAAAATAACGAACCTCAAAATTCATAATAAAAATTAGAAAACCTAAATGAAACCAAAAAATGAATAAATTTATCATATAGTATTCTGAGAAAAACATTACCATTTATCTCCCAATAACTTCATTCATTCTTAATGTTTCAGAATAAAATTGATTTCCATTATCACATAATACCGAATATATTATAATAATTGTTTATAAATTAATATAATAATCATAATTCTATAAATAAATAAAATATTTCTCTAAAATATTATTCAACCATTATTACACTTATAAAATCCAATATTATTATAGTGACATTAATCAAATAGGATTATAAAAATAGAGAGCTTAATCTGAAATAAAAGTGATCTCTAAATCATAAAAACATTTTATAATCCGATGGTGATCTATTTTATTAAAAATATGTTCCCAAAATGAACAAAACTGATATCTGCCAAATAGCTTAATTACAACAACTAGTTTCTTTATGACATATGTATTGACGTATTTTTATGTAAATTTACACATAATACAACCAATAATATTGAGAATTCCAATTTCATTGGGAATTATGTATATATAAAGAAACTGTGAACATAGGATATAAAAATATTATTTTAAACATCACAAAAATGCTTCTAAAATTTGAAGGATTTTAAAAATTCATGGGATTACATGGGAATATATATACGAAATATTTGAGGTATAATTCTTTGTAATGGAAACAATGGAATAATGTGGAATATATTAGACTAATCATAAACATTAATAATAAGGAATGGTATATCATGATAATCATGACATGAGAAATGTGGAAATAATATAAAACACTACATCATAATCATAAGTCAATGTTATATAGCAATTTATCAGTATGGGAAAAGTACTACAAGGGAATTATGTTTATTCATTTTCCCAACTTGAAATCTCATGAGACTATATATTACCAAATTAATTTGAGGGAAATATAATTTCATTCCTACCCATCACATTCAATTTATTATTATGATTTAGTGTGTTGTATGTATCAAACAACATTGATACATTTATCATCATATTTGGTTCCATGATCAAGGACTGTTGAATAAATAACTATATTTTAAAATTCATATAGGTATGATGGTATATAAGTGACAATCCTTGATAATAAATGGCAACATTATTCAGTAAACAATATTTTTTGGCATGGAAAAACTACAACAAAATTTCAAAAGCATAATGGTGTTACATAAGAATTCATAAAATGGGTTGATGATAGATAATGGGGTCTCAAATCATGTTTACATGAAATTTTATGTTTTAGGGACATTTAAATACAAGTCACAACATTATGGATTGGAAATATAAGGCATTATATAATAATAAAACGTAACAAAGGTAGGGAGGGTTAGGATCCCTTATTAAATTTTGGAATTGTAATGAGAATACATAGTTCTTTATGGGTGGTTTTAATTATAGTGAAAAAATTCACTCATACTCCAAAAATTACAATCTATTTACTGGGGTTTGGAAGAAATTTCCCATGATTATGAATTGGATATAAAAGGCATAAAATGAATAGGGTACTTGAATGAAAATATTGGATAGATGTACCTTAATGAATTTGAGAAAAAAATGTATTGGGGGAGCATCTAGTGAGGTTGGGGACACCATGGGAGGACTATTGAGAAGTTAGAACTGAGTAGGGATGTTCTAAAAGGGTTTTGTGTGAAGTGTAATGTGATATTTTGTGATTTATATAGGAAAGGGGTGGGGATATTTTTATTACTTCTTAAACAATGTGTTTGAAAACTTTATAATAAATCAACTAAAAAAATTATCACATGATTATTCCCATGGTTTCATCCAAATGGTAGTGGTTATGAATGTTTTATAAGAAAATGATCCGAACATAATTAAATCATTCCTTTGATTATGTGGTGGTAAGACATACTCTTAATCAAATTATATTAAAAAATAAAAATATATCAATGGTTTTGGTGGATTCTAAATAGATTTCTATAATAAATAAAATGAACATAAAATAAAATTATTTAAATCGTAAAAGTATATTTTTTCTTGTAACCCATTTTCAGTATTTATTAGATCACATTTAGTTCATTACTCTATCATAATATAGAATATTTTTATTTGGTATTAATGTTTTATTAGAAAAATCATGTCCTTTAAAATTATGAAAAAATCCTGCTAGATAATTTATAAAATATTAATCTATAATGATTATTATTTTATCGAAATAATTTTCCATATATGAAAATTTTAAATTTAAAAATAATTATAACTTTTTTAAATAGTGGGTTTTTTGGATATTAAAACAATGAAAAGCATAACTAAAATACATTTGACTTCCTCAAAATTACATGATCATTTAAATTTAATACAATTTATATAATTATAATATATTATTAAAATATTATTTTATTTAAAAATGTCAACAAATTAATAAAAATCATTAACATAATTGAATTTGAATATAACCTAAAATTACTATTTTATATTTTATTATATGTTGAATTATTATTAATGTAACAATAATTGATTCAAAATTTATTCAGTATTCCATACAAAAAAATGTAGAGAATAGTATTGAATGGTTTTTTAAATATATCCCTTCAATAAACTAGAAAATTCACAACATGTAAGTTGTGTTATAGTGATACATTCATGAGGTGGTTTACCATACATGTATTTGGTTGGGATATCATTGAGTTTGAACATATCCCTGAAACAGTCTTCCTCATGCTGATGTTGCCAGATCTCATGTAGGAGTTGGTGAAGGAAAAATAATATTGATACTAACTCCCTTGTTATCATAGATAAATATGCGAACTAGGGTATGATTGTACTGGTTGAGGAAATAACATTCTTTTCCATTTTCATTTAGATTAGTTATAAAAAAATATTTGAATTAATAACGTGATCACTATTCGTCAACTATTTTCAAAAAATATAGATTATTAGAATTTACTTAAATAAGAAATTATATAAAAAAGAGAGGAAGTTAATATATTTACTATAAAAATATTACACAATAATATATTTATTAATATATCATGATAAATTTTATTTTTAATTGTTCTGGTCATTACAATATGCCCGCCTGATGAAATATCATCAATGAAATATTCATTTCCCACACAAAAATAGATTATTGTGACCATATTTCATCACTAACAACAATTCCCACATTAGTTATTTAAAAACGTGGTTTCCTTACTGAATTATGACCAGTTACATCATCATATATAGTAAATCATTATCTCTACAATCTATTATATTTACTAGATACTCTTAAAAAAATAAAATTCAACCATGTTTCAACAACATTATAGAGTAGATGAGAGTGTTATGGAATGTACCTTATAAATAGAGATACATGGAATACAAAATGTACATGAAATAAGATAAGTGGGTATTCTACTCAGAAGGAAACATCTCCAATGTAATCATGTAATTCAAGGGGGACTATGCATCTTACAATTACCATTCCATTCATACAAAATTTAATGAAATTATTTAATGGATATATTAATTGGAATACCATTTTTACAATATAAATCTATAGGTCTACAGAAAGACTTTATGCATATATAATCGTATGACTTAGGGTGCCCATGATATGATTCTGATTGGGTTTAACCTTTTGCACCATTTTCTTAACAAATTTAGTGCCCAATAGATTTGGTTCCCATTAATCACCACATCCTTATAGTATTCTACACATCTAACAATAAAGTGATTCATATGTACACATTTTAATGTTTTAGTGAGACATGTTAATGTGTGTGAAGTTTCATAAAGGATTATGTTACTCTCATCCTCCTTTGATGTCAACAGAGCATACTCTCAATATTTCTATTAGTGTCTTGATAGACCACTGTAATTACCCATTAGAATGATGTTGATAAGATATGAAATGGTTTAACTTAGTATTCATAGTGTGTTGGAGACATTTCAAGAAAATAAAGGAGAATCATTGATCTTGATCAGATATAATGGATAGTGGTGTTCCATGAAATTTCAAGGATTCTCTAATGAGGATCCTTTGATGATAATAGTATGAGAAATCCAAAAAAAATCAAAATAACAAGTGCAGAATTTTTATAATGATCCACAAAAACCCATATTACATTATTCCTTTTTGATGACATTCAAAGACTAGTGAAAAATTACAGGGGGATGTTTTCCAAGTTTAATGTATGTAATTTTAATGGTTGTATCATCACTTTTTTTATCCATTCCACATTTACTTTATGAAATGAAATTTGTATTGATATATATTCTGGGATATCCTTCTTAATATTTTGATAATAATATTGTTATGGGCTATCATAGTATACCATTCTTCTTCATTTTTGGATTGAGATTGTTAAGATATTTGTATCATCCAAAAACGCCTTCATTCTCTCAGGACTTGATTTTAGATATAATCTTCATCCAAATCTCAAAACTGAATATTAATTATCATTGAACAATTAAAATTATATATTTCTAATGGCATCCAAAATAATTTAAATTCCCACATCATTTCATTGACTGTCCTTTATCTTTTTTAAGATGGTTTGGTTGTTCAATAATTTGTGAAATGATTGGCATGTTTCCTTAATTTAGGATTCCATGTCCATCCTTTTGAAATCTATGAAGATCATACCCCAATAATTTGTCACCAATGATATAATATTTTTACCCTATATTCATAAAGATTAAATGACTTATTTTTCATTATAAGTATAGTAGTGTATTATAACTTCATTTTCCCAGATCAACTATACCCATCATCTATGGAGCATATTTTACATTTTCAATGTTATTATATATTTGTGAAATTTGGATCTACATTTATTTAACACATCTAACCAAATATATATTTTCATAATATTTTAATGTTGATGACTACTATATAAAACCCCATATCCTTTTTATGGAGATCATGTTTCTAAAAATTCTACAATATGAATGAATATTATTTGATTATCTCATTCTACATTAGAAGACAACCAAATACCTTCTCCAAAGAATCATTGAATACATAGAAAAAGTTATCCACATGAGGGTAATGGGAGCACATTGGTGTAGATAATCCTCATTTTCAACTCATTGATGTTATTTTCAAATTCATCATTCCAATAAATCATGACTCCCTTATGAGATACAATTTTTAGTGTTTTTACCAATCATTATAAATTTATCCAAAATTGAATGTAATACAAATGTAATTTAATAAAACAATGAATGTTTCACACAAAATGTTTTCCTCATCCATTGTTTAATTTCTTCTTTTTTAAATAAATCCACATTTATATTATTTTTTCTGGAATAATCACAATAATGAGATATTCTTCAACTTGAGAAAACATTATTTTTACAATGTATAATTCATTTCCATTCATACGGTCTTTAGCATAGTTAATTATCTTATATTCACACTCCTATATAGATTTGAGAATATTATAATATCATCTATAAATATATTCAAAAAATTGTTCATTTAATCTCTAAACACTCCATTCATCATGTACATGAATATTATTAGGGAGTTAGTGAATATGAATTTTATTACTATATAATCAGAGCGCCCAAACCTTATACAAAAAGTTTTATTTGTGACATATTTATTCTTCTCCCTTGCATAGTTATATCTGAATCACAAATTACGGCATCCCAACTTTTATTAATAAAATTATTTCATTTTACAAAAATTGTGATCTCTAAAGTATATTGTCTTCGATATAACGTTAATAATACATGAAAACATATAACAATAAATTAATCCACTTTAAAGGATTATTAAAATTTTAATTATATGTGAAATAACTACATTTCATAACTTGGAGACATACTTCAATGAATGGTTGACCAAAAGGCTGAGTAAGGAAAAGAAGTGATACAGCTTACATGTGCACTTGAGAGATATCAATAAGAACGTGGGGAATATCATAATGGTATTATAAAGAGGAATATCATTATAAAAATATGAATAATAACTTGAAAACATGGCTACAACATTTAATTTTTACATTTAAAATAATAGAACCAAGGATTGTCCCAGAAGTATAAAAAAAATTACCATTGTTATTCACTATGGTATCATAAAACATGTCATCTCTATAGATAAATATCTTTATACAATGCATTGGAGCTCTATTATGACACAAACATAATATTTATTTATTTTCACATGATCAAAATATATAATAATCTAAAAAGTTTATAAATAACCCAATGAAAATAATTGTAATGGGTTTCATATCAAAATCATGATGTTTTTAGAAGTTCTTGAAAACAAGTTCATTATCTCATTTTTTCTCCATAGAAACAGAATAAGGGTTTTATGTATGTAAATTTAAGAATAAAATATATAATTTTTATTCATTTTTTATTAACCCTCAAAATTAAATAGGTTTTGGTATTCAAATAATAATATAATATAATTTACTGAGGAAATAGAGATATTTTTAAAAGAAAATTATATAGCATAACAGCAATGCCAAATGGTTTTAAAAACATTAAAAATATAGGGGGAAAGGTTCAACCACTCATAAATAACTCATAAAACAATATATTGACAAAATAAAATGTAAATTACATGTTGTTATGGATATTTTAATGACATACCAGATGAAAAGAAATCACGAATGGAAAGAGAAGATGTGATTTCTTTTACAAAAATATTGGATCATATTGGCATTACATAAAAATTTAGAAAATGAATTTATTAGGGAAAAGGGTATCTCATCATATGGACATCAATAGGAAATTAAGAGGGATACATAATATCATACCCAAACATATGAAAATAGATATTCAAATACGTATAAAAAAGTGTTGACTAATAGAAGAGGGTGAATGGTTCCCTTACATGAAAAAGTAAGTTCATATACTCAAGGTTTTGGTCTTTTGGGTTCAAGAGGGATAATTTAGAGGACTAATTGGGAGATAAAAAGACCGTAAATTATTTTTGGTGTAATATTAAATGATTGTAAAGAATGAATGTGTTGGTATTTATAGAAAAAGTGAGGGAATATATTATTAATTTCTATTAAATACCTCATTAGTGGTATTTGAAAAAACATGGCCTTCTCCATGGTTTTTTACAACGTTTTTAGGGTCCTAGGACACCTCATATCATATTTTACTATACACAAGTCTAACATAACTTTATAATAATTATTACAACATTACGATGTCATTAAACACACTGGAAACTCAAAAACAATATTTTTAATATTCAACAGAAATCAAAAATTTTTATAAAAACATCATTAATTCACTCTAATATAATATGAATGTTATGAATTAAAAAATGATCTCCATTTTTTTAAAAATAATTTTCTTATTATGAGAGATTTAATTTTTAAGTAAAATCATTATTTACGAAAAAATACTAATAATTAAATTATAATTTCTAAAACTATTTTTTAGTTTGGAATTAATATCACATTAAAATTCAATATTCCTAAATTATATATATATATATATATATTCTTATGTGTGGTTACTATTCCAATGGTCATAGAAATATTTATAAGGTTTATCGTACTATTCATAATTTACTATTCACCTGAAATAATGTTGATCTTATTAGACTTTATATTTCATATTGATCACAAATGTTTCAGGAATTTTTTTTATATCATCCCCCATTATAAATTATTTAAAATATTAAAAATGTTTTAAAATAATCTATTTTTTATACTAATCAATAATATTAAACTTCTAGAAATTCATCCTATATATATTTTGACATTTTAAAATACAAAAAAATACTATAATTAGAAATATCAATTTTATTTTTAATAAAGGATTACACAAAGTAACTATGAACTCGTTACATAGCCCCTTATTACACCTCAATAAGACCTGGGAGTGAGAGGTTAATGGGTTATAGAATTTTCTGACGGATCTGACAACATTACCTAAGGGGTGATTTCTATGTCCTTGAACTTCTCCTGAATGCAATTAAATTCTAGATTAACATGTAGAAGATTGGATTGGGCTTGGTCATGGGAAAACCCCAATGATGATGCCTCCTTCCCTAACTTCGACAGATGGGCTTCGTATGGCCCTAGTATAATGTATGGCGTAATCGACTCCTTTTCTGTATTAATTAAAAATGAACCATTTCTATTTATAAACAATAATCAAAATGTATAGAGTATAAATTACAATGGTTGTATTGACCAATGATAATATAACAGTCAAAATCTAGTGGAATTATGTTCATTAAACACACAACATCGTTAAAATAAGTTTATAGTTTTATAGAGTACAAAATAAAATAACAAAAAAATTTTGAAAACGAATATTATTCAAAAGTTTGGGTCATTACATTCGTCCCCCCGAAATGAAATATTGTCCCAAAAATTTCAACTTGTACCCTTAGAAGTGAAATGGTGTGGGTAGATCTTCTTCATAGACTTCTATGGTTCCCACATGGATTCTTCAAATTTTCGTTACCTCCAACACACATTAACAAGGTAGGATGTCTTGTTTCAAAGAACCTTCTCTATAAAATCCATGATCTCCCCAATATTCTCACCATAACAGAGGACATGTTCCAGTTGTACCAAATCTAGATTTATTAGATGTGAAGGGTCTGTTATGTTCATCCTCAAAAGTGATACATGGATTACATCATAATGTTGTGCTAGTTTTGGAGGACATAAAAACCGCTATGCCACTACTTCAACATGATCAAATATTTCGTTAGAGAAATTTTACCAAAGGATGCGATATCCTTTATTCCAAAACATCATGACTATATTTGAATTTGAAATTCAAAGAATGTATTTTACTCCAATATCAAACTCTAATTCCTTATCACTTTTATATGTATATCTCATTTTGTAAATCAATGCAGGCTTAATGTGTGGATGGATGGAATGATTCATTTCTGTCATCTCTTGCACACAATTAGGCCCAATAAGTTTTCTATCAACCGTATCATCCAACAAGTATGATTTTTACATTAATTCCCAGATAGATCATCATAGGGTGTCGTTTGATTCTCATGTAGAAGTGTTTGTAGTACGTTAACTCATATAAGGGGTCTTGCTGATCCCATCCATCCTCAAATTCTATTGATCATGTGCTTATCATGTACTTGAGTATTTGAATAGACCATTTAGATTGGCCATCGGTTTTGGGGTTATAGGTGACATGGATATTAAATTTTATACACAGAACATGTTTATGTCTTCTACAAAATTTTTATGTGAACCAAAAATCATAATAAGATATGATTGAAAGTGGAACTCCATGTTTCCATACCACTTATTTCACGTTTATCTAGGCTAGTTGATCAAGATAGAAATCTTTCTGAATAGAGATAAAATTGGTAGTCTAGGTGATACGGTCCACTATAACTCATATCTCATTTTTTTCCTTTTGATGTTCTCGAGAGACCCATGACAAATTTTATACTAATATTGTCCAACATACCTACTCATATGAGTTGTGGATGTATTACCCCTTTAGAAATTTTTCTCTCTTCCTTCACTTACTGACATACCATGATACTAATAGTTTACTAAAAATCTATTTTTTCATATAATTCAACTTTTTATGATCACGAATGTCCATATAAATTTTCCTGATTCTTGGATGTATAGAGAAAGTAGAGTTATTATCATCCTCCATAATCTCCTTTGTTACAAGAATATATGGAATACATATACTTGTATGAAATTTCATTACAGCTTCTTGATGAATATTTAAGTAAGGAAGTATCTCATCCTTCACAGCCAAAGATTTCTTTTGTAAGAATGGGTATTCTTTCTGTCATTTCTTGATCTTAATTATAATGAAAATTGAGAAATAATTTGGGTTAGGGTTCATTATATTCCTTCCCTTAGAATTCACATTTACATCATTACTAGGTTATTGGTCAAAGAATTTCATTGAATACTCATCATGGGTAGAACAAATAGGTCAGACATACTTATTGCATAAGAGATATTGTTTAATCATCAGAGATGATAATTACTTGAAAAATCATTATCTTTAATAAGTTAAAACAATCTATTTTATCTAATGTTCAATTCCTTCTGTGTGAAAATATAATTCATATATTGATGGTATATCTATATATCACATTTTTAACCATAATGAATTTTCCTACATATCTTTAGAGAAAAAATGACTATACCCAGCTCCGAATCATCCATATGATGATTCTTCTAACGTGTCTTCCACTATCGAGATGCATAAAGATATCACCTTTTTATTGTACATGGGAATGCACCCAATCCATTTTATAGATTAATCACCAAAAATAACTAATCCATCCTTTCTTGAGGGCAATTTTATCATGGGTGTAGTACCGAATTTCCTCGTAACCTCTTGGAAACAATCGTCAAATTTATTTTTCTAGATGAACTTGAACCCTTTTCGAGATAACTCGGTTAATGGATTAGAACATCATGAAACTTTTTTCACATTCCTATTATAAATACCACTAAAGAAAAGAACATATGAATCTCAGTTATTGTTGTAGGATGAGGCCACTCCTATAAAAACATGGTCTTTGCTGGGTTAATTGTCATTCCTTCATTGGTTACAATGTTCCCTATAAAAGTAAATTATTGTAACGAATGATCAAAGTTTCTATAACATTAAAAAAATAATTTCCCTCTATAGAGTTTGAAGATTTCCCATTAGATGATTCAAATGATCCTCATAAACATTGGAATATATTTTAATATCATCAAAAAATATTCAACAATGTTATCATGGTATTCCTTAAAACCAATATTCATCAAATCCACAAAAATATCTTGGGCATTAGTCAATTCGATTGATATAACAACAAAATTATAATGCACATATCTTGAACTGAAGGTGGTTTTAGTAATATCTTCTTTCTCTAACCTAAATTGATGATAAACAGCCCGAATTTTAATCATGTATAAGATGTTAGGCCCACAATGTTGGACAAAAAAGTCATCAATTCATGGAATAGGTTATTTTTTCTTTAATGTGATCTCATTTAGTTTACTAAATTCTATTCATAGGGACATTGATCCATCATTCCTATCCACAAAGAGAAAAAGTTCTCCCCATAAAGACACACTTGGTCTGATAATCCACTTCTCCAAATGAACTTTGTGTTTTTTAATAAATTCATCCATCAACGAATTTTCCATCTAATATGGGTTCATTGAAATCGGACGAGATCCATGCAATAGTTCAATAGACACCTCTATTACTATTTATGTGGGATGTTTAAGTAACTCCTCTAAAAAAACAACAATGTATACCTAGATGATAGCAATATTTTCTATCTTTATAATATCATTTCCTTCATTTTTTTCACCTATGAACTCCATAATAGAGGGTATAGGTGGTTCTTTTAAAAAAAATTCTGGTTTAGATATCACTCTTGGAAGATAAAAGTTGGGTTTTCATTCAAGACTAATGATATTTCCTTACTTCTGCATATTATCCTAGAATTATACATTGAGATCCAGTCCATCCCTAGTATAATTTTTATTTCTAGCATGTGAATGACTATAATATTTTCGATATGATTATGCCCACTAAATTAAATACAATATTTTCTAAACACCGTTGATTCATGGATAATACCACCAGCTATCTTGACTGATAAATTTAATTTTAACAACTCAGGGGTTGATAGTAAATTCTTTGCCAACATGGAGGAAATAAAAGAAATTATTGAACAATAATCGAAGAATTTACCAGCAATATTTGAGATAACATCAAGAATACCTACCGACACATCAATTTGTGCTTCAAAATCAACTCTCATGATAAAAAAATCACAACATTGCCACCATGGATTTTTCTGAGGCAGATGTTCATAACCATACACCTCCCTTAGATTTGGAATGTGATTGGAAAAGTGAAAAAGATGGCCTCACTTGATGCATTGGATATCAGGTAGGTTCTACAACATCTTCACATTTTTTTTAGTGTTGGGAGGTTGAGGCATCACCTCAATTTGTCAGTTTGGTGAGATATGGACATCTCTTCAACACATGAAACCCTATGTACTCCCAATCAGGCAGTTCCCCAAATGATTATTCTAGAATTTAATACAAGTGAGATGTTTCACTTTTTTCCACCCCTTCCTTGATCATAGATAATCCCTATGCATGGATGTAGATATCTCTAATTTTCATTAGATTTAAAAGACCATTTTTCTCACCGATCAATAATTCTACTTTCATCGCACTCCACACGATCTCCTCATAGCTATTACAGTATCAATTGGTTAGATTATTCTACAGATGAGGTCTTAGTCCACTAATGAATCCATCATCCTTCCAATTAGTATCAATGAAAAATGCTTAGTTTTTTTTAATGTCTTGTGATTTCCATCTCATAAATTCCAATAGATTTTTTATCCTTCTGCATCATCTTAGGAAACTCCTTTTCCATTTTCTTTTCTTATCAAATGACGGGAATACTTATTGAAGAAAATACCTATGAAATATTCCCACACCATAACTTCTTCCTTGACTATTTCCCTCATGTTTTCAATCAGTTCCCACCAATTATCAGCTTCTCCCTCTTAGCGATAAAAAACATGGTGACATTCTCTTGTTCTGAATGGTGGAGCCTAGAAAAGATTAACTCGATGAAGCTAATTCATTGTTTAGTAATCAATCGGTCAGTAGATCCATTGATGTTTAGTGGTCCTTGATGCCTAAAGTACTCAAAAAAATGTTTTTAAATTCATGGTTAAATCAGTATCTCATCATGATTCATGTTATTTCTTATAACATGAGTCAATTGGTTCATTATTCCCATGATAGTTTTTATTACTTATTCCTTTGGATAGTGGTCAGTGCATAGTTCATTGTGGTAATCATTTCCATGGTTCCTCATATTTCCTCACATTTTCTAAAATAATAAATCCTTAATGAGAAGATTATTTAATTTATTAATATTTTAAATATAAATATTTTTTGTCTTAAAACATTATGCGTTAATATATTTTTCTTTAACAACAACAACATTTATCTATAAATATTTCATAATGATTCTTAAAAATAATGTGATTAACAAATCAAATCCCTCGACAGTGTCAAAACACTAGTGTATCAAGAAATTTTGTCATGCACTAATTCCCATTTGATTCTACCACATGGTGGTGTTTTTTATTTTTACACCATGATATATCTCTGCTAGAGAAACATCCACTTGTTTGTATAAATACAAGAATTTATTTGTTCGAGAAACCAATTCCATAATATTATATCAATATACCATGTAGTTTTAATGTATTTAATCTTTTCTATAGGGTTATTCATAATATTTTCATAGAATAATTTCAACAAATATCTAATATATTCATTGATCCCATCTATGTAATACTTCCTTTTATTAAATAACTTTTAATTTCAGATTATATACAGAGTATCTTAAAAGTCATTGAACTTGTAAATTATGGTACATAATACAGGAAATCATGTAACAATATTTTAATCCAATTGATAGGATTCATGATATTTTCATCCTATGTTCAATTACTACATATCATAACCAGGAGACAAACATCAAATGAAAGGGTGAGAAAAAGTCTTAGTAAAAAAACAAGTGAAACTATTAACATGTGAGCCTGAGCGATATCTATTACAACATGAGGAATCTCATAATTGTATAATAAAGTAAAATTTAATAATAATAATCACAATAACATAAATTATAACATGAAAATGTTGATAAAAAATTTAATTTATCATTTCATCAGCATATAACCAATTCCAATATCAATGGTGTCATAAAATTGACCTAGGTTATTCACCACGGTATCATAAAAGTTATCCTCTTTAGAGATTAATTTCATTACCAAATGCAGTGGAAAGATATCAAATAGAATCATTAATATGTATTTATAATCATGTGAGACACAAATATCAAAATAAAAACATTTCATAAATTACCAAAATAGAATAAAAGAAATAGCTTTCATTTCCAAAGCACGACATTTAAAAAATTGATTAAAAATAGTATCATTATGTCATTTATAACCTTTGGACATGGGATGTATGTTTTTTAATGTAAATTTCCCAATAAAATATATAATGTTTTTGTCTAGATAAATAACCCTATAAATGAAATAGTTTTGGGTATTCAAATAAATAATAGATGATAATTTCTTTAGAAAAATAGATATATTTTGAGATAAAATTTATGTAGCATAATGAATACGCAAATAGGTTTTAGAAAACATTAAAGAGATAGCGGAAAAGGGTTTCCCACTCATATATAAAACATCATATAGTATAGAGAAATACTTAAATTTAAATAAGGTCATTTTATTGATATTTTAATGACATACCACATGACAAGGAAACATGAATTAAAAGTGTACATGGAGTTTCTTTTATGAACATTCTGCAGCCAAATGACATCTCTTAAAAATTCAGAAAATTTTATTACAAGATAAATACGGGGATCAAACAATATGGTCATGAACATTAATGTATGGGGGTAGAAATCACACATACCACAACATATTAAAATGAATATTCAATGACAAAACATTAAAATGTATTGACTAAAAGGGGAGGGTGAATGGTTCATTTACCTTGAAGAGTAACATCAAAAACTATATTTTTGGGACATTTGGGGGCTTAATGGAACCTTGGGATGACTCATTGGCAGATAAAAATGACATTGAATTGTTTGGGTGGAATTTGGAATGAATGGAATGATGTAATGGGTTAGTATTTATAGAAAAGTGAGGGAATGTTTTATTAATTTCCAAGGGACACGTCATTAGTGGTATTTGAATAGCATTGGGATTTCCCATAGTATTATCCACATGGGACACCTCATATCATATTTTACATTACAAAATTTGAATTGAATTTGATATTAATTTTTACATCATTATGATGTAATTAAACATAATGAAACCCAATAAATGTATTTTTTTACTATTCACTGAAAAAATACTTTTTATAAAAACTAATAAATTTACCCTTACCTAATATTGATGTTCTGAATTGAAAAATTAACACCATATTATGAAAGTAATTTTCAAATTATGACATACTTATTTTTTTAGTAAAATCAATATTTAACCAAAAAATACTAATACATAACTAATAATTTTTGAAATTGTTATTTATTTATACTTATCTATAACACTACCATTCCAGATGCCTAAATTATATTTATTATTTCATTATTGAGGTTACTAATCCATTGGACACATTACAATTCCTAAGGATAATATTACTATTCATAATTTACTATTTACCAAAAAATATACTGATCTTTTTAGTCTGTAAATTTCTTTACTAATTACAACTGTATAAGACCATTTTTTCTAATATAATTCCACATTATAAATTTTATAATGTATAATTTTTTTATAATATACATTATTTTTATATATTCCTCAATAATATCAAACTTCTAAAATGTCATCCTTAATTTACTTTGAAATTTTAAATTCATTAAATAAATTACAATATTAAGAAATAATAACATTATTTATAAAAAAAAGTATTAAAAAAAGTAATTATGCCCTTGTTAAATATCTCCTTATAACACTTTCATATGACCTATGTGTAAGGTTCCAAATGGAGATAGAATTTTGGTGTGGTTTGGACAACATTGCTCGAGTGGTGATTTCAATCTGCTTGAACTTCTCTAGAGTGTGACTATGTTCAAGATTAACATGTTAATACATATCTTGGGATTAGTTCATAACAATGAATAGTGATTCTACCTCTTTCCCAATCATTGATAGATGGGATTTGATTGGTATGATTCTGCATGATGAGGCCATCGACTATTCATTCAGTAATTATTATCTATGATCATTTTTATTTATAAATAATAATAACAACATTAATATTATAGATTCCAATGGTCATATAGACTTGAAATCATATAATTGTTGAAATAATGTGGTATTATTTTAATTATACTCACTTCATCCTTATAATAAATGATATAGTTTTGTGGAGTGCAAAATAAAATAACACACAAATTTAGGAATCAAATGTTATTCAGAAGTTTGGCTCGCAACAAAGATCCAATGTGGAGAAATATTATGTTCAATATAACAGATCATCTAACTCATAAATTTGTGTATTAGTATATTTTCTCATTATCGTGATATTTTTGAGCTCACAAAAATCAATTCAATGGTGAATTGACTAATCATTCTTTATGATAAAGAGGACAGGTGCACCCCATGGTGAAGAACATGGTCATATGAACACTTATTCTATATTCTCCCATAGTTTTATCATTATATCTCCATGTTACATTAGAAAAAATATATTTGGGGTCCTTGATAATCGTAACAGACCATGTATATCTTTGATTGAAAATTCATCCTCTATACAAGGAGGAGAGAGAATAAAATTCCTTGGGAAACACATACGAGTTTTCTAACACAATATTCATGTCTTCAAGAATATTCATTCCATACATGAACTAATTTTAGATATATAGTCTCTATAATAGGAATATAATATCAATTATTGTGATGTCAATGCTAGTGAAGATTCATCATTCTCATTTCAAATGAACAGAATTGGGGGATTATTCCCAATAAAAAGTGTCATTTCCATGTCATAGAAATTCTTAACGACTCAATATAGTGAAACAATATACATAACTTTAATTGAATCATATTCTAATAAATTTTGTGTCAAAAGGTTTTCTTGGAGGATTAGTATGAAAATATAACAATGAGAGGAGTTTTATAGATTGGATGCAATACCATCCCCATTTTCTATTTTCATTGATAACTCCACTTTCATGATTTATGGTTGTGTATGAATTATTATACTACTATTTAATGATATAATGGAATAAATAGACTAGAATTAAAAAAATATATACTATCAATGAGTGAATAACTATCATTCATCTCAATGAAAAATTGTTGGGATCCATCTTAGTGGTTGTAAGGGAAAATGCTCACCCTTGCTACATTGGAGGTTTTGGGTTTATCTGAAAACCCATGTATTATTTCATCGATTTTAAAAGTGTTATGGATACTTGAAGATAACCCATTGAAAAATTAACCAATTATTGACTCCGACATTCCTTTATTCCACCACATTAGTTAGTTTTCCTTATCGAAAATAAGTAGACATGTTCCCCTCCTTCCCACAGAAGACTCATTTCTTCTTCCCCGATAATAAATTTCAAGGGTGATTCCTTCCAAACATTGACAAGTGGGATATTGAATTTTCATTGAATAGTTAGATTTATGTATCCAACCACCTTAATTAAAGTCCATGTTCCACTTATTATACCAATCATTACATAGTGATCCTTCGATTATTTATTTATATATTGAGGGTTCGTCAATTAATTAATTCATGTCTATCACAGTTATGTAAATTCATGGAATTTTTTAAACTATATATTAGCCCAAAAATTAATCATTCAACCTTTAATTCATGTTTAATAAAAAATGGAGTGGAATATAGTGCATGAGTTTTTAATTTTTTTCATTTACTCCCTGATAAATAAGTTTCATTTTTGTGTGTGATGGAAATGAAATACCAATAAATTTTATATTAGGGATTGTGATTAAAATATTAATTGGAAACCATATATAGTAAATCATTCAACAAAATATGATTAATATCTTCCTCAATCTTCATATTCCTTATCAATTTACACCACTGATCAGTTTATCCCTCAATATGATAATAATCATGTTGAACCCCCCCACATTCCAAACATTAAAGGATATAAACATTCTTCTCAGTGAAGTTGATCCATTTTTAAATTATTAATGGATTATATGATCCATTTAAGGTTGCATTACACCATTTCATTAAAGGAAGAAATTGAAAAATGTTATTTCTTATAGGTATTTCTGATCTCTTCTTAATATAGGATTCTATTAAAAACCCGAGCCACCAGAGAATGTATTTTCACAATGTTTGGGATTCCCACTCTCATTAGGTTGGGAATTTCATTACGAAGGTCATAAGATTGATTTTTTAAAAAATTCATCATATTTCCCACCACTTTCTAGAACAATGGGAAAATATGGAACAATTATTTTCAAATTATTAAACATATAAAAGGGAATCAATTGATAGTAACTAGATAACCTATAAATTTAATTTATTTCATTATCATTTTAATTTCTAATTATAAATCAATGTAATCCATATATATTTCCAATCATGTATTCTTATGTTTGTTTTTTGGAAACATTGCAATGGATAATAATGTTCTTATAATTTACTAGAAAATATCCAATGGGATTGTCAACCCATGTGTGTTGCATTTCTTGTTGTCATACACCTGTTCTCAGTCATGTATAACTAAATGTGGTTCCTTCAGGTTTTACCATGTGTACATATATTATAAAGACACATCCCATATTATTATCCGTGGAGAGATATATTTTAAATATTAAACACATACACATTACATTATAAAATTTATAGAAATTTTATTATACTTAGTATTTTCTCCAAGGAATTTTGTAGTGTTTTAAAACCCCAATACTATAAATAGTTAAACATTCCTCCAATTATGACAATAATAATAACATTTTTTATTCAAAATTAATTCATGATTTATTAAATAAAACTACCCATAATACAACCAAGATGATTTCAAAATATATTGTATTGTGAATTTGGTGGACAATAAATCTTCTTGATCACAGGACACACCAATGTTATCGAAAAGATCCTTAATATTCCTCAATAAGTTCATGGAAATAAAAAGTACATTGGACAAACAAGTGGAATACATTAGAAAATTAGTGAGATATAATACCTAGTTAGGGAAGATGCATGGAAAAAGATGATAATTTTTATATAAAAGTCATATCAATGTGGAATAAATATTTTCATAATTTTAAACAAAAATAAATTTTCAGGATATGGCATGATAATCATAACATGGGAAATTTGGTGACAAAATAATACACAGCTTCTTAAACATAGGTCATGGTGTACTTCCAGTTAATCATAATGGAAAACATATAATAAATGAAATTGGTTCACTCCACATCCCAACAGTACCTATCATGAGAATAAACATTATTCAATGTATTGTAATGATATTTAATTCCTGTAACATCCTACAATTTTATTTAATTCCCATTATATTGTGTGCCAAAGAGATTAGAAAACATATCTTTATTTATCATCATATAATGTACAATTTTCATAGAGTTTAGAATAAATAAATCTAATTACCATGTTATTGTAGTATATGTGAATAATTTTGAAAACCCTAGATAGACAATGGTTCTCGTATTCATACACAGTTCATTGGTCATGAATAACTTGATGAAATATCAGCAACATAATGTTGTCCAAAATATTTCATAAAATGTGTGGATTATTATGAATGGGTCATATAATAATTTGGAAATTAAATGGGATGTAATAGGTACATGTAATGACTCTTCCCTAATGTTATGAATTGGAAATAGAAGTTATAAGATAATGGAGAAACATCAATTAAGAAAAATAATTCGTGGATACCTTACTTAATTTTTCCCTAGTAATAAGTGTACCTAAATGTCCATGGGAGGAATAAATCAGAGTGAAATGTATCTCTAATCATCCCAAAAAAAATTGTATGGGTATTTTATTATAAATAACCCAAAATTAGGAATTGGAAACTAAATCTAGTAAATAAATACGTTACATGAATTGAATAGAGGATATAGAGGTCCCTTACTCGATTGACTGGCTCACAATTCTTGGGAGAAGCTTCATGTGATATTAGGGGATCATTGATAGGACTATCAGGATTGTAGGGTATATTAAGGCAGATCTTAATGGATTTTAGGAGAAGATAAATGGACTATTTCTTGTTATTATGTAGGAAAATAGTGAGAATTCCTTTATTATTTCTCAAACATTGGTTTCAAACTCTTTTATAAAATAACCAAAACCAGACAATGTTCATTGATTTTTCACAATTTCCTAACAAATTTTTGTATTATTAATAAATTATAAAAAAAATGGAAAAAATTATTAATATAATAACCTTAATAATTTGTAATTGTTTCATATTTTTTACGAAATTATTTTAAATCCTTAAATATAGTAAGTGTTTTGGATGATTCTGAAATTAATTATAAAAATATTAAAACATATAAAATGATACTATTAAGGGAAAACAATTATTTTGTCTGGTGTCATATTTTTATTATATATTAAATATATTTTGAAACATTATGATGTCATAATAGAGATAGTTTTCTCATGTAATATTTTATTTTTACATGAAAATTCAAATGTTTTAAAAAATTATGAAAAAATAAATTTTATAGAATTTTGACAATGTGATTTTTAAAATGATATTCATTTTATCTAAATTTATATCTAAATATTTCAATGTTTTCTCTGAAAAAAGTATTTTACATTTATTGAAACGTTTTTGTTTCATTTGGGAATAACAATTTTCTAACACATATAAAAATAAAATTTCATTTCATAAAATATTATAAGATCATTTATACTTAAAAAAATAATTTACTAATTATTAATTATAAAAATATTATTTATTTTAAAAATTATTTATTAATTAAAATATAATCCTTCAAATACATTTTATATTACCCAACAAAAAAATTATTTTATGGAATAAAAATTCATTTACTATTTAACAATAATAGGTTGAAAATATATTCATTATATGAAAAAAAACACTATTTTAAATAAACATATCTTTAGGTTCTTGATACGTATCCCTTTAATAAAAGTGAAATCACCATAAAAGTACGGCATGCGATCGTGATATATTCATTAGGTGGATCGCTGAACATGGATTGGGATGTGATCTAGATGTTCATGGACGTCTCCCATTTATTGTGTTGATCATTCATAATTTGTTGGATCTATGATTAGGTTTGGTTTGGGAAAATAAAAATAATGATATCTCCCTTATAAACTCTTATAAATGGTTGTGATAGGGAACAATATTATAGGTTGAGTCCATGTATTCATTTTTCGTTATCAATAAGATTTTGTAAAACACTATACTTATAAAAATCATGTGATCACTATTAAAAAAATATATTATCAATAGTCTAGATTATTAATGGTATTATAAATCCAACTTGATATATTAAAAAGAATTAATTGCATGTTTTTTCTATAACCATATTACATTAAATAACATTTAAATATTAAATAGAAGAAAAAATGTATATATAATTGTTTAGGTCATTGCATTTTTTATGGAAACAAATTTCAGTATAAAATGTATATCACATAAGATAGTGGTAGGTGATACACCCTCAGCGACCATTGGTTATAGCTTCAAAATCTATGGCATTTTCAAATGTGATGGGCTATCAGTTATCTTGATGCATTCCCTATTTCTAAAATAATAATTCATATAATGTTCATATATATGTGAGAAACATCATAAAACCTAAATTTCCACTAAATATCATTTAAAAAATATATATTTTATTACATAAAACATAAAATGGGATTATAAATATTTTAACTTATAACTAACCAAAAAAATTTAACCTATGATGGAATCCAGATCTCATTAGAAAAAACATCATGAAATCGTTCTAATCTTCAATGTTTTCTAAACCCTCATGTGATAATAGTTTGAATGATGCAGTAATAATAAAAATATATTATATGTGAATTAGTATTGTGTTAATTTTAAAAATATTGTTAGGATATTTTAGGTTTAATATTTTAAAAATTAAGAACAAATGATATATATTAGAAATTGATATATATAATGTCTCCACAACTAATCAGTATCCAATTTTTCAACAAAAAAATCTTAAAACCAAATGTGTTTTCTTTTCATGATATTTCATCTTGAATTTCAACTTTTCATAACCTAACCTATTACATATCATTTATACCTCTGAGAAAAAATATAAAAAATGTCGAGAGAATAAAATTATGAGTATTTAACTAAAGTATAAAATCTGTTGGTTTAATTGAAAAAATAAAAGCCAAATAAATATGTATATTTAAATCAATAATCATTGGGATAATACAATTATAATTTTTAACATGAAAAATAATTAAAATTGTCTCAATTATAATCATTAAAACCCATAGTATACAAATAATATTCCCATTTGGAAATATGAAGCATCATATGCATAACGAATTTTAAAATAATTTCATAAAAAACCGGGGCACATAAAAATTACTAGGAGAAACCATTCAATAACTCCCTAGTTTTAAACTCAATATACAAGTAATATTTCCCAATGTAATTAAACTATATCACGTAACTCTCAATGTTTATATTGGATCACCCACCATAATCTATGAATTCCAAATATATAATCAATATTAGGCTCACTAGTGAAATCACACATGGAATAACTCTTTATATATATTCTAGAAGTCTCCCATGATTATGTTATAATTATCATCCACCATATCTAAATAATTTACTTTATTATTTCATCATTTAAAATGAATCCTTTTAAAACCACTATATAATAAAAATTAATTTGAGTATCGAAATACCATTTTCATATAATTACATTTTTAACAATAAGAAATTGTTCATATAATAAATAAATAGTTTTATGTAAAAATAAAAATGAAAATTTAAAAATGAAACGTCATATAACTAAAAAATATTTACAGAATGAAAAATCCAATATTTTAGGTGTTGTATATACATTTGTTAAAAATAATTTTTTGAAATGTCACATTGTAACTCATTTGGAATGTTATAAATATATTCATTACAATCCAATTTTGAGAAATTCAACTATTGTATGATACTGACCTTTTTTGGAGAAATCTCAATTGTGATTCTGGGAAATTTATGTTTATACTTATTTATCATTGATGAGTGTAATAGATTGGGGTGGGTTTGGGTCATGTCTAAGAATATTTTGGAGAAAATAAGATATGCATAGTTGGCGCACTATATTTACAAACCATGTTGCTGCCATAGAGAAATCTTGTGAACTAATGTTTTTGAAGAAGTAGATTTCTCCAGGTTAAATTACTTTTTGATTGGCTATGCGATGTAACCGTATAAATCTTTCTTTGATGTTGTGGTTAACACATGGTTAGCACATATTTTGTCTAACTATGTGACAAAACCATGTGCAGGAAAACTTTGGGATCCTAAAATTGTGGATCTTACTCATTTTGAACCATTAATGTCTTGGTTCAGCTCCTATGATGCACTAAATAAGGATTTTTCTTCCATAATAAAAAAATGAAGGTTCTCCCATTTACTCAGAATGATTATATGACCTTATGAACACTTTTATTCGGAATCAAAAGCTCGAATATAAGACCATCTCTTCTCTTGATAAGTGGGATTTAATTCAATGCATGATCCATTCATTATTCTATCCTTATGTGACCTTTTCAATGAAGATATCCACCATTGATTTAGATCTAAACCTACATTTTAGGATCTAGATCTATGGTTGAGTACCTATATCTAGATTTATGAAATCATGATGTCTTTGATATTGTTTTGTGTTTAGGGATTTCAATCCAGAACTTATATCAACCTTGTCATTATTCTCATATTTTGGAGATTATAATTGGAAAATTTTTAATAAATGAATTTGGGTGAGTTGTATAAATATAATTCCAATAATGGGGTTTTAATTATGTATATGAATGTTTTTAGAATTTAGAGAATCCTTTAGATATTTTTTTCCTTTATTTGGGGTAATTAGATTGAAATTTTTTTTATTGATGCTTTTTTGAAATAAGTAATTTATTTGGAAAATAATCATGAAAATTATGGGATTCCATTTATATAATTATTTTGGGGAATTTGTTATAAGAGATCGGGGTTTTAATCTATATATTTAATTGAGAAATTAATTATGAGATAACAATTTGTCTATGATGAGAAAAATAATAGCGAATTAATTATGTGTTGTCATATTATGATCTAAAATATTAATTGGGTGATTAATTATGATTATTTGATATTTCGAATCAAATAATTAATTCTTCTAAATTTATTAGTGGATATGGGTTGTGATGTTGGTTAATTAATATATTAATTAATTCATGGGATTGATGCATTTAGTTAATTTTTTTCTATCTATTGAATTTTATGTGTTTTTCTACTTGTTTTGTTAGTAATCTTATTGTTTTAAATTAATAATTAATGAAATAATTATGTATATATGAATGGGAACTTGGTAATTCTAAATTGATAAGTGAAATCGTTCAATGGGCATAATACTTATGAGTAAGAGAATGGGAATATGATAATTCTATTATGAAGTATACATGATAACATGGTCATTATTATTTTGAGTAACGAGAATGGAAACATGTTCATTTTATTGAGGAGTAATCATTGTAACATGCTCATATTATTAGCATTGGTGATATTGGTACTTTTTATATTGTGGATTATAAATTTGAAATTAACGAGTGGAAATAATGGATCACCATGTTATGTCCTCACATGAGAATATTCGATCACTAAAATGTGTATAATCATGTACTGAGATATCATAGCATGATTAATACTTCAATATTTATATCAAAAGTTATTAATATATGGTATTACCTAGGGAGCACTCTGGTGAGGAACAAATATCTTTGGTAACCCTAGAGTTAATATAGTTAGATAAGAATAAATTAAAATGTGATGAACTATTTTTCATTACATTAATCATATTTCAAAATTGAACTGTGTGTACTATGTTTTAGATTGACTTGTTTTATACAACGTTGGAGGTATCCTACTGAGTTACAATCACACCCTATCTGGGTTTCTTGATCGGTACGTAAATAGATTATATTACTGCAGGACTGGAAAAGGGAAAGGACCTGGGACATATGTTTGATTGGTAATGGATCTTGGAGGAGGGAACATGAATTGTTTCAAAAACCTCTTGAGAGTCCTAGTATCATTATTTTCACATTGATATTAGAGACTTTATGGTTATGTTGGCATAGCATGGTTTTTATTTTAGTTGATTATTGTTTTCCAATTTGGATACCTTGTGACATGAGTCTCTTTCTAGTTATATATGCTTTCGAAATTGATTATATATATCTATTGGAATATTAATCTGATAAAAGAGGGTATAGTCTTCCCATTAATGACATAGCAAAGCATCACTGCTAGTTGGAATCCTCCAGTGTAAATGGAGGCACACTTGCGGTCGTGTCGTGAACCAGTTAGGGGCATCGTAGCATGGAACTTGAGTCAGGATGATACAATGGGGTATCAGAGCACATGTTTTCATTTTTATTCATTTGTATTACTATATTTTTTAAATGTAGACAGAATACTAGAAAATTTGGGGCATGGTAATGATATCATGCATGGGATTAGAAAACCCATGTATGGTGGAATTCCTTTGTACATATGGTTGTATTGTTGTAATTTCCGTTTTTGGTTACCATTGAATATTATTTCATCTTCTGTGATGAACTAGTGGGGTGATGTGATAATTATTTCTATGAATTGATAGTATTGATATATACCCATAATGGCACAAGATAAGAGTCTATATGAATCATTTTGGCCACTCACTGTTATTTTTTACACACATCACATTAGCCACACATGAGAAAGTGGGTTATAGATATGTTTTTAACCAACACCTTTTTCCATGTTTGTGATATTAAGATGTAAAATAGTGTCTAATATTAGTTCAAATGGGTTTTAAAGTTAAAAAATAAAAAATATACCGAATAATTGGTCGTCTAAATGATAAAATTTATTATGATATTGAATTTACCATTTTTTAAGAAATCCTGGGATTTGGATGTATAATGTGTTGTGATAGTTCCTCGGTGTTTACCATAGGGAGTGGTGGGTGAAAATTATTGTTTTGATTGTATAACCTTAGATAATTGTTATAATGTTTTGTGATGAGACCCATGGCATTTGATTATCTTTTTGTAGAGAAATACACCATGACGCTTGTTTAGGGGACGACTAAGGGGTGTTCCAAGTAATGTTCTTCAAGTTGGGGATTATGAGGCATTGATCAGTCCAGCTTATGATAAATCTGAGGAGTTCTGGATAACATCCCTAGATTCATGAAATTAATGGAAATAGGACCATGGATATTTTGAAAAAATCACGTCTTAGTTTAAAAGGGAGTTTTAGTTGGAGTACCATATAAATTCTATAATAGTCGGTGGACCTAAGGAAGATGAATTCCCTGATGAGTCCATATAGAATATAATTTGGCATTGGGATACTTCAACCTAAAAGAGGATAAAATTGTTCTCTTAACTTCTATAGATATTTGAGAAGATCTAGCGGGAAATTCAGGCATGTACTATATAGACTGAAGGTATGGTATTGACGGACTTCCTCGAGAGGTTCTGGTAACACGTTTATCCAGAGATTTTGAGAAAAAATAAATATGTTGAGTCCATTCATCTGGCACAAGGGAGAATGTTAGTGATGTAATATGTAGGATGCTTCACATATCTATAACACATTCCCCCAACCATATCCAGGAATGTTATAGCACCAAAGAGATTTTTTTCCTAATGGACATAATTGTCATATTAAGTCCCAGGTGAATATAATCGGATAGAATAAGTTTATTGAGTTGGAGGATGGGGATATTATAGTTCAAGGGAATATAATGGAGGAATCTTGTACTGGAGTGGTAGTCATTATTAGATGATCAGTATTTGAGTCATCAGAGATCATGATGCACCGTTATGAAAAATTTATCCTTG
Organism: Viscum album; assembly: GCA_963277665.1. Lineage (NCBI taxonomy): Eukaryota > Viridiplantae > Streptophyta > Magnoliopsida > Santalales > Viscaceae > Viscum > Viscum album. Next base: position 259,138,376 of record OY728121.1, on the reverse strand, counting down.
GTAGTGGGAGGAATACTATGAATAAAGGATGGTTGTTTTTAATGGACCCTAATAGTGTGATCTATCATCAGTTTGGTTGGATGGGACACTATCATCTACTTTTTTCCTAACCATCTTTACTATTTTGATCTTGTGGAAATATATGAAATCGAAAAATTTCTACAAGTTGCAGCAATAGAATGGTACTAAAGTATCACCATGGTACAGTCATAGTATAGAAATTGGATCTTCAAACCCATTATTAGGCTTCAAGATGTAGTCCTATTAAGATAGGTGGTATAGTTAATGGTTGTGGTGCTTCAAGGAAAGAGAATCCACATATACAAAATGATTGAACTCAGGCGACTGAGCTATAATAAAAAGGAAGAGTGGAAACATAGTTACATTCATTACATCCTACCGTCTCTTATTGTGAGGCTACACCATAGACACTGAGAGATACAATTCTATTATCTTCTACATTATCTAGTTCCGTGTTTGATACTAGTACATATCATTCCACTATATACAAAAAAGACTTTAATACTTTGAGCATGGATGGGGAGTTTGAGAGAGGGGTTATTACTGTAGATACACAGTTTGGAGTATGTTCAATAGATATCTTTATTTGTAGGGTATATTCACTAATGATTTGGGAATATAATTACAAATGGGATACCCAAGTTATTTATATAACATATTTTAACCTTATAATATGTATGCGTAGGAAAGTCACATACTAATTCCACAATGACTATTATGGTAGGATGGTTACATTTTCATCTATTAAGGGCTACCATTATATTCATAATAGAGAGTGGGTTATCCAGGTTACCAAAAAATAATAATTACTCATCAATAGGGAGATCTCATAACCCATGTTTCTAGAAATTTATTTGATAAATGGTATGTTAGGAATTTTTCCTTTTCCCCAGTAATGGAACTATTTAATGATGTAATTCTTGAAGACTTCTTAGGGCTACTACTTGATATAAAACTGTAATTAACTATTGAGGTCATTTAGGGTATGACCTTGTATGAATTCCACTATACAGAAAGGCGCTGATTGATCTTCAAGAGCTCGTGGCATAGTATGAAGTGTTTTTGGATCTGGTATTTATCCGTCAATGTTCGCTACCTTAGTTATCATCAGTTTTTTTTCTATGATGGTTGATGGTATTTTATACCTACGTGATGATTACCTGGTGTTGAAAAAAAATTGTGAAGAACTGATATCCTATTCCACCTATCAATGATATTCTTCACACGATAAAGGGTACATGAGTGTTCTCAAAGATAAATTTCATATGTGGGTATCATCATTTGTGTATATGGACTTCTGATATACTGAAGAATTCTTTCAAAAGAAGATACAACATAAATGAGTTTGTTGTTATACAGTTTGGGTGGATGAATCACTATCTGTGGTTATGACTTTGATGAAGAGGATATTTAATCCATATAATGATCTATTTGTAGTGGTGTTTTGGGAAAACATATGGGGGTACTGCAAGACTCCATAAGATCATACCCAATATCTTGACAATGTCTTGGGAACATTGAGAGAGAATCAATTATCAACAATGCTATAAAATTGTGAGTTTTGGATTGACCAGCTACACTTCTTAAAGAACATAATATTGGAGGAATGTATGTCATCGGACCCAGAGATGTTTCAAGAATTTTTTTCTTTAGATAATCCCAAAAATGATTTTGAAATCCATATATTTTTTGGATTATCCTGATATTATACTATATTCCTCTAAAACATCTCCTATTTGGCAGTGATTCATTTAGGATTTAAAAAAATGAAGTGAATTTTGAATGCTGAGAAACTTGTGAGGGTGATGTTATATAGTTGAAGAAGATTTAAAATCAGCACAAATTATGATTCTACTTGAGTAAGATGAGGAGTATAATGATTATGGGGTTTCTTCTTGGATTAGAAATGGAGTTGTGCTGGTGTAGGGAGATCATGTTCTTGAATACAGGTCTCGGTAGTTGAGGACTCATGAACAGAATCACCCTACACATGACCAAGGGTTGGAAGTATTGTTTTATAATCATTATTATGGGTGAACATACATTTTAGGATTAAAGGTTACGATATTTACATATCACAATAGTTTGACGTATATATTTTCATAAAATGATTTGAAACATCATCAGTCTATATGGAATTATTAAATGTAGAATTTCTATTTTGAACCAGCATATATGAATGGGAAAGAAGATAGTGTGGATGATGACATGATTAAGAAGACTCATAGTAAAATCATTTTAGAGTTGAATTTTAATGGAAGATTATGACCTTGCTAGCAGAAATGAATGTGGTGGATTATGAGATTCAGGAGTAGATTATTGTTGTTTTAGTTTCACTGATGTCTTCATTTTTGAGACGGATCATGGATAGATTGTATGAGGATCCATAGATTATTTCCATAAGGAAACGTTTTTATGTTGGGGATACACCTATAGAATGTTTGACAAATGAGGATGTGATCTTATGTGTGAAGAAGCGATTTGTGGTACCTACGAGCAAGCTAGAGTATCTCATGAGGGGATTTCATGCCTCAAAGTGGGCAGTGCATCTAGGTGTAACCTAAATGATAAATGACTTACGATGAAAATATTAGTATAATGGTATGAAAAATGATGATAGAAGGGTCTTGTAAAAAGTTGATTCACTTGTCAATAGGTGACGTCAGATCATCAATGACATGGAGTATTATTACATCTGTTGCATATTTGTGAATGGAAATGGGACAACCATACTGTTGACATTGTGGTGGGTCATCAAAAGGAACTTATGAATAATGACTATATTAGGGTCATTATGGATCAACTAGAAAATGGTGTGTATTTTTTAACTATAAGGGAAACTGTAATAGTATAACATTTGTGAGATCATTATTCAGGGGAGATAGTACATCTTCATGGTGGGCCACATACAATAGTTTAAGATAGTGATTCATGCTTTAACTCATGCTTCAAGTAGGGATTCAAAAAAATAATAAAAAGATAAGTTATATTGAATATTCCATTCAACCCATAGAATGATGTGTAGTCTTAACATAATATACATGTGGTTGAGGATATGCTACAACCATGTTTTCTTGAATTCAGTTGATCTTGGTAAAAGCACTTGGATTTAGTGGAGTTTACCACTAACAATAGTTAACCTGGAATTACACACATGGAACCATAAGGGGAAATTTATGGTATAATATTTAGATCATCACTATGTAGGATTGGGTATGTTGTGTATGATTTTTTAGGACATAGTCTTGTATAGAATACATCTGAAAAGGTATAGTAAATTCAAAAATGTATGGATTCAACTCCGAGTAGATAGATGGTGTATGCTGATAGATGGAGATGACCACTAGGATTTGCAAAGGGTGAATGTGTGTTCATTATAGTGTCACCATAGTTTGGTCACCATAGGATATAATGGTAATCAAATTTGGCACCCAGGTATGTTAGACATTTTCAGGTATTGGATTGAATTGGGGTGGTGGAATACTGATTATCTCTTCCACAGAAATAGATAACTTTGCATGATGCGAGATGTTTTCAAGGTATCAAAGCATCAGCGGTATCATCCTGACCAATATCATGTGATCTAATTAAAAGAAGTTGACTTTGAGATAGATGCATCCTTTGAGGAACATTTGATATGAGGTTAGGATCATAGTGAGAATGTTTTGCAGGGAATTTCCTTCGGGATATTTCATGTGTTTTGGAAACATGGTTTTCTAGAAGAGTAGAAATTGGAATGAGAGTAATATAAGAGGGATCAATAGCCATATCATTTCTTCTTTGAATCATTGAACAACATGGAGGCAAAACTCGACGACGTGTTGTTATAATTTGGGGAGATTGTAAGATCCCAAACCTCTCTGGAGTTATCTTGGGTGAGATTCAAGGATCGTTATGATTCTACAAAAGTACCTTGTGTGGTAGTTATGTAATTGGTTAATTTTCGTGAAGTCTAAGAGAATCTTGCAGAAATATATGCTATGCATGGTTGTCTCCCTATATGTACAAAGGGTGCAGTTTCATAGGAGAAACCAGGTAAACTATTGGTTTTCATGTTGTATATTCAGCACAGTTAGAGTATTTTATTTCAAGTAGTGCAAGGTGTTCGTGTGAAGTGCCCACATAAAGCAGCGTCTAAAGTAAGGTTTGGTCAATGTTTTTATAATAGTGCAACTATACTGTTTGAGGGCCAACAGTGAGATTCAACATGTGTGGATCTCACTTTTTTCAACCATAAATGAATTATTTCATGCCCTATGTAGCCCAAACAAGGGATTTTACATTACTATGGTAAAATGAAGTTTCTCCCATCAATCTAAAGGGAATGCATGGCCTTATAAACATAGTTCATTATAAACGATAACAGTAATCAAAGAACCTCTCATCTAATAGTATGTAGATTTCATTCAGATTCATCTTCCATTATTTCATTAATATTCCTTGATATTTTCATAGATGATATCATCTATTTTCAAATATATAATCCCATGTGCTGATATCTAGGTAAATGATTAAAGATTTATACTTATATTTAAGAGATCATGATGTCTTTGATGTTGTTATTTGTTTTAGGATTTAGATCAATATATTTTATCAACGTCGTCGTGATGCACATATCTTGGGGATTTTTATTGGCCAAACAACAATCAATGAAAGAAAGTGGGATTTCTAAATATAATTCCCATAGTCTTGGATTTGATATGTATATGTATGATTGTATAATTTCTAGCATACTTTTGCAATGGGTTTCCATGAATTTGGTTAAATTGATTTTACAATTGAGCTACTGACGTCTTGTTGAAATAAGTGACTAATTGGAAAATTAATCATGAGACTATGGGTGTTCTATTATAGAATTAATTTTTGGAATCGTATATAGGAGATAGGGTTTTTAATCTAGATAAATAATTAAGAAATTTATTTTTAGATAATGAATTGTCTATGTTGAGATAATAAATTATGAATTAATTATGTTCATTAAAATATTGATATTGATAATTCATTGGGTGATTAATAATGAAGAAATCATATTTATTATGTGTTAATTAATTATATAATGCTAAATATTGTATTAGAGTTTTTATGTTTGATAATTAATTAATTAATTAATTATTGTGATTAATTAATTAAGTTAATTATTGGGTTACCTAATTGAGTTGATGTATTTAACTAATTGTAAAATTATTAAGGTAATTATTGTGGACAATTATTTTACTAATTAATTATTTGGTGTTAATGGAAAAATGGTAATTATAAATTGAGAAGTAAAAATGTTAAAAATTGATTAAATATAATCATTCGAATCTAATAAAATTTGATACTAAAAAATGAAACAAGAAGTAGTTAATTTTAAAAGTTTCATTTTAAAATTTTAATTTAATATCATAGTAAATTCAATAATAAAACAAACTAAAAAATAATAATTATATTAAATTCAATGAGTAAGACGAAATAAAAAGTCAATAATATTATAGAACATATTTTTAAATTTTCAACATTTTCTAATGACATATAGCTTTCAATAAAAAAATAATTTTTTCAAAATTCATGAAGAAAAATTATTTTTTGAAAATTATAATAATTTATTTTATGATAATTAAGAAATTCTAAATTAAAAATAATACTAATATTTTGAAAAAATATATATAATATATATAAATTTTAATGATCTATCACATATATAATAAAAATTTATTTTTTAAGAATATAATATTTTGATGAATAAAATAACATTAGAAAATATTGTTGGATTATTTTCTAACAACATTCCAATATACTCTTATTGAGATTGAAATTTATATTTATTTCTAAAAAAATTTATCACTACACATATATTCCAATTTAATGGCTATGATATATCAATCACATTTAAATTATAATATTTATTTCTTTTAATCAAAACGTGGTGTATCTTGTATAATATCGAATATAGAGATTCCCATTAAAATCATTGGATGTTAAAATTAATGTTTGTTAGGAAAATTTGGAATTTTTATTCTGTTTTTTAGGCTGATATTACTCTAAAATGAATTATAAATTTAATTAATTTTCTATAAAATTATATTATAATCGATCTTGAATGTGATTCTATATATATGGGTTCGTGTATGCATTTAGGTAATGCCTATATAATGATTATATCGCAATGAATCTTCTAAAATTTTTCTTAAATATATTTTCTAAATTTAATAAAATTATTAAATAAATAAAATTATTTAAAATGATTGTGAATCATTTAATTATGTGTTGTATATATTTCATTAATCATATTTCATTGATTCATATGTTTTCTATATAACCATAGTTATATCAATATTTTATTTTGTCTTTTCAAATGTATTAATTGAAAATTTGGAAAATAAATTATTTACTATTATTATATAAATAATGTATAGAGAAAAATTTATTTTTTTAAATGTATTAATTTCCTTCAGATTTCATAGTTTTTCAAATGAGACGACGGTTACAGTTTTCATTAATTTTTGTATAAGGTGATTTTTTCCACTATTCCTTACTTTCAAAATATTTTAATCGTTATAATGGAAGTCTTGTAATTATTGAAAGATAACTTGAAACACATTCATAATAAAGAATATAATTTTTAAATGAAACATCTATAAAAAATATAATGCTATTTCTATAGGAAAAATGTAATCCATGTGATCTATCAACTAAATTATATCATCATCTTTCAATATATATAACACTTCAAAAAATATATAAACATGAATAGGAAGAATTTGAAACCCTTCGTATAAATATGTCAATCATAGGTTGATTATGGTATACAATATTATAGTTGGAATCAATGGAATATAATGGATAAATATAAAACATAAGATAATGTAGTATGGTAAAAAAATAAGATATTTTGAACCCTTTAGAGGATACAATATTTATTTTAGATTACATGGAAATAATAATATACAACCATTAGAAATAAGATGTTTTGTAAAATTAGGGTTTAATTAGATTTGTTATTTATAATATGATATGTTTAATGATATCATTATTTTTTCCATTTTTCACATATTGTTTTTAATATATTTTATTTTATATACATCCAAAATCCTTTTTTGTTGTTATTGGATAAAACTGAAAAATCAGATTTATTGTTGATGTAAAAGACAATGCAGTGTTTGCAAAAACATGTTCCTAAACAAGATCTTATCTATAGTGAATGAAATTTTGGTTGTTCCTAAAACCAAATATCTGGTTATGATTATAAATAAAAACATAGAATAGTTTCTTACTCTCTAAATAGGAGGGTAATGAATTTTTATTGATGTTCATGTGATTATTGTTCTTAATCTAAAAAACTGTCATATTTCAACATATGAAAAATGAAGGAATCACCAGCAAGGAATTTTTTTCATGGAATATGAATATGTTTCATATATGATGATGGAAATCATATAGGAATAAAAACATCAAGAAAATTATGAATGAAAATAAATCAATCAACTATAGTAATGATTAGCTTTAGGTTGTGATTTTTTATATGTGATGACTACGTTATTTATGAATTTTGATTAAAAATAATGAATTCTCAATATGGGGATTGACAAGATCATTTAGATAACTTTTTTATCATGTCAATATCATTTAGATAAATAAAAATATACTTCCCTTTAAAAGGACTTAATTTTACATTTTCTTCTATTATTTGAATAAAAAACATAATATATGATTATTATTTTTTATTAAAGTATGTTTTTATTAAGGAACACAATGATAATACCTAGAAAATAAATATGAATAATTCAATTTTTTACATATATTATTACAAGAGATATGATATTATTTTTTATTATTTTGGGGATCACATAAGGCATTGCTAAATTTTATATTAATAAGGATACATTGTGATACATTTATTAAATTTTAATAAATTATTATAGAATATGATACCATTAAATTTAATATGTTATTTAAGAAAAATATTATTAATAATGAATTAAATTAAATTTTGTTGAACTATGTTCAATGGTATTTATAAAATTTATGGTTAATATGACAATTTCTTTTAACATAATTGTGGTTTATTGGGATTAAATTATATTAAATATTTGGATAATATATTTTGTCATATAGACTACATGTGACTAATGAATTATTTAATGAAATGTGATTAATATTATTCAATATGATTATAACATAATATTAAATAGGTTAACATAATAATATTGGAATATATATGATTTTATTTGTGGAATATTGGTTGACATTAAATAATTATAACCACATTATTTTTTTGTTTCATTACTTTGAATATGTTTTTTAGAAAGGATTATAATATTCTGTCTAATATTAGATATGGGAGTAAAAAAATATATGTGAATTTTTATGTGAGTAATGTTTCAATAAAAAACATCTATATCATCATCAAATAAAATATGATCAAATTATTATGATTTGTGGTAATAGAATTTGGTATACAATATTTGAAGAGTTTTATATTTAGTTATTTATGGAATGAAATATGTACAACATTGGGATAGTGTTCTGGTAATGGTAATTCTTATGATGGTTTATTCATAGTATTTATTTCATTAGCTTGTAGCATACATTTTTTATTTTTTATATAGATACATATATGTGGAATAAAATATTATATTTTTTTAAAAAATATAATTTAAATTAATATAGTTTTAGTGCATAAGGAATTTAAAAATCATAATTTAAAAAGATGAGATTATGTAGAAATGTATAAATTCGTAATACACAACCAAAGAATGAAATTTATCTAATCGAATATAAATAATAATGTAATGACCCAAAGCTTGACGTACATGGACATTACATTACTTTTGCGGAATACTTAGTACATAACAAAAAGACACACACAAGGATCGTAATAGTTTAGTGTCTTTGGAAACTCAAAATGTAATCTTCTAATCATGGTGAATGATCTTCAACATCTCCCAAAAAGATCTTCCTTTTCTTTACCTAAAACTTTTCCTTATATCCCGGGGAAAAGAAAACATAAAAGGGTGAGCTCAAATGATCAGTAAGGGTAAAAAAAATAAATATCAATCACATCATATTTATAAGAACATAACATTTTGGAAATCTTAACCTGCAAAAGAGAGCATAATTTCATAACATGGGATAAATCATAGTAGTGAAATGAAATCCCAATAATCATAAATTAAAACATGAAACTTTGTGGAATACACACATAATCATAGAGAATAATTTCTTATTAGTCAAGACTCATTCCCAAGATTATCTTAGTGGACAAAGTCCATTTCTGAAACGAGTCACCCTCGTTTTAGTCCTGTTTCACCGAACCGGTATAACCTACCATTCCAGCCATGTCTATCTCATGAGATATAAAATCTTTACCCAATTCATTGGAGGGAGATATAGGTACCACCCATCTCATAATGATTCCATTTTTATGTGTGCCACAAAATCATAAACCATACATCGTAGCATAACCCATGTAATAAAAATGGGATTCATTAACAACATGACATCATAAAACAATTCATATAACATAATGGAATTCATTAAAATAATTACATCACAACATAATCAAATCAATGTAATAATAGGGATAAAAACAGAACCCTATATTATCATAGATGGAAAATAAATTTTGAGAAAACACTTGAAGTCCATTCTTGAGGAAAATATCCTTTCTACTTCAAAAACACTTTTCATTTCATAACATGTAATACAATTCTAAACTAAAAGAAGTTGATTAATGATAAACATGAAAACTTTTAAGAGAAGCTTCTTGGAAATAATGTTTTAAAAATCCATTCATTCCGTATAAGTTAAAAGAAAACATTCTTCTTGTACTTTTATAGGAAAGGTCAAAAAGTACCTCGTACGAAAAACGACAAAGAATTCCTTTCATATCTTTTAACAAAAACTCACCAAAGGGTAAAATAGGTTTTAAATAATTATAGGTGGATGGAAATAATATTACATATTGAGGAAACAAGGATGTGGATGATAAAATACACCCCAGTAAATACTAAAGTATAATCAGTCTCAAATAAAAATGAGATTGTGATATTTCCCTAACCTTATGTCTGATATGCTTTGTACGTATCCAAACCTCCTTTATAATGATTTAAATGATGTAATTAACTTATTATAGATTCATATTCATTATTATGATATCATATATGGTTCACTTAATACTTTATATTACCCGTTCTTTTGTAAATTCCATATTAAAGAAGCGTTTTGGGTAAAGTCGTTTCATTTATCGTAGGTGTTTGGGCTTGTTGTTATTGTCATTATTTTTACATATATCATGATTTACTTACATACATAATATAAAATATTATTTATATATCATATATATTCAGTATATATATATATATATAATAGATAGATAAATGAAATGAAACACACCGTTCATGGAGACGGTAGGTCTTACGTACGCATGAACGCTGTTTTCGTTTCCTTATTGAGTTGAATGTAATTAAGTAGATTACATACATATATATAAACATAAATCCAGTATCATTATTATGTCATGTATTTCATGATTACTTATTATATATACTTTATAATCATTCATGAATGGTTAATCATTGAGAATGAATCTCATCGCGTCGTGGAGATGGTATTCCGTACGTACGCACGAGCGATTATATCGTTCCCATGATCGTGGAATTTTATTGGAGTGTATGTATACTATTACAGAATCAATATCACTTTACAATAATCATATATAGTTATTATTTACACCATTATACCCATCCAAGTAAGGTGGTGGTGGAAAATAGATTTCACCACGGCGTAGAGACGGTATTCCGTACGTACGCACACGCGGTGATTTCGTTTTCCGTAGGATGGATAGATGGTGAAATATGATTGTGTCATACTTATAATAACATATCAGTATATTATTTGTACTAATGTTATTACTTCATAATGAAACAACCTAATAAGAAGAAGTGGAAGATGAAATAATGCTGAAAGAATCAGTAACGGAAATTACCTCTTCTTTGAAGTGCCTCTTCGAGATCTCCTTTTAGGGAACTAAAATTGGTCTTTGAGGAAGACCAGAACCTCTAGGATGTTTCTAGGGAAGTGGAGAAGATAATTTTCAGTGGTTTTCCGAGCTTGAATGCTCAAATTGGTGTGAGGAGGAGAGGGAGGAGGTGCCCTTTTATAAGGGAGGAGAGGGGCAACTTAGGAAAATCTCAAAATATTATTTTATATTAAGGTCATATTCGGTTTATAATGGTTCAAAAGGGTCTTATTTAGAAGTTAAAGTGGGTATGGGTCGAAATCCTCTCATCCAATAGGATTTAGACAAGTTTATGTTATTATTTTAACCTTATCAATTAGATTTAAATCTAAGTTAAAGAATTTATCTTTTACCGTGTCTTTTTGTTTTCTTACAATATATGGTTAATAAACATACCATAACAAGACAAAAGAACCCCAAGTTGTTTATTATTAATATATAAATCCTTATCTAAGTCATTTTGCCGATCCTTAGATTTTTAGGAATTAAATAAAAAATTAATAATATAATATTTGTTTTAAAAACTAATTTATGTCAATTTTGACACTATTTGGTACATGATTTTTATGAAATTCATAACAGAATGATAAGTTCAAAAAAAGTTACTTATATCAACAATAAAATGTCATATTAACCAAGAAAGCTAATTTAAGTCATAAAAAGTCTAAAATTACATTTATTTGGGCATTTATAACATCAATTATGTCAATATTTCATTAATAAGACAATTACTGCATCATCTTTGTGTCATAATAAATGATAATTATTTAATCCCTAAAATTTTTAAATAAATTTCTATGATGTAGATAACTGTATTATATTTCTGGAGACTATTCATTTTCGAAGTTTCATGAAGTTTTTCACTAAATTAAAATTATTATGCTTATAAGATTTAAGAAAGTGACATGTTGTCACATTCTTTGGTTTTAATAATAAGTAAATTATATTCAGGGAAAAAAGTACATAAAATGAATATAATCCGACACTTAGGTTATATGGTTATACTTTTAGCCATCCAATAGGATTTTTCCAAGTGTTAGGGTAATTTTATAATCTAATATTTACCCTTAATTACCCGATTTACCTTTAACTATAGTAAATAAAATTTATCGTAGTTACTATTCACAATGCCCAAAAATAAAAAGTAGCTTATTAACATTATTTGGACCCACTGATTCAAAATATGGAATCCACTCTTCCAAATTCAATACACAAAAGATGCATAGATTAAATTAAAATTAATCCCGTTGTCGAAAGAAAACAAGTTTTTCTTTAAAACATTGCAAAAGATTGAATTCATTTAACCTACGAATTCAAGGTAAAATAAATGATAATGACCTACATTATATTAAATGGTAAAAATATATTCTATTTATACATTAAAACCATTCATTATTATAATTTAACCACATAATATATTACAGTTAAAAAAGTTGTTTTTAATTAAAATATAGCGTGTTTTTACAATTCATTAAAATATGAAAGTTATTGGAAAAATATCAAAACTTTATCGAATGTAAATTTTTATATCCTGATTCAAAAGAAGAATTATATTTTGTCAAATTGAACTTATAAACATGTCAAAAACTATATTTAATGTGTGTGTGCCATCAAAAGGCCGCAAAACAACATTTTTTGAAAAATAATTATTTTACCAAAAAAATTTATTTTGTTCTTATTCCATCTTTAGGAAATGTGTAAGATGAATAATAATGTTATAAAATTCAAATTCTAGTTAACACTATTAATAACGGCTAGTTCATAGCAATATTATAATAATATATCGTTGTTTAGTAAAACCCGGTATTGCGTACAACACACGCTATCGAGGAAGGTCGTGATTGCGTGTAATGAAAGGCAATCCAAGGATGTGGGTTGTGCAAGTTCCTTTTGGTGTATCGTACAACACAAGACATTAATGAAATTAAAAAGTATATTTTACATAAAATCTCGTGGTGTTACATTCTACCCCCCTTAAAATGAATCTCGCCCTCGAAATTCGTCGGGGTTATAAATGGTTTACTATTCAAAAGTTTCATTGATATAAACCCACATCATAAAAAGGAATACCAAAACCAATCATTAAAAACAAAAGTATGAAACATAACGGTTACCCAAATAAACTAATCACTGGGTTTCCACAAAGGTGAAAATATGGATATGGAAGAGAAATCTAACCATCATGTTCTGATGGAGAGTGGTAGAGAACATGGCTATAGAAAATCTAGCAATAACAAAGCCATAAATTTGTGACGATCTAACGTACCATATGATTCATTAGATATATGAGCACTAGGACAAAATTTCTGGGTTTCAATATCATTTCCCTAAAGTTGATGAAATTGGAATTAGAAGAAATACTTTCGTGATTTTGGTATAGTTTCACCGTTGGTCGTTCTTTGGACAATTTCCAATTCATCTCTTAAAGAAATGAAGTTGAATTTGTCATTCATGATGTGTTAGCAGATCATGTGATAAAATGATGGGTCATTCCATCTGTCTCAAACAAAAGGTTAGAAAAGTTATCAAAAAATACATTAGTCCATCTATAGTGAGATTATTCATATATGGTTCCTAAAATGGACTTATACATAATATATCATACTGCTTAATATAATAAAACTAGTTTCTACTAAACAGGGACTTCCAGTAGGCCAGTGTTAGGAGATAAAGGCCAGTTGCACTTCGGTTGTGGGTTCGATTCCCACGGCCTTGTCCGACGCGATGGGCTGTCGCCCGTCCTGCGGGTTGTCCTTTTTCTAAAACAATATAATATCAGAAGTTCTATCCTTAAATAATACTAACTTATGTACAACATAATCCATTCCAATCTTTGGGCTTATCTAAAATACTTCGATCCAAGCTCATAATATAAAGAAAATGATTACTTGAAATGTCATCAACTAAGCATGTGAATACCATCATTTATCCCCCATATATCATGTTGGTCACATTCCAATCATTTGAATACCTTAATCATGTATTCTCCTGAAAAATGAATACCCATTAAACCATAGTGAAAACATGAATGCTGTCAAAAGATAACTCTTTCCATATACCAAAATCAAAAAATTCTATATACTCAATCCATTACATAACCTTCTCCTTATATCAGTCATGAGCTCCTAAATACTATCAAACATTTAATTTTCTCCTTATCCCTTCATTATGCGGATATCATCTACATTGAAAAAATATCTGAATAACCTTTCATGGATATTGGAACCATTAATCATACACTTTCAAAACTCAAGGATAGACAATAGTGTAACAATCCTTATATGTATCTTTATTCCATAGTACCATGAGATTACTTATACAACATTACACATGATAAACATGTAATCATTCCACTACATTCTTAAACCATTGACCGAGCTTCAATAATTCTTTGATCTCACATATCATTTGTAGTCTCTTCATCATCATCAACATAATTACTACCCATACGACCATACTGATTCTCTTCAGGAGACTTTCCCTTAGGGAATTGGTTTGTATAATGCTCGTACATTCCACATTTAAAACATTTTACCATTGTTGATGTCGTAGAAATACCATTATCCTCATCCCTGGTGTTAACTGAACCTTTTCCTTTTCACTTACTGTCTTTGTGTCCTTATTTTCCACACCCAAAGCATCTTCCACTTCCTTTTAAACATTCTCCTTGATGCCTCTTCCCACATGATTTGCATACGGGAAATTGATCTTTCTTTCCTCTATGATCATCATGAAACTCCATCTTTCTCTTATTAGCCGAGTTAGGAATCTTACCAAATTTTACGTTATTGATCATATTATGAGATTGCTGATTCGGCATTATAATGATTTTTGGACTTCCAAATCCCATTTCATTTGGTTTCTCATGAAGAATATCATTCCATTGTCCATCATATCCTCCATTTTCATGAATCATCTTGTTTCCAGCCATTTTCTAAAACCCAAAAAGAATAGTGTGAGAGGAAAAATCATAATAAAGGGGGAGTAACTTCAATATCTAACAACTTTGGTTTAATATAATATCTTTACCATAGTTCTAGAACTATATCCTATACGTATACTTATCCTTAGGGACATCCCTAGACACACCTTAGAAATATCTCTAGGGATCTCACTAACGTTCATGCATCCTAGTTTCCAAAGGCTGACTAAACCTTTCCTCTGATACCAGCTGTAAAGACCAGAAGCATGACGTACATGGAAATTACATTACTTTTTCAGAATACTTAGTACATAACAAAAACACACACACACGGATCGTAATAGTTTATTGTCTTTGGAAACTCATAATATAATCTTCTAATCGTGGTGAAAGATCTTCAACATATCCCATAAAGATCTTCCCTTTTTTTACCTAAAACATTTCTTTATATCCTGGGAAAAAGAAAACATAAAAGGGTGAGCTCAAATGCTCAGTAAGGGTAAACAAAATAAATATTAATCACATCATATTCATAAGAACATAACATTTTGGAAATCTTAGTCTGTAAAAGAGAGCATAATTTCATAACATGGGATAAATCATAGTAGTGAAATGAAATCCGAATAATCATAACTTAAAACATGAAACTTTGTGTCATACACACATAATCATAGAGAATCATTTCTTATTAGTCATGACTCGTTTCCAAGACTATCTTAGTGGAAAAATTCCATTTCTGAACCGAGTCACCCTCGTTTCAGTCCTGTTTCACTGAACTGGTATAACCTACCGTTCCAGCCATGTCTATCTCATGAGATAAAAAATCATTACCCAATGAATTGGTGGGAGATATAGGTCCCACCCATCTCATAATGATACCATTCTTATGTGTGCCACAAAATCATATACCATACATCGTACCATAACCCATGTAATAAAAATGGGATTCTTTAACAACATGACATCATAAAACAATTAATATAACATAAAAGAATTCATAAAACTATTTCCATCACAACATAATCAAATCAATTTAATAATATGGATAAAAAAGAACACTATATTATATTTGATGGAAAATAAATTTTGATAAAACACTTGAAGTCCATTCTTGAGGAAAATATCC
This sequence comes from Viscum album, assembly GCA_963277665.1. Lineage (NCBI taxonomy): Eukaryota > Viridiplantae > Streptophyta > Magnoliopsida > Santalales > Viscaceae > Viscum > Viscum album. The sequence goes on along the minus strand of OY728121.1, from coordinate 259,122,308 downwards.
TTTCTACTTCAAAAAGACTTTTCCATTCTTAACATGTTATAGAATTCTAAACTAAAAGATGTTCATTAAAAATAAACTTGAAAACTTTTAAGGGAAGATTCTTGGAAATAATGTTTTAAAAATCCATTCATTCTGTATAATTTAAAGGAAAACATTCTTCTTGTACTTTTTTCGGAAAGGTCAAAAAGTACCTCGTACGAAAAATTGCAAAACATTCCTTTCATATCTTTTACTAAAAACTCACCAAAGGGTAAAACAGGTTTTAAACAATTTTAGGTGGATGGAAATAATATTACATATTGAGGAAACATGGATGTGGATGATAAAATACACCCTAGTAAATACTAAAGTATAAACAATCTCAGATAAAATTGAGATTGTGATATTTCCCTTACCTTATGTCTGATATACATTGTACGTATCCGAACCTCCGGTAAAATGATTTAAATAATGTCATTAAATTATTATAGAATCGTATTCATTTTTATGATATCATTTATGGTTCACTTATGACTTTATATTACCCGTTCTTTTGTAAATTCCATGTTAAAGAAGTGTTTTGGGTAAAATCATTTCATTTATCGTAGGTGTTTGGACTTGTTGTTATTGACATTTTTATTACTTATATCATGATTTACTTACTTCCAGAATATAAAATATGATTTATATATCATATATATTCAGTATATATATATATATATATAATAGATAGATAAATGAAATGAAACACACCGTTCATGGAGACGGTAGGTCGTACGTAGGCATGAACGTTGTTTTCGTTTCCTTATTGAGTTGAATGGAATTAAGTAGATGACATACATATATATAAACATAAATACAGTATCATTATTATGTAATATATTTAATGATTACTTATTATATATAATTTATAATCATTCATGAATGGTTAATCATTGAGAATGAATCTCATCGCGTCGTGGAGACGGTATTCCGTACATACGCACGAGCGATGATATCGTTCCCATGATCGTGGAATTTTATTGGAGTGTATGTATAATATTACAGAATCAATATAACATTACAATAATCATATATAGTTATTATTTACACCATTATACCCATCCAAGTAAGGTGGTGGTGGAAAATAGATTTCACCACGGCGTGGAGACGGTATTCCGTACGTACGCACGCGCGATGATTTTGTTTTCCGTAGGATGGATAGATGGTGAAATAGGGTTGTTTCATACATATAATAACATATCATTATATGAGTGATACTGATGTTATTACTTAATAATGAAACAACCTAAGAAGAAGAAGTGGAAGATGAAATAAAGTTGAAAGAATCGGTAACAGAAATTACCTCTTCCTTGAAGCGCCTCTTTGAGATCTCCTTTTAGGGCACTAAAATTGGTCTTTGAGGATGACCAGAACCGCTAGAATGTTTCTAGGTAAGTGGAGAAGAGAATTTTTCTTGGTTTGTATGATATTGAATTCTCAAATTGGTTTGAGGAGGAGAGGGAGGAGGTGCCCTTTTATAAGGGAGGAGAGGGGAACCTTAGGAAAATCTCAAAATATTATTTTATATTAAGGGAAAATTCGGTTAATAATGGTTCCAAAGGTTCTTATTTCGAAGCTAAATTGGGGATGGGTCGAAATACTCTCATCCAATAGGATTTATAAAAGTTTAAGTTATTATTTTAACCTTATCAATTATATTTAACTCTATGTTAAATAATTTAACTTTTACCGTGTCTTTTTGTTTTCTTACACTATATGGTTAATAAACTTACCATAACATGCCGAAAGAACCCCAAGTTGTTTATTATTAATATATATATCATTATATAAGTCATTTGGACGAACCTTAGATTTTTAGGAATAAAATAAAAATTAATAATATAATATTTGTTTTAAAAACTAATTTATGTCAATTTTGACACTATTTGGTACATGATTTTTATGAAATTCATAACAGAATGATAAGTTCTAAAAAAGTTACTTATATCAACAATAACATTTCATATTAACCCAGAAAATTAATGTATGTCATAAAAAGTCTCAAATTACATTTATTTGGGCATTTATAACATCAATTATGTCAATATTTAATTAATAAGACAATTACTGCATCATCTTTGTGTCATAATAAATGATAATAATTTAATACCTAAAAACTCTAAAAAAATTCCTATGATGTATATAATTTTATTAGATTTCAGTAGACTATTCATTTTCGATGTTTCATGAAGTTTATCACTAAATTAAATTTATTATACTTATAAGATTTATGAAAGTGACATGTTGTCACATTCTTTGGTTTTAATAATAATTAAATTATTTTCGTGGAAAAAAGTCCATAAAATGAATCTAATCAGACCCTTTGGTTATATGGGTCTACTTTTAGCCATCCAATTGTATTTTTCCAAGTTTTAGGGTAATTTTATAATCTTATATTTACCCTTAATTACCCGATTTACCTTTAACTATAGTAAATAAAATTTAACGTAGTTACTATTCACAACGCCCAAAAAGAAAAAGTAGCTTATTAACATAATTTGGACCCACTGATTCAAAATATGGAATCCTTTTTTCCAAATTCAATACACAAAATAGGCAGAAATTAAATTAAAATTAATCACGTTGTCGAAAGAAAATGGGTTTTTCTTTAAAACATTGCAAAAGATTGAATTGATTTAACCTACAAATTCAAGGTAAAATCAATACTGATGACCTAAATTATATTAAATGGTAAAAATATATTCTCTTTATACTTTAAAAGCATTAAATATTATAATTTAACCATAGAAGATATTACGATGAAAAAAGTTTTTTTTATTAAAATATATCGTGTTTTTACTATTCATTAAAATATGAAAGTTATCGGAAAAATATAAAAATATTATCTAATGTAAATTTTTATATCCTGATTCAAAAAAAGAATTTTATTTTGTCATATTGAACTTATAAACATGTAAAAAACTAGATTTAAAGTGGGTGCGCGATCAAAAGGCGGCAAAACTGCATTTTTTAAAAAATACTTATTTTACCCGAAAAATGTATTTTGTTCTTATACCATGTTCTAGAAATTTGTATGATGAATAATAATGTTATAAAATTCAAAATTTAGTTAAAACTATTCATAACGGCTAGTTCATAACAATATTATAATAAAATATCGTTGATAGTAAAACCCGGTATTGCGTACAACACACGCTATCGAGGAAGGTCGTGATTGCGTGTAATGAAAGGCAAGTCAAGGATGCGTGTTGTGCAACATCATTTTGGTGTAGTGTACAAAACAAGACATTAATGAAATTAAAAAGAATATTTTTCATAAAATCTCGGGGTGTTACAAATAATGTATAATTATTACCATATATTTCGTCCTTTGGATGTAAATAAAGTTAGACACAAAACCATAAGGATTGTAAATTTTTGAATATTAATGTGCAAATTATGAAATTCAATCACAAGTATATGTCTCAAAATTGTAAGAAATGTTTTACTAAATAATTTTGAATCGATAAGACATCTTACCACAAAAATGGAATTTCTATAAATTTTAAAACGATAACAATTTAATATGGATTGAATTGTATTTAACTCAATATATGCATATTTATCTACCACTATTGGGTTCTTATTGTATATTCTTTATTTAAAAAATCTATCCTTAGGAATAAAAAATTATAAGGATTAAATTTAATTATGTTTTTAGAATGTTGATTCCAAATAATTTGGATTACAGTTCACTGAAGAAATACAATATTTGATATTATGATCTATATAAAATACTGATCTTAAAATAACGATAATATGTCACTGAAATATGATAATTTTAATTGGACAGTTATGCCAAAATTTTTTAGATGGTGTGAGTAAGAAGATCTATATAATTAATATCTTTTACACAAATTTAAACAATTAACATTAATAATAAATCATTCATTGATTGTCAATTGGTTATAAAAATATGTAAAATATAATCTCATAATATAATACATATTTCCAAACCATATTTTTTGTACAATGTATTTCTAATCTAATATATTATTTTATTAGATTTTTAAAAAATATTATTATTAAAATATTAGATTATATTTCTTAAAAAATTATATATAAATAATTACATTTAATTATTTAGAACAAATAAAATTATTTTATTTTTCTCGTTCATAATTTCATTTTCCTAAAAATAGAATTTTATCGAGTTTGTGTGTGATTATTATGAATAATTTAATCAAAAATTTGATATTATATTCTTTAATACTAATATAATTATGGGATTTAGTATATAATAATAATAATAAATAGAATGTATTGTAAATTTTATAAAATGATATATTTTTTGACGGAGTTTTAAAAAATTATAAATTATATGAAAAATTAATTTATTTTTGTTACATCATGTGATTTATGTTTCCCATTAGGTTTTTAATTTATTTAATGTATATATTCTCCAATTTTTATGAAATAATTAATTAATTCAATGTTATTGAATATAATATATTCTTAGTTTAAGTTCATTTTTTTTTAATCTGATTTTTTTTTTAAAATTTCATTCGTCATTAGACTTCGTAAATCGTTATTTAAATTACATTCTACAAAATTGAAAAATAAAATTTTAAAAAACCAATATCTTATTTTTACTAGTTAGGGTATGAATTGTTAATATCCCTAATTTAAATTTATTCATAATAAATATTATCTACTAATAACATGATGTGTAATGGCCAGATATGAACAATTTCATCAATGAGACAGATGTGAACTATGTCATCATTGATTAATTTGTACAGTCAGCATCAACGATTCTTTTATAATATCTGTGTGAGGGAGTCAATTTACCTATTGGCATCAGTGATTCATTTGTACTATCGGTTTCGTTGAGTCATTTGTATTGTCATTGTTAGTTATTCATTTGTAATGTCTTCCCCAGTGAGTCATGTGTACTATCGGTTCCAGTGAGTCATTTGTACATTCGACATCAGTAAGAGAATTTTTTTCCTACCATCGGTTGGTTTATAGTGTTTCCTGCCATCAGTAGGTGTACAATGCTTCCATCTTTCTACCATTGAAGCATGTAATATTTTCGTTGATGAAAATTAATTCAAGTGCTTGTTTTATGGGATTAAGGGCCGATTCAAAGCCAATAACTCGTATCGTAATTTTCCTAAGGCTCATGGTGCATTTTAGTTTTTCAAATCATATTGTATAATGTGATCCTGTTTTAATTAAAAATTCATCATATCACAAACATACTCAGTTAAATATTGTTAATGGATGAGACATCTTCCCCCTTTGTTCTATCATATTGTTCCCTAATGTGAAGAACATGAACCATTTTTTTCCCAATAGAGCAGTGTGATCATACCTTAATCCTTGGATCATTTCCCCTTGAATTTTATTCCTACTGCATGTGCACCCCGTGTTTTGTATGAAGCAACAAGTATCGATCTATCATTAATAGAAGGTATTATCAAGGACTGTTATTTTGTTTTCGTCAATCACTATTCTCTTTTTTATAATTTACATGTCATGCCATCTGATCTCCGGGATTATAATGGAGTTTACTTCGGTGTTAGTGTGTGTGGTCATTCTGTAACATCCTTGGCTAGAAGATGTTATTGTGGGGGAGGCGATCCTGATCTATTTCATGTATCATTATACCATAAAAAACAACACGAAACATTTGAGGACGTGGTTTCATGACATCTCTATACATTTATGTGCAACTATATAGTTATTATGTTTTATCCCACATGATCAAAATGGAATTGACATAATTAATATTTGATCAAGATAATTAAATTGGTACTGATTGTATGTTGATGCCTCGTGTTTTGCTACAGAGTGTGATATATATTCTTTCCTTCATAATGAATTCATTCATGATGGAAATTGGTAATGAACGTAAAATGGGATTAATTGAAATTATTTTTCAACGATAAAGAGTCATGTTAATGAATATTGTTTCTTTTATTGTTGATTAATAGTAATCAAATTGATGTACTAAGCAAGATTAATTAATTTGTGATATCTTAATAATTTGTTTTCAAATAGTTGGGACCTAACAATAATAAATCAGTTAATTCCAGATGGATTAATTAATATATTGTTTGTTAAATGTTATTTTCTGATTGGTTTCCGAGTTAACTAGTTGATTGAAAAATTAAGTTCCTTGTGCAGTAGATCCATGTTTTCTCATTATTTATAAAGGCTAGATGAATTGTTTATGCTCCATGATCCTAGTTGATATGATGTTATTTTCCTACTTCATGTGTAGTTTTATGATCCTGGATTGATATTGTCAGATGTGGTGGTTGAGAGGCCAATTTGTTGTGGAAACTATAGATTCCTAGAGCAATGAGATGCATTAGTGTATGCATTTTGGTGTCGAAGGGGACTTCATAGATGATAAAATGGGATGGATGAGAATTCATCGATGTTTTGTGGGTCTTGTTTGTTTTTAATCATCTTTACATTCCCCACTACTCAAGGTAGTTGGTCTTGCTTAACCCCCTTCCAAAAGGGGAGAAGACATGTGGGGTATGCAACATACTTTCACTTTTTAGCTTTTTAAGGGTGGATGGCTCTACACTCCATCTTTATGTAGAATATACTTGATGGGTAGTTTATATACTCACATGGTTGAGCCCCCATCTATTCAATAGCATATAAATTTTTTTTTGAATGCTTGGTAATATTGGTAAAATATAATGATGATAACTAATGGGGTTGGATCATAATAGGATGTAATGGTGAGGTAATATTTATGGGAATCTATGGATATGGTTTTGTTATTCCTAGAGGACATGATACATTGGTGTGATGCTAATGAAAGATAATGTGGAATTTTTAACGGGTTTTTATGGTTACAAAATTAATTAACCTAAAGGTAAACTAATAAAAATATAATGAATTGATGTAAGAATGCTCTTTAGGTGGTTGTGTGCTCATAGGATTCTTAGAATTTGTATTAGAAGCTTAGAGTATGAGGGACACTAGTTGTCGTTGAATATAAGACTATGTTATTCCAATAGTGTGGTGATTAACTGTATTATATTCTTTCATTTTTGAATTTCTATATGCTACTCCACCACGACAGATAGGGAAACTGACACCTCGTGCATTCGAATACCGAAGGGGTTGTTTTCCCCAACATTCTATTTTGATTATGGATGGATTTGGCCACGCTCACTTCTCATGGTGGTTACTTGTGTCTATAGAGAAACCGATTAGTTTCCAAAAATATGTGTGTAGAGGGATGTAATGGATTGTGATTATTAACACACATATATTATTTATATAGATTCCTATGGACTACTATAGGTTTAATTTGTATAGGCTGTGATGTATTGGGAAACCGTACTTAGTGTGTGTGCTCTAATGTATTTAGGTACAATGCCCAATCTGTTATACACATTTTGTGAGATGTGGATGCTCCAAAAGCCTACCTGATATGTTTTTATGTGTAATTTTTTTTTGTGTTGCACAAGGATCATTTTTTGTGCTTTTTATAGTTTTCTGCTGGAAGTCCTCTTTGGTGGGAGTTGTTTAGGACATGTTATGTTGGGATAAAGCAACGAACTAGTTGAGAATTGGAAGTGGGGTACCCATGATATTATTTATGATATTATATATTCATTTATGAGATTCTCAGTGAGAGTATCCCTAGAGATCATGGGAACATTGTATACTTGTTTAGCTGAAGAGTTAGTTTCACTTGATCTTCACTGTGCTTTAGCCTTCATTCATTACTTTGGCATGAGATTATCTTAAAATAATCCTACCATTTATACTATTACAGTCACCCTACGTATATATAAATTTTTTTTCAGGAAAATTAGAGAATGTTGGAGATCAGGCTGGTTTCTACAAGCTCGGTGTTACGATAGTTATTCGGTCTTAATTGTTGTTGTTCGTTATTACATTCTTTTGGTACATGAATTTTTGCATTTCCCTTGTAGTTGTTATTGCATTAAATTGCATATTTGTACATGGTATTTTTTTATATTGTAGTATGAATTGGAGTTGGTTGTTGTCTATCTTATCTAACTCTTCCTCATGTGTTATTTTAGAGGGTAATTCCTCCCATCTGTATGATTACATTTCCCTTAGTTCTAGTCACCATCTTGAGGCCTTTTGGTGGTAATATTTGGGAGTCACTGTCTACATTATGAAATTTACATCCTAGGAGGGGTACATGTTTTGTGTTGGTGGTCATGAAAAAGATGTAGCAGAGGCCAGGTTGAGAGATAGGATAGAGTTCGGTGTTTGTAATTGGTGAGGATTCATGATTTCACAGGAAAAAATGTCAATAAAGTTTATCAAGTGATGTAAACACTGGATACCAGCTTAGAAATATGTGTTTAGTTCCCCTGTGATATGATTCATAATCCATTTTGTTTAGAGTGGCTACAAAATGTTGTGATACTAGATTCAATGTAGAGACCTTATAAAGGATCATTCATCATTTTTCATTGTTCTTGTGCTTGAATGGGTAGACCTTGGGATATGCTAACCAAAATTTATAAACAAAGACAATTAATTAATTAATTTTGAGTTTTCTATATTATGGGTTTATGAACTCTTACACTTTTTTATTTTTCATGTATGGCTCTAGGTCGACGTCCTCATCAGACACATAAAGAAGAGATCTAGAAGGTTGCACCAAAAGATTTCCATATGTTAGTGGTTGATGACAATGAATCTTGAAGGACACTAAGAGAGTTTCAGTGCCAGAGTCTACTAAAGTACAAGAGCATAATTCTAGATGTATTCATAGAAGAATGGTGGGAGTATGTTGAGGTAGCCTTTAGTTTGATCCATTCTTGTATGGGGAACTAGGTGTATTTGGTTGTGATAATTATTTGTGAGGTTGCGAGGTAGTAGTGGTTCTCATTCCTCGAGTACCATGAAGAATTGGTGATCTTGTTTAAAGTGTTCTAAGAAATGTTCAGAGTTATGTTTTTTTACCATGAAATAATTTAGTCATCAAGAGTTTCTTACACATTAATAGGGGAACTATATTATGTGAGATTTTGGAATAATTTTATATATCGTATTATAATATGCATCAGGATTGTTTCTAGTTGAGGAGGCTAGGGCGGGGCATTTTGAGGAGGCTTTGCATCCAAGGATCCAGCGCTATGTCACCCCATTTGTTTTAAGAAATATCTAAAGGATTTGGTAAGGAAAAATTCCATTGATAAGAAATTATCCAAAAATATATCTTCACGAGAGGGGATTCATCATGATTCCTCATGAAGTAGTGTTGTGGCCCATTGTTCCTGATTTTCAGTGAAGAAGAGTTTTCGTTTGGATAGCGGTAGTTCCCAGCTCTCAGTATCTCGTCTCTCCGAAGGAGGTGGCTCTTAGGCATATTCCTAAGCATAATGTTCTGGTTATTATTGGGTATGATGACTTCATAAATAGTGGTAGTTCCCCAACATTAAGTGTGATCATAGTTCACCAAGTGCACTACTCCAGGTTCTTCCATTGAGGCAACTCTTGTCAAGGTAGCAGTAGAAGGATACACCATCTTTTGTTTAGCAGATAGCTGATGTGGCCGGTAGAAGATAGACCCGTGACACTCCCTATTGTAAGAGAGATGATCATGGTCAAGGTGGTGTTCATCATCGATGACAGAGAAGTCATCAAGAAGGTTGTGGCCATCTTCATGAATTTTCATTTCCAATATTAGGTGATCTAGACATCACATGATGTACCCTTTTCTTGTTTTCTACTAGATTGTATGCCTTATTTGATTCAGGATCAATGAACCACATTGTATCACCATCCCTTTTCCATTCATTGGGACATGATATAGAGAGGATTATAGTCACTATGGCATTGACTACACCCATTAGAGGTTGAGTTTACATGATAGTAGTATGTAGAGACTCTGAGCTAGTGTTGGGACATCACCGCTCATAGGGTTATTTCATATGTTTATGTATACAACCATATGATGTCCAGCATGGAATGGATTGGTTATGTCATGTGAAAACCTTCATAGATTAATTCCACAGCAAGGTGGTGTTCTTTGAGGCTGATGGATAGATAGTGGTGATTGTTGGTGAGGGGGACCCTTGGATGGGTCAAAGGCTTGTTTCATCATTGTCACTGATAATGGCCAAGATAATGTGGAGTTTTTCATCGATTAAGTATTTGGTGTTTCCTGGTGTCGAAGAAGAGTACCCTGATGTATTTCCACAAGGGTTTGTAGCATTACCCACTTAACGAGAGAATGTGTTTGGGATCGAGATACAGCCGAGAGTGTCTCATATCTATAGGTCTGCATATAGGATCCCCACTTTTGAGTATTAGTATCTGCATATACATCATTATATTTTGTTATAGTGTGTATTCGTTCACCATAGTTTGTTATCGTGGGGCACACAAATTTTTATCTTGATGATGGGTGACTACATTTTTGGATTTTATATCGATTATCATGGAATATGTAATCTAACATTGAGGAATCACTATCATCATCTGTTGATTGATTATTTATTTGATCAACTAAATGGTGAAATTTGGTTCCCAATGATCGAATTACGGTCTGGATATCACCAAATTTCTATAAAGGATGAGGATATCTCGAAGACTACATCATGTTGTCATCAGGGGCATTACAAGTTAGTTGTAATTTTGTTCGGTGTGATGAACAATCTAGTTGTGTTAATGGGATTAATCAACGTTCTATTGCTTGAGTTCTATATAAGTTCATGGTGTATTTATTTCATCAAAACATTATGTAATCGGCATTTTAGTAGGTGAATGTAGAGCTTCTGCATTCTATTTTTGGAGTTCTTGGTCAAGAATACATGTTTGTGAAGTGAATGATGTGTGAGTTTTTGGCCTGGGAAGTCTATTTCATGGGGCATAATGTATCCCCACATGGAGTTGGGGTGGTTCAGTTTATAATATAATAGGTTGTGTCATGGTCAACCCCCAAAACTATGACAGATGTGCAATGATTCCTTGTTCTATAAGGAAATTAAAGTATGTTCAATGATAATTTCTCTTGAATTTTTCTCCGCATACAACATTAATCCGAAAGGAGCATGCATTCATCTAGACTGATTTATTCACACAACTTTCTACTATCTAATGGAGTATTTATTATGTGATCTTGTTATTTTTCTTCCAGTAGAGTCAGTTCAGATTGATGTTTTTTGCGATGCATCGCATCTGGGGTTAAGCTTTTTTCTGATGTTGTAGATATCAACCATTTCAAAAGGGTCTTCATAGTTTCATCCCTATGAACATAACTATTCTGCCCACGACATTGGGATGTCGGTCATCATTTTTTCATTTATGTTATGGAGACATTACCTCCTTGGCGAGCACTTTGTCAGTTTCACCAATCATAAGAGCCTCATGTATGTTTTCTCCCTATGTGGCATGAACATGTAACAACATCATGGGATGGAGTTCTTATAGGAATACCACTTTGAAATATCGGGTACACCTTGAAAGGAAAATATTGTAGCTTATTTTCTAAGAAGGAATCCACATAGAGAAGTAGTATGTGAATCTAGTTATTCCGAAAGAGTCATGGAAGAACATTTAGCATTTCATCTGGATATGGGAGAATGTGGGGAAAGTGTTTTTCATTTTCATATGACCATGAAGTGTTCATTTGTGTAGCATGGGGAAGAGTCCTTGTAGGGGGATCTAGAGATGGAGTTCCAAAAATATAGGGTTGTTTCTAGTGATGCCCCTAAGGGATGTCTTGAGGATGAACAACACTAGGTGTTGTATTAGGGAAGGAATTGTGTTCCATTGGAAATGCATGATAGAGTTCTTATAAGGTTACATAGTTATCCATTATCAGTGTATGTGGGTGTGATAATGATGTAATTAGCCTTGTGGAGTATGTTTTGGGGTAATGGGATGATTCTTTATGTTGTAGAGTTTGTGTATCGATGATTATTCTACTAAAAGTTAAGGGTTGAGAACCATGCTTCATGTGGTTTTCTCAAGAAATTTGATATTCCTTAGTGGATGTGGGTAGAAATATCATCGATATTATTACATGTTTTCTTAGAGCTTAGGGATTCCTTGATTTTATATGGTTGGAAGGGGATCATTTAACAAATCCAACCCAATTTATAGTGATGAAGTAGTCGAGCTAAGTAGAGGATTTATTGAGTCATTATCTAGAGGAGGTGGAGAGACTCCACAGAGTCCTAAGGATGATTGTTTCTAATGGATATCCTTGTTTTCATCTAGGGTGTAGAGAGGTCTACAGCATGATTTCTGTTCATAGTAATTCCACATCACTGATTTTCATCCACAGATGAACAATCAGTCAATGTGGACAATCCATACTTTAGAACAAATGTTGTGCTCTGGTGCCTTTGATTTATTAGGTTCAGGGATGAGGCACTTATCAATGTTGGGGTCCACTTACTATAATATATTACACTCCACCATTGATATGTTTCGGTTTTATACCTTTTTTCCATCCATTCAATTATCCATTATGTTGGACTGGGGTTGGAGAGTCATCAATTCTAAGACCAGAACTAGTGAAGAATATGATAGAGATGGTTTATATGATTCACGAGATATTGAAGGATGCCCACGATCATTATAAATCATATTCCAATAAAAAGGGGGAGACTAATAGAGTTTGATTTTGGGGATCACATGTTTCTAAAGGGGGCTCCATATCATAGGAAGCGAATGTATTCTCATGTGAGTAACTTGTCTCCCATGTTTGTTGGGCCATTCATGTTCTTGGATCATGTTAGATCCATGACATATCAGGTAGCACTTCCCCTGCACATTAGTATGGTACATGATGGTTTTCATGTATCCATTCTCTTTCATTATCTTCATGGTGAATCTCAAATTATCTATTGTGGAGATATTGTCATTCACGATGATGCGATTTTCAAGGAGCGTCATGTAGAGATATAGGACCTCAGGGAGAAAGTGTTTCAATAACATTATATCCCCTTAGTTTGTGTCTTCTGGGTACACAGTTTCATTGAGGTGAGTACATGGGAACATGAGTAAAATATACGGGGTTAGTACCCAGAGTTTTTTTAAGTTTAACACTTTTCTTGTAACAATGTTAACAGTGTGGTGGTAGGATTTCCGTGTTTATGATATGTCTATCTATTGTTGTTTTTTGTTGAATGTTCTCTATTGAGAGGTATCTCTATGATTGATTGTTTGGGCCTCATTTTGATTTCTTTTTATGGTGGTTTTGAATTCTAAAGTATGAATATGTTTTGAGAGGTATCTGATGTAACGCCCTAGACCTCTCTGATCCAACAATTTGCAGAAATTTTGTGTTCGAAGTTTTCTTGGAGTTCAAGGTGTCTTATACAAAATACATGCCAAATTTCTATTTCTATAAACAGTGATTCCAGTTTTTTGAATAGTGTCATCAGTGAGATAGATGTGAATAGTGTAAGCAATGTGTCATTTTTACCATCGTCATTAGTGAATAAATTGTTTTGTTTGTGTCGGTGTGTAATTAGTAAAATCTTTGTCAGTGATTCATTTGTACAATCAACATCTTGGAGTCATTTTTATTGTTAGTGTTATTGAGCCACTTGGTTTATTGGCATCAGTTGGTGAATAGTGTTTCCATCCATTGGTAGGTGTACAATATTCCCTGCCATCAGTATGTCTACTGTGTTTTTAGCTTCCTGAAGTTCATTAATGTAATGTATTTTTTGATGGAAAACACATTCAATTCCATGTTTTATGAAATACACTGCCAATTCAAATACTATAACTCCATTATTAAATTTCCTATGGTTTGGGATGCATGTACATGTTGAAACCGAATGGGTTAATGGGATCCCTTTTTAATGGAAAATCATGTGTATCTTAAATTAACTCTATTAATTCTTCAAAATAGAGAGATATATCCCACACCTATTCTACCTTCTTAATCCCTGGTGAATGTCACTCGAACCATTATTTATTTTCAAAGGAGTTGTGTAATCTAACATTAATCCTTTGATCATTACCCCTTGATGTTTCATCCTAGTGCATGTGCACCCCCTGTTTTGGAGAAAGAAGCAACTGTCAACCTTTAATAAATATATGGTATGATCTAACTATGTTCATGGGTTTTATATGATCATTATTCTCTCATTTATATTTTCCATGATATGGAATGTGATCCTCATGGTTCTAATGGAGTTTTCATGGGTATTGGTTGATGTGTTCATGTTGCAACATCCTTGGGTGGATATTGTTGTCGCGGGGAGGCGATCGTGATCCGTTGTGTGGATCATTCTCATGTAATGAATTTCAAGAACGTTTTAGGTAGGGGAATCAAGGATTCATTAGTATTTAACATGAAGCTATATATTTATCATGTTTTATCCCACTGGATCACAATGTAATTGAAGTAGTAATTATTTTAACTAGATAAATAAATTGATATCGGTCATATTTTATTGCCACTTGTTTTTCATGATTTTGTGATATCTTTACATTCCATGTTTATCATTTGGATCTTGTTCGGAATTAGTGACGAATTTAAATTGTGATTAATTGTAATTTTTTATCAATTATAATGAGTCTTGTAAATGAATCTCTTTGTTTCTGTTGTAAATTGATGATAATAGAATTGTTGTAGTAAGCATATTTAATTAATTTTTGATAGATTTCAAGTTTGGTTTCCCATATTTGGAACCTAAAAATAAAAAATCATCTATTTCATGATGGATTAAATAATATGTTGTTTGTTAAAATATAATGTATGGTAGGGATTTGAGTAACCATATTGCATGTACAGATGAGTTCCTTTTGCTTTAGAGCCACATGTTCTCATTATGTATGAAGGATGGATTCCCTGTTTAAGGTCCAAGAGCCCAGTTGATATGATGTTCGTTTCATGCAGCTTGTGATGTGTTAGGATCCTTGATATATGTTGTGCGATGTGGTGGAAGGGAGGAATACTGGTTCTTGTAGTAGTAGCTGACACCTAGTTTGGCGAGATGCATCAGTTTATACATCTTGGTGTTGAGGAGGACATTGTAGATTATGAAAATGGTTTTGATCTTAATGATTGGATGTTTTCTGAATCATGTCCATTTTTTAACTTATATACATTCCCCATAGATTAGGATATATGTTCTTGCTTACCCTCTTTACAAAAGGGGCGAGGAAATGCCTGGTATGCCACATGCTTTATGTGTTTAGATTCATGAGGGATGATGGGTATACACTCCTGTTATAGGTGGAAAATACATTACAAGTATTTCATCTTCTCACTAGGTTGAGCCCCCATGTTTTTAGTAGCTTAGAATTGATTTTCAGAATTCCTAGGAATATAGGAAAGTAAAAATGTAGTTAATAAATGATTGAATACAAAATGTTAACCTACGGGGTTGGATCTTGCTGGGATGAAATAGTGAGGTAGTATTTCTAAGAAACTGTGGACTTGGTTTGGTTATGACCAGAGGGAAATAATCATTGGTGCGATGGTAATGAATTATAATGTGGAATTTTTAATTGATGATTAATTATTAAATAATTATTTATTTTAATGTGAAACTGATAAAAAGGTAATGAATTAATGTAAAAATATAATTAAATGGTTTTGTCCTAATATAATAACTATTATTAGTAGTTTTTGCTTTGAGTCTGAGAGATGTTGGTTGTAGTTGATTATATGATTAGGTAATTCTCATAGTGTGGTTGCAAGATATAGAATAATCTGTAATTTTAAGGATTCTATATGCTACAAACCCACGTCAGTTAAGGAATCTGACAACCCAAGGATTTTGAGCCATGGGGGTAGGATTTCCCAAAAATTCCAGTGATAGGATTGATGGATGACAACCCCTTTGACCCCACTATCATATATTTGAATTCACTTGTGTTGATAGGCATAAAATTTAGTTTTCCCATACATGTGTGTAGTGGGATGTAATGGATTGTGGTTATTCAAACACATAAATGTGGACATATTTACCAATGTATTACTATAGGTGTAACCTATATAGGCTGTGATGGATTGAAACTCCTTACTCAGTGTATGGGATGTAATTTCATGAGGTATAATTCCCACCGAATGATACATGTAATGAGACTTGTGGTTGATCCATGAAACTACCTAGATACTTTGGTTATGTTGATATAGTGGTTGTGTTTCACGAGGTGCATATTGTGGTGCTTCACCTAGGTGTATGCATGAATGACTTTTGGAGAGTTATGCTTAGGATGTACAATGTTGCGGAAAAGCAGAAAACTAGTGGGGATGTGGTAGTGGGGTAACCTTGATATTTATTATTATATTTTATACTCTTTTATGCGATACTTGGTTAGAGTATCTATGGTGAGGCTGTGAATATATTATATCTATTTAGAAGATGTTTTAATATCACATGTTGTTCATCGTTCATTATAATTATTTCTTTAATATTGAAAGAGAGGCTCTAGGTAGAATCCTACTGAGTATACTATTATACTAACCCTATGTATATATAATCATTTTTCAGGTCAATTGGAGCACGTAGGATGGAGATCAGGTTGGTTACTACAAGCTTGGTGTTGCAGGAGCTGTTTTGTGCTCCATGGTCACAAATGTTGTTACTTTCTCATGGAACATGATGCATTGTCTTTCAGTTTAGTTGTTCATTCATGAAATTATATATGTGTACCTGGGATTTAATTTATATATCTCAATGTGTATGTGTATGTTGGTGGTTGTATTATCTCTCTCTTCTGAATGTGTTCTATTAGAGGGTAATTCCTCCCATTTGTGTGTTTACCATAACCTCCGCGATGTTTTCCTACCTGGGGCCTACTAATGGTAGGACTTGGGTGTCACTAACTCCCTTCTCCTATTTATGTCCAACTAGTGGATCACCTTGTGGGGGGGGGGGGTCGTGACAAGTAGACACTATAGTAAAGGAAAAAACTTGTTAATTAAAGTTAAATATAATATATATGGTACATTTTTTTAAATTCTAACAATACATAGTAATTTATTACATTATCCCATTATAATATAAATTTGATAGAATGTATTTTACATTACTATTAAATGTCATTTAAAATATTTACATGATATAAAGAATTATAACTGTGTCCCTCAACATGATATACACATATCCTCTATTACTCATACATCTTGAGATATATAGATATAACAAAATAAACACAAATACCATCACAAACATACACTGTATTACATATTGGATATATTCTCGCCACTTTACCAATGAAGAGTGATTATGAATTTCATAGTATAGGATTCCTAATGAAGTGTTACAACTCATAACATAGTTCTTTCATTGTTAATTTTTTCGAACTCTTTAAAAAAATATCACAAACATGATGGGATGATAACTCATTATATAATATAAATTAAAAAATATATTTTTATTAAGTTAAAAAAAATTTCATTTACATTTAAATATTATTGTAAATAAAATGATTATATGTTCATACGTTTGGACTACCACTACCAAGAGATGATGTGTTTATTTTTTCATCAATTCCTCAAATAGAAGGTTATGATAACAGTTATAATGAAAATATATGAGAATCATGATATAATTATTTTTCTATAAATATAATATATAAATTATTTTTATACTCATATATCTATTGGAAAATGGTAAAGCTGCTTTTTCGTATGTTTAGCTATAACAACAAACCCGAGAAGTGAATTTTTTTTATATCATACTTTAAGGAATTTATATAAAATTTTATTTAATATATATATATATATATAAATATATGGGATAATTTTTTAATGATTAGTATTTTTTTAATATTGGGGCAATAATATATTGAACCTCGTTAATCATTCTAATGTTTTTATGATTTTTAAATGAGAACCCTCAAAATGTCTACTATAGAAGATAATCGAAAAACAGACAATAAATTAAAATGTAATAAAATAAATAAAATTCATCATTATAAGAAAATATTTATGAGAATATTTATTATACAATTATATAATTATTATATGTTTGTCATAAATGATATAAATAATGTTTTGGGTGTGTTAGTATTTTTCTAAGGGATTTATGATATCAATTTTTTTTTCTTTGAGAGGTAAGATATATTTATAAAATATTTTCTTAATTTTGTGTAAAAAATACCATATCAAATTCTTTTATCATCAATTTATTAAAAATAATCATTTTTAAAATATAAATAACATTTGAAACATTCAATTTTATTTTTTAAGACTAATTACTAAAATCTTAAGTTGTCTGTCATTAATTCCATTTTTTATATAATACTTTTTAAAAAATATACTATGAATCCATTTCGTTAAAAAAATATCAGGATTGTTATTATATATGAATAAATTATTATTAATAGAAACATTCAATCACTTTTGACTTATTTTATGTTTATTTTGAATTAAATCATTATAATTTCTTCAATACTTGTCACATTTTATTATTTTCATTAATGTTAATAATATTTTAATTTAATGTACATGGAATTACAATATCATACAACTATAACAACACAATATCATTTAACGTATTCCAATTTATATTTAATGGGTCTTAAAATAAAATATTATTTCTTATTTTTCAGGGAATCATTTATTTTTTGAGTTAAAAAATATGTCCATTTTTAGGAAAACAATTGTTGTGTTCCATTATATATTGAACATAAATAATATCAAATTTATAAATAAAAATACATTATTCTTTGTGATTAATATAAACAATGTTACTTTTTAAATATTTATGTTGGTAATGGATCCTAATAATGTTGTCTATTGGATTATTAATGAGTTTTTTCTAAGAGAAATACGATGAAATTATCCATATGGGTTATTCCACATATAAGGTATATTAAAGTGTAATTATAATTGTTACATAAATATTTTCTCCATTTTAATATATTTTAACAATATATTACTGCATACTATTTTTGAAATAAATAATTATATTTATCAATGTAATAAAAAGAAATTATGTTTGAGTTGTATTTATATCCATTTTAATAGCAATAGTTTTGTTTGTTCCTGAAAAATTCTCTTATTGTCTTTTTATTTCTAACAAATAATCATGATTAATGGTTTTCCAAAAAATTACCCCAAGAAATTTTTTATGAATAAAATTGGGAAGTAATTTTAATTTGATGATTAAGTAAACATATATTTCCACTAATATTTTATTATATAAAATGGGGAAAAAATTTGATTACATAATTTTTCAAATGGATTTGAACAATTAATTATTTTTCAAATCCCTTACTATGTTTTTTTTAATACCATTTATCAATTGAAATTCCCTAGGATTATGTATGTGTAGTTAATATATAATGATAATGATCGACTATCCAAAATGATCAAATTGTGTCATGAATGAAATAAATGTGTACAAATATATATTATTTTTTTGGAAAGATGATTACTTAGCCAAAAAAGTCAATATATTATCAAATGGCCATTAAATTTATCTAAATATATAATCCTTAAATTTTAAGGATATATAATTAATTTACACCCCAATTCTTAATATTGAAAATTTGGGATATTTTTTATAGGGACTTTTATGACAACATGGTCCATCAAACCCAACAAATATTTTTCTAGAGCTATATTGTATTCCCTATATGATTTGTCACTACACTCAATTTTATAATTCAATATTATTTCTCATAAAAATTATATCCTTGATAGTAGAGACATGGATTTTTCATAGTTCGTACATTATGGATATTCATTATAATAATCAACATGTCTATTTTGACTAATATATTAATAATAGATTTATTTTTTCATTGACATTAAGAATTTATGTTACTACATTTTTAACGAAAATGTATATATTACATAAAATAAATATATTTATAAATATCATGTGAAGCCAAAACCCAACAATAATGTTGATCACTATAAAATGGAAGAACATAATTTTATATCAGGGTAACTAGAATTAAAAAATGTGTATCTTACGGTCATTTATTTTTATTCAAAACGTTATGTAGCCACTATAAAATATACGACATATAAATGACATGAAAATATATCAATGATAATTTAGACAATCACGGGCATGTTTGATTGAAATAAAATTTAAATGTTCTTAGAATAATGATATGGGTTCATAACATGACAACTACAATTCGTCATAAAGAACCAAAATCACACAATACCACCTAAATAGGGTTTCATAAGGATGTTAATCATAAATAATTTATCAAAAATATAGTCAATGAAATAGATCATAAATATATATTGGATGACCTATGAATTCTATATAAATGGTAGATTTTAAAATAATTTTTTATATGTGTAATGTTTTTATGTGTTTTCCCCTCCGAAATAAGATATTATGGGATAATAGTTGTGAATAAAACACTTTAATTTACAGTGAATATATTTTCATTGGATGAAAATGTTAAAAATACTAATAGTCATCTAATTTCGATGGATATATATCCCCTTAATAAATGATGTGAAATTCTTTAGAAAGGATTATTTAAATAATTAAATGAATTATTTACTTTAAGGCTACACAAAAATACATTATTTAGGGTAGTAGAGAGGGTTTGATGTTTAATGGTTGTTTAGTGTCAGGTCTATAATATATGATTTATACATCATTATGTTTTTATATATAATATAAATCAATTAATACATTTACTATAAATATAGTATATCTTACCATTATATATAAATTTTCATGTATGGGGTATCATTATACAATGGTATGGGATTTAAAATAGAAGAAATCCAAAAAATAATCTAGAATAATTTCATAGTGCATATAAAAATTTGAATATGGGGGGATAAACACATTGATTAACCAATATTGAAGTTAATTTTTTATCATAGTGTGATGTATCCATATCCATTCACATATATAATAATATTTATTTCATGTGTCTGAATAGTTCATTTCATAGTGGTCGTCATTATGATCATTCTATTTTTATAGTATGGACCACATGATATATAGTTAATCATCATGAAACAAATACATTAGTGTTTTTTATAATTCAAAAATATGTAGGAGACCAAAAAAATTATGTTTATCCTCTTACATGTATGATTTTTTGAGGCCTATGTGAACTGATAAAAAACTACATGATAAAAGTAAAATAGATTTAATTTTTTTAGGATATCAGAATAGATAATTAAGATTTCCATATTTTAAAAATATAATGTGACTACATTATACCTGTGGTAATAAATTAGTTTTATAGTTAAAATACTTGTAATGAAATAAAAATCCATACAATATTGAATTATAAAGAGAACCCAAGTGGGGATCGATATTACAAGTTGGTAATTTTTTTTTACATTTATCAATCTCTTCTATAATCTTCGAATATCTTGGATGATGTCAAACATAATATAAAACAATCATTATTATGTTGTCAAATTTGGATGACCATTATTAATAGTTTATATCAGTGTATCGTGGACAATATTTTATTGGGTTCAAAATTAGAAGAAAATGAAAGCCATATTATGGATTACTATGTGGATCAAACTACTTCTCATATAAAGAATACTATTTCATAAAACCTATTGAAATAACATTGGTATCCAAATCAATGTGCGTGTTTGATTTACTTTTTAGTTGATACTAGTGGTATAGATATTACTTAATATCCATGATTTTACGGAATCAATCAATATCTATTTATTATTAGACATAGTATTGAGTATATTAGATGAAACTAAGAAAAACTTAATTGGTCACATAAATATGGTGTAATGTGAATAATTTTTAGGAAAATTTTATTCATAGTCTAGGATTGATAATATAGACAACACATTGTATCCTATTTATTGAGTAATCATGCTACATAATGAATTAATAAGAGTCCCTAAAGAATATCGTGATCTTATATAGGTGGGAGTTTGTTTTTTTCCTTCATAGACTCATTGATAAACAATCTTAGACTTGAATTGTTCTACATAGATCTAGATCATATATTTAGAGAGAATGATATTATTTGAAAATAATAATAATTAATGATGGGATCAAATCACAAAATGATTGCTAAGGATCCCAAAATTAAAAATAATTCATAAATAATGGTTAAATTAATAAACCATGGGGTTTATGATAAGTCTAATTGAAATTTGCGGTCATCTACGATGATTTGCATCTACTGTAAGTAAAATTTTTATGTATTTTGTCCATTTTATACAATTTTTGGTTTTATATCATACAATACATCTCATGAGTATTAATATTGTACTAAAATTATAACGGAATTGTATAGATTATGTTTCTATACTGAAAACATTTATATATAGTATATTTCATAAATAAGAATAATGCAAAAAATTCAACAGCTTCCCCTTGGTGCATCACATAGAAAGTAAAACCATATGGGAATATAGAATGACCAGCAGTAATAGGATTCAATTGAATATGTTGAATATTTATCATAGTTCAGATATGTGGATAAATATACATCTATTAAAATACATACGATGATCTATCTCGCACTCGTGATAAGTTGTATATAATATTATTGGCCTCTACGTGTAATTTAGACTCAAGGATGGTGGATCATTGGTTGCAGAAATCATAATAATGTGAGTAGGACCTTGATTGATATTGTATGTCCTTCTACAATATGCATTAAATATATAAATAGAAACATCCATAATATATGAATGAAAATATAAATGATACTTTTTAGATCAAAAACACATAATGGTAGGATTAAAAAAATTATACTCCCCTGAAAATATGTCAACCATTTTCTATCATAAATAATATATTTTTAGAATAATTATTAAGAAAGAAATATTGTATTTACCACTATTTATCATTATTAAATTGAAATCTATTCTCACTAGATCAGATATTCTAGGAATAGTATAATATATTTATTATCATATTTCATAACCCTGATTCTATATTGAATACATCGTGGTGTAACAATTAGGCTACAAAACTATTTTTAGTAACCTTTCTACAATTATTCTATATTATATGATAATTATTTTAATGATCCATAACCATTCATTGTTTATTGGTAATGATTTCTTATTCTGATATGGGAAACCAATTATTTGGTATTTTATCACATCAATACCAATTCCTATAATGTAGACTTGTGTTGACCCAAATAATATGGAAATAGAATATTTTTTTACCTTCAATGTTACATAATGAAACGTATTTTCAATTTTTATTCAATGCGGTTAATAATATAACTATTAAATATAATATTATATTGAATAAAATATTTTGAGTTAATATGATCATATAAAACAATATATATATTTAACAAAACATTAATGAAATCATTGTTGCACATTAGTGAATTATATCCAATTTTATGCAAGGAGTGAAATTTCATTCTCTAAATCTTATATTGTTCCTCAGTACATAAGAAAAATATGAATGATACAATAGTTTTGAAACCATACACATCAACTAATTGCACATAAACAAGATATTGTATATACTATATTTTGGATATTCATTCATGTTATGTTTTTATACATTACATTTTGGGGACACTCTCTCTTGTTTTTTATTTTTTTGATAGCTATAAAACTATAAAAACCATAAAAATAGCCTTTAATTCATATTAATTACAATGGAATGCGGCATAATACACTCTTGGTAAAATCCCAAAAATTATAGATGTATGAAATATTAAACTACACACATGTTTTCAATAATTCTTTAATAACAATGTACAAATTTACAACATGATCTATTCCTTATTCATAAATAATATAAATAAATCTTTTCAACTAATTGATAAGTTACACTATTATAGTGTTAAAATACTTCAATAATATTTACTCATAAGATGTTTAATTTCTATCATACATGGACTGTTGTTTTTTTTCATAAAAATTTACTTATGATGTGTGGTTATACTATACTACATGGTCAAATAATTTTCATTCTTATTGTTTTGGGGTAATAATATAATTATAATGTCTTGAATGTGATTTTTTATGACCATACTTTTATATCATCAACATATAGGCATCATTGTTCCTAATATTTTGAAACATTATTTCTATATATATTTTACTTGACTAATTTATTTGATTTTCCTATTATGAATATGATTACAATGATTATAATATATTTTGGTCAGATAATCACGAAATTTCATGTCCCATCACGATGATACTTCATCCATAATAGTTTTCTACAATCATTAGGGTTTATAATATTTTCATCTTCTTAATTAATGATGAATATTTAATCCTTATTATAATTAATCTATTAAATTGACCATCATCAAAAATATAATGCACAAACATATGTTATATGATAGTCATATTCTAATCCATTGAAATTAGAATCATTATATCTTAATAAATGTTGTTTTGATGGTGCAATGTGAAGGAAAAAAATACATTATAATGTTTATATACTATAATATTCATTTTACTACAAGTATGTGGGATTCTATGAGGTTACATTAGTATTATCATTCCTAACATGTGAAAAATAATATATCAAGTCTTAATGAAATAATTTATATACAGACACCAATGATCATCATGTATCCTATGTAATTTTTCTCTTTTAAATCATCATCCATCGAAATACTCATCTTGGTAGTAACTAATTCATTCATCACAGTTTTGTATTATATAAAAAAGTATTATAACATCATATATATATATATATTAATGAATGTTTCATTCATAGATTAAAAAAATATAATTCATGAAAAATATATTACACACAATTCCTCGATATCCAAATCCTATAGCTCATTAGTTATACATAGATCTATCATTGTTCATCATTGAACCAACTAAAAATTATGTCATTAAAATTTTAATGTAAAATCATCATTTTATAACTACTAATATTTAAATAGTTTCTATTATCAACTCTACCACATTATAACGTGTCCATTTTTATTGTATTAATATAAAATTGAAAACTAGACAGATGATGCATACCATTGATAGCGATTTTCATTCACTAGAATGTGGTTAAAATAGGAATACCTGACACGATTCTGTATCCCAGATTGTTTTTTTCATTAATAATTATAATTCGAAATTCTAATATAATGAAGTCACAATGGTTTCATACAAACGTTATGACACTCTAAATGGTCAAAGAGGATTTTCATATACTTTTCATATCTAAATGAATAATTATTTATCCATAAAAAATATTATTGTGGGAGGCATGTTGACATGTAAGAATCTATGGGTATAATAGTATCTCCAAATATACCTTATTTGTTTGATTCTTTGTGGATTAAATTTAAAAAAAATTCGTTGGAATTCATTACCATACTGGAATGTATTTGATAATGTGGACCTGAGATCGGTACCAAGATTGGGGATTCCAACAATTCTTTATGAAGGTAATATAAAAAATGATGTTATTTTATTCTAAAAGTAATGTAATACATTTAATAGTATTTTCAAATGTAATTATCCATATTTTTAAATAAATATATATAATAATATAATGTATAGTGGTCTCAAACAATGGTTGGTATTAGAATAAGGTCCGAGTTTCCCTTTCTAGTTCATCATTTTAAATGAATAAATAATTAAAGGAATTATTGTGTTTTCCACCATATCAGATGACTTAGTATGGTGATTCCAACAAGAGTATCTCATTGAAAGGGAAATAAGAACAATAGTAGAACTATATATTCATTGTGTCTTGATGAAGACCCTAGGATGAACATATTGGATCAATTTATTCATGAAACTTCATTCATATTATGCTCATCCTAAATGGATAAAATTATTTCGGATTATTTTTGGGTAGATGCTTAGAGGGGAATCAAATTCATCTTGAGTATCATGAATCAATGAAAATATGTTTTTCAGAATACAGTTTTTAGCCATGTGATTGAGCCATCTCATGTATTTTAATGTCTCGTGACAAAGATGTGATCTATTCATTTTATACCCATATAACTAAGACATATTAGATATTCCTATTAGGGAAAACAATAATAGTAATATGTAATAAAATAAAATTTCATATTGCTATGAGTTATCTATGGTGTGATAAATAATTGGAGTATATGATTTATACTATAATGGAGTTCACAATAGAGGATTCAGTTTGGGTTACCCCTAAGATAACTATTGTCATTTATGTGTTGTAAATTGAGTGAAAATTGATTTTTTGGTGGTTATTTTTAATTGATCAATTTATTTTATGTTGACAAACTATTTACACATTGTATGAGTCCCGTAAATGACATCCATGAGGAGATTTCTTTCTCTATGAATATTGGAATACCATTTATAGTGTCCCGACATATAGGGACTGTCTGGAACTTATAAATGTATGTTACCCTCCCAATTATTTCATGTTTTATGGTTTCAAAATGTGAATGTGTGTGTATGGCCATTATACAAGACATGAGGAACCTATATGTTATTTATAAGTCAATAATGAATGTATTAGGTTTGTACAATTAATGTGGTTGTAATTATGAGTATCTAAACATTAATTGAATATATGATCCATGGAAAGTATCTCATGTAATGTTTTTATAGTTTCAAAGTGCCTTATAATAAAATTTGAATTGAAATGACATATGATTCACATTGATATTTTCATTTTTAGACTCTCAGTGTTCCATAGGGGTCAGTGGTGGAAGAAAAGGAACCAATTTAATGGTTTGGGATGATAGCTCAATATTAATTCCAACTGAGGGAAAGGAGGAGAAGACCTTAATCCATTGATGGGTGGGAACTAGTATTATACTTGGAGTCTACACTGGAAACATGGATTTGATGTATTGAAAGAGTGGCCTAACATAAGAGGGGTGAAGAGGGATGTTCCATGTTATGGAATGTGCGGTGCACATTGTAGCTGAAATATTTCATTGTAGTTTTGTATGTAGTGACCCCATATATAATATGTGAATGGTATATGTGAAGTCTCTAAGTAGGGCATTGGGTACTAGTCTCATATGTTAGGTTTAAATCTTATTACTATATACTATTTTCACTTTCAAGGTTTGCAACCCCTTATGTGGCATTTCAGAAATGAAATTATATTGAGAGACAACAAGGTAGGTTTGTAAGAAGCATAGTGGTTATTAAATCTATCATTATGAAGAAGAAAAACATTGTATATGTGTATTATATTTCTAGTGGTGGGGAAAAATGAATATTAAATTAAATTTAACCCAAAGCTACTACTTCCATTAATGAACAGTGACTTGTCACTTTTATCCAAATCAGTGTCAACAATTATTGGAAAAATATTCAATCTAATATCATAAAAGTTCAATCTATTATCAATATCAACCTGTAACTATGTGGAACATTGGTGACCACACTATGAAAACTCCTAGGAAACACATAGAATATTTGAGTCCACATGGTGTTTCTCTTCATAGAACTGTGTAGAATGTGGGTGGCCTTGAGTGCACCAAACATAAAATATCAATATAGATTGAATTTTATGTACGTCACCATCTTGAAAATTAATATGTACTAAATTTTTAAAAATATTTTATATACCATGAATTACATGTGATTGAATGTCCATATTACTAAATTTTATTTCATTCAAGAATGAATCTCAAAATAAAATGATCAGAACTATTGAGGTAGATGTCAATTTTAGAACCATAAAACATATAAATAATCTATTTTTTCTGATATTCATAGAAATATATGTGGGAAAACATGTAGGTTGATATTTACAATGGCATAATGGTTCCCAAAATATCAAAAAGAAATATTTCATGTCCTCAACACTATATTTATTAACACTATTTGAAATTTATGATATACACTTTGTGGGAGGCTCATTTAACCACTTCAATAAAAAGGTAATTTATTTTATTTATATATATGACTTTGTGTGTGTAAATGATTGTGCAATGTGGATATCAAATTATATTCTCTTTTAGGTTTTGAGATATTTTTATATTGAAACAGGAAATTTACTGTTAGGGGGAGGATATCATTTTGAGTAAGTAGAAATGCGTGTCTGAGAACTTTTTAAGGTCCATAAAAATCCTATATATAAATACATTAATAAAAAGTGATGAAAAAATATTTTCATAAGCTATAAATGGGGAACATAATCACGACCCATCTAAGTGGGGCCTACTCCATGACACCCCAAGCACGCCTCCAATAGTCCAGGGGCTGGTGGTTAGCACTGAGTAGGCATATTACTAACATGGGAGGCATTCCCTATGTACTTGTACACACACACACAACTCCAATCCCACAAATTCTGAAATGTAAAACTACACTACGGAATAAAATGTGTGCATACACTAAACACAACCAACAGAGTACGACAGATGGTAATGTAATGAAAGTAAACTGGGCCAAAATAAAATCCCACCAAAACAAGTATCTGAAAACTACAAAGTCCATCCTGAATACAAAAAATGTATTGGGACTGTTTCTCATAGCCTTAGTAACACCACGGCCTGTAGGAAACTCAGAAAGATTGGTCATGACTTTGTCTGCCTTGGAAACCATTAGAAGGCTGCTCGTCTACACATGACAAAGCACGTGCGCGCAATGCCCGTGCAGGGGTGAGTATAACAATACTCAGTTGTGTACCCTGAAAACCACAAAGCAGTAAATAAATTAAAGGTGTAGTCATTTATGCACAATATATGTCTACAAAACACAATCCAAATCTACTCAAACCCTCAACCCGTAGTCTAGAGACAAGTCACACGACCACATACCACTACTGGAAACCTGACTTTTCCCAACACTTCTATACAAACGGTTTGTAAAAACCGTTCGTATAGGTCCTTTTTCCCAACAGTTTGGCCAAACAGTTGGGAAATCCCACTTTTTGGCCACTTTTCCCAACGGTTTTTCGAAAACTGTTGGGAAAGGGTATACCTATCCCAGCGGTTTTTCCAAACCATTGTGAAAAGTACACTTTGTCGCCACCTTTCCCAACGTTTTGGCCAAACCGTTGGGATAGGTATACCCTTTCCCAACAGTTTTGGCAAACCGTTGGGAAAAGACCACTTTGTGGACACATTTCCCAATGGTTTGTCCAAACCATTGGGAAGGGGACCCTAGAAATCAACCTTCACCTCAAAATGAATTACAATTCCTAGGACCAATACCAACGGTTGTCAAAATCGTTGGTATAGGTCTATACCAACGATTTTGACAACTGTTGGTATAAGTCCTGATAATTTTTATCATATCTTCTTACCGAGAACATTATATAAATCAAAATTTAAAATAATTATGACAATACATATATATATTTATGTAATTATGTTCACAAATGTCATGTTAGGTTAGTGGTTAAGTCGTTCAATGATAAACTAGGGGTCCTGGGATCAAATCTCAGTGAATGTTTTTTTTTGAAATACATATACCAACAGTTCCATAACCGTCAGTATATATTTTCATATTACTTATACCAACGGTTTCCCAAACCGTTGGTATAGGTCTATACCAATTGTTTTCACAAAACCGTTGGTATAGACCTATCCCAACGGCATACATGGCTACAGTTCTCCAAACCATTGGTATAGGATATACCAACGGTTTGGAGGCCTATACCAACTGTTCCAAACCGTTGGTATATGTTAGTTTTCCATTAGTGTACCCCCACTAGGCGTTCTGTTCGAAGATTCCATGATGCACTCATTTCGAGAGAAGACACTTCACAAGTCTTATAGCTCTGATGATGTCCTTCCTAGATGTACTAATCATCAGGAAATGTCACGAGTGGTAGTCACACTCATTACAGGATACACACACCTGAGGGAGAATGTTACGATAGATAGATTCTATCATTACAGGAGTCACAATCATGAGTGGGAAAGATCATGATACAAAGATGATGATCACTACCAGGTCTATGGCGTATACCTCAACTCATCCGGAATTCACCTACTAGATAGAGTATTGACGCCCGGTGGAGTTGGTCATGTCGATGCCAGACTCTAACTATGGTCAATAATGGATAGAGGATCTTGATCCGGGCCCCTCGGATGGATGCATGACTACATCACAAAGTGTCCTGCTGAAGGAATCAAACACATGTGTGAGGAAATGATGCATGACCTTCAAGGGAATGAGCTGAATGTGCACTAACCGAAATAAAATATGTTCAAGATACAATGAACAGTAGGACCATGCCGTTTTTCAAAAATTACATGGTGTGTAGAAAAGTAACAAGTAATGTTTTATTACACTGGTGCTGCCCGTGTACAATGTCCCATGTCGTAAGGCTAGTCATGTAGAAAACTGACTACAGGGAATTTAGTATGTTGTACACGCCATGTCCGAGTGACTAGGGTTGGCTCCGTGTACGCTGGCCATGTGCCCGTACAGGGTCATCAACCCGTGTAATCAGTACACGGGGTGACCCATGTTACTAGCCTCTCCAAGCCATGTGATGGAGTACACTGTCGTATGCTGCATCCCGTGTCCGTGTACACCCTGGAAACACACTGAGTCCCTCATAGCCGCCTCTACCATGTTGTACATTCCGTGTTCGGAAGTCATGTAGATAATCTCATGTTTTTGTACTTTCCAAAATATATTCCATGCTTCTTGGAAAGTCTAACACAATGTTCGTTGATCCGGTCATCTGATCACAACGAAAATATTAGGTTTTGGTCACCCCGACACCATGAAGCTGATTCCGTTGTTTTCGGACCTCTGATCGACTCCAAAAACATGCAACAATCTATCTGCATGAAGAACAGTCTAAGAATATCCCTTCCTGATCCAGTCTGATTCGTCATCCTCCATCGTTGTCGTACTTTCACAAGGTCGTTGTGGGGTCGATTCATAAATTTGGGAACGTTGCGTCTGAAAACAAATTCACAATGATCCATGTCTTTCACCCCTCGAAGAACATGAAGA
This sequence comes from Viscum album, assembly GCA_963277665.1. Taxonomy (NCBI): domain Eukaryota; kingdom Viridiplantae; phylum Streptophyta; class Magnoliopsida; order Santalales; family Viscaceae; genus Viscum; species Viscum album. The sequence goes on along the minus strand of OY728121.1, from coordinate 259,091,557 downwards.
ACATTTGGATAATGGAAAAAAGTAAGAAATCCAATAAAAATATCGAGGATGAACCTCTGTCGTCGTTCGTCATGGAGTTAATCCTCTCTCGTTAGTAGGCTTAAATGGTGAATAATTCAACAACAATAATAATCATTGATCAATTCCCCCAAATCATCCCAAATTACACCCTCCTGCAAAAATGTACGAATCCGTGGATCAACTTTTTTGTATTTGATTCGCGTTCTTCGTTTAAAATCAAAAATGGGGAAAGGAGATTTCAAATAACAACACCTACATCCAGAAGTGATCGATCGATCATGAAGAGGTCATGTGACCACCGTCATCGAGATCCTTCAACTTTTCTAGTGTAGCGCTTCGTAGCTTCAATCCTTCGTCGTCTGTCACTGAGAGTTCTCTCAAGAGTTTTCTCTCAATCTTTATCCAACGATCGACATTCCATTATCCCAATAAAAAGGGAAACATGTTTTGGAATTCAGAAAAATGTTGTAGTATTAATGATTCCAGCTTTCCATTTTTGAGTCATTATGACATTTCATTTATTAAAGAAACAACTGCCTCGTCACCGTACTGCAATGGATGTTTCCATAAAACAAAAATAAACATTGTGAATTTGTATTTATTTTTATTTTAAAAAAACTTCCAAAAATTAAATTTTTACCTCGACCCATGCCGATCGAGATTAGGCTCGTTCATTGGTAAATTCATCATCACAAACGCAACGGTTCCCACCGATTTTTAATCTAGGCATCCGTTTTGAAAATGCCACACCCGCACACAAGTGCCGACTCACATAACTAAAAACAATTTGAACCATATTTCCGGGATCACTAGGCCTCGGAATGATGTTCTGTCTCTGTGCCTGGTCTCATAATAAATCCATATAATATTTAAAAATAATACAGAGAAAATCTGAGACATTTCATTCTCCCCACCTTGGGGCTTTAAGTCCTCAAAAGTCCAAAATAAATGTGACTAAAAAATATGGGGGTACTGGGCACAAATTAAGGATTCCCACTCCAACAACCTCTCATGAAGATTCATGGGCTTCCATTGGATGCACACCAAGGGAATCAATCACCCACGAAGGATCCTCTCCGGCCAATCCTCAATCTCCATAGGGTACTCAACAAAGGTCGCTACATCCTTGATGTCCAGCTCGACCTAGTCGATCACTTGTGATTGGTCATGCACATACCGCCTCAGCTGCGACACGTGGAAGAAATCATGTACCTAATACAACTGTGGTGGTAGAGCTTGTAGGTATGCCACCTCGCGAACTCTGCATAGTATCTAGAAAGGTCTGATGAACCTCGGATATAGCTTGCCTTTCAGCCAAATCTCTGTAACCCTCATCGAGGTGAGACCCGGAGAATAGCGTAGCCTCCCTCTTTGAACTCCAGAGGTCTCTGTAATCTGTCAGCATAAGATTTATGTTGTTTCTATGTAGTCTTCATCAGCTCCTTGATGATCTACATCTTCTTGGTTGAAGCTCGCACAGACTTTAGACCCATGAGTGCAGACTCTCCGGGGCCGGTCTAGCAAAGCGGTGACCGGTAGGGTCCCCCATACAAGGCCTCGAACAGTGCCATAACAATGGTGGAGTGGTAGCTATTGATGTACAAAAACTCCACCAATGGTAGTTGGTCCTCCCAATTGTGACCAATGTTCAAGACCCAGGCTTGCAACATATCCTCCAGAACCTGAATGGTCCTCTCCATCTGACCATATTTTGTGGATGAAATGTTTTGCTCAAGCACAGGTGAGTCCCAAAATCCACCTCTTATCCATTCAACAACTGGGATGTGAAACGAAAGTTTCGTTCCAAGTCTATTTTAAAATGGATTCCAAGAATCCAAACTATCTCATGCACATAGAGGCATCCCTATCTCTCTCCGTAACCCTGATCCCTGATATTTAGGAAGTGGGCCAACTTGGGGACTCGGTCAATGATCACCCTGATGGAATCATACCCCTTGGATGTCTTTGGTAAGCTTGTCACTAAGTCCATAAATATTACATCCAACTTCTACTCAAGAACATCCATGGGAAGAGCTAATTCCACTGGAACCTAGTGCTCAGCCTTCACCAGCTAGCATGTAAGGCATCAAGAAACAAGTTTCCCTACTGCCTTCCTCATGCCTGACCAAAAGAACTATCATCAGAGGTCCTGGTACATCGTTTCCACTCCATGATGTACCTCCAAGGGGGGTGTATGAACCTCCCATAGGACCTCCTCCTGAAATTCCACTGGTACAACAATGTGTCCTCTAGAAATAAGTATGTGCTACCCACCTTGCAAATATCAATCGGGAGCATGTCCTCTTGAAAACTGAACACGTAAGGCGACACAGTAGACGTATCATAGCTATGCCTCCCAAACCCATTGTAAGTGTGGAGTGGTGACAACCATCGATGTTAGGTATGATGTATCCTCTCCCTCCATGAAGGATATCCACAACGCGGCTAATTGCTCTGTCACCTCACTCAACAGCTATGAGCTCGACCTTCTATTAAGAGAATCTGTCAGGTTGTTCCCCTTCCCCAGAGTATTGATGTTCTCTTAATCATAATCCTAGAGGAACTCTACCCAACACCTCATCATCATATTCTGGTCTTTCAATGATAAAATGTACATGAGGCTCTTGTCATCAGAGTAGACGATAAACCACTCGCCCATAAGGTAGTGTCGCCACATCTTCAATGTGAAGACTACCACTACCAACTCAAGATCATGGGTTGCATAGTTTTTCTCATGTGTCCTAAGAGGGTGAAAACCATTAGTAATCATCACCTGCCTCTGCATCAGGACACACCCAACCCCGGTCCCTGATGCATCACAGAAATCATTGTACTCAACACGCTCCTCCGACAATTTCATGACTGGGGAGCTTGTCACACTACGTCTCAACGGCTCGAAACCCTGATGGAACTTCTCTGTCCACATGAAGGGTTTCCCCTTTCTAGTCATGTCTCTCATCGGTGCTGATATCTGGGATAATCAGGAATGAATCTCTATTAATATCCAGCCAACCCGTGGATGCTCCGCACCTCTACCACGATTCGAGGTGGCTGTCATGCTAACACAGCCTCCACCTTGGATGGGTCTACAATTAATCCATCTGCAGAGATGACACATCTCAAAAAGTGGACCTCCTAAATCAAGAACGGGCACATTGAGAGATTCAAATAAAGAAGGTGCTCCCAATGTACATCTAGATCCATCTCCAGGTGTCTCACATACTCCTCTTTTGACGTCAAGTACACAAGGATGTTTTCGATGTAGTCCACTATGAACCAGACCATGTACGGCTTGAAAATCTGGTTCATTAGTCCCATGAACACTGTAGGGGCATTAATCGGGAAGAAAGGAATCCCCAAGTACTCATAATGACCATAGTAACATCTGAATGCCGTCTTCGGTATATCCTCTTCTCTTAATCGTAACTACTGATAGCCTAATCGAAGGTCAACCTCCGAGAACCATTGTTCCCCCTATTACCTAGTCGAATAGGCCATTGATTCTTAGTAGTGGATACTTGTTTTTCACTGTCACGTGGATCATGCGTCAGTAATCCTCACAAAACCTTGGACTCCCGTCTACATTATTGGAAAACAAGACTATGGCCACCTAGCGTGAAACGCTGGTTCTCACGAAACCCTTTCTCTTATAATCCTCCAACTACACCCTCAGCTCAAGAAGCACTACATTAGCCATCCTATATTTTTATGAGGAAATTATTATCGTCATGGGGCGTATGTTGATGTAGAAGTTGATTTCTCGGTCAGGAGGTAATCTTGGATCATCTCCAGGAAGGACATCTTCATACTCCGCCACTACTGTTGGGAACTGGGATCTCACAACATCCACTACTCCGAGGGAAAAGCTAGCCAAATAATGAGCGATTTTTTGCACCCTCCTATGTATAAGCCCATTTTGTGCTACCTGGGCTTCCCTTTCTCGGACAAAGGAAATCCTCGTTCCATCACGGCAGATACACCGCACTCTTCACCAAGAAACCGTCAATTTGGGCATGGACCGAAGATAACCAATCCATACCAAGAATGACGTCGTAAGGCCTCGAAGATACCAGCAAGAGGTTCCAACCAAAACTCTCACCTACAAGGGTATGATCACACTGTCTGCAAAAGTGAATGATCGTCATGTATTCTCCCATAGGTGTCTCAATGTGTATGGATTGATTCAACGGTTATACCGGAATATCAAGGTTTCATACAAGACAGGTGGCTATGAAGGAATTACTAGGACCTATGTCTATATGTACGGAAGATATGGTAGAAAAGACACATATCATTCCTCGAATAATCCATGGAGCCCCTGGGTCGTATGCCTCGACCGAATGTAGTCGTCCCCATCCCTATCACCCAACTCATTGAGCCTCGTACGGACCTCCTGGGGTTGATGGGGGATGTATGTCAAAGTATCTTCCACCACCCGTAACTCTCCATGATCCTCATCCACGTCCACCTCCTGGAGGGTCTGTCTTCTCCACTCTCTACCTTTTCCTGGGAGGTCCATCCATCGCTTCTCTGTCAGTAGCTTGATGGGTCGGCCAATCTGTAGGGAGATGTCCCCTACCATCGCATGCATAACATCGCTTCTCCATAGGCTGACTAGATCCATCCTGAGATCCCTGGACTATCAATCATATTTCCTTGGTCCTCTTATGACATTTCCCACGTCCATATCCCTATTCCTGACGACAGCTCCCTGCTTCTAGGGTCTCGGCACCTGTCTTCCTGCTGCTGACTATCATCGGCTTTCTCTGCTCTTCCAAGAAGCTCTCGATCAACAAGGCTGGTTGGAGCACTCCAACAAAAGTTGATATCCATAGAGGCAGAAAACTAGCTCGAATGTCTCATCGTAGACCTCACTCGAAGGTCCGATCTCTAATGTACTGATCCCAAGCCATATCTATTGAGTACCTGGTGAGGTTGGTGAACCTCGTTGAATAGTCAGCTACTGTCATACTACACTGCTGGAGCTAAAGAAACTCATGGATGTGGACATATCTCATCGTAACCGAAGAGAAATCCTCCTTGAAGACTCGCTCAAACTCCATCCATGAAAGAGTCTCCTCGTCATGAGTCTATGTGGTTAGTCTCCGCCATTGTCTCGCCGAACCTTGAAGAAGGCTCGTTCCTAGGATTATAATTTGGTCTGCTGGTGTCATCACTAGACAGAAAACTCTTGCCACCGCCTCAAGCCAATCCTCAGCCGTCTGAGGGTCGGGCTCGCCTTGAAACTGAAGGGGTATTTTTCTCTGGAAGTCATGGTGCGTGATAAGCCTGCGCACCTCGTTGGACGGAACAACGGGTACCAAGGGAAGCTCCACGGGTGGCGACATAACTGGTGAACCACCTGGTGGAAAATCCTAGGGAATTGGTCCATGTGTCGATGCATCATCACTGAGGGAGTCATCCACATGATCATGATGTTGAATCCTAGCGGGTATGCATCATGGAGGCATCTAGTAAGAAAATATGATGTGCAATGGTGAAAGAGTATATCTAGATAGCAGACACAAAGGACATGGAAAACACAACCCATTCCTATATGATGCATGTACCATACTTTTAATTCCCCGAAACTAGTATTACGATGTACTGAGTCAAAAAGCAGGTTATCAAAGTCCTGGGGTAGGGATATGTAGGCCGCCAGACCCACACTATAGTCTCTGGCCTGAAAGCCAAACATGAAACACTTTACATTGTTGCTCTAAACCAATCTCACAGACCCTTGGTCCTAAGGTAGAACAGACCAGCTCTGATACCACTCTGTCATGACCTGTCCCAGTGGGGCCCGCGCCACGACCCCCTAGTCCCCCCTCCAATAGGCCAGGGGCTGGTGACATGCACCGAGTATGCATATTACTATCATGGGAGGAATTGCCTAAGTATCTGTACACACACCCACACATCTCCAAGCCCACAAATGCTGAAATGTAAAAAACACTAATGAACAAAATGCATGCATACACTAAACCCAACAAACAGTGTATGATGGAAGGTAATGTTCTGAAAGTAATCTGGTCCAGAATACAATCCCACCAAATCAATAGTCTGAAAAGAGAAAAGTCCAACCAATAAACACTAAAGGTAATGGGACTACTTATTGTAGCGATATGAACTTTGTGGCTTGTAGGGAACTCATAATGCTCATTCCTATCCTGGTCTGCCCTATACTCCATCATAAGGATGCTAGTCTGCACAATACACAGCACATGCGTGCAAATCCCATGTAGGGGTGAGTATAACAATAATCAATTGAGGACTCTGAAAACCACAAAGCTGTAAACAATGTAAAGGTACAGTCATCTATTCACAGTATTTGTCTACAAAACTCAAACCATATATTCTCAAAACCCAAACATATACTCTAGAGACAAGTCACACAACTCTAGACCCCTACTAGGGATTCAGTTCGAAGATACCATGATGAACTCTTTCTGGGAGAACACACTCCACGATTAATATAGCTCTGATGATGTCCATCCGAGAAGTACTCTTCATCAGGAAACGTCATGAGAGGTAGTTACACTCATTACGTGAGACACACTCTTGATTGTGAAGGTTACAATAGATATTCTCACTCATTATGGGAGACACACTCATGGGAATGATCACGATACATATATTAGGATCATTACTAGGGCCATGGAGGATACTGCGACTCATCCGGAATTCACCTACAAGGTAGAGGATCGATTCCCAGTGGAGTTGGTCACATCAATTCCGGACTCAAATTAGTGTCCTGAATGGATAGAGGATCACGATTTGGGCCTCTCAGTTGGATGCCTGATTCTATCATAGAATGTCCTGCTAAAGGGATCATACTCTTGTGTGAGTTAATGAAGCCTTACCTTCTATAACGCCCTGACCCCAATTTCCCAGAGTCGGTGCATTATTAATTAACGTTGGAAAGATCACAAAAGATCAAGTCTTGAAAGACTGATTATTTTAGTAGCATTGGAAACTCTAGATACATTCATAAGTCTTACATTAAATGATATTGTGAAAAACTATAACAACATAGTCTCCATAGTCCACACTCATATCCCCTCAAACTATACCTACATGTTAGTCATAAAATACTTCTTCACATAATGGGAAAAATAAAACATAGAAAGGGGTGACCTCAGTTTCTCAGAAAAGATAACAATATAGGGGAAACTTTCATAAATAAGCATAATCATTTATGAAATTTATAAATAAAACAAAATCCTTTTAAACATGAACTAAAACATAATATGGAAAAAATAAAATTCAATAATTCCATTTACATATTCACATGGATATTATACTAGTCTAATAATAACATGCAATAACAATAACCACTTTCATAATGATGGAATACATAATGCCAGAATATCATGACCACAATGTCAAGGCCTTGTGCCAAGAGTAAAAATAATACTTTGTCACGGCCTTATTCCAAGAGAATAGATTCTCTCATGAGTCCTACCGATGCATCAAGGAGCTATAAAGGGCTCCACCCGTCACATACTAAGTCTAATTCATTCCTCATATGAAAGGTTTTAAACATAAAATAAACATTCGTATTAAAACTAGCATTACGAAATGTAAATACATTATCCATAAACTAGGAATGGAATAAAAATAACACATTCAAAGTCAATAATATCATAGAACCTTTAATAAAATATGGATGTTTTGTATCATAATAAATCTACTTCAAATAAACATAAAATCCATCAAAGGAAGCTGACATAGCTGAAATCAAAACCTTTTTTTAGAGAAATATCTCTTTCCATTTTGAAATAATTTATGAGTCACATAAATATAATGAAAAAATTTATTTTGAAAATATTCTTATAGGATTTTAAGGAAATCTTTGATGATGTTATAATGGTAGAAATTTGATGCACCCTCCTTATAAGTTAAAAAAATACATTCTTACATAAATTTTGTTGAAAAGGATATAATGGACCTTGTTTGGAAAATGACGGAATGATTCCTTTATAAACATCTTATAAAAATTAAAACAAGGGTATAAATGACTATAACCCATAGTCTATAAAATAAAAATAGTTTTTTGAAATATATTTTTTTGAAACATTGATTTGGATGATAAATAGGTCCCAGTAGATACTTACGTAAATACAACCTTGAATAATAAATATATCGTGAAATTAACCATTACCTTGTACATTTACTTGGTCGAGGGAAGGTTAAAATCATGTATAATGACTAAATAATTGTTATTAAATTATTCAAGAATCATTTACATTAACATGATATCATATATGGTCTTTTAACATTGCTTTGTTAATAATATCTTAGTATTATCGTCGTTTCATATGTTTACAGTTTCATTTTCCTTTATATTCATTCATATGTGAGTCATATTTGTTAAGGATGGGATGTATCTTATTCTTATCCAGAATTAAATCAAGTATTTAAACATTTTTTTAATCATAAAATGAAAATTAGTCTTGAATGGTTACGATGGGGAATTAATCTCATCGCTATGTGGAGAGCGTAATCTGTACGTACGCACGAGCGACAATATAATTTTTTTGATATTAAAATAATTTATAATTGGATGTTATATAATATATAAAGAATAATTATGATGTTATATATATTATTTACAACAATTACACATCATTATTATACCCATGAAATATTAATGTATTGGATAACAATTACACCACGATGTGGAGACGGTAAGTCCAACGTATGCACGTATGGTGACATGTTATTAAAAGGATGGATAGGATAATGAATTTGGTTGTACCATATTTATAATAACATAAAATTATATAGACGATATTGTAGTTGATATTTTAGAATGGAAACAAAAACTAAAAAAGATGTGGAAGTAGAAAGGAACATGAAAGAGGTGGTGAGATATTTACCTCTTCATCGGGTTCATCCTTTTAATTAGACCAAAAAGGCTCCAAAGGTTTGATTTCTAACTAATAGAAGGCCTCTAGAATGAATTATGGACAGTTTGGAGGGTATTTGGAAGATTTTGGCAGAGAAAAATTGCTTTTATGTTGAGAATTAGAGAGAAGGGGGAGTGTCCTTTTATAAGAGGGGAGAGGAGAGCCATATGAAAAGTTAGAAATATTATTTTATTAAAAAAACATTTTCGGTTTCTAATGGCTCTTAAATAAATTATTTACAGGATAAGATGGGTGTGGGCGGAAAACCACTCAAAAAATAGTTTTTATACATGCTTGGGTCAATATATAATCTTTATCATTTAGATTTAACTCTTAGTTAAATAGTTTTTCATTTACCATGTCTCTTTGTATTTTTATATTATATGGATAATAAACACACTAAATATTTACAAGAGAACTACAAGTGGTTCATTAAGGATACACCTATCATTATATAAGTCTTTTAGATGATCCTTAGATTTTTTGAAATATAATATCAATTAATAATATAATATTTGTTTTAAAAACACTTTTATGTCGATTATGACACTATTTGGAATTTAGTTTTTTCTAAATTCGTAACCGCAAGGTTTGTTCATAATAAAACCTCCAACCATCCCTTATATGTCCTATTAACCTATAAAATCATTGGAATTCATAGAAAGTCTCAAATTACATTTATTTGGATATTTATATTATCAATTATTTTAATATTTCATTAATTAAGTAATTACCACATCATCATTGTGTCATAAATAAATTAAATTATATAATTTATAAAAAATATAAATAAAATAAAATTATGTAGGAAATATTATTAGATTTATAATTAATATTTATAGACGAATTTATCTTATGTGTAACCCTATATTAATATTTTTTTAGTTATTAAACATTTATTTTAACTCTTTTAATTCATGTTTATATAAACTAATAATAAGTGTCATAATCTAATCCAAGTGAACCAAAGTGGTTGATATTTTACTCCTAAGGTAGTTTTTTGTACAAATATACTTACCCAATAGAATTATGACATGTGTTTGGGTAATAATAATATCATTTTTACCCTTAATTGCCCAATTTACTTTTAACCATGGTAAGTAAAAGTAAAAAGATACTATTCACCAAAAAAATAATTTCATCTTATTGAACAACATTTTACATACTGATATCAACCATGTTTCTCTATTTTTGAAACTCCACTCACAGAAGCGGTAAAATTATGTTTTATGTGAATTTGCAAATTCTTTTAGGAGGTGGGTAAAAGACGGTGAAAAGTTCAATAAAATTTAAATATATCTAAAATTATTATAAACTAATGCCAATGAATTAAAGTGAACATATGTAGATATTATGTATCTATTTTGAACTAAATTCAATTAAAAAAATAATTATTAAATAAAATCGGTTATAAACTATACTCAGTGTTTTTCAATAGTCATAAAAAATGAATGCTTTCGGAAAAACACAAAAAATTCACCCTAATCTAATTTCAAAACTCCAAATGAAAAAATGAAGTCCACATTGAAAGATAAAATTTATAAAATTTATGAATGTGGGTAATATGATTCATGATGGATACTTTTATAGGTCGCAGTGTGTTAGAATCTCGAAGTTGCGTACAATGAAAACTATTGCATTATTCATAGAGAAACATAAAGTAGAAGCATGGGGTGTTATATTCTCCCCTCCGTCATGTAATTTCATACATGAAATTTATAGAAAACTATCACATAAAAAGACTCCGTGGTTCTTCATCATAAGTTCCTTAGGTTCCCACAATCTCTCTTATATCTTATGGTATCACCATTGAACTTTTACCAGAAAATTCATCCAGTTTCTCAGCTCTATCTCTCTTATATCAAGAACCATGATGGGCTCTTAAAAATAAGACATATAGGGTTCCAATTATAATTTGTCATAGGTGAGTACATGCGTTGGTTCAAGCATGTATTTTCTCAACAGTGATACGTGGAACACATCATGGACTTTGGAGAGACTAGGCGGCATTGCCAAACGGTAAGCTACAGCCCCAATTCGTTCTAGATTTTTGAAAGGTCTGATGTACTTGGGACTTAATTTCCCATTTTTACTAAAATGTATAACACCCTTCCATGGAGATACGTTCTAGAAAACATGATCTCCTACCTGAAATTTTAAATCCTTCCTTCGGTTTTCACCATAGCTCTTTTGCCTACTTTGAGCTGCTTTGATGTGGGTTTGGATTACTCTCACCTTTTCCATCGTTTCCTCCACATGTTTTGGGCCTATGAGATTTCTTTCACCAACCTCATCCCAACAGGATGGTGTGCGACATATCTGCCTGTATAACGCTTCATATGGTGCTGTTTGAATACTTTAATGGAAGATATTATTATAGGAAAATTCTACCATAGGTAAATATTGATCCCACATACCTTGAAATCATGTGAGAATGATCTCAACATGTCTTATATGGTTTTAATGGTCCGTTCTAATTGTCCATCTGTTTGGGGGTGGTAGGAATTGCTCAAACGAAGCTCAATATCCAAGGAATTCTGAAAAATTTTCTAGAATCATGATGTAAAATGGTCATCACAATCAGAAACAATCAATAGGGATACTCCATTAAGTCTCACAAAATCATTTATATATTGTCTTTCTGGACATTAAAGAGGTATATCTTCTCTTTTAGAATAAAAATGTGTTTACTTTTTAAGACGATCAACAACGAACCGTATTGCATCATTCCTTCTAGGAGTCTTTGGTAGTCCCATGACAAAGTCCATCGTAATATTATCCCATTTCCACTCCGGTATGTGAAGAGGTTTCATGACTCTTCCAGGATATTTTCTTCCAACATTCATTTTTTGGAAAACCATACATCTTGACACAAAATAAAAAATCTCCCACTTCATGTTGTCCCACAAAACATGTTCCTTCAAATCCCTATACATTTTGGTGATCCCAGAGTGTATAGAGATATAGTAACTATGAGAGTCATCCAACAATTCATTTTTTAGATCAGGTATATTGGGAACACAAAGTATATTCCCAAATTTCAAAATTATATCTTCATACACAAAGTCACTCAATCTCCCATCATTAACAGATATAATCTTATTTTGAAAATCATATTCCTTGGTATGTGAACTCTTTATCCTTTCTAGTAAAGATGGTTTGGAAAACATTTGAAAAAATATTTATGTTTCAAATTCCATAGTAATTCCCATATACATCTTTACTAGATCCATGTATATTTGATCCTCTTTACCTCTCATATTGCTCAAAACTCCATGATCCTTTCTGATCAAAGCATCTACTACCTTATTTTCCTTTCTCGGGTGGTAGTGAATCGTGAAATAATAATACTTGAGTAGTTCAAGCCATCTATTTTGACTCATGTTGACTTCGTTCTTTGATAAAATATACATAAAACTCTTGTGATTGGTATAAATATCACAATTTCACCATAGAGATAGTTTCTCCAAATATTCAAAGCAATGATTACAACTGCTAACTCAAGATCATGAGTAGGATTGTTTTGATCATGAATTTTCAGCTGTTGTGATGCATAGGCAATAATCATATCATTCTACATAAGGATACAATGATGTCCTTTCATCGATGCGTCACTATAAATAACGAACCCATCATTTCCCGATGGTAGAGTCAATATAAGAGAATTGACTAATCTTATTTTCAGTTCATCAAAACATTTTTCACACTCTTTTGACCGATCCAATTTAACCTCGTTTCGTGTGGGATTTATTAATGGGTTAGCCAACCAGGAAAAATTCGGGACGAAATGATGATAATATCCTGATAAACCAATAAAACTTCATACCTAATTTATACTCGTCGATGTTGTCCATTCTGGGATTTATATGGCCATTGAATGATCAAAAAATATTCCATCCTTGGAGACAATATGGCCATGAAAATAAATCTCCTAAATCCAAAATTCAAACTTTCTAAACATACCATATAAATCATGTATTCTGAGAGTCTTCAGGATAATGTTCTTGTGATTATCATCATCTTCGTAGGATTTGGAGCATACCAAGATATCATCAATAAATACTACTACAATGTCATGAAGGTATTCCTTGAAAACTCTATTCATTATATCCATGAAGACAGAAGGTGCATTAGTGAATCCAAAAGCTATTACTGTAAACACATATTGCCCGTACCTGGTTTGAAATACTATTTTCAGAATGTCTTCTTTCTTCACACACAACTGATGATATCCATATCAAAGATAAATCTTTGAAAAGCATTCAGATCCATGCAGTTGGTCATAAAAATCATCATTTAAACGTAGGGGATACTTGTTCATTATTGATATAGCACTGATCTCCATATAGTCAAGGCAGAACCTCATAGACCCATCTTTCTTCATAACAAAAAGGACAGGGGATCCTCATGGAGAACAATTAGGGAGAATAAATCCTTTATTACTCAATTCCTCTAGTTGTTTCTTTAGTTCCACTAATTCCACAGTTTCCACTCTATAAGCGGTATTCGATATGGTCCATGATCCAGGAATTAAATCAATGGAAATCTCAATTTCTCATTTTGGATGATGTATAGGAAAATATTCTGGACACACATCAAACTATTCATTCAAAATAAGTACATCCTTTTTTTGAACATTCCATTCCTCACCAACAGTTATATCATTATATTCCTCCCCAATAATTTAATTTAGTTGAGCTACTGGGGATGGATCTAAATAAGAATCAGGTGGTGACAGTTCTTCTTTATAGATAAGGTGTTCTTTATCATCATCATTAATAATTTTATCCTCATTATTCTTACAATATATCTTTGCATCATAGTCTGAAATCCAATCCATACCAAGGATTATATCAAATTCAATCATGGGTATGACGATGAGATTAGCAGATAAAGATCAATAATATTCCCTAATGGGTACATATTCACAAAAAATTGTTGCGATGATACTTCCATTAGGAGTTTTAACTGTCAACCCCCTTGTTAAATCAAATTCGAAATATCTATTTTTCATAAAAAACTGGGAAGATATTAAACAATGCGATGATAGAGAATCAAATAAATATTTTTCTAAACTTTAATAAAACCATTAAATTATCTACCACCATGTCATTCAGAGCATCTACCTCAGCAATAGAGATAGCATATGCTTGGACATGATCCATTGGCCTTTTTGAGGTATGTTCCTCTGACACTTAAGACATTAATTTTCATAATGTCCCATATCCCTGAAATTGTAGCATTTAACATCAATAGCTTCTTTCATCCCCACTCAATCTCGAGCTCAGTGTCCATTTTAACCACACATGTAACAGACTCTCATTCCATTCAAGCAAGTACTGGGGTGTTTGTTCCCTTAATTACTGATGGATGGTATTCAGATTTTCCCTTCTTCCCCTTATTTCTATTTCTAGTGTGATCAGAAGATCTCTTCTTATCTTGATTTTCCTTAAAGTCGTATGACTTAGGGAATTATTTTTCTATCTTGCTATCAAATTAGAAAATATCTTCGTATGATGATAAGGATTGTGAGACTAATGCTCGATGGAGAAATGGTTTTAACCCATCCATGAAATGATCAATCTTACTTCATGGGTTACGTATATAATCTGTAGCATGCCTTGTTATCCTTGTATAGTTAGCCTCATATTTTGCGACAATCACATCCTAATTTTGCCTCAGACTCAGAAATTGCCATTCCATATCTGTTCGATGGTCATGAGGATAGTATTATTCTATGAAAATATCTTTAAACTCACTTCATTCCATATTTGATACTTCGTTATCTTCTTTTGTGTTTTGAATCAATGACAACCATTTATTAGAATCTCTAGTGAGACGGTAAACTGCCATGATAACATTTTCCTTTTCACTACTCCCCACGAAATGGAATATTTTCTCAAAAGAACCTATCAATTGCTCAACTACTAATGTATTTTTACACCCATTGAATGTTGGTGGTAAATTCCTCATGAAGCAATCTAAAATTGATCCTCCATGATGTGGACAAGGGTTCTCTATACAGGTAATGTTATTATTCATAACCTGATCGAGTTGTCCTAGTATGGTGATAAGCTGATCAGCACCAGTTGTATCACTAGATCCACTATAATTATCTTGAGCAGTAGGGAAATCCATACTTGGAGTGCGTGCTTTGATATGGTTTCAATTCCTTCCACTAGGCACCATTTCTAAAAATGGTATAAACTATATTATTTTTTTAATCAAAATACATAATTCCAAAATTTTAAAACACTTAACATAAATTGAAAAATTTATCGATATAATACATAATCATAAAAAAATGTTTTCTTTGAGAAATTTTATAATCAAAAACCCTTTTTAATGGATTTTAATGAAAATAATAATTATCCTAAGCATATCCACCAAGAGTGTCGTATCCAAGAGTGCAGTAAGGCCCGTTTTCATGCACCGGTACCCATTAGAGTATAGATAAAAGCGGTGTTTTATGGTTTTACCCCAAGGTACATCTGTTCCAGAGCCACCTCTACCTGCTCGCATCTAGACAGGGATGTACTGTTTGGATAACTCACAAAATCTCTACAATACCAAAATTCGAGAACATTCTTCTATACTAATCCTCGTAGTCTATCTTAAGACTATGTTCTCTAATAAGATTTTATCTAAATATATATAACAAGGTTTGTTCTAAACTTGAGCTGATACCAACTATAATGCCCCAGACCTTGTAACCCAGAGTCGGTGCATTATTATATAACATTGGCATAATCACAATAGGTGAAGTCTCTAAAGACCGATTAGTTTAGTAGCCTTAGAAACACTAGATACATTCAAAAGTCTTACATAACATGATAAAGTGGAAACCTAGAACAACATAGTCTCCATAGTCCACACTCACATCCCCTCAGACAATCCGAATAGGGAAGTCCTAATATACTTCTTCACATCCTGGGAAAAATAATACATAGAAAGGGGTGAGCTCATATGCCCAGGAAGGATTACAATAAAGCCGAATCTTTCATAAATAAGCATAAACATTTAAGGGAATGTATAAATAAATCAAAAGCCTTTTAAAATTGAACTGCAGCATAATATGTCAAAAATAAAAAAGAAATAATTCCATTTACATATTCAGATGGATATTCTACTAGTAGAATAATGACATGGAATATCGATAACCAATTTTATAATGGTAGAATACATAATTCCAGACTATCATAACAATATAGTCAAGTCCTTGTGACAAGACTACAAATATGATTTTGTTAAGGCCTTGTTCCAAGACACTAATTTGTCTCATGAGACCTACCGGTGCATCTATGAGCTATAGAATGGCTCCACCTGTCACATACTAAGTCTAATGAATTCCTCATATGAAAATGTTTAAACATATCATAAACATTCTATTTAAAATAGCATACTAAATGTCAATACATTATCCATAAACCATGAATGGTACAAAAATAACACATCCCGAGTTAAACATATCATAAAACCTTCAATACAATTTGTATGTCTTGTATTATAATAAATCAACTTCAAATAAACATAAAATCCATCAAAGGATGTTAACATAGATGAAATCAAATCCTTTTTTAGAGACATATCTATTTCTATTTTGAAATCATTTGAGAGTAACATAATTATAAAGAAAACATTTATTTTGAAAATATTCTTATACGTTTGTATGGGAATCTTTGACGATGTTATAATGGTATAAAATAGCCACACCCTACGTATAAGTTAAAAAAGGCATTCTTAACTTAATTTTGTCTAAAAGGTTATAAAGGAGCTTGTTTGGAAAATGACAGATAGATTCTATTATAAATATCCTATAAAAATTAAAACAATGGTATAAATGATATTATCCCATATTATATAAAATTTAATGAATGTATGTAAATAAATTTTTAAGACACATTGATGTGGATGATAATGAATTCCATGTAGATCTTTACGTAAAAACAACCTCCGATAATAATGATATTGCGAAATTATTCCTTATATTGTAATTTTCATTGGTCGAGGGTAGTTTAAACTTATGTATAATGGTGAAATAATTGTTATTAAATTATATATTAATAATATACATTAATATTATATAATATATTTTCTTTTAACAATGCATTGTTAATAATATCTTAGTATTATCGTTGTTTCTGGTGTTAACAGATTCATTTTCCTTTATATTATTTCTTATGTGAGCCATATTTGTTATTGATGGGATGTATCATATTCATATATAGAATTACATCATCTATTTAAACATTATTTTTAATCATAAAATGAAAATTAGTCTTGAATGGATACGATGGGGAAGGAATCTAATCGCTATGTGGAGACGGTAATACATACGTATACACGAGTGACAATATCATTATTTTTATAACAAAATAATGGATAATTTGATGGTATATCATATATAAATAATAATTATCAAGTTAATTATATTATTTACATCAATTACATATCATTATTATACCCATCCAAATATTATTTTATTGAATAACAATTACACCACGACGTGAAGACGATAAGCCTTACATATGCTCGTATGGTGACATGTTATTTAAAGGATGTATAGAATAATGAACTTGGATGTACGATATTTATAATAACATCACAGTATATAGCATATACTGGATTTATTATTTTAGAATATAAACAACAAAGAAAAAGGAAGTGGATGAAGAAAGGAACTTGAAATAGGTGGTGAGATATTTACCTCTTCTTCAGGTTCATCCATTTGATTTGATCAAAAGGGCTCCTTAGGCTGGCTTTCTAAATAATGGAAGGCATTTAGGATAATGGTAGGAAAATTTAGAGGGTATTTGGTAAAGAGGATGTAATATTAAAATGGTATGAAGGTGTGAATTAGAGAGAATGGGGAGTACCCTTTTATAAGAGGGGCGAGTGGCACCATTGGAAAAACTAGAAATATTATTTTATAATAAAATCATTTTCGGTTTCTAATGTCTCCAAAATGTATTATTTAAAGTATAAGGTGGGGATGGGACGAAAACCACTCAAACAATAGGTTTTAGACAGGTTTGGGTCAAAATAGTAGCTTTATGTTTTAGATTTAACTCTTAGTAAAATAGTATGACATTTACCATATCTCTTTGTATTTTTATATTATATAGTTAATAAACATAATATATACATCAATGAGATCCCAAAATGGTTCATTAAAGATAAAACTATCATTATATATGCCTTTTGTACGATCCATAGATTTTTATGAATATAATATCAATTAATAATATAATATTTTTTTTAAAAACACTTTTATGTCATTTTTGTCACTATTTGGTATTTTGTTTTTTTAAATTCAGAACAACATTATTGATTTGAAATAAAATCCTCCAACCAACCCTAATATGTCATATTAACCTATAAATTT
Source organism: Viscum album (assembly GCA_963277665.1). Taxonomy (NCBI): domain Eukaryota; kingdom Viridiplantae; phylum Streptophyta; class Magnoliopsida; order Santalales; family Viscaceae; genus Viscum; species Viscum album. The sequence goes on along the minus strand of OY728121.1, from coordinate 259,073,239 downwards.
AGTGGAATTCATAAAAACACTCAAATTAAAATTATTTGGATATTTATAATATTAATTATTTTAATATTTCAATAATTAGGTAATTACTACATCATCATTGTGTCATAAATTTATCAAATTTTTTAATGACTAAAAAATATTAATAAAATAAAATTATGTAGGAAATCAATTTAGCTTTACAATTTATATTTATTGTATAATTTATCTTATGTACAACCCTATATTTAAAAAAAATTAGATGTTATACATTGATTTTATCTATTTTATCTCTTCTTTAAATGAAATAATAATAAGTTCCCTAATCTAATAAAAGTGGAACAAAAAGGATCATATTTTATTACTAAGGTTGTTTTTGGATGAAATATACTTATCCAATAGAATTAGGACAAGTGTTAGGTAAATAATAATATCATATTTACCATTAATTACACTATTTACTTTTAACTGTGGTAAATAAAATTAAAAAAGTTACTATTCACCAAAAATTAGTTTAATCTTATTGAACCACATTTTACTTACTGATATCACCTGTGTCTCTTGGATTTTTAAAATAACACTCAATGAAGTGGTAAAATTATGTTTTTTTTGAATTTAAAAATTCTCCTAGGAGGTGGGTAAAAGACGGTGAAAAGTTCAATAAAATTATTATATATCTAAAATTATTATAAACTAACTCCAAGGAATTACATTGAACTTATAATGGTATTATATATCTATTTGACATTAAATAAATTTAAACTAAATAAATAATTATTTAAATCGATAATTGGTTTTAAACATTAACTGAGTGTTTTTTACTATTCATAAAAATTTAATGTTTTCAGAAAAATACCAAAAATTCACCCTAAGGTAATTTCAATATTCCGAATCCAAGAATAATGTTCGTTTGGAATGATGAAATTTTTAAAATTTCAAAATGTGGGTATTACTATTCATAACGGTAACATTGATTGGTCATGATGTGAAGTTTCATACAGTGAAAACTATTGCATTATTCAAAGGGAAACGTACCATGGATGCTTGGGGTGTTACAGCTTTAGGGGAACAAGAAGACAAGGAACTAAACCAAACGAAATATTTCCATGATACGTTGAACAAAAAGACCATGTTGTTTTCCAAAAAGTACACGATGGGTAGAAAAGTTACACGCATTGTTTTCTGACCCCGTTTATTGCCCGTGTACCACAGCTCGTGTCGTAAGGCTAGTCATATAGAAAACTCAGTACATGTCATGTAGTACGACATAAAAATTGTGTCTGAGTGACTGGGGTTGGCTCCATGTACGCTGGCCATGTGCCTGTACACGATCATCATCCCGTGTACTACAACCCATGTAATTGGTACACGGGGTGACCTATGTTACCAGCCTCGCCTAGGAGTGTGACAGAGTACACAGTCGTGTAATCCATCCTGTGTCTGTGTACCCCCTGGATACACGCCCTGTCCCTCGTAGCTGCCTCTTCAATGTTGTACACGTCGTGTTCTAATGCCATTTAGATCATTCTGTGATCGGGCACTTCCCAAAATACACACCAAGCCTCAGGGAAAGTCTAACACGCCATGTGACCCAGTTCACACGTCGTGTGTTTCTTCTCTGACCCCTAAAATCCTAGACACCACCGCCAGTACTACACGGTGTGTTCTTTGAATGTACACATCGTGTATTCTGGAAATTTCCAAAAACACGAACCTCTGCCGTCGCAACATCCTTGATGCTATGTTTGTCGGTCCGCCCGTCTGATCACCAGGAAAATCCCATGTTTTGGTCTCCCCGACACCATGAAGCTCATTCTATTGTTTCCGGACCCCCAATCTGCTCCGAAAACATGTAATGATCTGTCCATGTGAAGAACGCTCGAAGAACGACCCTTCCCGATCTTGTCTGATTTATCATCCTCCATCATCGTCGCACATTCACATGGTCATTGTGGTGTTGATTAATAAATTTGGGATCGTTGCATCGCAAAACAGATTCGCAATGATCTGTTGTTCGTCGCCCCATAAAGAACACGAAGAACATATGCAGAACTGAAAAAAGGAAGAAATCCAATAAAACAAATCAAGGAACAAACCTCCTCTATCATTCGTCATGGCATTAAATAGATATCGTTAGTTGGCTTAAATGAAGAATAAATAAACAACAATAATCAACATGGATAAATTCCCCGAATCATCCCAAATAAAACCCTCCCTGAAGGACGTATGACTCCGCAGATCAACTTTTTCGTGGTTGATCTATCTTCGTCATATAAAATAAAAAACGGGGCAATGATATTTAAAATAACAACCCCTACCTCAAGAAGGGATTGATCATTGATGAAGATGTTGTGCTGCCTCTATCGTTAAGATCCTTCAACATTGCTAGCATTGTGATTCGCAACTTCGATCTGTCGTCATTCATCACTGAGAGTTCTCTCCAGAGTTTTCTCTCAATCATTCGCCAACGATTGACGTTTTATTATCCGAATAAAAAGGGAACCATGTTTTGGGATTCAAAAATACGTTGTGGTATTAATGAGTCCTTCTTTCCATTTTGGAGTCACTATGACGTGCCATTTATTAATGAAACGACTGCCCTGTCGCAATGCTATAGCGGATATTTCCATAAAATAATAATAAAAATTGCAAATTTATTTTTAATTTTATTTTTACTAATAACATCCTAAAATTAACTTTTACCCTCGACCTGTGCCAGTCGTGGATAGGCTTGTTCTTAGGTAAATTCATCATCCCAGATGCAACAGTGCCCTCTGAATTTTAATCCGGGCATACATTTGTAAACCGCCACAGTAGCACATAAGTTCCAACTCACTTAACTAAAAAAAAGATCGAACTAACATTCCGGGATCACCAGGCCTCATAATAATGTTCCATCTCTGCGCCTGGTCTCGTAATAATTTCATATAATATATGAAAATAATACACATAAAATACGAGACATTACAATAATTTGATTAATGGAAGTTATGTGGGATTAAAGATTTGATTTACAATAGGTGTTTTCCATGTGATGTTTCACAACATCAAAATATTAAACATCACAATGGAATGGATACAAACTATTGGAATTGATATGAGGAATTATAAATTTCCCTAATTCATAGATTGAATAGTGAATAAAAATAATTTGTGATTTATTAAAAAATTCAATATTTGAGATATTGATATTAATACATAACTTTAAATAAGTGTACTCAAGAAATTATTACTTTTAAAACTCCCTTTTGATGATAAATGTAAGATATATTTTGAACGGGGATATGACCACATGATCGTTATGGAATATATCTATATTGAAGGTACATACCATGGTCAAAAAAAGGTTGGAATGTTGGGAATTTTAATTTTATGATGGAATAATTGAATTAAATATAAGTTTTTGTGGGAGTCTTACATGGGATGGTTCTAATGTCAAAAATTGTCCTTGTCGAGTAGCACTCAATATAGATTATGGATATAATGTGTATATAATTAATTCAAACAATTTAATAATTGATCATGGGGACCAAGTGTCATGATGTGTATGGGCATGTGATGAGTACCTTGTATCCTCATAATAATCAAAATGAACCAAATGGGTTCTCTAATTATGTTAATTTGTTGACGAACCTAGTGATAATCTATCGATTTTGTCTAGGTCTTAAAGACTATCCAAATTTGATAGATACCATTTTTACAACCCTATCAATTTTTCTTTGTTATTATTGGACAACAATACTATGGAAGAACATACAATTTTACGAGGAATCAATTTTAAGGATTTCAAAATGATATTTTTTTCCTTTATCAATTTTAGTGTTGAATAATTTTTCAGTTCAATTAAATTTTCATTTCTAATTAGATTAGACTTGAATTTTTCTGAGGAATCCATTTCTGGATGTCAACATGTTTAGTAATATGATATATTAATTGAACTATTATGTTGATAGAATTTTCACTAATTTAAATGATGTTTATAGTTAAATTTGAGTTGTTCATTAGCTTATTATATTTAGTGTCATATATATTTGAAAAAATATTTTGCAGTATTCCATTAACTAATGAAAAATCTGTCCCAAACTGAACGGAATTCTAATGTTACAAATATTTCTATAATAATAGGTGGTTAAATAAATTTATGTACATATTACATGGTGGAATTTATAATACATTTTATGATCTTTTTAGGAGGAACATATGTCCATTAGTAAGGTAGTGAGAGGAATACCACTACTCAAGGATTTTAGATATCATGGATCTGAAAACAATGATACAAATATGTAGAAAAACATAATAGTGATAATTATTCAACTATTATGGTTATAATGAAACAATTTGTATCATTGAGACTATATTAAACTACATGGATAGATTTATTTTTTAAAAGATAAAATATAACATTTTAATAACTATTAAATAGAAAAGGTATAGTAATTGGGGTTTGATAAACTTTCGAATGGGTGGAAACTAGTTCCAAAATATTACGAAATAAGTTTTATATTCAATGGTGACCATTCCAATAGAAAAAATACATATAAAAGGTGTCATATCCGTGTTTATATGTTATTTTTTCCAATATAATTTAATTATAGTGTTCATTTAAATCAACAAAGAACCCTATAAAAACAATGATGAATGTGATAAGAGATAGGATCAATTAAATAATGATAAATCTTTTAATTGGATGAGTATGTAGAATCTAATTATTAGTTAGTATTGACTCATTTATCTATCATAATATATAGTATAAATGAGTATAGTATATTCATTAGGTTTTTGAGTAACCTAATGGTTATTCTATAGTCTATTGATCATGTTGTTATAGAGAAGATATATACCTTGTGATTCATTAGCACAAAATCACATAAAGGGGTTATCTACTAAATCTAAATTCTTATCCACCGAGGGAATGGAAATAGTCCAATAGAATATTTGGAACCTATCATAGTTGGATCAGGATGGTCTTGGTTGAATTTTATATTGACTATGTGGTATAGTGAGAATGGATAAAATATTCTATTAAAATTACTTTTGGATCCATCGTGGTTTTATTAATTATTTTTTTTATTTCTAATAGGTATATAATAGAGGTGCGGAAATGAATTAGTGATCAGTGAAATAAAAATTTTTTATGATGGAATAATGGGATGTATATAGGCGGTCAATATTAGAATTGTACAACCTAGAATATCATCATATTCCATGATGTGAGAATCAACCCACATATCATTCTTTAATATAGTCCGAATATTGATCTGTCAATTTTTTTTGCAAAAGTGTAATTCTATATAAATTATATAGGTTATCAAATTAAAACAAATAGTGAACTATGAATATTTAAATAGTATTAATATTAATGAACAATTAATATAATTATCAACACGATTAATCACTCTATAAAGACAATTTTCATTCTGGATATACAATTTTTCATTTAATATAACATCATGGTTGAGGGATTGGATATTCTTTTATTTGTGGTTTTTTTGTTTTCCATAAAATGAATAGTTTACTAATGTTGTAGTAATATTAAGGTATTAAAATGTAACACCATTTGAGTAACGGTTTATTAAACAACATAAATATAAGGACATGTACATATTGATAACCCTTTCATTGGCTGGCAGTTTTTAAATGTGTTTGATAATTCCTTCTTTTCAAATTCATATGGATGTAGAACAATTTGAAGTGGGTTCATATAAAACATTGAACCAAACATTAGGATGTTGGAACATTCTTAATAGACCACTATATATAGTTTAAAGTTATATATGGTATATTTAATAAATAAACAACATAATCTCAAGTGACATGGATAATTATAACAACTTATTAAATGAATGTGTTAAAAATGATAATTGTTACTACATCTATAAAAAATGTGACACATTATATTTTGAAGACTACCTAATCAAAACAACATATTATAGTCATTATGGGAATGAATATAGTTGTGATTGGTAGGTTATTGGGATGTTTCCCACTATCTAAATCACTATATAATAATTCATAGAATGAATATATTTTTTTCTAATGGGAATGGTTATATGTTAAATTGACTATTCAGGCACATAGTTGGGTTCCATCAAGGGGAAACACGTGTTTGTTAAGTAATCAGATTCCCGTAGTAGATCATGTCCCAAAAAGCATATTTTAAATTCATGTAAATTTCATCTTTAATTGGTATGGGTTTTTAAATTTTTATATAGAGTTACCCTAACAGAAGTGATGTGGGACTATCTTGGTTTAAATGTAAGTCACTAAATTATAATTCCTACTCTATGGGGGGTTAATGTATCACCCCATAATCTTAAATGTAAAAAAATACTATTTATATTAAACATTTCAACATTGTAAGCCATTAATTTCAGAATTATAATTATTTATAAATCCAAAAATAATAATGATTTGATTGTAGTTCTATTACGAAGGTTTAAATATAATGATTTTTCCCATGATGCATGTGTGTGAGGAAAAAAATAGATGGATAATGATTTTCCCATTTCTAGTAGTATTTAGATTGATGAAATTTTCCCGCGCATAGTTGGATGATATGGAGGGGAAAATGTGTCTTCATGGTAACTAGTAGTGCCTAATTGGCATATACACAACTTGATAATAAAATATAATTGTTTTATGGGTCATTAGTGAGAGGTTTGTGTTATAAGATTTCATAATGTTTGATTACTTGTATCAGGTAATAAAACATATAAATACACCTACCCCAATAGAATATTGAATATGAATACTATAAATGATGTATTCAATTGTACGAATTGGTGATGGTGGAATGATTAAGAGTGTGCGTCTGTTGTATATTTTTAAGGGTGGATACTATTGTTATGTTTTAATGTAATATAGCATTTAGATTATTGGGGTAAATTCCTTAGGGACCAATACATACTACATAGGATACATAATAGCATTAGAATCATTTAGATCAATTAAAATAAATTTCTATCTTGGTATTGTAATGATAATTCAATTCCATGCAATCAATTTACTATGAAATTGGAATGGATGTAAGCAATCTCAATGATCTAGTATTTAATAATTTGTAATTATAATCGATTAATAGTGAAATTTAGGAATAAAAAATAATGACATATGTTTTTAGAAAATAGATTCCATGTTTTTTTTGAATATTACCCTACTACATAGTCAAGTGCTACCCTCACTTTTTGGGTAGGAGAAATTAGAGGGTTAACTAATTATCCTTATAAATAGTAATTAGATTAAATATTTAATGGAAACATCATTAAAATAAACTATGGTCATCCATGGTTAACCACAATCATAAGATTATTTTTTATTTCATAGAACATTTATTATGTTTTTGGACTTATATTGACTAGGATAAATAATGAATGTAGAAAAAATGTATTGGGATACTATGTGAGAACACTGAATACTTTTATATAATATTTCCATATGAATGAATTCATAATGAATTCATCCATGAGATTCCCAAAATAGACATGTCTTATTTGTAGGGATGATAGGTGGAATTTTTCAGATTTCAACACCAGTGATCAATATATGATCATGCAATGATATTCATTATATAGGTTAGGGATTTTTGTTTGTTGGATAATACAATCATATAGTAGGGATAATATAAATTGATTGTGGTCCTGTTCGGTAGAAAACCGTGTAATATATTTTATAGTCAAACTAACGGTAAATGTCCTTTCAATTTTATCATCACGAAATTATTACTTTTTTTATTCATTTTTTGTGTTATTGTGTGAAGTAATTTTATATATATTTAGGTTTATACAATGTGGGTAAATATTAAATGACATTTATAGCCATTATATTTAAAAATTTCTTCCATTGGATCTTTGTTGATATATATCTTGATAAATTTAAAAATAATACCTCATATAAATAGTACATTCCTGGTAACTAATGTCGATGATGGTTACCCTAATAAAAAATATTGAACAATTTCCATTGGGGAATTTAAATATTTGCAATGTAATGTATACACCATTATGTGTAGACCCACAATGAATTTGATGATGTAATCAAAAAAATGTATTCCATATATAATTGGGAAATTTTTTGTATTAAAGATCATGAATAATATAATATATGTCAAAAAGACATCCACATAAATTTGAAACATACTTGGTAGGGGTTAATACTACCATCATATTACGTATACATGGATGGATGAAGGCAATATGACATGTGATGTTGAAAAAAGATGATTTTCATATTTATCATGGGATTATAGGTAGACCAATGTGATTTTAAGATTCAGAAAATGATTTATATATCGTTTTTGTAATCTAGATAATGTTGATTAGGAATCTATAATGAATATAAGGTCACATATGTACGATTTTATGTTTTTATGTATTATAGATTCATATCATTGTCATAAAATTGATTATTCTTTAGCACATGTACTGAGGATAGCACAAAATAAAGTTAATCATCTTGTGATAAGGAAATTATAGTGTGAATTTTATTTTATTAATCGAAATACATGAGGATATGTACTTTATATTATGATTCTTCATGAGGGTACTAACTAATTTAGTAACTCTGAAGTGATAATATCATATGACTTATTCTTGGTGTGGGATGTAAAGTGAAATTGGAAGACTACTAGTACCATGTAAAAGTTGAAAAAATTTGTTTGACGCTAAGAATGATAATTTTCATTATACAGAGATTATGGAATGGTATTTTGTTTTATGTTTATATAAATTAATTCATTCTGGTTTTCCCTCAATGTTATTTCTATGAAAATTGTATGAAAATAATTTTACAACGATGTAATGAGAAGACCCCTCATGAATGAGTACAGGGTCTAGAACCAAGATAGGTTTTGGAATTTTGTTTTATATAAGCTGGAACCAAAGTAAGAATTTTTTAAATCATGATATGTTATCAATTTATGAGAAATATGAAAAAATAATTCCTATGAAAGGGACCCCATATTGAAATATGTAGTATATGGTTATATTGAAATTTATTATTCTTATATTGGATAAAAATAATGATATGTCACTATAGTTCTATCACAGATCCAATCTGTGATATTGAAAATAAATTTGTATCCATTAATAAAATATGTCATCCACATATAATAAGACATCATATTTGGATAAAAATCATGCCATAAATTATATTTTAAAATGCAGAGATAATATGGTCATAATCTCATGTTGAATGGTATGGATATGGAACCCATCATGAATATTATAATTTTTTCTATCAACTATATATAAAAGAGGAATATTTTTCACTTAACATATTGATAGTTATTTTAATATATATTATAATAAGTATTTTCTAATAATATCAAATAATAAAAAGGGAATTTTTATTAAATTTTCCCCAAATAGAAAACAATTCACACATAGGGATGGAGTTTTTTCATTTTGTTGTATAGATTTAATTAATGTATTGTGGGTTACAAATAAAATATATAGTATTTTGTGCATTATATTGAATGAATCCCTATGAGGATGATGTATCATAGCCAGGTTGTGATGACATATAATTTTCCAAGTGAATTTTTTTATGATAAGAAATCAGTACAAACTAGTATGCACCTAACATATAAATCATTTATGTAGATCTAGTGCATATTTAAAATTGAACATAGGGCACATATAATTACTACATGTCATACCATATAACATTATGTAATATTTAAAAAACCCCAAATAATTTAGAGTCATATATAGTACAATTGTGCAATGTATATTGAAATCATGTTTCTAGGATAAAATGTTTTTTATTTTGTATTTTAAAACAAGGGCATTAGTTTATTTTTGATAATGGTTATATGACCTAGTTTACCAAGTGATATAACTCATCATTTGTGGTGTTATTTTTTGGACTTATAATGACATGTATTGATGTGAAATTATTATTGGGATACATAATCACTTTTATATCTTCATACGTATAATTTCTAATCCAATTTATGAGGATAAACCAGACATCTATTTTCCCCAATGCCTAAATATTAGAGATATATTTTTTCATTATCTATCTATAATTATGCATTTTATTAGATAAATATTTTAGATGAAGAATGTGAATATCTACTGAATATGTTATATATGTATCCAAAACACAAGGATGGATGAAAATTCCATGAATCAAATATCAATGATATGTCAGTTACATCAACATCCCCAAATATTATTTTCATTCTTTTTAGAGTTATTAGATTTATGGTTTTGAGATTTTTTCTTCCATGAGTCCATTATCTAGTTTTCTTTCATCATCAAAATATGATCAATAATGACAGATAATACACCAATTGTATCTTATAATAATTTATGAGCAGGGAGTATATTGGAATGGTCCCACATATATTCCTCTTCATGTAACTTAATCCATAAGAGAATAATCAAATCATACTCCAAGGAAAATGATTTATACTCATAAACATGTTATATAGGGAAGTAATATACCATACATATAATAATTTTGAGAATGTGATTTCAATTCATCCAACCATGTTATCCAAATATTACTATACAAAAGTGAACTTGGTTATATTTTTGAATTGTACGTGGGGCCTCAATAAATATCAATTCAGGGGTACACATCAATATAACTGAAAGATATGAAATTGATAATATTACATCTGAATAAGAAAAATCCTACTATATAAGGGGTTATATTGATATCAATGAGATCAAATAGTGTGGGTTTTCTATGAAATGTGTGTGAAATATTGAAAATACCCCTACACATGGTGATACGGAACAAACCGCCACATAGGAACTCTTTCATAAAATTATTGAATTATTTTCTTGGGATAAATATCAATATTAAATTCCATCATTCATATAACCATATTTTTAATTTTTCATTTAATATAATTGATATAATCTATAGAAGATATTTTGGACCCAACACGAATGGTTATTTTTCTGACATCATGGAAATTCTTTATTAGTAGTTAACTACATGATATCAACATGGATTATAATTACATAATTGGAGTATTTTTGGGGATTAATTATCATTTCATTTCCAATGATTATAATATATGAGGTATCAATTATATATGCATCAAATAATTATTGATTCATCTGATCGTATTTATCAAATGGATCATTCATCATAACATGGAAAAAATTGATTGGAAGTGGTAGATAAAATATTGATGAAATCATAGGTGAAATTGTTCACCCCAATAGTGGATTATTCCATTACGGTGGTTTATGAATAATGTCCCTACTTAAAGGATAATTCCAGTTAAACAATATCGTTAGATGATGTATGTTGTTTATTTTGATTGGAATGATCCTATATATCCCAATGAAGATGGAATAATGTCTGCAGAACCCCAGATTTATGATATTTTCATTGGTGATGTTAACTTCTCTTTTTTTTCAATTGGAAAGAAATTAGAATATTTTAAAAAGCATAGGATTATGTTTTTGGTTTAATAATAATTGGTTTCATTAGTATGTGTAATGGATTATATGATACTATAGATCAACCATTCAATTGAAGTTTCATAAGATACCATTTTATTTATGTGGAGGACGAAATTTGTACACAAAAGTATGGGATTTAGATTTATCCGATGTTATTACAGAGCCCCTAGAACAACAAGGGAAATCGTATATGTTGTGTGGGAATCCAATAATTTCATAAATACCATGGACAATGAAATCAATTGGTGTGTTTTGTAGAATTCATAATTCATTCTCATTAGTATTTGGGTTTTTTCTTATTCAATGAAAATATTAGTAATGTGTTACAATTTATATGATCTCTCATATATTAGGAGTATTCATACTTCCTTTCAGGGTTTTTTAAATTCTTTTGGTTGACGTATACTTGCTGAAGTGGTCATGGTGTATTCACCCAGACAACCATAATGTTTTTTCTGTTTAGGTAAAAAAAATTACTAATCTAATTATTTTTATCTATAAGGAATTTATCTAATAAATCATAACATAAATTATAAATTTTTCACCATAATATGGAGGTATGTGAGTAGTGACTTTTGCCACACAAATTTCATCATCGATAGTATCCTTTTTCTCAGTTTATAATGAATCAAAATTGGTGTAATTTAATGATTCGAATCATATTTTGTAATCATTGATTTCATTATAGGAGATATATATATATATATTATATGTTTATATAATATTATTACATAAAATGTAGTAGATTAAATGTGTTAAACATGAAGATATTATGTGTAGAAATATTGTAAACGTACTTTGGTATTGAATGTATTCAGTAAGGACTATGGGCCATTATCTTATAGATTGTTAATATGTTGTTATGTAGAGTCAAGGATGAATAGTTTGAGATTATTTTTTAATATTATGGTTTTATAAACTATAAATTTGAGGAATTGGGTTGGTTCTAGGTAATATTGGGGCTAACAAGTTGTGGTGTCCATGGTATTCAATTTGTATGTTTGTTACTTAATATAGTGGTGTGAATTGTTGTAAGGATAACATTCAGTACTGTGATATTGTGCTATTAGATAAAAAATCATTTTTCCATTTAATGATTCCATTTCAATTTAAGGTATTTTTAATTTTGATGATGGAATACAATCAATTAAACCATCAGTGAATCACAGAAATATAAACTATGTGGTATATCAACAACTTTCCATTTTAACAGTTTAAAACATATTCAACATTATTTTAATGAAGTAATCTATCAATCATATATTTCATGAATAATTTTATAGGAAATATATTTTTGGGGCACTTCTTTCAAATGGTTGATTGTTTTTTTGGGCAGGGGGTGGTTTATTAAGAATAGTATTGAATTACTATTTTTCAATCGGTTGAGATTTCATAATAATGATTTTTTTGTAAAATCTGTTCTTAATCTTGGAATCCCATAATGAGTAATGAATTTTGATCAGATCCCCCTAATATCTAAATGTGAGACTATTTTCCCTAGTTTCATTGATCAGGTAAATGAATGCGGGTTTAAGACCAATAATGTGTCTACAATGTTTTATGTCTCTCACTTATTTGGTTGTATTGTTATTAATTTTTGATATAGTCCATTTTCTATATATTAGAAATGATTAAATTTAAATCATTGGTAAAACATATCCATGTGATCCAATCAAGTATTCATGGGGTAAAAGATGAATGTGAAGGGACCACAGTGAAGGCTCATGGCAATGGAAAATTCCACCCATAAGAGGTTGAGGAAGGGATAATCAACACATTGTTCATGTGTGGTGTTCATGATAGTTACACATTCTCAATAATGGATTTTGAATATTAAACTCAATTTATAGAATGTTCGTGTTGTTTCTCTTCTCCAACCAAGTGTGTGAGTTGAAGACTGTCAATGCAGTTTTATGATGTAGTGAAATAAAGTATGTTTGAGTTCAAGAATGAGTAATTTTGGAATTAACCACACATATTTTATTGGTTTGGTAGGTTGACATTCAATAAGGAGGTATTAAAGTTTTTTAAGATCCCAATAATAACAATTTTTTGTATTTTTGTTGGTGAGCGTGTACGACTCACATAAGTTGTGCATGCATAATATTATAGAAAGGGTTTCTCATAGACTCTTCTTCCCAGATTATTCACAGTAGTGCACTATTTTATTCTTTGTGAGGTCATCATATATGTGAAACATCAGGTAAATTATTTTTTGATAATGTTTTCATGGAATATATATGTAAATTCCCAGAAATTCATAGGATTTTTTTCGTAAATACATGGGATCTTTACGAGTCTGTGAAAATTTATGGCGCTTGATTCCGAGGCCCAGTATGCCAGGAATCAATTTCTGAAGATTTGTTCAGGTACATTTAGTAAATGTACAAGCATGCTTTTATATCTTTTGAACTGGTGCTTGCAATTGAAATCGGAGTGCACCATTGATCTGGCAGCGCCAATACTCGCTTAGGAAGACATTCACCTCGACAGGAGTTGGTCGAGAATGAATGTTACTTTTTGGGATTTAATGAATAAATAAAATAAAAATAATGTGTCTAACTTATTTTTATTTTGTGGTTAAAACCACCAAGTGGAGGTTGGGGGGTAACCACACCTTAACTACTCATGAGAGTTTATGGTGGTGGGTCCCACACAAACATAACCTCTCTTGGGAGGATAAATTTTGGTGAGGACCACCCGAGATTTTTAACCCCTTTAACTCCCATTAAAGCGGATAAAATAGTTGACCTTCCCCACTAAATAATTGAGGAAACTCCACCACATTAATTAAGTGATTTATCTCATTTAATTAAACACCACATTTTGAATTCATTCCAATAATTAAAATAATAGTCAATCTATTATTTCATTTGGGGTGGCATAATTCTTTTGTTGGAAGGGAGAATTGATGAGATATTGTAGATAGAACGCCAAGGAAGAATGTACTCTCCAATGAGGAAATAACACCAAAGAACGACATACACCTTCTTCCTTCTTCAATAGGAAAAAAAGAGGGAGCGTCGTCCTTGAAGAATACTGATAACTCAATCCTTGGCTTCTTCATTTTTTGAAATCAACGAATCGACGTCCGCCTTTATGCGACATCGTCAATGAACAACGATATGAGGTAGGGTATTTGAATTAATTTTGTTCCCATTATATCTGTTTCAATCATGGTTTGTTGTATTCCAATTGTTACAATCATAACGTTGAGGGTGCAGGCTGCACGAACTCGGTCCGACCCCCCTTCCAATTTTCATCTCTTTTTTAAGAGGGCGGAAGTACAATGGGACCACCAGAGGAGCGGGCCATGGCCACCTGGCTGCAGGGGAGCAACAATGGCCGGCATCTGGCCGGCCGCGAAGGGACCTCTGGCGCATGGCCGCCAGGTCGCTATAAGGGTGCGGCCCTATCGCGCCACGAAAATGAAGAGGCCCCAGCCCCAGGCCGTGAAAGTACACATGGGCAGTAATCAGGCCTCCAGAGGGGCGTGGTGACATCATACCACATGGAGGAAGATTCTGCGTCACCATGTCTGCGACGGTGGAGCAAAAGCGACTGTCTAGGCCGACCGCCAGCGAAGCAAACCGGCTGGCCACTCAGCCAACCGAACATGGGAGGACCCTCCCGGGTACTGCATGATACTGAACTGGCACCTATAGCTGATTTTATTTAGTTAATAGTTCTATGAAACCCCATATTTTGTGGCTAGGGCGGGCCCCACAAGGCACCGCTAGCCACTGGCCATCCAGGCCACGCAGGCCGCCGGGTCAGACACAACATGGGTCGGGCCACACCCGTGGACCGGGCCGATCCCCGTGAGCTAGGACGCCGACTTGTGTCAGGCCGAACCCTCGGGATAGGCCACCCCATCGGGCTGGGTCGCCCCCTCGGGCTGGGCCACCCCCTCTGGCTGGGTTGCCCCCTCGGGCAGGGATGGACCCGCGGACCGGGTTGGACCGAGTCTGGAACCGTTTAAACCGAAATCACCTTTTCTCATATAACATAGGCTACGGGTGTTCGATCAACGAACCGCCAATGAAGATAGAAAACTTTGAGAAAGACGGTACATTTGGAATACCCCACATAAGTTTTGGATGTATTTGGGGAATGGTCGGGTTGGATTGAACACAAATCCAACTGGGCCCTCTGAATGGTAATGCCAATAACTCCTAGACCGGGCATCCGACTGACACGCCGTGTGTCGTGTTGAGACCCCTGTAACAAGACAGACAGTCGAGATACATAAAAATTGGATGACCTAGAAATTGATGTATTGACACTTGTCTTGAGAAGTGGACTCTCCCAGAAAAAAGTATACTTTTTTGAAACCCTGCGGCTAGCTACGCTCTGACGACTGTTCATGGATCATGTAGGGGTATGAATGTTCTAACGACTGTTCCTAGATCCTATGTGGGTCCGACAGTTCAGAATTATATTCTTGGATCCTGTGTGGATCCTAGAAAATTGTTGGTCCTAGATCCTATGTGGGTCTGACATCTTACCTGGTACTGGATCCTGTTTGGGTCCGATAGCTCCAACTACTATTCGTAGATCCTGTGTGGGTCCGACAGTTCCATTTGCTGGTCCTAGATCATATGTGGGTTCAGCAGATTAGATGAATCAGTGAATACAAATGATCGTCTCTATCACTCTACATGGGTTGTATACCTGTGTGAGCTGAGTCAACAGCTCTTGTGTTTCCTTGTGAATGAGATGGATTTGCTGATATCTTAGGTATATGTATGGGAATATACATAAGTGGGGTTATCTATTGATTTAATACATTGTGGTTTATCCATGTTGGATTAGTGAGACCTTTAGGGTCTCAGGGTCCATACTGAGTATCGTTATACTCACCCATGGATAGGATATGCCCATATCTTGTTATGTTGGTTGCAGGCGATGAACAACGCTGAGTGAAGCAGAGAGTAGCAGGACTGGACGGTACCTGGAGGGGGATCACTCGGAGATACGGTGTACGGAGGAGATGAGAGAATGCGAAGTGCTGAGGGGGCCATCTATACATAGCATTCTGATAGGAACCCCCGAGGGTGACCTAGTAGCTGCATTACTTTTCTTCAGTTGCACTTGATTTTGGTTGTACTTGTACATTCCAGTTGGGCTTGTATTTCTCACCCCTTTTACTTTCCAGCACATATTTTGTATACAACTTTACATCGTGCTTTTCTTCTAGGTGTGTACTCTGATGTGTTTGTTTATATTTATAAAAGCAATTCCTTCCCAGATTAGGGATTTACGCCTTCAGTGCAAGTTGCCAACCCCTGTCCTATGGAAGAAGGGCATGGGATAGTCACGATACGGGCCCCAAGGGACGGGTCATGACAATATACCACCTTTGAATCAAGAGTTATTTGAGAGATCTCAGCATGATCTAATATAGAAACTATTAGGTATGTATAGGACAATTAGTGTTTATCTATCTCAAAACCATGTTTTAGGTGGCTTTTATTGAATGTTACTATCATCATGCCAGTTACTTTGTTTATATAAAATGGAATTTCATTTTAGAGCTTATATGGGTATTTTTTTCTGCATAAGAATTGTTCATTCCATGAAGAATCTATTTGAGAATTTTTTATTTTAATAATATTTAATTCATTTTAAAAATAATTTCAAATTAAAATGGTTCTAATGTTTGATACATAAGTCTGGTTTGACACTATTACCAACAAAATTGAATTCAATTACATATACTATGACTCTATAATTTGGAATAATAGATATTTGTATGAAATTTGAAGAAGTAAACTATATCACATAACCCCTATCCAAAATATTTTAAACGAATAATTATCATTTTCAAAAGAAATGTTTTAAAAACATTTCCATCATTGTAATGGAGTTTCCCACATACACATCACTAGACTGGGTAATGTTTTTGAAGGATATATATATCTCAACATGTTATTAATCATAATGAATAAGGATGACTTATTTTAGTATTATTTTTTTAATGAAGTCACTTTAATATTTTATATTTACTCTTGCTATTTTTTGATGATGATGTTATGGATTCAGTGTGAATGTTATATGTACATATTTCTCAGTGAATATTATAGAAAAATAATGTTATCATCATTAAGAAAATTAATCATATAAAACTACTATTGGAAACCTTATTCATTAATTGTCCAATTGAAATATATAGATTTTTGACCCATTTGGAATAACCTGAATGCGAATTATTTTATAGTAGATAGTAGTTTAATTATCATAATAATTTTCACATATTTAAATGGTTTATCATAATTGATTATTTTAGATTAGGAATATCATATTCGTAGTAGTTTATCACTGTTTCAAGACATAAATCCATTACCATTAGGATAATTATTGAAAAACAATTATTCTATGTTGACATTTTTATATATATGATTACAAATAATATACTACTTCTTATTTTTTTTAGGATTTCATTTTACTTATTTATTTCAATATCCTAATTCATTCATTAGTAGGACTATCATAACAATATGCTCATATCTAGGAAAATTTAGATATTTAATATAGAGACCACATTGTCCTTTTATATATTGGATCTCTCTAATCACCATTGATATTTTTTTCATCAATTTTAGATATAATGATTTCCCTCTATGTGGATAAATTTATTAAATCATTATACTCATCATTATTTAATTATTCATAATCAAAATATTATTATGGTTCTCTCATCATCACAAATTTTTTTATCAAAATCCTACTGAAACATGTCATTGGATTTTAATAAAATCCTTAAATTCTAAAAAACATTGAAAAAATTCCTCAAAAAAATATAACACATAAACACTAAATTAATAATTTATATTCATTATTATTTCCTTGGAATATAATAAAATTTGTTTCAAACTTGGATTCCTTCCATGACATAGCTCGAATAAAAATATGTCTTCCCATAGAACCCAAAAAGGATCTACATAAAATATAGATAGATATCATAGTTACAACATTCTATAAATCTATTATAATATATTTCTCTATGATAAATAAAATAGATATATATAATATAATCTAGTTTATTGTCTAAACAAAAATATTATGTTAATTAGTTATATATTATAGGAAAATCTCCCTTATCATAATTTTTTCGATAATCTTCTATGTCTCTACTTATAATGTTTATTCCATTATTGACCTCGAATTTTATAATATTATATAAAATAAAACATTCATCCAATTTATGATACTATGTTATGAAACTAATCACATAGTTTTTTTAGTTTTGTTAATCAATTATTCCATCATTTTGAAATTATCAATAGAAATAATTGTAGAGACCCGTATCTTGACGTACATGGACATTACATTACTTTTGCGGAATACTTAGTACATAACAAAACACACACACAAGGATCGTAATAGTTTAGTGTCTTTGGAAACTCGGAACGTAATCTTCTAATCGTGGTGAAAGATCTTCAATATATCCCATAAAGATCTTCCCTTTTTTTACCTAAAAACCTTTCTTTATATCCTGGGGAAAAGAAAACATAAAAGGGTGAGCTCAAATGCTCAGTAAGGGTAAACAAAAGAAATATCAATCACATCATATACATAAGCACATAACTTTTGGAAATCTTAACCTGCAAAAGAGATCATAATTTCATAACATGGGGTAAATCATGGCAGTGAAATGTAATCACAATAATCATAACATAAAACATTAAACTTTGTGGCATTCACACATAATCATAGAGAATCATTTCTTGTTAGTCAAGACTCATTGCCAAGACTATCTTAGTGGACAAAGTCCCTTTCTGAATCGAGTAACCCTCGTTTCAGTCCTGTTTCACTGAACATGTATAACCTACCATTCCAGCCATGTCTATCTCATGAGATATAAAATCATTACCCAATGCATTGTAGGGAGATATAGGTCCCACCCATCTTATAATGAATCCTTTCTTATGTGTGCCACATAATCATAAACCATACATCCTAGCGTAACCCATGTAATAAAAATGGAATTCTTAAACAACATGACATCATAAAACAATTCATATAAGATAAAGGAATTCATAAAAATATTTCCATCACAACATAATCAAATCCATGTTATAATAGGGATAAAAACAGAACCCTTTTATTATCTTAGATGGAAAATAATTTTGATAAAATACTTGAACTCCATTCTTGAGGAAAATATCCTTTCTACTTCAAAAACATTTTTCCTTTCATAACATGTCATATGACTTTAAAACAAAAGAAGATGATTAAAAATAAACTTGAAAACTTGTAAAGGAATCTTCTTGGAAATAATGTTTTAAAAATCCATTCATGCCGTATAAGTTAAAAAAAACATTCTTCGTACTTTTGTCGGAAAAGTCAAAAAGTACCTCGTACGAAAAACGACAAAAGATTCCTTTCATATCTTTTACTAAAAACTCACCGAAGGGTAAAAATGGATTTAAACAATTGTAGGTGGATGGAAATAATATTACATATTTATGAAACATGGATTTGGATGATAAAATACACCCCAGTAAATACTTACGAATAAACAATCTCAGATAAAAATGAGATTGTGATATTTCCCTTACCTTAGGTCCGACTTGCTTTGTAAGTGTCCGAACCTCCTGTATAATGATTTAAATCATGTTATTGACTTATTACAGAATCATATACATTGTTATGATATCATATATGGTTCACTTATGACATTATATTACCCGTTCTTTTGTAAATTCCATGTTAAAGAAGCGTTTTGGGTAAAATCGTTTCATTTATCGTAGGTGTTTTGACTTGTTGTTCTTGACATCATTATTACTTATATCATGATTTACTTACTTCCAGAATATAAAATATGATTTATATATCATATATATTCAGTATATATATATATATATAATAGGTAGATAAATAAAATGAAAAACACCGTTCATGGAGACGGTAGTCCGTACGTACGCATGAACACTGTTTTCCTTTCCTTATTGTATTGAAATGGAAGTAAGTAGATGACATAAATATGTATATATATACATAAATCCAGTAGCTTTATAATTTCATATATTTCATTATTATTTCTTATATATACTTTATAATCATTCTTAAATGGTTAACATGGAGAATGAATCTCATCGCGTCGTGGAGACGGTAGTCCGTACGTACGCACGAGCGATGATATCATTTCTATAAATATTGAATTGAATTGGAGTGGATTATAAAATATATCAGAATCAATATGATGTTTTAATAACTATGTATAGTTATTCTTTACACCATTATACCCATCCATGTAAGGTGGTGGTGGAAAATAGATTACACCACGGCGTGGAGACGGTATTATGTATGTACGCACGCGCGGTGATTTCTTTTTCCTTAGGATGGATAGATGTAGAAATAGGGTTGTTTCATTCTTATAATAACATATCAGTATATGAGTGATACTGATGTTATTAATTCATAATGAAACAACCTAAGAAGAAGAAATGGAAGAAGAAATAAAGATGAAAGAATTGGTAACGGTAATTACCTCTTCTTTGAAGCGCCTTTTGGAGACCTCATCTTAGGGAACTAAAATTGGTCTTTGAGGAAGACCAGAACCTCTAGGATGTTGCTAGGGAAGTGGAGAAGAGATTTTGGCAGGGGTTGGCCGAGCTTGAGTGCTCAAATTGGTGTGAGGAGGAGGGGGAGGAGGTGTCCTTTTATAAGGGAGGAGAGGGGCACCTTAGGAATATCTCAAAATATTATTTTATATTAAAGTCAAAATCGGTTTATAATGGTTCCAAAGGGTCTTATTTCGAAGATAAAGTGGGGTTGGGTCGAAATCCTATCAACCAATAAGATTTAGACAAGTTTAGGGTATTATTTTAACCTTATCAATTAGATTTAACTCTAAGTTAAATAATTTAACTTTTACCGTATCTTTTTGTTTTCTTACATTATATGGTTAATAAACTTACTATAACATGCCAAACGAACCCCAAATTGTATATTATTAATACATATATCCTTATCTAAGTCATTTGGCCGAACCTTAGATTTTTAGGAATAAAATAACAATTAATAATAATATATTTGATTTAAAAACTATTTTGTGTCAATTTTGACACTATTTGATACATGATTTTTCTGAAAGTCATAACAGAATTATTTGTTCTAACCAAGTTGATTAAATCAACACTAATATATCATAGTAACCTAGAAAATTAGTGGAATGCATAAAAAGTCTCAAATTACATTTATTTTGGTGTTTATAACATCAATTATGTCAATATTTCATTAACAAGATAATTACTGCATCATATTTGTGTCATAAATAAATTAAATTATTTGAATTCTAAAAATTACAAATAAAATACCATCATGTAGTAAATCTTTTTATATTTCCAATGAATATTTACAATCGAATTTATCTTATGTATAACCCCATATTAAAAATGATTTACTTATTAAACTTTGATTTTAACTATTTTAACCCTTCTTTAAATAAAATAATAATAAATGTCCTAATCTAATCCAAGTGGGCCTAAATGGTCATATTTTATTCCTAAGTTTGTTTTTGGTCGAATTACACTTATCCAATAGAATTAGAACATGTGTTAGGGTAATAGTAATATCATATTTACCCTTAGTTACCCTATTTACTTTTAACCGTGGTAAAAAAAAGTAAAAAGTTACTATTCACCAAAAATTATTTTCATCTCATTGAACCACATTTTAGTCCTTGATATTAACCGTGTCTGTCGGATTTTAGAAATTCCATTCACAGAAGCGGTAAAATTAAGTTTTATGCAAAATTCAGTTTTTAACCTACCACATAGTAGTTTCACTATTCATCAAAAAATGAAGGTTTTCAGAAAAATGCCAAAATTTCATCCTAAGCTATATTTCATATTCCGAATTCAAAAATGAAGTCTATTTTACCAAATTCATAACATAGAAGTTGAATTAATTAATTTTATAATTAAATCCCGCTATTAAAACAAATAGCGTGTTTTTAAGAAACAATATCTATCAAAAGATTGACACTTGTTTATGTCTGGTTTAAATGTGAAATTACGTCCAATGACCAACATTGTATTAAATTGTAAAAATATATTCTAAATATACTTTAAAACCACTCAAATTAATAATTTATCACTATTAATTATTTCGATTAAAAAAGTTGTTTTTAATTATAATTTAGTAATTTTTCACTATTCATCAGAATATGAAAGTTATCCGAAAAGTACCAAAATTTCACATTAGGCTAAATTCGATACTCCGAATCCAAGAATGAAGTTCATTTTGAAAAATAAGATTTACAGAATTTTAAAAAGTGGTTATTACTATTCATAACGGCTAGTTTTAATAATATTTTAATAGCACATCGTTGTTTAGTGAAACTCGGTATTGCGTATCACACACGCTATCGAGGAAGGTCGTGATTGCGTGTAATGCAAGGCAAGACAAGGATGCGTGTTGTGCAAGCTCCTTTTGGTGTAGCGTACAACACAAGACATTAATGAAATTAAAAAGAATATTTTTCATAAAATTTCGGGGTGTTACATTCTACCCCCCTTAAAATGAATTTCGCCCTCGAAATTCGTCGGGGTTATAAATGGTTTACTATTTGAAAGTTTCTTTAATAGAAACCCACATCGTAAAAAGGAATATCAAAACCAATCTTTAAAAACAAAAGTATGAAACGTAACGGTTACCCAAATATACTAATCATTGGGTTTCCACATAGGTGAAAATATGGATATGGAAGAGAAATCTAACCATCATGTTCTGATGGAGAGTGGTAGAGAACATGGCTATGGAAAATCCAGTAATCACAAATCCATAGATTTGTGATGATATAAGGTACCATCTGATTCATCAGGTATAAGATCACTAGGACAACATTTTTGGTTTTCAAGATCATTTCCCTAAAGTTGAAAATTTGAATTGGAATAAATACTTTCTTTATTTTGGTACAATTTCACTATTGTTCGTGCCTAGAACAATTTCCACTTCATCTCTTAAATAAATGAAGTTGAATTTGTTATTCGTGAAGTGTTAGCAGATCATGTGATAGAATGACGGGTCATTCCATCTGTCTCAAACAAAAGGTTAGCAAAAAATTATATACATAAGTCGATCTATAGTGAGATTAATCATATATGGTTCCTAAAATGGACTTATACTTCATATATCATACTGCTTAATATAATAAAACTAGTTTCTACTAAACAGGGACTTCCTGTAGGTCAGTGGTAGGCGATAAAGGCCAGTCGCACTTCGGTTGTGGGTTCGATTCCCATAGCCTTGTCCGAAGCGATGGGCTGTCGCCCGTCCTGCAGGTTGTCCTTTTTATAAAACTATATTACTATAACATCCCATCAATAATATCGAGAAAACTTATATCCTTAAACAATACTAACTTATGTCCAACATAATCCATTCCAATCTTTAGGCTTATCCATAATACTGCAGTCCATTCTCATAACATAGTGAAAACGATTACCAGAGATTTAATACCATCGTTGATCCCCATATATCATAAGATATATCTTGTTGGTCACATTCCAAACATTCAAAGGCCTTAATCTTGTACTCTCTTGAATACCCATTGAACCTTAGTGAAAACTTGAATGCAGTTAAAAGTTAACACTTTTGACATACCGAAATCCTCAAAATTCTATATACTCAAACCATGATATCACTTAGTCCTTATATCAATCATGAGCTCATGAATACAATCAAACATCTCATTATCTTCTTATCCTTTCATTATGCACTTATCATCTACTTTCCAAAATATTTGAATCACTTTTCATAGTTATTGGTACCTTAAAATTATTGAAAACCACAATAGACCAATACTTAAATATTTCAATACACCATAAAAGTACCTCAACAACATTATTCTTGAATACCAAAACACTTCAGTCCATCCACATTAATGATTATCCTGGAATAAGTCCTTCCTTGATTTAGAAGTAAATTTTTAGGTCAGGGCATTGAGTTGGGTAATGCCCATGTTCTCCACAAATAAGACATTGAACTCCATAACAGTCTGTCACTCTATGACCCTTTTCTCCACACAGATAACATCGGTCCCTCCATTTGAGGTATTCCTCAAGGTTCTTCTTCCCTTCTTTAGAAATCTCAATCTTCCTTTCTTTATGCTCCTCAACATGCGAACATGCATAATAGTCTATCTTCCTCTTCTTTGAAGAATTAGGCATACCACTAAATTTCACCTTGTTAATCATATATCGCGATGATTGATTCGGCATAATCACAACATCTTTCTCTCTAGGCATTACACAATTTTGTTGCTCATAGTCACCAATTTGTCCATTGGATTCAATGTTAACTGAATTCCTTTTGGTTCCCTCCATTAACTAAAACACAAAAATAATTTTGTGAGAATCAAAAATCATGCTAGAGAAAACAACATAGTAAAGGGAAAGTATCCTCAATACCTAACTTATTAGGTTTAATCTAATATCATTACCATAGTTCTAGGAATATATCTTATACGTATACTTATCCTTAGGGACATCCCTAGACATACCTTAGAAATATCTCTAGGAATCTCACTAACGTTTTTGCATCCTAGTTTCCAAAGGTTGACTAAACCTTTCCTCTAATACCAACTGTAGAGACCCGTATCTTGACGTACATGGACATTACATTACTTTTGCGGAATACTTAGTACATAACAAAACACACACACAAGGATCGTAATAGTTTAGTGTCTTTGGAAACTCGGAACGTAATCTTCTAATCGTGGTGAAAGATCTTCAATATCTCCCATAAAGATCTTCCCTTTTTTTACCTAAAAACCTTTTTTATATCCTGGGGAAAAGAAAACATAAAAGGGTGAGCTCAAATGCTCAGTAAGGGTAAACAAAAGAAATATCAATCACATCATATACATAAGCACATAACTTTTGGAAATCTTAACCTGCAAAAGAGATCATAATTTCATAACATGGGGTAAATCATGGCAGTGAAATGTAATCACAATAATCATAACATAAAACATGAAACTTTGTGGCATTCACACATAATCATAGAGAATCATTTCTTGTTAGTCAAGACTCATTGCCAAGACTATCTTAGTGGACAAAGTCCCTTTCTGAATCGAGTAACCCTCGTTTCAGTCCTGTTTCACTGAACCGGTATAACCTACCATTCCAGCCATGTCTATCTCATGAGATATAAAATCATTACCCAATGCGTTGGAGGGAGATATAGGTCCCACCCATCTTATAATGAATCCTTTCTTATGTGTGCCACATAATCATAAACCATACATCCTAGCGTAACCCATGTAATAAAAATGGAATTCTTAAACAACATGACATCATAAAACAATTCATATAAGATAAAGGAATTCATAAAAATATTTCCATCACAACATAATCAAATCCATGTTATAATAGGGATAAAAACAGAACCCTTTTATTATCTTAGATGGAAAATAATTTTGATAAAATACTTGAACTCCATTCTTGAGGAAAATATCCTTTCTACTTCAAAAACATTTTTCCTTTCATAACATGTCATATGACTTTAAAACAAAAGAAGATGATTAAAAATAAACTTGAAAACTTGTAAAGGAATCTTCTTGGAAATAATGTTTTAAAAATCCATTCATGCCGTATAAGTTAAAAAAAACATTCTTCGTACTTTTGTCGGAAAAGTCAAAAAGTACCTCGTACGAAAAACGACAAAAGATTCCTTTCATATCTTTTACTAAAAACTCACCGAAGGGTAAAAATGGATTTAAACAATTGTAGGTGGATGGAAATAATATTACATATTTATGAAACATGGATTTGGATGATAAAATACACCCCAGTAAATACTTACGAATAAACAATCTCGGATAAAAATGAGATTGTGATATTTCCCTTACCTTAGGTCCGACTTGCTTTGTAAGTCTCCGAACCTCCTGTATAATGATTTAAATCATGTTATTGACTTATTACAGAATCATATTCATTGTTATGATATCATATATGGTTCACTTATGACATTATATTACCCGTTCTTTTGTAAATTCCATGTTAAAGAAGCGTTTTGGGTAAAATCGTTTCATTTATCGTAGGTGTTTTGACTTGTTGTTCTTGACATCATTATTACTTATATCATGATTTACTTACTTCCAGAATATAAAATATGATTTATATATCATATATATTCAGTATATATATATATAATAGGTAGATAAATAAAATTAAAAACACCGTTCATGGAGACGGTAGTCCGTACGTACGCATGAACGCTGTTTTCCTTTCCTTATTGTCTTGAAATGGAAGTAAGTAGATGACATAAATATGTATATATATACATAAATCCAGTAGCTTTATAATGTCATATATTTCATTATTATTTCTTATATATACTTTATAATCATTCTTAAATGGTTAACATGGAGAATGAATCTCATCGCGTCGTGGAGACGGTAGTCCGTACGTACGCACGAGCGATGATATCATTTCTATAAATATTTAATTGAATTGGAGTGGATTATAAAATATATCAGAATCAATATTATGTTTTAATAACTATGTATAGTTATTCTTTACACCATTATACCCATCCATGTAAGGTGGTGGTGGAAAATAGATTACACCACGGCGTGGAGACGGTATTCCATACGTACGCACGCGCGGTGATTTCTTTTTCCTTAGGATGGATAGATGGTGAAATAGGGTTGTTTCATACTTATAATAACATATCAGTATATTAGTGATACTGATGTTATTACTTCATAATGAAACAACCTAAGAAGAAGAAATGGAAGAAGAAATAAAGATGAAAGAATTGGTAACGGTAATTACCTCTTCTTTGAAGCGCCTTTTGGAGACCTCCTCTTAGGGAACTAAAATTGGTCTTTGAGGAAGACCAGAACCTCTAGTATGTTGCTAGGGAAGTGGAGAAGAGATTTTGGCAGGGGTTTGCCGAGCTTGAGTGCTCAAATTGGTGTGAGGAGGAGGGGGAGGAGGTGTCTTTTTATAAGGGAGGAGAGGGGCACCTTAGGAATATCTCAAAATATTATTTTATATTAAAGTCAAAATCGGTTTATAATGGTTCCAAAGGGTCTTATTTCGAAGATAAAGTGGGGATGGGTCGAAATCCTATCAACCAATAAGATTTAGACAAGTTTAGGGTATTATTTTAACCTTATCAATTAGATTTAACTCTAAGTTAAATAATTTAACTTTTACCGTATCTTTTTGTTTTCTTACATTATATGGTTAATAAACTTACTATAACATGCCAAACGAACCCCAAATTGTATATTATTAATACATATATCCTTATCTAAGTCATTTGGCCGAACCTTAGATTTTTAGGAATAAAATAACAATTAATAATAATATATTTGATTTAAAAACTATTTTGTGTCAATTTTGACACTATTTGATACATGATTTTTCTGAAAGTCATAACAGAATTATTTTTTCGAACCAAGTTGATTACATCAACACTAATATATCATAGTAACCTATAAAATTAGTGGAATTCATAAAAAGTCTCAAATTACATTTATGTTTGTGTTTATAACATCAATTATGTCAATATTTCATTAACAAGATAATTACTGCATAATCTTTGTGTCATAAATAAATTAAATTATTTGATTTCTAAAAATTACAAATAAAATACCATCATGTAGTAAATCTTTTTATCTTTCCAATGAATATTTACAATCGAATTTATCTTATGTATAACCCCATATTAAAAATGATTTACTTATTAAACTTTGATTTTAACTATTTT
Organism: Viscum album; assembly: GCA_963277665.1. NCBI lineage: Eukaryota > Viridiplantae > Streptophyta > Magnoliopsida > Santalales > Viscaceae > Viscum > Viscum album. Next base: position 259,045,103 of record OY728121.1, on the reverse strand, counting down.
AACCCTTCTTTAAATAAATTAATAATAAATGTCATAATCTAATCCAAGTGGGCCTAAATGGACATATTTTATTCCTAAGTTTGTTTTTGGTCGAATTACACTTATCCAATAGAATTAGGACATGTGTTAGGGTAATAGTAATATCATATTTACCCTTAGTGACCCTATTTACTTTTAACCGTGGTAAAAAAAAGTAAAAAGTTACTATTCACCAAAAATTATTTTCATCTCATTGAACCACATTTTAGTACTTGATATTAACCGTGTCTGTCGGATTTTCGAAATTCCATTCACAGAAGCGGTAAAATTAAGTTTTATGCAAAATTCAGTTTTTAACCTACCACTTAGTAGTTTCACTATTCATCAAAAAATGAAGGTTTTCAGAAAAATGCCAAAATTTCATCCTAAGCTATATTTCATATTCCGAATTCAAAAATGAAGTCTATTTTACCAAATTCATAACATAGAAGTTGAATTAATTAATTTTATAATTAAATCCCGCTATTAAAACAAATAGCGTGTTTTTAAGAAACAATATCTATCAAAAGATTGACATTTGTTTATGTCTGGTTTAAATGTGAAATTACGTCCAATGACCAACATTGTATTAAATTGTAAAAATATATTCTAAATATACTTTAAAACCACTCAAATTAATAATTTATCACTATTAATTATTTCGATTAAAAAAGTTGTTTTTAATTATAATTTAGTAATTTTTCACTATTCATCAGAATATGAAAGTTATCCGAAAAGTACCAAAATTTCACATTAGGCTAAATTCGATACTCCGAATCCAAGAATGAAGTTCATTTTGAAAAATAAGATTTACAGAATTTTAAAAAGTGGTTATTACTATTAATAACGGCTAGTTTTAATAATATTTTAATAGCACATCGTTGTTTAGTGAAACTTGGTATTGCGTATTACACACGCTATCGAGGAAGGTCGCGATTGCGTGTAATGCAAGGCAAGACAAGGATGCGTGTTGTGCAAGCTCCTTTTGGTGTAGCGTACAACACAAGACATTAATGAAATAAAAAAAAAATTCATAAAATTTCGGGGTGTTACAATAATATTTTATCCCATCCTAATAAAAGATATTTGTTTCATTTTTCAACAAAATTATACATGTGAAAATTCAATCACCGATGTCGACTTATATTCTATTTAAGTGTAAAACCATTAACTTATATTTCCATTATAGAAGAGATTTTAATATTGAGTGTGGATGAATGAAAATTCATTGATATCTATGATAATTACATTTTTAACCATGTTTTCTAATTTGGGTTCTATGAAATTTTAATTCCATTTATTCTGAAATACTTTTTGATTATACATGGATAAAAATAACACATATTTATATTGACAATTAAGGATGATATTCTATATAATGCATTTTCCTTTCATTAAAATTAATCCATCCATTATGGTAATAATACTAAACAACAAATAAATATTTAATACATGTCCAAATAAATATTTTGACCAAAATAGAAAATTTAATGAAATAGAAATTCAATTGTTAAGATGTGTTAATATACAGTTTTTTTAAAAATTATTTTGGAATCTTTACTGCAAATAATATTAAATCAGTTTTCCTTCAAATAACATGCCTATCATTCATTATCATACATAATTCTAATTTAAGGATCCTTATTCCTAATAACATGTGATGTAAATTTGATATCAAGGATTCCTACACTAGAATTATTAGATATTTTAAATGAAATATCTATAACTACAACCATATAAGACTGTTTCTCCATGATCTATAATTATCTTCATGCTTATTTTCACTTATTTTTTTAGACCTTACTCATATTGTGACAGAAAAACTATATATTGTGATTATACAAATAGAGTTTTTATTTTCAACTCCTTTTTCTATTTCATTGGATTTGATATATTTCTTCTTTGGATATTAATATAAAATAATATTCACTGGGGATGGGAAATATATAGATTTATTTAATAATTAATACCCCCCAAATAGTTACTATAAAATTATTACCATTAAAAATTAACTCATCTCTAATTCCTTCATATTAATTGTACACATATGTTCTACTTTTTCATGCGCTAATATAATTAAAATGTCCAATTATTGGAAAAATGAAACATTATATGATGGGAATTCATGTATTACTATTTTATTGATTGTGTTTTCTCATAGGATTATTATATATTCAAATATAGAGTAGTACACAACCAAACCATTATCATTTTACTTGTCTCCTATAGTTTTGTGTCATAATAAACTAGAGTATAATTTTTATTTTGACCTATAAAATAAGTTTTATTTTCTTATTTTTTCATTACCCCAAAACTGCATTAATTTTTTTCTATTTCAACTATTATAAACATTTACTTTTACAATATCCTATTCTATATAAAACCAAATTTCCTTTCATCATGATACTATAATGAACTAAAAATTATTTTTCATTTAATATAAGTTTAATTTATCCTTATATATCTTCCATAAATTTAACATAATGTTTCACCATGTAATTCCCAATATTGATAATGTTGGCCTGATTTTATATATTTATAATTTTCAAAAAAAAAAATTATTATTATTTCATTATAGTTATATGATTTTTAATGGAAACCATTAACTCAAACATGCCATAATATTGGAAATGTATATATGGTATTGAATATTTATCCACACCCTTGGACATATTTATTTGGAATCTCCAAAAGAATCATATATTTAATCATTAACCTATTCATAGAGGTAAACTCTATCATACACATTTACATCACCATAGTCACTAACTGAAATTATCTCACAACAACAAATTATATCTATTAGATAATAATTACTTTAAATGTTATTGTATGAAACTACATATACATTAGTTACATTAAAACTATATTCATGTTATTAATGGTGTTTCTTTTTGCTGGAATGTTTGTTATAGTAATTCACTGATCTATATCAAAAAGTGATTATTTAGTTATATGGACATCACCATCATCATCATCATCATAAAACATATTCTGAATATTATTTTTAAAAGGATTATTAAATGTAAAAATAAAAATCAATGTTGGAAAAGTATTTTTATTATTTCCTCTCCCGTTTGATAGTGTATGGAATTTATTATCCTCTATTTATCCATAAATTTTTATTATTATTATCCTTAATTATCTATTTTTTCAAATAATATAACACCATCTTCACTGATATCATATTTTATAAAGCCTTTATATGATCGATAAACAAATCATATGTTACCTGTGTATAATGAATAAATTCAGAGATAAGCTCTATTTATATTTATACCCAACCACATGAATCATTGATTCAATTATAATACATCTTTATAACCACTCACATGTTAAAATTCAAAACTAGATATTCTAGAAATAATCCCCTTATAATATAAATGAATTTTATAATTAATTATATTCAGTATTATTTTCTAGATACATATATAAATATAACATGAATCTCATTATACATCATTATAATCAAATACACATTACTCTAGAACATTGAATTATATGAAAACTCATTTGAGAACTGAACATTCTGGTATTGTAATTATAGATTACTATTAATTTACATTTATATCTAAAATTCCCAAGACACTTCATGAGAAACATGTGCACTACATCATTCATTTCTGAAATGATCCTTTTTGTAATTCCATCAAAAACGACATTATGAAATATCAATAAGTGATACATATTATGGGTACTTAATATGATTTTTATCACTTCATATATAAATTTCTAATCCCATTTCACATTCCATGTTGTGTGGTGACACCTTAGCAACGCCCATCATTATTTACTATACTCAAGGTACATCCTGAAAAAAACTTCTAAACTATCAAAATTATCATATACATAGATATATTGATATTTTTATGTCTATATAATGACATTATTTTGACACCCTTAAATAGATAAATAATCCTAAAATAACTACATGTAATGAAAATGTTATTCTTACCACTAAAAATATTTACCCTGATAAATATCCTATACATTATAATATACCCAAAATATATTTATGGTTGACCTATAATTACTACATCATAACTACAAATAATAATGACACCATGTTGTATCATCTCATAGGTCCTCCAGAAACCATCATTACATGAATTTACACTTCATTATAACAATCAAATGATTCAAAATGAGTTTCCTTTACAAAATCAATATTAATGGTTCAGTATAAATTATAAAACATTTGTCAAATTATTACGTGCCTTCATGTTAGTGTTAGTATGTCACATAAAAATTTTTGATGAAACCATACATTAATAATTTTTTATACAATTACCAATAACAATACTTGATTACAAGGACAAAAGTTTCAACAAAATTTTTTAGTGAATACATTTAAACATGTTCTATTTGAATATTTAAGAATGAAAACAATCCAAAAAACATGAAATATAATTTGTAGTGTTATTTTATAAACCTTGGGAATATGTGATGTTAGTGAGGTAGTGTAATAAAATATGTATAGACTATTTATTTTTAATTTACTCTGTCTTAAAATGATTGAAATAGAAATGTTCATTTATAAAAGATTTTTAATAGAATTTTCAATCCTTTAAAATTCATGGAACCACAATATAATTTAAATAAATGAGACATATAATCAAGGAACACCACATTATGGTAAAGGGATATGATTTTTTTTCTTTTATATCTTATTTTAAATTGAACACGTATTATAATATGGATATAAAATTCTAAAGTGGTAAAGAATTTTATATGAGAAATATTATTTTTCAATTAATAAGGAAAAAAGGATACAATTTTACTCGTATAATGGATGTAGAATATTTCTCTACTAGCATTGAAATACACTTACCCTAGGGGTATGATAAATCTATTAGTTGTCATTGGTGATGTTGTTTGAAAACCATCATTTATTCAATGGTAAAACATATGTTACATTAAATCAAGAACAATTTTTTTCCATATAATCACATTAAACATAATGAATTATAAGATCATTTTCAATGGAAGGTGGTAGATAAAAAAATTGCTAAGGTGAAATTTTTTATAATAAAAAAAAGTGGTGAATATTCAAATATTTTAAATATGGTGTTTTTATTTTATAATGACTATTTTATACATATAATTAATCCAGCTTTCTCTTACAAATGGTGTTTATATATCCTCACTTTCCAATCAAAAAAAATATTTTGTTTCAATAATTATTTTCATGAAAAGATATTTTATTATATTATTGAATTATAAAATGAGATACTATAGATAGTTATTTTAATGGATTTGAAAAATATGATCTGGATATATATTATTAGATTGAATTTTTCATAGTTTAATAATTATTCATTTTAAAAATATTTCTTTTGAATCTTGTAGACATAAAGACTATTTGTTTAACTTTTATATGATTTATAGTAATCATTTAATTTACTATTTTCATCTCATTATTTTATTGGATATCTCCTAAAACATTAAATATTATTATCATAGGAAGAATATTTATAGATAATTTTATTTTAAATATTATGTATAAATTTTTTTGAGATTAACATGTATTAAGGTTATAATTATTAATTGAATATATAAATATTAAGATATTAATATGAAAATATTATAGGGGGTATTTTTACAACAACATATTATAATATTTAATTTTTTGTCAATGATAAGTAGTTAGAATCAATTGAAAAATGTATTTATAAATCTACATTTTCATTTAAAATTTACAATAACAATGTAGTTCATAATATGGGTTATGTTTCATTCAAAGACTGTGATTAATTTAAGAATAAATTAGAGAAATCTCATGTTAATGAATTAAATGAGTTTATATTAGATGTTGTGATGATTTTTTTTCACAAGTTTGTTGACCAATTTTCCTATCTATCCATAATATTTCCTTATTTTATAATATATGGTCAGATCATATTACAAATGTCAAGATGAAATGTTAGTTTAAAAAATTTAATTTTCAATGTATGGAATGTTTCCCCATAGTGATATAGATTATATCGCTAAGAATGATTCATGGGGATAAATCAATTGTTCTGGAATTGTGATGTTCACACCAAAGAAACAAGGAAACACATTGCTGAAGAGGAAATAATGTTTCATGGATTCTATCTAACAGTGTGTATCATATTGATATTGATGCAACACTAAAAATTAAATGATACTATTCCCTTTTACATAATTATTAAAATCATACATGTCCATGACTGATTAATTTTGATATTTTTCTATATTCAAAATATTGTATCATTCTAAATAGTATAATAACAAATGAGAACTATAAGTCATTGAATGAATATAATATAGAAACCAACATTTGAAACGATCTACAAGTGGGGGAGAATATTTATTTTTGTTCATAAATAATTACAAATGTTAATGATATTAATTTCTGTAGATTTTTTAGTAGTGATGTTAGAAAATATATACCACATCATTGAATTATATAATGGTGATTTTTTGGTGGTCTAAAGGATTGACTTGAATAAATATATATTAGTTATTTAATAAATTATAACTATGATGATTATACATTCTAATTATTGAGAGGAGATATTTTGTATAATTTTTTGATATCTTTTATATAGAATTGTATTGAAAAATATTTAATAATTTAAAGAGTAGAGTATAATTTAATATAATTATTTGATGAAAGTAGTTTGGGATAATTAATTTTGTTAAAGAACTATATAGTTTGGGAACAAATTAATTCCATTGAATATATATTTGGTTGTTATATATGGCCATGTAAAATTACATTTCATGTATGATCTTTCATTAGTGATTTATTTTCTCTAAATCTCAAAATATATTTTTCTTTTATAAATATATTAATATTTTAATCAAATCATTGAAGTGATAAAGAGGCATATATAGTGTATTAGTAGTAATATATTCTTAAATCACATAATCACATTATATTGAATTCATTTTCAATGGGAATATAAAAAAATATTTATATGTTATCCTAACATGTATATGTTTTTTGGGTAACCTTGTATAAGTATGTCTCTATGAGAATTAATCATTTTAATTTTATTCAATATACAATACAGATACCATGTATCATTCATAATTTTAATAAAATATATTCTTAAGTTAAAATTAATGTGTAAATTTGAATTCTAAATAACTCTATTATCTTATAGTTTTTAGAGATAATATAATATAAATAATCCTTGAGCTATGTATTATTTCAATTTAAATATTATAATAATATTATATGTAATTACCATGACGAATCTTATTATATAAATGAATATATTGTCAATCATTTTTTGAATCCTCACTGTTGAGTTCCTCCTGTTTTAATTAAATTAGTGTATCATCAATTATTATTTCGTGAATCTTATGATAGGAAAATTTTAATTAATTGTGCTCCAAAATAAAATATCACTAAAAATAAAATAGTGTTGTAAAAGATTATATGAAATGATATATTCTTACTCAATTAATTGATATAATATCTTTATAAAGAGAAAAAATACATGTCCAAAATCACATTAGATTAAAATTTGTGATAAAAATTATATTTATTATTATATCCTTCTTTAAATACATGATTTTAAAAGTGTTTTATATAATTGCTTCAATCATCACACAACTAGGTGTTTTCAATGATAATTCATTATTCAATAAAAAATTATGTGACTCTATATTCATTTTAAATGTCAATGAAGTGATTGATTTTGAAGAACTAAAATAAAATAAAATATTCATTGTTCCGGATTGTATTCTATGTGCACATTTCATAATTTCATTATAAATATCCACTTAAGCCATATTCCCTTGACCCATTGGAATTGGACGTTACAAATAAAAATTTTCCTTATTATCATTTTTATTAAGGAATTTATTTAAGAAATAACTAATCTCTATGACTTTGGTGTATTTTATTATCAATTACGAATTAGTTTTCAACTTATTATGCACCAATTTTTTAATATTTACTAATTAAATAAATAATTTTTTAGGAACAATATTAATTGTTATGGAAATTCCCAATCGGTATCATACAAGACGATAATAATTACCCCACATTAGTTTGTGCTATTTTCCTCCAAATTAAAATGTAAAATTAAAATTTTGTTTATAAAATTTACTCCACGAAGAATTTATATTAGATGGATTTATTCATTTCCATCCACTATTTATATAACAATAATGTTTATTATATATTCCAAACATCAGTTTAATTTTTTTAAAACATTATTCATCATAATTCAGTTCATTTTGACTATAATAGTTTTATTTATTTATTATAAATAAATATTTATTTTTTAATTTTTTATTATAAATGTATATATGATTGTACATATATAATTTATTGTGTGTTAAAATAAATAAATAATTTATTTAATAGAGAATAAAAAATTATTGAATTATATCGAATGGATAAAATAAATAACATTTATATAAGAATGACTGTGATATAAATTAAATTTATTAAAATCGAAAATAGGGAACATGAATGCATATTTTCTTTTTTATTAATGGAATTAAAAATTATATAGTTTTATAAATTAAATAATATTTTATTAGAGGTAAAACATAATTAAATGAATTTATTTTGGACATCAAAACAAAAAATTATATAGTATTTCAATTAGGTTTAATGTTAGTTTTCCATGTTGGTGATATTAAAGAAGAGGGAAATATAAATCAAATTGAATTAAATCAACAATGTGTAAATGGTTTTTATTTTAATCTGTTAATTAATGATGTATATATTTTGATTACATTCAAAATATCGTAGAATTAAAAAATATATATGGACATAAATTCAATGAATTCTAACCAATGGGATGAGGAAGAAACATTTAGGTAAATGAAATTATCAGGAAATAATTTTTATCATCTCTATGTCTGTTAATTTCAATGAATGTAATAGATTTCATTTTTTGAATTATATTTTCACTAATATGAATGTGAAATTTTATATGTTTTTATTAATAATATGGCAATTTTTATCACACAAATTATTAATAGAAAATTTCACATTCATATATACCAATAGAATTATACATTAGTGATATTTATGATTAATGTCATATATGATTTCCATAATATTTATTATCTAATTAAAAAGGGAACTAATATTCATAAAAAATATTATGGAAGGCAACTAAATAATTAATATATTATAATTCTTATAAGTTTTCTTCTATACATTAGGGTATCTAGACCATATGTGGTATATGACATGATGTTCATTCCATCATCTAAAGTATATAAAAATAATACAATGATGTTACAACAAATCATATTGTATCATATGTAATTTTAAATAGAAAATATGTTTTATCAAATATAGTTATAATATAAGTCGTCGTTTTGTTGTATATATTTATGAATATTGATATGGTAATATTGATTATATAATATCCGTATGTAGTGGATCATTCAAATGATATATTGGTTGATTCAAATACCATTAATATAAAAAAATTATGGATCCATAGTGTTATTATACTGTATTTTGTTCTTTTAATTAGATTATATACAGAATTTATTTGAATGAAGACACAACATTAATATCATATTTTTAAATAAGTGATTTAATTTTTTGAATTTTATAGTCAATTATTGATTTTTGTTTATGATTTTAATCTATAATTATTTTTAAAACCATAGGGATATTATGAAATAATTTGTAAAAAAATAGAATAGTTATTCTAAAATAATACATTACATGAAATAAAGGAATAAGCGTCTGAGGTGTTGAAAAAAAATCGATTTATGTTTTCAAAATGTTATGGATTCAGATAGGTTTTCAAATTATCATATATAAAAGAATTATTTATATATATTTCATCAAATAAAATTATATAAATTATTATAATATATTAGTTGTACTAAACTACATGGAAAATGGTACCAGTGATTTAACAACGAATAATATTTAATGATATGTAGAATAATATTGAAATGTCTTGAATTCACCAATTTTATAATTATTTATATTGAAATATTTGGTGTGTTTTTTATACATGTGTGAATGTAATTTGTGGAACATGAATATAGTGATTTAATCATAAATTTAACATGAATAATGTATGTATCCAATAAAGGATGAGTGATAATTATTAATGTGTGATAATGAAAAAATATTCATTTTATCATTAATTAGAAGTGTTTTAAACTCAATGTGTACTCACATTGATTTATTATTGATTCTTGATCATTTAAAGATAATGATTTATTATAGTGAATTATTTTTTATTTTATATTAACAAATCATATCGTTAGTGGTATATATCAACATGCCATTATCATATTTATTAATGATAAAATTAAGAAAAATATATATTTATGGTAGTTAATTTATTCCCAGTAAAAAATTGTTTAATATTTTTTAATATTAGTTAATGGTTTTGAATAAATAGTGTGTAATTAATAATAGTGACAATATTGTGTGGGAAGAATGTGTTATATTCACATATATTTTTTTAAATTATATTTTTGAACTTTACATTGTTATTTAAAAATGATTTTTCAAAATTTTATATTATTGGAATATATTATTAATATTTTCATTAATTGATGGGATGTGTGTATGAAATATGAATTTGATGATATATGTTGGATATAAGGATACATTGTTTTTTGATAGTGTTTAATATTATTAAAAATTCAATTTCATGACTGTATTTTTAAATGAAAAAATACACTACTAAAATGAATCAAATATAGATCCTCTTGTAGTGCATTGAGTTCCATTACATATCGTCAAAATCATTAATTGAAAATAATAAGATGTAATATAAGTGAACTAAAGGTCAAATATTTTTTCATAGTTCTTGATTTGTAATATTTATCAACCATATTTTGAGAGGATTGGATATTAGAAGAAATAAATTCTATTTTCTATGATATTTTCAATCAGATTTATATTGTTTTAAATTGATGATATTTTATTATATATTATAGATATCGATGAAACTACACTCCCAGTAGTGTTTGGAAAAATATGATTATTTTTTATTCAAATAAATTTTTTTTATCTAATCATATTAACTGATGTTTTCAACACATAAACATTTTAAAAAATATAGTTAAATTCTACAAAATACTCATATTTTTTTGAAGCAATACATTATGTTACCCAACATAACATCTATTATTATACTATGTTTATTGATATTTTCAAGTGATATCCATATTTTGAATTTTTATATTCAGGATGTGAAATATTTACATCTTTACAACATACATTATTTAAAATAAAAATAAGGATAAATATGTTTATTATGATAGGATTTTAAGGATATCTAACATTCAAAATTAAGTATTGGAATATATAAAATGTCAATATAATATTTTTTTATAATATAGTATAAAAAATTTAGAATCATGTTATATTAAAAACATATTCATTAACAAATTCTGGATAATTATATCTAATCAGTAGTGAAAGTAGAATTCTCATAACATTATATAATATCCTAGTGAATATCCAAGAAATTATTAAGGATCATATAATGATTCACTATATAATAACATACTAGAATTTAAGGGGAAATTTAATTGTGATATCTGAAATATTATAAAAATTTATCCACCAATAATTATGAATGGATAAAGGCATTTTTTCTTAAATTGATGAATATTATATAATAATCCATGTAATTTCAAGGTCATAGTTATTTGAAAATTTCAAAAGTGATCCAAACATTATCTTTTATAACATAGATTATTTTTTCAATTTCAAAATTATTATCCTGTTTTATTATTTATGAATCTAATATATTTTAGTATAACTCTATAAAATAAAACTATTTTTTGACAATTCATATTATGTAATTTTGTAAAACATAGAATATTAAAAGCCTTTGTAGGTATATAAATCGAAATGATTTCCCTAAATAATAAAACACAAACTCTACATCAAATATAGAAAAATAAATATATAATAGTTGATGATACGGATATAGTGATCATACCTCATTAAAAATATCTCTTAAATTAGATCATCCAATGTATTAAAAATATAACCCCTTATTAAAAACTAGATGTAAAAAGTGTTAAAGCCATACCATTTTTTAAATTGAATATCCCCCCCAAAACCATTCATTTATATATTTGAAAAAATTAATATTTTTTAAATGACATTAAGAAATGTCATTATTAAATTATATTTATTAATATATAGTCCCATATAATATTTAAAATAATGATGCAATAATAATTCATAACAAAAAAACTATGAAATTTTTTTGGTAAACTATTTTTAAATGTGATAATATAATGGTATATTATTTTATAATTATTATTATGTACATATATATTTAAAATTATCCACCATATGTACCTAAAATATAAGTTATAATAATTCAATAAATTTTTCTTACAATGTTATTACACCCACAAGGAAGAAAAAATGAAAATAACATAATTTAAACATATTCTTTTTTTATTTACGATGTTATATCATATAATGTAGAATAAATACATAAAATATATTTCTTTAAAATGAAAAAATTCCAATATATTTTATGGAATGAGATAAAATATGATATTGGGATCAGATATATCTTTCTTGAAAATATTATACCTAGTGTTGGGTGTGTCATTATGGGTCACGACGGTGGACCCACCATCCAATGCATCTTATCTAAAGAGGTGGATTAATTTAAATATATTCCCTCCATATAAAAACCCTTTGTTTCTTCCCAATTTTCCTCACATCCACCATAGCCCGAATGTCTCCTCTCTTCACCTTAGGGCCCCAACACTTCCCCTATCATTGTGTTTATTCTATGAGTAATTATTCCTTCACATCCAAAAAATGTTGTCTCATTTCATTCAATGTAATTTAGACATGTGAATATATTAATTGATTTAAAAATGGTTAATAATATATATATTAGTGATTCATTATCGTGTTGTTAGATCTTGGCCCCATTCATCATCATTTATATAATGTGGATAATGTCAACATGGCTTGGTCTAATAGTCAACAGTCAGGCGAGAACAGTCGTTTAATATGTTTAGAATTGGGATATAAATGTAATTGGAATCCTATTAAATCACCCATAGTGATCTGGGAAGTCTTACTAAGCTTAACCCTTAAATTACATAACATATATATCATAAAAATGATGTGTAATAACATTAGATGTTTTTTTGGATTTTGAGGACTTCCCGCAATCTTTATGAAACACCATTTAACTTTTAAATTTATATAATGTTGATGTATATAATCCAACAGTAGAATCTATCTTGATCGATGATAATGGAGATATTAGATACCACCTTGCATCACTATTAGTGGATTATGTAAAAATTTTCATTGTGTTATTATATGGGACACTTTTTTCACACATATTGTGTAACATTGAGGAAGAAATAGGTGACACCCCTCGGATATGGGAAACACACTAATGGTAAATTTTAAAGTCGCTATAAATATTTTTCATTTATTAATTCTTGCTATAGTGATCATTTGATTAATTCATCAAATTTTTGAACCTCCACTACTGAAATGATGTAGGAAAATGGTAGTAAATGTAATATATTTTTAAATCCTATCCCGATGAGAGGGGTTTATCAATAAAAAACAATTTTCATTGTATGGTGAATGATATGTACATTAGATATAGAGTTTCCTACAGTTTTTCCTTCAAGAAATTATAACCTATTATGAATTGTGAATCCCTCAATTTATGGTTTTTTTAGAATAGTATATCTAGTGTTCTGTGACTAATACATTGTTCTATTTTTTAGAATAAATGGGTTTTTTTATTTAATGACCATGTTTTAATGGGATGAATGGAAAATGAAGGGTACAAAAATATTACATTTGATTAATGTTATTTCTTTGTAATGTGGTGAATAAATGTAGTATAAGAAATCCAGTATTAGTTATTAATATAAGAATCAGTTTAGTGGTTTGTATGTTGTTAGTTCAAACTATACCTTAATTTTGAGGTTGATGATACTAATTGTTGGAAATATATTATTCCAATATTTATGAATAAGTAGGATTGGGATATAACACATTGGAATATTCTATAGAGTCAAAATTAAATAGAATTGTAATCATCTTCAGAGTGAAATAAAGATAATAAAAATATATTGGATGTTGTGTATGACATGAGTAATGAGAATGAAGTGAATTTTTCTTTTGTATATTATTCATTTTACTAAAAAATAATTACCTAAAAGATTACTCAAATAGTCTAAATCCCAAGGACATATGATCATTTGGAAAATTAAAAAAAATTGAATCCATGGAAGTGACTGATCTTGCAGGGGTTCATTAAAATTGTATCATTATTCTTAAAAATAGTCCTCATGGTGATTCCGATGAGGTAGATAGTTATAAGAAGGATGACACTAAATATGATGGTCAGAATAACTTTTTTGGTTGTAGGAAAGTGATACATATGATGTTGTCTGAATGGATAAAAGGAAGGAGAATGAAAACATCATGCTTCTCAATAATTCAAAGGAATAAATGTCGTAGAATGATATTTATATCATTGTTTCAGAAGGGGATACCGAAAAAAGTAAAATATATCGATTTTATTTGATCATCAAGATGATAAAATTTATTGTATTGATAAATAGGATCACAAATTGCTTTTTGGAATCTATTTTGTGATATACATATATATATATATTGGATAATATATTCATATATGAGACATTTTGGCTATAACATCAAAGATCTCATTGTAGATGATCAATACATTATTGTATCTATTATCACATTGAGCATATATTGGGTTAATAATTCTAGAATTTCAAAAAAGTTCTATAATATCTGGATTATTTCCTATGTGGTTGGACATTTTCTGACTGATGTAATCTTATTGGGTTCTGACATTTCCCTAAAAGTGTTTATTGAAGTAATAATTATTATTTTTCATCTAAATAGATCACAATATATTGATATAAATATATAAGAAAAAAACATTATCAATATAGTATAAATATACACTTCATTAATAGTTCACATCCTGGGATAAACTATAATAAATATAATTCTACAATAAAATATCATCACGGTGGAAAAACACACCAGATAATAAACTCAATACCTAAGTACTCATGTATAATAAATCTTATGGGATAGAAAATTATTTGCCTTATATTATTAAGGATACCATTAAAGGTACCCGAGTAACCCTATTTATTAGGGAATACTATAATACATGTACTACATTATTGAAAATAAAATTTTAAAAACCCATAGTTGGTATTATAAAAAGTTGTAATCTAAATAATTATCCACCTTTTTCTCAAACGTCTTAACATTATATCTGAACATGATCCCATTCTCACACATAGCATTACATATAGTCAAAAATCATGGCTCTAAATGGTTATATTCATCCATGTACCACAAATAGATATATCCATATGGGGTTAATTTTAATCTATCTCTTAGTATTTATTGTATATTTAAAAATGAAAAAGAATTTATAATGTTATTCAAATAAAATTACTATTTTCTAAAACAATTATACATATATATATATACTAATAATATCATACTCATAAGTGGTTGATGCATCACATTATAATTAATTATGACCTTGGAATACATTTTGATTTATTAAACTAATTTTTTTCATAATTAATTATATGACAATTTTTAAAACCTAATAGATTAATATGTAGACATATCAAAAATATATCCTATTTCTATTCTATATAGTGGGTTAACATATTTGAATGGATAATATTTACATTGTGGTGGATAAAATATATTCAATACTTATGTTAAACATTTAAACAAAAATTACATATAAATTATATCATAATATAATTTATTTTAATATATTTATTTTATTTTATAACAAAAAATTGATTCCTATATCATTTGTATTTAAATTATTTTATGTTTTGAGATGATTCATAATAACAAAAACATTTAATTTTAAATAAATTTATTAATATACAATTTTAAAACCAAATAATTTATAAATAATTAATATATAACTAATGAATATCACATATATTTAACTTCTAAAAAAGAAACCAAAATATCATTATTATTTATTTTTTCTCTATATTTGATATTTTCCAGGGTAAATATTATAAAATTCTTATTGTAAAAAATATGTTTTCTCAAAAAGTTTTATTTCATAATGCCAAAACATTATTCAAGTATAATAATACCTAAAATATTATTTATTTCAGTTGTAAAAGAAATAATTTAGGATCATATCTCATATGAAAACAATATCTCATAAATAATTACAATATTAATAAAAATTATGTTTTAGATTATTTAATATCATCACAATTTAATATATTTATGACATATTTTATTTATATCAAATTAATAATAAATATTACATTATTAAATAACATTATTTTTATATTATACACATATTATACAATAATAATATAATCTATAAAATTTTAAAAAACATAATCCAAAAAATTATATTTCTTATAAAAACGTGTTCATCCATCAAATGAAAAATTATTAAACAAAAAATACTTATAGCATAATACTAAAGTATTGAGTAATCTAGATAAAAATATTTCCTTCTAAGTGGAAAAAAATTTTCATATGAAAAATAGAGCACCATATAACTATTAAAATTTTTATTTTGATTTCTAAAATCATGTTAATACATAAAACAATTATATAATTCATAGTTCGTATCATATAAAAATATAAATTGTATTAATTAATTTATATGAAAATATATATTATATGAAAATATTAATGACTGTATCACATCACATATATGTATAATTATATGTTCCATATTATCGAAATGAAATCATTTCTCAACATCCCATATACAACCATTTAGTTTCTAATTAGTAGAATAATTTTCATAATGATATTCCTTATTCTACATTTTGAAAAAATAATTCCATTATTTCAAAATATAATACTATATATAATTACATTGGGATGTTACATATATTATTTATATGCCATTATATATTTATTAAATAATGAAAATCTACGCCAAAAAATAGAAGCTTTATAATAAAAAAAATATCTAATGCTATTTAACAGTTTTTACATGTTGATTGTCAATTCCAAAAATTTATTTAAGGGTTATCCAAGTATACCGAATTCGATAATGTTCCTAACTGATTACATAACATGAGACCAATACGGATTCCTCATTGTCACCATAAAAAAATATTTTATAGATAACACACATATCCATCACTATCTTATTCCCAATAAACCCCTTCTATGTAATTTATCATTCAATAAAAATCTATATTATTTAATTTACATGTAAAATTAATATTAATTAAAATAAAAATGAGTGTTGATGGAAGAAAATATTAATTCTATTCATTATATAATATAAAATATAATTTTTATATCATCATTACTTGGTTCCGTTTTATGATCAGTCTTCCATATTGAATATAATATATCTTCTTATTTGAGAAAAATTCATATGTATTCATATATATTAAGAATAATAATATTATATCATTCTTATATTAATTGTATTGATCACAATGAGATATTTTACTTTTTATGATTTTTAATTTTAATCAATAATAGAATATATAGTATTTTACTACATGTGTATTGAATAATAATTTTAAATGAATATTATACATCATATTTAACAAAAAAATTACATTATTTATTTATTTTTTAGACTCTACATATTTTTTACTTATTATTATATATTTATAATTTAATTTTTTTAAAAACAATTTACCTAATAAATGTCTAAATTATAGGATTAGTAACCCTTTGATAGATGATGAGACAATAACATTCTAGAATAAATCTAATGAATTAACCTAAAATTATTCTTCTCATTTCCAAACCTATAAAATTACTAATATAATTTCATAAATTTTATGTTAGATTAAGGAAAAATGAATGTTAAAAAATATTATTCATTCGTGAAAATGAAAATATAAGACTAATTGACCTCATATATGCCCAGTAATTTTATAAATTTATGTTATGAAATTTCACCACAATTTATTGTATAGAAAACCATGGTATATCATGATATTTTTATTTTATATCACAATATTAGATATATATAATTAATATGTAATTCATCTAAATAATTTCCAAATATAAATTCATTTTTCTTTTTATTTTATTAATACATCATATAGTAATCACCCAAATAATAATTTTTTAATATAAATACTATATTAATATTAAAAAAGTTAATTATTTTTTAAATCAGTAATAATTTATATTATTTTTACATTGAATACATATCTTATTCATAAGGATAACATAAAATATTTGTAATTGAATATAAAATAAATAAGCATATGAAATTATAACATTACTCAGGAACATGTGTATTGGATTGGAAGGCAACTCTGTCATTATATACTACACCGTAATCCACTGATTAGTTGAAATCCATCAAAAATTCATTTAATCCATAAATCATTAACAAAAATTTATATAAATTTTTAATATAATAGAAACACTAGATATTAAATAAATTTTGTAATACATACATTATTTTAAAATTATCCCAAAAAATTGATATGCTTAGTTCAGAAAAATTATTTATTTTCTAAATTAATATCATGAAGAGATTTAAAAACAATATACCACTTATATATAGTTTGTTAAAAAAAATATAATTTCTTATTTACATTTATAATATTAAATATTTATGATCCTCTATAATGGGATATATAAATAAGTAGAAATATCAAAAATTAAAACACAATAAAGAGTGATCAATTCAAAAAAAACTTGTATTTAAAAATATTTTAATTCATCATAATGTAATATTGAGTTTCTATATAATATAAATATAAAAACATTAAATTAATTTACAAAATCAAAAGACTTCAAATATTAAATTTTAAATACAAATATATAAATTAATTCATTTTTAAAATATATGATTTATGAAAAATTAACTATACAAAATAATCATCATAAACACTTCATTTAAAAAAATTATAAAATTATATTATTTAGAAAAAATATTTTTATGGATTTATTTCATTATAAAATCCTCCCAAACTAATGTTTTATGGATTAAATAAATTATCATTAAAATAATAAAATATTATTATTTATTCTCATAAATTTTTTTAAACCTTTCATAAATCCTTCAAAAACATTTTGAATTTTTCTTGTAAAATAATTTATGAAAAAATAATAAATTATAATATATTATTAATATATTAATTTTTCATCAATGCAAGAAATTATATATAGTTAAAAATAGAAATTTTTTATTAATAGTTCATACATAATTTTTTTTAGTAAAAATTTTACAAATACTTAAATAATAAACATTGAAAAATCCTAAAAGTGAATTTCTGTAAATATAATATATATATTTTAATAAAATATGTTAAATAATAATAAATTAATTTTATGATCAAAATATAAATTACAGTATTAAAAATAGATTAAATAGTTAAAAAATTTAATTTGAAATCTAAAACAAAATAAAAAATATTCATAACTATGACATATGAAAAAGGAATGCCATTATTGTAAAACACAAAATGGTTTACCATATCATTTAAATAATTTCTTATTATAATAAATTCTATGGAATCGCACATTAGTTGTTATAATGTTGTGATAAACCAAATTCCCATCATAATCACTATCTTTGATACTAATATAAAATTGATAAATCACAATACCAATCCAAGAATTAAACTATAATCTAAATTTTAATGGTATTGTAGGTCACACCATCATTATTGTATTATATCATTACAATGTTATTTTTTAAAATAAAACAATAGGAATATAATATTAAATTGTATACTATATAAAAATAAGTCATCTTATAAAAAGAAATAATGATTTACACACAGTAATGAAATAAAAAACCAAACCTATCATATTGAAATATCATTTTATAATATTCATATTCCTCGTATGTTCTTAATTATCAATGTAATTTATTCCTTCTAAATAAAATGGATCTATTTATGATTCCACATTTTTGTTCTAGTATACATGATATATTACAACAAATTTTGTAAAATACAAAACATCATAAAATTAGAATTATAATATAGGTTTAAAATCCTATACAAAATTAAAGAACATGGATTTGTTATTATAAATCATTATTTAATCCAGATAAAATGAATCCTGGATCTCACACACATCAAACGTGATTTGAGACCATTGTATTGTAATAATTATATACTAAATTTTTGAGTAGCTCTATCATTATATAATTCATCCATGTGTTAACATTTTCCATATAATAATTTATTTATCATATATAACTAATACGTATTTTTATAAAATTATAGACTCCACAGTATTGATTATAACCTCATTAGAAATACATTTAAATTTAACATATTATATCATTGATGGTATAAATTATTTATATGTGTTTTATATCTCAAATTCCTCAGTTCTACATATATGTAGCACCTTGTGATAATATTTTTTCTTATACCATAACTATTATATGATATATTGTAATATATCTATATCATTAAATAAAATATGATGTAATTGAATATAATTCATAAAAATATATTTATCTATATAAAACCAGTGTGCATTCGAAAATCATAGAATTTATTAATCATAATACTTTTTACCGGTGATTAATATTTCATAATATTTAAGATTTATTTAATGGTGTTTGATGTTAAGAAATTAAAGATATAGTTTTCACTATACAATGATTTTTTAAATATATATATTTATACTTATTAATTTTTATAGTTATAAATAATAATTTATGATTTTAATTTTTCTTGGTAACTAAAATAAATTTGAATTTTCCCAAAAGAAGTTTACAAAAATGAATTATTTAATAACAGAAAATCTTATTTCTTTTTTTTCATTGTGATTGATAGTAATTTTTACATATTATATATCTTTTATTGATTGAATAATTATTTTATTTTTTAATTTTTAACTTTTTTGATTTATTAAAATGAATATACATTTTTGTAACCCATTAATATTATTTACATTACATTTTACTATGTCACATTTTAATGCTAAATAAAGGTTCATATATATTGGGTTTCTAGTGTATTAGGTTTCCATAGGTTGTACCGTGAAAATTAAAGATTATATAATATCAAATTGTATATATAAATTTATAAATAAATTTTAATATTCATGTTTAATTGTTTTCGTACTGATAAATTAATTTGATAGAGTAACAAGAAGAGTGGCCATTTTTTATTTATAGATAAATAATGATAATATACATCACTTCAAAAATATTATTAAGATTAAAATATCAAACAGTATTTCACCAATAATATATAGGTATTGTTATATCATCTCGTGACTCAAATTAAGGGTATTCATAATTCAGTTATATATTTTTAATCAATGAGTGAAGAAATGGATGATTTCATATAATGTGTTATCATAATAAAAAATAGGTAAATTTAGAAAAAAAATATATAAAATGACTTATTTAAATGTAACAATGATATTTTAAAGATATATTGTATGATATTGCTATTCAAAATAGTAAAATTATTAAATATTTTGATATAAATGAAATATATGAATGTAAACTGATTTGTCAAAATATTTTTTAATTGAAAATTAGATTTAAAAATTTTATCCTTGTGATGGTAATAAAAAAATAATTAATATTCAATATTAATTAACAATAAATATGCATAACGCCCATATGTTTTAATGGAATTATTTCTACTAATATATTTTATTATTAAGCAGCTTACTTTTAATGCTATCATGATTTTAAAGAAACTACAATATACCCTTACAATAAAATTATTCTTCTACCATCGCTCTTAGATTCACGGGAATAATTATAAATAACATAAGAAAATGCATTGGGAATTAATTGGGAGTCAATTATTTTTTAAAAAATAAAAATAAATTATATATTAATATCTTCCCATGAATTAAATTTTATAATGTAGTTAATGTGATATATATGTGTTACATACATAATAAAATATTTTCTATATTCATATAAAAGATATTTCTATCGAAGGGTATGAATAAAACACTATATGATGTATAAAAAAATATATTTTAAAAAAGATTAAATTTAAACCATTGAATGGAGAACCCCTATTAAATTAATATTTTGACACATTAATAATATTTATATAACATCATTATTTTTTTTGCTGTGAAATATTAAAATTTCCTTTGGATAAATTTCAGATATTTTTATGATAAATTAAATGTTTGAATGATTAGTAAAAATATGGTAAATTTTAATTGAAATTAACATTTTTCATTGAAATGATTTAAAAGTATAAATAGTATATATTTTTATAATTTAATATAATTTAGGTAATTGGAATTAATTTTACCTTAAATTCATATGTAAAATCATTTCTATCTTTTGAAATATATTATCATTTAGAACATGTGTTCTCATTACAACCATAACATAAATTTTTAAAAAATAACTATAAATTATGTGTATTGAAATAAAAAAAATTGATCCCATATTTAGAATCATTTGTTCTAAATTATTTTAATATGATACATTGATATATTACATTTTGAATTGTAATATTGATAATTATTTTATTTCTATGGTTAAAGTTAAATCAGTTAATTAAAACTAATTAATATTATAAGCATATCTTAACACCATTAAAAATTCAATGAGATGATTAATTTCGACCTTTATCATAATTTTTTTGAAAATTCAATAGTTAATTTCCACTTACCTATGAATATGACATTAATATAATAAAAAATTATTAATGGGACAAAATATTACAATATCATTTTATATAAGAATATTAATTTTAATATATGGATATATAGTAGAAAATATAGAATATAGATATTCTTTGGAATGATTAAATAATTACGTAAATCATATATATTAATTTATAATTTTTTAACATTTTATAATTACCATTAATAAGGAAATAATAGTGATGTAGAAATAATGGTTTTAAAATAAATATCAAAAAACAGTTTTGAAAATATTTAAAAAGAATATCATATAAACTAATTTATATTATCCAAATATTTTATAGGTTTAAATGATATGATAGTAGTGTATTTAATATTTATCTAATACTTTATCTTATATGTGGGTTTTTATTTAAAGTCAAATAAATGAATACTGTCAAAATGAAAAATATTGATATTTTATAAAAATAACATTTTATTAATTTTTAAAGATATCTTAAAAATATTTAAATATTACAATTTTATTATTATAAGGACTAAAATTTCATAATATATCCATTTATTTTCAATTAACACTATATAGGTAAATTTTTGTAACCATTAAATTATTAGAATGTTATTTCAACAATTTAAATTAAATTGAATAACTAAGTGTCAATTACAACGATATTATTTATATTGGAAACATAACATGTAAAAACATTATTTTTTGATGTTATTACAACCCTATCTCATCTCATATTCAAAATTGGGTAATTTTTGTTGTTTTTGGGTAGGTTTTCATTTTATTATAAATTATTGTTTTTGGAGTTTCTAAAAGATACCTCACCCCAATTATAAAAGTGAACTTCCTCCCTCAACTCATTACTTAATTATAAGCCTTCAATACCAGACATAACCAGAAGGGATTCCTTTTAAACATCCATACTTTCTTTATATAGTTGTTTTCTTCTTCATTGACCAACTTTATAGCTCTAAGAAGAAATATAGAGAAAACACGTCGAGGCGATGGTAATCTCTTCTACCAATTCATTCAATCATCCTTCCTCTTCTACATAATGATTGTTAGTTTTTATTATTATAAAGTAATGAAATAAGTATAACTAATATTATAATATGTTATTATGAATATTAAACAAACATATTTATCCTTTTATCCATCCTATGAAAAATGAAATCACTGCACGTGTGTACGTCCGACTTGTCGTCTTTACGTTGTGGTTTAATATATTTTTCACCACCACCTAACTTTTAAGGTTATAATAGTCTACATAATAACTGTATTTGATTATTACAAATTTCTTATTATACTTAAATATTTTTCACCATCCACTTCAACCCCATTTTACAGTTTTGGGAAAGATATCATCATTAATGAGTACTTACAACCTACAGTCTCAGTGATACGATGTGAATCATTCAACATGATTAAATTAAAAAAAACATATACCTGAATTGAATGAATAAATATGATATATATTATAGTACATTCATTATACAAATTATTTAACTATAACATGTTATGTTGAACATGAATTTATCTAAAAAATATTTCCTAATAGCATAATGTTGTTAATATCTGAATAACAATTGACAATGAAAATTCAGTACCAAATGGATCACAATATAATCATATATGATAACATAAAAATTATTATTATTTGGGAATAAGTAAATAAAATTATTTAAATGATTATATATGAGGCTGGAATACATTCAAAGGTAATCAGACCTAAGGTAAGGGATAATTTTACTATTTCAATAGTATCAGAGATTATTTATAAGTAAGTATTTACTAGGGTATATTTATAATCAAAATCCATGATTTGTAATTATGTTAAATTATTTATATTATTCTAAAATTTTTAAATGTTATTTTTTTCAATTGGATAAATTTTATTATAAGGTATGAATGAAATTTTTTGTTGTTATTCAATTTAAGTTACTTATTGAATTCTCTGGAAAATGTATAAGGAGAATGTTTTTTATACTTATGTGGCATGAATGGAATTTTACATTATCATGACACCATATTTCAAGGAATCTAACTCTAATTTATTTCAAGACTATTTTCAAATAAATTATTTTATTTTATAATTTTGTGGCATTTTGCGAAAAGAAAATAATTTTAAAAAAGAAATGATAGTTTCGTCAAGAATTAAGTTCAATTATTTTATCAAAATTATTCTCCATATATTATGACATAATTTAATATTTAAATCTTTATTATTTCATTTATTTGATTTTTTTACTAGGGAATTGTTTTTATGAAATAAAATTATTTTTATTGGATTATAATTTTTTGATGTCTAAGAACCCATTTTATTTCATGGGTTATACTATGATAAATGATTTATGTTTTTATGGAACACATAATAATTGTGCCATTATGTGATTGGTGGGACCTATATCTCACTCAATTTAATTGTGTAATTCTTTAAATCTCATGGTATTGACAAGGAAAAACTGACATGTAAATCCAGTTCAGTAATACAATGTTATTAGGCAGATTGAACTTGGTTAAGAAATTGATTTTTTTTAATTGATGTTCTTGGGGATGAGCCTGTACTAATATGAAAGGATTATATATTCTTATATGTGTATGCAAAAAAACTTCATGTCTTATGTCTTGAATATTGGTATTACATATCACTTTTTTTATTTATCCCAGGACTGGTTATTCTGATCATTTATATGTAGGATAAGATTTTCAAATGTTATGTTCTAAGAATATAATTGATATTTTCGTTGATTATAAATTCTATTCATTTGATATCACCCATTCATAGGTTTCTTTTTTCATGTTCAAGAAGAAGTTTATGAAGTATGATATGTCAAGAAGGAGTCTACTTTTGAAGATACAAGCATGAGACAATGTAGTTGTTTTATGAACCATTTTTTTATGCTTCACATTTTCTAATGACTCTAAACATATATATTCATGGTGTGGTAGTTGTGATTTTATTTATTAATTATTAGTCAATATTGATGTTTTAAATAAATGTAGTGTATGGGATATTATAGTCTATTTCATAGAATAGGAACATTTATCTGTATGAAAAAATAATAAGATAACTTTAGTATGAACACTATGGGAATGTATAAGTATTGGTTACAATATTATCCTAGTGTTTTAAAGATATTCATGAATAAATTAGGATACATCCAAATGATTCATAAATTGAAAATTTATTCTTGAATTATGTGGTTTCCCTATTATAATTAGTGTTTCACACACAATGTAGTTTGGTCTTAGACAATGTTTGTAACCGAATGGAGTATCATTAATGCTGAATGCGATGGGAAATGAAATGATGGACCCTGCCCCCCCCCCCACTAAAAAACTTTATTTCATTGGAGCTAGAATTAATAATCTTGTATCCATTCTCTAATAACATTCTTAGTTATATGAATCATACAGGACATCCAAAGGTGAAAATGATGGAGAAACATTCTTTTGAATCCTTCTTGAGACCTCTTCCACCTTAATTCAGTGGGCCTTTTAATCCTTTAATGACTGAATAATGGATTAGTACCACAGAAATGTTATTTTACATTCTACAACATTTTGAACAAGATAAGGTCATATTTTTAGTATATCATTTGGATAGTAAAGCTGATCAATGGAATAATTTTATCATGAATATGAGGAAAAGAGATTAAATGAAGTCAATGGAATGAGATTAGTTCATGAATTTATTTTTTAATAAGTAATTTATTCATATTCATTGATCTATGACTGATAATGTTTTCCATGAATTTATGAAAAAGGATGATGAATCTGTTGGTACCTACGAATTAAATATTACAATACATTCAAGGTATTATTCTGGAAATATTAACTAACCTGAGTATAAAACTGATATTTTCTTTGGTGGATTAAAACCAAATCATTAAAGGGGATTATCTATAAAACACATCAGTAGATACGAGGAAATTTTTATATGTTATCTCATAATTGAATTGGATATTGGAGTAACCCATATGTCATATGTATTTGATAATAATATAAAAATGTTAGTCAAAAGAATAATATAAAGACCACACCGAAAAGAAGATTTGTTTTCCCATAATCTAAAAGTGTTGACTGAATCCTGGATATAATTTCCAGTAAGGGACTACTATATGTTCTAAGGGTGTAAAATACGGTCATAGGGCTACAGAATAATGATGTTCTTGGAAACATATTTCCACTGATGTGAAAAAATAATTGGGTACACAGAATTCACCTCCTACACACCAATTTTACAAGTTCAAGGAAACATGGAATTATTCCAATCAATTTCAAAATACAAGGGTTATTCCTAATGATCAATGTCAACAAACTATTAAGTCCAAATAAAAATTAACTTCACAAGAAATCACAATTTAAAATGTGGAGTATGATAATTACGTGGTTAAAGGTACACTTATTATCCTCTCTAAAGTTGGAAATGTTTTATTTGATTCTGGATCCACCCACTCTATTATTTTTGAAAAATATCCTAAGGGTAACACAGTATTTTATCCATTATAAGATATTGAGTTAGTTTTGGAATATCCTAATGGAACAATGGTCAAATCAAATGTTAATAATTCTTCTCTATGTGATGTTTGTCGGAAATTGATTCATACAAATCATGTGATCTTTCATAATGTAGAATTTGATGGGATTCTTGGAATGGATTGGTTTTATCTATATGTTCCAAGTATCAATTACCATTTAAGGGAAGTAACATTTCGTATTCCAGAAATATCAATGATTATATTGATGAAAAGATGAATAAAACATTACAGTTGAAATATCATCAATCTTATGGGTCTTGATTCATATAAATTATGGTTATTTGTCTAAAATGGTTGTTGAGAATATCAGGATTTCGAATACGCCCATTATATGTTTTTTTGAAGAGGACTTCTCAATGGAATTTCTATGTATTCAATAAAATTGTGATGTTGAGTTTTCAAAATAACTCATACCATGTACAATTCTAATTTCCAATAATCCTTGTAGAACATCCCTAATTGAGTTGAAGGAATTAGGGATGAATCTCCTAGTTAATATTGATAAGGGATTCAAATTCCCTAGTGTGTCTCATGGGGATAACCTATTCTATTTGTTAATAATACATATTGATCAATGAGGCTAATAATTGATTATTGAGAAACTAACAGGATCATTATCAAAAACACATATTTTATTCCACGCATTGATGACTTATTTGACCAACTACGAAGAGATCAATACTTCTCCAAGATTGATCATTGTTCAGGATATCAATAATTAATGATAAAAAGGGGGAAAATACCAAAGACACCAATCTTTACAATGTACGAACACTATGAATTTATAGTGATTCATTTTGGTCTAAATAATTCCCCCTTCTATATTCATCGTTATAATGAATAGTGTCTTTAGTGACTATCATGATCAGTTTTTTATTGTCATTATAGAAAATATTATTTTCTATTCATATAGAAAGGAAGAATATGAATATCAATTGATAATTGTACTGAAGACCCAAACAATATAGAAGATTTATTCCAAATTTCCATGTGTGATTTATGGCTTCAGAATGTTTCATTTTTGGGTCACATAATCTCAATAGAGGAAATATAATTGGATCCATCAAAAATATAAGTTATTGGGAGATGGTTGAGACCAACACCTGTAACTGGGATACTATGTTTTCAATGTTTGGGTATATATTATAGATGTGGTTTGAAATATTTTTCATGATTTTCTAATTCATGCACCATGTTAACAGGGAAAAGATTCATTCTCATAGGGACTATGGAATATGATGTTAATTTAAAAGAACTAAAAATAAAGATATCCAATGCACCAATACTCAAACTTTCTTTTAGTGTATAATGTTATTTGATACAGAGAGATGAATCCAAGAAGTGGTTGGGATGTTTCCTTATGATAGATGATATGGTGGTATCATATGGCGTATGAATTGTAAATATTCATGAAAAATATTACCCTACTCATGATTTAGATATAGCTATGGTATTCATCGCATTAATGATATGAATACATTATCATTATGGTGAATGTTCTGATATTTATACTGATCATAAAAGCATAATGAATATTTTCACACAAAAATAGATGTATATGCATCAAATATATAGTTATTATTGGTAAACGATTATTACTAATAAATACATTACAACCCTATAAAAATAAAACAAGGTGGTAGATGTGTTATGTCTACAAGACCATGCAAGCCTATCCATGAGAATAATCATGAAAGATAGAATATTTATTTATTTCCAAAGGATAAATATTGAAATTTTAATGTATGTGGGGAAATTATAACATCCTGAAGTGAATGCTCAACCGTAAATAAAAGTGATGATTATGAAGGGGTATAAAAAATATGTAGAGCGACAAAAGAATGTGAGATATGTTCCTAAATTAAACCATGATTGTGACTAAATAATAATGTTCAAGAACTGGATTTTTATTCTTCTCATAACATGATTAAAGAATGAGTTGTTGTATTAGGGTCATAGATCATCATTAAATATTCATCCTTGAAGCACAATGATGTAAATTGAGAAAAAAATAGAATCTCTAGTATGATTTCATGAAATGAGATGTCACTAAATATGTCTCATAATTCCTTGTTTGTCAGTATGTTAATGTTGAGAGAAAATTGTCTAAGGGGATGTTATAACTATTACCCGTACCAGAATGGAAATGGGAATTCATATGTATAGACTTTTTCATCGAACATCCAAAGTCATCCAAAGGAAATAATTTTATCTGGGTTATAGTTGACTACCTTATGAGGTCGGCACACATCATTTCTTTTATAGGTGATTACTCCACTGTTCAGCATTACATGATATATGTAATTGAAGTGGTAATATTACATGGAGTACCAATTTTTATTATATATAATTGAGATCAGATGTTTAGATCGATGTTTAGGATAAGTCTTCAGTATTATATAGATACAACATTATGTTTCAACACAACATATTTGCCTCATATAGACATTCCGTATGAGATGACTATTCAAACTCTGGGAGACAAGTTGAGAGCCTTATCTATGGATTTAAAAGGTGGTTGGGATCAATAACTATCATTGGTTGTATTTTCAAACAGTAATGGTTTCACTCTAGTATTTATATGAATCCTTATGAATCCCTCAATGAGAAAAACTGCAGAAATAAATTTTTCTATGATGACGATGGGGAAAGAAAGCTATTAGAACATGATAATGTTGATGAAATGGCAGAAATAGTCAAATCTATTCAACTTCACATAAGAGAATCATAGAGTCGATAGAAAATTTTTTCTGACAACCAAATAAGATACATAGATCTTTATGTAGGTGGTAAGATCTTATTATGAATATCTCCCAAGAAGTGAGTACTGAGATTTTGAAATAATGGAAACATGATCCATAGGTATATTTGTACTTTTGAAATTCAGGATCATGTTTGGAAGGTAGATTATTGATTGAAACATCGAGGAATCTTCCACAAGTTCATGATGTGTTCCACATATCCCTATTAAGAAATAACATACCAGATCCTTCAAATGTAATAAACTTTGAAGTCATACAGTTGGATCAATATCTTTCTTATGAAGAAATACTGATATATATTCTTTATTGTAGTGAAAAAGTTCTACGAAACATGACCACTTTCTTTGTTAATCTTTAATTAATAAACCAACAATTTTAGGAAGCCAAATGAAAACATGAGTATAGGATGAGGGAGAGGTTTCACCATTTTATTGTTTCCAAATGACAAATTTCGTTGGAGAAATTCATTTTAATGGGAGTCGAATGTATCACCAATATGTTTTTATGAAATATTTTATTCAAATAATTTTTATTCTTTAGTATATTCCATTTCCCACCATCATGAATTTATAAAAACCTCAACACACCCTTATTTTAAAATTACCATAATAGAAAATCCATTATGTTATTGGGAATAAATATAATCATCTTATTAAAATGAATTTTGAATTCATTAGCTATAAATTATGTTTGAATAATATTAATCAATTGGATATTTATTTTTTTAGAGAATAAAATTTTCAAATTAAATTAATTTTACATATGTGGGATTTATACTTAATAAAATATATTTTATATTCATCCAATTGATATTTTGGTCATAGGTTGTAATGAAAACACTATTTGATGTATAAAAACATATTTTTTATAAAAAGTTTAATTTAACGCCGTTGAATTGTGAAACAATTTTAAATTATGATTTTTATAAATTAACATATTTTATATGAAAATATAAACATGTTATTTCTAATTGGAATATAAAAATTATCATTGGTTGAATTTCTCATATTTTTCTCATTATGTTAATTTTTGGGTTGATTTTTCAAAATAAGCTAAATATTAATTGAAAAAATAATATTTTTATAAAAATAATTTAAATTGAATAATAATAGTATTTAATTGTATAAAAGTATAAATAGATTATATTTTTACGATTTAATAATATTTAGGTCACATGAATTTGTTTGACATTAATTTTACTTGTAAAAACATTTCAATCTTTTTCAATATTTTAAATTTTATAACATGGTTCCTCATTTCAACAACATGATTAATTTTTTTTAATTATTAAAACATATGTGTATTGATTTTTGAAAAAATATTTCATTTTTTGAATCATTATTTCTATTTTAGTTTAATATTCTTTTTTTATATTCAGTCATTTTTAATAGTAACTTTGGTAATACTTTTTTTTACGTTGGTTTAATGTAAATCTGGTAACTAAAGGCAAAACTAATATTACAAAATTACCTCAACACGTGTAAAAATCATACTACATTGCAAAATTATTTCCTTATCCTGTATTTTTCTAAATGGAATAACATAATGGAAAATTAACTATGAATATGATAAGAATATAATACAAACTAACGAATGTGACAAAAGGTTACTATCTCATTTTAGATAATCACATTAATTTTAATATATGGATAACAATGATAAAATATATATAATAAATGGAATATGGATGCTTAAAATATGTAACTACCTCATATAAATTTATTTATATTTTTCAATGACTAAAAATTTACAATTACGAATGAAACAATAGTGATGTACATATTATTTTATTAATAAAAGTATCAAAAAAAGAGTTTTAAAAATATTAAAATAAATATCATAAGAAATAATAAATGTACTTCACGAATATTATAGGTGAATATGACTTTTTATATGTATATTAAATAATATTTTTGAATTTATATTCTCTCTATATTTCATTTAATGTCAAATAAATAAATACTGTTAAAATTGACATTATTAATATTTTATAAAAATAACATTTTATTAAATTATTTATGAATAATAACAATATTAAAACATTACAAAGTTATAATTATAAGGTCTAAAGTCTCATTAAATTTCCATTTTTTTCAATTAGAACCATATTATTAAATATTTATTACCATTTAATATTTATAATGTTATTACCACAATTAAGCATAATAAGAATAAAAAAGTGTCAATAAAAAAGATATAGTTTAAATTGAAAAAATAACATGTAAAAAATTTATTTGATGGTGATATTACAAAACAATATCATCCCTTCCTTTAAAGTTTGATATTTCGGTGGTTTTGGGTAGGTTTTGATTTAATTATAAATTAAAATTTATGGAGTTTCCAAAAGTACACCTCACCTCAATTTAAATTTGGGAACCTCCTCCATCATCTCTTCACATAATTTTGAGACATAAATATTAGGCATTCCCTAACCGTTTTACTTCTTATATTATTTATTTTTGTTTTATAAATTCATGAAATCATCAAAATCCACCTCAAGTCCCCTAAAAAGAGATTTAGGGGAAACACATTATGGTGGATGTAATCTCTTCCTAAAAATTATTCAAAACATCTGTCATCTTATACATCATCTCCATTATTTGTTTAATTATAAATTAATAACATATTTCACTCATGTACTGATATGTTTTTATAAATATGAAACAATCATATTTATTCTTCTATCCATCATATGAAAAATGATATCACTATGCGTGCATACGTACGACTTGCCGTCTCCATGATGTGGTATAAACTATTTTTCACCACCATATTACATGGATGGATATAATGATGCAAATAAATACTATATATGATTATTATTACATGATAATACTCCTGAAATATTATTACACACCCACTTAAATAGCATTCAAAAATTTTGGGAATGAAAACATTGCTCGTGCGTACGTACCGCAAACCGTTTCTACGATGTGATGTGATTCATATTACATAATATTCATTAAACCATGATTATATATATTAATTAAATGAATAAATATGATAAATAATATACTAATATCATTCTGTAAATGATTTCACTATATTTTAAGAATTGTAATATGATCATAGCTAACAACTCTTGTATAAGAAAAAAAGCAGTTAATATCCGAATAACGAGTGACAATAAAATGTTGCTGGCAAACATATTATAATATTATAATATATAATGTCATAAAAATTATTAGTATTTTGGAATAATTCATCATCATTATTTAAATAATTATACATGTGGTTCAAATTCATACGAAGGATATCACACCAATGGTAAGAGATAATTTTACAATCTCATTTCAATATGAGATTTTTTATATTTAAGAATTTATTAGGGTACATATATCACCAACATCTATGTTTCCTAATTATGTAGTATTATTTATGTTCTTAAACAAAATATAAAAGTTAATTTTATCATTTGTTATTTTTTATTAAATTATATGTAAGGAATATTTTGTCATTATTTGATTAATGGTACTTTTTAACTACTCCTCCAAAAGTAGGATGATAATGACTTTTTAATATTTAATAATTTAATGTAATTTTACGGTCTCATGAAACATTATTTCCATGATTTTTCTTATATATTATTTAATTATTATTTTAAATATAAATATTTTCTTTAAAATTTATGTCTCATTTTTAGAAAGTAAAACATTTTTAAAAAATAAAGAATATTTTCTTTAGGAATTATGTTCCCATGTTTTAGAAAAATTATATTCTTTCTATGATGACATGTAGGTATGTTTCCATCCCACTTATTAAAATGATTCTGTTGTTTTTCAGATGTAATTTTTTTAATAAATCCTTTTTTTTAAATGGATTATTATGGAATTATTTTTATGAAATCCATTTTATTTAATTGGTTACGCTGTGATAATGGATTTATGTGTTTTTTGGAACAAATAAGTATTGTTCGATTATAAGATGGTTGGGAACTATATACACCCCAAATGAATTTGGTAATGATATATATCTCATGATATATACATGATTGTAGTGGTATGTAAATATGGTTCAATAATACAGTGTTGGAACGAGGAGGGAACTCATTTTAGTGATGGAATTTGTCCTTAATGATTGTATTGACGATAAGACATGGCTAATATGAAATGATTTTCTATGTTTATATGTGTATGTAAAAAATATCATGACTTATGTTTTAACTATTATATTTACATTGATCTTTAAGGATTTAACCCATGAGATGATATTATGATCTTTTCTAAGTAGTATTATATTTTAAAATGTTATGTTCTTATAATATGATTTTTATTTACTTTGTTTACCCTTACTGTGCATATTAGATCACCCATTTATATGTATATTTTATACAGGTCATGAAGTAGCGTATTAAGAATGATATGTATCAATGGATTATAGTTTGGATTAAATAAGCAGGTGAAAATGTAAATGTCTTATGAACATGTTTTTTATGTTTCCATGATTTTAATGACAATAAACCTATATTTTCATGTCGCGGTCTTTGTTATGTTATGTATAATCATTCATTAATGTTAATGAAATTTCAACATGTAAATTATATGACATTATAATATGGCCCCTAAATATTGAATCATAGATTTTATAATATAAAACTACTCTTATGAATATAATAATAAATAAAATAAATAAAAAATTTCAATAATATACCAATTAGATGTGGAACAATATTAAAATTGTTAATGATAAATATTGAAAAAAATATATAATGATAAAATTACAATAAAAAAATTTAATATTATGTATATGAAGATATAAAAAAGTATAAATAATATTATTATATCCAATGGATATGTGTGAATAATAAACATTTAAATGGGCATGTGGTGATAATTTTTTTTTCATTCATAGAATTGTTTTATATTTAAGCGATGAATGATTATGAATATTTATTACATAATGGAATTAATGTTAAATAAAAATATTACATTTTTATCTTTGGAATAATATTAATTATAGTAATCAATGTAATGTTTTAAAAGGCATATTTTATATTAGAGGAGTTTGTTAAAATAAAAAAAAATATTTAATATTGATTTGTGGTTATCGATTAATGGTGTTAAAAAAGAATCAAATCACATAAAAAATTAAAAAAATTGATCAATACTATATGATACAATATTTTTTAAATACATTTTCTTATACAAGATTTGTTATAGACAACATTATATATGATAATAATTTTGATAATGATCAATTGGTAATGTTTGTATATAATTAAATTATATTTTTAATAAATGAATTATAAGGTTTTTCTAATATTTACGAATAATATTTTTTTGTGGGAATATATCAGCAGGTAAATTGACCTAATCCAGCTATATATGGATCACATGAATTGACATAAATTGACAATAAACCGCTAGAACTAGACTATGTAATTTCATATAATTAGGAGAAACTCCTCAAACACAACAATGATAAAAATACTAAAAAGGATATATTTTAAATCACTTTTTTCACCGTAAGCTTTCTTGTTAATAAAAAATTGAAAAAATAATAGAATTCATAAGATTAATTATGATGACAAACACTTAACATATCAACAAAGATGAAATAATATTAATAAAAGTAATACACATTATTTTACAGAGATTAATAATAAAAAATGTCTTCAATTATATAGGAAATTTAAAAATTTATATAATTAAAATTAATATTGTCAGTTATTAATTTTAGCTCAAAATCATGAACATCTCTAAATGGTATTCTAGTCTTGTGGAACATCTATTACTATATACCCTTATTCCATGATACCTTCTTAATAATTATAATTAATTTATATGACTTTCTTGAGTACTATTAAGTACATTTTTTGTTTGACTAATTTACTAAATTTGGAAAACTAAAAACAATAAAAAAATGATGCTATATCTTATGATTAAAGTCGTATCCAATGCTCTCGTCTAACAAAACATAAAATTCATCAAGTTATGTTACAATAACACATTTAAAGGAACAACTATAACATTTTATTATTTCACTATCAGTTTACCAGGCCACTACATATAATAAATATAAATATTATTACTATTTGTAGTGATTTTATCATATTATATTGTAAATTTTGTTTGAAAGGATATACACCCAATGATCCACCATAGATTTTTTTCACAATACCCTAAATCCTTGAACATGATTGAAAATATATCAGATCCCAATGTTATCATTTCATTCCTCATAATCTAAATCAATTTATTTCACTCCATATATAATTTCATCAAGTCATATTACTAAAACACATTCATCTTGTTACATATATATGCGTCTAAAAAATTTTAAATCTATATAATCCCAATATCATATAATAATTATATAAAATTAAAAATAAGTATAAACATCATCAACATGAAAATATTATTATAATGATCAATAAATCGTGTGGAATAATTATCAATAACCATTTTCCATATCAAAATATATTACAAAAATATAATTAAAAAATTTTATGAATAATGATCATGTATTTCAATCATAATTCAAATTAAATCTTGTGTATTCATCATTATATTTATATATCACATTTTGTGACCAATATAAATTAATTCTCATAAATATATCCAAATATAAATCATTTCAAAAAATATTTATTCACACTAAATAACTACCTCTCCTATTTCATTATTACCCATTGGGAAACAAAATAATAATTATTATTTATCTAATATATTTATATAAACATATTAATATTTAGTGATTTATCAAATAATAAACTATATTTTTAAATTTTTTATTCAATATCTGACTATAAAATTCATAATCTATACAAAATATATTAAAAAATCATCAAGACATAAAATAAATATTCCATCATTGATGTAATGTTTATACAGGTAATCATTATCTAATTTATCTATGTCATTATTTTTTTGGTTACCAAATTACACATATATATCCATTTATAAGGAATATTTACATAGAAACCAATGAAATTAATTTTCTAAAAATAAAAAAATTACCCAAACATGACTGAGTATTGAAATTTTACACCTTATAATAGTTTTATTTAATCATATTTTTTTTTGACACACTATGTAAATCTTTCAGTCCAATGTATCAATTACATTCATAATCACCTAAAAATTTTGTAAAATAAAAACAGTTTAAAATGATTACTATAATAAAACATACATTCCAATCCCATCTTAAGCATTAATTTCTACTTGATGAATATACATCATTTAGTAAAATTAAAAAAAAATGTATGGCTCCCATTTTCCTCTAAATAATTTAAAATAAATGATATAATGTGATTACAAAAATTAAAAAACATGGATAACAAAAATATAATTTAAAAAAATAAAAACTATTAATATATTATTATTTTTACACTACATGATCCCTTATTTGAATATATTGGAATATGATTTGAGAGATAAAGGAGAGGGTCATTTAAAACTGACCAATTTTTCATGTTCCATAAATTTAACCCCATTAAATATTCTTTTAATCTAATATATAATATAATAACAATAATATTTATTATTATAAAACCAATATTTCAAATCCCACTTCTACCGTTTGTTAACTACATTTCCAATCTAACAAAAATATCTATTTCATTGATTAATGAACACGTATAGATTGAATTAGAAATGGGAGAGATGATTTGATTTAATCTATGAGATTAATACTATTTTGTTAAACATATATAGACGGTTGGAGTAAACATAACCAAAATATTATATCATATATTTTATTTTTCATATGTGATTTATATTGAAATAATTCTATGAATAATTGACAGAGTATATCCATTACTGAGTTTGAGGGGATTTCATTATGAATAAATTTATAACATTTTTAATGATTACTTATAATTTCTTTGGAGTTGGGTGGGGATGAAAAATAGTGTCGTTAAGATAAGGATTACTAAACCACAACATGAATATTGATTATTATGTCATAAATATTGTGTTTCCATTTATTGGAATCAGTTTATGTCATATGAGATTGAACATTCCATGGACAGAAAATAGTGACATGATGAGGATTATAGAATATTTATTTTCTCTTATGTTAGACGATTAAGAAACCATGTTACTCTAATGATAGATGAGAGTAACTATAACATATAATGATTCGTATTTCTATAGTATCATATTCAGTATTACTGTTTATATAGTATGTTTATAATGATTTGTATCCACCATGACGATTAACATGGGATTAAATTTTGATTTTAATGATTAATAATAAATCATATTCAGATCATATAATTAAATTCAAATAGAAACAACATGCTATTAAATAAATAAAATATATATTGGGTTATTTGTGCATGGGGTAATTGAGATATTGATGTTTGTAAATAATATAAAATAAAATGATTTTAAAATTCTAAAATATAGCACATGTCCTATGATATACTATGTGTAATTTTTGAGGGACAATGATTTTATATTTCTATAGATAATGGAAATTTCATTCCATATGGATTGAATCATTTTTTATTACATGGATTTAGCCCCATATCAAAGGAAAAAATTCTATACAGACAAAATATATGAACATGTTATGATTTAATATCATAGAAACTAGTAACATATTAAACGCAATAAATATTATATAAATATAAAAATAAATATGTTAAAAATCCACATTAAAATATTCATCATTTTACAATCCCAGATCATATCAATATATACTATTTCCAAATATGATTTACCAAATGTATGTAGTAAACACAATGCCTAATCATGTGTAACCATTTTAAAAGTGTATAATTGGAGCATCTGAAATCCTATCACATGATCGTGAATCTATGAAATTGATGAAAAACATAAGTACATGTACATATAATATGTTTCTTAACATAGAAATTTGGCTACAACAAAATCATTTTTACGTTCATAAATATATCACCATTTATCATCAAATAATTAACACAAAACATATTACTAATGCTATTAATAATCATATTAAAAACATTACATCTGAATGATGATGTGTTATCATGATAATTTCACATGTTTGGATCACATCATTACACAATTCATTGGTGCACTATTGGGGAACTCCCATAACATGTCTAATATTATGTATTGATCAGTAATTAAAAAAATAATCTAATATCATTTATAACCCATGAGTAAGGAAAAAGGGTATCAAAAATATATTTACAATATTAATATTTTAAAGATGTATTCAAATGAACCCCCCTTAATTAAATTATGGTTTTTGTATTTTTGGAATGAATATATTATTCGTAAAATCAATGGTTCATTTAGGTACTATAATTTCTATAAAAAATAGAACATGGAATGCATTTAATGATTAGAAGTGGTAATCACCAATTAGAATTCAATCATATATAAAATAATGAGTGTTCATATAAACACATTACAATTGTTTATATTAGTAATTGATTACCATATAAGAAATAAATAGATGGATTGAAAAAGTAATGGATGATACCCCTAAATTGTGAGGTGATAAATTAATCTTGGTAGAGACTCTGAATAATATAGTAACCACATTAGTGATACAATTTATATATAATAGAGAGATTATTTTTAACAATTGTTTTTATTTTTGGGACATGAGGGGAGAATGAGGTAGTTTTAATTGAAGAGGGGTGGTGTTAAGGTATTAAATAAATATTATTTTTATTTAAATATAACCACATCTCAGTGTCATTAATAACAAATAATTTGACAGATAATAAATTTTTTCAATGCTTAGCTGGGGATGTCCAATATTGGATCACATTTTTAGTGTTTTCATTTTATGAATTAAAATGTTTTTTAATTTAACATTAAACTTTTAAATTGTTATAACTATTATATGGTTACACCATTTTTACCCTAGAAACCTATTTTTCATATAAATTAAATTTAATGAAATTCCAATTTTAAAATTTTAATTCCAAATATTAAATCAAAATAATTCATTATATTCAAAAAATGTTAAAAAAATTATTCTAATATGGTACACATGTACCTCATAAAATCAATTTTTTAGAATATAAAAAATCATTTTTTTCAAAATCATATGATTTTGTTTCAAAATGAAATTCAATTTTTATAATTTAATATATTAAATATTTTTTTATCAACATTATCATTAATAAATTTTTAATCCTGATCATATCATGGATACATCATAGTAGTTTTGGTATTTCTCAATAAAATAGTGTTATTATTTTTTCAACCCAAATTAATATTTATGAAAATTACCACAAAATATTCCTAATATAAATTCAATGTGGTGATAAAAATAGATATTTATTACATCAAAATAACTACATAAACAATATAATTTCAATTTATATTAAAAAATATTAGTTATTATGACATTATAAACTCTCTATCTATTAGTAAGATTCATTAGGATATCCTCAGATTATATTATCCATTCAAAATATTTATTATTAATATTTTATTGATAATAAAATTTATCCATAAACTATAAATATTACATATTTTTAATGGAAATTAAATATTTTTTCAGTTCCAAAAATATTAAAATAAATCACAACTATCACATTCTGACACAAACAAAATATTTTCCAGCTTCCTTATTGATTAATGGTTCTAGTTTCTATAATCTTTATTATTCAATATTGAAAATTAAAGATCACCATATATGATAATAAAATAAATGGAGAAAACGGTGACTTAAAAAATTATATCGTTTCATACATTTCATTCTATAATGTCTCTTCATTTACAAAAATACCACATTAATTTTATAATATTTATTGTAGGGGGAATTTTTATAAGTGTAATTCAATCCTATTACGTTCATTTAACTCCATGTAATATTGTTCAATGTGTAAATATATATAATATTCCTTTTTTAATCAAGTTAAATACAAGGTGTGTAATGTTCTGTGATATGTAATAGTCTTTATGTGTTCTACTATTGTAAAAAAATTCATGAACTATTCAAAAT
The DNA here is from genome assembly GCA_963277665.1 of Viscum album. Classification (NCBI taxonomy): domain Eukaryota; kingdom Viridiplantae; phylum Streptophyta; class Magnoliopsida; order Santalales; family Viscaceae; genus Viscum; species Viscum album. The sequence continues at coordinate 259,004,315 of OY728121.1, read as the reverse complement.
GGACTCATGCATCAACTCCTCAAGACACCCTCCAATATTATTGGGCTTTGAGAATAGAACGATGATGAAATGTCACTAAAACTTGAGAAATTATCCTCTTGAAATTTACATTTACAAAAATATCAAAGCCTGTAGAATTATTAATTGTTAAAACAACTAAACAAATATATATTAATACATCTAAATTCCCAGAAAAAGTGTACAAAATGATGTAATAAAAAATAAATATGAAAAAATAAAATCACAACAAAAAGTGTCTGGAAACATTTTTAACCTAATAGTTGCCATGAAACTTCAACCAAGAGTTCACACAAACACCCAATTATATGATTAGTCTCAATAAGCACCCTCGGGTCCTGGTATATCAAGGACTCTACCAATTGGTTGATAGTCTTCATAAGAGCCCCCACATGAGTATAACACTATTTTGTGGTTGAGAATCACAATATCATGTTAGACCCCTAGATATAATATTGAATAGAAAAATATAAGTACAATTATCTCTACATGGTTATTTATCTATAGAACATATAATAATAATATACATAAAAAAATATAGGTATCTCACAATTGTAATACAAACTTAGGATTCCATCTAAGATGATTCACATAAATCTCATGTCACAATCCATCCTCGGGGCCTGTGTCGTGACTACCCCAAGGCTGCCTTCCATAGCCCATGGGCTGGGGACTAGAACCAAAGGTGTAAATTCCCATAAAAATGTAAGGCATTGCCTTTATAATATTAAAAATACACAACAGGGTATGAAAAAGTAGTATGCACTAGGTAATACTAAAATACAAACGTATGTGCTGAAAAGAAACGGGCTGGAAATACAAGCCCAACAGTAAGTACAGTACAACTGAAAAACAATTACAATAGAATTAAAGTAAAGCAGCAAACACGGAGTCATCCTATGGGTATCCCACCTGAAGGGTGTGTACATATGGTCTCCTCGGCACCTCGGGTCCACCGGTTTGCTCCATTTACATCTCAACATGTTTTCCACCTCTGGGTACCTTCCAGCTCCTCAAGTCTTAACTTCGATCAGTATTTTCCATCGTCTTCATCCAACAAAACGTAGTGAGGTAAAAGCCCGTGAAGGGGTGAGTATATGATACTCATTTGGGACCCCAAGACCCAAGATGGTCTCCTAGAATCCACAATGAATAAACCACCGAAGGGAGATACAATCCCTAAGTATCAACCAACCATACATAGGTAGATTACAATAAATATACCTAAGTTATCAATCTTAGTTCGACTCCAAACTCTCGAGGCCAAGCACAAATCAGTCCATATAGGAATGAAGTCAATCACATCGATGATAATAATTGAAATTCAAGACTCAGTTCACACTATTATACAACTCACGAAGAGGGGTGGAGATGATAAGATGTAGCCTCTGAATCATATCCTCTATCGAACCCACGTAGCATCCTTGAATAGAAGTCATCGCTGCCGAACCCACAGAGGATCCATGTACTGTAATCATCATTGTCGAACCCACGGATGATCCAAGTACAATAGTCATCGCTGTCAAACACATGGAGGATCCATGTAAAGTAGTAAATCACTGGCGAATCCATGGAGGGTCTATGTACAGTTTTCATCATCATCGAACCCATAGAGGATCCCAGTACTATAGTCCTCACAGTCTCAGCCAACTCTAGGGTTCCGACACACATCACGCTCGATTTCGAGAGGGTATGATCCTCGAGTCCATGGTTTGATACATCTACAATCACGAATTCCATAGTTTATGTATCCCAAAGTTATGTCTCCTCAAAAGGAACCCAACGCGACAGACGACGTGTCAATCAGACGCTCAGTCTGAGAGTTATTGGCTTTTCCGTTCCAGAGGCCTAGTTGAAATTAAGCTCGTTCCAAACCCAACTGTTTTATAAAGTCATCAAAAAATCATTTAGTGTACCGCAAAAGGACTTCCTCGTCATGATGATCCCAGTGCAGTAGACGACACGTCGATCAGACGCACGGTCTTAATGTTATTCATGTTTAAGTGAAACAGGCACAGCCCGTCAAGCCATGTGGGATGGCTGGATAACCCGACTCGATTTGGAGGGTCCGAACCTGCAGGGGGGTCAGCCCAGCCTGGCTTGGAGGGGCGCGGCCCGGACCGACAAGGTACGGCTAGGCCCAGCGTTCCGTGGCCCAGCCGGCCGCGTGATTCGGGGGGGGACTCTTTCCCGAACCAGCGGCACCAAGCGGCGACGCTCTCTTATCCAGTTGGATGAAGATGACCGGTCATCCCAGCGCAAGTGGCCCACACGGGCGGGACGTTATCCTCCCGCACGGCACCTATGGGTGCCATGGCCTCCTGTAGCCATGTCGGCTGACAAGCCAGCTGGTTCTCCCACTAAAGCGGCCCACGGAGCACGGGTCGAGGTTCTCTGCAGCGCGTCGCCTTATAGGTGTCGTGGTCCTCCATCCCGCCCAGTTCTTATTCAGCCGAGTGACCCTCGGATGCGGGCCGTGGTTCCTCTCCACACGGCCGACATACGGCCATTGATTCCTCCGGCTGCTACCACCTCTTCACTCACTGCCTCCATTGAAATAAAACAAGGATCAATGATGGGTCGTCGGGCCGTGTTATTTTGTATTGGGCCCTCCGCGTTAGGCGGTATCATATAGACGAAGATAAAACATGTTTTCAACGAAGATCGAAGAACAATATTATTCAATTAAAATTGATGCAAACCCCTACCTCATAATTGACGCTTCACATCGTCAAGCCGTGGATGATGAGATTCGCGATAGGCGAGCATCATGAAATAACATTGTCTTCCCTTCAAAGTTGGAGGAAGAGTCATTGTCTGTAGGCGACGCTTCTCGAGGGTGGTGTCTTCTCCCTTAACGTGTAGGAAGAAGAAGGTATAAGAAGTTATGGAGCGTTATTTTCCAAGGGAGTATGACATTCTTCGTGGAAGAATGAATCTCTCCTCTAATTCTCCAAATTTTCTCCCACCAAAAATGTTTTCCAAGGAAAATATTATATTAGGCCCCTTAATTTTAATGGAATTTCTATGAAATTCCAATTGTTTCAAATTACATGTTCCAATTCATTAATGTAGTTTTTAATTGGATGTGGTGGCATAATCAATGGGTGGGAGGTGGGGAGGCTCCACCATAATGAGGGTAGGTGTTAAATAATTATGGGATAAGGTGGAGAGTTAGAAGAATTAATAAGGGGTTTCTTGGGAGTTTAAGGTGATTTTGAGGGGTTAGGCTGTCTTGTGGTCCCCACCTCTAACTTCCCCTTGTATGAAATAACCACTACGAATAAATAAAACTGTGTACACCAATTTCATTTAATTTATTATAAATCCCCAAAAAATAACATCACCTCCAGAGAAAATGCAACTGTGGTAAAGGTCCCCATAATTGAATACAGGTTTTGCGAGTTTAGTGGTGCCCTCGGATTTCAATTCCAAGCACCGGTTCAAAATATAGAAAAACCTGCACGTACGTTTGCAGAACATACCCGAACAAAACATCAGAAAAGGATTCCGGGGACACCAGGCCTCAGAATCAAGTGCCATCAGAAACCGTAGACTCATAAAAATACAATGTATTTATGAAAAAAAATCTTTGAAATTTCCGGGTCTTTATATTACCACCATCTCAGGGATTTGAATCCCCATAATGCTACAACACCATCTAGGAAAACAAATGGGGGTACTTAGCATGCTTCTGAGCCTCCCTCTCCCATTTTCTCTCCATGAGGTTCCCGTGCTGCCAGTGAATGTGCACTAGAGGAATCGATCATCCATTTAGGACCCACTCTTATTTATCCTCGATCCCCACCGAAACCATCGTGAATGTTGCCCCATCATTGATGTCTAGCTCCCTATGGTCGATGATGTGGGACAGGTTGTGGAGGTATATCCTTAGCTGAGATACGTGGAAGATGTCCTGCACCTAGTGCAACTGAGGTGGAAGGGCCAAGAGGTAAGCCACATCGCCTACTCTACTGAGGACCTGTAAAGGTCCGTTGAAGCGCAAGTATAACATTCCTCCCTAGCCAAATATTCGTATACCTCGTTGAGGTGAGACCCGTAAGAAAACATGGTTGCCATCCATGAACTCCAGTGGTCTCCGTCTCCTATCAGCATAGGACTTCTGTCTGGTATGTACAGTCCTCATCTACTCCTGGATGATCGGAACCTTCTCTGTCATTGCATATACCATATTTGGTCCTACAAGTGCTGACTCCCTTGGGTCAGTCCTGCACAGATGCGATCTACATGGTCGGCCGTACATTGCCTCCTAAGGGTCCACCCCGATGGTGGAGTGATATTTTTTTTATACGCAAGCTCCACCAAGGGTAGGAGATCCTCCCAGCTTCGACCAAAGTCAAGGACACATGCACGAAGCATGTCCTCAAGAGTTTGAATGGTCCTATGAGTCTGAGCATCCATTTGAGGATGGAATGTGGTGCTAAGACGTAGCTTCATCCCAAAATCCCCTTGTAACCCCTTCCTTGGCTTGGAAGTAAAATGAGCATCTTGATCCAAGATGATAGATGATGACACACTATGAAGCCGTACGATCTCCTGAATGTAGAGGTGTATTATTCCCTCTACTATGCCCTACTCTCTGATCGGTAGGATGTGGGCTATCTTGGTGAGTCGGTCTACGATCACCCCGATAGATTCGTGGCCTCTGGATGTACTTGTATGCCCCGTCATGAAATCCATGGATATCCCATCCCACTTCCACTCTGGGACCTCTATGGGCTTTACAAAGCCTACTGTTACATGGTGATCCTCCTTCACTTAATGACAGGTGAGGCATCGTGAAACGAACTCTGCTACTTCCATCATCATACCCAGCCACCAGTGCTTTCGTCTCAGGTCCAGATACATCTTCCCCAATACTGGATGTACCGCTAGAGGGGATGTTTGGAACACCCTAAACACCTCCTCCTCTAATTCAACTGGTTCCATGGTACATCCCATGAAGAGGATGATGTTGTCCCCTCCTTCAGAAAATCCATCAGGTGCCTGTCCTGAGGATATTTGAGCACATCGTGTCTCACAGTCAACATCCCCATGTTGTGCCTCCCTGACTCGCTGAAGAAGTGGAGGACTGACTGTGAGATACCGAATAAAGGCTTCTCCATCTATATACACAAATGATATCTACAACGTGGCTAGCTTCTCCATCACATATCCTACCAGCTAAATGCATGTTTTCCTACTGAGAGCATCAGCTACAATGTTCCCCTTCCCAGGAGTATAGACTATGTCATTGTCATAGTCCTGGAGGAACTCATGACATTGTCGTTGTCTCATGTTCAGTTCCTTCTATGACAAAATGTCCCTCAAACTCTAGTGGTAAGAGTATACTGTAATGTGTTCCCCCATCAGATAGTGCCACCACATCTTCAAGGAGAATACCACTGCTTCTAACTTCAGGTCATGGGTACCATAGTTATGCTCATTCTATCTCAACTGATGTGAACGATACGTGATCACTGCACACTTCTGCCTCATGACACATCCGAGTCTGGTCCCTGAGGTGTCGCAGTATACTATGTACTCAACTCCCTCCTCTGGTAGCATCAAGATGGGCGCACTGGCGAATCACTATCTCATCTCCTAAAAGCCCCACTAACATCTATCTGGACACAAGAAGGGTTTCCTCTATTCATCAAAGCTAAAAGTGGTGCTGCAACTGTGGATAAGTCTCGCAGAAATCTTCGATAGTAACCAGCAAGTCCCGGGAAACTTTGCACCTCTGTCACGCTCCTGGGTGGCTCCCAACCAAGTACTACTTAGATCATAACTGGATCCAATTAAAATTCAGCCTCTGAGATGACTTGTCCTATGAAGTGAACCTATAAAATCTAGAACTGACACTTCGAGATATTACCATAAAGCTGGTGCTCTCGGAGTGTACCATGTACATCTCTCAAGTGGCAGGCATGCTCCTCCTCAGTAGTAGAGTAAAATAGAATGTCGTCGATGAATACTACGACAATAGTATCAAGATAAGGATTAATGATCATGGTCATGAGACTCATGAACATAGATGGAGCATTGGTTACGTAGAAGGGCATAACCGTGAACTCATAGTGGCTATAACGACACCTCAAGGCCATCTTCTACACATCCTCATCTCGAACACTGAGTTGGTGAAAGCCTGACCTGAGGTCTATCTTCAAGAACCATTGTGCACCATTGAGATGATCAAAGAGGTCATCAATCCATGGGAGTGGGTAATTGTTCTTCATGGTCACCTGATTCAGGTGACGGTAGTCGACACACAGTCGCAAGCTCCCATGCGCATTCTTGGAGAACAAAATCTGAGAAGCCAAGGGTGAAACACTGGGTCGAATGAATCCCTTCCCCTGCATGTCCTCCAGCTATACCCGCAGCTCACGAAGATCAGAGGTAGCCATCTGATATTCTAGAGTAGATATTAGTGTCGTCCCTAGGTACATGTCAATGTATTAGACTACCTCTATGTGAAGAGGTAGTCATAGAACATCATCAAGAAAAATTTATGCATACTGAACGACCACAATATGAAAACTCGGACTCTGCACATCAACCACTCCGAGGATGAGACTATCCCACTGATGAGTGATCAACTACCCTCTCCTCTACGTAAGTCCATCCTACAATGAAAAGGATCCCTTCTCGCCAGTGAAGGTGAACCTGCTCCAATCCGTGTGGACACACTACACTTTGGGCCTAATATAGTTGATCTGAACATGAACTCTAGATAACTAGTCCATACCCAATATGACATCATACGGCCTCTACGCCGATACAAGAAGGTACAAGATGAAGATATCATCTCCAAGAGTATGATCACACTGCCTACACCAGTGCGTAATCGTCAATTCTGCTCCCATAGGAGTCTCTATCCATAAGTATTAAGACAAAAACACCATCAGAATCTCTATGCTCTGAACAAGGGAAGCGGTAATAAAAGAATGACTCACACATGTGTCTATAAATACTGCAGCAAGGGTGGAGAAGACACATATAGTACCTCGAATCATCTCAGGTGTGCTGTGGTCGTAGGCCTCGACTGCATGGAGCTGAGCCCGCCTCTGCCCGCTGGCTCCATGTGGTCGGGGGTGGACATACTAATGGTGGTGGTGGTGGTAGAGCATCGAAATGTTTTCCACCACCCATTGATGGGTCAGCTCCTCTGCCTCGTCCGCTTGCTCCCAACGGACTAACATGGTTGAACATCTGCCTCTGCCTAGGAGGTCCCTCTACTATCTTCTTCTCGTCTGCATGGTGGGTCGGGCAGTCTTGTGCCATGTGACCATGTCTTCCTCATGCATAGAAATGCCTTCCCCTCATATGGCTGGCTCTGTTTCATGTGCCCCGCCTATCCAAACTGGTATCCTCAGGTCGTCCACCTGATGGCCTGGTCCTCTTGGAACTCTGCAACATCTGTCTACTGCTAGCTTCAGAAGACTCCACTATGTGTCGCCCTGATGTGGGTCTCGCTACTCGAGACAGTTGAGTAAGGAACCTATCCACTAGAGGGGCTCGCTCCAGCACCCCTACATGGGTCGAGAAGCTGAGGGGAATCTTCAAAGCCAGGATCTCATGCCTCAGTCCCTGCACGATTTTTTGTGACCAGAAAAATGGGTCATGTACCATGTCTGTGGAGTAGCGTGAGAAGTCGGTGAACCTCATAGAGTACTGAGCTACTGTCAGTCTACCCTGCTATAGATGATGTAACTCCCGAATCTGCACCATACAATTTGTGGCTGGAACATACTATAAGTGAAAGAGACTCTAGAAGTCTTTACAAAGTAAACATGACCCGTCATGCACTTGGAGCAACATGATACACCATCTAACTACTTCCGCGTGTAGGAGACTCATGTAAAGGATAACCATAAGGTCGTATGGTGTCCCTACCAATCTGAAAACTCTGATGATATCCTCCATCCAATCTGCAGCTACTTGTGGGTCCATCTCTCCCCGGAACCTCGGAGGCCTCTGGTGCTGGAACGTGTGCAACACACTCAGGTGGAGTGCACTCTCTACTGTTGGGGCTAGTGGTATCAGTGGCCTAGCAGGTAGTTGTAACACTGGTGCCTCCGCTGTGATGGGGCCAAGCACCGAGGCCTCATCGCTCGGTGGGCTACCATCTTGTACATAACTCAGAACCCTAGCTGGATGCCATCATGGGGCATCCTGAAACTAAATAGGTGTGCCATAGTCAAAACAGTGTACTTGGTGATCTGAAACAAAGTAATCACAACGAAAACATTTAAAATCAAACACACATTCAATCATTGTTTTCGTGCACTGAGTCGGAAATTAGAGGTTAGGGTCCTGGTGTATAGATACATCGGCCTCTGCACCAATACTGGACTCCTTGTACTGAAAACCACACTAAATAATCTTAAAACTATTGATTCATAGTAGGATTGATCAAAGTTCTAATTTTTGCGGTAGAACCGACTCCTATGACACCAATTTGTCACGACCCGTCCTTGGGGCCCGTGTCGTCACCACCCCAAGCCCGCCTTCCATAGGCCAGGGGATGGAGACTAGCACCAAAGGCGTAAATCAAAATAAAAATGGATGGAATTGCCTTTATAATAGTAAAATAACACAATAAGTTATGCAACAGAAGTAATAACTATGTAATACAGAAATAAAAAAGTAAGTGCTCAAAAGAAAGGGGCCGAGAATACAAGCCCAACAGTAAGTACAATACAACTGAAAAACTAGTACAACATCAGTAGATTAAAGGAGAAACCACTGAGTAATCCTCTAGGTATCCCACCAGAATGGTGGGTAAATATTGGTCTCCTTGGCACCTCGAGTCTGTCTGTCTTCTCCCTGTACGTCTCGCCATGTGGTCGACCTCGGGGTACAGTCTAGCTCCTTAAGTCTCCACCTCGATCAATGTTGTCCGTCATCTACATCCAACAAAACGTAGTGCGGGAAAAGCCTGTGTATGGGTGATTATACGATACTCAGTTGGGACCCTGAGCCCCTGATGGTCTCCCAGAATTCAAAAAGGATAATCCATAGAAAAGAGATACAATCACAAAGTATCAACCAACCCTACTTAGGTATATGCCCATACATATACCTTATTATCAATAATAGTTCAGTTCCAAACTCTCGCACCCAAGCACAACTCAGTCCACACAGGAAAAAAGTCAATCACATCGATGATACTGATTGAAAGTCACGACTCTACTCACATAGGTATACAACTCACGAAGAGGGGTGGAGATAACTAGATGTATCCTCTAAGTCATCTCATCTTCCGAACCCACGTAGGATCCTAGTACAGAAGTCATCGCTGTCGAACCCACAGAGGATCCAAGTATAGTAATCATTGCTGCCAATCCCATGGATGTTCCATTTATAGTAGTCATCACTGTCAATCCATGGAGGATCCACGTACATTAGTAATCGCTGTCGAACCCTCGGAGGATCCATGTACAGTAGTCATCATCATCGAACCCACAGAGGATCCCAGTGCTGTAACATCCTAGGTAAATGAAGAATAAGACAAATTTCATATTTATTAATATTTGTGAATTAAATATTAATTTTACATTAAAGCGGTTTATATGTTCGATAGCATACCTGATACGCAACAACAGGTTTCTTTGAAATCTTATGTTGCACAATAATAATATAATATTATTATTTTAAATGGTAGTTAACTCCTATCCGTTGTATTGGCGGGAATGAACAAAAATAACTACAATATGATTATACATGATTGTTAAATGTATTTACATTATCCAATTAAAAGTTAGTGGCTTATAATGTGAATGAATCTAAATTTAAGCTTAATTAACATTAAAAGGCCGATTTATCGCCTTTTAATGGAGAACCCTTTTTAAATATAGTTTTGGTCACATTAGTACATTCTAATTGACCAAATAAAATCCTTCATTATAATGGGTACATCAAAATTTAATTTGTGTGAATTTTTGGTATTTTTCAGATAAAGTTCATTTTTTAATTAATAGTGAAAAATAATGTATTTTATTTTAAAAGTTCCTTTTAATATAATTTATTTATATGGTTAGATTATCTTTTTAGTTGGTTTTAAAGTTATTTTAAAATATATTTTTTCCATTTAATTCAATATTGGTCATTGGAATTAATTTCACTTTGAAATTGGACATAAACAAGTATTAATCTTTTGATACTTATTGTTTCATAAAAACATGCTATTTGTTTTTTAACAACGAGAATTAGTTTTAAAATTAATTAATGCCACTTCTATGTTTTGAATTTGGGAAAATAGACATCAATTTTGAATTCAGAATATCAAATAATGCAAAGGCTGAAATTTTTTTATTTTTCTGAAAAACTTTAATTTTTTATGAATAGTTAAACCACTTAGTGGTAGATAAAAAAACTGACTTTTTCATTTAAATGAAATTTTACCACTTCTGTGAATTGAATTTCAAAAATCCGACATTCTGAATTATTGGTATTTTTTTGAAAAACTTCAATTTTTGATGAATAGTTGAACTACATAGTGGTAGTTAAAAAACCGACTTTTCCTTTTAAATGAAATTTTACCACTTCTCTGAAGTGAATTTTGAAAATCCGACATACATGGTTGTTATCAAGAAGTAAAATGTGGTTCATTAAGATGATGATAATTTTTGGAGAATAGTAACTTTTGACTTTTATTTACCGCAGTTAAAAGTAAATAGGTTAATTCAAGGTAAAAAGAATATTATAATAAATAAAAACTACCTTAACACTTATCCATACCTTATTGGTTGAGTCATTTACGACCATGGGAATCATTGGGTCGATTTTGGGACCCCATGGATACCGTAGGGAGTGAAAATGACAATTTAGAATAATTAATTTAATGTAAAGACAATATTGACATTAACAAAAATCTTTTCGTAATTAATTTTTATATGGTGATATATAAATCATATTTTCGACTATAAATATTCATTGGAAATATCAAATGATTTAATACATGATAGTCTTTTTTTATAATTTTTAGACATCGAATAAATTAAATTAATTATGACACAATAATGATGCAGTGTTTATCTCATTAATAAATCATTTAAAAAAATAAGATTATAATGATTACAATATTATCCAAAACATATCCAATTTTGATTGGATGATTTTATTTCGGTTATGAGTCATCTTATCATTGACCTTAATGTATTTTGGACCATTATAAACTGAATATCAGTATATAATAAAATAATGTTTTCACACTTTCCTAAAGAGCCTCTCCTCTCCCTTATAAAAGGATACCACTTATAACCAATTACTCACACATCTCAAGACATTTGTCTCGTCCAAACTCTACCCAATTAAGCTCCCTACATCCTTATCCTCTTCATATAAGCCTTAAATTAGGCATAAGACACTTCAAGAATTCTTTTGGTTCAAACAAAAGGGAGTTACCCAAGTTAAAGGTAACATTTTCTCTTAAATTGTTTTCTTTTATTTTACTTATCCAACCCCTAAAATCATTTTATTCCTTTATTTTGTAACAACAACAATATAATCAATATACTAGGATGATGTTATGATATTTATTTGAACTTCAATTGCACACCCCTCTATCTAATGAATGAAGAACATAACGTTTATGTGGATGAAAAACTAACACCTCACGAAACGATGATTGTTCTATTACATCGTACCGCCTATCATGATGGCCATTATGATGGAACTATATTTATATATTAAATATAATATGTTTATGATTTAGTTATGATTCTGTACTTCCCAATTATATCAATCCGTTATGGTTTCCATATTTGGTAAATATGATAATCTCATCAGAGTAAGTGCAGACTACTGCCCCCTCAAAGTGATTTGATTCGTTAATACCTTATGTGGGATGTATAAAGGATGGAGATAATGATATTATATTTGATATTATACTGTAATTATAATATACCAATGTATCATTATGTTTAATTTCCATTATAATAAGAAAAACAAATGAAAGTAGTGTTCATGCATATGTACGGTTTACCGTCTCCATGAACGGTGCATTTCATTTCTTACCTCCGAATGTTATGCACTGTTATATATACATGTATATACTGGATATATATGATATATATGATATATAAATGATTAATTTAATTCTGGATATAATGAACTATTGAACACATGGAAAAATTGTAAATATAAGTTGATCATTTTTTTACCGAAGTACCAAATATCGACAAAAAGAACATTATTAACATAAATGATTACATAATGATTCTAACATGTTAATAAATGATATAAATTGAATAATTAAATTGAAAAAGGATCTTAAGAAAGTAGAAATTAACATTAGTTTTTATTCAAGATATTAAAGAACGATTGAGTCAAGTCGGACACGAGGTAAGAGACTTCGTCTCAATCTCCTTTCATTGAGGCATATTTTGATTTAATACACAACTTTCTTTTATACGCTGTTTAAACAAACTTTACTTTTCAAAGGGAATATTTTTCTACGAAGAGTTTTCATAAATGACAAAAAGTATGTTTTTTACAAACTTTGTGACAACGACCTTTCTGCCGCCGCAAGTATTATTTGATCATTGGCTTCCTCAACAAACTGTAATGTTTATAAATGAAAATAAATAACTTATACTCTTTTACGTATTTTTGGTATTGAAAATGGTTTTTAAAATGGTTTTGTTATGTCAGTATATTTTATTGATATATTGTGATTGAAATGTGTAAATTATTCATTTCCTTTATATTTTTTGATTGCGAAAGGATTTTGTATTGGTGCATGGACTTTTGACGGGTGGTTAAGTGATAAACCAAATGATGGGTGGTGCCGTGAATACTTGGACAAGTTGTTACGTTATAACCTCAAATTCATTGGGTATGGAAGTCGGCCGAATGGATATTCCATTTATTGTAGGACAAGTTGTTACATTATAACCTCCAATGCATTGGGTATGGAAGTCGGCCGAATGGATATTCCATTTATTGATATGTGTGGAAGTCGACCATATGTTTATTCCATTTATGTATGTTTATGTCCCATGTTACCTTTATATGTTATGTGTTCTTTATAAGGGTTTTATGGTAATCTTCTGGTTACAAAAGGGTATGTAATGATCTTTTATTCTGCGAAGAGTATTTTCTACTTCATAAAGGTGAAAAGTATTAATAATATTAATGTATTCATGGTTTAATTGTTGTTTTGAAAAAACTAACAGTTTTCCTTCTTGTTGTATCCCTTACTCTAATTTTTATGCTCATCCCATGTTTTTGAAATGTTTTTCACATGACAAAATGGGGAATAGGGTCAAGGATGGGATCAAGGAAATGTAATGATTTCTTAAACATGGAAGTAGACATGAATCTTTTTTTCAAGGGTTCATGTTTTGTTAAAAAAAATGGAAACTGTGTAGAAGTGTCTACCATGTAATATTTTGAAATGTAATAGTTATGATCTAACTCTCTAAAACTCTAAAACTGAAAAGATCCTCAAAGTGAATTATTCATTTTATTCAATATTCAGTATGGTTTAAGGAATGGTCCGTATAGTTCGTATGAGAGGTCGGTTTAGAAAACTTGAGTAGTTAGTTTATCATTAAACTAATGTCGAAAATTTAATTTATGATAATATTGGAATCATATAGCATTTATAGAATACTATGCTGCTTTGCCAAAGATATTTCTGTGTTCAGAATAGTTTTCCACAGAGGAAACAAGGAAGCAAAGTTGGGACGACATCAGAAGGAAGACAACACTCGAAATCAGCAACCTGAGATGGTCGGAATTAGAACTGAATAGTTTGTTGTAGTGATGGCACAGTTCACTCAGGCTATAAATGGTGGTGGTATCCATGCACGAGATCAGCCAGTTCAACCACAGAGGAACATGTCAGTAGTGGAGCATTTCATGAGGCAACATCCCCCATCATTCATAGGATCATCTGATCTGGTGCTGGCATAAGGGTGGATTAAAGAATAGGTAAAGATTTCTGATTCCATGAGTTGTTCAGAACATCAAAAGGTTAGTCTTGTTGTTTACCGTTTTGAAGGTGAAGTTGATCAGTGGTGGTCGATGGTGAAAAATTTCAGGGAAATTGAGGGGATTGATTCTCTCAATTGGGACGAATTCAAAGGTATATTTTTTAGAAATATTTTCCTAAAGTGGTTCTTCTTAGGATGATAAAATGATTCCTAGAATTGAGGCAAGAGGATGACTCAATGGATACATATGAAGAAAAATTCACTCGACTGGAAAGCTATGCACGAAATTTTATCTGAGATCTTAATAGTAAGATAAATCGATTTTACTCAGGACTAAAACCATGATATCGAAGGGAGTTAGATTCTCGTGAGTCAAAAGTTATAAAAAAACATGTTCATTGAGTATAGAAGGTGGAAAAAGAGTTTTCTGATAAGTATGTTTTTTTTAAAAAACAACATAATAAGAGGTCTGGTTGGCAAGAAAAGGGGAATAATTCATCAGAGAAGCCTGGTGGAAAGAAAAATAAATATCCAACTTGTGAGAAGTGTGGGAAAAATCATCCTGGAGAATGATTATCAGTGACTGGAAAGTGCTTCTGGTGTGATAAGTCATGTCATATAGCTCGTAATTGTAAGGAAGATGAACAAGAAGTCAATGAAAAGCCATCAGTAAGATGTTTTTAGTGTAAAAAAACGGGTCATTATGAAAATGTGTGTCCAGTGAAGAACTCAACTGAGGGAAATCATTCAAACAATAAGAAGAAAGGGGTGGTGAAATCCTTCACAACTAATTCATCATATGTTGGGCCATCAAATGAATTAGTATCTGGTACACTGTTTATTTGTTCATATAATGCCAATGAGTAGTTTGATTCAGGGTCTACACACTCTTTCATTTCTGAGAAGTTGTCTAGAAAATTGGGAATTCCATCTCATGATATGAATACTTATCTTATGGTAAAAACACCTAGAGGAAATGTTGAGACAAAAATAAAACATAAGAACATTCCTATCCTTGTGTGTGGAAAGAATCTACCTGCAAACCTTATTGTTTTTCCTCTAGTAGAGTTTGATGTTATTTTGGGAATGGATTGGCTTTCTGTTTATCATTCTAAGATTGACTGTTGAGCTAAAGATGTTTTTTTCAGAATGATTTATAGTTTTTGTACAATAATGAACCCATGCTTTTGATAACTTATCAGGAAGCCGAGAAACTAGTAAAAAATGGGAATGAATATTACCTTCACATGTTGATGAAAATAAAGAACTATTCAGATTAATTATGTTCCAGTGGTAAATGAGTACCTTGATGTTTTTTCTAATTAGTTGCCTGGAATTATACCCGATCGATAAGTTGAATTTACTGTTGACTTAGTTCCTAATGCTAAGCCAATTTCAAAACCCCCTTATCGAATGGCTCAAATTGAACTTTTAGTGTTAAAGAAGAAATTGAAGGAGTTATTAGATATTGGTTTTATTCAACCTAGAACGTAACCATGGGGTTCTCCTGTATTTTTTGTTAAAAACAAAGATGGTTAAATGAGACTTTGCATTGATTATATCAAATTGAATAACATCACTTTTAAGAATAAGTATCCTATGTCTCATATCGATGACTTGTTTGATCAGCTCCAGGGAGCTCTGTATTTTTTGAAGATTGACTTGAGGTCGGGGAACCATCAGTTGAAAGTAAAGGAAGAAGATGTTCTGAAGACCGCGTTTCGTACTAGATATGGCCATTATGAATTTGTAGTTATGCCTTTTGGGTTAACCTATTCACCTGCTGTATTCATGGATCTTATGAATATAATTTTCCGTGAGTTCTTGGTTAAGTTTGTGGTTTTGATTATTGATGATATTTTGGATATTTCCAAAAGTAAGGAAGAACATTAAAGTCATTTTAGGGTTGTCTTGAAAACATTAAATGAACAGAAACATTATGGGAAATTCAGCAAGTGTGAGTTTTTTTTGAAACAAATTTCATTCAATTGTTACATTGTTTAAAAAAAGGGCATAACTATTGATCCCTCTAAAACAAAAGTTGTTGAAGAATGGACAAGAACCAAAAATATAACTGAGATTCATAGTTTTCATGGTTTTGAAGGTTATTACTGGAGGTTTGTTGAATATTTTGCACGGTTATCTAGTCCAATGACTTATTTAACTCGAAAAGGTGTAATTTTCATATGGACAAAGGAATTTGATGATTGTTTTCATGAATTGAAAAAGAGATTGGTGAATGGTACATTTTCGGAACTGCCTTCTAGAAATGGTGAGTTTGTTATCTATAGGGATGCTTCTATGAAAAGATTGGGTTGTGTCTTAATGTAGAATGATTAGGTAATTGCTTATGCTTCACGTCTGTTGAAACCACTTGAGTTAAATTACCCTAAACATGATTTGGAATTAGCTGTCATTGTTTTTGCTTTAAAAATTTTGAGGCATCATTTGTATGGATTGAAATGAGAAATATATACTGATCACAAAATTTTGAAATATATATTCACTCAGAAATAATTGAATATGAGACATAGGTGATGGTTGAAATTAATTAAGGATTATGATTGTACGATACTTTATCATCCGGGAAAAGCAAATAAAGTTTCTAATGCTTTGAGTCAAAAGATTAATGTATCATTATCCATTATTTGCTTGGAACAAGATCCTTTGGTTTTTGATTTGATGAACATTGGCATAGAAGTTTATGGTTCATGAAATTCTTCTGTTTTGTTTCAGGAGTTAGTGAGATCATCTCTATCAGACAGAATAAAGAAAGCACAGAAGGAAGACAGTGAGTTGTAGAAAAAGATAGATTGCTTCATAAGGGTATGTGGCATGAATTTAACATTGATAGTGATTATGTTTTGAGGTTTGGAAAGAGATTATGTGTCCCTTGTGATTCAAAGTTGAAGAATGAGTTGTTATGTGAAGCTCATAGTTCTCCGTTTTCAGTTCATCCTGGTAGTACTATGATGTACAGATATCTTCGGGAGTATTACTGGTGGGATGTAATGAAAAGATATATTTCTGATTTTACTATGATGTTTTTGACTTGTCAGCATGTTAAAGCAGAGCGACAATTACCGAAAGGAATGCTTCAGCCTTTACTAGTGCCAGAGTAAAAATGGGAAAATATATCCATGGGCATCGTTGTGGTATTAACGAAGACATATCAAGGTAATAATGCAATAAGGGTTATTGTTAATTGATTGACTAAATATACTCATTTATTTCCTATTAGGTATATGTTATCCCTAGATCAACATTCTCATTTGTATTTTAAAGTGATAGTCAGGTTTCATGGTGTTCCCCTCTCCATTGTATCTGATCGTTACCCCAGTTTTACTTATAACGTTTGGAAATTCCTTCAAAAGTCATTGGGTACTGAATTAAATTTTAGTACATCTTTTCATCCACAATCAGATGGGAAATCAGAACGAACAATTCAGACATTGGAGGATATATTACGTGCTTGGTCGATGGATTATCCGGGAAGTTGGGACCAACACCTTTCTTTGGTTTAATTTTCATATAATAACCGTTTTCATTCCAGTATACAGATGTCTCTATATGAGTCATTATATGGAAAGCGTTGTCGAACATCATATTTTGCCGATGAAGTAGGTGAAAGGAAGCTTATGGGACCAGAATTGGTAGAATAGATGGAAGAGAAAGTTCGGTTCATTCAGAAGCGCATGAGAAAAGCTCAGAGAAGTCAAAAATGTTATGCAGATAACCGGAGGAAGGATATTTCTTTTGAGGTAGGTGACCAAGACTTTCTCAAAGTTTCTCTATGGAAACGTTTGATGTGTTTTGGTAAGAATGGATTGTTGAGTCTGTGCTTCATTGGAACTTATGAAATTCTAGAGAAAGTTGGATCAGTTGCGTATATAGTGTCTTTACCTCCAAATTTATCCTAGGTTCACATTGTTTTTCTGGTTTCCATGTTTAGAACTTATATCCCATATCCATATCATGTTTTGAGCTAGAGGTAGTTCAGTTGGAAGAGAATCACTCTTATGAAGAACAACCGGTCAAGATTCTTGACCACAGAGAGAAAGTGTTGGGGAATAAGGTAATTCTCTAGGTAAAGTGTTTGTGTAAAACCCATATGGTTAAAGAGGCAATGTGGGAATCTGAAAATGCAATGAGGGATAAATACCCTCACTTATTTTGATAAGTAAATAAAAATTGTGAGGACGCAATTCCCAAAAGGGGGGAAGGATGTAACATCCCCGGTAAATGAAGAATAAAACATATATAAATTTATTAATATTTTTTAATTAAATATTAATTTTACTTTAAAGGGGTTTCTATGTTCGATAGCATACCCGATACGCAATAATGGTTTTCTTTGAAATCTTATGCTGCATACTAATAATATAATATTATTATTTTAATTGTTAGCTAACTCCTAGCCATTATATTAGAGAGAATGAACAAAAATTACTACATTATGATTATAAATGATTTGTAAATGTATTTACATTATCCAATAAAAAGTTATTGGCTTAAAATGTGAATGAATCTAAATTTAAGATTAATTTACATTAAAAGGCATATTGATCGCCTTTTAATGGAGAATCCTTTTTAAATATAGTTTTGGTCACTTTAATACATTCTAATTGACCAAATAATATCCTTCATTAGATTAGGGACATCAAAATTTACTTTTTGTGAATTTTTGGTATTTTTCTGATTATGTTCATTTTTAATGAATAGTGAAAAATATTGTATTTTATTTCAAAAGTGCCTTTTAATCTAATTTATTTATATGGTTAGATTATTTTTTTTAGTTGGTTTTAAAGTGAGATTCAAATATATTTTTACCATTTAATCCAATATTGATCAATGGAATTAATTTCACTTTGAAATTCGACATAAACAGGTATCAATCTAATGATTCTTATTGTTTCATAAAAACATGATATTTGTTTTAACAACGGGAATTAATTTTAAAATTAATTAATTCCACTTCTATGTTATTAATTTGGAAAAATAGACATCAATTTTTAATTTTGAATGCTGTATTTTTGGTATTCTTCTGAAAAATTTCATTTTTTGATGAATAGTGAAACCACTTAGTGGTAGTTATAAAAAATTGACTTTTTCATTTAAATGAAATTTTACCACTTCTGTGAATTGAATTTCAAAAATCTGACATACATGGTTGTTATCAAGAAGTAAAATTTTGTTCATTAAAATGAAAATAATTTTTGATTAATAGTAACTTTTGTCTTTGATTTACCACATTTAAAAGTAAATAGGTTAATTCAAGGTAAAAAGAATATTATAATAAATAAAAATTACCTTAACACTTGTCCAAACCTTATTGGTTGAGTCATTTATGACCATGGGCATCTTTGGGTTTATTTTGGGACCCCATTGATCCACTTTTAAGTGAAAATGACAATTTAGATTAATTAATTTAATGTAAAGACAAAATTGAAATTAACAAAAATATTTTAGTAATTACTTTTTATATGGTGATATATAAGTCATATTTTTACTCTAAATATTCATTGGAAATATTAAATGATTTACTAAATTATATTATTTTTTATAATTTTTATACCATGAAATAAATTAAATTATTTATGACACAATAATGATGCAATGTTTACATCATTAATAAATGATTTAAATAAAAAAATTATAATGATTAAAATATTATTCAAAACATATCGAATTTTGATTGGATGAATTTATTTCTGTTATGAGTCATCTTATCTTCCACCTTTATGATTTTTGGACCATTATAAACCAAATATCATTATATAATAAAATAATGTTTTGACACTTTCCTAATGACCCTATCCTCTCCCTTGTAAAAAGAGACCACTTCAAACCAATTCTTCACAACTCTCAAGACATTTGGATCGTCCAAACTCTTCCCAATTAAGCTCCCTACATCCATATTCTTCTCATATAAGCCTTACCTTAGGCCAAAGGCAATTCAATAATTCCTTTGGATCAAACCAAAGGGAGTTACCCAAATTAATGGTAACAGTTTCTCTAAAATTGTTTTCTTTTATTTTACTTTTCCAACCCCAAATCTTTTTTTATTCATTTCTATTGTAACAACACCAATATAATCAATAAACTACGATGGTGTTATGATAAGGATTCGAGCTAAACTTACACACACCTCCATCTAATGGATGAAGAACATAATGTTTCTATCGATGGAAAACTAACGCCTCACGAAACGATGATTGTCCAATGACATATTACCGCCTCTCATGATGGCCATTATGAAAGAAATATATTTATATATTATATATAATATGTTTATGATTTCATTATGCTTATGTACTTCCCAATTATATCATTCCTTTATAGTTTCAACAGTGGGTAAATACGATAATCTCATTACAGGATGTGCGGACTATCGCCCCCTCAAAGTGATTTGATTCGTTAATGACATATGTGGGAAGTATAAAAGGAGGTGTTAATGATATTATATATGATATTATAATGGAATTATAATATACCTATGTATCATTATGTTTTATTTCAATTAAAATAAGAAATAGAAATGAAAGTAGCGTTCATGCGTACGTACGATTTACCGTCTCCATAAACGGTGAATTTTATATCTAACTCCGAATGTTATGTATTATTATATATACATGTATATAATGGATATATATGATATATATGATAACTAAATGATGAATTTAATTCTGGATATAATTAACTATTGACCACATGGACAACTTGTAAATATAAGGTGTTCATTTTGTTACTCAAGTACCAAATATCGACAAAAAGAACATTATTAACTTAAATGAGTACATAATGTTTATAACATGGTAATAAGTGATATAAAATGAATAATTAACTTGAAAAATGTTTTTAAGCAAGTAGAAATTAACTTTAGTTTATTATTCAGGATATTAAAGAACGATCGAGTCAAGTCGGACATGAGGTAAGGGACTTCGTCTCAATATCCTTTCATTGAGGCATATTTTGATTAAATACACGAATTTATTTTATACACTGGATAAACACCCTTGACTTTTCAATGGGAATCTTTTTCTACAAAGCATTTTACTAAATGACATAAAGTATGTTTTTTTACATACGTAGTGATAATGACCTTTCCGTAGCCGTGAGTATTATTTGATCTTTGGATTCCTCAACAAGCTGAAATGTTTTTAAAAGAAAATAAATACCTTATACTCTTTTATGTATTTTTGTTATGGAAAATGGTTTTGAAAATGGATTTGTTATGTCAATATATTTTAGTGATATATTTTGATTGAAATGTGGAAATGTTTCCTTTCATTTATATTTCTTGTATGTGAAATGATTTTATATTGGTACTTGGACTTTTGACGGGTGGTTACGTGATAAACCAAATGACTGGTGGTGTTGTGAATACCAAGACAGGTGGTTACGTTATAAACTCCAATGCATTGGGTATGGAAGTCGGCCGTATGGCTATTCCATTTAGTGATATGTTTGGAAGTCGATCATATGGTTATTCCATTTATGTATGTTTAGGTACCATGTTACCATTATATGTTATGTGTTCTTTATATGTGTTTTATGGTAATATATTGGTTAAAAAAGGGTATGTAATGATCTTTTATTCAGAAAATAGTATTTATTACTTCATAAAGGTGAAAGGTATTACTTATGTTTATGTATTCGTGGTTTAATTGTTGTTTTGAAAAACTAACAGTTTTCCTTATTTGTGTATCCCTTACTGAGATTTTTATGCTCATCCCAAGTTTTTGAATTGTTTTTCACAGGACATAATGTGGAATAGGGTCAAGTATAGGATCAAGGAAAAGTCATGATGTCTTAAACATGGTACTAGAAATGACCCTTTTTTTCAAGAGTTCATGTTTTGTAAAAAAATGGAATCTATGTCGAAGTGTCTACTTTGTAATATTTTGAAATGTAATAGTTGTGGAATAACACTCTAAAACTCTAAACCTGTAAATAACCTCAAAGTTAATTATTATTTTAATTCAATATTATGTATGGTTTAAGGCTGGGTCCTTATAAGTACGGTAGTCGTCGTAGTCGCAGCCAGCTCTAGGTTTCCCGCAGACAGCTCGCTGGATTCCGGAAGGGTCCACTCCTCGAGTCAAGGGGTCGATACTTCAACTATCACGAAGTCTAGATTTGATGTATCTCGATGTTATGTGTCGTCAAAATTAAACCATTGCGAAAGATGACGCTTTAATCAGACATTCGGTATTAGAGTAATTGGCTTTTCTGTTCTAGGGGCCTGGTTGGAATTACGCTTGTTCCAAACCCGGCCGTTTTCAAAAGTCATAAAAAACTCACTTATAGTATCGTAAAAGGTCCACCTCATCATGAGAATCCCAGTCCAGTAGACGACACGTCAATCAGATGAGCGGTCATAACGTTATTCATGTTTAAATGACATGGGCCCGGCCCGTTAATCCCAATGGGATGGAGGGTCGGCCCAACCCGATTTGGTCGGTCCGACCCGGCAGGGGGTCGGCTGGGCCCGGAGGGACGCGGCCCAGCCCGATGTGGTGCGGACCAAACCATGGCTGGCCATGGATTGGCCTGGCCGGCCGAGCGTTGCTGGGGGGCGCCCCCCCCCCCCCCCCCCCGCTTTCCCGAAGCGGCTGCGTCACCCGCTTATTCGGCCGGCCAAAGACGGTCGGTCGTCCCGGAAAAATCGGTCTGCACGGGAAGTCCGCTATCCTCCCGCACGGCACCTTCGGGTGCCGCGACCTCCTCCAACATGGTAGGCTGACGAGCAGGACGGTTCGCGCGTGGGCTGCGGTTCTCCCTAGCGCTGCGCCTTAGAGGCGCCGCGGTCCTGCAGCCCGGCCGGGTTCGGCGGGCCGGTTCATCTTTATCCGAGCTGCCCACAAATGTGGTATACACTTCCTCTCCATGCACCTAGAATATAGATGCCACTTCCTCCTGTCGCTGCCACCTCTTCCATCACCACCTCCGACGAAATAAAACAAGGATAAACGGTGTGTCGTCGAGCCGTGTTCGTTCGGCACATGCCCTCAGCGTTAGGCGGTATCATATGGCCGAAGTTAAAACATGGTTTAAATGAAGAATGAAGAAAAATTTTATTCAATTAATGTTGAAGCAAACCCCTACCTCATAATTGACACCGCACGTCATTGAGCCGTGGAAGATGAGCGTCACAGTAGTCGGGCGTCGTGGAAGAACGGTTTCATCCCATCAACGTTGGAGGACGAGTCGTTGTCGTAGGTGACGCTTCTCATGAGAGATGTCTTCTCCCTTGAGGTGGATGAAGAAGATTGTTGCAGAAGTCATGGAGCGTTCTTATCCTAGAGATTATGACGTTCTTCGTGGAAAAATAATGCTCTCCTCTAATACTCCAACGGTTCCCCCACCAAAAATATTTTCCAAGGAAAATATTATATTATGCCTCTCAATTTTAATGTAATTTCTATGAAATTCAAATTGTTTCAAAATAGAGGTTCCAATTAATTATTGATGTTATTAATTGGAGGTGGTGGTATAATCAATGGGTGGGAGGTGGAGAGGCTCAACCATAATGAGGGTAGGTGTTAAATAATTAAGGGAGAAGGTGGAGAGTTATAAGAATTAATAAGGGGTTTCATGGGAGTATAAGGTGATGTTGAGGGGTTAGGATCTCATGTGGGCCCCACCTCACATTATCCTCTCATGGGTGGTTATGTGGGTTTGGTACACACATATAACTTCCCCTTGTAAGAAATAGCAACCAAGAATAAATAATATTTTGTACAACAATTTTATTTAATTTATTATAAGTCCCTAAATAATAAATTCTCCTCTTGGGAAAACACAACTATGGTAAAGGTAACCTTAAGCAAATACCAGTGATACGAGTTCATCGGTTTCCTTAGATATCAATTCCGAGAACCGGTTCAAAATATAGAAAACTTGCACGTACCTTTGCTGAACTTACCCGAACAAAACATCCGAAAATGATTCCGGGCACACCTGGCCTCAGAATCAGGTGCCGTCAGAAAACACAGACTCATAGAATTCCAAAGTATTTCAGAAAAAAAATTCCATGGAATTTTCAGGTCTTTAAATCTCATTTGTATACCACAATCCTATGCCTTATAATATAGATGACGTCCATATGAGAGTTCATCCTTTGAAGGTCGTAATATTCTATATACTCTATAATGACTAAAAAGATATAAAATAGTGACGAGGATCACACCAAAGGCCATAAGGTATTCTATATACATAATAGGGATTAAACAACTATTTATAGGCTTGTCCCCATCATTGGGTTTGTTATGAAGATACCAAAAACCGCCACCAATCCTGATGTATGAATAGAGTATCTTCCTCCACGCTTTATAGAAGATTTCTTATAGCTCAATCCATTATGTCCAAATTGAGGGATGTATATATATTGAGTTAGAGGTGATTCCAATCTAACCCTCATTAATGGATATGGATAAAACACCATAATGATTCATGTTTATGATATAGTGGAAAATGTCCCCAAGACACATTTTTAGGAGTACATGACACACATTTTGGTTACACACCTTGTCTGATGACCCCATGTACTACATGTGTAAATTAATGATGGCCCTTATTCATGTCCATGTCAATGTAATAGTATATTTCATTTAGTTTTCCCACGTACCCTTGTCGTGTACCAATACATTGATTAACACAAGTTCATTTTTATGTGCCATGTTTACACGAGAGTACACAAAATGTAGGCTTCCGTAATACGCCAACTAATTTATGTTGACCCTCTATGGTACAGGTTGAGCCTGTATGAGGGGGATACAAGGCATATGACATGATAACATAGTTTTTCATACTTATCTCCCTCCCAATTCCCATTCTACATCTTGGTGGCCTCATATGGTGTTTCACATAGAGTTATACACATTATAATACGGATATTTCCATAATACCATATATATAATAATTGTTGGTTCACATTACTCTTTCATTTTTTATGTTGTCTACCTTGCTAAGAAAATTTTTAATTAAACCATGTAAAATTTTTCCCTTAATGATTAACATGATTTTTACCATAGATTAATTTAAATAATATAATATTTCATCACTGGTTTTTGTATTCAATGTAACACTAAATTTGTTATCAAAAAATGTATGAGTATCCTCTACATATACATTCTCAACCCTACCCAATCTAGCCAATCCATGATATATAATTTTAGATCATTTTTTACAATTATAGAATGTAATGAGTGATTCATCATGTATTTTAACCATGGGGTAAATGAAGAATTCCAATAATAAATGAATAATTTTGGGATAATGAAATAAGAAAATTCCAGAAGAATAGACCTCGGACAATAATTGTTTCATTCTTTCTTCATTTTTGTTCAAATGATGAATGAATAGAAAATTGTTAAATCAAAAATAAATTCCACGAATTCATGATTAATCCATTCCATATTGATGTGTTCATGATTTAAAAATCAATATATTAGTTGATTTATTTGACATCATCATATAAACCAAAATATGAAAGATACACAAATAAAACAATCATTATACCTAAAATTGGATTATTAAATGAGGAAGAATTGATATTTTTTGTGATTGTTTGTGAGATCCACTGATTTCACCTCACATCGGTTGTCAATATCTAACTTTATTATCACCTTCTAACATAATCAACCCCAACGACCTTAATTGATATTTCAAATTCATATGGTTGTGGGACTAATACATCAAATTTTCAATAGGATATTGTTTAATGATGAAAAATAGGTCATGTCCTAAAAAAGTAAAATAAATTATTTATTTATTTTCTTATTTCTACGCATGTGATGAATGTTCTATATACTCTTTTCACCAACCAATATTATGTCATTACAAGGGTAAAAATATTGTATTGAAATAAATAGTACCCAAATATTAATGATTCATACACCCATTTATATGTACTTCCACTTTTTTCTAGAAAACCTCTCATGATTTATATTTATCATATATATAATATTCTGAACATTTATTCCAGTCATAATGCGCCATGGAATCACATGTCGTTTCAATGAGTGGTCTCAAAAATAATCCATATATTATCGAAATATAATAAATGGAAAATATTATTTTATAATTCACTCCATCTTGGGGATTTGCATCCATAAAAACCCAGAGTTGTGGTCACTATGCACAAATACATGCCTCCCACTCCCTTATACTATATAAGATTTTCTAGGCCTAACATCATACATGAACTAATGGAATTGATCTCCTAAGAAAGATCTTTTACATAATATCTACAATAAATATATGGTAGTAATTAATGGTAGCTCCAAATTCAATGTATATATTACCCACAATGATTACTTGCGATTGATCAAGAACATACCTCATCAACTGTGAAAAGAATAAGAGTTCATGTACTGAATGTAAATTGAAAGGTAGTGCTACAAGGAATGACACCTCACTAACCTTATATGGTATTAAAAAGGTCCATGTAATCTCAATGACAAAGGGTTTCCCCTTTTTTCCAATAATCCTCATTTATGTGAAGCCATAAAAAAATATTGAATCATTGATCAAACTCTAATGGAATCTACCTTATACCTGCATAATAAAAATGATAGATCTATACAGACATCATCCACTATACAATTCTATTCACACTCTCGGTAGTTTCATTACCCAACACTAGGCCCTTGAGTGCTGACTATCATGTGTTAGTCCGTAAAAGTGGTGAAATGCAGTGTATCTCATACAATGCATCAAATGGTTTCATATCAAAGGTTAATGGTATTAATTGTTGAACTCAAACTACACCATTGGTGGTTGATCCACTATACTATGTCCAAATTCATCTTTTCAAGCATCAATAATGTGTGTTAGTAAATTAATAGTTCCCTTTGTCCAACCATCAATTTGGGGGTGAAACACTATGATCAGGAATAAGTGTGTCTTGAAATCCTTATGTAATCAATTCCACTACCAGGATGTAATTTTTTTAATATAATAAAATGATCATTGATGGAAAACCATTGATTCATTATATATCCATGATATTAATTAATCACATTCTCTCTACTAGACTCTTCTCCCGACTTGATAACATGTTGGATGACTTGGTTATTCGATTTGTGATCCTTTAAATGACATTATGTCCCCTAGAAATCCATCGTAAAAACATCATGATATCTACGGATATATCACCCCAAAAACAATTCTAGTAAATCATGGGTTTAGCTAAACCCAATAGAACATAATGGTCACCCTTTACATGCTGACAAGTAAGGCATCATGTCATGGGTAATGGAATCATAAGAATTGGGACAACTCAGATACTCAATAAGGTTATGAAAAAAGATATATATATGAATAAAATTATAATAAGGTTGTGAGACCATGAGAGAGAAAACATTAATATCATTCCTTGTATATAAACATTCTTATACATGAGTCAAGGAATAAATACTTCCAATTCATATGACATGAGAAATAATAGAATATAGAGAATATTCTACGAGACATCAAAATTGGATTAGGATATAATTTTTTTTACAGACATATGAAAATAAAATTATATCCATAGTAGTCAAGGAATTAAATCCAAGAACATCTAAATAATTAATTTCCATTCCAATACCGTTTTGGAAGTAATGGATTACTCCCATTACAATATTAGTAGTTGACGATCATTCATATGAAAATTTTTGTGAGTAAAATCCATGACTGGAGAGAATTCAGTTCCCATTCAATTTATATATATCTCATGAGATATATGTATATACCCAATGCATTGGAGAGAGATATAGGTCCCACACATCTAAAAATAAAACTATACATATGTGTGTCAAAAATCACAAATATTAAATATATCATAACCAATTAAATGTAATGTGGGTCATAAACATATAATCATATCATAAACAATTAAAAAGATAGGGTTTTAATAATTTCATCAAATAATAACCCATTAAAAATAAAAGTATTCATAGGATAATAACCCAGGTTCGAGATGTACGTTTTATAACATATGAAAAGGGGAATGGAAAAATGTTTAAATAATATTTGACCCATGAAACATAATTTTGTTCCTTGTATAGATAACCCATTATAGTTAAAAGGATTTCATAAAAAAATTCCTTCTAACTATAACCCATTTTTATAAATAATATAAATTGAAACCTTGTAGAATATCCCAAATGAGGAATGAGTAACAACACTATATAGAATCAATTAAAATTATTTTGAGATAACATATGAAATATATCTTTAGAAAAATATTTTTTCTTCTTTGAATAAATTCATTTTTAAATTATACACCTTTTGAAAACCACTATGTTTAAAAATAAACATGGGAATCATATAAAAAATTGAATACATTTTAAAAACATATTACTCGATAACATATAACTTAATCGTAATTTTTTTTTGAAATTTAATTTCTTTTAAAATATAAACAGAATTCATGAAAGCATTTTGAAAACCATTTTCATTGAATATTATTTGAAAACATGTAATTAATTTTTGAAAAAATTATAAAAAAAATTCATATAAAATAAATCGAAAAATATATATATAATTCTTTAAAACGTTTTGAAAACAATTTTCATGTCATATACGTGGAATAATTAATATGAATTATAGAAAACAGTTTAGAAACGTATTTATTGAAAATAAATACAATACTTACAAAGAATGATTGAAAACATTTTGAAAACAATTTTCGTTGAATGTTCGTTGAAAAAATATATAGAATTATTCAAAATATATTAAAAAAATTACACTGAAAATTAATTTAAAAAATATAATGAAATCATTATTGTGTTTGGTTTTTTTGATTTATGGTATTAAAAGAATATTGATTTTAGATCAAAGGGGGAGATAACATCTGATTTTCATAAAAATTGTGAAATAATTAACAACAGTACCAATGATTGTGAAAATTGTAGTATAACATTAATATAACTTTAACAACATTAGGTGATGAAAATAAATAAATTTTCAAGAATAGATAATCATATTGATTCATCCAATAATCATAATAATTAAGAATCCTGAAAAATGATGAGATTTTTGAAATAAAATATTACCACATGGTAACATTCAATAAAACACTACATGTATTAAAATGAGATTAAATGAATCATAAAATATTATGGGAATAAATATATTCATAAGGTTACATGTAAAATCGTATTGTATACCCATCACATATTGATATAGGTGTGTAACATGGACGGTTTCTCTATGGTTGAATGTTTTTACAAAATTACAATACTAATTTGGTAAATTTTGAAACCTAAAACGCATGAAAATTATATTAAAATTTATATGAAAATACAAATATATAAAATTATAATATCCATATAATACATAAATGTGTATTATACACTCTATGTATACGAAATTATGAGGTTAACATGATATGTGTCTCATGGAAAATAAAAGCAAGACAAGAAAACTATTACATTATGTCTCAACATTATTAATATGCATTGAATCCTAATTTATAATAAATATATGTTTATTATAATTTTTTCAAATAACCATATTCTTATATCTAATACAACATCTTAATTTATTATGACATTATATTTTCCTTTTATTAATAATTTTAGGATAACCTAATGTTTCAAGAAATATAAGTATTGTATTTTCTATATATTTAATCATTTTATTCATGATAGTATTACTTAAATCATGAATTGCATATTTACATAATTTTTTTTAAAAATATGTATCAAATATATTCCTTATATTCAAACTAAAATTATCTATAAATGATATATTTATGAAATTAAATACGTCATTCATGGAGGCGGTAATTCATATGCATGAATGAATGTTGTTTTCATTATAATTATTTATTGAAATATGTAATTTATATTAAATATATATATATATATATTAATTCTAGTTGAATTATTAAGTCGTATATATCATCTATATTCAGTAAACTCATCCTTAATACATTCCATGTATTGTGTGAATGAATCACAACACATTGAGGAGGAAGTAGTCCTCTCATCCAAAAATTGTGTTATCATTTGTTAAATGAAAAATAAAATACTTAATTTATGTTTAATATAAAAAGTAAAAAAGTTTAATTACATCATAAATACCATATATATCATATAAAAACATATTTTTCATCATAGTATGCCTCCATGAGTGTTGATAAATTAAAAAATGATCAACATCGTTTCATGAGGTAGTAATATATTGTACACAAAAACAATAATATCGTTACAGATTTGAAAAAGTGTGAATGTGTAGGTATAAAAACTAGATTATATACATTTATATGTATTTAATATAAAATTTATATTATATTATATTAAACTACAAATATTTGTGTGGTGGGTAACATATATAAAAAAAGAGAAAATTGAGGAAGGATGTTATCGCTTCATTGGGTAACACCTTTCGAATTACCGCATTGTTATTCCTTTTTTGATTTATACCAAATGGATAGATTATAAGATTTGGTTACGGTTCATTGGAGGTTGTTTTCAGTGTTTTTATGTGTCAATAGGGCTTTAGATATGTAAATAGTTGGAGGGGTGACTTCCTTTTTATATTTGAGCGTGAGTGGCATTCATGTATATTTTTATAAAGGGAATTAATCCCATGTTTTTAGTTTTTTGTTTTCAAAAATAATGTTTCATATCTGATACAAGTGAGTATAGGGTCTAAATTTGAACATAAAATGGGTTTTGGAACGGATTCAATGTCATTTTATCATTATTATTAATGTTTAGTCCTTTGTAAAGAAAATATTTCTCCATATTCTATTATTTAATTTGAACCAAATTAAGTAAAATTTTTCATAATAAAATAATTTTAACATGTTATAAATTATATATTATATATTATTAGAAATTTTAAGTCCATTTTACTAAATTAAAATCACATAAGTGGAATTAATTAATTTAATATAACCATAATATATTATCAAATTATCGAGTATTTATGTGATAGGGTCCAAAAGATTGAAATGTTTTTATGTACAAAATCATTTTGAAAATAATTCCAAAAACAAAAATAGTATTAATTTATTTAGTATTTATATCATATTACTTTAAAACCAATTTATACATAATTTAACAATACAAATGAATTATATTAAAAATTAATTTCTAAAGAAAAATATCTATTTTCATTATTCATAAAAAATGAGACGTATGCGAAAAGTAAAAAAAAAATTCCCAATTTTTTTTAATATAAAACATCGAAAAGTGACGTTTTTTTTCATATAAAACTTATAAATGTTTAAAAATACATATTTAAAATGGGTTCTACATTAAAAGGTTGTAAAATGACCCTTCAAAAAATAAAATATTTTAATTTTAATTTTGGATTTATTTTTATCTGATACCTATGATATATATTGAATGAGAATATAATTTTTTTTTGAGTATATAATATATAATTATTATTGAAAAAAATTATCAATGCGGGTTGTCTAATTTATTGATAAAAAATTGTGTTTTGAAATAGAAATTTTTTTTCTTAGATAATTTATTTCATTTATTTTAAATAGTCCATACATTCACTTATACTTATTGATAACCAAATTATTTATTTTATATAATTGTGGAAATAATATATTTACAATATAGTTATTATTATTTTTACATTCCATTAAAACATCTTGGTGGTAGTATGCTAATACTAAAAATACAATTTTTAGTGTATTGTATTTATTTAAAGCATATCCATGTGTTCTACCCAAGCTATAGAAGGAACTATAAGTTGTGTGTAACTTCATAAAAACATGGTGCTTCATGTACTGGATTGTAAACTATGTGTTTAATATTGCACAATCATAATGTCTTGTTTCATATAATTCAATCCAAACTTATGAGTTTTATATAACAATGGAAATATTCCGGGATTCAAGAAAATAAAATATTTTAAAAGGATTAAAATAATTTGAAAAAATATTTCACAAAAATAGATGTACAATATTCTATAACC